>OY728126.1:2079928687-2081296544 GCA_963277665.1 Viscum album
TTCAAGTGTTTATATTGATAACAAATCCAAAATAATAAATAAATGTTTATAATCAAAAATTTGCCCTAAATTTTATAAAAAGAAATAAACTACTATAACTTGGATGTTGATATACAAATTCTCAAAATTCAACACTCAAAACCAACTATACCTATATAAATTAACGAAAAAATTAATGTGGGTGGAATCCTTACATCCTCTATAAGAGGGTGATAACCACTAACCCATCCATATATACTTAGGATGACCCTATTATCATTTAACAAAATGTATAGATACATATTCTGCTATACAAGCATATATATATATATATATTCATCCCAACATGTGATATCCTTATTC
This sequence comes from Viscum album, assembly GCA_963277665.1. NCBI lineage: Eukaryota > Viridiplantae > Streptophyta > Magnoliopsida > Santalales > Viscaceae > Viscum > Viscum album. Next base: position 2,079,929,030 of record OY728126.1, read on the forward strand.
TATTAAAAAGGAAAAAAATTATTTTAGATATAAATATAATGATATATGATGGAAATAAGGAATAATGTTCTTCTAAAGAGTTGAAGAGTCGGCTAACATATGTCTTGTCGAACCATTATCCAAAATACCATGGAATATAATATTCCCCCAATTTAATTATTTAACAAATAAATGTAATATGGATTTAGGGACTTAGTTACATCAAATATAGATAGTAGAAATATAGGGAAAATGATAAAATCTATAACATATACTAAAAAAAATATATATATACAACACCCTAGATTGTGATCCAAATAAATATTTAGAGAGGATTCATATATTAAGTAAGAGAAGGAAGAGTTTAAATTTAAGGACAATCCAATTAAAGGGTGAAATGTCAAAATGATTTACATTTAATTATTTTATTGGAATTTAAATTTATGGTTATATAACAGGAGATGCTTTGATAATTTTTACTTAGATTATTATTAATAGGTTAGAAATAACAATGAAATGTTTTTTGGATGTGGATCATGTCCTAGGTGGATATTTAGATGCTTTTTTGGACATAAAATTATGGTTAGGGCGACCCCTCGACTGATTTTGATTATAGGTGTCTGATCATGCTATAACCTATAGGGTCCACACCGTGATGTAATCACATTTTTGTTTCTTATATACACATATACATTTTTTATTAATTATTCTTATAGAAATAATTTGTTATGTCAAAACCCTTATGTCACCAATGATGACGTACTATGAGGGATATCTTTTAGTAAAAAATAATGACCACATCATGTTGGGCGGATAATATGATTTTTCCAAGTACTAGGTAATTTCTTGACAAGGGGATCCAATCCATAATCCATGGTGGATGTTCTATGATGATTTTAGTTAAGGGTATGGCCCCTATACTTGGGAGTGGTAGTACTGAATCATAAAAATGTCACATAATATCCATTATGGGTGAGGGAGTGCCATATTAAAATCATTATGATCGCATCTTGACCAAATATAAAGCCAAATTTTATCAGGGTAAGAAGCATCATTTTATGGTTTCCCACCTTTTGGATTATGAGTAAGTGGTAATGGGAGAGGGATAATTTTTGTGGATCTCCCCTACATATCGCCCTTTTTTATTCACCATATATATGAGGGATTTTTAGGTTATTTTCTGAATTATTAAGGTGAGTTCCTCCCTATGATTTATTATGGTCATGATCACACACAAGGATTATATTTTTTAATGATTTTATTATAGGGATTAATTTTCATTATAATAGAGGATGGTGGAATCAATATCATATGATTGGGATTTGTGGAATAGATATAGGATGTCTCATAAGTATAATTTTATGTGGTTGGTGTAGTTTCAGGGATACATTAGTGGTCACTAAATTTTTTAGAAAATATTTCTTATTTTTATTAAATTTAATAAATAATTAGAATTTTTATAATCAATTATGTTGTTGTGATGTTTTGATATTGTATCTCTAGTGATTATATGAGATTAGAAGAGGAACGAAATGGATTTTATAAGGATGGTTGTAACATAACTAGTATGGTAACTCTGTGTTCATGGTAGTTTTTTCCATAAATATTAAACCATATTCCTATTTATGCGTGTATTTTTATATATTCATGTTTTCATGAGACGAGGTAAAGTGATAGGGACTAAGATCCACCCTTGGAGAAAATATATGATGATATTGAGTCTCATAGAATTGGAATAAGTGATATGTAGCACTTTTTAGAACTTATGATTTGTATATAACTATTTCACCAATGATATAAGGTCTCGTTTAAGTAAACAAGATAACTCTAGAATGTCTTATGATGTCTGATAAGATATAGGTATCCTATGATCATTTCATAAGCCTACTTATGTTGTAATGAGAGTCTTAGTCTTAGTGGTCTTAGTTTATAATTTCATACATCTCACTTCTGAAGGAAACACATTCTTGTGGGTGGCTTATATCCATAGAGAGTTCCATAAATAGAATGATTACTTTGAAATTATATATGGAAAGATAGAGAAAGGATTCCACTAGGTGATGGGTTGATCTCTACAAAGGGAAATGTGAGGTGAAAACTATGATTGGTTTGGGCTCCATAAAATTTTTATTCTAATATTTATACTATGAGATAACCTAGCATAACCCATAGTTAATGGGACTAAGGAGTGATGCAAGAATCATAAGATAGTTTGGACCATCCTATTGAGGCATTGGTTGAGTAAATTCTTCATGCTCTGATTTCACCCCATGGTGTTGAGTGAATGATAAAACTGATGATCAAATATTAAGATGATTTTAACTAGAATATTATATGAGGATAGATGGAAGAAAATATGTACATTAAAAATGGTTAGTAATCATATGATTAATACCTTATGAATAATATAGTGAGCTCATGGGATGGATTACATGCCATATTTATGTTATATTCTTTTTATTGGTTTTGTAGAGATAGATGGGTGCAATAATGGTGAGAAAACCATGGTGAGGAATGTATTTCTATGTGACTTATTGTGAACCCTCCTCTAATAGATTAATTTTTATTACTTTAATTATTGTTTTACTTGTTAATGATAGAATGGATAGGACCTTATATTGAACACATCCTCGAGTCAAGTATTATCATTGTGATATCTTCTATGATCATGGATAGTCAGGGAATTTATCTATGTGAAAAATATTATGTGTAGGGATGGGAAAGGTACTAACTTTTGTGACATATCATATGATAATGTAATACAAGGTTACTCTTAAATACACCAGTCCCTAATAAGGAACATGTAGGGTCGTTTTAGTTCCACCATCACTGAGTTCGGTTGACCATGGTACTATATTGTGTGGTATTTCCTAAGGGAATGGAATAGGTAACCTGATAAAGAACCTAAACATATGATGATGGTAGAAGTAAAGATATAATGGACACCCTACCTCAAATCTTCAGGTAAGGGTTGGGTTGTATGGAATGAGATGGATTCTTTTCAACATCTGATGAATTAGGTGTTCTCTAGTGTCATTCATGCAGGATTAACACATGATGAATTGACAATCATGTTTATTTCTTATTATTTATTTTCCACATGTTTTTACAAGGATATTATGGATTATATTTGGGGAATATGGTAAGAACCTATGTGGTTATATTTCATTCAACTTATATAGAAGGTTTGGTGTATAGTTATGACTAATGATTGTCTCTTATGTTTGAGAAGAGGATATGTAGTGGATGTGGTTAGAAAAACTCAATTGGAGGGGGGGGGATTTAGAGATTGGGATGAGGTGAGGCCAGAGGATGGTAATGAACATGAAATTTTATTCTATTATTACCTTCAAATATGTTATAATTATAATTTTTGATCAGTGGCATGTATGCCTGTATGGATATATTTCATCAATTATAGAATTTTGTGTTTTAGAGTATGTGTTCTCTAATGTTTATTGTAGATGATATTTTTTAATTTCTATGGGTTTTTATACATTAATTTTGGGGAATTTTACCAATAATGCATGATTTATCCCTTTTCCCTAGTTTATAGCCTCTGGAATACATAGAGGTATACCTGAGGCCATATAATGTCACCATCCAGGGCAATAGTGAGTGTTCACAGAATGAGATACAAAAAACAGAAATGATATAAATTCATTTGTGATATTTTTAAAAAGGTTAGTGTTCATGAGGTAATTAACCATTTTACGCATGATTAAAAACCCTTAAATGATACGAAATTCCTAGTGGGGGTCAACTATCCACCTTATATTCGATAACATATTTGATATAATATTACCAATTTATTTTTATTAGAACTAAAAATCATTGAAATTCCATCATATATGATAGTTTACTTATTACTAATACAATAGGTACCCAATGAATCTTTCATCCCAATACCCAATTTTTTCATACCCTTTACCATTAAATATTACATTAAAAAATATATTTGATAGTATAAAGAGTAAATAATTCAATGTTAAATAAAATAAAAACATGAAATTATGTGGGAATGTACATATTTATTTAGTTTACATCATAATATAATATTAGAACCAAGGCCTATTATAGATGTCAACGGGAAATGGAGTGTAGTTTGGGTTTGTTTAAAACTCATTGTGGGTTGATCATGGAGTTTTTAAGAATATATTTTTTATGATGTAGATGGATTTAGTGCTGAATATGGCATTATTTTCTAGTGTTTTCTGAATTTTCTGGTCAAAATTTTGGAAGGTGGATATGTTTTTTGACAAACGATGTTGCGTGAAAGGATGAAGGCTATGGGAAATGATGAATTCATGATCATTTTTCAGATTATCAAATCTAAATGTTGAAATGTCATAGCTGTGCACAAAATTTGAAATTGTGTGAAAGATGAGTTTGCATGAAACATGGATGTTGCATGTCGTGGTTCGGGTGAAAGAGTGTTGTGGTCCAAATATGATATAAAAAAATGTGTTGATTGCACAATAGAAATTACTAGAAGAACATTTTTTAAGGTTTTTCCATGTATATAAATAGGCATCCACCACCTTTATTCAATGTATATTTTTCCGATGAAGATATGTTGTACCATCCACTCAAAAGAGTTGTGCGAGTTTAGATTGAATCTGGCATGGATTTTTCATTGATTATTTAAATAGAAAGAAATACTCTGGGCTAGTTTTCCTAAATGAAAAGTGTTTTGTGAAATATAACTTGTGAAAAAATCCCAAAATTTGTGTACAAGTCCTTATGTTTCCTGAAAGTAAGATTTCGAATGTCTGATTTGTTTGAGCAGTGCAATAAAGTGCATAAATTCTGGAATATGGTGCAAGAAGATATTTTATCAAAATAGGGATAACGAATTTAATTCCTATCTACCAAAGAAACATTCATGTTGTTAAATTGATTAAGATTTATCCTACGATAGTGATCTAGCGGGAGTCGATGCAATTGTTCCGTTGAATGTATTGTGTTATCCCTAAAATCAGGTAATGAATTTCTCCTCGCATTGAGTGACTATGTATGATCATATTTATTCAACAAATAGAGACTATTATTGGATTTAGTTATGAATGAAGCACTGCTGGCTTATTATCCTTTGACTATACCACAGTAGTGAACCAAGTAAAACTATTTTTTTATCTTTTATTGTGACCGTTTTATTACTTCTCAGTTACATCAGATTGGTTTAAAATGTTCCTACAAATGTGGGAACAAGAACCATCAAATTAAAATATTATGATTATACCCTAATTCAGTCCTCCCTTCTCAGGTTGTTTCAGGGACTTTCATGTGGTATGATAGGGTCTAGTTTACTAGAAAAAAAATCATTCCTCTATTATATTCATGTATAATTTAGCTAATATCAGGGGAGTCACCCTATTTAATGGGTGTGACTTCAATATTTCTGAGAATATGATGAGATCTCATCTAAGATCCCTTGGGATGGAATTTCTTTTTCCTACTACTCAGAGGATTCTGGTCACTAAAGTAGTAGTTTAGTCTATGATAGAAAAATAAATGAAATTGCTTCATACAGATACCAAATCGAAAAATGATCCTACTATAACTACCTATACTCAATTAAATTTGAAGTCTATGATTTTCAAAATAGCCAAGTCTATGTCACAAAAACTTGAAAATATATATGCTGGAAGTAACAATGTGAATTATGTGAAACACCATATATTGCTCAATAGGTTTTATGATCTAAAAAATCTACCGAATGAAAATTAATACTCACATGTTAATCAAATTAATGTATATGTTGTAGTAATTTGAAGATAAGGTGAAAAATTAAATATATTGAAATTGTTAATATAATACTCATAGTGCTTCCACCTCTGTATAATCCAAATGTGTCATCCCCCTATGATAAAAAGTGATTTGAAAAGTGTTATAAAATGAATTTAATAGTCCTAGAAATGAGTTGTTATTCTCACTGAAGATATGGGGGGTCCTCTTCAACAGTGCTAAAAAATCACTGATAAAGGGTGTCTATTATCCTCCCTAAAAATGTGTCGATAAATGACTAGTTGATCAACACTTAAAATAGTGCTGATAAATGGGACCTTTATCATCGATCGAAATAGTGCTGACAATTTGTGTCTTTATTAACACTCTATATAGCACTGATAAAGGGGGACTTTATCAATGATAGAAATATAGATGATAAAGTCCTAGAATCCTATGATGTGATGGTTATATAACAACACAACCACTAGAACATGCACAAAAAATCACAAAACACATTCACATCACACACAAGAACAAAGCAGCACACACCAGAACAAAGCAGTGCACAAAATGGTTTGGGAAAAAATTTAATATACCATTAAAATAATGTTTTACATAATTATATTTATATTAATCCAATAAATGGTAAAAAAAATTAATGTTTCGCCCTTTGAAATTTGTGATCCCCTCTCAAAAATGTCCTCCCATGTTATTAGTTGCCAATAAAATCTTCCTAAATCAATAAAAATGTTTCACCTATATAAGAAAAAAATATTATTTTAGTAGTTCCCTAATGAAATTAATTAAAAATTAATATGAAAAATTAAATTAATAAAATGACAATATTTAACAAAAAACACACATTTGGGGATAAGAAGCGTAAAGTGAAATTTAATTTTGGTTGTCTGATGGAAAAATACAATGGTGATACGAAAATATAGTACCCTAGTTTCCAGAGTAGTGGAAAGAAGCACCGTGGAAATTTCATGAAGGGGACGAGGAAATTCTTTAGGTTTGGAAGAGAAGAACACCAGGCTATTATCTGCTGAAAAGAGAAACCCGTTGTTGCGACAGAGGAGAGGAACACTTTGTTCGACCCTAAAATCATTGTTTATTTCATAAACTACAATGAACCATGGAACTTTGCAATATATTTCCCTAAGGCATGGGTTTTTTGAGGAAACCAATAACCTCCAAGGCTGTAAGGGAGAGAATTTCCCATCACAACCGCCGAAGTGAACCCTGGCAATGAAGTGGAGACATGTACTCTAGTTATTAATTCAAGAATAATGAATGTAATTTTTTATTCTGGTTCTACACATTCTTTTATATATAGAACATTTAGTTGAACAATCCCAACACCACAAGAAATAATGGATGTAAATGTGTCGGTGAGTATGGAAAATGGGGTAATCATTGCATCCCATGAATATAATTCATCCTCTATCATAATTTTTGGATTTAACTTCTTAAAAGAACCTCTTCCTACTCCCTCTGGTGGAATTTTTTGCAATTCATGGCATGGATTGGCTTTCCTTATATAGATCCCATATATATTACCATGAGATATAAATCACTCATTATATATAGAATCGACCCTTGATTATGTATAAGTGCAAGGATGAGGATGAATATTCTTTAGAAAAATCATCTCAAGCATGGATATTACTTCCCTATGAGCACGCGTATCTGGGTTAGATGATCGAGTCTATGGAAGCAGCTTTACTTAATGACATGCCTCTTGTAGGAGAATTTGTTGAAGTGTTTCCGAAAGAATTTTCTGGTATTCCTCTAAGAATATATGTTGAATTCTCAATTGATCTTATACCTGGGGAATTTACAATATCCAAGACACCATATAGAATGGCTATTGTGGATATTGAGGAGCTAAAGAAACAACTAAAGGATAATATGGATAAAGAGTTTATATTCCCAAGTGATTCACCATGTGGTTCACCAGTCCTCTTTTTGAAGAAGAAGAGTAGGGCAATGATCCTTTTCATTGATTATTGGGATATCAAAAAAAACCCCATAAAAAATAATTATCCTCTACAACAAATTGATGACTTATTCGATCAGCTACATAGATCATAATATCTCTCTAAGGTGGATTTGCGGTTGGGATATTACCAAGTAAGGGTGAAGAAGGAGGATATCCCCATGACTACTTTTAATACAGGATACATGCACTATGAATTCATAGTAATTCCTTTTGGACTCACTAATGATCTAGAAATATTTAGGGACATGATGAATTGATTCTTTAGATATTACATCGATAAATTTTTGGTAGTCTTTATAGAAGATATTCAAATATACTCTGAAACCAAGGATGATCATGAGGAGCATCTAAGTATAGTACTAGAGACCTTGAAAAGGGATAATATCTATGAAATGTACATCAAGTGTGAGTTCTAGTTGAAGGAGGTCTCATTCATGGGTCATATCATCACAAGCCATGGGATATTTGTGGATCCCTCCAAGACAGATGCAATATATTAATGGTAGAGGATGACATCATTAATAGATATCCCCAGCTTCTTGGGGTTATCTAGATATTATTGCTGATATGTGATAAATTTCTTATGATTTTCCAACCCTCTTACGAAGATAACTTGAAAGAGAGTAAATTTTTCTTAGAGTGATAAATGCGGACAGATATTCAAGGAGTTGAAAAGAAGGCTTATCACTACACCCATTCTCATATTACCCACAAGTGGAGAACTTTTGGTCATATTTAATGATGCTTAGAAGAAGGGAATGGGTTTTGGGTTGATGCAAAATGAAAAATTATTTGCCTATGCTTCAAGGAATTTGGATGTTCATGAGAAAAACTATCCAACACATGATCTAGAGTTGGATTCCCTAATATTCACTTTAAAATTATGGAAACATTTCCTCTTTGGGGTGAAGTGTGAAATATATATGGATCCCAAAAGCAAAAAGTATATATTATCATAGAAAGAGTTGAACATGCACCAATGAAGATGGTTAGATCTTCTCAAATACTATGATTTATCATTCCATTACCACCCTCGAATAGATAAAAAGGTGGCCTATGATCTAATTAAAAAGGACCAAGAGAGTATATCATTGATTATATTAGAAATGGATCCATTCATCTTGTATTTGATGAAGATGGACATGAGAATAATAAATAATGGAACATCATCAATCCATTAACAAATTATTATCCAACCATCTCTTTTGGAAAGGTTAAAGGATGCCTAAAAGGATGATGTGGGAATTAAGAAGAAAGTGGAAACTATCAAAAAAGGGAAATCCTCGGAGTTCAATGTCAATAAAGAATGAATGATAATATTTGGTAAAAGATTATTTGTTCCATCAAATTTAGAGTTGAAGAATGATCTTTTAAATGATGTATATATTTTTAATTTCTCCATTATCCCATAAAACACAAAGATGTATCGAGATCTCTGATAGAATTATTGGTGGGATAACATGAAGAAGGAGATCGTTGAGTATACATCAAAGTGCCTGGTATGTAAGAAAGTGAATGTTGAGAGGCAGAAGTCGAAGGGGATAATGAAAACATTACCTATACCAACTTGGAAATGGGAGAACATCACCATGGACTCTATCACTGGACATACAAAGACATCCAAAGGAAATAATTCTCTTTGGGTTATTATGAATCATCTTAAAATGACTGTACACTTCATTGAAATTTAGGAGGAATTCTCATTGGATCATCTGAAATAGATATATATCAGAGATGTGGTAAAGATGCATGAATTACCACTACCTATTATATCCAATCGAGATAAAAGATTCACCTCTATGTTCTGGAAGATTCTTCAACATTCTCTTAATACTGAGCTGAACTTCAGTACAACTTACCACCCTCAAACTGATGTCCAATCTGTGCAGACTATCCAAACACTTGAGGACATATATAGAGAATTCTCAATGGACTTCAAATTAGGATGGGATCAACATATTCATATGGTTGAGTTCTCTTAAAACAACATTTTCCACTCAAACATCCAAATGGCTACTTATGAAGCCTTTTTGGGGAAGAGGTGTAAAACACCGACATGTTGGAATGAAGTTGGGGAGAAAAAAATCCTAGTTCCAAAAATGATTGAAGAAATGGTGGAGAAGGGTAAGACTATCTGGAAGCACATTAATGATTCACATAGTCAACAAATGTGTTATGCTGATAATAGTTGATGATAACTAGAGTTTGATGCAGAAGACATGATATTCTGCCGCATATCACCATGGAAGAGATTTATGAGATTTGGGAAGAATGGAATGCATATGCCCAGGTACATAGGCCCTTTTCAAATCCTTGATCGCATTGGAGTAGTGGCATATCGACTTGAACTCCCACCGAACCTATCTCAAGTATATGATTTATTCAATGTGTCACTCTTGAGGAAGTATATATCAGACCCATAACATGTACTCAATATAGAGGTGGTAACAGTGTAGAATTAACTCCCCTGTTAAGAGAATTCGGAAAAGATCTTAGACCATAAAGAAAAATTTCTACGAAATAAGACAATTCCCCTTATCAGGGTGTCGTGGAGAAACCACGCGTTTGAATAGGAAATGTGGGAATAGGAGGAAGTGATGAAGCAGAGTTACCCTCATATTTTTTATTGTGGGAAAAGGGAATTTCAAGGCTAAAATTTCTTTATGGGGGAAGATTGTAATCACAGAAACTTTTGTTAATGAAATTTCCTCATGATCTAATTTAATGTCTTGTTAGGTAAAATTGTTTGGTATTATGTTTTTTATTTGAAAAAATCATTAAGAATTGTTACCGTTTTTAATAATGTAGTTAAACAGTGATTATAAAATTAGTATAACTATAGAGATTTAAAAAATACAATTTACCAATACAAAGAAAGTGATGGCCTCATTAAGTATAATTGCCCCATAAGAAGATAATTTCTTGAAGCATGGAAAAGAGATGGCCTCACTGGGCTTTGCTCTGGACCAAGCCCAATCTATCTTTAATAGGTTAAGATTTAGTGGAAATACCTATGGGAGAACTAGAAGTTGATATAGATGAGCACCTGAGTGACATTATCTAAACCACTCCAAGAGTTAGTCACAATCACACACATTAACATTTGGTCATATGCGGGTGTTATAAGGGTTTTAGTAACAAAACCCTATCACTATGATTATGTACATTATTTGTGTATAGAGAATATACATTCATTTTATTATTGTTACTTTGTAAATAATATTTAATGGAAAAATAGTATTTTTGGTTAACATTAAATTAAGAAATCAATTTTGATGAATTAATGGATTTTTGAATTAAATATTATTTTTTAAAAATATTATTAATAAATTAATTTTCATTAAATATAAATGATCACATAATTTTTATGAATAAAATTGAAATTGTTATTATGGATTGAAAGTTGTTTTTGTCAAAACCCATGATATTTATGTAAATGTCATTTTTTATTTTAAATGTAAAATTCAAATATTTAAAATTATTTAGATTAAATGAATATAATTTTTAGAATAAGGATGTCAATATTATCCAACAATGAGTTTTTCATAATTTTCTGAGATAGTCATGTTTTTTGGTAAAAATTAAATACCATTTAAATATATAATGTGATTTATGACATCATAATGATCCAATAGAGATGTAATAAAATACCATAAACATGGTTTTCTAAAAATATATGTTTTACCATTATAATTTTGTGATTTTGAGTTTTCTTTATTTGTTTTAGAAACCCTTAGTGGACCCTTTAAGACTTATAAAACATTTTTTCATATTAAAATGTTTTCCTTGAGAGTGTGACACACCCCCACATAATAAATCCTAATATATTAAGAATATCACTCATTGGCCTTATAAAATTACCTTTTCCTCTTTCTTTTGGAAAAATTCATGGGCAACAACCATGGTATGGTTTTTATTTTTGATTAGTTTAATGTGTGGTTTCCAAAACCTAAATAATAAAGATTTCACTCTAGCCTGAATGGCCCGAAGGCCTTCATTTTTATTGATTTTTGATAACACACCTTTCAAGGGATGAGGGGGAACCATTACAAAGACCATAGGCTCAAATATTACTTTGACCATAGGTTTAGGAGATTACATGACCCAAAGGTCTTAGGGAATTCAACCAGACTATCACAAGGAACTACCCCTCCCCATCATCTGCATCGTGATAGTAGCTCTCCACCTTCGCATGGCCATATGGATAGGCTTCCCGTGTAAGCACAAGATGGTCCGGATGGAATAACCATACCCTATGATTATGATAAAACTATTTGGCTCTACTTTGGTTAGTGAACCTACTCTGAATCCTCTTCTAGGGCTACTCCTTTTTTTGTAGTGTGTCTGGGGCAACTGCATATGGCCCAAAGGCCTTGAGTTGGCCCGAAGGACTTAAAGGTGGCCTGAAATCCCTATGTACCCAAAGTCTTGGGTGGCCTGAAAGCCTTAAGTACTCCATGACCAAACCGATGGCCCAAGGTGAATAGTTCCAACTACTACAGTACTGAATAGTACCTGCTATAGTTACTGCTACAGTGCTTTCTACAGTACCTGCATAGTGTATAGTTCTACTACAGTACCTATGTAGTGTAATGTTCTGCTATAGTGCTACTACAGTGCTGCTATAGTACCCTAGTGGTATTCCTCTTCTTGGTTTTGAACCTGGGTCTTGTGGATGCACTTAAGGATACCTCACCAACTGGGTTGAGGCTCATGTGCAAGAATTCCCTCTCTATTCCTATATAAACCCACCCATGTTCCCACTTCCTCTTCATTAAAATCCTTTGGATCTCCACCAACTCCTTCCCTCTTATATATATAATCGTCCCATGCCTCCCCAAGCTCTAAATAAGCCTCTTTCAATCCCCTCCCAAGCCTTCGAGATCACATTTTTAAGTAAGATATTTCTCCCTTTCCCATTTTTTTCCCAATTTTATTATGTTATACATTTTTGTTTTAAATTACAAATGTTGGGGTAGGATTTCACACCTCCCTCATGCCATCCTCCTTGTTTTTGAATGATGAGATACCCCTTTCTCCATCATTAATTCTTCCCATGTACACCTGTTTCCATGATGTAATTCTATAAGGGATTTCCCCCTCCTCATTTACATTCAAGCAATTTTTTTTATTATAACTTGAATTCCATTACATAGGTAGATACATGTATCTATATAACCCCATTACTTTCCATTTCATGTGCATATGATTAGACACCACTTCTATCTCCTAATCCATTTATATTAATTCTTATGTCACGTCATTATGCTGCCGCAATTTCACTGAGATGTTTCCAGAAAAAGTCATTCTGTAGAGAATACCATTCCCATTTCTTTATAATGGGAATTCACATTTATGTACATATACATATTTATTATAGATTTTCATTTAATAATTCCACATTCCTTTATCATGGAATAAATTATGATGTTTAATGTATCCATGTTATATGATCCATGTGGCACACTTATCCATGAAATGAAATAATTAAGATGAGTGTTCCCTCATAGCACTCTGATGCATTGGGAAAAGATTAGAATCATGATTTGTCAATTGAAATGAGGGTTTTATGATGATAATTAATTTTTAATGAGGGTTTACTCATTTTCCATGTGTAATGATCCTTGGATCATGCTAATATAATGTTAAATGTTGTTTCCACATTTCCATGTTTTGTTAGTCATGTTGTATCATGTTGTTATGTTAATGTTTCTCTTATGGTACATTGATATTCCTATTGCCTAACATGTATTGTATTATTCATGTTATTCCTTGTATACTCCCTTACTGGGATTTATACCTCACCCTTTTATTATGCATGTACTCAGGTTATCCCATGCAATGCTAAGCATGAAGGAATGATGTGGTCATGTAATAGAAGTTCTCAATAAGATATCTTGTTTCATGTTTTAAGTTGATATGTAATATTCCTATGCCCCAATTATAGTACACCTCTAGATATTTTATGTTGTATCAAGTGAAGGTTTTAGGCAATAAATTATGATTACATGTGTAATAAACATTAGGGTTTTTATAACAATGTATTAGGAAATATTTTAAATTAAATAGTAATTATCCTTGAAAATACCTCTTTAGGGATGTTGGTTTTTTAATGGAATAAGATCTCTTTCATAAATTTAAAAAAATAATATCCAGTCTTTTTCGTTGGTTTATTCCGGAAACTGCAGAAACAATGATAAAAATATGTATTTTTTATATGTTTAGATAGTGGAACTTTATTATATTATCATTGATACTAATCCTCTCATATTACTTGGGATGTTCCTTGTCCTTTACCCCTAGTATCAGTCCTTGATGTAGAAAATATTCACGCACAACCCTATCATAACAGAATCCCCATTAAAAGATGATATAGATTATATAACTAGATGATGTGTTCAAAATATTTGGATGTACTGTATTACAAATTTTCAATCACCATCATTTGTGGTCAATTTGTTGGATATCCATACATTTAATCCATGAAGGATATCATTGTTGTAGCTAAATTAATTTCAATGAGAATCCAATGCTTCCAAAAAAACACAAAAATAAATATGTAATAAATGAACTTAAAATATGTCTGATATGATTAAATTTTAGAGTTTTACCCCTACATCGTTAGTATTATGAATAGTTTTTCATCTGGATTTTTTATGTTAAATTATTTGAGAAGTCATGTACTATTTCACTCTCTTTCTCAGATTCTATTTTATTTATTCTATAGAGGTGATGTGATAATGAACGAGACCAAAAAAAATTCATGGGGAAATACCTTCATTTTTTCATATAAACACGTATGAAAAAATATGAAATGTATTCATTCATAATATGACAGTATATCAGCTTTTGGAAAATAAAATCATAAAAAAATACCTCATGTAGACATTTACCACTGAGCCGCTTGGGAAATCATACCATAGGAGTTCACTTACATTTTCAATAATAATGAAATCTGTATCTTCATATTTGAATATATTTACATAAAAATTAATTATGTGATTGCCACCATCTTTTAACTTCATGTTTACATGATCCTATAGTTATAATATATGAGGATATAGAATGGGTTGGTTTAAGGTGCTTTCGGTAGATCGTTTAAATTATTTGGTTAATCCTTGAGATGGTTTTGATATGTTTGTTCTTTTCACCCCCTTCCTTATGTATATCTATAATAACATTCATCAGTTCATAACTTTTATCATTAAATGTTAATGGTTTATCTTGAAAAATAAATGTAAATGAATACCTCTATATCGACATTTTTTTCACAAGCTAGGATAACCATGCGATGAATGTTCCAAGACCTTATACGACCTTATAAATATCTTCATCATAAAGTGGAATAGGTAGCTCATCGAACATCTCATAGAAAACATTAATCAAGAATTTGATATAACTTATTGGATGTGGTATTTTGTGTAACATGGAGTTTAGGATATTTAACATTATAGAACTCACTACAAGGCGATGGGTGGGTTTTGATAGATATAAATCATAGTCATTTTCACCTTGTATAATATGAGTATTGTAAAGGTATCAGTGTCTATTTGATTCAAAATTCACAAAAACTATTATTCGAGAATTAATTACCTTAGTGAAGATATATTTTTTATGGGAATGGCTCACCTCACGGCTAGTGGGGGAGGGGCGGGATCTTCATGCACTGGTTGTTCTTGAGTTGTTTTTTTCTCCCCCTCCCCCGCAATCAGATTTTCCAGGAACTCAATTTCCAATAGAATATGTTCTTCAAGGATAATTATTATTTATCTCTTTATTTTAATTTAATCACATTTATCATCCTATTGTAATATTTCTGAAAAATGTGTATGGTTCTCCCCACAACCATCACCTCTAACACGACCATAATTTTCTGTCTCCTTCAAGGCCACTGAAAGTATGTCTTCGGCCAGTTTGAATGTTGCTGATTACTATGACTATGTCAGATAAATAAATTGGAAATTAAGTAATTAATTTCATGTAATATCTATTAAAATAAAATATATATATTTATTATTTCATACATACACATGTTTCCCTTACCTTTATGTTTTTCAATATATTAGTATACCATCATTATTTAAACATGCCTCCTTCTATAGAACGTGGTCTGGGATGGAAGTTAATTTGGATTTGGATTCAAAAATCCTCTTGTAAATAGAGAAACATAGTTAGGGTGTTGTTTTATGTGACATAAAAATATTATGGTCGATTTAAAATACATGCCAATTTTATTTCAAGTGAAGCCTACCCCATTCTTACATTATAGTAGGTGTACACTGTTTTTCATGCTGACTTATTATTTTTAGCACTCATTTGTTATTTCATAATAAAACTATCCTTAAACATGATGAATACATGTATCGTCAAACTACATATTTGAAAACACAATGTACCTGAAAAGAGTGCTTCTCACGATGGATAGTAAATGCATCTCATGATTCTTAGGTTATCAGCTGTGCATAAATAGGAGGTGGGTGAAGGTTTATTTTACCTTTTGTATCTTTAAGATATCATATTGTTAAAATTGTGTGAATGACTCTTTCAATCCATCCATAAACTTTTAATACATAGTCCTTGTGAAAATCGTCCACTATAAATGCACTCTACAAGGGATAATGAAGAGTAAGTAAATTTTTCATTATTTTATTTTTAAATAAATTAAAGAAATGATATCATAATTTTACCATAATATCCCTCAACATCGTAGTCTTAATCTTGGTCAAAAAATGGTTGCATCACTATACGTCAATCAGCATGTGTTACCGAATGAAGGTTCCAAAGTAACTACTAAACATCTCTTTTGTGGGGTTAACATGATGGCCCCACTTATTCCATATGAACTCGTAAAGATTCCTTTCACTTTTTTCCTTAAGGATTTTTTCTAACGCCCTCAAACTATGATGATCTTTTTTATCAGTGCTACTAGTTTTTTTCCCTACCATTTACATAGTTTCAACATCATCAATATGTTCCTTCAGAATTATAGCATCAACATATGTAGATGGTGGTTGTACCTCTTCACTACTAAAATCATCAAAAAAATGTTGATAAACATATTGGTCCTCTGCACTACGAGCACTAGAAGGTTGAGATACTTGGTGTTCCTCTGCACTACAAGTAGCAACATGCTAAGAGACCTATTGTACCCCGGGATTGGGAGAATCATCATGTACAGAATTAGTTATTTACATAAGTGGATCAACATTTAATTTAGATTAAATAAAAGGATTAGGGAATAGATAATAACATAGGGTAACATGATATATATTACAAAAAATAAACTGATTATTGAACACCCTTTTTTAAGGATGTAGGGTTTTGAACCCTCTATCAAATATCTAAATCCCTTCAGTGTGGTCTCTTATAACATAATGAATTCCATCATCATTGGCTACGCATCAAAATTATTATGACAACCCAATAAAATTTTCATTCTCCATTGATTTTTCATCTGACTCTTCAGTGGTTTTGGTTGATAACAAAACAATTTACCACTTATCGTTTCTGGGATCTATAAGATAAAATACTTGTAACGCATGTGATTCCATTATTAATGGTTTGTCTTTATACACATTTTTGTTGAAATAAACTTTCATGAATCCCAAATCATCTATATTCATAGCACTCCTGTAATCAACCGACATGATTTTAAAAATAAACACTTAGATGTTTGTACTATACAACTCCTATATTTGTTTGATGATTCTAAAGTTTGACAAATTCACATAAATTGGATTTCTATCGTTGGCACCAGAAACATGATTCGCTTTAGCCACAAGTGTAACTCCACTATTCATCATGGTAATATCTTCATCATGTTCATTATTATATAATGTATAACCATTAATTATATAAACATTATAAGATATTACATACATAGTTGGTTCTCCATCTAGCCCTCAAATACGTTATGAAATTGAGTCTAGATTCTCATATGACTCCTTAAATATATGATCTCAAAACTATCCTATAAACTACTGATTATGTGTATTTTATATTTATTTTTCATCCCTTGATGGATTCAAATTTATTTGAATTTATTTTTAGGATTCGACTTATGTGTCATATTTTAAACTATTGTGAAAAAAATAATGGTGGGCCTGCTACAGATCTGTAATATTGACTATGACAACCTCTCTTCGATAAATTCCTTCAAACAAAAGATTCTTAGTTTGATGATATTTTGGTAGAGAAATTATTTCCACTTGAGATAGGTATTTGATACAGAATTCAATGGCTTCCTCAATAATATATCACTCCACAATACAACCCTCCAACCAACATCGATTGTTGACACACCCTTTCAAAATCATCATATATAGTTCAATTGGTTACATCCATCAATAGTGTCCAGGAACACATAGTCGACTCTCTATCACCATGTGGATGATCAAAAGAACCATCATATCAAATATTGTTTGTGGGAAGATAAATTTAAATTCACATAATATTATATAAATTTCCCTTTAAATACTCAGAAATTTCATTGGGTCTATAACATTGATGAATATATCATTAAATAAGACACATAGCATTGTTAATGTATAACGAACAATATTGGAAAAAAATGGAATATAATGCTATGAGAATTAGACCATTCATCAAAATGTGGCAGTCATGTGATTCACGTCCCATTAACATTAACTTGTTCATTGAAATGATGTTCTGGATATTCAATGAATATATCTAAGAAAATATAAAGTCACTCGAGAAGTTAAAAAATTGATATCTATCCTTTCTGGAAAGAGTGTAAGCAACTGGAGGAAGAAAAGTCCATTTTTTACCCTTCACTGGAGCCAACTCTTCTCATATTCCAATGTAAACCATGTTCAGATTAGATTTAATTCAATCCTATATTTTTCTTTTTGAATTTCAGAATGTGTCAATGACACTACCAAATTAATTAATTTCCTCAATCATAACATCAAGAAGGTGTTTGACGTGTAGAAAAATCTAGAATAGTAATTCCAAAATACTAATCTCTTTTTATTATAGGTTTTTGTATGTTTGTTTGTAAATGGTTTACTAAAATCCATGTAGACATCTTTTACTTTCTCAAAATGTTTATCACATGTTAGTGATAAAGGTTTTGTACATTCTTCTACACTTCAATCAAAATATCTCGTCTAAGTTTAGTAGTTATGTTGTCTGGGTAGAAATATTTCATGTCATAGAAACATATTTTTTTATGAATGTTTCACCCTAATTGAATATGTACCTTTTTCATAGATGGGACACCAATGACATCCTTTATTTATATATCCTTAAAATTTTCCATAATAAAGAAAGTCATTTATCAAGTTGTACAAAATGGCACTCAATGTGAAATTTTCATTTCTATAAGCATATTATAACATAAGACCTCAATCCCATGATAACTTCAAATCATCGATCAATAGATCCCAATAAAAATATATATCATCACTCGGTTGTTTTTTCCCTGATATAAGAATAGAAAGTATGATGTGTTTTTGTTTCTTGCATAACCAGAGTGGATAGTTATAATTTACCAACATAACTGACCATGTATTGTGAGTGATTCTTTGAAAACTAAAAGGATTCACTCCATCAGTATATAACCTAAGATAAAGGTTTCTCTACTTGTTTCCTAAATCAGGATACTCGTGATTGATTATATTCCACTAAGGTGATTCTACTAGGTGACATAGTTTCACATCATTATTTATTCTATCAGTGTTCCATGTTAATTTCCCTATCGTATCCTCACTTTTATATTGACGCCTAAACCACAGATTGATTGAAATGTTCTATACAACCTTTATTGGACATGATGTATCTTTCTTGCATCGACAATCACAACACTTTGGATATTTTATAAGTGATTTTTGGTCATTGTGAAATAGTATACATTCATTCAATATTGTAGGTAATTTTTTATAGATCATACCCATCAAACATATCATTATTTTAGCATCGTATATTAATAATGGGATTTCATTATCTTCTAGGAGTGTGTCATTCAATATAGAATTTAATTCTATAAAATTGGTGTCACTCCACCCATTTCCTACTTTCAAATTATACAGCTTCAGTACGGGTGGAAATTCTTTTTATTTAGTGCAACCACTAAACAAAGGCGCATTTGCATAACTATTTAACTGCTAAAAATATTTTGGGCAATCATGATGTTCATCTTCAAATTTCCATGTCATTTCCTCAATATGATCTTCATAGTCATTCACATCTATGATCAAGTCCCTGATATGGTCTTCTTCGTTTCCCACACAAGTAATTATATCAGATGATACCTAAACCACATTATAATCCCAACCACTAGAAGCATTTTCTTTTTCCCCATGTTTATTCAAACATTTACAACCACGAACTATTTCATGATAGATCATGTGTTTATCCAACTCCCGTTGACTAAAATTTTAAGAATAACAATAATGTAAAAACGGAAAAAGGATTTTAAAGAGGTCATATTCAAGATATTTTTCAAAAATAATGAACTCTTTCACTCCATCTTAATACAATCTGGTCAAACAATTGGAATATATCAATACTTTATTCATATCCAACCTATTTGATTCGGTGATATTATTATTTTAAAATATAACTACACAAAATATTGATATAATTTATTGGTTTTCAAAATTATATAAAATTAAAAACATAATAGATTATGAAAAAACTACAATATAAATGGAATTTAAAAATTATTTAAAAAATCACACTTTAAATCCCATTAAAAAAACCACTTACAGAAATTCCTCTTTAAAATAACACATCCTTTTTAAAATAAATAAATTAGTTCCAGAAACACTTTCACAAAAACACAATTCATTTTTTTAAAACATTCAAGGTAACTTCATGACCTAACAATCATAATCACCTAAAATGAGTGATGAACCTATATGAAACCATTCCAAACACATGAATAATTTTAAATGACTTACTTAGGAATTTTCACAATGATGTAGATCTCAAGAGAGACACTTTATTATAGATACATATAAAATGCTTCAATTCCTCACAAATAAATCAGTTTTCTAGGATTCTATAACATCATTCTAACAGTTGGTGTAATAATAATAATTTCAATAAGCATTTAATATTGTGCACCCCACCATTAGATTTCCCTTATCCTTGCTTCCATTTTCTAGTTATATCAATTATCCATAACCAAAACATCATTGTAATAGTGGATATGTTCCAGAGTCAGTGAGCACACTCACCGCCATGAAACACTCATATTGTATTTTAACACAAACACTAAATTATCCCAATGATCATTAGATCACACTAATGATATTTGTTTTACACCCTACGAACAATGTATATGTCTATCACATGAGTTACTATTTCTACTATCAATTATAAATAAAAATATGAAAATAAATAAACAGGAACACATTACATAAGGAAAAAAATTCTCAAGGGTCATTCCTTTCTTCTAAATGATTTCCCTATGTCACTCATCACTAAAATAAACAACTTGTTTTAGTTTCTAAATCAAAGCCTCCCATTTCACATTGGTCATTGTGCCCTTCCCAAGGGTGAAATTAATACATCTTATGGGTTTTAATTTTTTGTTTTTTTAACATCATATTTGATTTTGAGATAATATGTGAAGTATAATTTAAATTTGTTATAGAGTGATATGTATGGGTCATGTCATGAGGAATATTTCTCAAAAAGATTTAGGAGATCCACATCGTGATCTCCTATATCTTTCCCCATTTAAATCTCAATCAATATTATAATCTAATATGACTCAAGAGGGGTTATAGGGAAATAGTTTTCTCTCAAATGGATTATCTTATGTGGCATGTTAGATAGGAAGATCATTCCCTAATAAAATAGTTTTATGGACAAAATGGTTTCCCATTTAATGACCCTGAACAACACTTTGATTCATTGTTAATGGTAGGAAAAATTTCATCAATGGATTCAATATCACTATAGAGTCCTATAACAACTAGAGCAGACAATGAATAAATCCAAGAAATAGAATTGTTTAAATGAAAATATATAACATATAGTTGTTCTAAAACCATATAATATAGTAATGTAAGTAAATGGTGAAACCGTTCAGTAGTGTTTATCAGGGAACCCATTTAAAATGGAAAATTAAGTATGTTTTTATTTGAATGAGTAATTTTTCATATCAATAGGACCATATTTAACAAGAATAACTTCTTCCTATCATTCGGGATAAGGATAAAACTATGGAATATTTTACTTACATAAATTCCACTGAAAAGATTCTCAGTAATCTATGAAACTAAGGGAACAATGAATGATATTGAAAAAAAATTATATATGAATTCATATAGGATTATAACTGGGGGGATTCCACTGTGATTCCTTGAATAAAATAATGAATATTATAAAGGAAAGGGTATTAACATATGGAGTGTTTTTGAAGACATGAAGAGAATGCATGTGAGTCTAGAATGGGACATTATAAATGTGAACTCTTTATTTGTGAGATTTATAACAAATATATATAAAGATAAATGGAGTGTCTAGGTTGATCAATACAAGATAATTTCTAGCATTTCATGTATCATGATCATCAAAATAAATTTTATAAATGTTAAGGTGGGTTGTGTGCTGGGTCAAGACAATATGAGTTACTAGAATCATAATAGGCTAGTGATGACCTCTAATTTTTATGGTTCCAAGATAATCATATATCCTTCATAGAATCTATCATTTTTTCTAGATTCATAAACTCAATAATTATGTAATAGGATAAGATCCTTAATTGAAACATCGAAAACATTGATGTGCATGACAATTATTTTTTGAGTGATTACCTAAACACTTCACTGGGAAGAATTTCTTATTTATGATTCATTATAACCACGAATCTGATGAGTGTATGTGATAGATATGATTCAAATAGATACATTAGAAGAAAAAATTCTTGGATTGGTGGTTGAGTAACATGGTGGTACAAAATAGATGATAATTTTTAGAAGATATGTATTTTTCAGGCATTACATTGAATGTGTTATTACTTCCCTATATATCAATCAACATTGAATCTCCACATAAAACGATAATGGGAGAGTACCATTCTAGGATGTGTCGAGAATAGCATAGCGAATAAATTTAATGCGGACCCACCTTAATATTTTATTATGTCCTTGTATTTTTAGGCTAGGAAGTGTGGTACAAAGATTAAAATATGTGACAAGGATTATGCTATGGTGTGTTGGGTTCTTTGGGAGAAAATGAACAATGTGAGAGAATCTCAAACACATATTTAGGTCTTACTAATTTCAATTATGGAGAACCATAGTGTTGTCACCCCAGGAAGGGTTTCATTAGCCTCATTTAAATGGATTCTTTTGAGGATTTATGATGACCCTTATGGAGGAGGTAATCCTAACCCATGGTGATGGGGTAGATATAGGACACCTTCTTTAGGCCTAAAACTGAATGTGGAAGAATAATTTATTACTTAATTGATGGTGGTATTTATGTAGGATGACAGGGGGTAGGTGATATTTTGATTCCAATGATAAAATGGACAAGTAATCTCTATTAGGCCATAAAATGGAGATGATCAGTTCTATCATGTTTTTTATGATTTACAATTTCAAGGATTCTATAGTAGTGTCTAAGTCCTCTGTTCTAGTGGGATTTGAATGAGGTAATTATAGGACCCTATGAGATATATCATTATACATCATGAAGTGTAATATATCATTTATTTGTGAATCATGGTTTGTCGCACTTGGAGGGAGGTTAATTTCATGATATACATCTTATCTAGAAAAGGGAGGTCAAGTGTAATTACCATTCATTACCAAGGCACTAGTTCATTTGAAATTGATTGTTTACTCATAATAAGTGGTGATTCCTTAGGGCTCCACCATATACACCTCCTAACATCCATGGTTTTGGAATAAAAATATAATATTTAATGAGGTAAATTGTATATAAAAATATCAATTATGATTAGTTCCTCCATTTTCATAATGGGGAATGTCAAATATTTATTGAATTTAGATTCCTTGAAAAGTGAAAATTTTAATAAAAAATATTGTTTATGATATATGAAAACTTATTCTCTAACTGATAATGGTTTTATACTATTTATAATGGAATTTTAACAATTTTATGATAGTTGTTCCTTTTTGGGTGAGTTGAGATTTTGTACTTCGGGACAAGAAATCTTCTATAATGGTGGGGGGTTTAATAGATATAATTCATGGATGAAATTATTTATATTTCATTCATTGTTAATATTATTCCGTATTTTTTTCTTTCCTAATTTCTTTTTTTGTTTATTTCATGCAAAGGGACACTTTGTAGGAATTTAGGGAAAAATAGATGAAAATATAAAGGAAGAATCTAGATGAGTAAAATTTTTGTAAATGAGGAATTAATTCAATTACTAAAAAAATTTCCAATGCTCATAATTAAATTGTATGACATAAAAACATCATGAGGTATCTAGTTGCTCAATTTCAGCACCAACGAGGGTTCTTAATGAAGAATTGTGCAGTGATGTCACATTAAGGGTTAGAAATACTACATGGGTGAGATTAAAGAAAGACTAGGCTGTTGCAGGCTTTTACTGGGAAAGATGAATGATGTGGGTTAGAACTAGTGTTTCTTATTCGGTGAGTGCATGGAATATCTTGTGTAATAATGTAAAGTCAACAAACAAATAAATTTTGGATCAAAGATATGTGTAACATTTATTTTTTAATGTGAACCCATATGTTGACATTTTATGATGTCACTGAAAAAATTGTTCACATAGGGATTCTAAGGATTATTCCCACCTCTACCATAGCCTACCTGAATATCCTAATGACTTCAATAAACATTAGCGTATCTTGATCTAACTTTTAATAAGAAAGAACCCAACTTCACAATCAATAAAAATATTTTTCCATAGAACCAACATCATATCCCAACAAGGGGAATCTGGTAACCAAAGCAGAATTGATACCATTTATTCATGAACCAAAATTGTTTTACATGACCTATCACCTGATCTAGTGTGAGGAAAAACCTATTGAAACAAGGAAAAACATCATGCAATTAATTTATTTCCCAAAAAAGGACCACCAATATCCACGATTTTTAGTGGGGTGTTTAGCTCGTACAATTTACAACATCACCATCAATATCAAGAATTAATAACATGTGAAACAGATGAGAATGAGGAGAAAAATCACTTCGGGGGACTTTTTCAGTGAGTTGTGGTGGTCTGCTCATGGTGGAGTAAAGGTGCACGATGGAGGAGTTTTCCAATCGAGGAGAGGCGCATGACATAGGATTCAGTGTTGAGGAGAGTCACTTTGTGGAGGTGTGGCATGTGGTGGAGGGAACCATAGTGGCCGGGGAGAGGGGAAAATCGAAGGGAATTGATGTAGAGGAGAAGTGGCACACAACAGAAGAGAGGTGTGCATGGAAGGTGGTTTCGCAGCAGGAGAGGAGGACCAGGTAGAGGGGGATGAGGAGGAAACTATGACAGTCGTCAGCTTCCACGAGAGTTTGAGGATTACGAGGAAGGAGGAGAGAGGTAGGGTTTCTTTATAAAACATGGTGAAACAATTACCAGTGCTAGCTAAAAGTGTTAATAATTATAGGTCTTTACTAGTGCTAAAAATAAAGCGCTGATAAAGAAATATTTTACCTGCAATTTTTTAGCATTGAAAAAGATTGGCTTTTATCAGCACTAAAAAGACCTAATAAATATATAATGTTAATAGTTTATTTATATTATTATATATATTTATAATATTATATACATGATAAATATATATTTATATTTATAAAATTATAATTTAAATGATTATAACATAATAAGAAATATATGAATTATTTTTATAATATTTTAAATATATATAATAAATATATTAATTATATATATTTATATGATTATATATGTATATAACTATATTTCTTCTAATTTTATAATTATTTATTCAAATATATAATTATTTATAATTAAAATTATAAATGAATTTTTATTAATTTATTGAAATAATTATAAAATTTTAAAAATTTAATATTTCTAATATTTATAATTTTAATAATATTTATACTTAATATACTTATTATAATTTTATAATTATTTAAATATATCTATATTTATTTATAAGTATAAATATAAATATTTGTATATATTTTTAAATATTTCTAGATAATTATTTAATTATATATAACATTATATACGAAAACAATATTTTTTTTAAATTAACAATTATTTAAATAAGTAAATACTTATTTATATTTATAACTAATAAATAAATATGTGTTTATTTGTAATTAAAAATTATATTAAATTAATTATTTATAGTTTTAAATATTGGTATATATATAAATAATTATAAAATTCTTACAAATATATTTCTAATTTTATAAATATATATAATTAATATATTTTTTATAATTTTGTAATTATTTAATTATATCTACATTTGAATAAAATTATATTTATAACAATTTATATTTATTTATAAATATATGTATTTAAATATTTATATTTAATATATTTATTATAATTTTCTAATTATTTAAATATATCTATATTATTTAGGAATTATAATAATATATATTTTTATTTATTTATAATTATTTGAAAATATTTATAAATATATTTATTTTATTACATATTTATAACCATATAAGTAGTACAATACATAAATGTATTATAATTATATAATTTTTTAAATATATATATTTATTTATAGTCTAAATTATAACATTAAATAAATATATTTATATATATATATATTCTATTTTAAAATATATATATATATATATTTAAAATTAAAATATATGAATTTATTGTAATTCTATAATTGTTTGAATATATATAGAGTTATAATTATAATTACAAATAATTATATTTAAATAGTATTTATATATACTTAAAATTTAATAATTATAAATATAACAAATATGTTTATTTGTTAAAAATATTTAATGTAATTTTATAAGTATCTAGACCATAATATAGTATATATACGGTTATGATTAATTAATAATATACATCTAGTAAAATATATTTAATAAAAAACCATCAATATAAAACATGAATAATAAGATGAGTGTAATGTATAAATAAACATTCGTGATGATAAATAACATAGATGCATTCATGATCAATATATTAATTTACCAAATTCATTAGAAACACAGTTATATTTAATTATAATCTCATACAATTTTTAAAAAATTATATATATATATGTGTGTGTGTGTGTGTGTGTGAATTATTAAAAAATTAATTTATAATTTAAACTTGTGTTTTTTACTTAATATATAAAAATAAACATTATTTTTAAATCTAAATGTAATAGAGGTATATGAATTATTTTTAAACAAATCATCAGCGCTTTTAGTGGGCACTGACAAATCCCCGCACCTCTTCATCAGCGCTTTCTATTTAGCGCTGATAAAACTATGTGCTTCTGTTGCCCCATTTTGTGGTATTGTCCCTTTAATAATGGATATGTATGAGCATCCTCTTGAAGATATAATAAGTAGTCTGGTTGATTATGAAATGAGTGTCAAACTAGATGATGGAACAACTCGAGTATGAAATTAAATTCAATTCAAATCAATGGAAAATCATTAGTTTTCAATAGATATTATTGTTGAAGATAATAAAGATGATGAACTTATTTTTCTTTTTTTATGAATTTCAAGATATGGAATGCAATATTTGATGTAAATATTCCTTTATATTTTTTTGGATGTTGTAGATTTGGTAACATTTCCTCTTAGTGCTCAAGGAAGTTCTTTGATGAATATTGTGAAATTAAAATCATACAAAATCCAAGGAAAATATTTCCATAAAAGGGAGACATCGAACTATAAAAGAAATTACAATCAAAGTGTTTTTTCTGTATAGAAGAGAAATGTAATAATGAATTTTAAGGGATCAAGTAAAAGAGTTTAATTTGAATCAAAAGTGTCTATGAAGGCTAAAGATGAAAAGATAGAACCATAAAAAGATAAATAAAATTAATTGGTTGGTGTTATTAATATAATGGTGAAACTTTTGTTTGATTTTAAAAAGATTGAAATTTAAAGAATGTGAAATAGAAATATGAGATCAATTCAAAAAGATTTATCAATGTATTTAGATTGGATTGAAGGAGAAATTGATCAATTGGAAGCATAAAAAATAATATTACACAACTATTTGAATCTTGGATAATGTTATGGAATTTAGGAACAAGATTTAAGAGTTGGAAAAATTCACCAACCACTATAAAACCAAAGTATATGAGAAGAATAATGCATTTGAGGTAGATGATCAAAAAAATTACTCTATAGATTAAAACAGAAACTAAATAAAAATCAACTGAAACAATGAACAAATTATAGTATTGAAGATTATCAGATAAAGTAATTTTAGAAATAGAAAAATGTGGTCTAAAAGGAGAGGAGAGGGCCTTTAATGATCTGAGATCCACATGTATAGAAAAACGTTTAATTGAATATGATTGTGAAATATAAAATTCCATAAATAAGATGTATCAAAATAAAGGGAAGAATATAGTTTTTCATATCACAGAGGCACATGATGTCCTAACAATTAGTCCCTCATATCAAATAGAATGGGGAAAATGAAATTTTCATTAAGGATTAATAGATTATCTCTAGTAAAATACTTTTATTGATTATGGGTACATGAGAAGTAATGGAAGTGAGAAGGAATTTACCCATATGAAATAACAATTTTGGGGCTTTCAAGGACAAATATGTCATAATGTGATGTCGAAAGAAGTTATCCAAATGGGAAAGTGCTTGAATGTCATAAAATGTGAATGAGACTGTATACTTTAAAATGTAGGGGAAGTATTTTTTATGGGAATTTTTTTAAATGTTCTAACAATGGATATAAATCTATTCATTTCATATAGAGGAACAGCAAGAAAATTACCTATATAATATAGATAAAAGTCAATTACACACAAACAAAGAAGTGTTTCTATTGAAAATTGGAATTCTCCTCTATAAGAACAATATAACTATGATTAACATATTCTTATGTAGAAGATAATGTAATGGATTCTATTGTCCTTCACTCAACCAACTATCACATGGAAGGACAATATGAAAAGTGTTAAATCAAACCTCGATGAAATTGATCTAAAATATACAAATAAAGTAGAACATGGAGTCATGATAGTAGATGAAAATCACATATAATGGGAAATGTATATTTATTGAATAATATTATGAAAATTATTGATGTAATAGTATGTTTACATAATGATGGTTCTTTCAGGATTATGGGAAGTTGAAGTAAAAAACATAAAAAAAACTTACAAAAGAAAATAGATGTTATCAATGTGAATTATTTTCATTATAATCAAATTATTGTGCGTCTACTCTTTAACTAGGAAATGATAGTGAAATTTTATCAAATGGGGTAAAATATCAAAGGTAATTCATGTAATTCTATCATTAATAGATATAGAATAGGGTGAAATTTATCCCTAGATTATTTTAAAGATAACATTTTTTACAAAACAGTTGATGAAGAAAACAACTTATAGGACTTGAGGATGGGTCACATTATTTAATAAAGAAATTAAAAGAAATCAAAAATGAAAATAGTCATGGATATTCCAAATCTGATGTTTGAATGAGAAATTTCATGAGTTTTTTTCATGTGAGGAATATGTTTGGGTGTTCATATCAGCCAAATAACAGAATGGAATCAAATCTGTATGATCTTATCCACATAGAAGAATGTAGTCCAATAAATGTGGCTGGAATATGTAGATATAGTCACGTAAATATAATTTTTTATTATTATAGTATAATTTATTTTGTAATTAATATAAATTGGAAAAATCAATTCCATGATTTCATTAAAAGTTATTTTCAAAAAAAATATGAATGATATTGTCTACTCAATAAATATTCTACAATATGACAATGAAATTGAATACAAAGAAATTAAATTTTAAAATTACCTCAAAACAAGGAATAAATCATGATTTTTATTTAGTGAGAACCCCCAAATAGAATGTATTTTTTGAATTTATAAATATATTAGTGAAATATATGTCTATAACAACAGTGATTTAGATTTTTAAATCTAGTCATTATTAGAAAGAGGTTTTCAAGTATCAGTGTACACTAAAAATTAAATAGGGATTTTATTAGGGAAGCCAAGACATTATTTGTGTAATGTTATGAAAGAAATACCTTTGTGAAATATTATCATGTTTTTGAAAGTAAATATTTCATCCGAAATAAATTTTTCAATGAAGGAAAGTACAATGATGCTGAAAATGAGGGAATATTCATTAGATATTAAATGAAGTTTAAATTCTAGAAATGTTACAATAACTATATTTCAAGAGATGTAGAATGTAGTGATGATATGATCATTGAATATAATACCACACATACCTTGAGGAACTCATATACTATTATGATATATAATGATGATGAAATTGTTAGAAGATACATTCATATGAATAAATAGTGGAAGGTGTACTAAATATTTATGGCTTCAAAAATAATGTCGATTAAGAAGGAGATTATGAAGAGGAAACCATGGCTGAAGAAAAAACCTCACACAAAAATAAAAATATAAATTGACCAATCCAACATCATTGGGGAATGAAACTCACCAACATATACAAGAATAATGAGGAATCCTGCACATTATTTCTTCCTATCAATTGGAAAACCACTTTTGATGAATCTTTTAAGGTTGAATCATGGGTTAAGGCAATGACTGAATAATTAAATCATATTGACAAGAACCTAAGATGGGATCTTGTAAAGAGACCAAAATATAACAATGTGATTGAAAAAATTCGGAACTATAAATAAT
The DNA here is from genome assembly GCA_963277665.1 of Viscum album. Lineage (NCBI taxonomy): Eukaryota > Viridiplantae > Streptophyta > Magnoliopsida > Santalales > Viscaceae > Viscum > Viscum album. The sequence goes on from OY728126.1 coordinate 2,079,959,551, forward strand.
TTCATGAGTATTGAAATGTCATATGAATGTTGAAACACATTATGTAAAAATTATCTGAAATGATTGAAGAAGTTGATGTTGGAGAAACATTCCCTCCATTGAAAATATTGTGTTCAGTCAGGAACATGAATTCCATGGAAATTCAAAGAGGGTAAAAAATTCATCATATGGACGTCAATTGGAATTCATAAGTGGTGTTCTTGAAAAATGTGTATAAATTAAAATACAATTGGTTCTATAACTAGAACTAATTAAATGAAGGTATATAGATTAATAAGAACCTCTATGTTCTGAAGATGACACCATGAGCACATTAATATCAGCCGGATTCATATCAGAAGAATTTCAAATTTAAAAGACAATGTGTCCAACATAATCCATAAGTGAATAATTCTCAAAATGATCTATTTATGGATCCTATGAATATAGATGATTTTTCCCAAATATAGAAGGTATTAGTGGATGAATTTCCTATTCAGAGAAAATCAGAATAAAAAAATTTTATGATTATTGAACATACATAATTCATTGGGATAAAGGTGATTCAAAATAATGTTTACAACTATATTCTATAGAAAAAATATTCACGAAATATTTTGATGAAATTAAACATCAATGATGGCAATCCGTAGTCAAATTTGATTATAGTTGAGAAAAACCTGGAAATAATGGGTATGGGACATTTGTAGATCCCACCACGTAAAAGATAATTATTGGAAGGTCATTATACCTAAATAAAACACGATCCGATGTCAACTTTTAAACATGCTTAGTGTCCCATTTTCAATGTAATTCAAATGGTGTTCATTTGGAAGTAGTTAAAATGGTTTTGAGATATAATCACACTACTCTTAGTTTTATATTATACTTTACTATAGGAATATATATTGAATTATTAGTATTTTCTATTTATAACTACTCTTCATACGTATTGGATAGAAAGTCTACAAGTGGTGTATCATCATTTAGTGATAATAAATGTATGGGATTATTGAGCAAGAAACATAAAAATTCTTATCTTTGTATGGTTCAAGAAGAGTATATATTTGCTACAAAGGCATGAACATGGTTAATTAGAGTGAAGATTTGATTGTATGATATTAATGGTGAGGTGAAATAGCAGATTATAATTAACTATGACAATAAGAGTGTTATTGATTTTATGAAGAATCCAGTTTTACACTCTTATAGAAAACATATTCATATTATATATCACTTCATCACAGGGAATGTTTAAAATGTGTTATTTAAATGAAGCATGTCAGAAATATGACCATGTGGCTAATGTTATGACAAATCCAATTGAAGTAGATATTTTTGAAAAAAAAAATTAGTTAATCATCCCAGTTCAGCCACCTCCTAGTGCATGTGGATGGTATAGATAATCCCATCTCCCCATTTTTTATATGTTTTATTAATCTTGTGGAAGTGATTCAAGATTAGGGGTATATGTTCTCCGGGAATATTTTTTTGACCTCTAAAAGAACATATATTGGGCTTTTGGTTCATTTATAAATGGGTATAGTGGATAAATTCAATGTTTTAAAGTGTTTTAGTTTCATGTTTTTGAAAATTCTAATAATGCTTTTATAACACAATGGGAATTTATTGTTTTGACGAAACAATTCATATTTTTCATAGATTATATCAGATATCATTAATCATTTCAATACAAAAAAACCAAATTCATGCTTCCACTCTTTTTTTCTACACCATGATATTCTCTCATAGACATAGAGCATTGGACTTGTTTTCTCCCTCATTTCAAGGTTCCATTTAGGGCTAGTGAATAATTAAATTTTCTCATAGATTACCAACAAACTGAATGGGTGATATTGTTGGAATGGAGGTGTATTATATCTTACATGTAGAAATGGAGTCTAGTTTTTGTATTACTCAATCCACACTGGATTGATAATGGATTTTGTTAAACTACTATTTTTATGGTACATATGGATTCAGTGTTTTTTATTGTTTTGTTTTCCAGGGTATGAATAATTTGTGGTTCTAAGAATTAGAGAAATAGGAATGTTACTTTGGAAAAATTAAATTGATAACAAGGATAACTATTAAGAAAAATGTTTCAAATAAGTAGATATTCAAGATCGTCACATCAAAAAATATGGAAAAGGAATGAGCAATGTGAAAATATGATGTTATTGTAATGATGTGTTTCCATGATGTAATGATTTTGAATTTCATGGTTTGAATGAAAAGGTCTTGAACACAAAATATTATTTCCAAAAAAGAGTTTCGAACATGATTGGAAGTGAAAAAGGAATATGGATGAAGGCCTTTCCTTGTTTATAAATTGGTAGCCACACCCTTCATTCAAAGTCAATTTTCCAATGATGATCGGGTGTCTCTTTTATTTCACAAACAAGATTTATATGTGTTAAAACATAAACATAGAGTGTTTCTTGTGTCTATTATGATCAATTCAAACTCAAGGTCTAGTTGTGTGAAATGTAAGGGTTTCTTGAAATATGTCCTGCATGATAATACAAAAATTTCATTCGTGTTCCTGAGTTGCGTGACTAGATGATTGGAATTTATTGTTTTTTTATCCGTGATTTAAAGTGTATCAATTTAGGGAAATGGTGCAGGAAGAATCTCATTCTAGATATAAAAAAATACATAAATGTCAATATATTTATGTGACCTTCATTTCATTAAACTGAGTAAGACTTCTCCCAAGGTAGTGAGCTTGGGGGAGCCGATAGACGTTTTCTAAGGAAGGTAGTATTTTATCATTAAAATGATGTAATGGTATTGTTCTTGTCATTGAGTGACTATGTTTGATATTTTTTATTACATAAATTGTGAAATTTATTGGGTTTAGATATGACTGACATGCAGTCGATTTATGATAATTTGGAGAGCCCTTAGTGGTGAACCATGTAAAACTATTCTGTTGTCTCTTTATATGTGAGTAAATTATTACTTCTAGATTTCAACAGACGGGTTTATCATGTTCTTACCAATGAGAGAACAAGATCGATCAGTTTAAAAGAAAATTTTCACACCCTCATTCCCCTCTCCCCTCTTAGTTTCATCCAGGGTCAAACATCTATAGGTAAAGCAACATTATAGGGTAAGATTATATATATTTTTGGAATAAAAATACGGATGTAATTAACATTCCATTATAATTAATGAAATGATTTATCTATTCAAAATTAATATACTATTTCTGAACTCTACTATAGACCATGAGATTTTATATAGAGGAAGATAAATTAGTCCATAAAATATTAAAAAGAAGAGACACTTATTATAATAATTTGACTATAATTGTATATTGTTTTTATTGATTTTTTCTTTTCCCCAAAACCAACCATTTATTCTAGATGATGTAGAAGAGAAACAAACATAAAAAATAATTCCTAAAAATTTGTTTGAGAAAGATTATTATATACCTATTAATATGAAAAACAAGTATGAGGTGATAAAATATTTTTAGGTAGTTACTCATATGAATCAAAGGTGAGATTGATTTATAAGCATCTAAGAATTGTCAATTTATCTATAGATAAGTGAGAAAAAGGGGAATGGCTGAAACGATTCAATTTAGTGATGTTTCATTAAAGGATTCCATTGCATAATTAATATTGATTATAAAATATGGGTGGTACACCCATATGACTAACAAATTCATTTAACTAATTAATTTGAAATAAAAAATATATGTAAATGTTCTGTTTTTAAATGATGTGTATTTTTATATAAAAGGCATAAGACTAGTACAATTAATAGGAGGATACATCTCAAAAGCAGAAGTATTGTAGTTATAAGGTCTGATGAATAATATCCAAAGTGTAAGTTTGTAATTTCATTTTAGTCATGATTTTAATTTTTAATAATATGGATTCATTGTGAAGGGAAAATATATATTTGATGTTTTGAAATGAGTACTAACGAAAATTTCAATCAAAATAACTGTAATGACTGAGTGTTATTCCTCTCCAAAAATAATGAAAATATCTTGTGGAATGAAAGATTGTGATACTAAAATAAACATATTTTATTGTTTCATTACATATCATAAATGATGAAATACATTGTTTCTAATATTTGTAAACGGTTTCCATAAATTCCACTAAATAAAAAATTAAATTTTTTATACCAATATGTTTTTAAATAATTTCTTATTATTTTTTATAGTTGAAGTTGTATCATTTAGTGATGCTTTATAAAATTTATGAGTAGTTTTTAGTAGTGGTTCCTAAATCCACCATTAAATTTTTTATGTATGAGTGGTTTTTACAATTTATTTTTGCTTTAAATTCTTACTAAATGTTATTTTTTAAAATTTTACACACACACATGCACATAATCATGTAAATATAAATAAATAAGTATGAATTTAAAAATAAATATAAATAATTAATTAATTATAATACAAATACTTATTTAAATATAAAAATATTTATAGATACATATAAATTTATAAATAGATATTAGAAATATATATATAACAAAAAATATATAAATATATATAAATAAAAATAAAAATTATAATTAATACACATACATATAAAAATATAAATAAATATAAAGATGTATTCCTAATATATATATATATATATATTATATAAAATTAAATATGTTTAAATATATATAAATACCATACAAGCATACATACATGTAATTATACTTACATACATACATATATATACACATAAAATTAGATTTATATATATATATTCATATTAATAAAATAAAATAGACACAAAGATAAATATAACGTGATATAATTATTGAAATATATATAAATAGATGTAAATAATCCAATATATAAAAAAATATTTATATTATAGTAACTCTTAGATAATACATAATCTTAATTCTATGTATTTAGTGAATAATATATAAATTGTGATATATATGTTAATAGGCATTGAAATGTAAAAATAAATTTATATATAGATATTTTAATACACATGAACTTTTTAGTAGATGGATAAAATTTACCTTATCCATACAAGAATAAGAACCAGATACTATTATAAAGTTAACCTAATTCAATGGGTTTTTGACAGAATTGGAAAAATCCATCGAATTGGGTCCAATTAATATCACTACCAGTGGAATTATGACATAAACTTGAACATATTTTGATGGTCATCCAAAACCATACTAGTAGGTGCCACAATGTCACTTATTATCATTGTTTCAACTTACCATGGTAATTGGGGCATCAAATTACCATGATTTTTCCAGACCATGGTTGTGTGTGAATATATTATTAAATTTTACAAATGATGTAGTATTGTTTATTTCACACATGTTAGTAATTATTAAATATTATTTATTTATTGTCTTTTATTTGTTATTTATTTATTTTTATATCTAATTAAATATTTATTAATTTGTAAATAGTATTTCTGAATGAATTATAATTTCCATATTAATTATTATTTATTTATAAATTTAAAATAGAGTAATACTTATTATTTTCCCTTTTAAATTAATTGTGAAATTATCAAATTTAATCAATAACTTTTAAATAATTAACAATAAATATTGAATAATAATTTTTTAAATAAAAATTAATTATTTAATATTAATTAATTACAATAAATTAATAATTTAATAATTTTTTATTAATTTTTAATTACATATAAATTAGGTTATTATTATTATTTTTTACATTGATAATTATTATTTTATTATCAACTATAAATTATTATCAATTAAAAAGTAAAATAATAATTAATGAATAACTATTACTTTATAAAATTTAACAACTATGAAATATTTTTTAGAAATTATAAAATTTTTATTTTTAATGTATTTATAAATTCTAGTGTTGATAACTAGTATATATAATTATCATTTATCAATTATGACAATATTTAACTTTAAATTATTAAGAAAAGTTTATTATGACATTGTATTTACTATAGATCAAAAGGTACAAATATTTTCTAACTAATATTTTCTATATCTAATTATTAATTGTTTGTTATATTTATTAAATATGTTTTATATTTTTTTCATTTAATAAGTATTAAATATATATTAGTTTTATTCATAATTGTAAATAAATTATAAATTTAAAATGGTAATTATTATAGAATAGTTAATTATAAATAATCATTTTTTATAAATTAAAAATATACAAATAAAATATACAAATTATTTATTAATAATAATTAATTTTTTAATATATATTATACAATAATAATTTTTTATTATTTTCTCTTTATTTTTAATTTTAACATTTTAATGAATTCATAGTCAATAATTCCTAATTTTTATTGTTTTTTTTAATAAATAAATTATTATTGAATAATATTAATTTATTAATAATTTTGAATTTAAAAAAAATTAATTTAAAAATATTTAAAAATTCATATTTAATTAAAATTTTATAATTATACACATTATTTATTTTTATAATATTTTTTCCACAAATAGGTTTTAAAAATAAATTCATTTCGTGGAGTGGTTGTCTTTTAAAAAAATAAATAGAATTTGGTTGGAGATGTGTATGGATGTGGAAACTCTTTAGAATTTGGCGTATTGTACCATTAAAAACATATAGACACAATTAGCTTTTTATATGGTTTCATGTTATATTTTATGGTTTTAAATCGATGATTTATGACATTTTTCTAGTAGTTGGTCTATGGATATGAGTTGTACTTCTTCATCCTTAATGTGGGAATTTGAATCCCTTGATCACATATTAAAATGGTGTTTTTGTATTTACACGTGATGTGTTATGTTAGAGATATTCCATGGCTAAAAGGGGTTTTCCTTGGAAGAGGAAACATGGGTAATGTAATTCCAGCTAGAGGGAATGTGATAAAGGCACATGAGTAAGATGGTATTGACATGGGGCTGGTCCATTAGTAAAAAATAATTTTTAAAATTATTAAAATATTAAAAATGTATATATTGGAAAAATATATAAGTATAAAATTATAAAAATATAATAATAATAATAAAATAAAAAATTATAATTGCTAAAATAATGAAAAATGTTGAAAATACTAAAAACACTATAAATTATTTTTCAAAAAAACACAATGAAAATAAAAAAATTAAAAAAACCACCATGAAGTAATTAAAAATAATTATGAAATAAAATAATGCTTGATAAAATATTTTTGATGAATGTATATATGAAATTTCATAAAACTTTTCACTAAATATAGTTTTTATATCATTTTAACTGAAGCACCATTCTTATGACGAGAAAAATACAATGTTTGTAAGGAGTTCCAAAAATAAAATATTAATAGAATATTTTGTATGTTAATGGGAAGAAGAGGGAGTCACACTATTCCATGTGCACACAGAATCAAAAGTGGAAAATGATACTTTCAGTTTAACCTTTCTATGGATTACTTTTTCTAAATGGGTTGCATTATGCCAATTTTTAAATGGGTAGATGTTTTGTCTTGTATCAAATGACATAAAAGGATGATAGAGATTAAACTTGGAAGGATAATCAATGTCTTCAACTATGAGAATTGAACTCGGTGTACCAATCAAAGTTGTAATAATTTTTTTAGAAACATGTCATAATATATCAAAATTATTCTATAAAAATGATGAAAAATAATGGTTTGTTGAAGGAAGGAGTATAAATATTAACAATATGGTATGATCCATGTTAATAGCTACTGACATTTTACAAAACTACACAAAATAGGTAGTAAAAATTATAGTGCGCAAGAAAAATATATTTCTTTTATATTCGAAAGATTGTGTAACACAAGATGAGATATGGTTGAAAATAAATCCAATAGTAATTCATAATTGTGTTTTTTATCCTAGTGGTATATATCTAACAATTAGACTAATAAGGTAATTCAATTGGTAGAGATATACTAATGGGATATTATTATAAAGTGAAATACTATATATGATATAATAATTTGGATCAATTTTTTTGGAGGATATTTATTTCAAAATTGATGGGGAGATAAAAGAAAAATATAATAATGAAATTAATAATGATGATGATAAATAAGATGACCTCACATATCATACCAGAGATGATTTATGTGATATTGGAGTCTCCAATATTAAATATGATGTTGAATATGGTATATATAATGAATATAAACATCATATAACTCCAAACAAATTATTAGAAGAGACATGGATAAGGAATTTACAATGGGAAAAAATATAATTTATTATCAAGATAATGGAAAAAATTCATTTTAAAACACTAATAACTCAAATTTAATCCATTAAATTCAATGAGGTTTAATAAGATGATAATTATATTCAATCCATATAAGATTAATTTCAGTGAATTGAAAATAAAAATACTTAGAAATTTTTTCCAAGACCAACTATTAGAAATAACATTGATTCTACATAAAAATATGAAGAAAAAACTCATAGAGATTTGGTAAATACTGAGAAATAAACAATGGGTATTGCCTTTGAGATATAAAGAAATATTTGGAGTGATTAATGCTAAAACATATTATTTAGTGGATAAGATATAAGTTATCCAACCTTTCCTTCCCATTTATTCATAATAATTTCAAATATAGATGAAACATTTTCATATATCACTAGAGATCTATAGAGGGGTGTATGTCCAACCCAACAAGATGGTTTTCAAATAGACATTGATAGTTAAAAATTTTCAAATTCCTTAAATATATATACTAATTGAAAAAAACACGAAACATTGTACGCAAGGATTTATGTATTTATTAACCACTTTTTTTTTACCAAAGTAGGGATATACCATAGTTGTTATATAACACCATTATATATAAATAAATAAATTTTTTCAAATTATTATAATCTTCTTGATATTTTACATTTCATGTTTAAAATTTTTCAATATAAATGCTCAAATTTTGGATTTCATTATATACACCATCATATTAATATATATCTATAAGAAAAACATATATTAAATGGTGGTATATAAAACACTATGTTCAACTTCAATTATCGATAATACTGAGTCCCTTAAATAGCTTTTGTTATACCCAAGACTGTGTTTTTTCAAAAATACAATATACTATTATTATGATTATTAAAAAAATTATAGCTACCATCTACCTGTGGAAGTGGAAGTTACACATAACATTTATTAAATTGTGAAAATATTTTTACACGTGATATATTATTAAACATTTTTTTATCATTACATATATGTGAATGTAAGGAATATTTTAAAATAAAAAATTACTTTCCTAATAAAACTATTAATCTATTTTTAAAGAAATTTTTTTCCAAATAATGTAAACACGACACTTTTTATTAATGTTTTCAAAAAAATTATATAATACATTTTATAAATATTTTCTATAATAATTCAATGTATTTTATATGTATAACATAATAATAAATCCAATTTTACTAATAAAAAGATTTATTTTTCAAAAAAGTAATTTTATAACCATTTAATGGAGAATCAATTTTAAATATTATTATGTGAAATTTTATAATTTATATCTGAAAACATGAACTTCATTTTTTCAATTTGGAATAACAAAATTTTCTTTGGTTGTGTTTTTTATATTTTTCAATGAAGAATCATTTTTTATTAATAATGAAAACACTAAATTTGATTTAAAAAACTCTTTTTATTCTAATTTTTTATAATTAAATTATATTTTAAAATGTTTTAAAGTATAATAAGATCAATTATATATCAATAAATCAAATAAAAATTATTTTAACCAATTTCAAATTGAGTGTCGATATAAAACACTTCAAACATTTGGACCTTTTGGATTTGAAAACCCATCATCTCATCCTTTCTCTGGAATTAAATTTTATTTAATTTCTACAACTTATGTGATGGGAATTTGGAAAAATGGATTCCATATTTTTATAATAATAATTTATATTTTTTAATAAGGTCAAAATTGTTTTTGACCATAAATATTTGTGAATGTAAGTAGATGTGATTATATTGATTAAGGTAAATAAATATTATTTAATGGTGTAATTTAAATCATAATGAGCCAAGTGACATAAAGTAATGTCCAAACACTATTGGGTGGAAAATTTTCAAAAAAGTCCCAAATATGAATGAATTTGAACTATTATTATATTCACATGATATAAGAGAGACCCTCAATAGTGTTTAATTTTTTATATTTACAATAATTTCAATCCTCCTTCACTATAAAGGGATATCAACCCCTCACATACATACACCCTTAAACCCACATATGATAATCCAAACCATACCCAAATAATCTCCCAACATCCCTCCTCTAATCATAGAAGCCTCACATTAGACAGAAATCCAAACAAGGTATCCATTTCATGCAAACAAAAAGTAGTAATTCAATAAATAATAGGTTTGAACATGTATGATGAAATTTAAGATTTATGTTATGAAATCAGTAAATTAATATTCATATAATTTTTTCTTTTTTGAGATTTATTTCATTTTAGGTACTTATATTTATAAATTGGGTTTACATACTTCACTTTGAAATTTTATATCGTTAATCTTCTTATTTCATTTTATTTTAAGCATCATGTATTGTAATTCTGTCATGCGGATTATGAGTCTAGGTTACCAAAGTTTAAATAATTTACTACTACAATATCAAAATTTATCATGATTGATTATGATTATGCTTCCATTAATGAAATATTATTATAAATCTATCATGAACTCTAATGAATTTTTCTATCCTCTAATTATTCAAGATATCTTTAGGCATTGTCACCATTTTCACCTATTTGGAAGTTACGATAATTAAGAATGTATTTTTAATAAAATTCACATTTATCTCCCTATTCAATAAAAAAATATATCTTCCTTCAAAACAATATTTTCTAAATAATTTTTATGAATATTTTATGTTTTTTAAAGTTTTTCAATATTCATTTTTATAATTTAAAAATAATTTTTATGAAAATGTTTGTCAAATGTTTTTAAATATTATTTTTGATGTTTCTAATGAAAAATAATTTTGAAACATCCCCAAACATATTTTATATGTTTTCATGGGAAATTGTATTCAAAATGTTATATATACTCTTTTATAAGTTTTTATTGATTTTTTAGAATATTTTAAAACATATTTTATAAATTTTTAAGGAAATATTTTTTTAAAATTATTTCAAGATCCCATCATATTTTTTCAAAGTATTATCAATGGGTTTTTTTTGAAATGTGTTTCTCAATTAATTTATAAAATTTCAAGGAAAATGTTTTTCAAAAATTTTCTAGTATCCTTTGTATGATTCCAAATTTTGTTTCAAAAAAATTGGTTTTAAAATTTTTTATGTTTTAAAATTAATTTCTAAAATATAAAATGATATTTACCTCATGAAATTTCCTTAAAAATATGTTTCAAAATTGTTTCCATATAATATAAAATCTATTGGTGTTACTCATACATTTTCAAGGGATATGATCTAATATTTCCATTAATATTATTTCTATTAATTGTTATATTTTTATATCATGATTTTTATGAAATGAATTTCACTTTAATGGGTTTTATGTTAATATAAAACGCAAATATGATTCAAGAGTTATATACATATGAATCCTACTTCATTTCATGACTTATGATTTGATGAAATGACTTTGTAACCTGTCACTTTTCTATAGGTTATACTATGATGGAATATTTATGATACTAATTTCCTTTCATGGGTTTTGACATTATGTTTATGATCTTTTGGTACATTTATGTATGATTTAATTATTATATGTATTGGACCAATATCAACCGCTACTAAATCGGGTTTTGATTTGTATCTCATGAAAAATTAGATCAAAAAAAGATGAGAGACTAGATCTATAATGGTAAATAGGTGTGTCATGATTCCCTATGGTAAGTAGGTGTGTCATAATCAACTATGGGAAACTTTTGTTTCATAACCCAAAATTGGAAGCTAGGGAATCTGAATCCACTATGTTAAATAGGTGTTTCTTGGTTAATAATGGTAAATAGGTGCACCCTGATCCACTTTGGGAATCTGATGTGTCCTAAACCACTATATTGATGTCATTAGTAGATTATAATGACATGGAATGGGTTTCTATATGTGTGAGGGTTCCAAACTAATATTTCGTGAAATTATGGTTCATAATTGATTTATAATGATTTACCACCCTTATGATTCATGTCATAGGAACAACCAATCTTTATTTAGTGAATCTTGTATATTATCTTTGATATGTTGGTTATGATCTTAAAATGTCACTCTCATATTCTTAGAATCTTATTCTATTTTTATTATTATATATATCCTTTTGTGTAACCCTACTTATCATCTAATCTGACCCATTTCTTATGATTCTTTTCTCTAGGTTATGATGAATGCTTTTATGTATATAAACTATAGGGGAAGAGCTTAGTTGGAAACCTTAATGGTCATTCACTGATTAAGAAGTTTTTATTTCATTTTTTCAAAGAAACTAAACTATTAGGGTCCTTAGACATGTAATTTTTTAATTCAATAAATATTCTTCTATAATGATGTATTACCCAGGTATGTTAATCCTTGGTTGGCATAGTTTGTATCCATGGAGAGGTTTAGTCAACATTTGGAAAATATGAAGACAATAATTTAGTGTCATCCCTATAAATATGTATAAGTATATTTATAGGTATGTGTCTCAGTATAAGCCAAAGGTATCATATATTTAAATAGATTATTTATTATATAGGCATCCAATAAGTTATTTTTCGTTATTATGTGGTTTAATTCTATGATAATTGTTTCTCACCAAATTATTTCTAAAATTTTCATTGGAGGGTACTAGAGGGAACATTGTTAACATTGATCATTTCAGATGTCGAAAGTATAAGAATTATGAAAATTAATTTCCCATGAGGAAAAATCATAATGTGAACCACGATGGTGGTACTCATATTGGGTGTATTGATGAAGATAAAGGGACCAAAAATGGAAAGTCAAAGGTATGTTATATTATTTTTTATTGTTTACACTAAACATAAGTATCATGATTAGATTGAGTTTGATTAAACATAATAAAAATACATATTTCATATTCAATAATAGTGTTATTTAGGAATAATTTTATCAATAATGAGTAATAGTTTAAGAATAAATTTGGATGATTAGAGTCTATAAGTTTTGGAATTCAATGATTATGTAACATTAATAAAAAATATATATAAGGATTTTTTTTTTATTTTGTTCTTCAAGGATTTTCAATAATGAGTTTAACAATACTAATAACCTAGAGATTTATTTAATGTAAATGTTACACTAAGGGAATTTATCCCTTAACCCATTCCAATTTAAGTGAAAAAAACATTTTATATGGATAAAGATATTATGATATGGATAAAGTAAATTTGATAGTATTTATGATATCAAAATTGATAAAGTATTTGTAGAAAAATAGTTCTTTGTTTTTATAATGATGTTTAAAAGTTCTTGGATTTATGGAATATATCGAGTAATCATTGGATTAAAAAATCATGCATGGTCTCAAATAGGATTTATGGTTATTCCAGTATTAACAGGTTTCATGTCAATATATGATGAGGTTGTTCACGTGTTTGGAATGTGACAACCAGGATACAATCATTAAAATGGTGGATCAATATTAATCTTATTTATTTAATTTAATTATAATTTATTGAATTTTTATCTTTTGGAAGATTTAGAAGGTTAACCACATATGTAATGGTTTCAGATGAACATCAATTGAGGTTTATGATATTAAAGTATTATATCACTATATCACAATTTATAAAAATTAGATAATATGTTCAATGTACCTTATATTTATTTTAAATAATGATAAATTGGATTAAATATTGCATATCTCATCAACGATTTATGATTTTGAAATGAAAAAATTTCATTCTTTTTTTAGAAATAGTTGAAGTGGTCTCGTAATATATTTTTTAGGATAAGGGTCTTGAAATAAATTTTTGTCTTAATATCATCATTTTTTATTATATCAATGACCCCTTTAATGATTTTACATTTTATGGTTTTTTGATTGTTATCATTTTCTAGATCATCGACTTTCTTATGATTAGTGATCTCGATCAGTATCAATAATGATTTATTCATTTTTATCCATGTCTATGTTTAAATATTTAGATATTTATAGAATAATACTTATTTCAATTTAGGTTAATAATTATGAATAATACATTAATTTTACATTAACAGAGGCACTTTTTATGGTAGCGTACTCGAAACGCAACAACGAGTTTCTCCAAAATCTTACGTTGCACCCAACATTGAGTAATACAGAAAAATAGTAAAATAAAAATATTGTAATGGTAGTTAACACCTTTCCATTGGAATGGTAAGAATGAATAATATCAACTAAATTTTGAAATTTGGTTTAAACATGTTAAAATAAAGATTCATTGGTTACCAAATTTATTAGAATTGAAATAAAAAAGCAATTGAATATGAATAATGTGTTTTTCTGAAAACCTATTTCAAAGGGAATAATTGTGTTTATAAAATCATATCCGTATTTATGGATATTTAATTAATGAAAAATATAAGTTAAATATTCAATTGAATTTTTTAAATTTATCTTATATGTTTTCTAGATATGATATAAGAACAAATTCAATTTTTTAGATAAATGTTGTATTTTTCTAAAAATGCAGTTTTAACGCCTTTTGATGAAAAACCCTTTTTAAATTTAGTTTTTGTCAATTTTATATGTTTTATTTGAAAAACTAAAATTATTATTTAGAATAGGTACATCAATATTTACTTTGGATGAAATTTGATATTTTTGTGATAAAGTTAATTTTTAATGTATAGTGATAAATACTACATTTTAATTCAAAACCGCCTTTTAATATAATTTATTTATATTGTTTGATTATACTTTTAATTGGTTTTAATGAAAAATTGGATCATATTCTTATCATTTATTCAAATTATTTTCATTGTATGTAATTTCAATTTTAAATTGGATATTAACAGATGTCAATATTTTGATAGTTATTACTTCTTAAAAACCCATTTTTGGTTATAACAATGGATATTAATTTAAATTAATTACTTCAACTTAAGTGTTTTGAATTTTAAAAAATGGATTATAAGTGAGGAATCCAGCGGTCTAAATTATATAAATAGGTACCTTTAATTTTTAGACATTGTGATTAGTAACTTTAGTAATTATATTATTTACCATGGATAAAGATTAAATCAAGTAAATAATTGTAAAAATAATATTATAATAATATTACACAACCCTAATACATGTTATAATCCTATTTAATGAGATATATTTCCAACCATGGGCATTCTTGGGTCGATTATGGCACCCCATAGAACAACTTGGATGTGAAAATAACATTTTATAATAATTAATTTTAAGTATAGAAAAATGTAACATAAACATGTATCTTTTAGTAAAACCATTTTTATATGGGGTAATATAAGTGATATTTTCTACTATAATTAGTAATCAGAAATTAAAAATTATTTCCAACATCATGATATTTAAATTATAATTATTTATAGATCAAATAAATAAATATATTTTATGACACAATGATGATGTAGTTATTTCATTATTAATGAATGATTTATATAAGAAATATTATAAATATTAAAATAAAATTATTCTGAAACTTTTTATGTCATCCAACAAATTTTGGGATGATTATGGCTGGTTATCTTTGAATTAATGATATAAGGCCCCGACCTTAAACCTTACTTAATATTGAGTTAAATGAATAATTCACATTGAGGATCTTTTCAGGTTTAGAGTTTTAGAGAATTAGGACAGAACTATTACATATCAATAGATTACAAAGTAGTCACTTCTACTAAATTTCCATAAAATAAAAACTCTTAAAAAGAAACATGTCTAGTTCCATGTATTAGATAGCATGACTTTCCCTTGATCCCATCCTTGACCCTATTCCACATTAAGTCTGGGGAAAAACATTTCAAAAAAACTTGGGGTGAGCATAAAAATCTCAGCAAGGGATACACAAAGAATGAAAACTGTTAGTTTTTTCAAAGAAAAAAGTAAACCATGTATACTTTATCAAAGTAATTCCTTTCACCTTTAGGAAGTAGTAAAAAATCTTCACTGAATAAAATATCATTACTTACCCTTTTGTAACCAAAAGATTACCATAAAACCCATATAAATAACACATAACATATAAAGGTAAATTGGGACATAAACATACGTAAATGGAATAACCATATGGTTGACTTCCACACATACTTAATGGAATAGCCATACGACCGACTTCCATACCCAATGCATTGGAGGTTATAATGTAACCACCCGTCCTGGTATTCACGGCACCACCTGTCATATAGTTTATCACGTAACCACCCGTAAAATGTTCAAGTACCATCATTACACATAAAATATTGAAAATATAAACATTTCAATAACAACATTTCATTTGCAATCACAATAAGTAATTCCAGGATATTGAATTAATCAATCCATTTTCAAAAACCATTTAAAAGAGATTTTTGAATCAAAGTGTCCCATACCACTTTGAAGATTTCAATGGAATTATAATTTTAAAAAATTAATGTCCATATAAATAAACACTGACAACCATTTTTAAAACATGGACATTAAAGATAAATATTTAGAATAATAAATCTTTAAAATATTTAAAATGATATTTTTTTTGTTAAAGAGTTTTTAACAAAATGAGAGACTCTTGAATACAAATAATTGCGGAATAACATTTAATCCGAACTTTATAATATCATGAGAATAAAGGGATTCATGATATAATATGTCAAAGGTCAGTATACACACTATATAAGATTGAATTGGTGCATAGCAACAATGAAGTCTCAATGGAAATGTAAATTGAGATGGAATCCATTATAAAGATGGTATTCTTAAATTAAGGATGAATCTATCACATAATTATGTGTGATAAATAAAAATACAGCAAATATAAGTGGATATTAAGTGTGAAACAATCATAGGTCATTCACACATATTCATAGGATGACATGTTCAAGAATTACAAGTTGAAAGCAAAGAAATCGAAATTGGGTTAAGATGTTCCCTTGTAAAAATTCGACAGCCTTATGGCGTCACTTAAAAATTCAAGAAATTAGTCGATGAGAGATTGAATGGTATCTCATCACTTGGACATAAAATTTACTTAAATAAGGATATATAATAACATATCCCAACATAATAATATCTAAATTAAAATACATGACAAACTAAGTCTTTTAAAAAGAGGAGGGTGAAAAGTCCCCTTACCGAGTTGGGTAACTTTCGAAACATACACCCCATGGAAGAAGGGTCATACAATGAAGATGTAAATAACCATAAATGATATTATACTACAAAAATTGTATAATAATGGGAAGTACATACATCCATAAAAAGAAAATAGTGGCAAATGTAGCATAAATGTCACGGGAATAAAAGTGAGATGAAAAATCCCTTACGAAAACTCGGCAGCCTAACGGTGCCACTTAAAACTTCAAAAAATAGATTGATGAGATCAAACATGGTATCTAATCATATTAAAATAAAATTTACAGAAATACTAATATAAAATAACATCCCACATCATAACAAAGAGTATCTTAAAAGAAGTGACATAAAGGAGAGTACTTAAAAAGAAAGAGAGAGAGGTTAGATCTCTTACGAAAATTCGGCAGCCTAACGACGCCACTCAAAACATCCAAAATGGATTGGGGAGAGAAAATAGGGTATCTCATCATATGAACCTAAAAATTAAAGTAGGAGTAATATAAAATAACATCCCAATCATAATAAAGATGAGCTTAAAAGTAATGTCATAAAAGAGTGTACTTAAGAAGAAAGAGAGGGGTAGGATCCCTTACCTCGGGTCCGACTTGACTCGATCGTTCTTTAACATCCTAAATAATAAACTTGAGTTAATTTTCACTTTCTTAATAACCTTTTTCAAGTTCATTATTCCTTTTATATCACTTATTTCCATGTTATAAACATTATTTAATCATTTAAGTTAATAATGTTTGTTTTTTCGATATTTGGTTCTTAAGTCGAAAGTGGACTTCTTACAATTACATGTTGTTCGTGTGGTCAAAGGTTCATTATATCCAGAATGATATTCATGATTTGGATATAATATATATCATATATATCTATAATATACTTGTATTTATAATATTACATAATCATTTAGAGGTAAGAAATGAAATGCACCGTTCATGGAGACGGTAAGCCGTACGTACGCATGAACGCTACTTTCATTTCTATGTCATATTAATGGAATTAAAACCAAATGAGAGGTATGTATATTTTAATTCCATAATTATATTCATCATTTATATGTAACATACATCATATATAATAACTTTAATTCCATCCTTTATACATCCCACATATGGCATTAACGAATCAAATCACTTTGAGGGGGCGGTAGTCCGCACTTCCTAAAATGAAATTATCGTGTTTACCCACAATGGAAACCATAAAGGTATGCCAAAAACGAAAAATACAGAAGCTTAAGTAAAACATAAACATATTATATATCATATATAAATATAGTGACATTTTAATGGCCACCTTTGAAGGTGTTATATGAGTGTTGAACAATCATCGTTTAGTGAGGCAGAAATTTTCCATCCACAGAAACAGTATGTTATTTAACCATTTGATGTAGGTGTGTGTAAGTGTAGATCGAATGTTTCTTATAAAAACATCCTAGTATATTGAATATACTAGAGTTTTTACAAAATAAATGAATAAAAATAGTATAGGGGGTTGGAGAAGCAGAATAAACAAAATAACACAAGTGAAGACATTACCTTAAAATCGGGTAACTCTTTTTTATTTGAGCTCAAAGGCTTCCTTGGGAAGACTTCTGCCCAAAGTGAGGCTTCTAGGAGTAATAGAGGGATGTGGAGAGACTAAATGGGCAGATCTTGGCCGAACCAAAGGCTTGAGATGTGTGGGTAAGGTGATAGTGGTGGGGGCCTTTTATAAGAGCAGAGGAGGGGCACTCTTGGAA
The DNA here is from genome assembly GCA_963277665.1 of Viscum album. NCBI lineage: Eukaryota > Viridiplantae > Streptophyta > Magnoliopsida > Santalales > Viscaceae > Viscum > Viscum album. Next base: position 2,079,978,483 of record OY728126.1, read on the forward strand.
AGTAAAGAAATATTACTTTATTTTAAAAAGAGTTTCGGATTTAAAAGGTCAAAAATTGATGTAATTCGAAGATAAGGTGATAAGGGTTTGAAATATACCCATCCAATAGGTTTTTGACAAGTGTAGGTTTTAGTTTTTACATTATCTTTTCATTTTATTTAAATCGTTAAATAATGAGGTAATCGTTGCATCATCATGATGTCATTAATAATTTAATTTATTTAATGTCTAAAAATTATAAAAAAAATACTATGATGTATGAAATATTTTTAGATTTCCAATGACTATTTATATTCAAAACTCTGACTTGTATAACCCCATTTAAAAATTGTTTTAGTAAAACAACTCATGTTTGTGTCATTTTTACATTTACATTAAATAAAAATATAATAATGCCATTTTCCTTCCAAAGTGGATCCATTGGGTCCCCAAGTTTACCCATGGATTTTCTTGGTCTTCCATGACACATCCAATAAGGGTAGTACTTGTTTCATTCTCATCTCATATTATTAAAACATTATTTTTACCTTAAACTACACTAATTACCTCTAATCGCGAATAAAAACATAAAAGTTACTATTCACCAAAAAATTATCATCATTCCATTGAACCAAATTTTACTTCTTAATGACAACCATTTATGTCAGATTTTTGAAATTCAAAACACAGAGGTGGTATAATTTCATTTAAACGGAAAATCAGTTTTTATAAGTACCACTTAGTGGTTTCACTATTCATCAAAAAATGAAGTTCTTTAGAAAAATACCAAAAATTCACCCTAAGCTATATTTGATATTACGAATTCATAAATGAAGTCTATTTTACAAAATTCAAAACATATAAGATTCATTAATTAATTTAATTATTAATTCCTGTTGTCAGAGCAAATAGCGTGTTTTTATGAAACAATAAGTATCAAAAGATTGACACTAGTTTAAGTCCGATTTCAAAGTGAAATTAATTCCAATGACCACAATTAGATTAAATGGTAAAAATATATTCTAATTGGACTTTAAAACCAATTAAAAATATAATCTAATCATATAAATAAATTATATTAAAAAGTGGTTTTGAATTAAAATACAACATTTTTCATTATTCATTAAAAAATGAACTTTATCGAAAAAATACCAAAAATTTACACAAAGTAAATTTTGATGTCCTGATTCTAAAGAAGAATTTTTATTTTGTCAAATATAAAACATAAAATTTTTAAAAAGTGGATTTAAAAGAGGTTCTCCATCAAAATGCGATTAATCGACCTTTTAAAGAATATTAGAATGTTTATGCTTAAAAATTGGATTCATTCGCATTTTTAATCCTCTAACATTTATTGTAAAAAGTAAAAATATTTGACAAACATACATAATCATTTTTTAGTTAGTTCCGTTCTTTCCCGCCATTACAATGGCTAGGCATTAACTACCATTTAAAATAATATTATTTTATTATTAGAGTGCAACGTAAGATTTCAAAGGAACTCGTTGTCACGTATTGGGTACGCCATCGAGCATAGTGTTCCCTTTAAAGTAATATTTATATTTTTTCACAAATAGGGATAAATATAAAAATTTCATATTCTTTATTTACCTGGGGTGTTACATCCTTCCCCCCTTTTTGGAATTGTGTCCTCGCAAATTCAAAATTGGGCTTGGAAACTCCATCAAAAGTCCCACATCGGAAAAAGAGTCAGTAAAACAATCACTTTAAAATAAAGAAAGAGAAGTATAGAGGTCACCCGAGTTAACCCGTACTAGGATTCCATGTAGGAAAACATGGACATGGAGGAGAAAACATAGGGTCATGTTCTGATGGAGAGTGATAGAAAACATGTTTAGGAGAAAGTTAACCATAAGAAAATCACAAACTTGTGATGGGTTAAACGGTATTGGATTCCCCAGTAGGAAAAGTTAACAGAAACAATTTTGTTTTAAGTTACACTTCACTGAGGAATTTATTTTTGAGATTAACTAAAACATAAGGACACACACTTACTTGTCATGTTGACTTTCAACTTTTACTAGATTTCTTACGCGAACTCATATTTTCTCCAAAAATGAGTATTTAGGATTACTTGTTTACATTAAGAGAGCTATAATCAACTTCTAGAGAATCACCTAATCCACAAAAGAGAACTATATACTTCCCATGTATTTAGACTTAAACCAAAACCAAAACCAAAAAGGTTAGTACAAGATTAGATAATCCGGAGAAGGATAACCCTTTATAAAAAGAAAATCTATTCTTAATCTCCAAAATTTGTCCAATAAAACCCAAAGTTCAACGAAGACCATTTGATAAAAAACATTTCCATAAAATTATTCAATGTAAACCAAACTAAGATTGAAACCCAAATATTTGAAGGATTTAATCACAAAGTCCTCCAAGGTACAAAATAACACTTATCTCCAAATAACATCAGTTTCTCTTAAAGTATCATATTGAAAAGTAATTAAACTAATCACATATCCTCCATGATAGGTTAAAAATTTCAATAGATAACCCAAAATCAACTTACTATTAATTCATAAAATCATTTAACTAAAACAAATTAGTCAAACTAACCAGGGACTTCACGTAGTCAAGTGGTAGGAGATAAATACCAGTCCCACTTTGGTTGTGGGTTCGATTCCCGCAGCTTTGTCCGACGCGACGGGTTGTCACACGGTCTATGTGTTGTCCTTTTTATAAAACTCCAAAAATAACCCTAACATATTTTAACCTCAATAGTTTATTTATACCTCTCATTTTCATCCCAATTCATTATGATCTCAACATCTTAATTCTTGAAGTCTTATTTCGCCACCATAAGATAAAATAAAATGATTCCCAAAATGAATAACAACATACCTTGATCATGGATTCCACTCGGTTTCATTGTCATTTTGTTCACGTCGATAGACGTCCCATGAATTACAACAATGATTTAGAGATCCTTCAAAATCATTTGATTCCTCCATCCAAATACACCTTGTACAACGTGGGTCATATGGGTGTTCACAGAAAAATAGTTTTGGAAAATAATCATGTATGACATATAATTCCAAAACATCTGATAAAACATGATTTCTATAAAATAGTCAGACAGAATTTGAGTTGAATATTTCTTTTATTGGTCCTTTTAAAATACCATAAGTATGTGCTGAGAGGTTATAATTTAAAAGAAAATATAAATAGGTTGCGCAAGGGTCTCCTTCCTTAGTACCATTTTTAAAATCATAATATGCTTTAAATTCTTGTGATAAGGTAAAATATTTGAAAATACCTTGATAATATTTACCATTCTTGAAAATATGATAATATTGTGAAAATAGTATTTGTCTAAAAACAACCCATGATCCATGATGATAACGAGGCATAGTGGAGGTGTTTGATATCTCAAACAACTTCTTGCAAGTGAGTTGTATGCTAGAAAAATTTTCACAATCATCCGAACATGACTTTGTAATAATTATTGCAAGCATGTCATCAGGAAGAGATAGAAATTCCGTTTGAGATCCTTCTCCTTCCTTTCGTAATTGACTTTACATGTCCTGAAAAAAAAGTTATAAAATAAGGATTTAACTGAAATAATAGATATAGGGACTAACCATGTGTCTAACAAAAACTCATAATCCCTAAAGTTGTCTAAACCAACCTTTGATACCAACTATAAGGCCCCACCCTTAAACCATACTTAATATTGAATTAAATGAATAATTCACATTGAGGATCTTTTTAGGTTTAGAGTTTTAGAGAATTAGGACATAACTATTACATCTCAAAAGATTACAAAGTAGTCACTTCTACTTAATTTCCATAAAATAAAAACTCTTAAAAATAAACTTGTCTAGTTCCATGTATTAGATAGCATGACTTTACCTTGATCCCATCCTTGACCCTATTCCACATTATGTCCGGTGAAAAACATTTCAAAAAAACTTGGGTGAGCATAAAAAGTTCAGCAAGGGATACACGAAGAATGAAAACTGTTAGTTTTTTCAAAGCAACAAGTAAACCATGTATACTTTATCAAAGTAATTCCTTTCACCTTTAGGAAGTAGTAAAAACTCTACACTGAATAAAATATCATTACTTGCCCTTTTGTAACCAAAAGATAACCATAAAACCCATATAAAGAACACATAACATATAAAGGTAACTTGGGACCTAAACATACTTAAATGGAATAACCATACGGTCGACTTCCACACATACTTAATGGAATAGCCATACAGCTGACTTCCATACCCAATGCATTGGAGGTTATAACGTAACCACCCGTCCTGGAATTCATGGCACCACCCGTCATATGGTTTATCATTTAACCACCCGTAAAATGTCCAATTACCATCATTACACATAAAATATTGAAAATATAAACATTTCAATAACAACATTTCATTTTCAATCACAATAAGTAATTACAAGATATTGAATTAATCAATCCATTTTCAAAAACCATTTAAAATAGATTTTTGAATCAAAGTGTCCCATAACACTTTGAAGCTTTTAATGGAATTATAATTTTAAAACATTAAATCCCATATAAATAAATACTTACAACCATTTTTAAAACATGGACATTAAAGATAAATATTTAGAATAATAAATCTTTAAAACATTTAAAACGATATTTTTTTGTTAAAGAGTTTTTAACAAAATGAGAGACTCTTGAATACAAATAATTGAAAAATAACATTTAATCCGAACTTTATAATATCATGAGAATAAAGGGATTCATGATATAATATGTCAAAGGTCAGTATACACACCATATAAGAGTTAATTTGTGCATAAAAACAATGAAGTCTCAATGGAAATGTAAATTGAGATGGAGTCCATTATAAAGATGGTATCCTTAAATTAAGGATAAATCTATCACATAATTATGTGTGAGAAATAAAAATACACCCAATATAAGTGTATATTAAGTGTGAAACAATCAGAGTTCATTCACACATATTCATATGATGACATGTTCAATAAGTACAAGTTGAACCCAAAGAAATCGAAATTGGGTTAAGATGTTCCCTTGTAAAAATTCGACAGCCTTATGGCGTCACTTCAAAATTCAGAAAATTAGTCGATGAGAGATTGAATGGTATATCATCACTTGGACATAAACTTTAAATCAATAAGGATATAGAAGAACATATCCCAACATAATAATATTTAAATTAAAATACATAAAAAAAGAAGTCTTTTAAAAAGAGGAGGGTGAAAGGTCCCCTTACCGAGTTGGGTAACTTTTGAAACATACACCCCAGGGAAGAAGGGTCATACAATAAAGATGTAAATACCCATAAATGATATTATACTACACAAATTTTATAATAATGGGCAGTACATACACCACTAAAAAGAAAATATTGGCAAATGTAGCATAAATGTCATGGGAATAAAAGTGAGATGAAAAATCCCTTACGAAAACTCGGCAGCCTAACGGTGCCACTTAAAACTACAAAAAATGGATTGATGAGATCAAATATGGTCTCTCATCATATTAAAATAAAATTTACAGAAATAGGAATATAAAAGAACATCCCCCATAATAATAAATTGGAGCTTAAAAGAAGTGACATAAAGGAGAGTACTTAAAAAGAAAGAGAGAGAGGTTAGATCTCTTACAAAAATTCGGCAGCCTAACGGCGCCACTCAAAACTTCCAAAATGGATTGGTGAGAGAAAATAGGGTATCTCATCATATGAAAATAAAAAGTAAAGTAGGATTAATATAAAATAACATACCAATCATAATAAATATGAGCTTAAAAGGAATGACATAAAAGAGTGTACTTAAATAGAAAGAGAGGGGTAGGATCCCTTACCTCGGGTCCGACTTGACTCGATCATTCTTTAACGTCCTGAATAATAAACATGAGTTAATTTACTCTTTCTTAAGAATATTATTCAAGTTCATTATTACTTTTATATCACTTATTTCCATGTTATAAACATTATGTAATCATTTAAGTTAATAATGATTGTTTTGTCGATATTTGGTTCTTAAGTCGAAAGTGGACTTCTTACAATTACATGTTGTTCGTGCGGTCAAAGGTTCATTATATCCAGAATGATATTCATGATTTGTATATCATATATATCATATATATCCATAATATACATGTATTTATAATATTACATAATCATTTAGAGGTAAGAAATGAAATGCACCGTTCATGGAGACGGTAAGCCGTACGTACGCATGAATGCTATGTTCATTTCTATGTCATATTAATGGAATTAAAACCAAATGATAGGTTTGTATATTTTAATTCCAGAATTATATTCAACATTTATATCTAACATATATCATATATAATAACTTTAAATTCATCCTTTATACATCCCACATATGGCATTAACGAATCAAATCACTTTGAGGGGGTGGTAGTCTGCACTCCCTAAAATGAAATTATCGTGTTTACCCATAATGGAAACCATAAAGGTAGGCCACAAAAGAAAAATACAGAAGCTTAAGTAAAAGATAAACATATTATATATCATATATAAATATAGTGACATCTTAATGGCCACCTTTGAAGGTGTTATATGAGTGTTGAACAATCATCGTTTCGTGAGGCAGAAATTCTCCATCCACAGAAATAGTATATTCTTTAACCATTTGATGTAGGTGTGTGTAAGTGTAGCACGAATGTTTCTTATAACAAAATCCTAGTATATTGAAGATACTGGATTTGTTACAAAAGAAATGAATAAAAATAGTTTAAGGGGTTGGAGAAGCAAAATAAAACAAAAGAACACAAGTGAAGACATTACCTTAATATCAGGTAACTCTTTTTGATTTGAGCTCAAAGGCTTCCTTGGGAAGACTTCTGCCCAAATTCAGGCCTCTAGGAGTAAGATAGGGATGTGGAGAGACAAAATGGGAAGATCTAGACCGAACCAAAGGCTTGAGAGGTGTGGGTAAGGTGATAGTGGTGGGGGCCTTTTATAAGAGGAGAGGAGGGGCACTCTTGGAAAGTAAAGAAATATTACTTTATTTTGAAAAGCGTTTCAGATTTAAAAGGTCCCATATTGATATAATTCGAGGATAAGGTGATAAGGGTTCGAAATATACCCATCCAATAGGTTTTTGACAAGTGTAGGTTTTATTTTTTACATAACTTTTCATTTTATTTAAATCATTAAATAATGAGGTAATCTCTTCATCATCATGATGTCATATATAATTTAATTTATATAATGTCTAAAAATTATAAAAAAACTACTATGATGTAGAAAAGCTTTTTATCTTTCCAATGACTATTTATATTCAAAAAATATTACTTTTATAACCCCATTTAAAAATTGTTTTAGTAAAACAACTCATGTTTGTGTCATTTTTACTTTTACATTAAATAAAAGGATAATAATGTCATTTTCCTTCAAAAGTGGCTCCATGGGGTCCCCAAGTTGACCCATGGATTTTCTTGGTCGGACATGACACATCCAATAAGGGTAGTACATGTTTCATGCTCATCTCATATTATTAAAACATTATTTTTACCTTAAACTACACTAATTACCTCTAATCGTGATTAAAAACTTAAAAGTTACTATTCACCAAAAAAATTATTTTAATTCCATTGAACCACATTGTACTTCTTAATGAAAACCATGTATGTTGGATTTTTGAAATTCAAAACACAGAGGTGGTAAAATTTCATTTAAACGGAAAATCAGTTTTTATAAGTACCACTTAGTGGTTTCACTATTCATCAAAAATTGAAATCTTCAGAAAAAATACCATAACTTCACCCTAAGCTATATTTGATATTATGAATTCAAAAATGAAGTCTATTTTACAAAATTCAAAACATATAAATTGCATTAATTAATTTAATAATTAATTCCCGCTGTCAGAACAAATAGCGTTTTTTTATGAAACAATAAGTATCAAAAGATTGACACTAGTTTAAGTCCGATTTCAAAGTGAAATTAATTTCAATGACCACAATTAGATTAAATGGTAAAAATATATTCTAATTGAACTTTAAAACCAATTCAAAATATAATCTAATCATATAAATAAATTGGATTAAAAAGTGGTTTTGAATTAAAATACAACATTTTTCACTATTCATTAAAAAATGAACTTTAACGGAAAAATACCAAAAATTTACACAAAGTAAATTTTGATGTCCCGATTCTAAAGAAGAATTTTATTTTGTCAAATATAACACATAAAATTGTTAAAGAGTGGATTTAAAAGAGGTTCTCCATCAAAAGGCGGTTAATCGACCTTTTATAGAATATTAGAATGTTTATGCTTAAAAATTGGATTTATTCGCATTTTTAAACCTCTAACATTTATTGTAAAAAGTAAAAATATTTTACAAACATACATAATCATTTTTTAGTTAGTTCTGTTCTTTCCCGCCATTACAATGGCTAGGCATTAACTACCATTTAAAATAATATTATTTTATTATTAGAGTGAAATGTAAGATTTCAAAGAACTCGTTGTTGCGTATTGGGTACGCCATCGAGCATAGCGTTCCCTATAAAGTAATATTTATATTTTTTTCACAAATAGGGATAAATATAAAAAATTTATATTCTTTATTTACCTGGGTTGTTACAAATGAAGTATTTTTTGAAATAATAAAGTTGTTGTGGATTTTTTAAAATTTCGTGATCTGTATATTATAAAATTGATATAAATGAATTTTTAAAACAAATACTATTTTATTAAATTATATAATAGTCCTAAAAATATATGAATCTACCAAATGACTTAGATAATTATTCACATTCATTAATGAACCACTAGTGGTTCTATTGTCATTTTATGGTAACTATATTGACCATATAGTATGAATATACATGAAGACATGGTTAGAGTTAAATTAGTTAAGAAAGGGTTAAATCTAGTAGATAATGTTAAAATTGTAAACAAAACTTTTCTAAAACCTATTTGATGAAAATATTTCAAAGAAATATCATCTTAACGTCAAATTAAATGATTTTAGGGCATTTTTATATCATATTTTGTTTATAATAAAATAATATTTCAAGACATTCCAAAAGTGACCATCCTCCCTCTTATAAAAGGTCACCCCCTCTAACCCCTTACTCACACCTCTCAAGCCCCTTGCCTCATCCAAACACTACACCCATAAGCTCCCAACATCCTTCTATTCCTCCTAGAAACCTTATCTTAGGTAGATGATAATTCAAGAAAGCCTTTTGGCTCAAATCAAAGTGAGTTACAATTTTTAAGAAGTATCATCTTCTCTAATGTTCCCTTCCATTATTTTACTTCTCCAATACCTATTCTATTGTTATTATTTTATTAAATAACAACACCACTATCCAAAAAATACTATGATGTTTTTATGATAATTATTCAAACTACACTTACACACACCTTTATCTAATAGATTTAAAACATACTGTTTCTATGGACGACGAACTACTACCTCACGAAACGATGATTGTTCAATTATCAACAACTGCCTATGATGGTGGAAATTATGTTGAAACTATATTTATTTGATATATATTATGTTTATATTTTCTTTATTCTTCTATAATTTTTATATACAACATGCCTTATTCTTTTAATGATGTATAAACATGATAATTTCATTTGAGGAAGCGCGGACTACCACTCCCTCAAAGTGATATGACTCGTTAATGCCATAAAAAAGTGTATAAATGATAGTTTTAATGAACATATGTAACATATATAAAATATGATATTTTACTATTATTATAATATAAATATGTATCATTTATTTTTCATTCCATGAAATTTGAAATTGAAATGAAAGTAGCATTCATGCGTACATACGACTTACCTTCCCCATAAACAGTGCATTTCATTTCATATCTCCAAATGTTAAGGAATATTATAAATACATATATACTAAATATATAAGATATATATATTAATATTATTATGGATATAATTTACTTTTTACCACATGGGAAAATTTTAATTATAACAATATAATTTTGACTCAAGTACCCAATATTGAAAAAATAACCAATATTAGCCAAAATTATTATATAAATTTTATAACATGGTAATAAGTGATATAAAAGGAATAATAAACTATAAAAGGGTTCTGAATAAAGTAGAAATTAACTTAAGTTTATTATTCAGGAAATTAAAGAATTAACGAGTCAAGTCTGATAGGAGGTAAGGGACATCTTCTCAATCTTATTTCATTGAGGAATATTTTGATTTATACAGGACATTATTTTATAATTTATATAATAAACCCTTTTACTTTTACATTAATTCAGAGGGAATATTTTTTCTATGAAGTGTTTTAATAAATGAAAAAAGGAATGTTTTTAACATATGAGGTGATAATGACCTCGTTGTCACTGTAATCATTATTTGGATTCCTCTATAAGCTTTGATGTTTTTAAAATGAAAAGAAATCCCTTTTTCCCTTTTTGGGTTTTTTGGTATTGCAAATGTTTTTTGAAATTGATTGAGTATTTCAATATCATGAAATGATATCTTGTGATTTAAAATTAAATTTTGTTACTGAAATAGGAAATATTTGCAATATTTTATATGTTTTGATTATGTAATGGTACTTGTACATTTGATGAGTGGTTATGTGATAAAACAATGAAGGGTGGTTATGTGATAAACCAAATGATGGATCATTCTGTGATAAATGAAGGATGGGAGGTTATGTTATAACCTTTAATGCAATGGATATGTAATTCGGTCATATGGCTATCCCATTTAAGGATATGTGTGGAAGTCAATCGTATGGTTATTCCATTTAAGTATGTTTATGTCCCAAGTTACCTTTATATGTTATATGTTTATTTATATGGGATTTAAGGTAATATTTTGGTTACAAAAGTGGTAATAAATTAGATTATATTTAGTGAAGTGTTTTTGCTACTACTTTAAGGTGAAAAGTATTAATTTATGATAAAGTATTCATAGTTTAAATGTTGTTTTGAAAAACTAACATTCTTACTAATTTATGTATCTCTTACTGAGATTTTTATGCTCATCCCATGTTATGAAATTTTTTTCATAGGGCTTAAAAATTAATAAATCATGTATGGGATCATGGAAAATCCATGGTATCTAAAACATGTAACAATACATGTTTCTTTTCTAAGTGTTTTTGTTTTATAAAAAAATGGATAGGTAGTAGAAGTGTCTACATGTAATATTCAAGTTTCTTTGTATAATATATGACCTAATTTTCTAATTCTATAAACAAAAAAATATCCTCAATGTTAATTATTAAATTAATTCAATATTATGTTATGTTTAAGGATGGAGCCTTACAGTTGATATCCAAGGGAGTTTTTATAACGTTAGAGGTTAAGGTGTTATTTAAGCATAAGTGACATAACCATAATAGTTAGAATATTAGAAAAAGTCATAGTTATTTTAGATAAATTGAATAAGTTTAAGATAACATGAATAAGTATATCATAGTATTTACCCTCCTCATAATATATTATATGATTATTTTACTTATATAATCACACCAACTGATTTCGTTTTAGAGTAAATGGATAGATCAAGCAGGTACCAAAGTAATAATGGATGTGAAGGAAATTATAGTTGTTTTCTAAATAAAAAAATAAATTAAATGGGATATTTAATGATAATTCTTGTGGTTATTCTCAACCAACTATCTTGAGTCATTATTGACCACTCGATCCTCAGTGATTTTTCTAGATCATCATATATGCAAGAAAAAAAATCCCTATAGATGTTCATGTAGTAATCATAATGGTAAGTATATTCAAAAACATATGTGTTAATTATGTGGAAATAAACACCTATGAACATGATTAAAAGTAATGAGAAGATTTTTTAGATGTGTTAAAGAATTTCATAAAGCAAGAACCTTCCATGGAAAAAGAAATCGCCCATATGAATCCAGGAAAGGGAAAGATGTTATTTCTGAAGGATCAATAGTATGTTTTAAATGTGGTGTGCATAGTAATTATAAAAATATATTTCTTACAAAGAAGGTTTTGTAATGGTATCAGTAGGATCATACTAGTATATTTTTACCAATACCTAATTCCATTCTAATTGTGGATGAGGAAACTGACAATGACCAATGAAAAGTACGAATTATTTCTTATCTGGTGTTTTGAAATTATTGAATATTAGGATATGATTCATGATTTTATTTTAGGAATGATGTATTATGGAATATTTTGGAAAATAATGGTTAATGGATCATGAAGAATTTTCAATGAGTAAGAAGTTTACATATAAGGGATTCAAGAGTTATGGTAGATTTTAGGATGACGAAATACTTAAAAGTATTAAGGCTCTTTTGATGATGGGATTACTTTGGAAGACTTTTTTCTAGTACATTTAACCCTAAAGATAGATATATTGAAATTTATTCAAGAAATAATTATCTTGTCTTGTGTAAACATAGTGGATTTCCTTAGGGGTTCAGATGGTCTTTTGTTTTTGGGGTGATAAATGGTTATAGCATTTTGGAATGAAAAATAAAAGGTATTAGATAAACTTTGAGGATAAAAGGTTATGGTTATTTTTTAGGATATTATATTATTTTTTAGAATGTTATAAGAATTATATGGTTTTAGAAAAAGGAGAACCCATAGGATGGGTGACAACTCATCGTGTCCGGCAAGGCCCTGGGAATCAAACCCACAACCAAAGGGAGATGAGGGCATATCGCCTACCACTGGCCTACATGAAGTCCCTGGTTTGTATGACATATTCTTTTTAGTTAAATGATTTTATTGAAAAAGAATAATTTGATTTGGTATCATAAGTTTTATCAAATGGATATCTTTATTATAAGAAATTGATTTAGTGATTAAGTGATAATGTTTATTTTGGAAGATGTTTTCTCTTTTGGGAACACTATATGCCTAAGGAAAATAGAATAATTTGGGATTTCAATTGAGGATTAATAGTGTCATTTTATTTTGGATGAATATATATTTTTATTTTGGACATATAGCTATTTGGGTTGTTTATAGAAATTATTAACCTATCATATAGAATATTTGATTTGTATAATTAGATTTCAGTATAAGACTTTAAAAGTAGCTGATGTTATTTGGAGAAAATGTTATGATTTTTTTGGAAGACTATGTGAAAAAATCCTTCTGAAATTTGGGTTTTAGGATTAGTTTGGATTATTTTTAATATTTTTAAAGACAATTGTGTTTTGAATGGTCTTTGTTGTTCTTTGGGTATTATTTATTCAATTTTAGATATCAATAGTAATGTTTCTTTTAGAAATGATTATCCTTTTTGGGGATTGTTTGATCTTGTACTCACCATTTCGGTTTTTGGTAATGTCTAAAGATAGGGGAAATATATGGTTAATCATTTTTGTATCATGTTACAATTCTAGTGCTTTCTATGTGACCAATTCATATTGAATTCTCATCTCTTGGAGAAAATAAGAGTTTGTGGTAGAAATTTATTAAAGGATGAATCTATACTTGAATGGTATGAATATTCCTTATTTTGTTATTAAATCTCATAAATAAATACTAAAACTTTATGAAAATGAACATAAAATAAAAAAATGTTGTCAATTTACTTTTATTATTGGGGAATCAAAGACCATTTAACTCGTCACATGATTATGGTTTTTTGGTAGTTAACTTTCTCCTGATCATGTTTTCTATCACTCTCCATCAGAACTTGACACTTAGTTTCTATTTTATATCCATGTTTTTGAACATTGTATCCTAGTATGTGTTATCTTAGTATACCTTTATACTTTTATTTATAAATTTTAATGTGATATTTTTATTGACTCTTATTCTGATGTGGGATTTTCAATGAAGCTTCTATGACCAATTTTAAATTTGTGAGGACCCAATTTACAAAAACAAGGGAAAGATTTAATGACCCAAATATTAATAGAAGAATAATTTTTTCAATTTCTATTCATACTTAAGAATAAGATATTAATATTACGTTAAAGGGGAAACTATTTATGATAGCTTGCTCGACACGTAACGATGTGTTTTTCCAAAATCTTACATCGCACACAACATAGAGTTATACCTAAAAATAACAAAATATCAATATTGTTATGGTAGTTAACTCCTTGCCATTGAAATGATGGGAATGAATAGTATCAACTTATATTTTAAATTTGGTTTAACCATGTCAAAATTATGACTCATTGGTTACCAAATTTTTTAGAATGGAAATAAAAAATAATTCAATATAAAGAATGTCTTTTTTGAAAACATTTTTGAAAGAAAACAATTGTGTTTATAAAATAATATCACTCTTTATGGATTTTTATTTAATGAAAAATATATGTTACAAATTCAATGAAATGTTTTAAATTCATCTTATATGTTTTCTAGATATAATATAAGAAAAAAGTCAATTTTTTGGATAAAATAAGTATTTTTCTAAAAATGTAGTTTTTCTCCCTTTTAGTTGATAAATATTTTTAAATTTATTTTTCCAATAATTTTATATGTTCTATTTGAAAAACTAAACTTATTATTTTTAATAGGGATATTAAAATTTATTTTGGATGAAATTTCGATATTTTTAGGATAAAATTAATTTTTAATGATTACTAAAAAATGCTGCATTTTAATTCAAAACGTTCTTTTCATCTAATTGATTATATAGTTAGATTGTACTTTTAATTAGTTTTGAAGAATAATTGGATTAAAAGTTTATCATTTAATCCAACTTTGGACGTTGTAAGTCATTTCAATTTTAATTTGGACATAAACACATGTCAATCATTTGACTGTCATTACTTCTTAAAAACCCTTGTTTTGGTTTTGACAATAGAAATAAATATTAAATTATTTAATGAAACTTCTCTATTATGGATTTGGAAAATTTTATTTCATATTTGAAATCAAAAGTTTCAAATTTTTTATGTAGGTACTTTTTATTTGTAGACATTATGAATAAAAACTTCAGTAATTATTTTATTTAACATCGTTAAAGGGTAAATATGGTAAAAAAAGGTTAAAAATAATATTAAATTAATATTAAACTACACTAACCCTTGTCCTAATAAAATTGGATGTGGTATTTCCAATTGTGGGAATCCTTGGGTCGATTATGGGACCCCATGGTGCCACTTGGATGTGAAAGTGACATTTTATAAGAATTAATTTAATATAAATAAAAATGTAACATAAAAATGTATCTTTTAGTAAAACAATATTTATATGGGGACTATAAGTATTCATTAGAAAAATAAAAATATTTTCTACGTCATAGTATTTTATTTATATTTTTTTATAAATAATATAAATAAATATATTTATGACACAATGATGAGGTAGTAATTACCTTATTAATGAATAGTTTAAATAAATGATATTATAAATATTAAAATAAATTTATTTTAAAATTTTTATGTCATACATGAATTTTAGGGATTATTATGACTTGTTATATTTCAATTAATGATGTTTTTTCAAATGAATAAAGTGGTTATGGAATTTTTGAAAAGTCATGATATGAATAGTATAAAAATTGACATAAACAAGTTTTTAAAACAATTACTATTTTATTAAATTATATAATAGTCTTAAAAATATGATTCCGAAAAATGACATAGATAATGTTTCAAAAGTCATTAATAAGTCACTTTTGGTTCGATTTGAATTTTATGGTAACTATATTAACCATATTGTATGAATATACAAGAAGACATGGAAAGAGTAAAATTTGTTAACTTAGGGTTAAAGAAAAAAATATAAAGTTAAAATTGGGACCCAACCAAGTCTAAAACATATTGGTTGAAAGTATTTCTAAAAACCATCAGCATAAAATTGAATTAAATTAGTTTGGGAACTTTTTAAATTGAAATTCAGTTTATAATAAAATAATTTTCCATGACATTCCTAATATACCCCTCCTCCCTCTTATAAAAGGCCACCACCTCAATCACTTACTCACACCTCTCAAGCCTCGTGGCTCATCCAACCTCTACACTAATAAGCTCCCAAAATCCCTATATTATTTCTATAAGCTTTAACTTTGGTAGAAGTCAATTAAAGAATGATTTTCATCTCAAATCAATGGGAGTTATACTTTTTAAGAGGTAGAATCTTCTCTATAGTTCTTTTCCATTATTTTACTTCTCCACTCCATATTCTATTCTTATTATTTGATTACATAACAAAACCTGTATCCTATATATACTGAAATGTTATTATGAAAATTATTTGAACTACACTTTCACACTCTCCCATCTAATGTATATTGAACATATTGTTTCTATGGAGGGTGAACTACTACCTCACAAAATGATGATTGTTCAATTATCTCCTATAGCCTCTCATGATGGCCATTATGTTGTAAATATATTAATATGATATATATTATGTGTATATTCTCTTTATGAATCTGTAATTTTATTTTCTACATACCTTTATTCTTTTCATGATGTGTAAACACAATAATTTCATTTGAGAAAGCGCGGACTACCGCCCCCTCAAAGTGTTATGACTCGTTCATGCCATACATGGAATATATAAATTATGGAGTTAATGATATTATGTAACATATATAAAATATTAGATTATAATGGATTTATAATATACCTATGTATCATTATGTTTTCATTTTATAAAATATGAAATAGAAATGAACGTAGCGTTCATGTGTATGTATGACTAAGAGTCTCCATGAAGGATGCATTTCATTTCTTATCTCCATATGTTTTGGAATATAAAATATTTATATATACTGTATAAATATGATATATATATATATATATGAATATTATTTTTGATATAATGTAATTTTTACTATAAGGAAAAATTTTAATTATAAAAGATCATTTTCGACTCAAGTACCCAATATCGACAAAATGACTGATATTTACTTAAATAATTTTGTAATTTTTATAGTATGGTAATAAGTGATATAAAAGGAATGGTAAACTTGATAAATGTTTCAAATAAATTATAAATTAACTTACATTTAGTATTAAAAAAATTAATGAATGACCGAGTCAAGTCGAACATGAGGTAAGGGACTTCATCTCAATCGCCTTTCATTGAGGCATATTTTGGTTTATACACAACATTCTTTTATACAGTGTATAATAAAACCCATTGCCTTTTAATTTCATTCAAAGGGAATATTTTTTCTATGAAGCATTTTACTGAATGATAAAAGGAATGTTTTTAACATATGATGTGACAATGACCTCTCTGCCACTATAATTGTGATTTGGCTTCCTCTATAAGCCTTAATTTTTTTAAAGGAAAATAAATCCCTTATTCCATTTTTTGGTGTTTTTGTATTAAAAATTGTTATTGAAATGGATTGTGTATTTCAATATCTTGAAATTATATCTTGTTATTGAAAATTAAATTTTATTACTGAAATATTGATATTTGAAATATTTTATGTGTTATGATTATGTAATGGTACTTAGAAATTTGATGGTTGGTTATGTGATAAACCAATGATTGGTTGTTACGTGATAAACCAAATGATGGGTCGTTCAATGATATACTATGGATTTGTGGTTTTGTTATAACCTCCAATGAATTTGGTATGGAAGTTGGTTGTATGGCTATTCTATTTATTGAAAAGTGTGGAAGTCGACCATATGGTTATTCAATTTATGTAACGCCCCAATATTTCATAGTACATTATTTCTTCAAAGTAATTCAATAACTTACACTACACGCAACACAAAGTTCTAGTGAACCATGGCTTACCAAACAAGCCATTCAAAAGTAGTTATGAATAGTATTAACTGAATTTTGAACTTTATATAATCCTTATAGTTTTAGATTCCATATTATGAGATTTTTAGACATAATGTAAGAACAAATGCATTTTTGTTCAGATAAAAGAAGTATTTTTCAAAAAAAGCAATTTTACTGCCTTTTAATGGAGAAGCCTTTTTAAATCTAATATTTGAAACTTTTATATATTCAATATAAAAACAAAACTTCTTCTTTTGAATCAGGACATAAGAATTTAGTATCGATAATGTTTTGGTGTTTTTCTGATAACTTTCATATTTGGGTGAATAGTGAAAAATACTATATTTTAACTGAAAACAACTTTTTAAATAAAAATAATTTATATTGTTAAATTAAACATTTTAATGGTTTTTAAGTATAAATATATTATATTTTTACCATTTAATCCATTTATAGTCATTGTAAGTAATTTTACTTTGAAATTAGATATAAACAAGTGTCAAATTTTGGTAGTTATTATTTCTTAAAAATATGCCTTTTGGTTTTGACAGCGGGAATTAATTTTAAATTAATAAATGAAACTTCTATGTTTCTAATGTGGTAAAATAGACTTCATTATTGAATTAGGAATATCAAAATTAGCCTAGGGTGAATTTTTGTATTTTTCTGAAAACTTTCAATTTTTGATAAATATTGAAAAACACTAAGTTATTGGTTAAACCTGAATTTTTATTTAAATAATTATTTATTTTATTTAAATTTATATTAGGTAAAAATATATATGTAATACCTATATAAGTTCAATGTAATTCATTGGAGTCAGTTTATAATAATTTTAGACATATAAACATTTTATTGAACTTTTCACCGTGTTTTACCCATCTCCTAGGAGAATTTGCAAATTCACATAAAACATAATTTTACCACTTCTGTGAGTGGAATTTCAAAAATCTTAGAGACACAGTTAATATCAAGGAGTAAAATGTGGTTCAATAAGATAAAAATAATTTTTGGTGAATAGTAACTTTTTACTTTTATTTACCACAGGAAAAAGTAAATAGGGTAATTAAGGGTAAAAATGATATTATTATTACCCTAACACATGTCCTAATTCTATTGGATAAGTATAATTCGACCAAAGACAACTTTAGGAATAAAACATGAACCTATTTGGTCCACTTTAATTAGATTAGGACTATTATTATTATTTAATTCAATAAAGAGTTAAAAGAGTTAAAATCAAAATTTAATAACTATAACATTTTTAATATAGTGTTATACATAAGATAAATTCGATTATAAATATTCATTTGAAAGATACGAACATTTCATACATAATGGTATTTTATTTATAATTTTTGGACATTAAATAATTAAATTTATTTATGACCCAATGGTGATGCAGTAATTACATATTTAATGAAATATTAAAATAATTGATATTATAAATATCAAATTAAATGAAATTTGAGACTTTTTATGAATTACACTAAGTTTCTATGTTAATATTACATATTATGATTGGTTATATAAATTGTTTTCGAAGTAATAATGCTGTTATGGAATTATCAAAAACAAAATACCCAATAGTTCCAAAATTGACATTAAAGAGTTTTTAAAATAAATATTATATTATTAATTGATATTATATTTCTAAAAATCTAAGGTTCAGACAAAGTACTTATATCATGATAGTGGTATCATTAATGAACCACTTGGGGGTCTCTTAGATATATATATTAAGTTTATTAGTTATATAATATAAAAATACAAAGTGACATGGTAAATGTCAAACTAATTAACTAAGAGTTAAAACTAAAATATATGGTTAATATAATGAAACAAACCTATATAAAATCTATTGTATTAAAGGATTTAGACCCATACCCACCATATACTTTGAATAATCAACTTTTTAGCCATTAAAAACCAAATATAAATTTATTATAAATTAATACTCTAAGTTTTTTCTAAAGAGCCCCTCCTCCCCCTTATAAAAGGACACAAATTCTAACCAATTCTTCACACATTCACAGCATTTTGGTTCAGCCAAACCCTAACCAAATACTCTCTCAACTTCCCTCACTTCAACCTAGAAGCCTTAGTTTGGTCAGAAATCCAACCTTAGGAGACCTTTTGATCAAATCAAAAGGAAGAACCCGAAGAAGAGGTAATGTTTTCACCACCCTTTTTCAAGTTCCTTTCTTCTTCAACTTCATTTTTCTTTGTTATTCCACTTATAAAATAATAAATTCAGTATATTCTATATACTGTGATGTTATTATAAATATGGTATAACCATATTCAATATTCTATCCATACTTTGAATGATATGTCACCATACGCCCGTACGTACGGCTTACCGTCTCCACGTCGTGGTGTAATTGTTATTCAAAACATTACTATATGGATGGGTTTAATAATAATGTGTAATTCATGTAAATAACAAATGTAACAAAATAATTATTCTGTATATATTATATACCATCCAATTATATATTATTTTAATATAAAAATAATGATATCGTTGCTCGTGCGTACGTACAGACTACCGTCTCCACGAACGCGATGAGATTTATTCCCCATCATATCCATTCAATTATAATTCTCATTTGATGATTAAAAATAATGCTTAAGAACATGATATCATTCTGGATATGAATAATATGCATCCCATCCATAACAAATATGGCTCACATAACAAATAATATAAAAAAGACGAATTCATTAACACCCGAAACGATGATAATACTAAGATATTATTAACAAATTAATGTTAAAAGATCATATATGATATCATATTAATTTATATTATTATTGTATAATTTAGTAAAAATTATTTCACCATTATACAGGAGGTTAACCTACCCTCAACCAAGGAAAAGTACAAGGTTAGGGTTTATTTTAAAATCTCTTCATTATCCGAGGTTTTTTATACATAATTATCTAGTGGGACCTCTTTTTCATCCACATCCATGTTTCTTAAAAATGTGTTTCAAAAGATTCTTACTATTTTATAGACTATGGGTTAAAGTCATTTATACCCTTGTTGACTTTTTTAAAGATGTTTATAAAGTAATCTTTCTGTTGTTTTCCAAACAAGGTCCTTTTTAACCTTTTTGACAAAATTAATGTAAGAATGTCTTTTTTAACTTATACGGCAGGTGCGGCTATTTTCTACCATTATAAACTCGTCGAAGATTCCCTTAAAAGATTATAAGAATATTTTCAATGTAATTGTTTTATTTTATAATTATGTGACTCTTAAATGATTTCAAAATACAAAGAGATAGTTCTCTAAAAAGGGTTTTGATTTCATCAATGTCAACATCCTTTGATGTATTTTAAGTTTATTTGAAGTTGATTTATTATGATACAAAACTTCCATATTGTATTGAAGGTTTTGTGATAAGTTTGACTATGGATATTATATTTTTATACCATTCATGATTTATGGTTAATGTATTGACATTTCGTATGATATTTTTAATATGAATGTTTGTGATGTGTTTAAACCTTTTCATATGAGGAATGTACTGGACTTAGTAAGTGACGGGTGGAGCCCACTATATCTCCTCAATGCATCGGTAGGTCTCATGAGACAACTAGACATGGAATTGGCCGAGGACCTTTCCCAATTTGATTTATGGTTTTGGCCGAGGCCTTAATCATTTTTAGATGTCTTGGATGAGGCCTTGAAAAAATGTTTCAAAATGTCCGACATTATACATTCCCTCATTATGGAAATAATATTAATGGATCATGTAGTTAGTCGACTAGTAGAATACCCATGATTATGTTTTATTATGGAATTATTTACTCAGCTCATATTCTTGCATAAAATTATTCATGTTTATTATTGGTAAAGGCATGTGGTTTCTATTATTTACAATGCTTAATATTTATGTCATTTTTCGCTATATTACTTACCCTTACAGAGCGTTTGAGCTTACCCCTTTCTTATGTTTCATTTTCCCAGGATATAAGGATGTTAGTTATGAGTGACCATCAGGCATAATCTAGGAAGCTTGGATGTTTTTAATGAAATATATTTGTGTTGTATTTCTTTTCGAGTTGTAAAGTTAAACATATGTATGAATCCTGTTTCCAATAATACTAAACTGATCGGTCTTTCAAGACATGATTTCTTTATGATCATGCAAATGTTATGTAATAATGCACTGACTCTACGTAACTGGGGTCGAGGCATTACAGTTGGTATCAGAGGAAGTTTAGTACAAACCATGGAATCTAGATTTAGATAAACTCTGATTAGAGAACATAGACCTAAGATGTACTTTGAGGATTAGTGTAGAAAAACTTCCTTAAATTTTGGTATTGTATAGATTTTGTGAGTTTTCTGAGAAATACATCCCTGTCTAGATATGAGCAGGTAGAGGCAGCTCTAGCACAGATATACCTAGGGGTAAAACCCAAAAACACTTCTTTGATCTAGACTAGAATGGGAACTGGTGCGCAATAACGGGCCTTACTGAATTCTTGGTTACGACACACCCGAGGGATGTGCTTTGGATAATTATCATTTTATTTACAAACCATTATGAAGGGCTCATGAGTATATACTTACTCAAAGAAAACATTTTTAGGATTATGGATTATATCCATAAATTGTTCAATTTACATTAGGTATTTTACATGTTTTGAATTATTCATTACAATTCATAAACTGGCTTAGTTTGTGCTATTGTATAAAAATGATGACCAGTAGAAGGAATGTGACCTCCAGCAATACGTATGATCCAATGAGTAAGAAGGATCATGTCTTTCATGGTATTAAGCCAACATTTAGAAGTTAAATATTCTCTCGTGTCTTCTCAACATATGAATAAATAGTGTCATGTGTTAATAAGATAAGTAAAGAATTCTCCGAGTTCTATGGCTTTGAAGGGAAGAAAGAGAAGAGAATGATGGAAGAGATAAAGATAGATAAAGGGAAGATGGAAAAGAAGAATTTTTTCATATGTGATAAGTGTGGGAAGAAACACCCTGGAACTTGCCTTAAGGGATTGGGAGTTTGTTATAAGTGTGGAGAAAAAGGACACCATGTACGTGACTACAAGGGTAAGAAAAAGGTTTCAAATAGACAAAGCTTCATCTGTACGGTGTTGGGACACTACGCGAACCGATGTTCAAATCATCAGAGTATTCCTCAAATGATGCTATTGGATAATAATCAAGTTATGATACTACCACGTATGAGAATGAATGATTAGAGTTCTTATGTTGTTATTAGAGAATTATGTCATTTGAGTGTTGTATCAACAATACATTGGTTATAATAATTATGGAGTATATAAGGATTGTACTGCAGTACTATTTCATTAAGGATTTGAGATTGTGTGGAACAAAGAAAAGTGACTCAATAGCATGTTAAATTTTTGGAAAATATATGGTTGAGAGAAAGATAAACCATAATATGGTTCTGATAACGATATAGTGATTTTTGAATAATACATGATTCATTTGGATAAATTATATTAGATATTCTTGATTACCTTGAAACTAATTAATGATTTGTATTTTCCATCATTGTTTGAGTTTACAACATTTTTTGGATAGAAGGATTATATCTAGTATTCTATAAGGAATAAGGGATCATGAATGTAATCAATAAGGTTTTATGGTAATTCAGGATGTTGCGGTATTTTAAAATAATATATGATGAAGGATTTCACATGTTATTATGCAGAAAAAAGGATCTTCATTGTGTTTACCTTCCTTATAAATTTTGGACTGTGAGTTTGGACAGAAGTCTTTTGGATAATTCTAGTTTGATATTATTTTTGGATTACAATAAAAAAGACAACCCAGAGGTTGGGCGGCAACCTGTCACGTCCGGAAAGGCCGTGAGACTTGAACCTGCAACCGAAGGGCGACAAGGGTGTATCACCTACCACTGTCCCACGTGATTTCCTGGATTGAATAATGTAGTCTTTTTTTAAAAAAAAATCTGATGAATTATAAATTAATTTTTTTAGGATAAATAGATTATTATTTTTAAGTTCTATTATCATTTAGAGTGAAAGATGATTTTGTTGTAGAAATTAGTTAAAGGATGGGACCCTACTTGACAAGTATATATTTTTCTTCTTCTCTTATTTTATGATGAAATTAATTCTTATAACTTAGTGAAGGGATATTAAAACAAAAAAATGTATTATCCTAATTCCATATGTTTTGTTGAACCGATTGTATTTTAAATCATCATAGATTGATTAATTTAAGGCCCTCAATTTTACACTTTTTGTGATTGATGATCTCAATCACTACCTATAAATATTTATGTTTTTCCTCCAATTATATGTCTCTAATTTCCACCAATATTCTCCTAATTGAGATCATAATTTGGTGGTGACCCTTTCATTTCCCTTTTCCTCTTATTAAGACTAAATTTTATTAACCTAATTTCGGATATGGGTTTTCCCAAAGGTATTTTCTATTTTCAACATTTTATTTTCGAAAAATAATTTCAAATTACAAGGATGCAATTTTTTGAAGGAGGGAAGAATGTAACACCCCAAGATTTCATAGTACGTTATTTTTTTCAAAGTAATTCAATAACTTTCACTACACGCAACACCGAGTTCTAGAGAACCATGACTTACTAAACAAGCCATTCAAAAGAGTTTATGAATAGTATTAACTGAACTTTGAACTTTATATAATACTTATAATTTTATAATCCATATTATGATATTTTTAGACATAATGTAAGAACAAATACATTTTTTTCAGATAAAAGAAGTATTTTTTTAAAAATGCAATTTTACCACCTTTTAATGGAGAAGCATTTTTAAATAAAATATTTGAAACTTTTATATATTTAATTTGACAAAATAAACTTCTTATTTAGAATTGAGGCATAATAATTAAGTTTCGATAAAGTTTTGGTATTTTTCTGATAACTTTCATATTTGGGTGAATAGGGAAAAATACTATATTTTAACTGAAAATAACTTTTTAAATCAAAATAATTTATACTGTTAAATTATAAATTTTAATGGTTTAGAAGTATAAATATATTATAATTTACCATTTAATCAAATTATGGTCATTGTATGTAATTTTACTTTGAAATTGGACCGAAACAAGTGTCAAACTTTTGGTAATTATTATTTCTTAAAAATACGCCTTTTGGTTTTGACAGCCGAAATTAATTTTAAATTAATAAATTCAACTTCTATGTTTTGAATTTGTTAAAATAGACTTAATTATTGAATTCGGAATATCAAAATTATCCTAGGGTGAATGTATGGTATTTTTCTGAAAACTTTCAATTTTTTGATGAATAGTGAAAAAAACTAAGTTATTGGTTAAAACCGACTTTTTATTTAAATAATTATTTATTTTATATAAATTTATTTTATTTCAAAATAGATACGTAATAGCAAAATATGTTCATTGTAATTCATAGGAGTTATTTTATAATAATTTTAGACATATAAAAATTTTATTGAACTTTTCACCGTCTTTTACCCATCTCCTAGGAGAATTTGCAAATTCACATAAAACTTAATTTTACAGCTTCTTTGATTGGAATTTCAAAAATTCGAGAGACACGGTTAATATCATGGAGTAAAATTTGGTTCAATAAGATAAAAATAAGTTATGGTGAATAGTAAATTTTTAGTTTTATTTACCACGGTAAAAAGTAAATAGGGTAATTAAGGTTAAAAATGATATTATTATTACCCTAAAACATGTCCTAATTTTATTGGATAAGTATAATTCGTCCAAAAACAACCTTAGGAATAAAATATGAACCTCTTTGGTTAACTTGAATTAGATTAGGACTATTATTGTTATTTAATTCAAAGAAGAGTTAAAAGAGTTAAAATCAAAGTTTAATAACTATAACATTTTTAATATAGGGTTATACATAAGATAAATTTGATTATTAATATTCATTATAAATATAATAGAATTTCATACATAATGGAAATTTATTTATAATTTTTAGACATTAAATTATTTAATTTATTTTTGACACAATGGTGATGTAATAATTAGCAAATTAATGAAATATTAAAATAATTGATATTATAAATATCCAAATAAATTTAATTTGAGACTTTTTATGTATTAATATAATTTTTTATGTTAATATTACATATTATGATTGGTTATATAAATTTTTTTCGAAGTAATAATGATTTTATAGAATTATCAAAAACAAAATACCCAATAGTGCCAAAATTGACATAAAAGAGTTTTTTAAAAAAATATTATATTATTAATTGATATTCTATTCGTAAAAATATAAGGTTCGGAAAAAGGACTTATATCATGATATTTGTATCATTAATGGACCAATTGGGGGTATCTTGGATGTATATATATTGTTTATTAACTGTATAATATAAAAATACAAAGTGACATGGTAAATGTCAAACTAATTAACTAAGAGTTAAAATTAAAAGATAAGATTAATATAATGACCAAAACTTGTCTAAAATATATTGGTTGAAAGGATTTAGACCCATACCCACCTTATACTTTTAATAATATACTTTGGAGAAATTATAAACCAAATATTAATTTATTATAAATTAATACTTGATGTTTTTTCTAAAGAGCCACTCCTCCCCGTTATAAAAGGATACAACTTATAACCAATTCTTCACACCATAAAAGCCTTTTGGTTCTCCCAAACCCTACCCAAATACTCTCTCAACTTCCCTAACTTAAACCTAGAGGCCATAGTTTGATCAGAAAGCCAACCTAAGAAGCTGTTTTTATCAAATCGAAAGGAAAAACCCGAAGAAGATGTAATGTTTTCACCACCCTTTTTCAAGTGCCTTTCTTCTTCAACTTCTTCTTTCTTTGTTATTCCCATTATAAACAAATAACTCCAGTATCCTGTATATACTGTGATATTATTATAAATATGGTACAACCATATTCAGTATTCTATCCATCCTTTTAATGACATTTCACCATACATGCGTACGTACGGCTTACCGTCTCCACGTTGTGGTGTAATTGTTATTCAAAATAATATTATTTGGATGGGTATAATAATGATGTATAATTAATGTAAATAATAAATATAACATGATAATGATTCTGTATATATTATATACCATCCAATTCTATATTATTTTAATATCAAAATAATGATAATGTCGCACGTGCGTACGAACGGACTACCGTCTCTACGAACGCGATGAGATTCATTCCCCATCATATTCATTCAAGTCTAATTATAATTTGATGATTAAAAATAATGTTTACGAACTTGATATTATTCTGGATATGAATAATATACATCCCATCCATAAAAAATATGGCTCACATAATAAATAATATAAATAAAGACGAATCCTTTAACACCCAAAGCGATGATAATACTAAGATATTATTAACAAATCAATGTTAAAAGATCATATATGATATCATATTAATGTATATGACTCTAGTATAATTTAGTAACAATTATTTCACCATTATACAGGAGTTTAAACTACCCTCAACCAAGGAAAATTACAAAGTAAGGTTTTATTTCACAATCTCTTCATTATCTGAGATTGTTTATACATAATTATCTACTGGGACCTCTTTATCATCCACATCCATGTTTCTTAAAAATGTATTTCAAAACATTATTACTATTTTATAGACTATGGTTTAAAGTCATTTATACCCTTGTTTACTTTTTATAAGATGTTTATAAAGGAATCTTTCTATCATTTTCCATAAAAGGTCCTTTTTAACCTTTTCGACAAAATTAAGGTAAGAATGTCTTTTTTAACTTATACTGCAGGTGCGGCTATTTTCTACCGTTATAAACTCGTCGAAGAATCCCTTACAAGATTATAAGAATATTTTCAAATTAAATGTTTTATTTTATAATTATGTGACTCTTAAATGATTTCAAAATAGAAATAGATATTTCTCTAAAAAGGGTTTTGATTTCATCAATGTCAACATCATTTGATGGATTTTAAGATTATTTGAAGTTGATTTATTATGATACGAAACTTCCATATTGTATTGAAGGTTTTTTGATATATTTGACTATAGATGTGATATTTTTATACCATTCATGATTTATGGTTAAAGTATTGACATTTTTTATGCTATTTTTAATACAAATGTTTAGGATATGTTTAAACCTTTTCATATGAGGAATGTATTGGACTTAGTAAGTGACGGGTGGAGCCCGAAATATCTCCTCAATGCATCAGTAGGTCTCACGAGACAACTAGACGTGGAATTGGACGAGGCCCTTTCCCAATTTGATTTATGGTTTTGGCCAAGGCCTTAATCATTTTTAGACGTCTTGGCTGAGGCCATGAAAAAAATTTCAGAATGTCTGGCATTATACATTCCCTCATTATGGAAATAATATTGATGGTTCATGTGGTCATTCTACTACTAGAATACCTATGATTATGTTTTATGATGGAATTATTTACTCAGCTCATATTCGTTCCATAATATTATTCATGTTTATTATTGGTAAAGTCATGTGGTTTCAATTATTTACCATTCTTAATATTTATGTCATTTTCTGTTGTATTACTTACCCTTACTGAGCGTTTGAGATCACCCCTTTTTATGTTTCATTTTCCCAGGATATGAAGAAGTTAGTTATAAATGACCAGTAGGAATAATCTAGGAGGATTGGATGTTTCTAATGAAATATATTTGTGTTGTATTTATTTTCAAGTTGTAATGTTAAACTTATGTATGAAGATTGTGTCCAATAATACTAAACTAATCGGTCTTTCTATACATGGTTTCCTTATGATCCTGCCAATGTTATGTAATAAAGCACCAACTCTTGGTAACTAGGGCCGAGGCGTTACAATTGGTATCAGAGAAAGTTTAGTACAATCCTTGGAAGCAATATTTAGATAAACTCTGATTAGAGAACATAGACCTAAGATGGACTTTGAGGATTAGTGTATAATAACTTCCTAGAATTTTGGTATTGTAGAGATTTTGTGAGTTTTCTGAGCAATACATCCCTGTCTAGATACGAACAGGTAAAGGCGGCTTTGGAACAGATATACCTAGGGGTAAAAACCGAAAACACCGCTTTGATCTAGACTAGAATGGGAACTAGTGCACGACAATGGGCCTTGGTGCACTCTTGGTTACGACACTCCTGGGGGATATGCTTAGGATAATTCTCATTTTCATTACAAACCATTACGAAGGGATTCTGAGTATATACTTACTCAAAGAAAAAAAAATTATGATTATGGATTATATCCATAAACTATTCAATTTATGTTAGGTATTTTACATGTTTGGAATTATTCATTGCAATTCATAAACTGACCTAGTTTATGCTATTGTATAGAAATGACGCACATTAGAAGGAATGTGAACTCCAGCAATACATATGTTCCAAAGAGTAAGAAGGATCATATCTTTCATGGTATTAAGCTAACATTTAGAAGGTAAATAGTCTCCTATGTATTCTCAACGTATGAATAAATAGTATCCTGTGTTAATAAGATAAGTAAAGAATTCTCTAAGTTCTATGGATTTGAAGGGAAGCAAGAGAAGAAAATGATGGAAGAGATAAATACAAATAAAGGGAAGAGGGAAAATAAGAATTTTCCCATATGTGATAACTATGGGAAGAAACACCCTAGAACATTCTTGAAGGGATTGGGAGTTTTTTATAAGTGTGGAGAAAAAGGACACCAAGTACGTCCCTGCATGGGTAAGAAAAATGTTTCAAATGAACAATGCTTCATCTGTAAGGAGTTGGGACACTACATGAACCGATTTCCAAATCATCAGAGTATTCCTCAATTGATGTTATTGGATAGTAATCATGTTATGGTACTACCACATAAGAGGAGGAATGATTAGAGTTCTTATGTTTTTATTAGAGAATTATGCCATTTGAGTGTTGTATCAATAATATACTAGTTATAATAATTATGGAGTATATAAGGATTGTACTATAGTACTATTTCATTAAGGATTTGAGATTGTGTGGAACAAAGAAAAGTGACTCAATGGCATGTTAATTTTTTGGAAAATATATGGTTGAGATAAAGATAAACCATAATATGGTTCTGATACTGAGGTAGTGATTTTTATAAAATATATGATTGGTTTGGATAAATTATAATGTATATTCTTGATTACCTTGAAAATAATTAATGATTTGTATATTCAATCATTGTTGGAGTTTACAACATTTTTGTATAGAAGGATTATATCGAGTATTCTATAAGGAATAAGGGATCAGGAATGTAATCAATAAGGTTTTAGGGTTATTCCGGATGTTGTAGTGTTTTAAAATAATACATGATGATGGTGTTCACATGTTATTACGCAGAAAAAATGATCTTCATTGTGTTTACCTTCATTATAAATTTTGTACTGTGAGTTTGGACAGAAGTTTTTTGGATAATTCTGGTTTGAGATTATTTTTGGATTGCCATAAAAAGGACAACCCAGAGGTCGGGCGGCAACATGTCTCGTTCGGTAAGGTCGTGAGACTTGAACCCACAACTTAAGGGTGATAAGGGTGTTTCAGCTACCACTGGCCCACGTGATGTCCTGGATTGAATAATGTAGTCTTTTTTTAAAAAAATCTGTTGAATTATAAATTCATTTTTTAGGATAAATAGAATATTATTTTTAAGTTCTATTATCTTTTAGAGTGAAAGATGAGTTTGTCGTAGAAATTAGTTAAAGGATGGGACTCTACTTATCAATTATATATTTTTATTATTCTCTTATTTTATGAAGACATTAATTCTTTTACTTTAGTGAAGGGGTATTAAAATAAAAAAAAATTATCCTAATACCATATATTTTGTTTAACCGATGGTATTTTAAATCATCATAGATTGATGAATTTACGGCCCTCAATTTTACACTTATTTGTGATTGATGACCTCAATCACTACCTATAAATATTTACATTTTTCCTCGAATTATATGTCTCTAATTTCCACCAATGTTCTCTTAATCGATATCATAATTTGGTGGTGACCCTTTCATTTCCATTTTCCTCTTATTAAGACTAAATTTTATTAACCTAATTTCATATGTGGGTTTTCCCAAAGGTATTTTCAATTTTCAACCTTTTATTTTTGAAAAATAATTTCAAATTGCGAGGACACAATTTATTGAAGGAGGGAAGAATGTAATGCCCCAAGATTTTATAGTACGTTATTTCTTCAAAGTAATTCAGTAACTTGCACTACACACAACATCGAGTTCTAGCAAACGTTGACTTGCCAAACAAGCAGTTCAAAAGCAGTTATGAATAGTATTAACTGAATTTTGAACTTTATATAATCTTTATAATTTTAGAATCCATATTATGAGATTTTTAGACATAATTTAATAATAAATATATTTTTTTCAGATAAAAGAATTATTTTTCAAAACAAGAAAATTTACCACCTTTTAATGGAGAATCATTTTTAAATCCAATATTTGAAACTTTTATATATTCAATTTGAAGAAATAAACTTCTTATTTAGAATCAGGACTTAAGAATTTAGTTTCGATAAAGTTTTGGTGTTTTTCTGATAACTTTCATATTTGGGTGAATGGTGAAAAATACTATATTTTAAATGAAAACAACTTTTTAAATCAAAATAATTTATATTGTTAAATTATACATTTTAATGGTTTGTAAATATAAATATATTATATTTTTACCATTTAATCCAATGATGTTCATTTTATGTAATTTTACTTTGAAATTGGACATAAACAAGTGTCAAACTTTTGGTATTTATTATTTCTTAAAAATATGCCTTTTGGTTTTGATAGTGGGAATTAATTTTAAATTAATAAATGAAACTTCAATGTTTTGAATTTGGTAAAATAAACTTCATTATTGAATTCGGAATATCAAAATTATCCTAGGGAGAATTTTTGGTATTTTTCTGAAAACATTCAATTTTAGATGAACAGTGAAAAACAATGAGTTATTGGTTAAAACCGACATTTTATTTAAATAATTATTTATTTTATTTAAATTTATTTTAGGTAAAAATAGATACGTAATACCTATATAAGTTCAATATAATTCATTGGAGTTATTTTATAATAATTTTAGACATATAAAAATTTTATTGAACTTTTCACCGTCTTTTACCCATCTCCTAGGAGAATTTTCAAATTCACATAAAACTAAATTTTACCGCTTCTATGAGTGGAATTTCAAAAATCCTAGAGACATGATTCATATCGAGGAGTAAAATGTGGTTCAATAAGATAGAAATAATTTTTGGTGAATAGTAACTTTTTACTTTTATTTACCACGGTAAAAAGTAACTAGGGTAATTAAGGGTAAAAATGATATTATTATTACCTTAAAACATGTCCTAATTCTATTGGATAATTATAATTATACCAAAAACAACCTTAGGAATAAAATATGAACCACTTTGGTCCACTTGAATTAGATTAGGACAATTATTATTATTTAATTCAAAGGAGAGTTAAAAGAGTTAAATTCAAAGTTTAATAACTATAGCATTTTTAATATAGGGTTGTACATAAGATAAATTTGATTATAAATATTAATTATAAATCTAATAATATTTCCTACCTAATTTGATTTTATTTATAATTTTTAGACATTAAATAATTTAATTTATTTATGGCACAATGGTAATGCAGTAATTACCTAATTAATGAAATATTAAAATAATTGATATTATAAATATCGAAATAAATGTAATTTGAGACTTTTTATGAATTACACTAATTTTATAGGTTACTTTTACATATTAGGATTAGATATATAAATTTTGTTTGAAGTAATAATGTTGTTATGAAATTATCAAAAACAAAATACCCAATAGTGCCAAAATTGGCATAAAAGAGTTTTTAAAACAAATATTATATTATTAATTGATATTATATTCCTAATAATCTAAGTTTTGGATAAAGGACTTATATAATGATATTTTTATCATTAATAGACCACTTGGGGGTCGCTTGGATGTATATAGTGTGTTTATTAACTATATAATATAAAAATACAAAGTGACATGGTAAATGTCAAACTAATTAACTAAGAGTTAAAACTAAAAGATAAGCTTAATATAATGACCCAAACCTGTCTTAAATCTATTGTTTGAAAGGATTTAGAACCAACCCCACCATATACTTTGAATAATACACTTTGGAGCCATGATAATCCAAATATTAATTTATTATCAATTAATACTTTAGGTTTTTCCTAAAGAGACCCTCCTCCCCCTTATAAAAGGACACAACTTCTAACCAATACTTCACACCTTTAGAGCCTTTTGGTTCGTCCAAACCCTACCCGAATACTCTCTCAACTACCCTAAATTCATCCTAGAGGCCTTATTTTGATCATAAATCCAACCTAAGGAGCCCTTTTGATCAAATCAAAAGGCAGAACCCGAAGAAGAGGCAATGTTTTCACCACCCCTTTTCAAGTTCCTTTCTTCTTCAACTTCTTCGTTCATTGTTATTCCCATTATAAAATAATAACTCCAGTATTTTATATATACTGTGATGTTATTATAAATATGGTAAAACAATATTCAGTATTCTATCCATCCTTTTAATGACATGTCACCTTACGTGCGTACGTACGGCTTACCGTCTCCACATCGTGGTCTAATTGTTATTTAAAACATTATTATTTGCATGGGTATAATAATGATGTTCAATTCATGTAAATAATAAATATAACATGATAATGATTCTGTATATATGATATACCATCCAATTATATATTATTTTACTATCAAAATAATGATATTGTCGCTCGTGCGTACATACGGACTACCGTGTCCATGAACGCGATGAGATTCATTTTCCGTCGTATCCATTCAAGTATAATTCTCATTTGATGATTAAAAATAATGTTTAAGAACTTGATATCATTATGGATATGAATAATATACATCCCATCCATAACAAATATGGCTCACATAACAAAGAATATAAAGAAAGACGAATCCTTTAACACCCGAAACGATGATAATACTAAGATATTATTAACAAATCAATGTTAAAAGATCATATATGATATCATATTAATGTATTTGATTCTTGTATAATATAGTAACAATTATTTCACCATTATCCAAGAGGTTAACCTACCCTCAACCAAGGAAAAGTACAATGTAAGGGTTTATTTCACAATCTCTTCATTATCCGAGGTTGTTTATACATAATTATCTACTGGGACCTCTTTATAATCCAGATCCATGTTTCTTAAAATTGTATTTCAAATCATTCTTCCTATTTTATAGACTATGGGTTAAATTCATTTATACCCTTGTTGACTTTTTATAATATTTTTATAAAGGAATCTTTCCGTCATTTTCCAAACAGGGTCCTTTTTAACCATTTCGACAAAATTACGGTAAGAATGTCTTTTTTAACTTATACGGAGGGTGTGTCTATTTTCTACCATTATAAATTCATCAAAGCTTCCCTTACAAGCTTATAATAATATTTTCAAAGTAAATGTTTTATTTTATAATTATGTGACTCTTAAATGATTTCAAAATAGGAAGAGTTATTTCTCTAAAAAGGGTTTTGATTTCATTAATGTCAACATCCTTTGATGGATTTTAACTTTATTTGATGTTGATTTATTATGATACAAAACTTCCATATTGTATTTAAGGTTTTGAGATATGTTTGACTATGGATGTGATATTTTTATACCATTCATGATTTATAGTTAAATTATTGACATTTATTATGCTAGTTTTAATACGAATGTTTATGATATGTTTAGACCTTTTCATATGAGGAATGTATTTGACTTAGTAAGTGACGGGTGGAGCCCTCTATAGCTCCTCGATGCATCGGTAGGTCTCATGAGAGAACTAGATGTGGAATTGGTCGAGGCCCTTTCCCAATTTGATTTATGGTTTTGGCCAAGGCCTTAATCAATTTTTGGACGTCTTGGCCGAGGCCTTGACAAAATGTTTCAGAATGTCCGACATTATACATTCCCTCGTTATGGAAATAATATTGATGGTTCATATGGTCATTCGACTTGTAGAATACCCATGATTCTATTTTATTATGGAATTATTTACAGAGCTCATATTCTTTCCATAAAATTATTCATGTTTATTATTGGTAAAGGCATGTAGTTTCAATTATTTACCATGCTTAATATTTATGTCATTTTCTGCTATATTACTTACCCTTACTGAGCGTTTGAGCTCACCCCTTTCTTATGTTTAATTTTCCCAGGATATGAAGAAGTTAGTTATGAGTGACCAATGGGAATAATCTAGGAGGCTTGGATGTTTCTAATGAAATATATTTGTGTTGTATTTCTTTTCAAGTTGTAAAGTTAAACTTATATACGAATCTTGTTTCCAATAATACTAAACTGATCGGTCTTTCGAGACATGATTTCCTTATGATCATTCTAATATTATGTAATAATGCCCCGACTATGGGTAACTGGGGTCAAGGCATTACTATTTATGTATGTTTATGTCCCATGTTACCTATATATGATATATGTGGTTTTCTATGGGATTTATGGAAATAGGTTTGTTACAAAATGGGTAAGCAATGAGCTTATATTTATTGAAGTGTTTTTTATACTTGTTTAAGGAGAAATGTATTACTCTTTGATAAATTTTTCATGGTTTACATGTTGTTTTAAAAAATTATTGGTTTTCCTTCTTTATGAATCCCTTAATGAACTTTTTATGCCCAACCCATGTTTTTTGAATTTTTTTTTCACAGGAAAAAATGATGAATAGTGTCATGGATGGGATCATGGAAAATTTGTGTCGTCTAAAACATAGAACTAGACATGTTTCTTTTTTAAGAGTTTTTGTTTTATAAAAAATATAATATTGATTAGAAGTTTCTGCCTCTAATATTCAAGTTATTAGGTATAATTTATGATATAATTATCTAAATCTCTACAACTAAAAATATCCTCAATGTGAATTATTAACATAATTCAATATTATGTAATGTTCAAGGCTTGGGCCTTAAACAATGTTTTCACATCCCACTATTTTTCTCCCATTTGTAAAACAAGTAATGATTTATAATGGTTAACCATCATGCTTCCGACATTCCCTTTTTAATGGATTATTTTGTATTCATTTTTACAATGTGTGTTTTTTTGAGAAGGAACACTCAGGTATCAAACATATAATAATACAGATGATTTATGAGAAAAAAAAATCATTTTATGGGGGTAGAATATAATCTCTCGATATTTTTTGAAATATTTTTTTTCAAATTAATTTAAACATTTTCATATTTTACATTTCACACAACCCTGAATATAGTTTTTTATATAAAATCACAATATTTGGCTAGCATTATACGAAACATGAAGTTAATCACACAATACCTAAATTACATAGATTCTCTTATGGTACACACAACCCTATGATTGGATTTTATTACACATAATACATTTCCTTGTCTGTATCTTCATTATACATACTTCCAGTTTTTTACAGAAAAAAAATATACTATTAATATGATTATTAAAATTTTATTATAGGTATAACCTATAGATTTAAATAATTATTTTTAATAATATTGATTACCCTTTAAAAATATTATTTAAAGATGTTTATAAACATTATCCTTTTTATATTAATGAGTATAAGTGAATTTAAAAACATTTTGAAAATAGTAAAATTATATTTCTAAAAAAACTATTTGTCTCTATACAAACAAAAAAATTTCTCAAAAAATTAAAAATAACAATTTTGATCAATTATTTTAATAAAATTTTCATCTTATATGTTAAATATATTTGTTTAACCATGAAATAGATTTTATGGGTATAAGATAAGAATAAATCTAATTTTTAAATAAAAAGGTTGTATTTTTCTAAAAGGTAATTTTACCACCTTTTAATAGAGAACTGATTTTAAATCAGATTCCAAACACATTTTTAATTTATATTTGTCAAAATTAAATTCATTTATTAAATTTTAATATGAAAATGTAAATTGGGTGAATTATTGGTATTTTTCTAATAAAATTTATTTTTTGATGAATAGTGAAAACATAGAATTTTAATTCTAAAAAAAATTCTAAAAAATCATTTTTATAGTTAAATTATATTTTAATTAGGTTTTAATGTATTTTTATAACATATATATATAATTTAATACAATTTATCTCATTAGATCCAGATTTACCTTTAAATTGGATATAAAAACACTTCAATCTTTTGGAAATTTTTGCTTTAAAGAACTCTGTCTCGATCCTCTGTGGAATTAATAATAAATTATTTGTTCCACTTATGTGATTTTAATTTTTAAAAATGGATTTCATATTTGGAGTCATCATAATTTATAATTTCTAATAAGTTAAAATTATTTTTTGGAAAAAAAAATGGTGCAAGTAATTAAAACTAATTAATGGGACTCTCATACGAACAAGATTACATAATGGTTTGACATTAATATTAAGAATCCAAATTACATAGACACATATCCAAAATGAATTGGCTAGAAATATTTCAATGAATTTCCATATTGTCTTGAATTTGATCAATTATTTTATGCATATAATGTAAGGTATATCTCTCAATAGTGTTTACCTTTTTATGTTTACAAGAATGTCACTCCACCAATATAAAAGAGATCTCACCCCCCTCACATCCTTACACCTATCGTGCCATATTGGATCATATTTACCATTCTAAAATAAGATTCAATATCCCTACTCATGATAAAGAAACTTCACATTAGGCAGAAAACCATTAATGGAATTAACTTGGTGCAATCTAGATATAGTTACTCAGGGAAGTGTAGGTTTGAATATGTACAATGAATTTCAAGATTTAAGTTACAAAATATGTAAGGTAATATTTGTCACATTTTTTCCATTTGATATACATACCATGTCATGCAGCTATATTTCTCTATTGGGTATATATAATTTAATTTGACATTCCATATAATGAATATCATTCTTTCAAGATAATTTATAATTCATGTTATTTTATTCAATCATGTGGAGTATGAGTCAACGATACTAATGTGGTAATATTTTACTACTAAAATTGAATCATTTTTCAACCTTGATTAAGATTATTATTCCATTGATGAAATCTTATGATTCATATCTCACTACCACAAAAACAGTTTTTCGCAGCGCCCCCCTTTATCAGCGCTTTTGTTAGCGCTGATAAAGGGCCCCCCCCCCTTTATCAGCGCTTGTTTAGTTGCGCTGATAAAGGGTCGGCTTCAAAAAAAATTTAAAAAAATATATTAATATATTAATATATTAATATATAAATATAGTTATATTGTTATATAAATATAATATATAATATTTAAATATATTTTAGATAAGTATAAATGTACATTTACACTTATTATACTTAATATATAAGATATTTAGTGAAAATGACTTCTTAAAAATTAAAAAAAAATATTTTTAATTAATAATTTGATAATCATTATGGATTAATAGTCATTTAATAACAATTTGAGGACTAAAAAATTAAAAAAATTAAAAAAATATCCAAAATATGTTGAAAACGCAACTCAAACTTCAAACGGCCATAACTTTTGATCCGGGTGTCCGTTTGAGCTCTACCACATATCAAATCGAAGCCTGCGATGATCTCTACATCGCTATGATTGGGGAAAACCCCGGTCAAGTGTGTTTCGAGGCCAAAAGAGGCTCAGAAGGCCTCCAAAACTGAGTTTTTTGTCGAGGTACCCAGATTTTTTAACGTTTTGTGGATTTTCAAACTCGTTTAAGGGGGTATTATTGGCTTTTTTTGGAAGGGACTGAATTTATTCCAAGGTATTACATTCATATAGATATTTTGTCTTTGAAATTTTATCCTTTTTTATAATTAACTGCTATTTATAATCAAATATATAACTATATGTACATATATTTTATATATTCACACCTAAAAATTAAAATTTTTAAATAAATAATTAAACATATTTACATATAAAATATATTATCTTTATCTAAATAATAACTAATATCCATTTTATTTAAAATACCAATATATGAATATTTATATACCTATATATTAATCTAACTATATATATATATATTAATCTAACTATATATATATATATTAATCTAACTATATATATATATTAATCTAAAAACTATATATATATATTAATATAACTACATATATATATATTAGTATTACTATAAATATATATATTAATATAACTATATATATTCATATAACTATATATATGTTAATATAACTATATATATATATATATATATATTAATATAAATATATATTACTATAGGAATAAATATAACTAAATATATATATATAGATATAGATATAGATATATATTAATATTACTATATATATATATTAATATAACTATATATATATATATTATAATATAACTATATATATATATTATAATATAACTATATATATATTATAATCTAATAACTATATATATATTAATATAAATAAATATTACTTTACGAATAAATATAACTATATATATATAGATATCATGAATTGGAAGACAAGTCAAAATAGAGTAGTGGTAAAGGCTTAGGCGCACAGGGGGGAGGTCTCGAGTTCAAATCATGTGGGAGGAAGGGGCGCGCGCGCATGGGGGAATATAGCAGCAAGCGCTGTTAAAGGGGTGAAGGGGGTGCGTGGGGTGCATGGGGTGCTGTAAAGGGGCAGAAAACACTGTAAAATGGAGGGCTCAAGCGCTATAAAATCCCACCCGATTCGCAGTATTTTTTAAATTTTTTTAATTTTTTTTCAATTTTTTTAATTTTTTTAACTTTTATCAGCGCTTTTTTAAAAGCGCTGATAAAGGAAGAGCTGATATAGGACCCCTTTATCAGCGCTAAAAAAAGCGCTGATAAAGGGGTCCTATATCAGCGCTTTTCGGAGCGCTGATAAAGGGGACCCCCCCCCCATTTATCTACGCTGGCTTTATCAGCGCTTTTCTAGTGCTGATAAAGGTTATTTTTAGCGTTGATAAGGGTCGTGTTTGTAGTAGTGTCTCAAGAACACTCAAGAGGTTTGTTCCCCTATGTTTATTTATGATATCTCCATGTATTGGTACTAATCTTCCACTCATTGGTATTTAATACAATTATGAAAGTTTTTAAAAAAATATAACTTTATCACCCTCTGTATTTGGAAATATTTTTCAATTTAAAATCATGTTTTCTAAACATCTTTTGAAAATTATTTATGTTTTAATGGTTTATGATAATTATATTTAAAATTGTAAATTGATTTAAATAAATGCATTCAAAATGTTTTCATGGTTCTTTTATATGATTTAATGGAAAAAGGATTTAAATTTGTTTTCAAGATTATCTTATATTTATTAAAGGAGATTGGTTTTTCGAGTACTTTTTTGTTTTATTTATATGTTATCAAGGATATAAGTTTAAAAAATGTTTTTAACATTAATTTATAATTTTTCTATGAAAATGTATTAAAAATGTTTTCAAGAATTATATATATGTTTTTAATGTATTTTCTAAGAAAAGATGTATTAAAATTTATTTAAATAATAAATTATAGGTTTTTAAAGGAAAATGTTTTCAAATTAATTTTTAGATTCCTTTATAATTTTTCATGTTAATTTTCAATGAAAATGGTTTTCAAAGTGTTTTATGATTTAAAAAGTATTTTTTAAATAAGAAAGGATATTTTCATCAAGAAAGTTTTTTAAAAATTTGGTAAAATTTTGTTTCCATATAAGATGAAATGTGTTGGTGTAACTCATTCCTTTTCTAGAGATATTATCCAAGGGTTACATTCATATTAATTCTCTAAATGTTTTATGTTTTTATAGATTGGTTCTTATTAAACCCATTTCTCTTTCACGGGTTATATGTTTATGAAAACCATATCTCATTAATTATTAATATTCTAATGAAACCAAATTATTTTCATAGGTAATTATTTGATGAAATTATTATGAAACCTACCTATTTTCAATAGGTAATGATATGTTTACATGTTTATGATAACCATTTCATTTATTAGGTTGTGATATAATTTTTGCTGGTCTTGTGTCGCATTTGTGTATGATTTCATTATGAGAGGGGTGAAACCAATATCTTCCTCCAATGAATTGGGAAGTGATTTATATATCATGTGATAATGATTGGAAACAAGTTAATATATATGACCAAAAATAGGAGATGGGTCTATCCAATTCC
This sequence comes from Viscum album, assembly GCA_963277665.1. NCBI lineage: Eukaryota > Viridiplantae > Streptophyta > Magnoliopsida > Santalales > Viscaceae > Viscum > Viscum album. The sequence goes on from OY728126.1 coordinate 2,080,019,288, forward strand.
ATTATGGGAAATGGGTGAGCCCTTTTCCACTATAGAAAATAGGTGTGTCCTAAACAAAAATTGGGAAGAGGTGCATCCTAATCCACTATTGGAAACAGGTGTGTTCTAATCCACAATAGGAAATAGGTGTGTCCTGATTCACTATTGGAAGTAGCTATCTCTTGGACCACTATTTTGATGCTATTGGTAGTTATCCTTGACACATGAAATGGGTTTCTATATTTATGATAGAGCCACACTTATATGACATGATATTGTGGTTGATTATTGATTTATGGTGACTTATAACCCTTGTGATTCATTTTTATGAACTTATTATTTTATTCCATGACTCTTGTATATTATTTTCGATTTTTATAGAATAATCATCAAATACTTATGTTATCATACCCTTATTCTCAATGTATTCTTATTTATTTTCATTTTTTACCTTTATCGAGAATATTATCTCCCCCATTTCATACCATTCCATTTTTATGTTTGAATAATTTTTCTATATAAAAGTACTAAAAGGGATAATCATTGTGGGAAACATTTTAGATTACTCCCATTGTTAGATGTTTTTGTTCCAAGATTTCAAAGACACTATACTATTATGGTCCTAATTCATGTACTTTTATAATGTGATGAATATTCATATAATATTATTTAATATCCATGCATGTTATTCATGTGTTTCAATATATTATGTTAAGAAATATTCTTAAGGCTATATAATGTTTCTGATATATGTAGATGAAATAATCATTAAATTTATCATAGGAAGATACAATTATACTTTTAATGAAATACTATAAAATAAATTCATAATTCACTTGGTATAAATATTATATATTTATTGCGATAAAATATAAATAAAATCTAGAAGTCAAATATATCACATAGTATAAGTGAACTAATGACATATTGATGGTGTTTCATAAAAAATGTTTCAAAGTTGTGTGTACATTAATAGCTACGTACACATAGTTAAATATTAAATTAAAATAAATAAATTTTAGAAATTATATAAAAATCATTAACTTTTTACTTTACTTTTCTGTATTAATGACATATATTATTTATGTAACATAATATTCCAATATATATTTTATAATACCTAAAGATATTAATTTATTTATTTTTTGACAAATTTATATATATATATATATATAATATTAAGAAAATAATTGACCTATTACCTAATAAAAATATTCATATTATGTATTTTCCCAATATCATATCTGATGATATCTGAATTTCATATAAAGGTTCCATTTTGAATCTTCTTTAAATATTTGTCTACTTTTTTATCAAAAAACATGATATTTAATGATTTTAATGTTAATATTAAGTGAATAAGTAAGAAGAGATCAAAAGTAGGTTTTTACATAATGTCACATTATATTATCTAAACATGGACTAGAGACACACATTGAAAGATTATTTATGAATTGATTTCCATTAAAATCATGTAAATTCATTCAAATGAAGGAAATGGTGTTTTATGTTCTTTATGTAATTCCATGATTCATTTTACCCATATAAAATTTTGTTTAGGAAAGGGATGTTTGAAATAGACTTTAGAAGCCTAAAATATAAATAGATGATGTTGAGTAGGATTAAAAAAAGGCTAGAGATGGGAAATTGATTTTTTTTTCATTGGAGGATACTATTATATTAGACTCTTGTGATATATGTGAATGGAATTTAAAGGAATTGAAAGAAAAAAACATATCCAAATCATAAATCCAAACCAATGCCGAAGTAGCCGACCATCACAGAGAAAACTAACTAATCTCAAACGTAATATCCATCCATTAATGGAATGTATGAAGGAATATATAGTTATTGTAGGATGACATAGGAGTGATTAATTTGGGTGATTATAGGATAGAACTTCACTACATGTGGGAGGCATGGTGGTTGTTCCCTTGGAATTGGGTGGTACCAAAAGAGTTGATTTCATAATGGTATTCTGTTCCAGGTAATAAAAAAGAGACACTCACCAAAACAAATTATGATGTGGGTCACAAATAATGACATTATTGTTCAACATTTAATTTCAATCCATTTTAAGTGGTTTTAAATTGAAAATTTAACATATCCAATGATCATCAACATGGAATACTATTATATACATATATAATAGGATTATGATGTTGCATTAGAGTTCACACTAAACCCATTATTGTTGCTTATTTTTCATATTAGATCAAGAGAATATCATTATTTATTCCATATAGAGTTATTAGTTGGGCAATATTCTTTTCTAGATGTAACATATTAATGATCATTTCTTTACAAATTTTTATATATGGTCTAGTGATATTAGTATTATATGTTGACATTTCAAGAGTGATGTGTCGTGATTATCTATATGAGTTGTAAATTATTCTAAAAATTTTGAATGTTAAGTGAAATAAACATGAAAGTATGTATAGTTTTTTAAGGTATTTCGATTAAAAGAACTAGAATATATGGACACTGAATGATGAATAATATTTAATGTTATATAATTATATGTATGGAATGCTTTAGATCATTATATTGTATATATGAATGCCCTATAAGGATGAAAGTGGATATTATAAATTTTGTAAAGGATATTATAGTTTATATATAGATGTTTAATGGCTCTAGAAGGATTATAAGAGTTGCAATAGTTTTAATGTTGATGAAGAGTGTTCATAAGGTTTATTAAAAAACATCAATGGCTTTCAATCATTATATGGGTTTAAGATGATTGAAATGTTCATGTAGTTTTGATCATAGGGAACAACAATTTATTTACGGTACAATTAGAGAAAGTTTATATTGTACATGAATGATTTTGTAAGGAAACAATATGTTCACATGGTACCTCTATAAATTTTTATATTTCATGAGTTTCTTTATCATAAATTATTTTCAAGGACACATTCACATGATAAAGAGGGACATACATCTTCAATTTTAAAATTTTATATTTTCCATGCATATGTGGGTTCACTATCAAGTAATTTTTTCAATAATGGATATAAAAATACACATTTAATTTAAGTTTCATTATGTGAATTTTACTTTTGGGACATCAGCCTAAATAAAATGGAGAATAAATGTATAGATATAAGATAAATGATAATGAATTTTTTAAATGGAATGATTTAATAATCATGAATTCTGAAATAAATGATTACTCAATGTTGAAATATTATAATTATATTAACTAATAATAATATATAAATATATATATTAGTGTGTGTGTGTGTGTGTTTGTGATGAGAACCAGAAAATAATGGTTTTGAATTTTGTTTTGTTTGTATAGTTTTATAGAAAAAAATTAAAAACAAAGAGTGAGATGACCCAATACTGTTTCTATAAATTCATGGGGTTAAAAAAACTAAATAACCAACAATGATTCACTTTGATTATAATTCATGTAGATGAAAATAATGAGTACCAAGATGGTAATATCATTAAATCATAAAATGTGATGAAGAACAAAATCCATTTTCTTAGTGGAAACTATATACTACTAGACCACTTTTTTAGAGGTTACCACTATAATTTCTATTGATTTTGGAGGAATAAAATGTATATACTGCAGAGGATGGGAAAATATAACTATATTGATAACTATTTATGATGATTATATGATATTATCTTGTACTAAAATAATATCAATTCGTTTCAACATATTTACCTAGTTAGTACTAGAATAACAAGTCCATGTATATACCCTTGCATGTGTTTCATTAGATAAAAATAAACATATAGTTTTCATGGGATAATCTCCATGACACATTGAGTATAAAATCATCCTATTGAAAATATAATGTTATTAGTAATCCTTGGTGTTCATAATTCTTTAATTTCCTGCATAAATTAACTTCTCTCAATCATATTATGTGTGATAAAGTGATTAACCAATTACCTAAAAATGTGAGAAGGTGAAATGGATAAAGGTTTCAAATGAATTAAAATCTATCAACATGAGTTCACCCCTATTCGTTTTGGAGATATCCCATAATGATCCCAATATATGGTATCATAAATGGGGACACGTCTGATTAAATTATTTATACTTATTTTATTCATGATTTTTTATCCTCTAAATGTCCACATGGGGTGAAAACATTGTTTGTGTCATCAAATAATTATTATAAATCAATATGTATGCTGAATATATAAAATATGAATAATAAAGGAGGGGTTTAAAAATGAATCCCTATTATTAAAATTGTATGATGTTTTGGTTTATCTATTACATTATATTAATGGATACAAAAATATCATTAACGAAGAATAAATGGGGGTTTATACAACCAAAGTGATGAAAAAATATTTACAAATTAAGTTTCAATGCATTCAATTGATCAAGTGGTTTTTGTTAATAATTATTAGGAGTTTCATTTACAAACCCATGATCTTTTGGGAGGGATCATATATATATTGATTCACAAGATGAACCAATTTATGTCCTAAAATTTATTCTATGTGGGTTTCCCCACGAAACCATCACTCTTAATTGGGGGATTTTTAATAGAAGGAATGAAGAGATCACCTACGATAAAGAAGAATCATAATTCATAGAGTAATATTATAGATATATAGTTTGTACTTGTGTAAAAAAATCTAAAATAGCTTACTCCAAATATGTAATGAATATGGAACATGTTGAAAGGTTCTCTTGTCTGGAGTATCTTTAGATATATTTAATTCAATAGAAAAGAAGACCAAAATATTTTAGAGAGAATCTACATGCATTTAAAGGAACTCATGTTTTTTATCTTTAATATTAAATATTCAAAATTGGTTGTAAAATTTTATAATATTAAATATCTTCTCAATTTTATTACTGTAAATACTCAAATTCATGAAAAAAATGATTATAAAATTACAATGTCCAAAGGAAACCAATTTAAATCTGTTGAAAATTATGACAACATTCTTAGTATGATGTGTTTTTATCTTGATAATATGGTTAAAATTTTGTAAACTATTCAAGATAAGTCTTAATAAGAATACAATTGATTTTTTTCAACCGCATAATCGTCAAATAAGGATTCTTATTCCAAAACCCCTATTCTTTTTAGAACAAACACATTGACATCATATTATAATCAATCATCATCAAACTCAAGGGAAATGGTATTATCAATATCAAAATATAATGATCATACTTAATTTTTTAGCATTAAAAATGAATGAATATACTAAAAATTATTCCAAACGAGGGTGATTAAAAATGATTAAAAGAATTCACTATGATAATGATTGATATAAGAATGTGTAAAAGGATAGGTTTCCTAATGAAAACCTTACCAGTTGAGGAAAATTCATAGAAAATCACTATTTAAATTCATGAAATTATAGATAACATATATATTAATAAATAAAATCTATATTTATATGGTATTTTTGACATTGTAACATGTTTGGACGGAAGTATTTAAAACTTTGGAATAATTTAAAATTTAATAATTCCCAAATGATTCTTAAATTGAGGGATAGTTGGACTGAGATGTTGAAAAATGAACAGGCGAATGAACAGAAATTTTTAATCGCTAATATACATAAAAGTGTTTATGATCACAATTGAATGTGTAATTAGTGTAGTCATAGGAGTGATATAATATTTTCACTATCAAATGATCATGAGTCTAAAATTTATAAAATTAAGACTTTTAATCTATTTATTTGAGGTGGGAAACCCTTGGGAAAGAAGCTGAGGAATATTTGTAACTCAAACATTTGAAAAAAAATCCAATATAGATGAATGAAATATAATTTTATGTAATGTAAAATTAAAATATTCATTAAGGTTGATTCAAGATGTTCAGGTTCAGTAATACATAAAAAGGGAAAATTATGTAATTATTTTGAAATATGGGAACATAATCAGTACTCATTAAAAATGCATGGTTGTAAGAACTCAGTTTTCACTCTGGTTTAGATCCTATAAATTTATGTATAATTATTATTTTTGGACATAATATAGTTTCCTAATGAGTTATAAATGTTATCAAGTATGTCATGGTATTTTTTAGATCCCAACAACAATATTTTTTAGAGAACAAGTGATGGCTTGCAGTCTGTAGTAATCCATGTGAGGAGGCCACATGGTTATATAAAACCATGTGTGTGTCATTATTTTATAGACATAGATTTACCGCATGACTGGCGCATGGTTTCCCTAAATGTGTGGAATAACTATATATGTTCTCCTCTTCTCCAGGTACTCATGCAAGGTTTGTGCACGATTTTTCAAATTGTGCATCCAAATAGTGCACTTTCTAAATTTTTTGTAATTTTAAAATTTTACCTTTAATGATCTAATTAACCCTATTCTTCTTACCTAACCTGGTTTACAACTAGAATAACCTACATTTGTACCATTTTGGAGGTTTTTTATGTCATAAAACATGAATCCAAAGATATCATTCCTCCTGTATCATTTTTATCTTTCATTCTTCACATTATATATGCAACTATCTACTCTATTCCAAGACGAAATAGAGGCTAATACTAGATGAAATGATTTTTACAAGCCTAAGGTGGTGGTCTATAACTTAGCCATGGATTTCAATTATTTTATAATTTTTTCATGGTTCCATACAATTTAATCAGTTTCTATTTATGGAATTTATATTCCATTCTTATAATCATTAGAACAATATGATTATTCACTTTCCAAATATGTGATTAATTTTTAGTTATTACACTCACATCTCTATCCATCCCATGTAGGATTTTTTTCCTTATATTTTATTTTTGTGTTTTGACATGTATGAGATTTTGTTCAGGTGTGCCTTTTATTGAACTTTATAAGTGTAGAATTTTCTATATTAAATGGATTGATTTAAATTTTTAATTTCATAATTTAATGTACCATGTATATTAACCATGTGATCCACCTAAGGTAAGTGATTATTTTTCATAATTAAATGTGAAATGGAAATTGAAATGTATACTAACTATATGATTTGTCCTATTTATATTTAATTTAATTATAGGTCACATATCTATAGGACCCCTTATCATGTTAATGGACAGTAGTGGAGAAAAACATTATTTTTTTAAAATCCTAAAATGGATTAAATGGATGTTATCATGCTACATGGCCTTGTTACACTAAAAAATGAAAGTCCTGAACAAAATGGATTTTTAGATTAATTATGGCATAATAAAACGGTTTCACATTACATGTCCTTGTCACACTATGAAAGTATATAATTGATCAAAATGAAATATTATATTAATTCATTATCCAAATATGAGTGGACTAACTTGAGGTCGTCTTGGATTCCCAAGGTATTACCTCGACCATTGGAAGACCCAATTCTGAATTTAATTACTCATCTTTCTTAGGTTGAGATACAACTAGAACCTAATCCTTGTATACCATTGTATGAATAGTATAAAACCATGAGATCCCTCATGTAGTAATACAATATTCCTTTGATACATTTCTTTTATCCATCATTGATTAGAAGGTTCCATGTTTAAATCCCATTATGCCCAATCATTTTGTAGCCCCGTTTTACTATGTTGTCAACAATGGATGTATACATTGCATTGTATATTATCTTGGAACTTCATTATAATTATGTGTAGGTTTCTAGGTGACATATTGGAACCATTTTTATTATTGACATGTGATTATTTGAAAACTAGTAATAATAAAATAATGAAATGGTTACATGTTCATACAGAAGACAATTACTGAAGTAGGTACATGGGTATTTAGTTACATGTTACTTCTCTAATTTACTTATGCATTCTTGCACACTATTACATTTTCATTCTAAGAGTTGAATGTTATAGACACCGTTGGTGGAGGACCATTTTGATAAATCTCACACCCTCCATGGGCACTATTTTCTACCTGGGGTAGACTACATGATTATAGGTGTTGATAAATGGAATAATGAATCATTTAACACTTAATTTCTTGTTGTGTTAGGAAGGATCTGGTAGCATATTACTAAGTTGTAACTTGGGATTCATTTGATTGTTAATGTCTTCTTTTTCTATATTGTGTTTTTTATAAAGTCTTACAACTATGTTTCCATGTTTTCAAGCTTACTAGATACATGAAATATCATCATTAGTTATTATATGTTATTCAAGTTATTCAGTTATTGTTATACATGTCTATTTTCATTGTGCCATCTATTTACTTATATTTCTTCCACTATTGAAATTTATTTATACTTATATGTTCTGCTAAAATATGGTAATGAGGGAATTGTATCCCCACATACACTCCCTAGGACCTTGCTACTAGTCCGTAGCCTTTATCATTAGAGGATCTGTGCTTAAGGCTATGTGGCTCACCAGGATCAGGGAACTTATTAGGTACCATACGGGTGTGTAATTTTATAAAGATGTATTAGAGGTGTTATTTTCTTTACTTACTATTTAGAGACAATATATTATTTATTAGGAATTCAAGGTACGAGGTTATAAATAGTCTATTGGAATCATGAACCTATGTTTAGAGTAAAAGTTTATTTTCATGAAATACAATTGTTGTTTTATTTTTTCCCTATTACAGTTGATATAATTTCATTTTTGTGTGATTTACATGTTGTGTGGTGCTTTCTGTTATTATTATGAATGAGGTTATATTTTATCCTTATACTAATGATGTGATGAAGGAATCATTATTTCATTCATTATTATAGGCACCTAGAATTTACATGTCATGCATATTTCCAATCTATATAGGTGAATTTCACAAAATTAATTGCTTGATATTCCTATGATTAGTGAGTGAGCTTTACATGTATATATTTTCATATTATTTTTGGGCTGTGATTGGGTGATTTTCATTTTTAATTCCATATGTGTTATTGTTACTCGTGGGGTTTAATGAGTAATTTACCAAATCAAGCCATTTATTAGAAATTAGGATGGGGGTTAATCAATGTTATAAGGTGTATGGGACATAATTCACATGGATCGAAAAATAATTTTAAAGAAACTTTTATAAATGTTATCAGAAAATAAAGATATAAAATGGGAATGGTTTCATGTATTTATCCCACCATGACATTTTGATGAAAGTTAAAGGAGTGAATGTAGAAATTAAATGATAAAAGAAATGAAATGGTTCCTATTAAATGACGAGGCATGGTACTCTTGAACATTCATCTATTAAAACCCCAGAAACTAATATCTAATCACTTACCAATACCTAGTATTATGAGCAAGTATTTGGGGTATTATTCTTTGGGTAGTGATTTTTCATACATTTAGCATCTACCAGTAATCATATATTTATGTTTCTATGTATGTTTTGAGGAGTGTTCATGGAATTTTTGGACCAATGTTATTATGATGTCCATGTGTCTTATTGAAATATAGTGGTTATGACCATGTTCAAGAAATTGAGTGCCCCGAGTCGCTAAGAGTTTTTCTTGTGAAATAACCTAATGTACCTGATTCAGAAATTAATTCCCATGTTTGTGATAGTTTCCAAAATCATATGAAATCCATACATGGTGTGCCTGGGGCTGTACCTATGATGGCTAATCTGACTCGTGAGTTCTAGTAGTAGAATCCTCCCACCTTTTCTGGGGATTGTAGTCTGTAGGCTATTGTGTATGTGATGGAGACCACCCTATCTATTTTTGAGAATATGGAAATGCCTCTAGAGTAGAGGGTTAATATTAACACATAAAATCTTAAATATTTGTCCAAGCATTATGGGGATGTGAAAACCCATGATGGTCATTTTCAAGGCATGTTGTGGGATGATTTCCATAAATCCTTCTATGAATAGTTTATTCCTCAAACATTGATAACCGACATAACTACAGAGTTTAAGACTCATAATAAGGGTTCTATGTCACTTATGGAGTATTTATTATGTTTTACATAGAGGTAGTTATTTTACCCACTTCTATCCATGTATGAGATTTTGACGTTCTACATAATTTAATGATGGGCCTGTGTAAACCATCTATACACAGGTGAATGTCTTTCACCTACCGATTATTTATGAAATAGTAAATCATGATTTTATCACAGAGTACAACTTAAGGGATGATAATAGAAATGGGTATAGAAGATCAATGTAATATCTGGCTAGTAGTTCCCCTAGTGGTAGGAAATGTTTCCACGAAGTTTCTCATTAGGGCATTGAAAATTGGGGTACCAATTTTGATAACTCCATAGTGTGTCAAAGATATGGATGACGGGGTCACCTAATTCCTCAGTGTGTTAGAGACCCAATTGAGTGTAGTTCTTAATTCCATATAGGGAATCAAAATAGAATCTACAGGACCATCACTCTATATTCTAGAGGAAAAGGATCAGCATAATCTCCCCCTTCAGTAGGGGGTCCTTTTACGATGTGTCAAGAGAGAAGTTGAAATATAACTGGCATGACTGGCTGAGGAGGAGGATGCAGGCATGGTATATGGAACCATGATCTTCAGTAACACCATAAAAGGTGTTTTGATCATTTTATTCCAATTTATTCACATGGTTGTGGTTCATTCCAAATGCATTCTGTATAGATGATACCCAAGGATCAAGATGCGAGGCCATCTACAATATGAGGTAGTGTATCTGTGGCATATATTGTAGTATCTTCTTTATAAGATAAAGGTCCATTGAACTATTTTATTTCAATATATATAATGTAGTATCATAGACATGAGATATATAATTAAACTGGTTTAATGACCCTAGATACATTATTAAGATTGAAATTAGAGAGCATAAACCACTGTAGGGACAGTCCCATTGAGGTAGGCAGTTACCCATTCTTATGGAAACTCATTGTTCTCAATATGGTAGGCTTAGATGTCCTTCGAGGTATGGATTGGACAGTTTAGTATTATAATTTTGTAGATTACTTTCACCAAATGTTATTTTTTACATATCTAGAGAGAAGGAGTTATCTATATAAGTTTTATTAGGATGTCCAAAGTAGTAAATAAAGACAAGAGCATCATAGTCTAGGTGGATTGGCCACCCAGATTTCAAATCTCTTCAAGGAGGATCAAGTATTGTGCCAGGATGAATTTCCTCAAGTGGTAGATACCTTCTGAGATGTTTTTCATGAATAAATTTTTTTCTTACCTCCTAACAGGGAGGTAGAGTTTATGATAGAGCATATTCCCAGAGAATATAAAATGACTGTTCCTTCATACATTATAGTACCTACAGAGCATCAGGATCTCAAGAGAAAGTTAAAATATTTATAGGGAAAAGGATTTAAATTTACAATTACATCCTCTTAGGGTTCTCCCATTATTTCCTCCAAGAAGGTGGTTGTAACCTTACATCTATGCATGGATTACAGACTCTTGAACCATGTTACATTGAAGAAAAAATGTACACTACCACAAATACCTATCCTCTTGGACCATATACAAGAATCTAGGGACTTCTATAATATCTAAATTACATCGTGATATCACCTAGTGTGAGTAAGGCCATTATAAATACCTTTTACAACCTTATATAACATGTATGGTCTGTATGATTACCATCTTTTGTTCTAATGTCTTACAAATGCACCATTTATTTTCTTGGATATAATGAAATTGTTTTTTCATCCCTATCTAGATTCTTTTATCGTTGTCTTTGTGGATGAAATCTTGGTGTATTCTCATACTAGTAGAAAACATGATAAACACCTGGAGAAATTTTTAAGTACACTGAAAGAGCATCAGCTTTTTTCCATGATTACTAAGTGCCACTTATGGATTGTCAATGTTCACTTCTAGGGTCATATCATTTTGGAATCAAGAGTATCTATTGACCAAGGTATGGTTAGTGATGTAGTTTCTTAGTGGCACCCAAAGAACCTATTTGATATATAGAGATCATTAGGATTGGATAGATATTATAGGCATTTCATACAATTCATTTAAAACCTTTCATCTCCTATTAGGATCCATACAATGAAAGGCATTAAGTTCTTGTGGTTAGAAGTAGGGGAGAAATCCATTAGGAGATGAAAGGGAGTCTTGTCTGGACACTTATTCTAATCATGTCTGATCTTGAAAGAGGATATATAGCCTTCTATGATGCATCAGGCATCGTCCTAAGAGTAGTGTGGATTTAGGAGGATAGATTCGTTGTGCACAAATTTTAACATTTAAGGCATCATGAGAGAAATCACCTGATGCACGACCATGATCTAGTTTTAGTTTTACATTCCTTACATTGATGGAGACACTATATATTTGGTGAGCACATTATTCTGTAACATTACCACATGAGAGTAAACATTATCTTTACATAGCATGACATGGACATAAAACATTGCAGATGGGTTGAATATTTAAATTTCTTTAATTTTCATCATGAATATACACATGGAAGGGAAACATAGTCAATGATGTACAGAGTCAGATTACTCATGAATAGGCCATATGTGAAGATAGTGCCGAATGGAAAATAATGGCCCTCTTATCTGAGATTCATCTAGGGTTACATGATATTCATGAGAATTCTAACCTCTCTTCATTGGTAGTAACCACATCCCTCTTTGAGAAGGTGAATGCTAGAAAATTTTCGGATCTTGAGGGATTATTTCTCAACGATAGTATATCAAGAGATAACCCACCTTTGGAATGGTCTATGGATAGAGATGATATCCTGTATATTCAAGGGTGTGTCTGGGTTTCTATAGATATGGGAGTGGCTTTGGTGAAAGAGTCCAACTCTTCTCATGGGGTAGTTCATCCTGTCATCACCAAAATTTTTCAAGATATGTGATTCCATTATTGGTGGAAAGGGATGAAACACCATATATAAGTCATTATCACCATGTGTTTCACCATATAGTAGGTTATGGTGGAGCACCAGTCACATGTAGACTTTTTATTGTTGCATCCAATACCGTAATGGAAATGTGAATATGTTTTTATAAACCTTTTAGTTAGGTTAACTAGGTCACCATGGGGTAGTACCACTGTGTGGAAAGTTGTTGATCCACTAACTAATGTATCACACTACATTCCTATTTGAGATTATTTCCCATTTGTTGATATGGGAATACTATATGTCCATGAGATTATATGACTACACAAGATCCCTTGTAATATCATTTTGGATAGTGATTCTTGTTTCATATCATGGTTCTTGAAGAGTTTGAATAATTATATGGATATGCATATGCTTCTAAGAAAAATCATTCACCCTCATAATATTGGATAATAAGAACACACCCAATTGTTTTGAGAAGACATGATAAAATCATATGTCCTTGATTTCAATGTTTCTTCATAGAAGCATAACCCTATCATAGATTTTTTTCTATAACAATTTCATTTAGGTGAAAATTCATAAGGATACATTTGAGGACTTATATGGTAGGTCATTCAGTTTACCCATGTGTTTTATAGAGGAAGGTGAGGCTTCCCTTCTTGGTCATTGTCTCATACAGAAGACTTAAAAATAGGTTCAACTGTTCAGGAAGTGTATTTTTGCTGCTAAGTCTAGACATAAATCATATTCTTATCACAATTGATGACCTCTATAGTTTTACTTAGGGGGTTGTGTTTTAAATTGAGTATCAACAATGATATGGAATAGATGTTTACAAAATAAAGGTAATTTTTCTCCTTATTATGTTGGGCAGATTGAGATTCTAGAGAGAGTTGAGCTACTAGCCTATCAGCTAATACTAACTCAGAGCTACTATTTCATGTGTGGCATCATCCATGTTTCACAACATGACGAATATCATGGAGACTCGCCTCATAACTTTGATCTAATGTATGTTTAGTTAGATGTCAATGATACCATTGATGAGTACCCAGTACGTATCGTTAACCAGATCATGAAGGCTCTTTGGGGCTATTATATCTATCTATTATATGTGTAATGGAGAAAAAACTACATGCATGATGTGACATGGGAGTGGTAATCTAGAATTCATGCCCAGTTGCATGATTTGATCTCATATAGTGTTTCACCACCCTTGGAAGGTGAACTCGGGAATGATTTCATTTAAGGGGGAAGACTGTATGAACCTGGGGTTTCAATCTGGTATGGATTCTTTATATTTTGGAATAATTCATTATTTTGGACCAAATACAATTTCTAAATGAGTTATAAAAGGTATTAATGATGTCCAGGGTATTTTCAAAACCTTGAAACATACTTTTTTGGAGAACTCGGCATTATGCGTGGTTTGTAGTAAACCATGTAGGGAGGTTGCACAGTTAGATCAAACCATCAGGGTGGAAAAATTTTGTTAGACAATGCCTTACCCCATAGTTGGTGTATGGTTTCTCTAACTGTGCAGCATAACCGTAAGACTTCCCCTCTTGTCCTGGTACATGTGCATGGTGTGCTCACGGTTTGGAAAATGGTGTGGAAAACTCATCCACATGCTATATTTTTTGTAATTATAAATTTTTACCCAAAATGATCTACCTAAACCTTCCATCATCTCTAATATAATTTTTAGTGGAATAATTCTCTATTTCTACCATTTTTTGATATTTTTGAAGACCTAACCTAGTGATAAAATACCTCCTTCATCTTGCATCCTTTCGAGCATTAGTTATTCACATTGGATTCACAATAATATAATCTATTTAAATCCGAATTAGATTCAAATACATGATAAAGAGAGTCATTTAAGAATAAGGTTTTTGGTCTACAACTCATCTATTGAGTTCATTGATTTTGGAATTGTCGTTTGGGCCCCACCAATTTCATCTACTGTCAATTATTAAATATATATTCCTTGATTATAATAATTAGAATCATATTATTATTCTAAAACCAAAAATATTTTATGTTCATAGTGGTTACACCCAAAAATCCATCCATCCCATGTTAAATGTTTGACCATATTTTTTTAGTGTTTTGACACATATGAGACGCAGTCCAGGTTTGCCTCAGATTTTAAATTCATCAAGTATTTTTTTTAAATTAAATGGATTGGTTTATATTGTGAATTCCATAATGGCATGTACCATGTATGATCACCACATGTCCAGGATAAGGTAAGTGCTTCAATTTGATAATTAAATGGGAAATTGAAATATGAAAACATAGTATGTATATGACATGACCACATTGAATGAAATTTAAAAATAAGTTTCATGTATACAACACCCCTTATAATGTTAATGGAAGGTAACTGAGTGATCCTTGATTATTTAAAATGGCATAAATGGATTAAATCAATTATTTCATGCTACAAGGCTATGTCACACAAATGAGAGGAATAATTTCAACCCAATCGATTTATTGATTAATTATGACTTCATTAAAAGGATACATACTACATGGACTTGTCACACTAATGAATGGAAACGCATGAACAAAATGTAATATTATATGTCATAATTATAAAAATTGGAGTTGCTGGACTCGAGCTCACCTTGGATTCTATAGGGAATGCCTTGATCCCTTGGGGACCTCATTCTGAATTCAAGGATATACCTTCATTAAGATGATAGACACCTAGAATTTGATTCAATTCAAACATTATATTCCCAATATAAAATCATATTATACCTCATGTAGTACAAATTTATTCTTTTCATACACCCCTTATATCCAAAATTGACAAGTTAGTTACATGGTTATAACATGTCAGGACCAATCATTGCATAGCCCCATTTTAACACAGATTAACTCCTTGGTCTTATTAGGCATCTGATTGTGGGATTACATGGACTATTAACCTTGTATTACCCTCTTACGCTTATCCAAGCTACAATTATTACTATGTTGGTGACCCTTGAGGTCTATGTTTCCATTGTTATTACCATGGAACATCATTATTAAATGTAATTCTAGGTATAATTGAAACATCATGGAGCCTTCACTATTGAAAATAGGTGATTATTGATAAACTGGTAACTATCCAAAAATGAACACGTTTAGACACAAGCTGGGGATGAACTGGGTTCATGGTTATATAGTTACATTGTACTTATTTTATTTACAAAGGAATTCTTTCACTATTTTACATTTCCATTACATGGGGCTGATGTTATTTACACTATTGGTGGTGGCCCATTGATATTTATCTCACACCCTCTCTAGGTATTGTTTGGTACCCGGGGTATACTAATTGATTGTAGGTGTTAATAAAGGTAATCATGTAGCTTCAAACACTTGAGTGCATACTATTTCATGATGGAGTTGGTAGCAGATCACCAAGATGTATCTGGTGATTCCTTGGATGGTTTATGTATATCCATTTGATACATTGGGGTTTCCTTATATTGTTTCTACCTTGTATCTATTTTTTCCTACTTATTAGATATAAGATATATCATCTACTGTTGTTTCATGTTATTCCAATTATTCTATTATTATTATCCTTTCCAATTTATGATGTGAATTCTATATACTAAAATTTATTTTTATATATAACCCAATTTATATTTATCTATTGTACTAATCTATAGTAATGATGGAATAGTATCCCCACAGACACACCATAGGTCCTCACTGCTCATTTGGTAGTCTCTAGTGTTTGGGAAGATGTGGTTAAGGCCATGTGGACCACTAATCTCATGGTTCCTATTATTTGGAATCTGGTTCTAGGACATCACAATGGTTTTATGTATAAATTGAAACAAGTAAAAAAATGGAATACCAAAACATGAGAATAACAGTTGGGTTGGTTTGGGGTAAATCAATCATAGGAAGAAATACTATAATTCCAAATATGATGATTTTGTTTCCAATGATTTTTTTATGGTTGGGTCCCAATATTAGATAAAATAATGAATGAGGGATGTATCATATATAGAGAAAAGTGAAAAAGAAAAATTATAAATCTCATATAATTATTTATAATATCATGAGATCTTTTCAATAAATGGTTACCCAAAAAATTTGAAGCGTTGAGTGAATGTTGGAATATGACTTGTCATGGTTTAAATAGTTTCTTAATATTACTTCCACTATAAGATGAAATTATTAATAAGATGAATAATATAATAAAAGTTTTGTTTTTATTTAAGGATACTAAAAATAAGAATACATATCAATGAAGGTTGAAGTAGTGAAAAATGTTGTGCTACCCATGGTGAAATAAGATTTGAAAAATCAATGTGGAAGAAAAAATCATAAAATTATTACTAGAGATAAAAGAGTAATATGGTTGAGAATAAATTATAAAAAAATTACTTAAATTAGTTTACAAAGAGTTCCATATTATTCCATTAAATGTTTTTGTATTTTAATTGTTTTTAGATTAGAAATTGATGGTCAATCTAATTCTCATGGGAAAATCTAAAGAGGACGTGTTAGCTCTTAAAACTGGATAGAAAAATAAAGTGGTCACCAAATTATTATGATATAAAAATTTATATTTTTTAATCATATATAATGAAAGTTACAAATTAATTAAGATAAGTTATAATTTCATCTCTAGGGGTAAACATGTGGATAATATTTTGTGACACTTCCAAAAATATTATGAAAATATGAATTTCTAGGAAGAGAATCATAATTTTCATTAAAAATAGAATATCTACAAATTATATCATTAAAAATTTAAAAGAATAATTTTTTATATTAATGGGGATAAATTTTCTATATCAATTATATAATAAATAAATAAATTTTAGTTGAGTTCCAGAGATGATAATTGAATTCACTTACCTACAATGATGTTTTTTAATGTTACAAATTTCGTGTTAAGGTGAGTGTAGGAATTGATGTTGATATTATTCATGAGAATGTTATGAAAATTGGATCAATCACATGTATCATCCTAAAATTATTTTAATTATTCATTGAAAAAAATAACAATGGGAATCCAATAAATTGGTAACAAATTCTTGGTGTTGTAAATATATTTTTTTCATAAATTTGACCATCATGTCATATACTCGGGGATAGTCTCTATCCAATAGACTACAAAAGGTAGTCTTGGGGAGTCGTGGAATGGCTCAATTGGGATAGATCATGATAAAGTAGCATCAAATCAGTCATTTCTACATTAGGACCAGTGTGTATGAGTTTTTTTGGGGAAATAGTGTTAAGTAGTTTGAGTTTGGATTTTAGTATAGGGACTCGAGAGTTGTTTCCATGATTGATGTATCCATACACTAGGAATTTGATAATTATCTTTTCGAATCAGTATATGAGAAAAATGGTTTCATGGAAAAAATGGTACATTCATCATATAAAAATGTGTTATGTTTTATTTTTTCCTTCATGATTCAGCTCACATTTATATACTCACATACCATTGTACTTATTTTTTTCATGACGCCTCTATAATTTATTCATTCTCATATTACACACCATGATCACAAGAAGGATTCCCTTAGTAATGATGCATCGATATAGATATCATGTCCATAGATTTTATCTCTAGGTGGATCACTAACTATACTATCTCTCAAAGGGAAGCATGTAGTACTCACATTACTATTGGATGATGTGTGAAGGATATGCGCACTTTATGAGTTTCAGTGATAGAGACCCCACATGTATTTAGGAGAGATTGACACCCTATGTCAATGAGGAATGGACATAGGTAGTGGCCGGTGTTTTTCATATGTCCCGAACACCAGTAGATCAGAAGGTGGTCCTGGTGGCGAGAATTCTTTTGGGCACAAGAAGGTTATGGTGGGGTTTGGTGACCCAACTTTATGACAATGTGACTCTAGTGTGGATATAGTTTCAAATTCTTTTCATAGATGTGTTCTCTACTGCAATACAAAAGGATATATGTATCCAGGATCTTCTACATCTCCAGCATGTTAGGACGATAGTAGATGAGTATTCATCAAGGTTTACTAACCTCTCTAAGTAATCAATGGAAATTGATTGCAGCTATTCCATAAAGGTTAATACCATAAAGTGAGGTATTTATAGAGAAATCAAAACCATTGTTATCCAAATATGAATTTCAACATATGATTTAGTGAAAGAGTATGCTCTGGTGGTTGAGAGTTTCTTGGAAAAGAAGATATAGCCAGTGGTTTCTAGTACCAGGAATACAGGAGTATAGACCTAGGAAGTAGGGATCCAACATTTGTCTCAAGGACCTAGACATGCAAGACGTTTCATGAGTAGGTCATAAAAATTGGTCCTATTTTTAAGGTATTATAGGGTGGTTCTAGTCAGCCTAGAGAGAGGAGGTGAAAGTATTGTGGTGGTGGGTGATATCTTCAACAAGATTGTTTGACCTATCGTAATGCTAAGGGAGAGGATATTGGGATGCCAATGCATATTTAGTAATAGGAAAATGAAGGTTCTAAAATTGGTGTATATGGAAGAGGAGCTAAGATAGAAGCATGAGGTGGTCAATGCTTTGACATCTTACTACCACCACCCCTAGGTGATCCATTCCAAACTCAAGGAGATGGATGAAAAGGGTGGGGATATCAACAGGCTATCATATAATGATCAAAATGATCTATGAATTTTTTAATGTATTATTAGATTCACTTATACCTTATCTATTGTACTAAGAGAAAATGGTTCTATTCATTCCTTTTTTACACATAACTTGTTCGAGACATAGAGATTTCAGTTGATCCCTTCACTCAACCCTTATGCTCGGTGGCTCCAACAGGAGAAGACTATGTGATCACACACATGTGATGATGTATGACCAAATTCATGGATGATAGAGTTTTTGTTGAGTAATCATTTTATAAGCAACGAGTTCTTATCAAATGATCTTAGGTATGGAGCGGTTATTCACAGTTTATGTCAAGATTGAATAGTTAAGGTGGATGATATAATTTTTCCAGGGTGAAGGAACCAGGTTCTCCATTATAAGTGAAAAATAATCCTAGGATGAACAAGATGGAATTTTGAATAGGATAGTGCATCCAATTACCTGTTAGTTGGATAGCTTGTCATTTTGTGTAATGGATGATGTGATTTCCCAATTTACTATAGTGGTGGGGTAGTAATAGGATTTCATCCCAATGGATGTTATAGGGTTACCTAGCCATTTAAATAGATACTTTTCAACTGATCTACACTCCAGGATATAACCTATATCTTAGAAAACATATCAGATGGCCCTCCAAGAGCATTGTGGTTTAGGGTGTAGTTTGAGGACTTATAGATGCAGAGAATTATTAAACCAAG
Organism: Viscum album; assembly: GCA_963277665.1. Lineage (NCBI taxonomy): Eukaryota > Viridiplantae > Streptophyta > Magnoliopsida > Santalales > Viscaceae > Viscum > Viscum album. Next base: position 2,080,039,313 of record OY728126.1, read on the forward strand.
ATATTTCACCTTATGCAACCCAGGTTTTTTCTCCATGAAGTTGGAAGAGAGCTTGACATTATGTTTGGACTATCAATGCTTGAACCATAAGACTATTAAGAATAAGAAACACCTTCCATGGATCGATGGCCACTTTGATTAGTTTATAAAGGCATGATTGTTCTCAAAGGATGACCTCATGTTAGGGTTCCACTAGTTGTGAGTAAGGGGTGAGGATATACCAAATATAAAATAATGATTCCACTCTAGTCACCACTTGTACATTTTAATTCCCATGGGTGTGATGAATTCCCCAATATTTGTCATTGGAATCATGAATTGGATCAATAATCCTTTCATAGACTAGTTCATGGTAGTATTCATCGATAATATACTTATATACATGACGTCTGAGGAGGATAACATGAGAAACATGAGGGTAGTTATTGATATAATTAGAGATTATCCAATTTATAGAATCATCTTGACGTTAATCTTTTCGTTTCATGAGATATAAGGGACATGTTATCTCAACATATAGTGTGTTAGTGTACATATCCACGGTCGAGGAAGTTTTTTCATGGTATCCAAAAGATATCATCATGGTGGTATGATGATTCCTTGGGATTACATGCTATTTATGAATATTCATCCCTATTTTATCATGAATATCATCACCCCTGAAATCATTGACATGGTATGGGTAGCATTTTGTGTGGAAAGATCGGTGCCAACAAAATTTTCATCAATTGAGGTAGTGTTTGATGAGTGCTTGAATCTTGCAATTTCTAGTGGTGAGGTGTCAAGTATATAGTGTTCTGTGGTAAATCAAGACCTTGGATTGGTTGTGTTATGATGAACAGAATGTTGTTGGTTTCTTATGGCTCATATCAATTGAGGGATCCTAAGAATATATACCTGACCCATAACATTGATTTACCCATGGTAGTCATCACAATAAATATGTGGAAAACATATATTAGGGGTAATTGTTTTATCCTAAATTCTGATCACAATATTATAAATAAAATATTATCTATGAAGGATCATATATTTTTATATAGGTGATTGGTAGAGTTAATACATGACTATGATTTTGAAATTGTCTAAAAACTGTGGAAGGGGAATGTGAAAGTAGATTCTCTCCCCAAGAGATCTTGTAAACAATTTTTGAGAGAGGAATTATAACAGTTTGTCTCATTGGGATTTTCCTTTGTTATTGGATAAATATCTTCTTGTATCTAGTTGATAGTTGTCACCCCTATACATGTGTAGTAATTCAAAGAGACATAATGTGGGTATATCAACTGTAACACCGTATGTACTCATTTTTTCTATTGTATATGTTTTTAACATATTTACTAATGGTGGGATTATGTTATTCTATTTAGAAAATAAAAAATTAAAATAGTGATGTTGTGGGAGTAGGTTCTGTGAAACTGTCATACATATCCTTTGGAGGTACATCTAGGTGTGTCAAATATGTAATAGGACCTTTGACATCTGTTATGGAGGCTTGGGATGAAGAAGAGAGTTGAAGATTTTGTCTCTCGATGCCTTACTTTTCATCAGGAAAAGGACAAGCATCAGTTCCAATAGGGTTATCTCAACCACTTTAGGTGAAAAAATGGATGTGGTATGAGATGTTCATAGACGTTGTAGAGGGAATAAAATTTATTTCCAGGAAATATTTTTCCATCTTGGTGATCATAGATCAACTCACCAGGTTAGTCCACTCATTATAAATTCATGATCAAAGAACAATAGAAGTATTAAGATACCTCTACATGTAGGATATAGTTTGAATCCATGGATTTACATTAATTATTATTTCCAACAATGATTCATATTTTATATCTTTGTTGAGGAAGGGAATTCAAGAGGCCTTTTGGACTCAGTTAATCTTGAGAACATTGTTTCACCCTCAAACTAATAGACATAATGGGAGGACCATTCAGGTTCTATAGGAGATTCTACGAGATTCAATTTTGGACTTTGTAAATATTTTAGTGAATCTATTACCAATTATAGAGTTTACATACAAAATATAGTTATGATTCCATCATTGATATGGAACCATTTGAGGCTTTGTATAGACAATAATGTCAGTCACCATTTTATAAGAAAACCAAATAATATTCGTCACTCATGGGCCTAGAGTTGGTGAGAGATAATACTAAGAAGTCGTAGATCATCTAGGAGGATATGAATATTGCACCAAGATTTCATAATGTCTTAAGCTGACATAAGAATGAGGCCTTTGGAGTTCAAGGAAGGAGATCATGTGTTCCTATGTGTTTCACCTCAATGTGGAATATGGAGATTTTTCTAGGGCATAAATATATCTCTGATGTCCATTGGAACTTTACAGACACTCTGTGTGGAAGGCGAGGTGGAATACTACTTAGCACTTCCTTGACATTTGACCATGTACATGAAGTCTTCCACTTTTCATAGTTGTGGATATATCTCCATTACCCACTACACGTAATTGACTTGGGTGAGCTAGACATCGAGGATTGATCTACCATTTCAAATTACAATGTAGAAATCGAGGAATAGTGGGTGTTGACCTTTCATGGGAGATTGATTCCTTTAGTTTATACTTGATGGGATTAAGGGGATCTCTAGGAAATAATGTAGGAACTGGAGTCTCAAATTCATCCTGAGTACCCACATCTCTTTGTGTAGAACTTGTTTTGGATTTTCAAGAGGTAAATTGTAATGACCCAAAGTTTTTCAATGGAAATTCCCTTCTTATAATTATGTCATAAAATAAGATAACATAAAGAACTACTAACTGATAAGTGACCTTTAAACATAATTTTTCCACTTCTATGTTGGGAATTTTGAAAATCTGACATACATGGTTATGCTCAAGATGATTTTTGGAGTCTAATAAAACAAAAATATTTTTTGGTGAATAGTAACCTACCCTTATGAATCATAACATACCCTTATGAATAGTAATATGACCCTTATGAATAGTAATATGACCCTTATGAATAGTAAATAATCCAACATAAGAGTAACCTTACCCGTGAACAATTAAATAAAATTTAGACACCTTTGAAAGTGACAATTTGACCTTAGTAAATGTTTTAGTATTTTGTAAGTCATAAAAAATAAATTATAATTAATTAATTAATTTAAAAGAAATTTTATTTGCTTAAAATTTTTTCATTAATTATCAAATAAATACTTTATAGTTTTTAGATAATTTTATATGACCCTACATAATTTTTTAAAGCACTATAAAATCCTTTTTAATTTTAATAACTGTTATTTTAAGTAAATTATGATTTAAATTAAATATTAAATTAATAATATTTATATTTTTTTTCTGAAAAATGGACTTCATTTTTGGATTCTAAACATCAAAAAAAGGTAGGGGTAAATTTTTGGGATTTTTCTGAGATACTTGAGTTTTTGATGAATAGTGAAATACCATAATTTATAAAAATAAGCTAAATAAACTAATTATATAGTCATGTGTGATGTTCTACTTATGTAAGCCCAATTGGTTCTGGATAACATGATAAAATTACTATTATTGGTCATTCAAGACTCATTATTCCTTGTCTTAGGGGAAATTAATAAACTAATGAATTTTATATTAAGGAAACCCCTCTCCCCTCCACTATAAATACAACCCTTCACACCCTCATTTCCTCACACCTCTCAAGCTCGAAGACTTCTCTAAACTCTTCCCAAACATCTTCCCTAGACCCTCTCCCATGTACAAGAGCTTTTGGTCACATCAAAAGAACAATCCTAGCTTCCTTAAGGAGGATCTCAAGAGGAAGATTTAAGAGGTAATTTCTCTCCCTCTTCTCCTTTATTTTTTCTTTCAAGTTCAAGTTCATTTCTTGATATCTCCCCACCTATCAGCATATAAATTGTATTTTAACTCCAGTATTATACATATACTGTAATTTTATGATTATAATGGGATATTATATCATCCAACCCCTTTTTTCCCTCTTCCTTTTATTTTATTAAAGAGAACATTGTTCGTGAAGTGTTAATTTATCACCTTCAAGAACGAAATGCTTTCTTCTTCCATTTCTACCTTCAGATCTGGTCATGAAACAATTTTTATGGTTGAAACATATTATGTTATATGTATTATTTCCTATTTAAAGTTCGGGGAATAACTTTTGGCCATATTACTAAGTGATAAATTAAAACAAGTTCCTTGTGATCGAAAAACCTCCCAAATTAACCCAAACAATCATCATTTAATTTTTATCTAATGATTCATCCACATGGATATAATATTATTCATTATAAGATCATTCAAACTCCTTTAATAGAATTAATAACATGTAATATCATTTTTGGATGTTTACTCATGTTCTACCCGAACTTCAATTTAAGAATACAAGTGAACCACTCCAGAAAACCAAGAAAACAAACATTCTCAAACAATGTTTTAAAACTATATAACTCATCCAAAGGCACGTAAAATCACTTAATGAAACCATAATGAAACATACTAATGTACACAAGTTTATGTATTTATAATTAATTAATATATTTTCATTATATAGTACATTAAAGAAGAGAAAGCATTTGGATACAAGGTAAGGGGAAATCTCGAACCCAATTTTCTTCCTTCGGGTACTCCCTCTTTCACTCCATTTTTTGATATGGTTACTCCATAAAGATCATTTGTTCATCATTTTATTTACTTTTCTGGGATATACATGTTTATCACTGGTTTCTATGTAAAAACAAAATGTTTTCCAAAAGAACTCCTCTTTTAAGAACACCCCTTTTACTTCTCACTCAAAGTGGACGGTTCTTGTAACATGTATGTTATTCCCTTATTCTTTTGGGAACCCAAAGGTTATGAATGTGTTTTTATGAGATGAAACCAATTCCATTCCATGGGTTATTTATGTACATTTTTTATATGTGTTCTATGTGGCAAGCAAGATGGTGATAATGTTATGATGTGATGGGTGTGCCCAGAGTTATATAGCGCAATATGAATGTTTCAATGTAACGGGTGCACCTGGAATAATACACGCTCCAATGCATTGGGTAAAGTGATGAATCTCATGAGTAAATGTGAAATGATGTGCGAACATGCTTCTATCTTGTTTCACAAGTATGTTTGGTAGTTAACCACTATGACATGATGTTTCATTTTTATGCATTACCACATTTCAAGTCTTATATTTATGCTTCCTCTCATGTTCATGATCTTTTTCCCATGTTATGATTATGCTCAACCCATGATATATTGTTCTTATCTATCCTATTACTGGGATTCTAGCTCACCCCTTTTGATGTATATCCTCAAGTGGCTACATGTACTAAGGAGAGGACAAGTTCCAATAAGAAGTTTGAGAAGATGAAATTAAATAAATGTTTATACTTGATGTTGTAATTGTTATGTATGGTCCGAGTTTTCCCAAGACACTAAACCTTTGGATCCTCTATGTTTAATTATATTATGTTTTTTATCATTAAAATGAAGTAATAGTTAAGTAAAAAATGTTGGGATGCTATAGTCGGTATCATAAGAAAGGTTTAGTTAATTTGGGAATTAGGATTAGTGAACCCTAGAGAAAACCAATAGCGTGAGACTAAGTACAAATATGCAAACAAAAATATTTACTTTGGGATCCCATATGTTATGTTTTTGGTATAAATTTTTTAAATGAATAAGTTATTCATGAATTGTTTACTTATGTTTTGTTCTAACCTTTTCTATTTTAGAAAATGGTGGGAACCAGTAGAAATCAGTCCAACAACTCATGCGAGGGACAATGCAACAATTACCCAAACGATATACCCAATGATTTGGGATGTGGAGTTCAAAACATCATGGTGATGCTTACCCAATTATTTCATATTATGAATAATAACCATACTAATGGGGTACATCCTCCTTCACCAAAGATGGAGCAACTGGCTATCAAATGTTTAATGCGGCAATGACCACTGACATTTTGTGGATCTTCTGATCCACTAGTTGTGGATCATTGGGTCAACTCCATGGAGAAGATCCTTTCTGTTCATCACTGTTCTGAGATGGAGAAGGTGACCCTATCCATTTATCGTCTAGATGGAAAAGACGATCAATGGTGGGCTTTGATTAAGAACACCAAGCCAAGGGAGGAAATTGAAGATATGGAATGGGAAGACCTTAAGATAAAGTTTCTTAACAAGTATTTCCCAAGAACTCTTCACACGAAGATGGAGAGAGAATTCATAGATCTCAAGAAAAAAGAAGTATAATCTTTCAAAAACTATAAAGTGAATTTCACAAGGATTTCAAGGTACGCTTCAGGTTTTTTTATCAACAATGATAGAAAAATTGATAGATTTTTTAGTGGATTAAAACCACACCTTCAAAAGGCTCTTGCAATTCGAGACTTTGGAAGTTATGAAGAAGTTGTTTAGTGTTATCTCAAAGTGGAGATGTAGTTTGGAGAATGGTCCCATGTATATGGTGATAAGAAAAGAAAGATGGAGTTTCAAGCTGGTGGATCTAATGACAAAGGTGGGAAGAAAAATCAATGACCCACATGCCAAAAAATGTGGGAAGTTGCACCATGGAAACTACCTCAAGTGGACAGGGAAATGCGTCAAGTGTGGAAAAGAAGGAAATCATGATCAAGAGTGTTGAGAAGACACAAAAAGTAAGCATAATGTAGCTTATGAAAGGATAGAACCACTCACGGTTCAATGCTACAACAATAGGGAGTTAGGGCACTATGCAAACCAGTGCACTAAACCTCGAGCTCTTGAGGGTAATCAGCTTCAGTATCCATTGAATCCAAAGTAACAGGGGAAGTCTTATGCCATCACTACTTCATAGGTGGAGCAAGATAATGAAGTCGTACAAGGTGCACTTCCTATTCACTCAAGAATGGAAAAATTATTATTTGATTCTGGTTTTACGCATTCCTTTATATCTTGAAATTTTTCTAGAACTATAGAATCAAATCCCCAAAACCTTGAAGTAGAGATATCTATAAAAACACCAAGTGGTGCAATAATTGCAACACAAGTGTTTGAGTCTTCTCCTGTTGGAATATGTGGGAAGATTCCTCTGACAAATCTCGTAATACTTCCCTTGGTGGAATTCAATGCTATAATGGGAATGGATTGGTTCTTGTTATATAGAGCACATATCAACTGTCAGGAAAAGAAAATATCTTCTCACATTCTGAACCATCCCATGCTCCTATACAAATACAAAGAAGATTAAGAATCTCCGTTGAAAAATCCTTTAATGGTGTGGGTGTTGATTCCCTGTGAAGAAGCATACATCGCCCAAATGGTTGAGTCAAAGGAAAGTTCCAACCTTGAGGAAATTCCCATCGTGAGGGAATACGGTGATGTATTTCCCAAAGAGTTACCTAGAATTCCCCCGGATCGTGAGGTAGAGTACTCAATTTAACCCATGCCCGAAGCTACTCCAATCTCTAAGTGTCCCTATAGGATGGCTCCTATCAAACTGGAGGAGTTAAAGAAGTAGCTTCAAGAGCATCTAGACGAAGGGTTCATTTACCCTAGTGCATCGCCTTGGGGTGCACCGATGCTCTTTGTGAAGAAGATGGATGGAACAATGCAGCTATGTATCGATTATCAGGAACTCAACAAGATCACTAAAAAGAACAAGTATCTTATCCAATGGATTGTTGACTTGGTCGACTAGTTAAGAAGAGCTCAATAATTCTCAAAGGTGAATATTCATTCTGGATATCATAAGGTAAAGGTGAAGAAGGAAGATATTCAAAAAACTGCCTTCCGTATAAGGTATGGGCACTATGAGTTTTTGGTTAAGCCCTTTGAACTTACCAATGCCCCTGCAATCTTCAAGGATTTTATGAATAGATTATTTTGACATTACCTCGACAAATTTTTATTAGTGTTTATCGATGATATTATCATCTTCTCCAAGAGAAATGAGGAACATGAAAAACATCTAAGACTTGTGTTGGTGACATTAAGAAAGGAGAAGTTGTATGCCAGGTTCAGCAAGTGTGACTTCTGGATGAATCAAGTCATGTTCTATTGACATGTGATCACAAGTGAGGGAATTTCTGTGGATCCTTCAAAGAAAAAGGTGATTGAGGAATGGCCCAAGCACTCTAGTGTCACAGAAATCCATAGTTTTCTTGGGTTAGCTGGGTACTACCGAAATTTTGTGAGAAACTTCTCATGATTGTCAAGCCCACTAACTAAGTTAAAAAGGAAAGGGGTAAAGTATATCTGGACGGAAATATGTGAGAGATGCTTCAAGGAGCTAAATAGAAGGTTGATCACTGCACCTATACTCACACTACTGAAAAGTGGAGAATGTGTTGTGATATACAGTGATGCTTCAAAGAAAGACTTGGGTTGTGTACTCATGAAAAATTGTAATGTGATAGACTAATTATCACGACAGTTGAAGATCCATGAGCAGAACTACCCGACCCATGATCTAGAGCTAGCAGCCGTGATTTTTCCATGAAAATTTTTTGGCACTACCTTTATGGAGAAAAGTGTGACATATACACCGACCACAAGAGCCTAAAGTATATATTCACACAAATGGAGCTCAACATGCGTCAAAGGAGATGGTTTGAGCTAATTAAGGATTACGATTGCTCTATTCACTATAAACCTGGAAACGCAAACAAGGTAGCTGATGCTCTTAGTAGAAAAGAACCTACTAATATATCAATGATGCAAATTTAGAAAGACCATATCTTCTTGGATATGCAAATAATGGATTTGGAAATCATAACGGCAGGGGATACATCCTACCATTCCCAAATGATTGCACAACCATCCATCCAAGAGAAGATTAAGGATGCACAATGGGATTATGTGGAAATACAAAAGAGGGTGAATGCAGTAAAGGAAGGGAGGTAGAAATAGTTCCATATTGATGATTATGGTGTGATTTGGTGTGGAATGCGGCTTTGTGTGCCTTCATATCCCGGGATAAATAAGGAGCTATTAGACAATGCACATAGCTCAACTGTCTCTATCCATTCAGGGAGTACCAAAATGTACTTTGATCTCCGGGAACACTTCTGGTGGGATAACATGAGGAAGGAGATTGCGGAATATATATCAAGGTGCTTGGTATGTCAATAAGTTAAATCTGAGTGACAAAATTTAAAAGGTATGATGCAGCCATTGCCTATACCCATGAAGAAATGGGAAAATTTTATTGTGGACTTTGTCACGATTCTCCTAAAGACGTCAAAGGGAAATAATGTGATATGGGTTGTGGTTGATTGACTCACCAAGACTGCCCATTTTATTGCTATTCGGGAAGATCTCTCGCTTAAACAACTTGCAAAGATATTTGTGAAGGAAGTGGTGAGACTGCATGGTGTTCCACTCTCAATTGTCTCTGACTGTGATCCAAGGTTCACATCTAAATTCTAAAGGAGCCTTAAACATTCTTTGAGTACTAAATTAAATTTCAGAATGTCCTATCACCCCCAAACTGATGGCCAGTCTAAAAGGACTATTCAGACGCTAGAAGATAGGCTAAGAGCCAGCTCTATTGAATTCAAAGGTGGTTGGGATCAGCATCTATCATTGGTTGAGTTCTCATACAACAATAGCTTCTACTCGAGTATTCAGATGGCTCCATATGAAGCTCTATATAGAAAGCGATGTAGAACTCCAACCTGTTGGGATGAAGTTGGAAAAAGAAATCTACTTGGACCTGATCTAGTTCAAGAGATGACAGAGAGGGTTCAAGTCGTCCAAAAACACATCTAAGCTGCTCAAAGTTGACAAAATATCTATGTTGACAACCGTCGAAGGGACTTTGAGTATGACGTTGGAGATAAAGTCTTCCTTTGAATATCTCCATGGAAGAGTGTCATGTGATTCAGGAAGAAAGTGAAGCTAAGCCCAAGGTATATTGGCCCATTTGAGATCCTTTACCGCAAAGGATTTGTGGCCTATCGTCTTGCACTTCCACCGAATATGGCTTAATTTTATGATGTGTTTCATGTATCACTATTAAGGAAGTACATACCAGACCCCTCACATGTACTAAACTCAAAGGTGGTGCAGATGGAAGATGATCTCTCCTATGAGGAGTATCCAGTAAAGATTCTGGATCGGAGAGATAAGGTTCTACGCAATAAGACACCCATCTTGTCAAAGTGTTGTGGAGGAACCATAAGTTTGAGGAAGCAACTTGGGAACCATAAGAGGAAATGAAGGAGAAACACCCTCACATGTTTGTGTAAAGTGATATTTTGGGGGCGAAATTTCTTAAGGGGGGAAGAATGTAACGAACCAAAGTTTTTAAAAGGAAATTCCCTTCTTATAATTATGTCATAAAATAAAATAACATAATGAACTACTAAGTGATAATTGACCTTTAAACATAATTTTTTCACTTCTTTTTTGGGAATTTTGAAAATCTGACATACAGGGTTATGTTCAAGATGATTTTTGGAGTCTAATAAAAAAAATTGGTGAATATTAACCTACCATTATGAATATTAACATAATCTTATGAATAGTAATATGAATCTTATTAATAGTAAATCATCCAACATAAGATCAACCTTACCTGTGAACAATTAAATGAAATTTAGACATATTTGAAAATGACAATTTGACCCTAGTAAACGTTTTGGTATTTTGTAAGTCATAAATAATTAATTATAATTAATTAATTACTTTAAAAGAAAACGTATTTTCTTAAAATGTGTTCATTAATTATCAAATAAATGTCTTATAGTTTTTTATATAATTTTATAAGACCCCACATAATTTTTGAAAGCACTATAAAATCAGTTTTAATTTTAAAAACTGTTATTTTAAGTAAATTATGATTTTAATTAAATATTAAATTAATAATATTTAAAAAATTATTTTTGAAAAATGGACTTCATTTTTGGATAATACATATAGAAAAAAGGTAGGGGTAAATTTTTTGGATTTTTTTGAGATTCTTGAATTTTTAATTAATAGTGAAATACTGTAATTTACAAGAATAAGCTAAATAAGCTAATTATAGAGTCATGTGTGATGTTCTGCTGACGTAATCCCACTTGCTTTGGGATCATGTGATATACTTTCTATTCTTGGTCATTCAAGACTCACTATTCCTTGTCTTAGGGGAAATTAATAAACTAATGAATTTTATATTAAGGAAACCCCTCTCCCCTCCACTATAAATACCACCCTTCACACACTCATTTCCTCACACCTCTCAAGCTCCAAGCCTTCTCTAAACTCTTCCCAAAAAACAACCCTAGTCCATCTCCCGCATCAAAGAGATTCTGGTCACATCAAAAGACCAAGCCTATCTTCCTAAAGGAGGATCTCAAGAGGAAGATTTAAGAGGTAATTTCTCTCCCTATTCTCCTTTATTTTTTCTTTCAAGTTCAAGTTCATTTATTGATCTCTCCCCACCTATCTTCATATAAATTGTATTTTAACTCTAATATTATACATAAAATGTAATTTTATGATTCTAATGGGATATTATATCATCCAACCCCCTTTCCCTCTTCCTTTTATTTTATTAAAGAGAATGTTGTTTGTGAGGTGTTAATTTATCACCTTCAAGAACGAAATACTTTCTTATTCCATTTATACCTTTAGATCTGGTCATGAAACCATTTTTATGTTTGAACCAGAATATTTTATATGTATTATTTCCTATTTAAAGTTCTGTAAATAACTTATGGCCATATTACTAAGTGATAAATTAAAAAAAGTTCATTGTGATCGAAAAACCGCGCAAATTAACCCATACAATCATCATTTAATTATTATCTAATGATTCAGCCACATGGATATAATATGATTCATTATAAGATCATTCAAACTTTTTTAATATCTTTAATAACATGTAATATAATTTCTGGATGTTTACTCATGTTCTACCTGAACTTCAATTTAAGAATACAAGTGAACCACTCAAGAAAACCATGAAAACAAACATTCTCAAACAATGTTTTAAAACTATATAACTCATCCAAAGGCACATAAAATCACTTAATGAAACCATAATGAAACATATTAATGTACGAAAGGTTCTGGATTTCTAATTAATTAATATAATTCCATTATAAAGGACATTAAATACAAGGAAGCATTCGGATACAAGGTAAGGGGTAATATCGAACCCAATTTTGTTCCTTCGGGTTCTCCCTCTTTCACTCCATTTTTGATATGGTTACTCCTTAAAGAACATTTTTTTCATCATTGTCTTTATTTTTCTGGGATATACATGTTTTTCACTGGTTTCTATGTCAAATAAAATGTTTTCCCAGAGAACTCATCTTTTAAGAACACCCCTTTTACTTCTCACTCAAAGGGGACGGTTCTTGTAACATGTATGTTATTCCCTCTTTCTATTGGGAACCCAAAGCTTATGAATGTGTTATTGTGAGATGAAACCCATTACATTCCATGGGTTACTTATGTACATTTTTTATATGTGTTCTATGTGGCAATCAAGATGATGATAATGTTATGATGTGATGGGTGCGCCCGGAATTATATAGCGCAATATGAATGTTTCAATGTGGTGGGGGTGCCTGGAATTATACAGCGCTCCAATGCATTGGGTAGATTTATGAATCTCATGAGTAAATGTGAAATGATTTTTGAAAAAGATGTCATCTTGGTTCACTAGTATGTGTGGTAGTTAACCACTATGACATGATGTTTCATTTTTATGCATTGCCACATTTCAAGTCTTATATTTATGCTTCCTCTCATGTTCATGATCTTTTTCTCATGTTATGATTATGCACACCCCATGCTATATTGTTCTTATCTATCCTCTTACTGGGCTTCTAGATCACCCTTTTTTTGTGTATATCCTCAGGTGGCTACATGTACTAAGGAGAGGAAAAGTTCCAATAAGAATCTAGAGAAGAAGAAATTAAATAAATATTTATTCTTGATGTTGTAATTGTTATGTATGGTCCTTGTTTCCCCAAGACACAAAACCTTTGGATCTTATATGTGTAATTATATTATGTTTTTTATCCTTAAAATTATGTAATAGTAAAGTAAAAAATGCCAAGATGCTATATAAATCCCCAAGGTGGGGTGAATTTAATGACATAAATTTTCTATATAGTATTTTATTCATATTGTTTAGATTATTTTAAGACTAGGTGTTGAGACAATGTGTGATTCCAAGGTCTTGTGATCTTGGGATAAATTCATGAAATATATTAAATTTTTTAAATATCATTAAAGTTCATTTTATTAGAAAAAGTATAAAATATTATAAAGTTTTGTCTAGATAATAAATTTAAGTGAACCATTGAGTTCAAAATTTGGGTTTTACCCTAGGTGTAAACTAACTATAGTTAAAATTTAGAATTTATAGAATATTCATCGTGGACGTAAAATAAATTAAACAATTAAAATAATGTATTTTTTTTTTAAATTAGGTGCCTAACAATTCTTTAAATAAAAACTTATTGGAGATTTTTAGTGTCATGTGAATATCCCTGAAATCCATTTATAATCCATTTGAGAGAATGGGATGATATTTTGTTGATGGATTGTTTTCATATTGATGGTTGATGACAAGAACAAAAAATAACGGAAAGATATCTCCAATGACTAAGATACTACATTATTCTTCAATAGATTGATTTGAATCTAGATAGTAATGTTTTTTATTTGGATTCTTTTCCTATTATTAATTTTTACAATGAAAATGGAATAATAAACCAATAGATTTATTTACTATTCGATCATCTTATGGGAAGGGTTTCTTGTGGGGATTTTTGTTTGTTAATTTTTTATTTAATTTTTATTCTTCGTTATTCATTCAAATGATAGTAAATCTAGGCCAACCGAGCATGGAAAAGGTTCATTATTACATTCCGTGTTTCCATCATTTCTCCCTTTATTCTATGCATGTTCGTCATTGGGGTATTTTTATGTTGATTTTACCCAAATACAAATGAATCATTCATTTTGTGCTCGTTTCATTGCAAAATTATTCAATATCAAAGAGATAGACACGGAATTAAAAGTGGATCATGCGATGATAGAAGTGGTGGGCGGACTGACACATGTTGAAAACACATGAGGGAGGCTTTTGGATGAATGGTAGAGTTGGTGTTTCAGGATGGTTCTTGAGAAAATGACATCTCTAGAAATCCCTTATCTACTGATGATCGTCCATGCTTGACTTAGATGTATGTTACATGGGTGGGATTGGAATCAACGGTAGCAGATCAAGGTGTGGGATGAGTATATTGAAATAAAGATTCTGCATCATGAATTTGGAGAAATTTTCTCTACGCAGAATATATTTTGGCTCCACATTCCATGTGGGAATCCCTTTATGGAAGCTATGGCTTTTGGAGAAAGAAAAGTATCACATTGTGTGTTACTGGGTCACATAGCATGTGGCCACTTCTAAATGACTCGATGTTTACCTCTAAGGAACACAGACATGGGATGGGGTACATGGGATGAATCACATCATTTAATCCCCTACAAAGACATGTATTGGACAAGTACATGGACTATGTTAGGTATAGGTACATTGGTAGAGTACATAAGAAAATAAACACTATGTGTACAAATACACAGACAAGGAAATGATATATTGGACACATTAAAAATAAATGTACAGGACTCAAGTTCAAGGGAAACAACATGTATCATTTATATACTCATTTTACTTTTTGAATCATTAATTTTGGCCATTTTCCACTATATCATGGACACATTTTTTTGGGTGTGTTCCCTATATCCTTTCCATAAAGGTTTGTAGGGATTTTTTTCCCACACCTAAGACATTGGTACCTTTAATAAGAAATATTGGATTAAGTTGTTGGAATATTTCAGTAAGGACGCAAGTGAGATCCTATATTAATAATTGTTCCCTATGTGGAATTATTGGTATCATCATGACATAATATATGTGTGATAGATCCTCTACATAGTAGGTTAATCAATACTGAGTAGTTGGTATACCCCATTTTATAAAGAGTGATCCTCGTCTATGAATCATATCACTTCAAACATTTATCATGTACTTATAATGGAGATACCCAATGAAAAATACCTCTCATAGGGATTTCATAAGTGCTCTTAGAATTAGTAGTGTGTTATATCATATGAGTATTATGTGGATTATTCTATCTATAATCCTAGTTTGACATACTATGGTTGGGAACTACCTTAAGACTATGTGTCTTTATTGAGTATATATGGATATTTTTGTTATATGGGTTGTATACTAATACATGTGTAGAGTTAATTATATTTAATTTGTTTTATGATTTGGTTTTTTGGGATTTCATACTAGGATTTGTTATAATAACCTCTACATAGGGTTTTCCGGCATCTGGCTTGTCTTTTGAAGATGATCAACCATAAAATGTCCTTGATAGACCAAGCCCAGATAGTTCATAATGATACGAGACAAATCAAGGTGCTTTCCTGCAGTATTCTGGAAGCATTCCTAATACTTCTTTCAAGTTACACAATTTTTCATACTCCTTGTTTTGGGATTCTATTTGTTCTAGATTACATTCATTTATTTAATGTTATACTTTGTTTGCGAAATTTTTATGTATGGATGCAGAGTTGTTCAGCTGCTTTTTAATTTCAATATTGTGTAGTCTTGGAAATATGTGCATGTGTACAAGTAGATATGATAAGGTTTCACATGTTAGTGATATTTATATTCATTGTTATTCTCAATCCCCTTGGTTATTGGTAGATGGATTGGGGAGTCACATAATGGGGCCTGTTGGGATGGGTCATGTCTAGCATGTTTAACCTTTTCAATTTAACCCTATTTTTTACTAATTTTTTATATTTTTGATCCTCATCATGTTTCTCTCCCACATAATCCTTCCATTATTCATCATATTCTATTATATTAGTTATATTCCACCGTAGTTCTTCAAGGATTATCATGGTGTATATTTTTTATTCTCCTCTATTAATATTTCATTCATCTTTCTAGGGAATATATTTTTCTCAAAAGATATAAAATACAAGTGTTTATGGGATCAAAATTTATTAATTTGGAAATCATGACATATTATTTTCAATTTCCATATAGGAGACTCATCTACCTTCATCAAATGGATTCCATCTGGTTGTCAATTATTTATAGTTTTTGTCGTAGTTTTCTCACAATAAAGATTTATCACATGAGCCTTGTTTTTTGTCATATTCCTATAATGGGTTTTAAAATATTAAAGGCATGGTTTTCATTCATGAAATCTTATTATTGTGTTATAAATGATTTGATGATTGAAGTGATTTTTTAGGAATGTAATTGTATGATTTTGGGAATGTTTGTATCGTATATGGTAAATCAAATTCCTGAATAATTAAATGACCCTTGAAAAATGTTTATTATTATGATAATGATGTCTCTATGAGAAGGGTACAATCCATGTGATCATGGATATAAGGTGGGTGATCTAGGAAAAGAATGGATTGGTTTGGATAACTACCCTCTCATTAAATATAAATAATACATTTCTAAAAAAATATTGGCAAGTCCTGGAAACTAATTTTGTTGATATCCATTCACAAGGCCTATGTTTTTTCACATGGTATTGTCCACCTAGTCATTTTTTCTTAGTCATAATGGTTTAAGGATCCCAGCTACCTATGACATGATATACATTACTAATCCAAGCAATTGTGAATTATTGATTTATTGAAACAAAAATATTTTATCATTCGTTAACTTTAAAACTATTGAAATTTTATTCATATCCTTATTTTATTAGGAAATATAATTAGCCACATTCTTCCAATTTTATTCGTATTTAATGAAAAAAAGATTTATTTAATAAAGAACTTTTATGGTTTAAATGGTGAAAACCTACCAATAATTATGGTCACACCCTTCATAAATCCATTAGATGAATATTGAATTTTTATGTTTGATTCGGTTAAATATAATGAACTTTCTAGATAGTGGGCGATTCATGATGGTTTGGTTAAGGATATGGTAGTGGTGTGTTATGATACTAGAATATACATATCATAGATATGGTATTTATTATATTGGTTAATATTGATTTTTCCATTGGACCAAAAACTGTATTACCATTATAGAACTCCTTTCATTTATTTTATTATATATGGATCTATCATGTCTTTATGTAATCTTTTATAGTGTTTTTTTTGTTATGTTATATTTTGTGATTTTATTTCATTCCCTTGTTATTTAGGGATCATATTTTTTATGTTATTAAGTTTGATATCACTCTCAAATGTATTTGTTGAGACCTAGAATCTTGTCATTAAGATGTGCAGGTTGGGAACTCCCATTGGACCATTATCTAGGTTAAGATGGGTGTTATGTTCTGGGATTACCAAAGTTTCATTGTGACATCTCTTATTATTTTCAACCTCACATAAAAGGAATTACCTAAATAATTGGTTCACACTGCACTACTTGAGTTATCATCACACTCAAAATATTTATTTAATTTTTCATGTAAGATCACTAGAAGATTAGTCGAAATTATACGAGTCTAGTCCATGAATATTAGAAAGCCAAATAATATCTTTTTCCAATAGAAATTGTAATATTTATTACTCTTTATAATGATTGTAAAATAATATGTTGATTTATAGACGTTATTCTATGATTTCAAGATTGGTTATTATTGACGTGGTTTTTGATTTATTCATGCTCTATGTAGGGTTTAGGTATTAAAAAATTAAACAATGAATGAATAATCATTGTTTAGAATTGGTCTGAGATACAAACCACCAATAGAATTGGACTCTAGAAGATTAATTATGAGGGAAAATATAGACATAATAATGTAAAAGAATGTAGACCTTTATAAGGTACAAATTTATGAATCATAAGGTTTATTTAAGATTTTTTAATGTTTATTCAAAAGTTCATAATTTAAATACATAATTAGATAAGTCTAAAATAGATTAATTTTAATTAAAAATTATTTCCTTAATAAAAGAACGTGTATTTCACAAGGATTATTTTATTATGTTTTAATGTAGAATCAAATCGAGGAAATTTTATATTTAATTAAATATCATAAAATATTATTAACAATATTATTTATATATAATATAGTTTGATAAGTAAAAAATAAAAATAGACACAATAAAGAAAATTCTATAGACCTTAACACTCTATTGAAGACCACTTCTTCTATAAAATTGGTACAAAGAAATAGAATTGTCATGAAAATGGTATACATTATGAATGGAAGTATAGAACCATTAAAATTGAATTATATAATAATGAATTATACAAATTAAGGAGTATATATAGTTTTTGTAATACGAAATGTGGATTTTATGATCATAA
Source organism: Viscum album (assembly GCA_963277665.1). Taxonomy (NCBI): domain Eukaryota; kingdom Viridiplantae; phylum Streptophyta; class Magnoliopsida; order Santalales; family Viscaceae; genus Viscum; species Viscum album. Next base: position 2,080,057,590 of record OY728126.1, read on the forward strand.
TGTTGCATAACTGTTAAATAATATTATAATTTTTCAATATGAACATTTTTCATTATGATAATTGGAATTAATTTTAAAAATGGGTAATGAAAATCAATAATGGATTCATAATGGTGAAATTATGTCCCTAAATAGAAGGTTAAAGCCTTTTTAAGCTCATATTTCCAAATATGGGAGGGAGGTAGCATCAATGGGGTTCATATTTGACCAATCCCAGGTAGATATTCTGTAAGTATGTACCATGTTAAATAATTATATGTAAAGTTCACATTACATGATATAATTACTATAACAATGTAAGAAAATCCTCCAATAAAAATAACACTATCACACAACACGCCTTTAGGGAATAATCTTGTTTAATAAGGGGTTATGTAAATATACCAAAATATTATAAGGTTTTTATTCTATTTTTATGAATGAAATATTTGTATCTAAAATTACATTTTCAATATTATTTTTCCAATATAATATATATTAATGTAATATATATATGAAAAATATATTTTGGGATTCAATGAAACATATTTTTTATTATTATAAAATATTTTAATCAAATAATTTGTAATGGTAAATTCATATATTTTAAATAAGATTTATTTTTTTGGATACAGTCTTATAAATAGATATTTTTTTAAATATTAATGAGAATATAATTTTATAATTTCCCAAAAAACATTTATAGTGTCCATAGAACCTCTTTTTTCTATATAAACTATTATTTTTCAACAAATAAGTATTTTAATTTAAGAATTAAGTTTCTCATATTTTGAGAATCTTTTGGATAAAATGGATTACGTATTTTATATTAAAACCATTTAATAATTCAATGGTGAATTTTCCTAGTTTTCATAGGTAGTCGAGTATATGTTTAAAAATAAAAATAATGTATAAAAATGATCTGGGTATTATGACATCATAATGATATTTGATTAATATACACAATACATTAATGTAATTATCAACTAATTTCATTCCCAGAAAAATAAATCTTTTTAATGTAATATTATTAATTTTAGAAACCTATAATGATCATTAAAAACCTAATTGGTTATTTTTACTTTATAATAAATTCATTATGAACCATACTCAATTATTTATCATTAATGATATTATTTTCAATAGTTTGGTTCTTAAATTAATAAACAATAAAAATACTATCCTTATCAAAAAACCATTTGAAAAACCCTTTGAGAGGATATTGGTTTTTTATTTTTCATTATCACGGTGTCTAATGAATATGATTATAAATTAATAGAAAAAACCCTAATTTTTATAGAAAACACCCATTAACTAGATCCCCTCTACTAATGAGAAAGTTAGAATGAATATACTCAAATGTTATATCTATAGAGACATTCCATAGAGTTATAATTGTTCAATGAACCTCTTCATAATCATTAAGAAGAAGCCTCTTGATGTAAGGGGTTCTATAACACCTATTTTAAGTTAATTAGTTTCATTTTTATAATCCATAATTTTTCCTAAATAAATATGTTTCTATATGTCCATGGAAAACCATTACTTACCAAATTTAAATATGATAGCTTAAAATCTCATTGAAAGCAACTGGAAACTTCTTTGTAAACTCTTCAGGATAATAAATTTATTCCATTATTTTGAATTCCACATTTGTGTGAATACCCAACCATTTATTCAATTGATATTATTCATCCATATATAATTAGGCCCCATAGATTGGGTTCTTAAATTTCTGAACCTATATTGCTTATTCTTGGGATAAAATGATAAATGGTTTCTTGTAATATTTTATTTTTGTCACACATGAATTTTTACATAATAAGGGTAAACCCTGATAGAAATAAAATTTTTTGTGTAATGAATTCATATCATTAGATAAAATAATTACCTTTTCATATATAATATCCTTGGTAATATTTTTATGGAAGCTTGTTGATAAAACCTGGTGATATTTTTACAAATTTTCGACCTTTAGTTGTATCCAAAATTCCTTATTTTTTCTCATATACTTATGATAATTTTTTAATGTTACAACTCATGAATTTATGATCATTATTTACTATTATTACTCATTTATTTTTGATCATGATCTATTTTAATGCCTCGTGAATTATCCATGACCACATACTTAATATTTCCTTCTTTATTCTTTATGAAGATTTCTACTCACCCATTCATTTGATACACACCAATATGAAATATTATACATTTATATGAAAGGGGATGTGGATAATAGTGTATTTTAATATGATTATATAATTTTTCTATACCTCATATATTATGTACCTAGTTTCAAAGAAAATAGAACTCAATTGTAATTTCAATGTTATTAATGTAATATATTTTCAAGGAACATGGTTAATAATCTTGTATAATAAGGGAATACCACCATAGTTTGTGTTAAATGTAATATTTGTCTAAATTTTTTATATTTTAACATAAAAAAATTTGCAATACCCCAAGGGATAAGTCTAAATATAATGAAACCTATTGAATTTTAGATAAATTATAAAAATATTGTTTTATAAGAAATAAAATCAATATTAGGATAATACGTCTTGATGTGGCTCTAGAACAGAGGTACATAGGGTAAATAACTATGAATGGGATAATTGGGAATTAACTCAAACTTTATTTAGTGCATGATAAAGAGGCGTTGCTCCACACCTGTTTTGACACACTTGGGGTCATAATTTGGTTTATGACATTATTTTTACAAAACATTATATAGGATATATTGATATTTTAATTTTTTTGGTTGATGTGTATTATCATAGAATCGGGATAATATAAAATTAAAATATTGAACATCTATTTAGATCAATTATAATTTGACTTAAACATATAGAAATTTTCAAATTTGATGATTCTTCATTATAATAAATTGTGGAATATAGATGATAATATGTGAATAATGGACATGATTGGAGATGATTTTTTATAATTTTAATATAATGGGTGTTAGAGTGAAAAATAACCCAATGATGATTAATTAATTAAATTAGGTCATGAATAACAACCTAAACCATGTGGTGTTTTTTGATACATCAAGTATTGAAAAAAATTTGTTGAATCCTTTATCCATTAATGACTATGAGTTTTTAGTTTAACCTTTGATCTACTTATAACAAAAAAATTGATCAAAACTATGTAGGAAATATTTATACATTAAATTATTTATTAAATATTATTTTTTAGGTATTCCAAATAGATTGATATTATTATTATTGGTGAATAATGATAAATAAAAAAAATCAAATGGATAAGGTTGAATATTTTGAGTAGTAAGACTTCAAAAAATTAATTTGCATTAGTTATTTACCACACACACTATGATAAATTATTGTGGGGGATTTAATAGTTCTAATGAATAAGGGGACATGATCAGTGGGAGATTATGATATAAACATTGAAAGGTTTTCACGATATGTTTCATGATTTTTCATTAATTATGTTGGTAATATTGACCTGTTAGTGTGTAGGAGAAGACAACATCTATGGAAATATATATTAATTAAAGTCTTTAGGGATTTTGAGAAAATTTTATGATGTTCTATAAAGGTGGAAAAAATGTTTTGAGATGTACAATGATCTCATGGACTTAGTGTTATGATATGATGATGTATCTAATTATCATAAATAATTTCAACTATGATTGAGACAGAATGAAACAATAACTACCCATATACAATATGTTTATGAAGGGGAATTGAATAATTTTTTTATATGATGTTGAAAGTGTTACAGGTTTGGAAGATTTAACCTTATTGCTAAAATCTAGCATAGATACCTAACGATTATACATTTTATTGACATTAAAAAAAGGAAATATATTGAATGTTGAACCTAAAATACAATGTGTCTAGTTTGGGATGCATAGACCTTTACCTAATCAAAGACTAAACCAGATTATTATAGATGGAAACTACTATTAACCGTATAAATAGAAGACTAAAAAAGGTAACAAATTTTATATCATCATAGATAAATTCAAAGATCTAAATAACATAGTTTTTTCTTACAGTCATCATATTTTCCAAGCTACCATGTACATTGTATGATTATAGTTTTACACATTCTATTTTTTTATTTATTTTTTAAAACAATATAGAACTAATAAATATGTTTATAGTGGTAGTGTTTTTTTTTTAAATATTTGAGGAACTATTAGATAATCAAGAATATCTATGGATTCTTCTCTTATATATGGTGATTATAATCTCACTACAATCCTTGTGATCATTACTATGGTATAATTTGAAAAAAATAATTGGGATGGACTTGTTTCTAAAGTATAATTCCATGATTCTTATAGAATTAAAGAATCTTTAGTGGTCTTGATGGAATAATAAAAAATTATCTTACTTGTAGAGATATCACAATCCATGTATTTTTAGGAACCACATACCATTTTAATTTAATGGTAGTGATTAGTAAAGAATGATAACAAAGGGAATATATATTCATATATAATATGTTAACATTATTTGGGAAAAATTGATATATTTCATGAAGTGTTTCATATAACTCCTTAAGAAATATAGGTGGAGTTATCAATTTAATGGATACATAGATCCAAGAAAATATCTAAGAACCCATATAAAATGGAAAATATTGAGTCAGATAATTAATGAAAAAACTTCAAGATCTTTTGGATAAGTGTTTTATTTGAATAATTATGCCTCAATCGGGATAAATGTGAATAAAATACCCTATTATAAGGATGTATTATTTTTTTAACAAGAATAATTGACTCAAATATTCTATATGATTAATGTTAGGTCAAGGTACCATCGTCTGAGGGTAAATAAAAAATATATTATAAATACTAGCATCTAACCAATATATAGACATTATGAGTTTATTTTAATAACCTTTTAAATGATTACTGCTCCTTATATATTTATAGTTTTTATTAATAGTGTTTTTAGGACTATATTGAAAAAAATTGGTCTTTATTATTGATATTATAATATATTACCAAATCTAAATAATTAATATGGATTATATATGTGTAATATTAAAAATATAGTGGAAAGGTAATACTTTTAGAAAATTCACAAAATGTGAATTTTGGTTACCTGAAATCTCATTATTCGAACATGTGAATTGATCTAGTAGAGGAAAATGTAATACTAGAGTGGCCTCAACCTAAAACTATTGCTGAGAGTCATAGATTCCATGGTATAGATGGTTACTATAAAAGGTATTTAATTTTTATGGATTCTTAATCCACTAACCATGTTATAATGAAATGGATTTATGTTTATCTAGAAAAGGATTGTGAATTCATTTAACAAGATTTAAAGAAGAGTTTGGTTAGTACATACGCTATAACTTTACCCACTAATAGGGAAAATATTTCTCATTTAAATTAATGAATCTTTAAATAGAAATGAGTTTTTTCTCATGAATAATGACATGGTGATCTCCTATGTATACCAATATTTAAATATGAATTAATACTATTATCCTATCCATGATTGGGTGATAGATGTAGTGATGTTTTTCCTTAGAGATATAGAGAAATTATATTTTTTGTTGGAAGTGTGATATATTTAATTATATATGTAGTCTAATGTATGTATTCATAGAATGAGATCCTAAAATGTGTCAAATGATATGGTTGGATATTCTAAAGGACTATCATTATTCTATTAATTATCACCCATGCAAAGAAAACAATGATGATGATAAATTGAGTAGGAAAGGAACCAAAGGTCTTATGGTGATGACGATTGAAAGTGGACCATTAATCAAGGACATGGAACAAGATTCATATGGATGTCATAAGGAAAGGGTTATCATCAAAATTATCTCGAATTATTTATTATCCTTCATTACAAAATATGGCTAAAAAAATAAAATATATAATCATGATTAAAAATTTAAGATAAAGGTTATAAAAAATTGGAACATATCTATTTTTCTTTTTGATAATGATACGGTATTGTGGTTTTGTATATGGATGTGTATCCCATCTACTAAAATGTAAGGAAATAGGTAATTGATGAACATCAAAACTCTATCTTATCTATACATCTTAAATAAAAAAAATTATTACAATTATATGAGATAATTATTTATGAGATAACCTAAAATGTTGTATTGAGGACTATACTATAAGATGATTAGTACATTAGTAAGTGAATGTGAATTAACAACTACCCATGATATTTCAATAAAAATCACCTATACATTTATAGAAGTGGTGAAACATCACAATGGTTATTGTTACCAACCTTCTTAATACATCATTGGGAAGTAATTACACATTGTTAATAATTGATAAATAAACAACTTATACTCATTTTATCCCCATAATAGTTGACTTATCCCTTAATATCCTTTATCATATGTATATTCAAAAAGTTTTGAGGCTTTATGGGACACAAATTTCTATTGTTTTAGTAGAAATTATAAAATATAATAATATGATCTTGAGGATATATCAAAGTATATGAATACTAAATAAAACCATAGAACAACATATAATTAATAAATTGATGGGAAGTTTGATAGGACTATTTAAGCATTGTATGACATGTTGATTTCTCTCTATATATATTTTCTGGGGAGTTGGGAAAAAATTTATAGTTGTTTAATTCTCCTATAAAAATATATTTCATTTGAGTATTCAAATTTTAAAACCCATTGATTTTATGATATGTTTATCTTTAAATAATATTGAAGTCTTTGAATGATTTCTCTACAGGAAACACTATTTTTAATTGAAATATGATATACTATTGAAATATTACCATTTAATGTGTATAAATCTATAATAAGTAGGATAAAAATGTATGAATAGGTATAAAAATATGTCAAAATATTTTTACATATCTTCAGAATTAATCCATTAGTTATCAGTAGGTTAAATAGGAAAATAAAATCATTTAAAAAAAGTGTTTTTTTTAGTTTCTTTATTAAATATTTTTTTTTATCATATAAAATTAAATTTATCATTATTTATAAATGATTTTCCTTAAATTTATAGTTAATATATTCTGTAGAGTAATTTATCAATCCACTAATGGGTTATAATATGTATGGAATAATAATTACATCAGTTTATGAATAGAAATATATTATTATAAAATGGGTTTTGTTGTTTTTTTCATGCATAATTTAAAATTGAATTCTACAACTTTTACGAATCAAATTTGATAAAACTGTTTCCATATTTGTAATGATAATAGAAAAAATTGGTAATGGTACTATTTACTTTTTTATTAATTATGAATACTAAAAATGAAAATAAAAATCGTCACTATATTGAAGTATAAAAGGGTTGAAAAGGGGATATAATTAAAGAGATAAGTGATAAAATGACTTAAAAATTGACAACATCCCATTTTATGAATATATTTTTAATCAATATCATCGTACCTTCAATTGTATGACAATATGAAGAATATTTATCAAGCTATTTACTTATTATATTTAGAAAATTTCAATACATACATTCATTTCAATATCCTTTTATATAAAATGTCGCCTCTATTCCTTTCTTATCAAAACCACATTAGTCATATCGCTCTTCTAATGAAACAAATAAAGATTTTATATAAATTAAGATATGTAATATATATAATAACTTGTTCCCCAAATTATACCAAATTTTAAAATCCAAAAAAATAATAATAATAATTTATTAATAAATATAAAATAAACACTAATATGGTAGACCACTAAAACCTAATAACATTAGTCAATAGATATTTCATATGTTTTAATATTGAAACATCATCAAATAAAGGTATTTTTAATTATAATAAAACGTCATTAGAAATATTAATTTCAAACTTATTAAATTTGAAATGTGATAAAATATAATCCATATTTTTTCTCCTCTCAAAAAAATTTACATACTATTACTTCCTTTAATTTTTCTGAAAAGAGTAATTTTTAGTTGAAAAGAATAGTTATTTTATAATTAAAATTTTTTAAGATGTTATCATTATGTAAGTGTATCCCGTATGTTTCATAAAATCATTTTTTTCATATAATATGTTTCTTTTTAATTAAAGTATTGTTTTCAATATTTTTTTGAGCTTATAAATACTAAGTACAGAAAAATATGAGCTAAAAAAATTGTTGTTTCCAAAAAAAATGTGGTTATACTTATCTTTGATTGCAGTTTTTTCAAGTTGTTATTATATTTTGGATATCCATTTTATACTCAGAAACATTTTTGTATATTAAATTCATCAATTTATTTCATTAAAATCAATGATACTAGAAACTTTATCTTATATATAAATCTTAATCTAAAAATTCATTATTATACAATCTTTTTTTATGTGACTATGTGTGTTTTTTGAAAATTAACATTGAATGTTTTTTATAAATATGATATAATATAATTATTAGAAAAATAAAATATGATGTCATAACATAGGTAATATGTTTCAGTTTTAATTTCTTCTATCAATATTTGTTACTAAGGTTAAATACACAGTTACCTTGGTAAAATGTAAATATATATATTGTCTTTTACTATGGGTAAATGAAAATAAATCATTATATTGAATAATATTTTTATAATATTTTTAGACTTATATAATAAGACACACCTTTATTTCTACTTTTTCTCCATTGAACCATTGATAGTGTCATGTTATTGTTGTAAAATGATGAGTGTTTCAAAAAGTGGCCCTTTCTTATCTTATATAATGATACAATTTCCACCACATAAAAGGAAAGATTAAATATATAAATACTCCTTAAAAATATTCAATTTTACTCTTCATTTATCCCATTCTCTAGAACTGGTTTTCATTGAATGTCATAGTTATCATATGTTATTCAATTTCACGGGGATTTCTTGGAAATGATCATGTATCCAATGCATGTATTAACAAATTTTTCTTTTTTTCATATTAATTTTACTCTTTTAAATATATTAATTCCATAATAATATGATATAATTAGTTTCATTATTTTAATAATATTATATTATATTAGTCATTGGACCCTTATTTATTTATTTTCAACCACTTGGAAATGCAATGAAGCATTAATTATTCGTCTTCAAGGACTACCGCTTCAATGAATAATCATTTTCTTGTTTTCATCTTATTTTTAATTAATTAACAAAAAATATTCAAATTTTTTTCAAAAAACATGATAATATAAAAACAAAATCATAATTAAAATATTATTATAGCAATAGGTAAAAATAAATACCTCATGAACCACACTCACAAGTAATTTGAGTTCACGTTTGGGAAATTTTAATCTCCTACATGTATGATTCATTAAAATATAATAATTGACATCCTTGGGAAGAGAAGAAAAAATATTATTTTAATAAATTAATAAAAATATGATTTATATATGGATTTTTATGTATTATGTTATGAATTTAATTTATAATTAATGTATATTTTTTCATTAATGAAAAAAACCGAATTAATTCAACACCATTTCCATTTTTACACAGAAATACTAAAAAATATATGATTGATATATGATATTTATAAATAAATAAATATATTTATTTTAATATAATAATTATATTTTAATAATTTATTGAGTTATAATGGATCGATAACAATATAAACATTATAAATCATGAAAGAATGGAAATAGTTATTAACACATGATGGGTGAAATAAGCTATAACATACTAATATAGCCATAATAAGAAAATATAAATGATATAACATAAGTAAAAATATGTCAATAAATTTATTTAACATATTTTTAAGGTATATTTTTTAATTTATTTTTGGTTTCATCAACCACGAAAAGAAACATTGTAAGGGTTTCAACTCAAAATTCTTACTTTCAGACACATTTTCTTGTATAAGCCTAATTTATTAAGAATTTTTTATAATATATTTATATATATATAGTTTACTATTTTTATTCATGTAAGTTTACATTAAAATTAATTCTCTCTCTCTATTTTATGTATATTTTATTTGAATGTTTTGTAAATCATATGTCATTCTTGGTCTCAAATTTTAATACCTTGAGATAATTGTAAGTTGCACACTATATTTTCATCTAAATAGATTAAATAATTCTCTATAATAATTTTGAATCATGATATTATTATATATAATGAAATTCAATGTTCTACTTAACATTTATTCCTCTCATGGTGATTTGATTCAAATGTCATAAATTTTTTAAGGAGTTTTTGGGACTCAAATATTTACCTTGCATCATAATCACTCTTATTCATCTATTGTAATTAATGAATGATATATGATAACCTATAATAGTATTCATAAGTATCCCAAATTCTATTATATTTAAATTTTTTTTTAATCTAAATTTTGTTCCCTGATGAATCAAATGTTTAATTAAATTGAATTTTGTGTAGAATAATTCCCTTTATTTTTAATGGATATTTCTCACATATACATTTTTTAATATACCGCCAATATGTTCCCTTCCCTATGAGAACTATAATTGTGCTTATATAAAATTATAATTTCATTCTAGATTTTTTATTTCAAATAAATTAAATCATAATATTTTTTTAACAATACATATTTTTAAGAAGGTCATACAAAAATGCACCAAAGGATTTTATATTTTTGTTATAAAAAATGTATTATCATCCAATACAAATATAATTTTTAGATTTTTTTTCTTTTTAATGGACCCATTATTATTTAGTAATTACAAAAATTAATGTATTTCAATATGTTTTCACTTCCCTTTGTTCTGTAAACATAAACTATTTTTCAAAGATCCATTATTAAATATTATTTTTAATAAGTAACCCATTTAAAGGTTTTTCCTATACCTTTTTAAAAACATTATATCCTTGTGAAGTCACCTATATTAAATAATATTTGAAAAGAAAGATATGTTTATATATTATAACTTACTATTATTATCACCTTAGTGAATTTTAATAGATTTATTATTTATAACTATTTATACAATAGATATAAAAAATTATCTCATTCACTTCATAAGTTATTTTTTTTGGTAATTTAAACATGAATATATTATAAGGCTTGTGAAATATTTTTTATTTTCAAATCTATTTAAACTCTTTGATTTATCATTGATTAAGTGATTTTCAATCCCCCTATATATGTTATTATGATGTGATTGTTTTTTTTAAGACAGATTTTTTATATGTTATGATTTTTTATATTCATGATATGAAATTTATTTCTAATGTTTATAAAAACCAATTATTTTCCAAGGGGGTCTTTATATGATTGTTTTGAAATATAGTGAATCCCATTTTATTTATATTAGTAATTATAAAATGTGTTGATTACTTTTATTAAGTGTATAAAAATGTATGGATAGTGTGATGGGTGTGACCTATATCTCCCTCATATTTGTTAGTAAATGTCTAATACCTCGTGATATTGAAATGTTATGTCGACACATTACTGAATAGTTTAGTTCGGAAAATGTTATTGTAGTGTCATTAATCTGTAAACATAATTTTATATGTAAGTGGTCATAATTTTAATCATTTTATAAATGGTTAGTGTGATTATGTTATGGTCTACTCATACAATTACACATGAATTGGTTAGGTTACATTCACCTCTCGCAATGGATGAGTATGATTGAGTTTGTCTCTAGTCACAATTTTATTAGTGAATGGGTCAGTGAGTGGGATTTTTAAGAAATACAAGAAATCAAATGTTTATGAATATGATAATCTATTTTCTTTATTCATTGATCCTTTTATATGAATCATGTTTTATTTTATCATACCATGGTAGAAATTTTATCATCTGAGGAGTTATGCCCATTTTTCATGGTCAGGGTTAAAACAAAATGTTTTATATTCTCTTAAATTAGAAAATTTTAATTATTCATAATTGTGCACTTGTTTTCATCTAAAATGTATGTCCTTTTTTATGTTAACCCTTACATAGACGTTGATATCAACCCTTTTCATTGGTTGCCATCCCTAGGTCATGAATATTATTAAATAATTTTAGATATATAAGAACGGGTCTTAAGGGGCTTGATTTTGAAGAAATATTTGGATGGGTAGTAAAATAAAAAGTTTATGTAGATAATCACCATGATTGTAGCCCTTTTAATAAATGGGTTACAAAACTGATTGTTCGATGTATTATATAAATTAATATATTAATAAATTATTTACTCCATGATTAGTTTGGGTCACTTTTGTTTGTATCATATGAAGATTTACTTATTTTTGAAGATTAATTTAATTATGAATGGTTTTATTGTTAGAGAACATATGTAAAAACCCAGGAGATAAGTCTAATTATATGATGATATCCAATAATATTGATAAATTCATGAGTATATGGTTTTCCAAGTAATATTTCCTTTCATATATACTAAATGTTGATGTAGGTGTGACACATATGCACCTAGGTTTAATCACCCTGAAAGTGGTAGTTTTATAATTTATTTGATCATCATCCTAATGCATGATGAGTGGGATTAATACTAATCATATAGGTTGTAAGTTCTAAGGGATTTTATTTTCATAACCCTGATACCTTTATAAATAATTATATAACATTTTTTCTCAATTACACTAAGTAATTGGGTTAAGATGTTCGGGGGAAAAATTAATGTAAACATGGAAAATCCAAGAGAGTTGCAGGATTAACGAAGTATGACCTATTTTTAATGGAATGAAGGTGTTATTGGGGAAAAAATATTAAGATTAATCATTCATATTCATATACTCTAATTATTTCTCATATTATCATTAAAAAGTGTGTTTTATAATTTGTTCAATCACGATCACAAAAATAAAAATTTGAATGGTATGACCTTACTAACTCGTAATAATCATATATGAGGTAATATTTTCCATGTATTACCAAGGATAATTAGATGGATATCATACTGTAGCATATATCTTGTGTTTCTCATGGATCTCATAACATATTCCTATTGTAAATGAATAAAATATTATGTATAATGAATTTATTTAAGGGGTAGAATGTAATGACATGATATTTTAGAACCTTTGAAACACATAAAATGGTATAAATTTTTTTTCATAAGATAAAAAAACAGAAAATATTATAAATACATTATTAATAAATATATAATAAACTTTCATATAGTATAAAATTAATAGTTATTACATTTACAAATAGATTATTAATATGAGTTAATTTGGAAAATTTCATAATAAAAACCTTTTTCTTTATAATGTAACAAATTTCAGGAATATAATAATTTTATTAAAATTTAAATTTAGGTTTTATTTGTTAACACCCCTAATGAAAATTATCAGATTCTGAATTTTTAAATGCTTTTGAAATGATTTATTTTTAATGTAAAATACCATTTTTTTAAACATTATTAATTTATCAATATTCATGATTGTCTTAGAAGTTTAAAATCCAATTAAAGTAATAAAATAAGTATTTAATGAATAAAATAATTCATTTTAATATATTCCTTTTGAATATAATTACAATGTCCAATAATTTTAGAACTAAATAAAAATACTCGTTTAATAAAACAATGTTATTGGTATTCATTTTAAATGTATTATTTTCATAGTGGGATTCAATTTGGGATTTCCATGAAAGACTCATACCTGTAATTAAATTTATATTAAATAAATTTATTTAATTAAAATAAATAATAATGATAATTCTATTAAATATATAAATTTAATGTTTAAAATTAACATTCCTCTAAAAATTTAATTTACACAAGTGTGTTTATTAAAGAGATAATTTTTTACACAGAGAGTAATTTATATGATAAAATTATTTTAAAATCATAATTTTGAAATTATTTCATTACATCAATTTTAATCTTAGTTATCAAAATTAATTATTATGTTAAAAGAATAGATACCCTGATAAAAAATTGGTAAAAATTATTTTATAAAGGGTAAATGAGAAAACATATAAGAATAACATTATCAAGTATGTGTTAGATAGAATCATAGATATCATATTCTAAAAAAAATAGTTTTTATCTTTGAGCCATTGAACCATGATTATTTTCATGGAAATATTAGAAAATGAATAATGTTTCCTAAAGTGCACCATTTCTTCTCTAATAAAATGACAAATCTTACACCCCTAAAAGCTACACATAAAAATTGAATACAAAATTAAAAATACTACATTTTAATCTTCTTTGAAACCTATCCCATTAACTTATTCCCATATTCTATCATTATTTTTCTATTCCCATAAATTTCAATGTTACTAATAACAAACGGTCAAGTCTCCAATGTATGTATTATTTATTTCATAAGTTTTACTTCATAAATATTCATCTTATAAATATCTAATTTCAACAATAATAATATTAATAATTTTTTTAATATATTTAAATGTTGTTATATTGGATTTATAAACCACAATTATTCATTTCCAACCACCTAGAAAATAATGAATGTCAATCATGAATCTGTGTGGACTACCGCATCCTCAAAAAACCATTTTTTTTATTTTTATTCTTCTTTTCATTATTTTAAAAAATTCTATTTATTATAATAAAAATAAATAAAGAAAAATTGTATCCTTATAAAAGTATATGTTAATATTATTTCCAAATAAATATTAAACTAACCAAACTCACTAATCTAGTTAAAGAGATTTCATGTTTCGGTATGTTTAACAACCTACAATAATGATGCTTTAAAATATGATTATGGATAAAAATGGGAACTTGATAATTAATATTGTTATAATATAATTATAAATTAATTATTTGTATATTTTTCCAGAAATTCTATAAATGATTTAATATAATATTAAAGAACATTTTTCATTCTCTAATATCTCTGAAATAAGTTTTAACAAATACCATTTTATTGTTTCATAACTAAAAATCTAATGGGATGATAAAAAATAATTTAAAATATATATAAGACATATATATATATATAATTATAATTATATTACATGATATATTTTGTTATTAACATGGTTGAAAAGGATGGGTAATGAAATCAACATTACAAAACATGAGGAAATATTTAATGTTTTTAAGATGGGATTGATGAAATACTCTATTACAGACCAATATAGCTATAAAAAATAATTATAAATATGGGATATAAAATATAAATTATTTTAATAAGGTGATTAAATATATTACTAATGTAGCTAGGATTTTTCAAGATATTATATTTTCATCAAAAAACAATGAAACATGGTAAGGGCATTGGCTCAAAAGTTACTTCTTTGAGACACATGTAATTTTCAGCACTAAATCTATTTTAAATGATGAATATAAATAATTTGGTTATTTAAAATAATTTTTTATACATATTCACTATATTTTAAATTAAAATTTTATCTCTCCCACTTTAAATAAGTTTTTATTGGAATGATACCAAAGCTATTAGGGTTTTATTTTCTAAAATATGAATCCCTTGATACTTGGGTATGATGCACTCCATGATTCATATTAAATGGTTTAAATAAATAGATATTTTAATTTATTATATTTATCATCTAAAAAATCATGATATTCAATATTTTATTTAAAATATATGCCTCTCATGGTGTTTTAATTGAAATTTTTCAAAGGAATTCAGGGGGTTTTTTATATAAATATTTTCACTGGTTCATAATCACTCTTCTTCATATATAGTCTTTAATCATTTATTATAACTAATAATTATTTTAAGATGTACTGATATATAATTTTTTTTGAAATAAAATATTTATACAAATTCTTATTCATTGATTTTTCTAATGTTTTTTAAAAATTCCTTTTATTCAGGATTATTCCCATTGAATTAATTAATTTTTTTCCATGTCCATATTTTTTCATCCCACCAATGATTTCCATAAACAAATGGAAATAGAAATTTTATTTAAATCAAAATATCCTCTTATTACCAAGACATCATTTTAAATAAAAAATTTCATTATATTGGTTTTCAATATGGTTATTCAAATAATATTAAAATTTTATCCCATCTTTTAAAAATAAAATACATTATCACCCACTAAAAATGTTATGCTTATAACATTTATATACTTTTAAGGTTCAAGTACTTATGATTATTATTTTAATGAAAGGGTTCTTAATGTCTCATTAATTTCTTTTTCTAAAACATTATGTCTTCTTCATTGTTCTATTAATAATTATTCATGTTAAAAGTGTAAATATTTCAAAGTATTTTATCTTCCATTTTTCAATACATTATATATTTTTGAATTCATACATATAACAGATTATTTTTAATGTTTATATTTCAAAATAAATTACACTAATAACTTTTACAACTTTTATGTATTTTCAAATATATATATTTAGAAAAATTAATATTATGTTTTCAAAAGTATTTTGTTTACCCTAAAAGAAAAAAATTAAATTACCTTTCACATTGATGTTTTAAATTTTTTTTGGGAAAACTTTTGTATTTTTTAATATAATTACTCTCCGATTTTTATATAATGAATTTATGTTTTTTATCATTATATATAAGTTTTTATCATATGATTCCATTTAATAATATTGTTTTTTGTTGTCGTATGATTTTTAAGTTCTTAGTTTTTGAAGGGTTGGTTGGTTTATTAAACCCATTATTTTTTCCATCGATTATTTATTTTATGGTTTTGAAATATCATGAATCCCATTTTATTTGTATGGTTTAATTTATGTTGTGAGGTATTTTCTCAAATAGAACAAAAATATTTGGATGATAGAGTGGTATCGATCTAAACTCCCTCCATCTCATTGGGTAAGCTTTTATATCTATTAAAATTTAAATTTCAAGTGAGTAGGTTATTATGTAAATAGGTTAAAAAGTAGGAGTTTTATGAGTTTAATATCCACTTAGAGGATTTTTTATCACATTAATAAGTTGATAGGTTCACAAAGGGAGAGTGTAATGACATTAGGACATACTCACAATTTTACATGTGAATAGTTTATAGAGTTTGAAGGTTCACAAAGGGTGAATGTGAGGGACTTTAGATCAACTAAAATTTTTATGTGAGAATGGTTTGATAGGTATCATGGTTAATAATGATAATATACCCCATTTTTTATTGTGCTTCTTCATTTCTATGGAAATGGAACCTTTTATATGCCTCATGTTTTATTTTATCAATCAATAGTAAAAGTTATATATTTTTATCTATTATACCCTTTTCTCAGGATCATTGTTTACAATTTATGTTTTTATTACTTTAAATCAAATATTTATCCATATTCATTCTATCTCAAGTATTATGATCTAATAATTTTGGTCTTTTTTATATTTTCCATTACCGATCATTTGAGTTAACCACTTTCCCATGTTTCCATTCCCCATGAAATGATGATGATTATATCATGTGATACATAAAATAAAGGTTCTAAAAGAGAATTATTATATAGAATTGATCACATGATTAGTGATATAATATTTTAATGTAGCTAATATCCATGACCCTAAACCTTTAGGTCCTTAGGTTATGAGACTGCCTGTGATATGTCTTAATTATATCATTATATTAATGTTTTATTTAATTCATGTTTGAATTTGGTATATTCAACCAATATATGATTTATTTCTCTACCTAAATATTTATCCATGACCACGAGGTTCTGGTCTTCTTATAATACCCATCAAAGAGGTCATAAGGTACTTCCCAGAGGAGGATACTCAAAGAATAATCATATGTTACTATTTGTATTTTGGATGTTAAATTATTATTAAATATCCTAAAAACATTATTTGAGCATATTAACATGGTTGAATATGTATTTTTACTAAATGATATTATTCTATGTTAATTATATATCGATTTCTGATCTTCTTCCCATTCATTGGAAAATGAGAATATCACTCATTTGTATGTGTGTACTACCACCTCCACGAAGAGATGTGATTTGTTATTCATTTAATTTTTACATGGATGAACAAAAAGACTAATTTAATCAATATATGTGACACATATTATATAGTTATTGTTATGGATTGTTGAAATATTATTTACTGTTATTTTCATTCATGTACTGAAAAGTGGAAACATCACTTCTGTGTATGTATGAACTACCATGTCAATGAAGTGATGTAATTAAATTTTTAACAGTGATTTATTTGAATAGTAATGAATATATATCTAATAATTAAATATGAGAATTATTATATGATTAATATTCAGTAGATAACTAAACTATGACCATGGTTCATGTACCAGATCCAGTTGTCCAAAACATTCATAGAATGCAAACTCGTCCTTACATGTATGATCATCTTAATAAAAAATTATTAACAAAAGTATAATTATAAATTATAAAGGATTTATAAATTGAAAGTTATGTATTAATATTATTCTAGAAAATGTTTAGAATAAATCTATACTCATGATAAATTAGGTTTGATTGCTTAAATTGTAAGATGATACTTGATGTATGGGATTATATTACAATCTCATTTCGTTACAATATTGACTCTGTCAAAATTATATTGAGTAAAATTATATAATATTTATCCTTAAAAATCCATCTATACACTTTTAATTTATTGTTTATGGTGTTTTAATTTTTTATTTTAATAAATTGTTCCGAAAATATTTTTATTAAAAGTATACATTATATCCTTTTTGTTCAAAAAACATTTTATTCTTGTCTACATTCATTAATTTTTTTTAATTAATATTCTTTTGTATAATAAATAAATTCATTTTCAAACATATGTAATTTTATTTTAATATTTTTATAGGAATATTATATTTTTTTAAATGATATATTTTTCTATTTTTCCAAAAGTGTGAAAGGAAGATTTGTTTCAAATCTTACTTGAGGAATGAATTTTCTTCATTGTAATGACATTTCTTTTCTTTGAATCACCCATTACACAGTTTCATGGTTATTTTCAAATGAAACATTTTTATAAATATACTATAACTTTTAAGTATCATAGATAAATATGTAAAAGTATATTTTTCCATATTTTAAAATAATTTTCATATTCCCTTTAAACTATATTCTCCATCTATCTAAATTTTCTTTGATGTTTGTTATGATTAATTTAGGAAAACATGTAATAATAATGTCTATGTTTTCATATATATTTCTTATTATTATGTGATGATTAATGATTTATAAATATCATTTATTTCCACAGACTACACTATTATTAATTTAAGAATGGTATTAGAAGAATATAACACACATATGTTTGGTTTTCATTATGTGAAGGGTGGGTCCATTAAATTCCTAAAATCAATTCGGTAATTATTTGTATATCATGAGATAATTTTTACTATAATGGGGAGTGTTCCTAGATTAATATTATATTATTTCCATTATGACAGTATTGGGAGTGTACCATAACTGTGGAAGTGATGGAATTGGGAGTGAACCCACTCCCATATGGGATATTATCCATCTTTATGGTCGTAGTAGAGATCAGTTTCCAATGAAATGTTTTTATATCTTATTGAATTCATAAAAATTAATGTTTCATGGAATTATTATTATGATATTTTATCCTGTATCATGATTTATTAATGATTATTCATTAATCTTATTGATCTTATTATTCAAAATGATTATGATTTATTCTATAACTCATGATTTATGAATAATAAATGATTAGTTATGAACATTTTTATGTTCAAATAATGATATAATAGCCATATGTGTATCATATTCAGGCATATTATCACTAGTTTATATCTCCCATGTTTACCCTTATTTGGAATCTATGATAACCCTTTATTATGTTTCAATTTCCCCCAATAACAAATGTCCATGAAGTGTACTATAAAAAAATAACATTGGGGAGATATTGAATATATTTTATTAAATAAGATTATTATATATAATGTATCTAATAAAACTAAACCTTTATAGTTTTCATGAATTCATAATTATGAAATAAATTTATAATTTATATTTAATTAGGTTATATTAATGTATTTTTTTGCTTTAAGCCTCCTCATTTGGTATCAGCAAAATGGTTTAGTTATTTTTAGAGGATAGGTTTGTAGAATTTTTTCAAAGACCTAGGTGATAAATCCTTTTATAGGATAACACCCTGGGGTTCTGGTAATGTATATCTTTTTTTTTACTAATAATGAAGTCCTTTTCTATATATTTTGAAGTGAAGGAAGCTATAAAATAGATTAACCTTCGTCTAACCACCCTCAAAATGATTTTTGAGTATCAAATCGATATAATATTAGCTTATTATGAGTGAGACTAAGATATGAAAAATTGATATACGGACCCATTAGATATAATTAGGTTAATTAAAATTCTATTTATGAACCATTTTTATTAATTAAACGTCTAAACCTATGAAAATAAATGATTTTATACAGTGATATGAGGTGGAATTAATGTTTCATGGGATGAAAGATGGTGTCAACATTTAATCAAACATATTTATGTTTTTCAAACTCCTATGATTGTTTATAATTATTATATATGTTTTATACTCACAAAAACTATTCATTTTTAGTCAACAGTTAGAACCAGGAAAAATCAATGAACAATGACAATGTTGGGAAATGAAATAAATGTCCCCTTTTGAAAAAAAAATGAAATGGGAGACATAATGTGAATCCTTTTAATTATTCATAATCATATATCTAGAAACTTTGGTTAATATTATAATCATATATGAGTTTAAAAATGATCCCACTAAGATTAAAAATGAATTTCTGGAATGTTATGGTGATAAATACCATATAGGGAAGAATATTCAACATTCAATATGTCATGGATATTGGAGGAACATACCTATGGTTTGTCTCAAAATAACATTAAAATGTTTTATTTTTGGAAAATAATTTAATATATAAACTAATTTAAAAGGAAACATAAATATTACAATAGAGGGAAATAATGATTATCCTACCATACTACTAATACTTGAATTTCTTATTTGTGGGGAACTTTTTCATTAACCTATTAAATTCCATGATCCAACTGATATCTTCTATACCAATGAAGGGTTAGTTCTATATTTATCATTAAAGTGTATTATCATTATTAAATAACACTTATCCTACAATATAATGATCATAAATTCATGTATATGTTTATATGAATATTCTCCATGCAAATATTATTATTCATCTTTTAGTGGAATTTTATATGATTTTATGAATTTTTAAGATCTCTCTATATATATCCAATAAAAAATTATGGAAAATAAAATGATGTTTGATATTCTAAAATAAACTATGATAGTATTTGTGGATGTATTGATACAAACATCTAATATATATTACTTTCATTAAATTGGATTTAGTACATATTCATGAGGAATATTTATCTCAAATGTTTGGAGAGAAACTCAATATTAAAGATATGCCAATTATTTAATAATATTAGTATATATGTCGTAATTATGTGATTATTCTTCACAAAATATGTGATGTGTATTTCTAAAAAGAACTCATAAGTGGTTCTATATATATATCAACAAGCCCATATATAATTTCCTTAATTGAGATGTAATAATTGAAGAAGAAACACAAGAGGAATTTTGATAAGGGATTCATACACCCCAGTGTGTCACCATAGTGTGATTATATTCTTTTTTATATGAATAATTATGGGTAATGAATAATTTTACCTGATAATTAATAACATAAAAATATTAATATCATGAAATAGATACCCTACCCGATATTGACGACTTCAATGATCACTATTGTGGAGCCCAATTAATTTCCAAGGATGACCTTTACATTGTATATAATAAATTGGTGGTTTTTAAGGATGATATACCAATTTTCTCCATCCATATATGGTATAATAATTATGAATTTAGAGTTATTTCCCTTGGAACCACCAATTGGCAAGTTATATTCATGCATTTAATAAAATATTTATTTATATTTTACCTTTTTTGTGTTAGTATTTATAAATGATAAACTATAATACTCTAAGAGAATGTAATATAATTATGATCAATTAAGGATTGTGTTGAAGACCTAGTATAAGGATAACATGTATTCCAAAATTATAAATTGTGATTTATTTCTATATAATGTTTCACTCATGGTCCATATAATCTCATGAAATGGTATATCTAAGAATCCATCAAAGATAGAAGTTACTATGATATGGACCTGATCAATATCAATGACCAATATCCTAAAATTTATAGGGTTTTATAGATACTATAAATGTTTTTTGGGAGATTTATCATGGATATCAAATCCAATATAAAATTTTACAAGGGAGTTATCTTTCTGTGGATATATTAATGTTGGTAAAATTTTAGAAATATCATGTGAAGGAGAGTCAATTCATATATGCTCAAATAACACTACATCATTCAAGATTCTATGATTTATATTGATTTATTGAATAAGGGAAAGATAAAATTCATGATTTATAATGATATTTTGATTTCTTATGTTTCATGAAATTTAAGATTTTGAAGAAGAAACACTAGAGAAATTTTGATAAGGGATTCATACACCCCAGTCGGTCACCATAGTGTGATTAGATTCAATTTTAGATGAATAATTATGGGTAATGAATAATTTTACCTAATAATTAATAATATAAAAATATTAATATCATGAAAAAGATACCCTAACTGATATTGACGACTCCATTGATCACTATTGTGGAGCTCAATTAATTTCCAAGGATGACCTTTACAATGTATATAATAATTTGGGGGTTATTAAGGATGATATACCAATTTTCTCCATCCATATAAGGTATGGTAATTATGAATTTAGAGTTATTTCCCTTGGAACCACCAATTGGCATGTTATATTCATAGATTTAATAAAATATTTCTTCATATTTTACCTTTTTTGTGTTAGTATTTATAAATGATAAACTATTACACTCTAAGAGAATTTAATATAATGATGATAAATTATGGATTGTGTTGAATACCTAGTATAAGGATAACATGTATGCCAAATTTAGAAATTATGATTTATTTCTATATAATGTTTCACTCATGGTTCATATAATCTCATGAAATGGTATATCTAAGAATGAATCAAAGATGGAAGTTACTATGAGATGGACCTGATCAATATCAATGACCAATATCCTAAAATTTATAGGGTTTTATAGATACTATAAATGTTTTTTCAGAGATTTATCATGGATATCAAATCCAATATAAAATTTTACAAGGGGGTTATCTTCCTGTGGATATATCAATGTTGGTAAAATTTTAGGAATATCATGTGAAGGTGAGTCAATTCATATATTCTCAAATAACCCTACATCATCGAAGTTTCTATGATTTATATTGATTTACTGAATAAGGTAAATATAAAATTCATGATTTATAATGATATTGTGATTTCTTATATTTCATGAAATTTATGATTTTGGAGAAAATTTACCAAACTCGTGATATAGAGTTGGAAATAATAATTACTATATTGAAAATATAATGGAAATCTACATATAGTGAAATATGTGACATACATGATGATCAAAAAATCATGTCTTATATATTCACATTGAGAGAGTAAATTATTCAATAATAGAGTTGGATGGAATTTTATGAATATTATGACTACCCAATTCATTACCACTTTGGAACGGTAAATGTGGTGGATGATTACCTATGACAGAAGTAAAATGCTATCTATTCCATCATAATGATTGAAATTTACCTAAAAATTATCTATTTATTGATTATAAACTCCATAATAATCTAAAAGGATGAAATAACCTATCTTTCTCCTATGAATATTCAAGAATCTATTAATATGACAATTAAAGGGGCTCACAAGGATGATGCAGAACAGTATGAGTAGATGATGAATTTTATTGAATTCAACCTTTTATATTATGTAATGATAAGTAATATGAATATATTTTTCACCCCATCAATAATATATTTGAATAAGTATCTATTAGATAAAGCTCAGAATTCATTATTCACTATTCATCCTGGAAGTGTTACGATGTATAGATTTGTAAAAGAGTATTTATTATGGGATATACTAAAAAGAGATATTTCATACTATATATCATTATATAATGTATTTTATTAAATTACGGTTGTGAAAAATACTCTGGAAATTTTACTACAATTTCCTACACGATAATTAAAATGGAAAAAATGATAATGGGTTTCATTATCAGATTCTCAAAACATCTAATGTCCATACTCGATTTTGAGTTGTATAAATTTTAGTTTTTTTAATTATAATGATTGAATATTAATATTTTTACCATAATTTGATGATATAGATTAAGGATTTTTTATGTTTTAATGTATTACCCCATTCTATTGTTTCTAATTAGGACCAGAGGTTTACTAAAGTGTTATGAAGAATTCTTCAACAAGATTTGAATATAAAAATTAAATTAAGCAACGCATTTCATCCTTAGAAATTTGTTAAGTATATGTGGACTATTTATACCCAATAATATATATTTACTACATGTACATCAATTTCATGGGTTGATGGGATTAATACCTTTCTCTAGTTGAGTTTTCTTACAACAATATCAAATAATCACGAATTCAGATAGATCATTTTGAAGCCCATTATAGAAGGAAGTATAGAACACCATTGTGCTGAGATAATTTTAGATAAAATAATCTATTAGAACATGATAATGGTTTGGAAATGAAATATATTTTTACATCCATTGTGAAAAATTTCATGGTATCTAAGAGTTCACAGAAAAAATAGGCAGACAATCAATAGAAATATATGATACTAGAAGTTGTTGATAAGGCATTCCAATAAATATCTAAATGGAATATAGTTATGAAATTTGTAATAAAGGTAAACCTAATACATATATATTGACCCCTTTTTGAACATTTTATACATTGATATGTTCTGTGTATCTATCTTAACGAAGTACCTACATGATCCCTCACAATAACGTAACTGATAAGTCATACCACTACATAATTATCTCCCATGTGAGGTGAAACTGTAGATCATTCTCACTAAAATAGAGAATGTTATTTGGAACAATACAACTCACCTGAGGTATGTTTTGATTATAACTATAAATTTATGGAAGCAAATTGGGAACTTGAAGATGTGATGATGTAAAAGTGTCGTAATTGTTTTATCAGATTGATTGAATTTTGATGGAAAATTTCATATAATATGTTAAAAAATAAATGAATTGTATTTTATTATTTATTTATCTTTAACTAAGTTTTATTTATTTGAATAATTTCTTTATATGAATCGCCGATTTGTTATGAATAGTGATATAGAGTTTAATTATTATTATTTAATGTGACATTTATTTACTTTCTCTTGGACTGATGGATATTTATAAGTATTTTTATGTTATTAAAATTTATTATTTAAAAAAATTCATATATATTCATTCGATATAAATTTATTAAATACAAAAATCAAATCATTTGAAAGTAAAAAAGAGATGCTTTACCGACACCTCTATTTTTGCACGCAATGTGTTTTTGTCTTCATAAATTAGATTAAGAACTACTGATAAATTATTTTAATAAAAAACTAAATTATATAATAACTTAACAATTTTATCATTCATAAAATTGTTTTTACATGGAATGAAATAATAATAAATTCAGTTTTATGGTTGATATTGTATTTTTCTAAAAAATCATTGCATTTCATTTTTAATAATTATTTAAAAATGTATTTATATAAATAATAGGAAATTAATGTGATAAATTGGTTTTCTTATTTTTAATTCTCATTAAAAAATATAGTAATGAGTCTACTTTCATTTTTGTTCATTATAAATAGTAACCCAGGTAAAAATTCAATATTACAATAATTGTTAAAAGGGTTAACGTGGGGTCAAACTAATAAAGATAACTATTAAAATGACATAAAAACTAATCCAAATAAACTTTTATGAATTTATTTTAATCTTATATCATCCATAAAGTAGTTTTTGGGAACTTTTGACCCACTTTACAGTGAGTGTGATATTATTATATTGTATTAATTTTTAAAATTTTAAGTGTGACACTCTCCTCACTTAGAAAAGGATAGCTCATATACACTATTATCCAAACAACTATATAAATTTTATCTAAAAAAATATCTTCAAAAATACACATCCAACATACTAATCCAGTACCAAGATGTTTTTGGTATTCCCAAAATCCAATCTGAGAAACATTAAGATACTTATCAAAATTAGGATACTTGAAGAAGAAGTATATGTTTTTTCCAATATTTTTGTTGTTTATTTATCATAAAAATTTTCTTCTCATCAATTAGAAAATGATAATTTTGCTCATGCGCATGTTTAGACTACCGCCTTCACAATGTGGTGTGATTATTTTTCCAATTCATTATTACTATTATTATAATAGTGTTACATTTAATGATTAAATATTATATTTATGACATAAATTTTAATATTTAAACATGATTTATTAGTTACCTTTCTTTAGTTACATCTATCAAATAGTTTAAGTGTCACTCGTATGTACGTACAATGTTCCATATCCATGAAATGATGTAATTCATTTTTTCATATATATTTATTTGAACCATTAAACAAGACTAAATATTATAAATATGACATGATTAATATTATATTCATAATTATTCAAGGACCAAGGTCCAAAGACCAGAACCATTAAATTGAAACATTCATTGAATGAAGACCCGTTTTCACATGATTATTCTTTTTAATGAAGAATTTAAACAAAAGGATAACTAGAAATTTTAAATATTGGTAAATTTTATGTTATTTAATAATATTATACTATAGAATATTTATAAAATAAATATATTTATTACACATTAGGTTTTAATTCGTATAAGGAAATACGGTACATTATGTAATGGTTTTTGTTATATTTTATTTTATTTTCTGGATATTCTATATTAAACACCCTTTGAGGGAAATTATATGATATTTATCCTTTAATATCCATTTATTTTCTTCATCAATAATTATTTATTTGTTTTACATGTTTTTTGTTCATAAACAGATTAATAAAATGTTTTCTATTGAAAATTCAATAGTACATATTATTTTATCAAAAATGTTTTCTTCCAAGTTTTTTAATGTTTTAAAGAATGTTATTTTCTAGGAAAATATAAAATAATTTTAAACCATAATATAATATTCTTTTTATCATTTAAGATATATATTTTTATTTTCTTCCAAATGATATAATTTTATATTTTTACCAAATGTGTGAGAGGAATCTTTGTTTTAACATTTACTGCATGAATGACTTTTCATGTCATCATGACCATTTTTTCATTGAATATTTCACTAAATTTTTATAAATTTATTTTTACAGAAAGTATTTATCTTCATTTTGTATAATATTTTTAAATATAATGATGTAAAATGATGTTTTTTCTTATATTCAACGAAATTTTCAAACACTGCGTTGAAGGTATTTTTCATCTATGTCAAGATCATTTAATTGTATTATGTTTCATTGAAGATATGATCCTATGATATAATAATTTTTATTTTTGTGGATGTATTATGTATATTTCATGATTAAATTTTCAGGAAAAAAATTATCTTCCAGAGTTTATGTTATGATAAATTGGTGAATGTTTTTATGATCACGTAAATCGGATTTTTATAGAATTCATTATTTGACATGTTGGGTTTTTAAATACATACAAAACAATAGGTAATTATAAAAATCTCATGAAATAACACATACCAAAATTGGGAGTGATAATAGTTTATTATGGGACTCTATAAAATAAAATAGTCATGGGTTTCAACCATAACTAAGGAAATAATGGAATGGGGAGTGAACCAAATCCCCTACATTAATTTTTCATCTATGATAGTGTTGGATGTTTACATATAATAATTTAACGGTTTTATATTATTTATAATTTCCTTTAATTCTTATGACATGTTCTTATGCTTCGGATATTCTATGGTGGGTCACAACTGATTGATGATGATTCCTCTCTCAAATAACTCACGTCTTTTGAAATGAAAATTCATTATTCCATGAAAAATTATTCAGGATCTGTGATTTATTGTGTATAAAAATTTAAGTTATAATCATTATCAGATAATATTATATTTATATTATTATTTTACATTATCTTGATTGATATCTTCCATGTTTTCACTTTTATATAATTTGATCTCACCCACTATTATATTTCCATTTTCCCACAGTCTTGAGGAATGGTTTTAAAAAAGGAATGTCTAAAAAGAATATTATGAGAGAAACTATTTCTAGGATTTTTTTATTATATATAATGAAATTTTTTATAATTTATTTATATTTTAATGATAAAAAAACTGTTATAGTCCTCAACCATGTAATAATTTCAAAAGAATTTAATCTCCATTTTAAATAATGAATTATTTATGCATGTACTTATAGGGAAATCTAAAAATAGATCTTTATTATACAATATATGGGAATATTTATATATCTTTAACATGGAATTATGTATATTAAGGAAGAAAACTTGGGTAAATGGCATTGGGAGTGGAACTGGTAAAGATACAAGAGATCCAAAAAAATATCAATGATAATAACAGTAAAAAAGTGTTATAATGAAAATAGAAGGAAGGGACTATTGTTTCATTTTAGGTATCTATTATTCTTTAATATATCACCATATAATAGGGTAAAAAAAATTTAAAATAAAGGGAAATCGTGTCCAATGTATATTAAGAAATTTTAGACTTTGGAGCTTGTCAGACTAGTTGCATTTCGGTTAACACATCCTCCAAATACATCAAAAGTCCATGAATTCTTCCATGTGTTCCTATTAAGAATGTATATGTCACAACCAAAACAGATACTAGGAAAAATTTATATGTAATTGAAAACTAACCTATTGTATAAAGCATAACCCATCAATATTATTTATGAAATAGAAAAAATAATGAGAAAAAAGGTAACATGACTTATGAAAGTATTTTAAATAAATCAAAAATTGGAGAAGTAATTTAGGATCCTAAATAAGTGATGAAATATAAATAAAAAAAATTATTTTTTGTAAGGAAGATAATTTTAAATGTGAAAATGTTTGTGGGTGGGGAATTTAATAGCCAAAAAATTCCTTAATAAATTTCTTTTGTTTCGTAATGACTAT
This sequence comes from Viscum album, assembly GCA_963277665.1. Lineage (NCBI taxonomy): Eukaryota > Viridiplantae > Streptophyta > Magnoliopsida > Santalales > Viscaceae > Viscum > Viscum album. The sequence continues at coordinate 2,080,086,497 of OY728126.1, forward strand.
TTTATTAGGTTATAAAATATAACTACATTTATGGAATTTTATATTTTATTAGTAGTCAATAATTAATTTTGACTATATTATCTATAAATAATTCATTATAATGAATGATGAGGAAAATTTCACACACTAATATAAACTCCATATGATTTAATTCTACAATAAATAACACTCCTACTAAAAAATAGTGAACAAAGTATAATTGGTAAAAATATAATAAATATTCTCACAGGAAGTATAAATCCTTTTTAATTCAAGTATAAAATGATGAAGTATTAGAATGATTTAGTATATATATAGTGTTAATGTTCCAATTAACCAATATGAATAATGTTCAATGTGATTGTTGTCTAATTATATCATTAATAAATATTATCATTAATCAATAAGACCATTTGGAATTATGAAAATTGTAATAATTTTATGTTATAGGTAGTGATTAGAGATAATTGATGAAAAATAGTGAAATAATTGTCTTAATTTATAGGATTATACATTTGGAATAAAATATATTATATCATTGGAGGAAGATATTGTCACTTAGGTTTTCCCATAACAAACCCCAATCATAGATTCTATAATTACCACTCGAGTAGAATCAAGTATGGGAGATTTTTAAGTAAATTAAGAGAACCACAAGATCAATGGTCAAAGATCCTCAATCGAAAGTTCCACTATCACAAACCAAACCAATTGGGGGAATTCTAGTGTAGTAATATTTAATTTATGTATTCCAAAGTTTTATATATTCAACTTTTGTTTTTACAAATGAAAAAATTTCCACTACATTTCAATTTTCATTATAGTTTTATTTAGTAAATTATAAATGAATATAAGATAAATATAATAAATATATTTTTTGGATATAAATAAAAAGTAGTTTTATTTTTTAAAAACTAAATAATTATAATATAAATATATGATGAATTTAGGTATTTTAAATTATTTATGTAATAGAAATTTAGAAAAATATTTATTTAAATATAAATTGAAATATAATTTTATAATTTCTTAGATCTTTTTTATGACTGTTAGAAAGATGATTGTATCAAAAAAATGGTATTTTTCATCAAATTTGTATTTTTTGTTTTAAAATAAATTTATTCATAATTATAGAATCCTAGAGATAATTTTTCTTTATTTTTGGAATCAGTATGTTGAAATTCGCTAATTGTGTATTTTTCATAAATTTCTATGATCGTCTAATGTTTGAGTGAAAATTAAATGACGGTATAAATATAAAGTATCTATTATGAAAAATATAATGAAATAAAAAGGATGTAATAAATAATATAATGGGATTATGGACCTAATATTTTTTCACATTAAAATAAATCATTTCATGGTTTTAATACTAATATAACATACATATAATGAATCGGAAAAACATAAATTATAATTAAATATATTAAAAAATAGTTTTATTAAAATTGATCAATTATACATCATCACAGATAGTATTTTTAAAGTTTAGTTAATCATATAAAAAATTATTAAAAATATCCCATCCTTGTAAAATACCATGTGAAATAACTTTGAAAAACAAAATTGTTTTGTATTTTTTTAACCGGGTCTCTATAGAATGTGTTTAGAAATTTAAAAACAACCCCCATAGATTTTTCTCTTTAATCCCACAAATTATTCCATTCTTATGAACTCCAAAGTATTTGAACATGATGTTAAACCCACTTTCTCTCTCTATATTCTTTATAAAGCGTTTTTAGTCTTCCAAGAATCTCATCCCAATCGTTAATAATAAACATCTCATGGTAAGAATTTCTCTCTAAACTCTTCTTAATAGATGAATTTCCATTATTATATGAATTTTTTAACCTTAATTATATTTCTATATGTTTATACACATCCCTTAGTATCCAAAAAATTGGATAATACAATCATCTCTCATTAAAACATTCCATGATCTATTTTTTACACCTTTTATGATACCAAAATTATCCCTTGATTTTCACTGACAAATTTTTGGGATTACCCAAATATATCATTAATAATGGATATTAATATATTAATATGATTCATTTATTTGGTAATTCTATTTATAAAACTAACATTAAATACATGGTTGTCAAAACTGTGAATAAAATTTAAATGTTACATGATCTTTGTAGAACACATGAACTTAGACACAAGATAAATTATACCTAATTGTTCTCTAATTATTTTGGTCAAGAATTCATTTCTAGAGAAAAAATTATTATTTTACCTTCTTTAATAACCATGTAAATATTTTTTATATCACCTTGTAGGTAAACCATTGTTATTTTCATATTAATGTCTAAAATTTTTGTTTTATCCACATTTACATGTTATACCTCATGTACATTTGATCATAATCTTATGTTATGCCTTAGGAATTATATATGGTTATATAATTCATATTTAGTTTTTTATTCCATATTTGATTTTATTCTTACCACTTCCTCTAATGAATGTTTCCAATAAATATTAGGTAGTAAGGTGAATTAGGATAAGAATAAATGAGTCTTTATAAATGATTAAATGATTTTTATATACTTAAATTATCGTTTATCATGTTTTCAATACCCTTAACCTAATAAGACATTTATAATAAATAAATTTTATATTTTTTTGAAGGAAATATGATAATAATAATGTATGAAAAATAAGGTTATCCATATTTATATGATGCTTCGCAAATCTAGGTTTCAGGAAAAATATTTATAAGGTTCATTAAATAGGAATTCATCAAGTTATATGATATTGAATGGTTCCATAATATTTTTTTGGTACATATAGTGAAGATCGTAACATACCACTGAGTTCATAAGGTACCTATCGTGAATGTTCATAGAGTATATATATTATTCCATATAATTAAATGATGTTTATTGTGTACTTTATTGATATTTATAAGGTAAACTAACCCAATTAAAATTTAGAGTAAGACACTATTGATGTTTATATAAATAAATTACTTTTCTACATTATATGTACATGTTGAAGAATCATATACAACCAAAATTTTAACATTACATATTTTCCATGATGTATAGTTTCATATTAAAGTTTATATTAAGAAATAAGTAAATTAGGATGACCGTGAATGTAAGTCCCCAAACCCATAAGACCAAAGATAGTGGTTTACTTCATTACAATGTTTATGATAGAATCTTAAAATACAGAGGGACAAATTAATTTATTAGTCTTGATAGAATAGAAAAAAACGAGTCTTTTATTCCGATGAATACACAAATTACAACATAATTTTTTATTATAATAACATTATTCCATCTACCATATCCTTTCATATATTTCACATCATAGTTCAAGGAATCCTAGGAAGAAAACATAATAAGGGTGAGAAAAAATTATTATTATGAGAAAGTAACAAAAAACCCAATAATGAATCAATGAGAAAAAATAAATGTGTCAAATTCAATAACTAAAAACGCATTCCATTCAAATAACTGGACTAGGAATAATCAATATATTATGATAAAGAACAACAAACAAATTCCCTTTAATCAATAAATTGATAATTAAATGAATTCATAGATATATTAACAAAAAATATCATGGATAAATAATAAATAAAATGAAATAAATGATTAATTATTAGGAATCATGTAACTGGAATAAGAACCCCTACCATGAAGACCATCCACAAGACGGTCTATGTTTGTGGGTAGAAATATGTCTATTATTACTGCAATCAAACTCGAATGGTGTATCCCCAAAAAATTTCATCTCATGAGACTATTCAAGCATCAAGGTGATAATGTTAACTATTCCTTAATCATAATGGTTTTCATTAAATATTCCAAAACCCATTCCATACTTCTTCAAATCACTCCTCTTATATCGAATAATTTATTTAAAAAGATATTTCTAAATCCAAGTGTCCTATATAACTTTGAAATATTCCCCATAAGTGTAATAATTATTATAGGAAACATTCAATACCATGATGATAAATATATTAATAGTATTATATATCAATGGTCCAGTACACCACAAAAATTAAATATGTGGTGAATAAGAAATATCTCACATAAATAAAAGTGAGATGGAAATACCTAACCACTTAGTAATAATTAATTTAAAATCTCAATTATTTATAAAATAAAATAGTTTATTGGAAAAGAAACTTGTAAAATTATAATTGAATCATCATAAAATTTTGTTTTCATGATGGTTGTAAATTCCATTCATGTCATATATGTTAAAAAAATTCTTTTTAATATTGTAATAAAATTTATATTGTACCTATTTTTGGAAAATAACTTGTTGATTCCTTTTGATGAATTTTATAATAAGTAAAAATTTCGATAAGTGACATTGAAAATTATTGGAGAACCTGAAAATAAATTTTGAATTTTTTCTTGAAAACACTGTCATGAAAGAGATATATTTCTTAGTGGATACATAAAGTTAGACAATCCATAATAATGATGAAATTGTGAAATAAATACATATCACATTACAATCAGCATAATTGTATGCCCATGAAAATAATAAAATTACATGGATATGAAAATACCATAATCCTCATAATGACACTAATAAAATATATATATGGGGATTATATTTAATGCACAAAAGATACGAGTTTTGTATATGGCACGTGTCCCATAGAAATAAAAGTGAGTCAAAGATCCCTTACCTTACGTTTACTTTTTGGTGAGAATATATTAAACTCTTGAATATAGGTTTTATGGATGTTATTAACTTATTTTAGAATGAAAATAATATTTAAAATATCATATATTATCTACTTATAATATCTTATTACTTATTTTTTAATGAAATTTCATTATTTCCACCATTTTAGGTGTAAATTGCCTATTTTTTTTGGTTTTTCTTTTACTTGTTACTTTTTGTTACTATTAATTATAAATTGATTTCATAATCTATTGAATTTAAATAGTGATTTCAATATAAAATATGTTATTTATATATGTATTTAATAATAATCCTTCATATTTGGAGATATGAAATGGAATGCATTGTTCATGATGATGTTAGACCGTTTGTACACATGAATGCAACATCCATTTGTTTTTATACTAAAATAATTAGGTATATAATAATTTAATTAAAATATTTATGTAATATACTTCAATAATTTTTATTAAAAATAATGAATAATATATTCAATATATATTGTTAATTAATCACATTGTTTTTGGGAGGTGGTATGTCATGACCCACCTCCCCGGATCATGACCTTATCATCTGACCCCATGGGTCTCATGTAATACCTTGGATGCCTTCCCATCACACCATAGGCTATTACTCACTAGGGTCACTTATCAGACTAATGAATGTCCCTATAGGCCAACACATGTTCTTTCAATGTGTTTTGTCCTCACTCACACACACCCTGGGAAACTTTCCAGAAAGTCACCCATCCTGATTACTACTCCAGGCCAAGCATTCTTAACTATGGAATTCTAATCAGACAGGCTCCCAAAAAAAGGTGCACCTTGTCAACATGGGTAGTAACATTTATCCTTTTGAGTCTCATTTTTTCAGGGGTGTTACATTATCCACCCCTTTAAAGCACAAAGCCCTCGTTGTGGACCCCAAGCCTCAAACCCAGGCAGTGCCTAAGAACTTCCGGCTGGGTATTGGCTCTGATACCAGTTGTCATGACCCACCTCCCCAGGTCATGAACCTTATCATCTGACCCCATGGTTCTCTTGTAATACCTTGGTTTCCATCCCATCACACCATAGGCTATTACTCACTAGGGTCTTTTATCAGATTAAAGACTTCCCCCACAGGCCAACACATGTCCTTTCAGTGTGTTTTGTCCTCACTCACACACACCCTGGGAAACTTCCTAGAAGGTCACCCATCCTGATTAATACTCCAGGCCAAGCATGCTTGACTGTGGAGTTCTAATCAAACAGACTCCCAAAAAGAAAGGTGCACCTTGTTGACATGGGTAGTAACATTTAGCCTTTTAAGTCTCATTTTTTAAGGGTTGTTACATTATCCACCCCTTTAAAGCACAACACCCTCATTGTGGACCCCAAGCTTCAAACACAGGTAGTGCCTAAGCACTTCTAGCTGGGTATTGGCTCTGATACCATTTGTCATGACCCACCTCCCTGGGTCATGAACCTTATCATCTGACCCCATGGGTCTCCTGTAATACCTTGGTTGCCTTCCCATCACACCATAGGCTAATACTCACTAGGGTCGCTTATCAGACTAAGGACTATCCCCACAGGCCAACACAAGTTCTTTCAGTGTGTTTTTTCCTCACTCACACACACCTTGGGAAACTTCCTAGAAGGTCACCCATCCCGATTACTACTCGAGGCAAAGCATTATTAACTGTGGAGTTCTAATCAAACAGGATACCGAAAAGAAAGGTGCACCTTGTTGACATGGGTATTAACATTTAGCCTTTTAAGTCTCGTTTTTTCAGGGGTGTTACATTATCCACCCCTTTAAAGAACAACACCCTCGTTGTGGACCTCAAGCCTCAAACCCAGGCAGTGCCTAAGCACTTCTGGTTGGGTATTGGCTCTGATACCATTTGTCATGACCTACCTCCTTGGGTCATGAACCTTATCATCTAACGCCATGGGTCTCCAGTAATACTTTGGTTGCCTTTCCATCACACCATAGGCTATTACTCACTAGGGTCGCTTATCAGACTAATGAATGTCCCCACAGGCCAACACATGTTCTTTCAGTGTGTTTTTTCCTCACTCACACACACCCTGGGAAACTTCCCAGAAAGTCACCAATCCTGATTACTACTCCAGGCCAAGCATGCTTAACTGTGGTGTTCTAATCAAACAGGCTCCTGAAAAGAAAGGTGCACTTTTTTGACATGGGTAGTAACATTTAGACTTTTAAGTCTCATTTTTATAGGGTTGTTACATTATTTATCACGACCCGTCACCTGGGGCCCGTGTCGTAACTACCCCAAACCCGCCTTCCTTAGGCCAGGGGCTGGTGACTAGAACCGAAGGCATAAATCCCTATAACTGGGAAGGAATTGCCTATATAAAACATAAACTCACACAACCAGAGAATAAGAGGAAGAAAACACTAAGTAAAGAAGTATAACAAAGGTGCTGAAAGTACAAAGGGGCCGGAAATACAAGCCGAACAGAAAGGTACAGCTACAACTGAAAGAAAGGTTCAACTGAAAAGACAACAGCTTAATGGTGAAGCAGCTCCTGGATCATCCTCCAGGTTCCTACCTAAATGGTAGGTAAAAATTTCCTCCTCAACACTCCGGGTCTATCGGTCCTCTCTATGTGCCGTCACGCCGAGTGTCCACCTCCGGGTACCATCCAGACCTCGTGCCCTCTACCTCGGTCAGTGTTGTACATCGTCTGCATCCAACACAACGAGGTGCGGGCATAGCCCGTGCAGGGGTGAGTATAATGGTACTCATTAGGGACCCCGAGACCCTCAAGGTCTCACAAAATCAAACAAGGATAAACCACAAAGAAAGATCTCAACAGATAACCTTTACTTATGTGTATATGCCCATACATATACCTAAGTTATCAAGTAACCCTTCTTAATCATGAGGAAAACACAAAGGTCATTGACTCAGCTCAAACCAGTATTTTATTCATTATCAAAACCACAACTACTGGATTACTCCTCCTCTGTCGAGTACAGTAGTCATGTCGTGACTATGAGGTTCTACTCACTATCCTTATACTGCTGAGGTACTCCTCCTGTCGAGTACCGCGGGTCTGTCGCCCCAACACAGTAGCGCTCCCCGCCATGGGTCTACCGACACAACACAGTAGTGGTTCCCCTAATAGCCTATAGAGTTACTCCTCTTGTCAAGTACCACAAGTCTGCCGCCCCAACACAGTAGCGCTCCTCCGCCATGGTTCTATCACCCCAACACAGTAGCGCTCCCCACTGGGCTAGTCAAGTCACTCTGAATCGAATCGGACAAGCAGTCATCAGGTCTCAACCATCTACAAGGTCGATGTACTCTGTATGCTCGTCTCCAAGAGGATCCACTCCACGAGCTACTGGTCGACACTTCCAATTGTCATGAAATCTCACGTGGAAGTATCTCAAAGGACCGCATCATCATAGGGGTCTCAACACAATAGACGGCGCGTCAATCGGACACCCGGTCCCTGAGTTATTAGCCTTTTTGTCTTGGGGTCCCGGTTGGTTTCGTGTATGAACCAACCCGACCATATCTCAACTGTACCCCGAACTCCCAAGGAGTATACTCAAAGAGACAGGTTCTCAAATATATTACCAACACTTCTAACGGTTCGTCAAACGGACGTCCGGTCTGAGAGTTATTGGTTTTTCCGTTCTAGGGGCCCGGTTGGTTTTTAATCTAAAACCAACCTGACCATACTCCAACTGTGTCCAATACTCAAGTGGAGTATTCCAAAAGAACTGCCTCATCATGAGGAATCCATCAGAATTGATGGCAAGTCAATCAGACGTCTGTTCCTCAAGTTATAAGTGTTTCCGCTCCGAGGGCCCGGTTGGTTTCGGGTTTGAACCAACCCAGCTATACCCAAACTTTGTCGAAAGATTGAGTGTAACATAGAGAAACGACCTTCTAGATCCGAGGAATCCTACGCAACTGACATTGCATCGATCAGAGGTTCGTAGCTCACATTATGGGCGATTGACCGAAAACGCTATAAAAAGGGAGGTCTGGGCCCGGTCCGACCCAGCCCAACCCACCCTGGGTCGGCCCGAACCGGGTCGACCCGACCCGTCTCCGGGTCTGGCCCAGTAGGGAGCAGCCCGGCCATGCGGGGGGGAGAATCCCCCTATTAATTGGAACCGGTGGCACCATCTAGCATCGCCATGCCTTCCTAGATCCCGCGCTGCCGCGGGATCCGCTCCACCTCTGTCGCGGCCGTTGCAGCGGTGGACTTCCACCAGTGGCGCGCTAGGGTGCTTCCTCCTATAAGAAGTAGGTTGGCATTGGCCGCTACCTCCGGTCATCGGCGCCGCCGTGCCGGGGACCTGCTCCGCCGAAATCTTCCGCGGGCCACTTGAGTCATTCTGGTGGTCCGTTTTTTCTTCCGTCTGCGCCTACGGCTCTCCCGGGTCTCGAACTTTACTGAGAAGGCTCCAAATCACCATTGTGGCCCAGTTTCATCATTTCCCGCCATCCCGCTCACAAGCTAACAACCAGCGGAGGGTCCGGGATTCTTCATTAGCATGTTCCCTCCCCGTTAGAGGCTCAACCCATAATTCATCATAAACGAACGCCCATGCTTGAGGGTAAAAATCACACATACGAAAATATACAAAACAACCCCCTACCTCTATTAATGATGTCACACGTCGTCGAGCCATGGAAGACGAGTTTCGCGATAGATGGCATCGGAGAATGGCGTCGTGGAGATCGGTCGTCGATTCCGTGGACGTCAGGGTGCGTCCGAGGAGGAAACGACGTTGGCGACTTCGTGTTCTTCGAATCGTAGAGCGTTCCTTGTCGATGGAGAAATTACTTCTTCGTTAGAGGCATTCTTCATCAAAGAGGCATCATTCTTCATGGAAGGATGGTGTTCTTCAAGGAAAGAGGAACTCTCTTATTCTTTTACACAAGAGCTCTCTCAAATATCATCCCAACACAACGTGTGCCAAACTAAAATAATAGTTATGGATATTATTTTATTAACACTTGAAATTCAAAATTCAAATCACTTAATTAATTAATTAAGAGGTTGAATTCATTAAATAAGGTGTGTTGGCAATTAATAAAGAGAGAGGGGGGAGAGGAAGAGTTCAAATTCAATAAGGGGAGTTGTCAAAGAATTAAATAAAGGGGGTTTAAGGGTGTTTAGGGAAGATAAAAGGTTGGGGCTCGTGTGGGCCCCACCTCAAAAATATCCACACATGGGAAGTTAGGTGATTGTGGGTTCAACCCTTAACTCCACTTTGGAGGATATAACTACCATAGATATAATAAAATTTTGTACTGCCAATTTTATTTCTTTTTATCTAAATCCCCAATTATTAACTTTCAACCTGCATAAAACGCAACTACGGTAAAGGTCCCCTTAAGCAATTATCGGTGCTGCGAGTTCATCAGTGCCCTCGGATTACAATTCCAAGCACCGGTTCATAAGATAGAAAATCTTTCTCGTTCGTTCACTGAATGTACCCGAACAAAACTTCATAAATTGATTCTGGGCACACTGGGCCTTGGAATCAGGTACCGTCAGAAACCGCGGACTCGTAAAATTCCAAAGAATTTAAGAAAAAAAATTCATGAAAATTCAGGGTCTTTACATTACTCCCACATCAGGATTTTACATCCTCATAAAGATACAACACACACCAGGGAAACAAAAGAGGTACTGAGTACACATCTGAGCCTCCTGCTCCCATTTGTTATCCTGGAGGTTCCCGTGCTGCCAGCGAAAGCACACCGGAGGAATTGACTGTCCTTATAGGACTCGCTCTTATCAATTTTCAATCTCTACTGGAACCTCCATGAAATTCGTCCCATAATTGATATCTAGCTTTTTGAGGTCGATGATGACAGATAGGTCATGCACGCATCTCCTCGCTGAGATATGTGGATGACATCGTGCACCCAGTGCAACTCAAGTGGAAGGTCCAGGTGGTAAGCCACCTCACCTACTCAACTGAGGACCTGGTAAGGTCTAAAGAATCGTGGAGATAACTTGATACCCCTTCCAAATCTCCATAGACATCGTCGAGGTGAGACCCATAAGAAAACGTGATCTCTATCCTCGAACTCCAGTGGTCTCTATATCCTATCAGCATAGGTCTTCTGTCTACTTTGTGGAGTTTTTATCCACTCTTGGATGATCTTTACCTTCTCTGGTAGGCTCAAAATGGGCGCACTGATCAACCTCTTCCTCAACTCCTGAAATGATCTACTGGCATCTCTTTGATCACACGAAGGTTTTCCCCTTCTTCGTCAATGCTATAAGTGGTGCAGCAACTCTGGAGAAGTCTGGCACAAATCTATGTCTGATCGACTCATGAGTGATTGACTGCACCCACTTATGCATGATTCCATCCTATGCTGCCTGGGGTTTCCTTTTCACCGACCAAGTAAAACCCATCCCAATATTGTAGGTAAACCACAACCTTTTTTCCTAATATAGTTATTCTATGTATGAAATGTGGTTGCCCAGTCCATACCCAAACTAATGTCGTAAGGCCTCGACGCTTCCACCAAGAGGTTCCAACCGAAACTCTTGCCTCATGGGTCAGATCACACCGTCGGTGTAAGTGTGATTATTGAGTCTCCTCCCAAAGGTATCTCCAGACGTGAGGGTCAAGTCGACAGATTAATTGAAAACTCCAGGTATAATATAAGATTCATGGAAGGAAGTAATTTTTAATATCAATGTCTATTGTTACGAAAGCTAGTAGCAGACACAGACCGTACCTTGAATCATTCTTAGAGCCCTTGGGTCACACTCCTTGACTGCATGCAGCTACTCTCTTCCCCTGCTCTCCTTCTCCCTGAGCCTGGCGGGCTCTACTAAGGCGGGTGGTTGTAACATGTCGAAATGTACTTCACCACATGCTGCCCTCCTAGCTCTGCTTCCACGTCTACTGCTCTATATATTTATCTATCCTTAACACTTCCTCTTCTTAAAAAATTTTACACGCCCAAGTCTCTAAGACTAGCATCGGTTCCCTGCTTTCCCACTGCTAAAATTCACTAGTTGTATTCATTTATCCAAAAACAATTCAACCACAAAGGTTCTCTCTAGAACCCTAGCATAAGTAGGAATGCATAGAGTAAAAATTGTTTGCTCAGATATCCTTTAAACTCACCTCATTCGATAGTCTGATCCATAAAGCACCGATCGTATCGTATTCATCGATTACCAGGAATGATCGGTATGCCTCGATGAAAACTCAGCTACCAACATGTCGTCCTGTGGAAGCTGTATAAGCTCTAGATAACTCTCATCCACCTCCTCAAGCTAGTCCTCAGCCGCCTATGAGTTGGGATCACCTCATAACCTAAGGGTTATCTGATGCTAAAACATGTGTAAGACACTAGGACTACAAGTGTTATCTACAGGTACCGCTGGTTGAGACTGCTGACCAACATTTAGTGATATAGTTGGCACACTACCCGAAGGTACTATCTCAGGCATCGGTCCACGTACCAAATCCTTATCACTATGTGGACCAGCCTCATGGTCACTCACTGGGAAAAACCAGTAGCTAAGATCACCATCTACTCTACTAATGTCTATACTAGGTGTAGAACTCTAGCAATCGCCTCTAGCCAGTCCACTTTTGCCTGGGAATCTATCTCGACTCATAACCTCAGAGGCCTCTGCTACTGGAACTCGTGAAACGCACTCTGTCGGCGTGCACCGTCCGCTAGTACGACTGGTGTCATATGCTACACAGTGGGTGGTGGTGTTGCTGGTACACCACCCGAATGTTCCATCATAGCAATAGGGCCCTGCACCGGAGCCTCATCACTCGGTGGGCCGTCATCGGGTACTCTCTCGAAACTCCAACTGACTGTCTATGTGGAGGAATATTGAACAGATTTGACACGGTCAATCGATTTATAACTGGTGAGATGACTTGGTTTGAGCTGACTTAAGAAAACTTTTGAAAACACACACCCAATCAGTGTTTCCGTGCACTAAGTCGGAAATCAGTAGTCGGGGTCCTGGTGTATGAATACGTCGGCCGCCTCACCAACACTAGACTCCCTGAACTGAAAACCAAACTCGGTAACCTTAACACTATTGCTTCACAAAAAGAATGATCAGAGTCCTTAGTTATGCCATAGAACCGACTCCTTTGATACCAATTTGTCACGACCCGTCCCCCGGGGCCCGTGTCGTAACTACCCCAAGCCCGCCTTCCATAGACCAGGTGCTGGCAACTAGCACCAAAGTCATAAATCCCTATAATTGGGAAGGAATTGCATTTATAAAACGTAAACTCACACAACCAGAGAACAAGCGGAAGAAAACACTACATAAAGCAATATAACAAGTGTGATGAAATTACAAAGGGGGCAGAAATACAAGCCCAACATAAAGGTACAGCTACAACTGAAATAAAAGTACAACTGAAAAGACAACAGCTGAATGGTGAAGCAGCTCCTGGATCGTCCTCCGGGTTCCTACCTGAAGGGTAGGTACAGATGTCCTCCTCAGCACTCTATGTCTATTGGTCCGCTCTGTGTGCCGTCACGCCAAGTGTCCACCACCAGGTACCATCCAGTCCTTGTACCCTCTACCTTAGTCAGTGTTGTAAGTCATTTGTATCCAACACAACGAGGTGCAGGCATAACCCGTGCAGGGGTGAGTATAACAATACTCAGTAGGGACCCCCGAGACCCTCAAGGTCTCACAAAATCCAAAAATTATAAACCACAAAGAAAGATCTCAACAGATAACCTTTACATAGATATATGCTCATACATGTACCTAAGTTATTAAGTAACTCATCTCAATCATGAGGAAAACACAAAGGCCATTAACTCAGCTCAAACCACGATTTTATTCATTATAGAAACCAAAACTATTGGAGAACTCCTCCTCTATCGAGTACAGTAGTCTTGTCGTGACTCCGAGGTGCTACTCACTAACCTTATACTGCTGAGGTACTCCTCCTGTCGAGTACCGCGGGTCTGTCACCCCAACACAGTAGCTCTCCCCGCCATGGGTCTGCCGCCCCAACACAGTAGTGGTTCCCCTAATAGCCTACAAATGTACTACTCATGTAGAGTACCGCAGGTCTATCGCCCCTACACAGTAGTGCTCCTCCGCCTTGGTTCTGTCGCTCCAACACAGTAGTTCTCCCCACTGGGCTAGTCAAGTCACTCTGAATCGAATCGGATAAGCAGTCATCAGGTCTCAGCCAGCTACAAGGTCTTCGTACTCTGTACGCTCGTCTCCGGGAGGATCCTCTCCATGAGCTACTGTTAAATACTTAAAAGTGTCACAAAATCTAATTTGGAGGTATCTCAAAGGATCGCCTCGTCATAGGGGTCTCAAGGCAACAAACGGCGCGTCAATTAGACGCTCGATCTGTGAGTTATTAGCCTTTTTGTCCCGGGGGCCCAGTTGGTTTTGTGTACGAACCAAATCGACTGTATCTCAACTATACCCCAAACACCCAAGGGGTATACTCAAAGGGACTGATTCTTAAATAGATTACCAACACCACTGATGGTTCATCAAACAGACGTCCGATCTGAGTGTTATTGGCTTTTCCGTTCCAGGGGCCCGGTTGGTTTTTAAGATAAAACCAACCAACCATACTCCAACTACGTCCAATCCTCAAGTGGAGTATTCCAAAAGAATCGTCTCATCATAAGGAATCTAAGGTAATTGATGGCACGTCAATCAGACATCTGGTCCTTAAGTTATAAGCGTTTTTGCTCTGAGGGCCCGGATGGTTTCGAGTTCGAACCGACCTGGCCATACACAAACTTCACTGAAACCTTAATTGTAATATAGTAAAACCACCGACTCGATCCGAGGAATCCTACGCAACTGACGGTACGTCGATCGGTGGTTCGTAGCTCATGTTATCGGTGATTGACCGAAAAAGGTCTAAAAAGGGGGGTATGGGCCCGGTCCGACACGGCCCAACCCACCCTGGGTCGGCCCGAACCAAGTCGACCCAACCCGGGTCCATGTTTGACCCAGTAAGGCGCGGCCCGGCCCGGTTGGTGCGGCCCGGCCAGCCTGGCCGACCAGGGGGGCGCGGCCCCCCGTTAATTGGAACCGGCGGTGCCAACTGGCACCGCCCCGCCTTCTCGGATCCCGCACTGCCGCGGGATCCGCTCCACCACAGTCGTGGTCGTTGCCGCGGCAGACATCCACCGGCGGCATTCTAGGGCGCCGCTGCACCGGCGACCCGCACCGTCGGAATCTTCCGCGGGCCATCGGAGTCATTCCGGTGGTCCATTTTATCTTCCGTCTGCGCCTACGGCTCTCTCGGGTCCCAAAATTTACTGCGAAGGCTCCAAATCACCATTGCGGCCACGTTTCATTATCGCTCGTCATCCCGTACACAAACGAACAACCATAATAGGGTCTGGTCTTGTTCTTTATCATGTTCCCTCCACTTTAGAGGCTCAAACCATCATTCATCATAAAGGAACGCACATGCTTGAGAGTACAAATCACACAAACAAAAATATACAAAACAACCCCCCTACCTCGATTAATGACGCCGCACGTCGTCGAGCCACAGAAGATGAGTGTCGCGGAAGATGGCATCGGAGAACGGCATCGCGGAGATCGTTCGTCGATTCTGTGGACGTCGGGGTGCGTCCAAGGAGGAAACGGCATTGGCGACTTCACGTTCTTCAAATCATAGAGAGTTCTTCGTCGAGGGAGAAAGTCCTTCTTCGTAGGAGGCATTCTTCGTCGAAGAGGCATCGTTCTTCGTGGAAGGATGGTGTTCTTCAATGAAAGAGGAACTCTCTTCTTCTTTTACACAAGAGCTCCCTCAAATATCCTCTCAACACAACGTGTGCCAAAATAAAATAATAGCAATGGATATTATTTTATTAACACTTGAAATTCAAAATTCAAATCACTTAATTAATTAATTAAGAGGTTGAATTCATTAATTAAGGTGTGTTGGAAAATAATAAAGAGAGAGATAGGGAGAGGAAGAGTTCTCATTCAATAAGGGGAGTTTTCAATGAATTAAATAAAGGGGGTTTAAGGGAGTTTAGCGAAGAAGAAAGGTTGGGGCTCGTGTGGGCCCCACCTCACAAATTTCCACACATGGGAAGTTAGGTGGTTGTGGGTTCCACCCTTAACTCTCATTTGTAGGATATAACTAGCATAGATATAATAAAATTTTGTACTACCAATTTTATTTCTTTTAATCTAAATCCCTAATTATTAACTTTGAACCCGTATTAAACGCAATTGTGGT
The DNA here is from genome assembly GCA_963277665.1 of Viscum album. Lineage (NCBI taxonomy): Eukaryota > Viridiplantae > Streptophyta > Magnoliopsida > Santalales > Viscaceae > Viscum > Viscum album. The sequence goes on from OY728126.1 coordinate 2,080,102,376, forward strand.
AAAGGTTTCCTTAAGAAATTATTGGCACTGCGAGTTCATCGGTGCCCTCAGATTTCAATTCCAAGCATCGGTTCAAAAGATAGAAAAACTTTCTCATTCGTTCACTGAACGTACCCAAACAAAACTTCAGAAATTGATTTCGGGCACACCGGGCCTCGGAATCAGGTGCCGTCAGAAACTGCGGACTTGTAAAATTTCAAAGAATTTAAGAAAAAAAATCTTGAAAATTCTGGATCTTTATATGGTAGTCCAGATGTCCCGAAATGATGTTATCATATTTTTAAAAAATTGGAAAGCAAGAAGGTCTGTGTTATATATTAGTTCTAGACACTTAGAGACTTTATAAATACCAAAAATATCATATAAAAATATTTTATATATCATAATTACCCATCATAATATGTGGTAATGGATAAATGAACAACATTGTTTTGTGAGGTGGTAGTTTTCCATACACGAGAATTGTATGTTTGTTACCCATTAGATTGGTGTGTGTGTAAGTGTAGGTCAAAACCTAATATAACAACATATTAGTATAATTATGATAATTATTTTATTATATAAACTAGAAATAATAATAAATAAATGATATTGAAAAAAATAAAACTAAACCAGATGTTGATTATTTTTACCTAGTCTTCATGAACACCTTTTTTGTTTATACCAAATGACATCCTTGGATGGATTTTGGCCGAGATTTATAATTCTAGGAAAAGGGGAGGGAAGTATGGAGGATATTTTTAAAGGTTTATTTCTATCTAATTAGATTATTATGTATTAATTAAAGAGAAGAATATGTGACATTTTATATGATGGGGGAATGGGCACTATTGGAATTCTTCACATTATAATATTATTCTAATTTAATTTTTATTCCAAATGGCTCCAACCAGATTTATTTAGAAAATAATATGATGATGGGTTGAAATAAATTCTTCCAAATTAAGTTAAATGATATTTGGATAATTTTTTAATCCTTATATTTTTTCTGTAACACTTATTTACCCTTTTTAAATATTATCATTATATCTTGTAATTTACATATTAAGGTTTAATTTATTTACTATAAAATTACCAAAAAATAATAAATGTGTAATTTATGAATTTTTATTACTTTTACCAGTCAGTTTCCTAAATTTTATTTTTTTATTTATTTTATATCTTTTTCTAAAAATTTATTTTATTTCAAATACCAATCATATCAGTACTGACATTATTCAATATTTATATTTTTGAAAATATCATAATAACATGATAAATTCATAAAAATACATCTAACACATCACTAACATGAAAAATTAATCTAAAACATTATGGTGTAAAATTAATTGTATTGAATTGTATTTATTATACTATTTTTAATATCAAGTATTTTATATTTATTTAATTTAAACACTAATTGCATCATCATTATGAAATTCATTAATTAAATATTTGTTAAAAAAATTTAAAAATAAATTATCATGATCATATAAAAATTTATATTTCCAATTACAATTTATAGTTAATGATGTATTTGTAAAAACCATATAGAAAATGTGTAATATTTATAAAAAATAAGAGTGTGATATATTGAAATATCATTTCAATAAAATACTATAAAATCTGTAAAGTAAACCAAGTAGCTCCAAAAAACCATAAAAATAGAATAATTCGGATTTTTGTCTTAAACAATAATAAAATTAAATTAGGACATATATTAGGGTAGTTTTATAGTCTTTATAATATTATTTTTAACCATAATTAACTTATTTACCCATAACCATGGAAACTAAAATACACCTACATTAAAATTTTATATGACCAAAAATAAATGAAACTTATTTAAATAATTTGGACCCATTAATTACAAACAGGGAATCTATTTGACAAGATTCAAAACATAGATGTTTCATAAATTAATTTATAATTAATCCCATTGACATAATTAAGAAATAGAGGTTTTAATTGAAATACCAAAATATTTTGATATTTTTATATCCAAATTGAAAATAATATTTATTTCAAAGTCCAAAATATGATTAAAATATAAAAAATATTATAATTATAAATTAAAACCACATAAAAATATAATTTAACACTATAATTTATTTTTATGAAAAAGTTAATTCAATCAAAATAAAGTCTATTATCACTATTCATGAAAACATGAAACATATCAGAAAAATAACGCAAATTCAAAAAAATACTAATTTTTTATAGTTATAATTTAAAAAATAAGATTAGTTATTTTAATTAAAATATATAAATATTAAAAAAATAATTTAAAATTGTTTCTATATTAAAACAATGTAAATATGCATGTAGAAAAGATATATGTTTTTAGGCATCAAATTGGGTTTGTTCTTACCTCATGTCTATTAAATCTATTGAATGAATGTCATTAATATTTTATTGAATATATATTACATTAATATCATTAAATAATTTTAATTAATTTAATTTATAAGGATAAAATTAAATTGTGATCATAAACCTAGTTCTTTATAAAAACATTTCCTATATATTCAGTTGGAATAACACCCCAAACATTTTGTGGTATGTTACTCTTAAATACTTTCTATCCATTAGATATTGCATATTGCATGAATCACTAAGTATTCTGTGAAACAAAACATTATAGGAGAATGTTATATGCTATACATTAAACATAAATTTTCCACTTCTATGTTTTGAATTTTGAAAAATAGTCATCTAGAGTTGTGACTAGTAAGTCATTTAGAGTCTAATAGAACCATTTTGATTTTTTTGATGAATATTAAAATTCCCTTATGAATATTAATATGAATAGTAATATGACCCTTATAAATAGTAAATAATGATAATATTTTATTTTCTTAATGTAATAAGATAATGAGCAGTTAATTAATTTTTCCATGTAATACAAAACTAATTATACCTTTAAATTGTTATTTTTCAAATTAACTTTGATTTTATTTAAAAATTAATTTAAAAATACATATATAATTATTTTCAAAAAATGGAGTTCACTTTTGAATTCTACATGTGGAAAAATGGTTAGGGTGAATTTTTGGGAATTTTCTAAAATACATGAATTTTTCATGAATAGTTAAAATAAAGATTTGATTTTTCGTTAGTTTAATGACATCATAATTATGTAATAATTAAAATAACTGTCTGGTAGAATTTTGTATTGTATCATATGACATTAGGTGTCTCAATTGGATTAAACCATGGGAAAATACCATGGTAAATCCCATGGTTTTGCGAAAACCACGAACGAGGTGTCCCTTTTAATTAATAAAAAAACTCTTAATAACTATAAATACCCACTCACCCCCCTTCATTTTCATTCATTCCAAACCCAATGTCCTAGAATATCTGGAGGTATTACCTCCCAATTAGTCCTCCCAATTTGTCTTTAATCCCCAATGTCCCATCCTTGATGATCTAGGAGTTACTCTAAAAGGTATGGGAATCCTTCATTCTCTTCTTTTAGTCGACATGTCCTTTATGTTATCTATTTTATTATCCATTATCATATGTTGGGGATTTATTTTATGTATTATTATTAATTTCCATAAGATTTAAATATGATGATATACCCTTTTTCTCTCATCATTTAATTTAATGAAATTTTAATCAACGTCGTTAGGCTGCCGAATTTTTAATAGGGATCTCTCAACTTTTCTTTTATTTTCAAGTCCATCTCTTTTATTTTTCTCTCCTAACCTCCTCTATCCAAATGACCATGAAAACTATAGTATAATATATATACTGTAATTATATCATTTGAATAGAATAACCATCATCAATATTCTTACCCCCCCCCCTTATTTTTATAAACGAAATCAACGTCCATGTGATTCCAATTTATAACATTTGTGGACGGAGGAGTTTCGTTCTTCACTTTCTTCTTCATTACTGGTCATGAGACCATTTTAATGTTTGAACCTGATAATAATATAAGTATTTCATCTAATTAAAGTTTTTTAATCCTTAAACACTCATAATATAAAATAATAATATAAAACAAGGACATTATGAACAAAACAGCCAAGTTAATCTGAATATTTGTCATAAACTTTTAACTAATGAATCATCATCATGGTATAAAACACAAAATCATTAAAAGATCATTTATATCTCCTTAATTTCATTAATAATATATATTAACAATTATGTATTTTTAACCACATTTCAAATGAACTTCCATTCATGAAAACAAGAAAACAAAAAATGAAAACCAAGGAAGAAAATGCTTCCAAAACAAGAAAATTGAACCTATTAAACCCATATAAAGGGCCATAAATGAACCTAATAAGGATATACCAAACCAATAAAATGAATATGAGTTTCTGGAGTTATTAATTAATGATGCTAAATTTTATTATTCAGGTCATTAAAACAAACTAAGAACACACTCAAGCATAAGGTAAGGGGTTTATAATATCACTTTTAATTCTATGAGATTTCCATTGCTCACAACTTATTTATTGAATATGGTATATGTGTAAATCCATTTGATATATAATATCATTATTATCTATATGTTCATGGTATTCAATTATTCATTTGATAATTATTAATTCTTGGTCACATGAAACGATTGATTACAATGTGGTAATGGCCTTTGTGTCAATTTCCCAATTCATTGTGACTTACTTTGTATTGTGCACCTAATAGATCTTATGTGGTTTATCTACTGCCCATTGGAGATCATTTTTCATTTGAATTTATAATTCTGGTAAATATCCATTTTTTTGAAACATGGATATGTTTATTTTCTAAACTGTATACCATTTTACATACGGTGTATATTTACAAAGTTATTTTAACTATGGAATTATTGATGAATCTGTATTTTCTACTCTATAATGATATTTAAAAGGCATATTTATCTTGTATTAAATAAATTTATAAAGATTTATTTGGACTTGAAGTGGCGGGTGGGTCCTGCTATAGCCCCTCGATGCATTGATAGGTCTCATGAGACAAATCAGTTGGCGACAAACCCTTCATGTTTGATTCCAAAAAATCAGATGGGTTTCTGCCCAAAATACTAAACCATTTTAATGGTATTAATGTATCATGTTCCAAATACATGATTTCCAATTAGAAATCATTCAATTTATTCATTTTCAGTCATTACTATCCATGTGGTTTTCATTATGACAAAATCTATGGATGCAGTTTTTTTCTTAGCTTATTAATGGCATGTGTTTTTCATTTATTAACCATGCCATATTTGTTTATGATTTAGTTATTATTGATTCATGCTTCTTCTATTTGTAACCCTTACTGAGCATTTGATCTCACCCCTTTCACTGTTTACCTTCAATAGGTAATGAATTAGAGATCATTTGTTGAGTTCCTATGGATGCAGTTTTTAGTTTTTGTTATGTATTGTAGTTTGTAACCATTTCTAATGTTATTTGAGTAACAACTATGTATGTAGTTTCTTCAAGACTACTAAACTGATCATTCCTTCAGTATTTTCTTTCATTCTAACCATGCCAATATCATAAGTAATGCACCAACTCTATCCTAGAGGGGTTGGGGTGTTACAGTTGGTATCAGAGGAAGTTTAGTAGAAAACATGGAAATTAGAGTAGGAAATATATAGTAGGGAACAAATCCCAAAGGTAGTATTTTAGGATAAACGTACAAGAATGTCTTGGTATTTTGGTAAGGAATAGATTATGTGAATCCTTCTAGAAAATACATCCCTCTCTAGATATTAGTATGTAGAGGTGGCTATGGCACAGATTTACCAAGGAGTGAAAGCTCCGACAAAGAGTTTCATGCTTGACCTAGGGTAACCTGGTGCATGACAATGGGCCTTTCTACACTCTTGGTTATGAAACTCCCGGGGTATATGCTTAGGATAATTCACATTTTCTTTACAATCCATTATGAAGGAGTTTAATGTAAATTTTTTCTTAGAGTAACCATGTTTATAAGATTATCTATGCATAGAATTTCAATCTATGCTGAGTGCTTTTAAATTTGAGATTCATAAACTTATCTAGTGTATCCCTTTATTTAGAAATGGAGTCTAATGGAAGAAGGGGAATCAATACTCATGGGAAAGGTAGTTATTCACCTACTGAGAAAGTCAACACAGTCTATGTTGAAGCAAATCATATCATGACCATATTGGGAAAACATACTCAAGTTGTAATGAATAACCATTCCATAGCTGTGTTGGATCATTTCATGTGTCAGAAGCCCCCATATTTTAGTGGGAATACTAATCCACTAATTGCTGATCAATGTATCAATTCCCTTTAAAATATATTCCTGGCATTAAGATGCAATGAAAATGAAAATTCAGTATTGGCAGTATATTTTCTCAAGAGCGACACTGATTAATGGTGGTCCCTGATTCAAAATACCATGGAGGAAAAATAAATCGATGATATGGAATGTATGACTTTTAAAGAAATATTCTTCTAAAAATATTTCCCTCGTGAGCAACGAACTGAAATGAAGAAGAAATTCCTTGGCTTCAAAAAAAGGGAAAGAAGAAAGTGTTATAGAATATGAGGCTACCTTCACAGGGATAGTCAGGTATGTCGTAGATTATGTATGTGACTCGACAGACAAGATTGATCATTTTTTTGAAGGTCTTAAGCCAAATCTTCAAAGGGCACTGGCTTCTCGAATATTTTCATCATATGATGAAATTATATCAAGAGCCATCAAAACAGAGAAGAAATTTTCTAGATCATATCTTTTCAAAGGAAACCAAGATAAGAAGTGGTACTCTGATAAAAAAGGAAAAGGAGAAGCACCAAAGAATAGCAAGGGAAAAAATCTATTCCCATTATGTGATAGCTGTGGAAAGAATCATCCCAGGAAATTCTTGAAAGGCATGGGAGTATACTATAACTACAGAGAAAATGGTCATAGATCATATGAATGTAAAAGGAAAAAAAATTCAATTATATTCAATGATATAGTTGCAAAGATATAGGACACTATTCAAATGAGTGTCCTAAGTGACAAGGAAACATGCCTTATAAAAAGTCAAGAGAAAAAGTGAGAGCTTGTGCGATTACAACTGCAGAGGTTGAAGTTCCTAATGACGTGGTGGAAGGTACTTTAATTGTTTCCTCAAACTTAGCCAACACTTTATTTGATTCTGGATCATCACATTCCTTTATATCTTCTCATTTTTCCAAGAAAATTAGATATGCCCAATTTGATTTAATAAAGGAGTTCTCAGTCGAAACTCCTAGAGGATGTATCATTTCAACAAAGGCATGTTGACTGGTCCCCCTCCAGATACCAAAATTTTCTTTATTTGATAACTGCATCATCATACCAATTACTAAATTTGATATAATTATCAGTATGGATTGGTTATCCAATTATGATTTGAGTATTTATTGCAAGAAAAAGGAAGTTACAATTTTTGAAAATGGTGTAGAATATCTTATCTTTAGAGTGGAGACTTTTCCATATAATTTTTATCTAGAACCACCCTTAGAATCTCTACTGAATGCAATACCTAGAGAGGAAGATAAAACAATATCTATGGGTGAGGAAATAAATCTTCAAATTGGATATGTGCATATTGTGGAAGAATAAATTGTTGTATTTCCAAGGGATTTACCTAGACATCCTCAAGAGCGTGAAATTGAGTTTTACATTGACTTAATTCCAGGTGGAAGACCTATATCAAAGACACCCTATTGAATTGCCACTATGGAGTTAGTGGACCTAAATAAACAACTAGAAGAGTTGAGTGGAAAAGGATTTATTCGACCTAGTGTTTATCCATGGGGAGCCCCAGTCTTGTTAGTCATGAAGAAAGATGGATCCATGAGGCTATGCATTGATTATAGGGAAATCAATGCTATTAAAATAAAGAATAAGTATCATCTACCCCAAATCAATGATTTATTTCATCAAATTTAAGGAGCTCAATACTTTTCAAATATTAAGCTTTGATTTTGATATCATCAACTGAGTGTGAAGAAGAAAGATATTCTGAAGACAACATTTTGAACAAGGTATGGGCATTATGAGTTTACAGTGATTCCTTTTTGACTGACGAATGCACCATCTGTTTTCATGGATTTAATGAATATAGTTTTCAAGGAATATCTTGATAACATTGTTGTGGTATTCATCGATGATATCTTTGTATACTAAAAAAGAAATTAAGACCATGAAAATCACTTACGAATTATTCGGAGAACTCTTAGAAGCAATAAATTATATGGGAAGTTTAGCAAGTGCAAATTCTGGAATCAATCAGTTTCTTTTCTAGGCCATATTGTATCTATGGATGGAATCCTAGGTTATCCTGCAAAGACAAAGGAAATAAAAGAATGGCCCATGCCAATAAACATAACTGAGGTATGCAGTTTTATTGGCTTACCAAGTCACTATCAGCATTTGGTTCAGAATTTTGCCTGACTGGATAACCTGCTAAACAAGATTACATGTAAAGGGTTTAAGTTTGTGTGGAAAAAAGATTGTATGGAATGCTTCAAATAATTGAAAAGAAGATTGGTCAATGCTCAAATTTTTACTCTTCCATCTAGAAGTGATGGATTTGTGATATACAGTGATGCATCAAAGAATGGACTGGGTTGTGTCTTTATGCAAAATGGTAAAGCAATTGCTTATGCATCAAGACAGTTGAAGACCCTTGAGAAAAATTATCCAACTCATTATCTTGAGTTAGAATCCATAATATTTTCACTGAAAATATGGATACATTGTCTCTACGGAGAATTATGTGAGATTTATACAGACCTCAAGAGTTTGAAATACATTTTCACATAAAAATAACTCAACATGAGGAAAATGAGATGGATGGAGTTACTCAAAAATTATGATTGTTCAATACCCTAACACCTAAGAAAGGTGAATATGGAGGCAGATGAATTATGTAGGAAGTATCATGGACATCTAACTCAAATGAGGATTGAGATAGATCCTATATTTTTGGATCTACTAAAGAAGAATATGGTAATTATTAAGGAAGGGGAAACATATTTCCCCATTCAAATGATTGCTAAACCATCTTTATTAGAAAAGATAAAAAATCTCAATCTGATGATGAAAATCTATAGAAGAAAATTATTGAGGTTAAGGATGGGATATTGGAAAACTTTGTGTATGAGGAATGAGTTATGAATTTTGGGAAGAGGTTATGTGTCTCATTTGTACCTGAGATAAAAAAGGAACTATTAGATGATGTTCATAGCTCAAATTTCTCTATACACCTGGGTATAACCAAGATGTATAGAGATCTGAAGGAATATTTTTTTGTGGGATAATATAAAGCAGGAAATTTCTGACAGTGTGTCAAGGTGTCTAGTTTTTCAATAAGTGAAGGCGGAGAGACATCATCCCCAAGGAGTGATGAAACCTCTACTTATTTTTATTTCTATGTGGGATAACATTACGATGGATTTTGTCACCGGAATACTAAGGACACCTAGAAAGAATAATGCAATATGGGTAATTGTTAGTTTTCTCACAAAATCAGCACATTTCCTTCTGATAAGAGAGGATTTACCACTTGAACTCCTGGAAAGACTGTATATTAATTATGTTTTAAGACTTCATGTGCACCTCAATCAATTGTATCCGATCGATATCCCCGATTTACATCAAAATTCTCGAAAATTCTTTATAAGGCTTTGAATACTGAGCTTCGTATGAGTAATGCATATCACCCCCAAACCGACGGACAGTCTGAAAAGACTATTCAAACTCTAGAAGACATGTTGAGGTCATGATCTCTTGACATACAAGGTATGTGGGATCGATACTTGACTTTGGTGGAATTTTAATAAAATAATAGTTTCCATTTGAGTATTCAAATGTCTTCATATGAAGCATTATATGGAAAGAGATTCCGAACTCCAACTTGTTGGGATGAAGTTGGTGAGAGGAAACTTATAGGCCCAGAACTTATTGAAGAGACCCTGACAAAGGTGAAAACAATCCAAGACCATATTATAGCAGCCCAAAGAAGGAAGAAGAGTTATATTGACAACCAGAGGATCGATTTGGAATTCCATGTGGGAGATCATGTCTTTTTTAAAGTATCTCCATGGAAGGGTGTCTTAAGATTCAGTAAGAAAGGGAAACTGTTCCCCAAGTACTCAGACCATTTAAATTTCTGCAAAGAATCGGAGTAGTAGCTTGCCATTTAGAAATGCTGCCAAATCTCTCAAAATTCCATGATGTGTTCCATGTGTCTTTGTTGATGAAATACATGTCAGACCCAACACATGTACTCACATATGGAGAAATATAACTGGAAACTGATTTTTTCATACTGTGAAAAGCCTATCAAGATTCTTGACACAAGGTAACAAGTATTGAGAAATCAGACAACTCATCTAGTGAATTTTCTTTAGAGAAACCACAATATGGAGGAAGGAACACGGGAACCAGAGGATTCCATGAAGAATAACCACACACATATTTTTGGTGGGATTTATACATAAAATTTCGAGGAAGAAATTTTCAAAGGAGGGAATAATATAACACCCCAAACATTTTATGGTATGTTACTCTTAAATACTTTATATCCATTAGATAGTAGATATTGCATGAATCACTAAGTTTTTTGTGAAAAAAAACATTATAGGAAAAAGTTATATGTTATCCATTAAACATAAATTTTCTACTTCTATGTTTTGAATTTTGAAAAACAGTCATCTAGAGTTATCACCAGTAAGTCGTTTGGAGTTTGATAGAAGCAACATGATTTTTTTGATGAATAGTAACATACCCTTATGAATAGTAATATGACCCTTATAAATAGTAAATAATGATAATATTTTATTTTCTTAAGGTAATAAGATAATGATAAGTTAAATAATTTTTCAACGTGATACAAAACTAATTATACCATTAAATTGTTATTTTTAAAATTAACTCTGATTTTATTAAGAAATTAATTTAAAAATTAATAGAAAATTATTTTCAAAAAATGGAGTTCATTTTTTAAATCTACACATCGAAAAATGGTTAGGGTATTTTTTGGTATTTTTCTAAAATACTTGATTTTTTTTTTAATAGTAAAAATAACGATTTGAGTTTTCGGTAGATTAATGACATCATAATGATGTAATAATTAAATAAAGGGATGGTAAACTTTTTTACAATATATTATGACATGAGGTGTCCCATGTGGCTTAAACCATGGGAAAATACCATGGGCAAGCCCATGGTTTTGCGAAAACCACTAACGAGGAGTCACTTTTAATTAATAAAAAACTCTCTCTTAATTAATATAAATACCCACTCACCACCCCCCCCCCTTCATTTTCATTCATTCAAAACTCAATATCCTTGAATATCTGGTGGTATTACCTCCCTAGGAGTCCTCCCAACATGTACTTAATCCCCAAGGTCAATCCTTCAAGATCTAGGAGTTACTCTACAAGGTAAGGGAATCCTTCATTCTCTTCTTTTAGTCGACACTTCCTTTATGTTATCTATTTGATTTTCCATTCTCATATGTTGGGGTTTGATTTTATGTATTCTTCTTACTTTCCTTTTGATTTCAATATATTTATATACCCCTTTTCTCTCATCATTTAATTTTATGAAATTTTATGTGACGCGGTTAGGCTGCTGAATTTTTATAAGGGATCTCTCAACTTTTCTTTTATTTTCAAGTTCATATCATTTATTTTTCACTCCTCACATATTCTGTCCAAATGACCATGAAAAATATAATATAATATATATACTGGAATTATATCATGTGAATAGAAGAACCATCATCAATATTCTTACTCCCTCCATTTTTATTTTTATAAACGAAATCAATGTCCATGAGGTTCCATTTTATAACCTTTGTGGACAACGGAGTTTTGTTCTTAATTTTATTATTAATTACTGGTCATGAGATAGTTTTAATGGTTGAACAAAATATTAATATAAGTATTTCATCTCATTAATGTTCTGTAATCCTTACACACTAATAATATAAAATAATAATACAAAACATGTTCATTATGAACAAAACTGCCAAGTTAATTTGAATATTTGTAATAAACTTTTACCTAATGAATCATCATATTGGTATATAAAAAAAATCATTAAAAGATAATTTATATCACCATAATGTCATTAATAAGATATATTAACAATTTTTCTTGTCTAACCACATTTCAAATGAACTTCCATTCATGAAAACAAGAAAACAAACCATGAAAACAAAGGAAGAAAATGCTTCCAAAACAAGAAAATTGAACCTATTAAACCCATAGAAAGTGCCATGAATGAACATAATAAGGTTATATAAAGACCAATTAGATGAATATTAGGTTCTGGATTTATTAATTAATGAAGATAAATTTTATTATTCAGGTCATTAAAACAAACGAAGAACACACTCAAGCATAAGGTAAGGGGTTTATGATATCACTTTTAATTCTGTGATATTTCCATTGTTCGCCACTTATTTATTACATGTGGTCTATGTGTATAGACATTTGATATATAATATCATTATTATCTTTATGTTCATGATATTCAATGATTCATTTGATAATTATTAATTCTTGGTCACACGAAACAATTGATTACAATATGGTAAGGGGCTTTGTGTAAATTTCCCACTTCGTTGTGAATTACTTTGTATTGTGCACCTAATAATTCTTATGTTGTGTATATACTGACCACTTGAGAAATTTTTTCACTTGAATTTATAATTCTAGTAAATATCCATTTTCTTGAAACATGGATATGTTTATTTTCTAAAGTATATACCATTTTACATATGGTATATATTTGGAAAGATATTTTAACTATAGAATTATTGATGAATATGTATTATACACTCTATAAAGATATTTAAAAGGCATATTTATCTTGTATTAAATCAATGTATAAAAAATTCTTTGGACTTGCAGTGGTGGGTAGGGCATGTTATAGCCGCTCGATTCATTGATAGGTCTCATTAGACAAATCAGTTTGCGACAAACCCTTCATGTTTGATTCCAGAAAATAAGACGGGTTTCTACCCACAAAACTAAACTGTTTTAATGGTATTATGGTATCATGTACTAGATACATGAAGTCCAATTCGCAAGCATTATCTTTATTCATTTTAAATCATTACTATCCATGAGGTTTTCATTATAACAAAATCTATGGATGCAGTTTTTTTCTCAGTTTATTAATGGCGTGTGTTTTTCATTTATTCACTATGCCATATTTTTTTATGATTTAGTTATTATTGATTCGTGCTTATGCTATTTATTTCCCTTACTGATCATTTGATCTCACCCCTTTCACCATTTACCTTCAATAGGTGATGAAGTATAGATCATTTATTTAATTCCCATGGATGCAGTTTTTACCTTTTGTTATGTATTGTAGTTTGTAACCTTTTCCAATGTAATTTGAGTAACATCTATGTATATAGTTTCTTCAAGACTACTAAACTGATCATTACTACAGGATTTTCTTTCCTTCTAACCATGCCAATATCAAAAGTAATTCACCGGCTCCAGCCTAGAGGGGTCGGGTGTTATAGTTGGTATCAGAGGAAATTTAGTAGAAAACTTGGAGACTAGAGTAGGAAATGTATAGTAGGGAACAAATCCCAAAGGTAGTATTTGATGATAAACGTACAAGAACATCCTGGTATTTTGGTAAGGAATAGATTATGTGAATCCTTCTAGAAAATACATCCCTCTCTGGATACGAGTAGGTAGAGGTGGCTCCGACACAGATTTACCAAGGAGTGAAAGCTCCAACAAGGAGTTTCAGGCTTGACCTATGGTATCTTGGTGCATGACAATGGGCCTTGAGGCACTCTTGGTTATGAAACTCCCAGGGGATATGCTTAGGATAATTCACATTTTCTTTAAAATCCATTATGAAGGAGTTTAATGTAAACTTTTCCTCAGAGGAACCATGTTTATAAGATTAGCTATGCATAGAATTTCAATCTATGCTGAGTGATTTTCTATTTGAGATTCATACACTAATATTGTGTTTCCCTTTATATAGAAATGGAATATAATGGAAGAAGGGGAATCAATACTCGTGGGAAAGGTAGGGATCTACCTACTGAGAAATTCAACACAGTCCATGTTGGAGCAGATCAGATCATGACCATATTGGGACAACTTACTCAAGTTGTAACGAATAACCAATCCACAACTGTGTTGGATTGTTTCATGTGGCATAAGCCACCATATTTTATTGGGACTAATAATACAGTGGTTGTTGATCAATGGATCAAATCCACTGAAAAGATATTCTTATCATTAAGATGCAATGAAAATGAAAACTTAGTACTGGAAGTATATTGTATCAAGAGCGATACTGATCAATGGTGGTCCCTGATTCAAAATATCATGGAGGAAGAAGAAATATAAGATGTGGAATGTATGGATTTTAAGGAAATATTCTTTGAAAAATATTTGACTCGTGAGCAATGAACTGAAATGAAGAGGAAACTCCTTTGCTTAAAACAAAGCGAAGAAGACAGTGTTGTATAATATGAGGCTACCTTCACAAGCCTAGCTAGGTATGCCATAGATTATGTACGTGACTCAGTAGACAATATTGATCATTATTTTAAAGGTCTGAATCCAAGTCTTTGAAGGGCACTAGCTTCTCAAACATTTTCTTCATATGATGAAATTGTATCAAGTTCCATCAAAATAGAGAAGAAATTTTCTAGATCAAATATTTTCAAAGGAAACCAAGATAGGAAGTGGTACTCTGATAACAAAGGAAAAGGAGAAGCACCAAAGAATATCAAGGGATAAAAGATATTCCTATTATGTGATAATGGTGGAAATAATCATCTCGAGAAATACTTGAAAGGCATGGGAGTCTACTATAACTATAGAGAAAAGGGTCATAGATTTGATGAATATATGGGTAAGATAAAATTCAATGATATTAAATGATACAATTGCAAAGAGATGGGGCTCTATTCAAATGAGTGTCTTAAGCTCCAAGGAATCGTGCATATTGTGGAAGAATACATTGATGTATTTACATAGGATTTACCTAGACATCCTCAAGAGTGTGAAGTTGAGTTTTCCATTGACTTAATTTTGGGTGTAAGACCTATATCAAAGAAACCCTATAGAATGGCCTCTCTAGAGTTAGTGGACCTAAAGAAACAACTAAAAGAGTTGAGTGATAAAGGATTTATTCGACCTAGTGTTTCTCCATTGGGATCCCCAATCTTGTTTTTCATTAAGAAAGATGGATTCATGAGGTTATTCATTGATTACAGGGAAATCAATGCTATTACAATTAAGAATAAGTATCCTCAACCCCGAATTGATGATTTATTTGATCAACTTCATGGAGCTCAATACTTTTCAATGATTGACCTCTAATCTAGATATCATCAACTGAGTGTGATGAAGGAAGATATTCAGACACAGCATTTCGAAATAGGTATGGGAATTACGAGTTAACAGTGAAGCCTTTTGGACTGACGAATGCACCATCAATTTTCATAGATTTAATGAATATAGATTCCAAGGATTATCTTGATAACTTTGTTGTGGTATTCAGAGATGATATCCTTGTATACTCAAAAATCTATGAAGACCATGACAATCACTTGCGAATTATTTTGAGAACTCTTAGAAGCAATAATTTGTATGGGAAGTTTAACAACTGCATATTCTGGCTTCAATCAGTTTTTTTCTAGGCCATATTGTCTCTAAGGATAGAAGGTTATCCTGCAAAGACAAAGGCAATCCAAGAATGGCCCATTCCAACAAACATAACCAAGGTACGTAGTTTTCTTGGCTTACGAGGTTACTATTTAAGTTTCGTTCAGAACTTTGACCGACTTGCTAACCCACTAACCAAAATCACACGTAAAGGAGTTAAGTTTGTAGGGAAAAAAGAGTGAATGGAATGCTTCGAAGAATTGAAAATAAGATTGGTCGACGCTCCAATTTTGAATCTTCCATCTGGAAGTGATGGATTTGTGATATACAGTGATGCATCAAAGAATGGGTCGGGTTGTGTCCTTATGAAAAATGATAAAGTTATTTCTTATTCATCAAGACAGTTGGATACCCATGAGAAAAATTATCCAACTCATGATCTTCAGTTAGCATCCATAATCTTTACTCTGAAATTTTGGATACATTGTCTCTACGGAGAAATATGTGAGATTTATACGGACCTAAGGAGTTTGAAATACATTTTCACACAAAAATAACTCAACATGGGGCCAAATAGATGGCCGGAGTTACTCAAAGATTATTATTTTTCAATACAATACCACCCAAGAAAGGCGAATAAGGTGGAAGATGCATTAAGTTGGAAGGATCGTGGACTTCTAACTTAAATGAGGATTTAGATAGATCCTATATTTTTTTATCTAATAAATATGGATATGTTAATTGTTAAGTATGGGGAAATATATTTTCTCATTCAAATGTCTTCTAAACCATATTTATTAGAGAAGATAAAAATATCTCAATCTGATGATTAAAATCTACACAAGAAATTATTGTTGTTAAGGATGGGAGATTGGAAAACTTCGTGTATAAGAAAAGAGTTCTGAAGTTTGGGAAGAGGTTATGTGTCCCATTTGTACTTGAGATAAAAAGGGAATTATTAGATGATGCTCATAGCTAAAATTTATCTATACAATAGGGTAGCACCAAGTTGTATAGATATCTGAAGGAATATTTTTGGTGGGATAATATGAAGCGGGAAATTGCTGACTACGTGTCATGGTGTCTAGTTTTTCAACAAGTGAGGGCAGAGATACAACATCCCCAACGAGGGATGAAACCTCTACTTATTCCTATGTGAATGTGGGATAACATTACGATGGATTTTGTAACCGGACTATTGAGGACAACTAGAAGGAATAATGCAATATGGGTAATTGTTGATGGTCTCACAAAATCAGCACATTTCCATCCTATAAGTGTGGATTTACCACTTGAACTCCTGGAAAGACTATATATTAATGAGGTTTTAAGACTTCATGGTGAACCTCTATAAATTGTATCTGATCGAGATCCCCGATTTATATCAAAATTCTGGAAAATTCTCCATAAGGCTTTGAATACTGAGCTTCGTATGAGTACTGCATATCACCCCCAAACCGACAGACAGTCTAAAAGGACTATTCAAATCCTAGAAGACATGTTGAGGTCATTCTCTCTTCACTTATAAGGTATGTGGGATCAATACTTTCCTTTGGTATAATTTTCATACAATAATAGTTTCCATTATAGTATTTAAATGGCTCTATATGAAGCATTATATGGAAATAGATGTCGAACTCGAACTTTGTGGGATAAAGTTGGTGAGAGGAAACTTATAGGTTCAGAACTTATTAAAGAGACCATGAAAAAGGTGGAGACAATCCAAGACCATATTATAGAAGCCCAAAGTAGTCAGAAGAGTTATATTGACAATCGGAGGAAAGATTTGGAATTCCATGTGTGATATCATGTCTTTCTGAAAGTATCTCCATGGAAGGGTGTCTTATGATTCGATAATAAAGGGAAAATGAGCCCTATGTACATCGGAACATTTGAAATTATGGAAAGAATCAGATTAGTCTCTTACCGTTTAGAAATGCTGCCAAATCTCTCCAAAGTCCATGATGTGTTCCATGTGTCATTTTTGAAAAAAATACATGCCATACCCAACACATGTACTCACATATGAAGAAAGATAAATGGAACCTGATTTGTAGTACTGTGAAAAGCCTATCGGGATTCTTGACACAAGGTAACAAGTATTGAGAAATATGACAACTCACCTAGTGAAGTTTCTTTGGAGAAACCAAAATATGGCGGAAGAAACATGGGAAACAGAGGATTTCATGAAGAATAACCACCCACATATTTTTGGTGGGATTTATACATAAAATTTCTAGGATGAAATTTCTGAAGGAGGGAATAATATAACACCCCAACCATTTTATGGTATGTTGATCTTAAATACTTTCTATCCATTAGATAGCCTATATTTCATGAAGCACTAAGTGTTTTTTGAAACAAAACATTATAGTATAAAGTTATATGTTATCCCTTAAACATAAATTTTCTACATCTATGTTTCGAATTTTGAAAAACAATAATCTAGAGTTGTGACCAGGAGGTTGTTTGAAGTCTGATAGAACCAACTTGATTTTTTTATGAATAGTAACATACCCTTGTGAATAGTAATATGAATAGTAATATGACCCTTATAAATAGTAAATAATGGTAATATTTTAATTTCTTAATGTAACAAGATAATGATAAGTTAATTAATTTTTCAATGTAATACAAAAATAATTATACCTTTAAATTGTTATTTTTCAAATTAACTTTGATATTATTTAAAAATACATAGAAAATTATTTTTAAAAAATGGAGTTCATTTTTGAATTCTACACGTCTAAAAATGGTTAGAGGAAATTTTTGTTGTTTTTCTAAAATACTTGAATTTTTTGAAAATAGTAAAAATACAGATTTGAGTTTTCGGTAGTTTAATGACATCATAATGATGTAATAACTAAATAAAGGGCTGGTCAACTTGTGTATAGTATCTTATGACATGAGTTTTCCCAAGTGGATTAAACCGTGGTCAAATACCATGGTCAAGCCCATGGTTTTGCGAAAACCATTAACGAGGAGTAACTTTTAATTAATAAAAAACTCTCTCTTAATTACTATAAATACCCACTCACCCCCCTTCATTTTCATTCATTCCAAACTCAATATCCTCAAATATCTAGTGTTATTACATCCCTAGGAGTCCTCCCAATATTTCCTTAATCCCCAAGGTCCCATCCTTCAAGATCTATGAGTTACTCTTCAAGGTAAGTGAATCCTTCATTCTCTTCATTTAGTCCACACTTCCTTTATGTTATCTATTTTCTTTTCCATTCTCATATGATGGGGTTTGATTTTATGTATTCTTCTTACTGTCTTTTTGGTTTCAATATATTTATATACCCTTTTTCTCTCATCATTTCAGTTTATGAAATTTTAAGCGACACCGTTAGGCTGCTGAATTTTTATAAGGGATCTCTCAACTTTTCTTTTATTTTCAAGTTCATATCATTTATTTTTCTCTCCTCACCTATTCTATCCAAATGACCCTGAAAACTCTAGTATAATATATATATTGTAAGTATATCATGTTAATGGAATAACTATAATCAATATTCTTACTCCCTCACTTTTTATTTTTATAAACGAAATCAACGTCCATGAGGCTCCATTTTATAACCTTTGTGGACGGCGGAGTTTCGTTCTTAATTTTCTTCTTCATTACCAGTCATGAGACCATTTTAATGATTGAACCAAATAATAATGTAATTATTTCATCTCATTAATTTTCTGGAATACTTACACACTCATAATATAAAATAAAAATACAAAAAAAGGTTCATTATGAACAAAACGTCCAAGTCAATATGAATATTTGTAATAAACATTTAACTAATGAATCATCATCATGGTATATAACCCAAAATCATTAAAATATAATTTATATATCCTTAATGTCATTAATAAGATATATTAACAATTATGTATGTTTAACCACATTTCAAATTAACTTCCATTCACGAAAACAAGTAAATGAACCATGAAAACCAAAGAAGAAAATGATTCCAAAACAAGAAAATTGAACCTATTAACCCCATAGAAATGCGAATGAATGAACCTAATAAGGTTATATAAAAACCAATTAAATTTATAGGAGGTTCTAGAGTTATTAATTAATGAAGATAAAATTTGTAATTCAGGTCATTAAAATAAATGAAGAACACACTCGTGCATAAGGTAAGGGGTTTCTAATCTCACTTTTAATTCTGTGAGATTCACATTGTTCTCCAAATATTTATTTCATGTGGTGTATGTGTACTTCCATTTGATATATAATATCATGATTCTATTTATTTTCTTTGTATTCAATGATTCATTTGAAAATTATTAATTCTTGGTCACATAAAACAATTGATTACAATATGGTAATGGGCTTTGTGTCAATTTCCCACTTCATTGTGACTTACATTGTATTGTGCACCTAATAATTATTATGCGGTGTATCTACTACCCACATGAGATCATTTCTAATTTGAATTTATAATTCTGGTAAATATCCATTTTCTTGAAACATGGATATGTTTAATGTCTAAACTGTATAGCATTTTACATACGGTGTATATTTGGAAAGTTATTTTAACTATGGAATTGCTAATGAATCTATATTCTCTACTCTATATGGATATTGAAAAGGAATATTGATCTTATATTAAATATATGTATAAAGAATGGTTTGGACTTGTAGTGTCGGGTGGGGCCTACTATAGCCCCTCGATGCTTCGACAGGTATCATGAGACAAATCAGTTGGCGACAAACCCTTTGAGTTTGTTTCCAAAAAATCAGACGGATTTTTGCCCACAGAACTAAGTAATTTAAACGGTATTATGGTATCATGTTCCAGATACATGACATCCAATTAGTAAGCATTCTATTTATTCATTTTTAGTCATTACTATCCATGGGGTTTTCTTTATGACAAAATCTATGGATGCAGTTTATTTTTCAATTTATTAATGGCATGTGTTTTTCATTTATTCACCATGCCATGTTTTTTTGTGATTCAGTTATTATTGATTCATTATTCCTCTATTTTTAACCCTTAATGAGCATTTGAGCTCAACCATTTCACTCTTTACCTTCAAAAGGTAATGAAGTGGATATCATTTATTGAGTTCTTTTGGATGCAGTTTTTAGTTTTTGTTATGTATTGTAATTTGTAACCTTTTCCAATGTAATTTTAGTAACATTTATGTATCTAGTTTCTTCAAGACTACTAAACTGATCGTTCCCTCTAGATTTTAATTCCTTCTAACTATGCCAATATCACAAGTAATGCAATGGATCTATACTAGAGGGGTCATGGTGTTACAGTTGGTTACTATATTAATATCTAATTAATTTAAAACCCATGATTTCAACCATATATTTTCACAAGTGAGTTAATAATATTTATATAAACCAACTCAACTACTAGGTTAAGAATATTTTTTAAAATATTAATATTTTACTAATAATTTTTTTAGTAAAACTCATCCTTATGTGTAATACAAGTCGAATCATTGTTGTATGTATGGTAAGATTATCAACGAGTTCCATTAAACATTATCTATTGAAGAGATTGAATTAATTTAAGATGATATATGTTATAAGGCATATGGGGGATAAATTCTCCCCACCTTAAAAGGATTTCATCCACGCAAATAGGAATCAAGATCAAATACATGTGTTTTGACATTTCAAAATATAATTGTTGAAAATAACATGTAAAAAAAGATTAATGAGACATCAACATTAAAATAAATAAATGGAATTAAGGTTTCCAGATATAAAACATAATAGGATTACATGTATTAGAAAATGCGCATGGAAGAGAAACATAACCATCAATATATGATAGAGTGTGACATATAACATTATCAAGAGAATGTTAACAATCACAATTCTATATGTATGTGATGATCTAACGGACCATTTAATTCCCTAGAAAATAGGTTTCCAAGATAAAATTTTTTGTTTCAAATTTTTTTCCCTATATTTGAAAATTTAATTGACTTCCTAAAATATGAATATATAGATACAATCTAACTATACATGTAGTGTTTTTTGAATTAATCAATATCCACCCCCAAACTGATCTTATCTCAAAAAACTGAGTATTTAAGATAAATTTTTAATGCCTTCATATTTAGAATCAATCTCTATGGATCATGAAATTAAAATATCTATTAGTATATATTCATTCTATATTTATAAATTATCCAAAAAAATAATTAGGATTATATAATGTATTTCACTAAAAAGAATCTCCAAAATTCAATATTAAAACACAAAATTTCAACATTGATCAAATCACTATAATATTTCAAAATAACAATTAAAAAAATTCAAAATTCTTTGATTGTATAGTCTTCCAAATAATATCAATCATCATTAATGTATTGTAAAAAAAATAGTTTTCAAAATCTCTTAATCTCTAATTTTTTATAATCATTTACATAAATAATCAGACTGACTATAATATTGTAATAGAACCATTTTTTGATTCTAAAATTATGACCATTTTGTTTATCATAATCTAATAGGATTTCCAAATTTAAAAAATTCATCTGAAATAACTTTAGTCAGATAATTACCAAACCATTTTTGAATATGATAATTGTTTTCCAAAATCTACTTATTTTTTATCCATTGAATAATTAAACTAAAAAACATACTAATCTGGAATTCCTATAGAATAATAGTAAGAGATTAACCCTTATCACCATTCGGTTGTTGGTTCAATTCTTAGATATTTTACAGTCGTGAGTATTTTCCACCCATCCTGAAATATGTATTATTTCTAAAACTATATTATTCTTATAACATTCCCAAAACAAGATAAAGTACTCAAAAATAACAATAACATGTTTTCACCTAAATTTTTAACTCGTACCTTTCATTTTCAATCCAAATAAAATAAATACACATAATTACCTTAAATTAAAAGATAATATAAACCCTTACAATGATCCTTACCTTGAAATATATATCTATAAATGAAAAGGCATTGTTCATTAAATAAAATTTTCACATATACTATACCAAGGAGATGTGTTCCCTAATCAAAGTTTTCATAAATATGGTACCCAAGGTTTCAACTAAACCAACTTTGATGCTAACTATAACACCCCAACTGCAGATTCATAGAACTAGCTGGTATACTAGAAACAATAACGAGTATTTTATTTCAATTTAATATAGAAATTAAAACATAATTTTTTCGATATTATCTTTAATCCATCTAAAGTATCAATTCATATCATTCTTAATAGTCTTCAGGGTATCCTAGGGAAAGGAAAAATAATAAGGGTGATATAAAATGCTCAGTAAGGATATGTATAGTGTAATCAATAAATAATCAATTATAACAAATCAATATGGTGATGTTAATAAAGGAAAAAAATTCCATTCATATAATCCAATGAGGGATAATCAATATGTCATGTAAATAACAGAAAACATATTCAATTTAATCATTATATTAAGGATTAAATGCAAGACCTATGTTTCATACCTATCCAAATCACTCCTCATATATAAAATAATTCATTAAAAAGATATTTTCAAATCAATTTCTCCCAGACCACATTAAAATATTTACATAATTTCCCTTATAAATTTAAATAATTATCAATTAAAATATTGAACACCATGAAGAAAATTAGATGCATGGAATGATATCTTAATGGGGAAGTATACCACAAAAAATAAACAAGTGGGGAATAGAAATAATCAAAATAAATAAATGTGATATGAAAACCTCTAACCATTTTGTAATACTTTATTTCAAAACCCAATAATTTATAATGGAAAATATTTTTCATTGAAAATAACCTTCTAAAAATATAATGAAATCTTCAAAACATTATTTCTTTTTTACGATGGGAAATTCCATTATTTTTTTATAGGTTAAAAACATTATTTTTTTAGTTTTGTATAAAAAGACATAAAGTACCCTGTTTTGGAAAATGCCATGAATATTCTATTTAAATATTTTTTTAAAAATAAAAAAAAAACAGGTTAAAATGACTATGGAAAATTATTGGAGAATAGTAAATACATTTTTGAAAACAATTTTAGAAAACACAATCATGGAAGATAAATATTCCCTAATGGATACTTAAACACAAAAAATCCTGAATAACAATGTGATCTAGAAATAGATACATATCACATTACAAACACTAGAATTGTATGACCAAGAAATAAAAAAAATTATTAAAAAATGAAAATATCTTGATATTGATAATAATAATCATTAATGACATTCATGGGTGGTATATTACCCACACAAATTAAATGAGTAGTGTGTATGTCATGTGTACAAAATAAATAAAAGCTAGACAAGGATCCCTTACCATGCATTTAATTTTGGGTGAACATAATTTAACCTCCTATATAATGGATTAAATCATTTTATTAACTTATAATATAATTTTACTCATATTTATAATATTATATATTATCTTTTTCTAATATCTTCTTTCCCATTCATAAACAGATTATAATTGTTTTTCAGTTTTTCGGGTGTTCATTGCCATGTTCTCAATATTTTATTATCTTGTTACATGCTATTCCTATTAATTATAACATGAGTCCATAATATCTATAATTTAAATCGTGATTTAAATATTATATATATCAATTATATAGTTATTTTAGAATAATCCAAAATATTTTTAGATAAGAAATGAAATGCATTGTTAATGGAGATAATAGGTCGTACGTACACATGAAAGCTACTTCCATTTCAATGTATTACAAAAAAATGATATATATTATAATTTAGTGATCATATTTATTTAAAATATGTTAGATATTTTTATTAAAAAAAATCCATAATACACTCCTTGAATCATGTGAACAAATCACAACTTTTTGAGAAGGCGGTAGTCAACATGTCAACAAATGAAGTTATCGCATTTACAGAAAATGGATTGTGTGAAGGTTTGAGTAATGTATATATATATAGTTAAAAAATAATTATGAAGTAATAAATAATATATATATATATATATATATATATATCATATAAAAATTAAGTGTACATAATAAGGATTACTCATAATAAGTGGTAAAGGAATAACAAACAACACTGTTTCATGAAGAGGTAGTTTGTCTTATACATAAATTGTATGTTAATTACCCATTATATGGAAGTGTGTGTAAGTGTAGGGTAAACCAAAAAAATTAAAAAAATCTATGTATATTTAGGATAATTAGGTTATTATATGAACATGAAATAATAATTAATGATGGAGCGGTGTGATAAAATAAAACTGATGTGATCGATGAAGAACATCACCTCATTTACGGGTAACTCATTTTGGTTTTTACAATAATACTTCATTGGATGTATTTCTTCCATAAGGGTGGATTCTTGGATTAAGGTATTGAAAATAGATGGATATTATGATGGTATTTTTCTGAACTAAAGAGTTTCTGTAGTGTTAATAATAGAAAAAATTAGGCAACCTTTTATAAGAGGGGGGAAGGGGAACTCTTGGAATTGTTCAAATTACTAAATAATTTTTAAATAATTTTCTATTATAAGGTATCAAAATGATTTATTTCGAATATAGGACATTTATGGGTATATATAAATTCTACCAATTAAAATTAATCACATTTTGACTATTTTTTAATTTTAATGTTTTAGCTTAAACACGTTGTTTAACCTTTTTAATTCTTAATCTGATGTCACATTGTTTACAATTTGAGGGTAAATATAATTAAAATAAAACACAAAAAGTCCAATTAATGAGTAATTAATGATATTTTAGGACCTAATACAATCAGTTTTCTGAAGTTAATTTTTTTTATTTTTATATCATTCAATAAAATATTATTTATTTCATAATTTCAATAATAAAAATTTGGAAACTATTCATTATTTCACTTTTTTATAAATAGCATAAAAACGAAAATTCTGCAAAATAATTCTAAAACTTTAATAACATGTCAATGTCATATAAAAATTA
This sequence comes from Viscum album, assembly GCA_963277665.1. Taxonomy (NCBI): domain Eukaryota; kingdom Viridiplantae; phylum Streptophyta; class Magnoliopsida; order Santalales; family Viscaceae; genus Viscum; species Viscum album. The sequence continues at coordinate 2,080,127,905 of OY728126.1, forward strand.
TTTTATGATATTAATAAAGTAAAAATATATTTATTTTGTTATTTTTAATATCATTTATTTGATATTCACATTAGTTAAGAATATATCATATCATCATTTTGAATGCCTTTAATTAAATTATATCATCCATAAAAACTAAAAATAGCTTCCATGAAGAATATATAATATTTTTCTTTCTATTTAATATTTATATTCAATGTTATTATCATAATGAAAATATATAAAAATTAAAATAATTATTAAAATCAATAGTGTGACATATTGGACGACCATCAAATTAAAATACCATAAAAGAATTCATTTTATCAACATGGCTCTATAAAGAAATAAAATCTTCCCAAGGATGATTTTGGATAAAAAATACTCCTAAAAAATAATTATATCATGTATTAAAGTATTTTTATAGTCTTTGTGATATTATTTTTACTAATAATTTTCTGATTTACCCTTAACCATGGTAATTAAAATATTAAAAAATTTAATATTCATATACCCAAAAATAAAAGAATTGTATATAAATAATATAGACCCACTAATTAAAAATATAGAATTTTTTTTTTTAATTAAGAGAAAATAAGTTTCAATAATTAATTTAAAATGAATTTTATTGGTGGAATGAGAAAACGGGTTTTAAAAGTGGGACTTTTAAAACATTGAGTTGTTCTTATATCCAATTTCAATGTAAAATTGATTCCAATTAACTAAATTGGATTAAATGATAAAAAAGAATCAAATTTTACTTTCAAAACACTCTAAAATATAATTTATCAAAATAAAATAGTTAGATGAAAAATCTATTTAAAATAAAAATGTAATATTGTATCATTATTTATCGAAACATGAAACTTATCAAAAAAATGAAAAAAAAAAGCTAGAAAATGTAAATTTTTATAATACAAACTAAAAGTAGAATAATTTATTCTCAATTAAAATATATAAATGTTTTAATAATTTAATTTAAAATAGGTTCTCCATTAAAAGTTGGTAAATCTACCTTTAAGAAAATATACATTTTATGCATAAATTTGGGTTTGTTCTTATGTTATGCATGTTAAATATATTCACTGAAAGTAAAAAATATTATATTAAATATATATTACATTATTTTCATTCACTGGTTATAATTTATTTATTTTAATTTTATAAAATGACTTTTTAAACATAAACATTGTTCTTTATGAAAACAGTTCCTAAATATTCAATTGGTTTCTATATTTAATTTTAATGAATTTGTAACTATGGAATTAAACCATATATTTTCATAAGTTAGTTAATAATATTCTTAACATGTATCTTAATGGCTTGGTTATATCTTATTATATTAAATAATAATATTTAAATTGTATATTATTTTTAGGTAAAACTCGTCCTAGCCTGTAACGCGAGTCAACTCGTTGTTTTGTGTAGATTAAACTTATCAAGGTGTTTTGTTCGACGTCAGCTATCAATGAAATTTAATTTATTTAAGTAGATACTGTAATGTCTTAGATTTTACATGCATTATTTTTAAATATTACATGGAGTTATTACTAGATTTGGCATTGCGATGGATTGCGATTATGTGGCCCGATGAGCCCGAATTTTTTTTTGAAATAAATTAAACATTTGAATTGCTCCCATGAGCAGTTTTCCCGAAAAAATTGAATAACATATAAACTGGTCCTCAAACCAAAAAAAAATATGAGGGCACTATTTTATTCATAGAAATTACATTAACTAGGTGAGGCCTAACATCGACCAACGTGGGTCGAAAATAGAAGTTAGTTTTTGACATTTTGAAGGAAATAAAATAAATTGATAAATTATTTTATTTTAAATGTATAAATAACACAGTGAAGTGTTACTTGGTTTTATATGACCAAGATACTAGGGTTATCCTCATAACCCTAGAAACATTCCCTAGAATCATCAAGAACATTTTATATGAGCCACCCCATAGAATTCTCGACAAAAGGTGATGAACGTTGATGTATGGATCGTTGCACAGTGAGATAAAATCCTAACTAAAAATTGATCTGTCTCTTAATCGACGACTGATTAAGGGGTTGTTATTTCAATAATTTTTTCCCTATTCTAGTATTCAAATGATTAATGTGGATCAACCCATGAACAGGTTGACCCACAGATTGCTCATTCTTGCAGGAGGATCTTTTATCGGGTTTATTTTTTGGGGAATTAATCCATGATTAATTTTATTTATGTTTTAATTTTCTCCATTTTATCACTATAATGGTATCGTATAAACAAGGTGATGAATGATTTTTTAGGTTCATTCCTCAATTTGTTATTTTATTTTCCTCTCCCTGTTTCACCCAGCATTCTTCGCGTTCTTCATGAGGTTATGAACAATGGATTATTGCGTATCTGTTTCTCAATTAAATGATCCCAAATTGGAGATCCAACACCATGAGAACCCATTGCTGGTTTGATGAAGATGTAAGTGGATGAATCAACTCAGTTCAAGATAAATCATTCTTTAACGGTTCTTCATGCGGGTGGATTATGACTTGTTTTCAGGTCTGATCAGAGGCCTGAAACCAACGAAATCATATTTGTGGTGTTGAGGCAACCCTGAACTTTGAGTTTCATGGTAGTTAGATTTTTGGATTGAATTATTGACGATCAACTGAGGAACAAGAGGAAGAAGAATGATTTCTAAAAAACAATTATGAACATGGCGTGTATCCCGAAGAACACGGCGTGTGGGACCAGTTGAGTGGTGGCTAGGGCTCCGCATGATAGGAAGCAATGAAACGGTGTTTTAAAACTATCACACTGAGTTTGGGTCCCAATGTGGTACTCAGAATGTATCTATGATGATACACAAACACTAGGTGGAGTAAACTGTATGTACTTATTTACACAGCTAGACCAGGCCTATTACGCAGGTTACCCTATGTACCGGTACATGGGATGGCATGCACGGGTTGACGTCGTGTATGGGCATAAGGCCATCGTACATGGATTGGAATGTGGATAATAGGACATGGCATTTCAAATTATTATACAATGTATATATCTATTTCTACACAGTAGCCTCTTCGGCATGGGCTGTTGTACACGGGTAGTACCCAGGGTCAAAGGACATGGCTTGTGATCTTTCTACATGAGGTTTACATTCCTATACATTGATTAATCTTCTTATACACCACTCCATGGAAAATTTCAGTTGGGGTTAGTGACCCATTTTTCATTCCCCTATAGTTTATGTATAGTATACATCCATAAGAGTATGACCTCCCTTTAGTAGGACGTTCTAGATAGAGTAGAAATCCTACCAAGTGGCCCGGAGTGAGATCCTATACCCATTCAGGGCCCTAGGTTGAGTCAGGTATCAACGTGGCCAATCCTACAGGATGCTGATCTTATGCATAATAGGTGAATCTTGACAATTCCTGATATATTCCAAGGCCCTAGTAGTGATCCTCAACCCTATATCATGATATTTAACACTCAGGAGTGATTTCTCCAATAATGATTGCATCTGTTCTCTCTTCAGATCTATCTGGGTGTCTATCTCTCTCATGAAACTACCCACGGAATGTATATATCGAACAAATTTCATCAGATCAATCAAACTTGTGGACTAAGTTCTCCTAGATGAGTGCTTTGTGAAATATTTAAACTGAATCCCTAACATGGGTATACGGTCATTGTAACATACCTCTAAACTACAAGTCTGGGTTTTGAGTATATATGGTTCTATTTCTCTTGTTATATTTTCTGTAGACATATACTGTGAAGAAATGACTATACCTTTACTTGTGAATTTTTTTTTGTTTTTGGGGTCCTCAACTAAGTATTTTTATACTCACCCCTACATGGGCTTTGTCCACACATGTCATGTCTCGTGCAGACGAGCGGCTTTTTGACGGAGTCCCGAGTATACCAGGACCGAACCAAATATTGTGAGCTTACTTAAAGGCCTAGGTGTTCATATGGGTACAAAAAAAATCAGATGCCTATTTCTTTCTTATAGGTAGGACATTGTATTTTACAGACTCTTTTCTTTGGTGTGCTTGTATTCTAGCCGAGTTTAAATTTTTCGCTTTACTTTATGTAGAAATATATTGGTTAGGTTTAGTTGTATGCCTGAATTTTGTTCCTCAGTGGTTTTACATTTCATAAGTTGTTAGATTGGAGGTGTGTGCGTGTGAACAGGTACATAGGTAATGCCTCCCATGATACTGATATTCTTAATCGGTGCTAGTCACCATCCCCTGGCCTATTGGATGCGGGCTTGGGGAGTCGTGTCATGGGCACCATTGGGACATGTCGTGAGAAACTCGTATCAAAGGTGGTCAGTTATAAATTAGGAAAAAGAGTGTGTGAGATTGGTTTTGGGAAACTGTGTTAAGTGTTTGGAGTTTGTAATTCATGCTAGTTAATCCATTGCTGCTGCAGGCGGCCAATGTATCCATACACCCGGACTTTGATAACTCACTTTTCAACTCATTACATGAGAACACTAGTTGCAGGGAAAAAATGGTACGTGCATCAAATAAAAATGGGTTGTGTTTTCTATGTCATTTAGTTCTAGGTATCCAGATATACTACTCCACCATGTTATATATTTTCCCATATAAGATTCATCCTCAATGCATACCCACATGGATTTATCGAATCAATCATGATGATGACCCACTCAGTTACGAGGCTTCGATTCAGAGACCAGTTTCCCAGGAATTACCTACATGTGGTGAACCTACTATACCTCCACCAGTGAAAGAACACGTACTACCTGTAGTACCAACAGATGAGTATCATCGGCTGAGCACACTTCAAGAGTTTCAAAGACAGAGACCCCTTAGGTTCTGAGGCAAGTCTGGCCCTCAGGATGCTAACGAATGGATTGAGGTGATGACCAGAGTTATCCATCTAGTGATGAAACAAGCAAACCATTTGGTGATCCTATGAGAAATACTTATTCAGGGTTTGATGGGATGATAGAAAAGTTTTACTATATAGACTGACGAAGAGGATACTCTTTCATGGAGAGATTTTGGGAAACTCTTTAGGGAACTATTCACACCAGTTATGATGAGGGAATTCTGTATCTATGAGCTTCTTGAGCTTTAGAAGGGTAGTTTAATAATGAATTAATATTCATTAAGGTTCACCAACATCTCCAGGTATATGATGGATATGGTCATGGATCAGTACTTCTAAGTTCATACCATTGAGTGAGGTCTACAATGGGACTTCCAAGATAGTGTGCTACATCTATAAAATTCAAATTATGTATGAGTGATTAAGGGAGATTTTGTGCTTGAGATCTTCTTGGATGAGAAGATACAACTACTGGCAATCATTAGTAGGTTGAATGTTGTGGAGACACCAGAAATAGGGATTTGTCATCAAGCATAGGTATAAATATATGGGAGACAACACATGAGGAACCAAGATGAGGAATCTTCTATCCCAGGCTCTTAGGATGGATCCAGTCATCCTAGAGATATTTGATGCTAATTTTGAGATGGAATGGTATATCTCACTGGAGACTATCCAACCTATTAATCTATTGACAGTTACATGGTGGATTGACCACAGTGGAAGACCTAGAGAGTGGAGCACGTAGAACAACCAGGAGGCAGACGTGGAAGAGGGTAGGGAGAGATACCACAGGTGGTAGATGTTTTGAAAAACATACACCACCACCTCTAGGAGTTCCGTAGTAGGCTCCGGGAGCTAGGGGATAGGGCTAGGGGTAGCTAAATACAATCAAGGTATATAACCCAGGGACTCTAGGGATGATCTAAGGTATGATCTATGTCTTTTCTAGATGAGGTTCCCTACTTATAGGCATAGGTTCTAGTCATTATTTTATCTCTATAAGTCTGGCGTGAAACCTCATATTTATCATAGAGATATTGAATCGACCCTTACATTTGGAGACACCTACGGGAGGAGACTGGATGATCACACATCTTTTCCTACATTGTGATCTTACCCTTAGAGGTGAGAGTTTTGGTTTAACCTCTCATGGGTGTCATCGAGGCCTTATGATGTCATTCTATATATGGATTGGTTACTTTATATCCATGCCAAGATTGAATACATTATGTGAAGATTGTGGTGTGTCCATAGTGATGGAACTACTTTTTACTTTGTTGGTGAAAACAAAACCTAGGCAGTATAGAATGGGTGCATGCTTAGGAGGGTGTAGCTGATCACTGATGATTTGGCTAGTCATACCCTCGGAGTTGTAGATGATGTGAAATTTCAGTTCCCAGTACTGTTGGTGGACTACGAGGATCTCCTTCCAAAAAATGTTCTAGAATTAACTCTGCACTGAGATATTGATGTCTGCATTGACATATACCTCGATATTACACTGATATCTTCATTGGTGTATCAGATGGATCCTATAGAGCGTCGTGAGCTGAGGGTGAATTTGGAGGATTTACTAAGGAAGGGCTTTGTAAGACCCATTGATTCAACTTGGGTGGGCCCTTTTTTGTTTTCCAAGAAGGAAGATTAGAGTTTGAGGTTGTGTTTGTATTACCAGAACCTAAATTAAGTAATGGTGTAGAAAATTTATCCACGGTTGAGGATCGACAACCTCTTCAATCAGCAAAGTGGGGAACTAAGGCTCTCAAAGGTTGACCTTCGATCCGGATACCAGTAGTTACGAGTACGAGACAAAGATATACCGAAGAGAGATTTTAGATTTCACTACTATCACTAAGAGTGCATGGTGATTCCTTTCCTCATAATTAATAACATGATAGTGTTCATGGTACTCAAGAATAGGATATTTCATCCTTACGTAGACCATTTCATAGTGGTCTTCATCGATGGTATTCTTGTTTACTCGGCGTCAGAGGAGGATCACGTGAGACACCAATGGATAGTTCTAGACATACTATGAAAGCGCTATCTTTTGGTGATTCTCTTGAAGTTCCAGTTCTTTATATAGTAGGTCCACTTCCTGGGACATGTTATCTTTGTAGATGGATTAGAAGTGGACCTTTCCAAGGTCGAGGTGGTGTTAGCATGGGATCCACCCCAAAGTGTGACAGGGGTGCGAAGATTACATGGGTTGGAAGGATACTACCAAACAATTATCCCTGATACAACCCAAATAACAGTAGTAATGAAATCATTGACATAGAAGGGATATCCATTTCATATAGGCAGAGAAGTTCAATCTGGATTTCTAGTTGTTGAGACTGAGTTTGAAAAGCGGATCGATCTTGAGATTTCCAAAAGTGGGTGTCAAGTATGTAGTTTTATGTGACGCATTAGGGATCGAGATTGGTTGTGTCCTAATTTAGAAACATAAATTCATGTATTATGGTTCATGTTAGATAAGGACACATGATCATAACTATGAGACCAATGATCTTGAGTGATCACTGGTAGTCTTCGTGTGGAAGATGTGGTGACAAAACGTAATGGGAAAATGATTTATCATCTACTCTAACCATATGCTCCTTAAGTACATCTTCTCATAAAAAGTATCTAAAACTGAGGTAGAGGTGATGGTAGAATATTATTCAATATTATGATGTTGAAATCCTCTATACTCTTAGGAAGGGGAACGTAGTAGTTTAAGCTCTCAATAAAAGATCAATTTCATAGCTGTTGAGCAGGGCGTCAGAGTAGTTGGACTCCCTATAGATTTCCTTAGTGGATAGAGATAATGCAACATATCTATAGTTGATGGTTGTCACCCTTCCATTCTTACAGAGAGTTAGAGAGGAAAAACTTGGGTATTTCAACTATGAGACATCACATGCTCAATTATCCTAAGGACAAGATCATTATGGATATTCTCAAGGTGAGGAGCACATAGTCCTTTTTAGAGGATGAATAGATATACCAATGGTGTTATGGGAGGAGGTTCTGAGGGAGTTTCATACACCACCCTTGGAAGTACATCCTGGAATGGAAAAAATGTACCATGACCTTTAGCATCAATTCTAGTTGACAAAAATGAAGAAGGAAGTAGAAGAGTTTGTTTCTTGATGCCTTACGTGCCAACCGGTGAAGGTTGACCACTTGGTTCCAATGGGGTTATCTCACCCCTGGAAGTGATAGAGTGGAAGTGGGTTTTAATATCAATTTAATTCATGTTGGGATTACCAAAAACATCTAGGGGACATAGTTATATATGGGTGATCATTGAACAACCCATCAAGTCGGCCTCTTCATAGCTGTAAGGGATCATAATTTTGTATAGTTCTTGGGACACCTCTATGTGCAGTAGATAGTTTTCCTTCATGTAGTCCCATCGATGATAGTCTTAGATCAGGATGCTTGTTTCACATCATGGCTAAGGAAGGGATTACATGATGCATTTGGTACTTATCTACCTTCGGCACAACATTCCATCCCTATATAGAGGGTCAGAAAGAATGAACCATTCGTGTTCTGGAGAATATGGTCTAGGCTTATATCATGGAATTTGGTCATGTTTGGGAGGACAACCTACCTCTTTTAGAGTTTGTGTATAACAATGACTACCACTCCACCACCGGTATGAAACTATTTGAGTCTTTATATGGGTAACCCTTTTGGTCACCAATTTTCTAGACCGGCCTCGGAGAGTCAGATCACATGGGTCAAGAGTTGGTGTATGTTACCACCGCAAAGGTAGAAATAATCTAGGAGTAGATAAAGAATTTAAAGAACTGAATGAATAATCATTCTAATAGATAGTGGAGACCTCTAGTATTCTAAGAGGGTGGCCATTCCTTTATTCGGTTCCCACCTCAACAGGGGTTGTGGAGATTTGACTGGGGTGGATAGTTGTGTCTTATGTCCATCGTCCCTTTCCAGATATTTCATAGAGTTTTCAAGTTTGAATAACTCTTGGATCTACCACCATAGTTACACCATGTATATTATACCTTTAACGTGCTGTATTTGGGGAGGTATGTTCATGACCAATCACACGCCATCGACTGGGGAAAGCTGGACATCATGGATGGATGGAAATTTTCAGAGTACCTAGTGGAGATCAAGGATCGATAGGAGGATATCTTTCTTAGTTGAGTGATTCCCTTGGTGTATGTCTAGTGGAAGCATAAGAACCTTCAAGAGAGCACATGGGGGAAGGAAGCTCAGATTCATGCGCAGTACCCACATATTTTTTATTAGAATTTTTTTTTGGATTTTCGGGGACGTAAACCCCATAAGGTGGAGAGAATGAATTTTCTAGGATTTTATGTGTATTATTTCTTAATATTATGTTGAATTATTATGATACCAGGATTTGTGAAGGCATACAATTCCAAGGCCCAGAGTGCCCATAATTAATGTATGTAATAAATTAATCTTTTAAATAGAATGCATGATAGGTTTTTTCTAAAAATTGGAATAACATTTAAAATAGTTCCAGGACTAAAAATCTGAAGGAACCATTGTGTTTAGATCAACTAATTTACTTACGGTGAGTCTTAACATTGATCGGTGTGGGTTGACAACATATTTTTGATTTTATATTTTTTAAAGGTAATAAAATTAATTAATAATTTATTTTATTTTAAATGTTTCCATAACAAAGTGAATAATTAATTATATTTAAATTAACATGAGTCTAGGTTTAGGCTCATATCCATAGAAACATTCCCTAGAATCATATGGAACATTGGATATGATCCATCATGGATAATTATTGATGAAAGACGATGAACGACAACACATGGATCATTGCGTAGCGAGATTGAATCCCAACAAATGACTGATATCCCTTTTCATCAGTGATTGAGGAAGGGGTTGTTATTTCAATTATTATTTCACCATTATTTGATACATGTGAAAAATGTAGATCAATCCATGAACATGTTGACCCACAGATAGTTCTTTCTTGAAGGAGGTTATTTTATCGGGATTATTTTTGGGGAATTAATCCATGTTTAATTTGATTTATTACTTTATTTTATCTATTTAATCCCTCTAATGGGAGAGGATAACTGCTATGATGAATGATGAGAGGGTTTAATTCCTCGGTTTTTTATTTTATTATCTTCTCTCTTTTGACCCCGCATTCTTCGTGTTCTTCATAGTGTTATGAACGACGTCTTGTTGCACATCCATTTCACAACCGAACAATCCCAAATTGGGGATCCAACTTCTTGATAACCTAGCATAGATTCAATGATGATGATGGTGGATGAATTGACTTAGTTTAAGTGAAATAATTATTCAACCATTCATCATGTGGGTGGATCGAAACAAGTTTTTGGGGCTGATCAAAGGCCTGAAACCAATGGAATTGGATTTAAGGTGTTAGGTTGAACTTGAAAATTGAGTTTCATGGAAATCAGATGTTTCGATTGATGTAACAAATATCAACTAAGGAACGGGAGGAAGAACAACAATTTCAAGAAAATCATGATGAAAACTACATGTATCTCGAAGAACATGATGTGTGGGACCTGTTCAGCAGTAGCTAGGGTTCTTCCAGATAGGAAGTGATGAAATGGCATGTAACAACTATCACATGGTGTTTGGGTATCTATGTAGGACTCAACATGTAACTCGGATGATACATAGACATGGGTGGAGTACACGACATGTACTCCACCACACGTTCAGACCATGCCGGTTATGCTAGTCACCCCATGTATTGGTACACGATTTGGGATTCATGGGTTGAATACTTATACTGGAACACTAAAAACATACATGGTGAAGACCCCATATAGTAGGATACAACATGTAATGTTCTTAGAGTCCATTTATATCTCTTTATACATGACATGATCTTTGACAGGGGATATTGTACATGTGTAGTGCCTGGCATCAAAGGAGATGACATGTTATCTTTCTACACACTGTGTTCTTTTTTGTACATGGGTTGATCTTGTGGTCTACAGTTCCATAGAAATGTTCTATTTTGGTCAGTTCCACTTTGCACATTCCCCTTAAGGCTAGGTATTGTTTCCATCCACAAGAGTATAACCCCCTTTAGCTGTACATTCTAGGTAGAGTAAGAATCCCTCCTAGAGGTCCAAAGTAAGATCCTCTACCCATTCATGGCCATGGGTAGAGTATGGTATCGACCTGACCAGTCCTATAGGGTGACGATCCTCTACTTAGTAGATGAATCTGGATAAGTTGTTGTATACACCATGGCCCTGGCAGTGATCCTCATCAGTGTATCATGATATTTCTCTACTCTGAAGTTAGTTCTCCTAGAATTAGTGAATCTATTTTCTATTCAGATCTTTTAGTGCTTCTATCTCTTTTGTGACACTTCTTGACGAATATATTTTTTCATACGGATGTCATCATATCTATCAAACTCATGGAGTTAATTCCCCTAGGTGAGTGCTTCATGGAATATTTGATCTTAACCCCTAGCGTGGGTATGTGGTCGTTGTGACTTCTCTCTAGACTATGAGTTTGGGTATTAATTATATTTGGATATGTTTATCTTTTTATATGTTCTATAGACATATTCTCTGTAGATATGTCTTTACCATTACATGTGTATTTCATTGTGGTTTTTAGGGTCCTCTAATGAGTATTGTTATACTCACTCTAGTACGGGGATTTCTTGTATGTGTCATGTGTTGTGTAGACGAGCAGACATTTGACCAAGTCTCGGGAAGACTTGGATTGGACAGTGCATTGTGAGCTTCTTTATAGGCTGATGAATTCTTACAGCTACAAGAATATGTCGTAGAATCTATTTATTGCATACATGCTGAAATTTGTAGTCTGCAGACTCTTTTCAGTGGTGGGCTTATATTCTAGCCCAGTTTACATTTCTCAGTTTACTTTTCATTTTACTCTCTTAGTTGGGTTTAGTTGTATGCATTCATTTTTTTACTTTTTGGTTTTTATATTTTAGAAACGGTGTGTTTGGATGTGTGTATGGATGTATATGAACATATTAAATTCCTCCCATGTTATTGATATGCCTAGTCGGTTCTAGTCACCATCCCTTGGCCTATTGAAGGTGGGCTTGAGGTGTCACGACATGGGCCCCTTTGGGACATATCATGATAGATACATACTGTAAAAATTTGGGGTGATACAGTGAAAATTTATATATTTTAATTTAAATTTATTTACATGGTCTATAGATGAATTCAATGGAAGAATGAATATAAATATGGAGAACTAAATAAGATGAGTTTTGGAATTTTGAAATTTTAGTAACATGATTGATTATATTTTTGGAGACTCAAGGTTTGAATTATTATATTATATTCCCTCAAAAAAAAATATTTACTTAGGATAAGAAGAAGAAATTAATTGTGGTCTACTAAAAAAGAGTGATCCATCTATGTATTTTTTTCATATATTATCCCAATTTAAGAACTAATTGTGATATGATACTACATGAATATTATCAATGTTTTACATTATAGATAATGACATATAGGATGATAAGTAGGCCATCCCTACTTCAGTCCAATGATTGTTTTTGTAGATGAATACCATAAAGACCCATACTATAATATCATCAAATTTTAGTTCTTGGATATTAATAAAATGAGTACCTATGATTATGATAAACTAGGGATATATGTAGACTACTTTGTTAAATTCCTCCAATGTAATTTTTGTGGTGTTAAGAGGGAGATAAGATCAATATTTATATGGAGGGACATAAGAAAATGTTACTGATACTGTATCAGAGAATTAATATCCAAATTTCATATATTAATTAAACAAAACCACATTTATTTATGTAAACATGGTTGGTTCTGAGATAATAGTTCCAAGATTATTCATTTCACCATGATAATTTTGATAATAAAAAGTATCCTATGTGTGTGGTATGATAACCCGATGCATTGAGGATGTAGATATATTAAATAGTGTAAACCCTCATTAAAAAAATTTCATGTCCCTATTTCTTTAGATTCATCCTTAATGTAATTTTTGAAAACTAAGGTTGTTCTATAAGGATAGAGATCCATTCACTGAATATGTGAAGAGGTAAAAGGGGTTAATTAATTAAATTAATTAAAATTAACCAACACAAATTCACTACCCTGTTAGATTGAGGAATGTCCCATTATGAGTATATTATCCCTTTATAATACAGGAAGGTCATATGTTGTATCATTAAATACCAATCATATTCCATTCTTGTAGGTAAATCACAAGGCATGATATAAGATATTATTCTACTAAAATTTTTCATATAATATTTTATGATATGTACATATCATAATAATTAAGATCATGTTTAAATAATACCCAATTATTAGTTATTCAAATAAAAATTACCAGTTAACATTTGAATCCTTATCTACACATGTTATTCATCTATCAATAAAAATTTTTATATCCATGGAATCACTTTTTTTGGTTTTTTGTGTATGTGTTAGTATGATAAAAAAAACATAGATAGTGTATTTAGAATAAATTAGATATCAATTCTAAAAAATAGAAATTACCAGTACCACTAATATATAAGACACCCCATTCAATAGTGAAATTGTTCTACTATTTCTCACTTCATAAAAGGTCTTCAAGAAAAGTGATCGTATGTCTCATGTACTGATATACCTCACCATTTTTATGTTTCCTTCATTAATGTCTTATAATAATATATTATATTTATTATCAATCCATGAAATTTTTTCTTTATTAATTTCAAATTTTAACTACCTTCAACGCATCATTCCAAATCCTTCTTTTGTATTGTTAACATAACATTGATTGTCCATATATTTATCTTTGGATTATATTAGTAAATACATTATATGTGTTAGATATACCATTCCCCATCCTTAATTGTTTTCCTTCTCTATGCTCAGTCTACAATAGGGAACCCTTGGTGGATCTTATTTCAATATATCCCTTATTTAGATATTTTGTACTCACCATTTGTGTAATTGTAAGATATTAAACATGGGAAAAAGAGGACTCTTGAAATGAATTGTAGTTTGATTTATATTATTCTTCAATATCCTTAGATAAGGTTAGTTAAAATTCTTTAGATATATATACCTTTCATGTGTAACTTGTTCCATTAGGACTAGGAAAGGATTAATACTCATTATGCTCCATATATTTCATCCCTATGGACACTAGGTAATCTCCTGTATCATTAGATGATTTCATCACATGTTTATATCCATAATTAAAATCATATTCGACTTGGTTATCTTCTATAACTTAATAGGAATACAATGAAGAAATATGTACATGTGAAATATCCTCAATAGACGATTTAATTATTAGTTCATCAAGACTTCTTATCCATGAATTTTATAAAAACAAGAATGAAATCACACTAGATCATTAGATCAAATGACTCTTTTCTTCTTACTATATTCCACCATCTTACAGTATCCATTTTCATGACTCATATACTTATCCTTTATATTCAAAAAAGGGTTATAGAGCTCCATAATAGGTTAAACCAACTTGGTACTATAAATTCTCGAGGGAATGGCATTCCTTTATAACCTAGTCATAAGAAGAAATGGTGAATATCCCAATCAACTAGACCTAACATGCATTGGAATATTAAAATTGGTTTGGTGTAAAAACATATGATATGTGGATTTCTCCTCTAATTTGTATTGATGTTGGGTTTCCTGTGATGAATCTTTTATAAGAAACAAGTGGATGCTTCTAATGAATAGAAAAATAGAAGTATAACTCATGAATCTAGAATGAATCATTGCAGAAAAAACATTACAAGTCTAGAATGAGTCAAGTACAAGGACCTATATGTAGAAGGATTATAAAATATTGTGTTTAGATTATGAAATAAATGATAAGGGGAGTTCCATTGAAATAGTTTATTCTGATAAAATATAGTGCCCTCTAGAAACATATTCTTGAAGTAACCTTATAGTTAGTTTGAATATAATCATGATAGTTTGTGGTATTCCAGTTGAAGCATAGTGGAGTCATGATACTTGAAGGGGATGCTTATTGGATGATTTTATATCTATTTATTTTTGTTCTATAGGTATATAGTGATGAAAAAAATGGGAATTTTTTATTATTAAACATATTTCTAGGGATTTCATGATGAATTTTTGTACAGAAGTCACTTTGACAAGAATATATTAAAAATTAATAGTTGTAATTAAACATTATATATTTGAGGAAATATGTGTAACGCCCTGACCCCAGTTACCCAGATTCGGTGCATTATTACATAACATTGGAATGATCACAAAAGATAAAGTCTCGAAAGACCGATTAGTTTAGTAGCCTTGGAAACACTAGATACATTCATAAAGTTTAAATTACATCATAAAATGAAAACTACAACAACTTAGTTTTCATAGTCCACACTCATATCCCCTAATACTATCCCTTCAGTTCATTCATAAAATACTTCTTCACATCCTGGGAAAAATAAAACATAGAAAGGGGTGAGATCAGATTCCCAGTAAGGATAACAATATTGCTAAAACTTTCATAAATAAGCATAAACATTTAAGGTATTATATAACTAAAACAAAATACTTTTAAACATTAACTTCAGCATAATATGGCAAAAATAAAATGAAATATTGACATTTACGTATTCACATGGTTATTTTACTAGTCAAATAATCACATGCAATATCAATAACCACTTTCATAATGATGGAATTCATAATTCCAGACTATCATAACCACGTAGCAAAGGCCTCGTGCCAAGACTACAAATAAGATTTTGTCAAGGCCTCATGCCAAGACACTAGTTTGTCTTATGAGACCTACCGATGCATAGAGGAGCTATAGCGGGCTCAACCCATCACTTACTAAGTCGAATGCATTCCTCATATGAACAGGTTTAAACATAACATAAACATCCGTATTAAAACTATCAAACGAAATGTAAATACTTTCTCCATAAACCATGAATGGTATAAAAATAACACATCCACAGTCAAACTATAAGGCCCCGACCTTAAACCTTACTTAATATTGAATTAAATGAATAATTCACATTGAGGATCTTTTCAGGGTTAGAGTTTTAGAGAATTAGAACATAACTATTACATCTCAAAAGATTACAAGGTAGACACTTCTACTAAGTTTTCATAGAATAAAAAAAACTCTTAAAAAGAAACATGTCTAGTTCCATGTTTTATATAGCATGACTTTCCCTTGATCCCATCCTTGACCCTATTCCATATTAAGTCTAGTGAAAAACATTTCAAAAAAACTTGGGATGAGCATAAAAATCTCAGTAAGGTATATAAATATATGGAAAGGAAACATGATTACATATATACATAAGAATGAAATCATACTTTACCCATAAAACATAATCACTTTAAAATACCTCATAAAATCATGAATAAATCATATAAATCATAAGACATAAAGGTAACTTGAGGCATTCATAACATTCTTACGTAGGGAGTAGCCCTCTTGGTTACGTTTGGAATACCCATCACAGTATATTCCTTAAATCTCTTCGGAGAAACCTCAAAGTTCAACCCCTTCGCATTACCCAATGCATTGGAGAGCTATATCGGGCTCACCCGCCCTTATTTTATCATAGAACCACCCATCTTCATAACAATGCCCAAGAACCATAACATAATCGTATCACATAAAACATGCATAAAGAAAACATAACATTTCCACATTTCAATCACAAGATATCAATACAAAATATTGATATAATAAAAACATTATGAAAACCATATTCAATACCAAAATAAAAGAAAAGTAAAATAGGGTATTTATTTTTCATTTAAAAAAAAGGTATGGCTTGTAGAGGAAGCCGAAACTCAAATAATGGTCACGGCGGTGGAGAAGTCGTTGTCACCACATACGTACGACAAAAACATTTCCTTTTGTCATTTAGTAAAACGCTTCATATAAAAAATATTCCTTTTGGATAAATGTAAAAGTCAAAGGGGTTTATACACTGTATAAAAGAAGGTTGTGTATAAAACAAAATATTCCTCAATGAAAGGAGATTGAGACGAAGTCTCATACCTCGGGTCCGACTTGACTCGATCATTATTTAATCTCCTGAATAATAAACTTTAGTTAATTTATACTTTCTTAAGAACATTTTTCATGTTCATTATTCCTTTTATATCACTTATTACCATGTTATGAACAATATGTAATCATTTAGGTTAATAACGACTGTTTTGTCGATATTTGGTACTTGAGTCAAAAGTGAACTTCTTATATTTACAAGTTGTTCACGTAGTCAAATATCCATTCTCTCAAGAATGATATTCATGATTTAGATTCCATATATATCATATATATCCATTATATACATTCATTTATAATATTACATAACGTTTAGAGGTAAGAAATGAAATGCACCGTTCATGGAGACGGTAAGCCGTACGTACGCATGAACGCTACTTTCATTTCTATTTCATATTTTATGGAATGGAATCATAATGATATAAAGGTATATTATAATTCCATTATAATATAATATATAATATCATTAATTACATCCTTTATACGTCCCACGTATGGCATTAACGAATCAAATCACTTTGAGGGGGCGGTAGTCCGCACTTCCTAAAATGAAGATATCGCGTTTACCCATAATGGAAACCATAAAGGTATGCCATAAATGAAAAATACAGAATATTAAGTAAAATATAAACATATTATATATCATATATAAATATAGTGACATTTTAATGGCCAGTTTTGAAGGTTTTGGAAGAATATTGAACAATCATTGTTTCGTGAGGCAGAAATTTTCCATCCACAGAAACAGTATGTTCTTTAACCATTAGATGTAGGTGTGTGTAAGTGTAGCTCGAATTATTCTTATAAAAACATCCTAGTATATTTACGATATTGTAGTTGTTACAAAATAAATGAATAAAAAGAGTTTAGGGGGTTGGAGAAGCAAAATAAAACAAAAGAACACAAGAGAAAACACTACCTTTAAATCGGGTAGCTCTTTTTGATTTGAGCTCAAAGGCTTCCTTGGGAAGACTTATGCCCAAAGTGAGGCTTCAAGGAGTAAAAGAGGGATGTGGGGAGACAAAATTTTCAGGTTTTGTCCTAGCCAAATTCTTTGGAAGTGTGGGTAATGTGGTAGAGGTGGGGGCCTTTTATAAGAGGAGAGGAGGGGTACTCTTGGAAAGTAAAGAAATGTTACTTTATTTTAAAATGCGTTTTGGATTTAAAAGGTCCCACATTGATATAATTAGAGGATAAGGTGATAAGGGCTCGAAATATACCCATCCAATAGGTTTTTGACAAGTTTAGGTCTTATATTTTACATTATCTTTTCATTTTATTTAAATCGTTAAATAATGAGGTAATCGCTGCATCATCATGGTGTCATAAATAATTTAATTTATTTAATGTCTAAAAATTATAAAAAAAATACTATGATGTATGAAATCTTTTTATCTTTTCAATTAATATTTATATTAAAAAATCTGACTTGTATAACACCATTTAAAAATTGTTTTAGTAAAACAACTCATGTTTGTGTCATTTTTACTTTTACTTTAAATAAAAGGCATTAATGTCTTTATCTTACCCAAGTGGCTCCATGGGGTCCCAAAAATCGACCCATGGGTTTTCTTGGTCGTCCATGACACATCCAATAAGGTTAGGACATGTGTCAAGTTCATTTCATATTATTAAAACATTATTCTTACCTTAAATTACACTAATTACCTCTAATCGCGATTAAAAACTTAAAAGTTACTATTCACCAAAAAATTATTTTAATACCATTGAACCACATTTTACTTCTTAAAGACAACCATGTATGTCGTATTTTTGAAATTCAAAACACAGAGTTGGTAAAATTTCATTTAAATGAAAAATCGGTTTTTTAAGTACCACTTAGTGGTTTCACTATTCATCAAAAATTGAAGTTTTTCATAAAAATACCAAAAATTCACCCTAAGATATATTTGATATTCCGAATTCAAAAATGATTTCTATTTTAAAAAATTCAAATCATATAAGTTACATTAATTAATTTAATAATTAATTCCCGATGTCATGACAAATAGCGTGTTTTTATGAAACAATAAGTATCAAAAGATTAACACTAGATTAAGTCCAATTTCAAAGTGAAATTAATTCCAATGACCACTATTGGATTAAATGGTAAAAACATATTATATTTACACTTTAAAACCAATTAAAAAGATAATATAACCATATAATTAAATTATATGAAAAAGAAGTTTTGATGTAAAATGCAGTATTTTTCACTATTCATTAAAAATGAACATTGTCTGAAAAATACCAAAAATTTACTCAAAGTAAATTTTAATGTCCCAATAATAAGGAATAAGTTTATTTTGAAAAATAGAGCTTATAAAATTGTCAAAAGTTTGATTTAAAAATGGTTTGTCATCAAAAGGCAGTAAAACAATCTTTTAAAAATATTAGTGTATTCCATGCTTAAGATTGGATTTATTCTCATTTTAAGCCTCTAAAACACTATCTAATTCATTAATAGACATATATAAAAATATCTATTATTCATTACTTACTTGGGATGTTACACAAAAATATCACAAAACCTTCAATACAACATGGAAGTTTTGTATCATAATAAATCAACTTCAAATAAGCTTAAATCCATCAAAGGATGTTGACATAGATGAAATCAAAACAATTTCAGAGAAATATCTCTTTTTTTGAAATCATTTAAAAGTAACATAATTATAAAATAAAAAAATTACTTTAAAAATATTCTTATAAGCTTGTAAGGGAAGCTTTGAAGATTTTACAACGGTGGAAAATATCCACACCCACCGTATAAGTAAAAAAACACATTCTTACATTAATTTTGTCGAAAAGGTTAAAAAGGTCCTTGTTTTGAAAATGAGGTAAATATTACTTTATAAACTTATTATGAAAAGTCAACAAAGGGTATAAATGAATTTAACCCATATTCTATAAAATAGTAAGAACGTTTTGAAAACATTTTTATGAAACATGGATGTGATTGATAAAGAGGTTCCAAAGATAATTATGTATAAACAACCTCGAATAATGAAGAGATTGTGAAATAAACCCTTACATTGTACTCTTCCTTGGTTGAGGGTAAGTTAACCTCCTGTATAATAGTTAAATCATTTTTATTAAATTATAAAATAATCATATACATTAATATGATATCATATATGATCTTTTAATATTCCTTGTTAATAATATCTTAGTATTATTGTCGTTTCGGGTGTTAACTTACTCGTTTTCTTTTATATGTCTTGTTACATAAGTCATGTTTGTTATCCATAGGTTGTATCTTATTCATATACAGAATTATATCAAGTCCTTAAAAATTATT
Organism: Viscum album; assembly: GCA_963277665.1. Classification (NCBI taxonomy): domain Eukaryota; kingdom Viridiplantae; phylum Streptophyta; class Magnoliopsida; order Santalales; family Viscaceae; genus Viscum; species Viscum album. Next base: position 2,080,148,090 of record OY728126.1, read on the forward strand.
TTTAATCATCAAACGAAATTAGTCTTGAATGGATATGATGGGGAATGAATCTCATCGCGTTCATGGAGACGGTAGTCCATACGTACGCACGAACGCTACTTCCATTTCATTATCATTTTAAAAGAAATCAAACCCAAATGATACATAGGTATATTATTATTAAAATATAATATAATATCTTATATGTGTTACTTATGTTCATTAACACCATCCTTTATACATTCCATGTATGGTATGAACTAGTCATATCACTTTAAGGGGCGATAGTCCGCACTTCCTCAAATGAAATTATCGTATATATATACAACATGAAACTAATAATGGTATGAAATAAAATGGAATTACATATGATTATATATAAAATAAATATCATTAATATCATATTAAATTATAGTGCCATCATAATGGCCACCATGAGAGGTTGTAGGAGATAATTGAACAATCATCGTTTCATGAGGTGTTTGGTTGCCATCCACAGAAACATTATGTTCTTCACCCATTAGATGGAGGTGTGTGTAAGTGTAGTTCGAATAATTCTCATAAAAAATCATATTATATTTAGTATTCTGGTTTTGTTACAAAATAAAATAATACTAAGAGTTTAGGGGTTGGAGAAGCAAAATAAAATAAAAGAAGCTAAGAGAAATTGTTACCTTTAATTTGGGTAACTCCCTTTGGTTTGAACCCAAAAGAACTCTTGAAGTGATTTCTGCCTAAGGTAAGGCTTCCAGGAGGAGGATAGGGATGTAGGGAGCTTAATTGGGTAGAGGTTTGACATGCCAAAAGTCTTGAGAAGTGTGAGGAATTGGATAGAAGTGGTGTCCTTTTATAAGGGGGAGGAGGGGCTCTTTAGGAAAAACATAAAGTATTAATTTATAATAAATTTATATTCGGTTTCTAATGGCTCGAAAGTGTATTATTCAAATTCTATGGTGAGGTGGGTCGAAAACCACTCAACCAATATATTTTAGACATATTTTGGTCACTATAGTAACCTTATCTTTAAGATTTAACTCTTAGTTAAATAGTTTGACATTTACCATGTCTCTTTGTATTCTTATATTATATAGTTAATAAACATACTATATAATTACAAGTAACCCCCAAGTGGTCCATTAATGATAAACCTATCATCATATAAGTCCTTTGGCCGAACATTAGATTTTTAGGAATACAATACCAATTAATAATATAATATTTGTCTTAAAAACTCTTTTATGTCAATTTTGACACTATTGTGTATTTTGTTTTTGATAAATTCACAACAGCATTATTATTTCGAATAAAATTCATATAACCAATAATAATATGTCATATTAACCTATAAAATTATTGGAATTCAAAAAAAAGTCTCAAATTACATTTATTTGGATATTTATAATATCAATTATTTTGATATTTAATTAATTAGGTAATTACTGCATCACCATTGTGTCATAAATAAATTAAATTTTTTAATGTCTAAAAATTATAAATAAAATAACATTATGTAGGAAATATTTTTAGATTTCTAATGAATATTTATAATTGAATTTATCATAATTATAACCCTATATCAAAAATGTTTTAGTTATTAAACTTTGATTTTAACTCCATTAACTCTTCTTTGAATTAAATAATAATAAACATCCTAATCTAATCCAAGTGGACCAAAGAGGTTCATATTTTATTCCTAAGGTTGTTTTTGGTCTAATTATACTAAGCCAATAGAATTAAGACATGTGTTAGGGTAATAATAATATCATTTTTACCCTTAATTACCCTATTTACTTTTTACCGTGGTAAATAAAAGTAAAAAATTACTATTCACCAAAAAATATTTTTATCTTATTGAACCACATTTTACTCCATTATATTAACCGTGTCTCTCGGATTTTCGAAATTCCACTCACAGAAGCGGTAAAATTAAGTTTTATGTGAATTTGAAAATTCTCCTAAGAGGTTGGTAAAAGACAGTGAAAAGTTCAATAAAATTTTTATGTATCTATTATGACATAAAATAAATTAAAATAAAATAAATAATTATTTAAATAAAAATTCGGTTTTAAACTATAACTCAGTGTTTTTCACTATTCATCAAAAATTAAAAGTTTTCAGAAAAATACCATAAATTTACCCAAAGCTAATTTTGATATTCTGAATTCAATAATGAAGTCTATTTTACCAAATTTGAAACTTAGAAATTGCATTTATTAATTTAAAATTAATTCTCGTTGTCAAAACCAAAAGGCGTATTTTTAAGAAATAATAACTATCAAAAGTCTAACACTTGATTATGTCCAATTTCAAATTAAAATTACATGCAATGACCATTATTGTATTAAATGGTAAAAATATAATCTATTTTTACTTCCATACCATTAAAATATATAATTTAACAATATAAATTATTTTGATTAAAAAATTTGTTTTCAGTTAAAATATAGTATTTTTCACTATTCACACAAATATGAAAGTTATCAGAAAAACACCAAATATTTATTAAAACTAAATTCTTATGTCCTGATTCTAAATAAGAAGTTTATTTTTTCAAATTGATTATATAAAAGTTTCAAATATTGGATTTAAAAATGCTTCTCCATTAAAAGGCGGTAAAATTGCATTTTTTAAAAAATACTTCTTTTATCTGAAAAAATGTATTTGTTCTTACATTATGTCTAAGAAACTCATAATATGGATTCTAAAATTATAAGGATTTTATAAAGTTCAAAAATTCAGTTAATACTATTCATAACCGCTTTTGAACAGCTTGTTTGGTAAGTCATGGTGCGCTAGAACTTGGTGTTCCGTGTAGTGGAAGTTATTGAATTACTTTGAAGAAATAACGTACTATGAAATCTTGGGGTGTTACAATATGTGTTAGGAAGAATAATTAGTAAGTAATCCAAAATTTGATATAAACTATTCATCAAATGTTGGTTTTTGAAATGGGGTTTGATACAGGTGTTCAAAAGTCTCTCATATCAATATACTATCATCCTTGATTGTTTTATGGTGGTGTAGAATAAATGACAGACATACACCCATTATAAGATAGTTATTGGTGCACATGTTACAAGGTAAACAAAGTGGAACTTATGAGGACTGACAAAATCTAGGTTATAAATCTCCATGTAGTAGTCCAAACATTGTCATAGAAATGTTCATGAGGAATTAGATCCAAACATTAAGGATGATAACCAAAAGGAGGGTATCCGAAAAAGTAACATGTGGAGATGTTCGTGGGGCTTATATCAGTACATTGAGTTGGGTGACATGAAGCTATGATTTTCCTTATATGTGTATTTTCTCTATGAATATATGATACGGTGTTGTTTCACCCATTGACATAGGATTCAAGTTTGGGCCACATGAATCTCTATTATTCACTTTTTTTTGTTATTTCATAATTGTTTGGACATCATGTGATTGTTCATTGTTCATAAGGGTAACATAAGGATGGATAGAACTATGATCATATGTTTGACATAATGTGGGGACTATCATTCCAGTCCTTCATAGTTTTATAATCCAATTTCATGGGTGATCATCCAAAAGCATTTTTCATAGTTGTTCTTCTCGTAGATTCATGGATTATTATAATATATGTTTTTGAATTTTTTTTCTTTATAAAAGTGAGTTATCATCTGGAATATTTTTTATTTTTTTCCTAGTTTCGAATCATGGAGGCATATTTTTTCCTAGAGAAATGTTTATCAATGATTTAGAAGAATGTCACTCTAATAAAAATTTGGTACCAATGGGTATATAGACATTGAAAATATTTTTGATAGGTTGTAGTGTTATGGTGTGGTCCATTAAGGATATGGTTATTTGTGTGTAGATGAAAAATCAGAGGTTCCACGTGGTCTGGTATTCAATAATATTTTTTCAAAAGTATTTCACCAGAATTTGATGGTAGTACTAGATGTGATATAGGATACAAAAATTCTTTTGGCCACACGAGTCATGTGGAATGTTCTTCCTATTGGGTGGAATTCCAGAAGAAACTAGAATTCTTTTTTTCTGATGGAATTTAATGACTTTATGATATTTGACAATTTTGACAATGGAGAATGATAATAATAATACTCTTAGAGGATTTGGATGTTTTATTGGATGTAGAATGTAAGGGGTTGAACTAGAGGTCACGAAAACAACCCACAAGTTTCTATAGAAGTTGTAACAGGAGGATAATGAATATTCTCATAAAGAGGTTTTAAATGAATTCATTAGTAACATTAGAAAATGTTTATTTATTTTTTGTCTTATGGACCTATTACATTTATAATTAATTATTGAAAGGGAGATTTCAATAATAATAATATAGGTCTAAATTTTTGTTTCCAGAAGTACATGTTCTAGAATATCTCATAAACAATTGTCGAGGAAGGTCATTGAAACAATTCAAAGTGCTCACTTTAGACCATATCGAAAGATGTTGTGGTGAAACATAATTCTTATGTTCAATATAATATTATCAATGGATGAAAAAAAATTGTATGCTAATGGGATTTATTCTAATGGGGACTCATGGTTATGTAGAATTATAAATATTTTAATGCTCTATAAGGTGATTACCAAAAAGAGTGTTTGAATACTGAGGATTATATTAAAAGAAGGGATCAATTTCATGGTTTACATGAGCGTAATGTAGTGAGGGAAAATTAAGGATATGAATTATAATAAATATGATGTATTTTTAAACTTTGTGGAATATAGTGGAATATTTTATTGGTCATAGCTATTAATTGACTTTACGATGGATTCTCCCACAGAAATTCATTCTACTAAAATTTTCCTTAAACTAAATTAACTATGACATAGTAATACTAATATTTAGTCTATAAAATTAGAGTATTACGTGCCTAGATGTCCAATAATTTTCAAGATGTTTTTTCCCTCATCTTCATTGCCTTTAAAAGTATTTATCCTCAACAATGATATAACAAGATGATGGACATCCCAAAGGATTGGGAAATTTTTTCTTTATATACTTGTAATGACAACATTTCCATTATTTCATATCTATGTAAGTGATCTTCATAGGTTTTTCAGAGTAATGGAATGACCTATGAAATAGATATTTTATATTTGTAAGGATCAAATCCATTTTGGAGAAGTTGTAGAAAAGTACAATATAATTACATAGTTAAAATTAATGAATTTTTAGTGATGTCCTCTATTATGATTAAATCATAATTTCAAGGATGATGAGTTTCATATGGAGGTTGTTACGATGACTCTAATAATTCCCATTTTACCAAGAAACATTATGGAAGTGGAAACTCAAGTAATTAGATATTTATATGTAGTCATAAAATGGAGTGACATAATTTAAAAAGTGCAATCATTCTATATTTTTATGGAAATTCAATCAATTTTGGAGGATGGATATCTTAATTTATTATTTTATTAGTAGTAATTACACAAAGTATTCTGGATGAGTATCATGGAAGTAGTTTAATATAATATCATGGCTCCAGAAGTTAATGGAGGATATCAATTATAGGGACCATGGATGATCGGAAGGGAGCATAGAGTGGAGAACCATACATGAATGTAATTAAAGAATGATGATTGAAAGATGACCCCAAAAAGAAATTGGTCTCAGCATGGTAACTGTTTTCATGTGGGATAATATTATACTCAGCCTATGATAAATAATTATCCTATGGGTGACTATTTTGATTGGTGTGAGAAATGTTTTTATGTCATGTTGGGTTCCCCAAAAGTAAATAACATGCATGTAACACTTGGTAATATGATGGGAAATATTTAACCCACACTATGGAATTTATTTGAAACATATAGTCGAATAACAATCATAAAAAGGTGTTGAATTTGTTATGTTTAGATGATGTAGCATTGGTAAATGATTTTTCACAAGAAGGTGGTCATTTTCACTGGATGCAGTTTCATTTAGATATAATTTTGGAAGGATCTTTGGATTCATTATATGTGGAATGAGGTTAGGTTGAGTTATTCTATTTGATGAAAATTGGATTCTATGTAACATAAGTGGATGTTTTGGGAAGGATAATAATGAAATCTTTAATTATTTATTGGAATACATCATGGTAAACATAAATGTATTACTCTAATGGACAAATGTGGTTATATAGGTTTCTATATGAGTTATTGTGTCGAATCAACTATCATGGGAAGTTGGAAATGTTGAAGTACTATAAACTAAACCCTGTGCATTTAAGGAAAGATATTTTTTAGAGAATCATCTATGAGAATATTAAAAGGTGATGTGAAATGTTATAAAGATGATATATTTTTAAGTAGATATTTATAATGTTATTCATACGTCTCTCACATAAATAAAATTAAATATTTTAATGTTGGATAGTTTTGGGGATTAGATAAAAAATGAATTCATTAATAAAATGTGAATTGGTCCACCTATATCAATGTAGACTAAATGTTTTCAACAAGTCCCAAATAGGTTGGTGTGGCTCCCCCATAAGGGAAACCACACTGGGTTCTATAATGTTTATGAGGAATCAATGGAAAATTAGATGGTATTGGATCTATAAGAGAAATGATCAATATGACATTATCAAAGGAATTAATGGGTATATATTGTAGTGATAATTTTTTGGTATTGTGTGTAGGGTTATATAAGAAAGTTAGTTTCCGTTTAACATGATCATATCCTTATATTATAGATGTTCTTTAATTTATCCCATAAATGTAAGGCATGATTTCAGTCATTGTTAATCAGAGTTGTGCATTTTTATTTCCTTCATACATTGATATGTATATATAGACCATCTATTTTTTTGTTTATTGTAATGATAAAGGAGGGAGGATCAAAAATAGGATTATATGTTTGATGATGTGTGGGAATTTGGGTTCCTAACCTTATCGATTTGGGAATTTAATGACATTGTGGTTTATTATAAAATAATTATTCATATTTTTGTTTATATTGGTGTTGAGGAAGATTCCTATAGATGTTTCGAAATTGGGCCCCTCTATGACTCCACACACTTCAGACCTCATAACATGTATAATTTGGTGAATATTCAAATCATTTGATGCCTCCTAGAGAATCTTGTATACCACTATATCATCCCATGCTATTTAATCCTATCACCATTGAGACTACACCCTAGTGTATATAGGAGCTTCAATAACCCAAAAACCATATTGGTCCATCCTTATAAGTAAAACTTCCCCAATAGGAACATAAAGTCTTTATCCTACTTGATGAACTACATTCTAATTAGTATTAGTGAGATCCTGATAAGTTATTTTTACATTAATCCCAACTATAAAGATTATGTTGTTTTTGGATTCTATAACACTCTTAATTCTGGATTCCATAGGGATTTACAATACCACATTTATGTGGCACTCTGTGACTCATTTTGAATGATCAGGCCTACAATGATGAAAGATTTGGAACTCACTCCCTTATAAATTATAAAAACTACTGTTTTTGGACCATGTTTCATAAGAAATATATTGTTTGTTTCTAAAATGAACATTGATTTAAATATATAGTAAATAAATTCAGGAATTCATAACATTAATTTCCATAGATATGCATGGAAGAAATATGGTGGAATAAAGATGGAGTTATATAGTTAGTGCATATATAATATTCAATTAGGATTCCCATCATCATAAGGATCAATGGATTATGAAATGGGAGATTATTTCTATGATGGAATTCTTAAATAACTAAATTGGGGATATTTTGATTCATCAAAAAAATCTACGACCATCTATGAAGACAATGGATTATCAAACTCAATGAACAGAAAGAGAAATATGAATAATTAATGAATTCACCTTTATCAATGAACTAAAATAAAATATACAGAAATCAAAAAACCAAAAAAACAAGATTATATATAATAAAAAAGTCATCGAAGAACCTACCAAATTCATTGATATAGGGATTCTGGTGGGAGGATTGATCTACCAAGGTGAAATACAGGATGGGTAATGAATCTTAGATATCATGTAAGGCTTTAAAATGAAAATGATTTCCCTAAAATAGGTTGCTAGTATTTTGAATTTTTAAATCAATGGTATGGGAGGAAATACATGGGTATATATAAATAGAATGAACCAATGTGATGGGTACTGTATAGGTTGGGGATATAGATGATATTCTTCCAACCCTTTGGTGGGGGTTAGGGGGTGGGTGGGGATAACACTATCGATAATGTCAAACCCACAGGATGAGTGACATAGTTAGTGGTTGAGTGGCTCAATATCCAAAGAATCTACCATTAATCATAAAAATATAATTCATGGAGACATGTGGGACAATAATTTAACAAATCAATAAGATAAAATTTTGTAGTATATTATGATTTTTATAGAGCTTTTTTTTCAATGATGGTTTAGGGAGAGACGTCGAATCTTATATAAATACGATCAAGGTTATGAAAAGTATTTTTTGGTTTGGGTGGATTCTCCCATGAAATGGTTAACTTTATATCTTCTTCTTTTTTCTTGAGATATTCAAGTATATCATGTGTAAATCAATATATTTTCAAATAATATATTCATTATAGCTACAAATAATATTAATGATATGAATTTATATTTGTTCATTTAATATTTTTTTATTATATGTATATATCATGTTAGAAAATAAATTATATAACCAATTTATATAATCAATATATATACGATGATAATATAAAATAAAATTTTTTTTCTTTAAATGTTTGATATATGTTCCAAAAATTATGTCTTATTGTAATCTATAGGAAAAATTATGTACTTATTGGATATTTTATAAATGGATAGCTACGATAATTATATGGATTTATATTGATATATATAGTATTATGATAGTATTATTTCTAATTTAATTATATTTTTTATGTGTTATTTTATAAATATTATTAATTAATGTATATATTTAATTTAATAAATTTTTTATTTAAATGTATTGAATTTTTAATCAATTAAATTTATTTTTTCTATAATTTGTATTTTTTTCATCATATTTTATATTCATTAGACATTGTCAAGTATCAGATCATGTGTATTTATTAGAAGTAATATATTATTATAAATTTTTATAGTATTGGAAATATAAAAAGGTAAAAATGTTAAGGTATTCTATGATTTTAAATATTCCCAAGTAAAAATATTAAATATATGAAATTCTGATATAATAAAATCCATACATATCATCAACGGATTGGAAAAATATTTGACCATACTATGGAATCCATAGAATATATTATGAATCCTTTAAAGTATCTAACACATCAATATATGATATTATCCTATAAAGAGTTATCCATTACCATATTTCATCATCATCCAAAATATTACACATCATCATAGTGGATTGTACATATACAAGGAATTTTATAAAATTCAATTTTTCATATGATCATCAGTCACCACATGAAACATGTATTCGTGGTTTCATTTGGTCAATTAACTTATAAAATAATTTCAAATAACTATTTAGTGGGTTTTTCACTTTTTCAAAAATGTTTACACCATCATGTACATAATAATGAAATATTACTTTTATTTATCATCCATGAATACCTATACATTATACTAATTTTTATGTTCAATATTCATATATAAATTTATATTCATACTTAAAATCCCATATAATATTATTATATTATATTTAAAGAATCAATGTTGGTCTTCATGCACATAGTCCTATGGTGTGATAAAATATTCAAAATATGAGTAAACTCTTTCCTTTCATATAAAAAACATTGTTGGGATGTGGCATCTATTATAATGATATAACTTCATTCCACATCTCTCAAATTACTGTATCTGTATTCATTAATTATCACCTTCATTAATTTCTAACATCATATTAGTTAAATCCATCATGATATTTTATCATTGGAGACCCGTAATTTCATTAAATTTGAGTCACTAACAACCATATATAAGAAATTTGGGCATATCATTTAGTTACATATGAAATTATCATATCCTTTTTATTTATTTTTTCTAAAATTCTAACAATAATGTAATAAATAGGTAGTATTATATATTAATATTAAATGTATGAACTTTCTAATTTTTTCACTCTGGGTACCATTAGTATATAAGGATATTGAAACCTCTAATATCTTGTAATTGAATATTTCTCTTAATGGGTGACTCTTACATGATATCTATCAACTCTTAGGTATCTCATATGGTTTTTTGATTTTCCATATTTCTATATAATATTCATCAAATAGATTCCATTTATCTAAATATTTTAGATTTTAATATATAATATATTTTCCATTCCCAATTATAACATGAATTAATAATATACTAACCTTATATACTTTTGATCATTCCATGCTTCATGTATTTTATAATTCATATTCTTAGTCCTTCAACTATTGGAAACACATATCATGAAATCATGACAGATTGAATAACTCCTGGATAACAAATAGTAGACAATATCTAGTTACTTATCATGTTTTATTACTTTTATAAACAATTTTCAATATTTTATCTTTATAATTATCAATTCAACTTACCACAATGAAGTTTTATGTTAATATAAGTACTGAAAAAGAGGTATTAAAAGATAGGGTTGTCAAACATAATTTTAAATATTTGGATAGAAATTATAGATAATTGGAGTATTAAAATATAATTAAGAATGAAATATAAGAGTTTCACATTATAATATAAATTAAATGTAAAATCATAGAAATCACATTAAACAAGAATTGTATTATAGGTGTATTTTTTGAACTCATGACATAACTAGAAATGAAGTAATCCATACATGATAATTATGCAGAATTTGATAAACCTAAAATATACTACATAATATTGTATAAAAAAATAATAAAATTTACCCTTAACAATATCATAAAAGAATAATAATTTTTAAAACATATGAAGGCTTTAGGAGGTCAATTCTATGCATGCATATAGATATCATGATATTAAGGGTTTTCAAGAAAATGTATATATGATGTAGTGAAGTGATGTTCATGATAAAAATAATATTGGCGAGAATTATTTTTTTGAAGTCACCTTAAATTGTATTTTATTACATATTATTGAATAAAATTTTTTGGAAAATTTAAAAGTTACTCTACGTGTTTATATTTGTATTAATAATTAATTTAATAGTTTTATAGTATAATAAATTAACAAAATGGAATCAGGGTTACCAATTAAATTGTACATCCTCCACCATTTTACAAATATACAAATTATTGATATCTATATATATTTTACTTTGAATGAAAATTTTTGTTTACTCTATTGTTTTTATAAGATATAGTTTTATATAAAATTTAAAAAAAAGAATACTTTTTCATGATTGGAAGTCAATTATATATGATATCAATATATATTTTTTAGAAAATACATTTTCAAGGTTATTCATCTATTTCAATAGCCTTATGAGTTTTATCATTGTTTCATACCCCTTAATGAGATTTATTTTATCATCATATTTTTTGAATTATTCGTTATAATTCATAAGGATGTGTGTGAATGATTATGATGTACATTTTATAGTTATGTGGTTTTATCCTTGAACAAAGCAGGAGTATCACAAAATCTGTTCGTTTTATTGGTAAAATTTCAATTTATAGGAATAATGTTGGATTTGTTATATATATATTTTTATAATTTTCTAAAACCCTAATCCAAATTGGCCCAAGGTATGTAAGTGATTCAATATTCATTTTAAATAATATTATTATGGTATTGTTATATTTTCAATATCACATATCATGGATTAATGATGAATATTACCCAAATGATGGGTTAATTAGAAAAACCATTATATATCATGGTTCTGCTATGGTTTGGAAGCAATGTTATAGTGCCCAATATTGGTTTTCAGGGATATCAATGGAAAATAATTGAAAAAATTAAAGTAATATAATAATTTATAAATGAATTATTGAGTTCATTATGGGAGCCAAACTAGGATTCCTAAAGACATATAATCAAATGATTAATTAACCTTGAAATTATTTACTTGAAACTCTAGGTAAATGCATTATATTATCTACTTATTTAGGTTTTTCATCATTGATCACAAAAATATCACATGGTTAGTCATGTTCATAATAGGGTGGAAGTGACGAATGATATATCTATATCTTTAAGGAATTATAGAGAGTATTACCATTTTGTCAATAACTCCACTATTTAAAATGTTATATATTATTTTTTATATACTTATGGTTAAAATATGGATAATTATAAAAACTCCCTTATCAATTTATTTAGTATATGTTATATCTTATATAGAATAACAATTATATAATTATTATTTCAATGATAAGTAATATCTAATATCATTTCCTAAATAAATAAATAATTATAATTTAAATTAAATGAAAGAAATATATCATTTTCATCGCGTCATAAGCTTGACTGATTTATCCTCCCATATAATTTATCAAACATTGAATAAGAAAAAAATTATTTTCCCAACAAATAAATAAATATTTTCTTCGAAGTACATAATAAAAACTATCTATTCTAAAAATTTTATTTCCAAATAAATATTTATATTAATATTTTCACTAATTTGGAAAATAAATATTAATTTATTTTTTATCTTCAAAGTAGAAAATCATGATATAAAATTCCACTCAAATATTCTAAACTCAAATATACAATTACATAACTTAATTTATCAAATTGAAATGAATATATAATTTTCAATAAACTAAGAATAAATTTATTCATAATATTTAAATCAATATAATATAATGATATTCTCGATACACATAATGTGTGCCCCTATAGGAATTTTTGTCAATTTCATTGAGAGATCTTACCTAATGTACATAATTTGGTTGTGGAAACATGTAATGAATCCCAATGAGGAAGAAGTTAATGTTGCAACTACAACAACCTAAAAATGTTATATTTGGTAATTTAATCTATTTGACCACTTTTATATCATCAAATAGGATAGATAGTTGTGTTATCACCCTCTATGGTTTATTTATATTACATTGAATATATAAAATGGAATCATATATGATATAACATATCCATTGACATTGTAATATGGTTCCATTTGATTGAAATGGATGAAGTTATATTTTTAATTAATATAGAATAGAAAAAACATATTTTGACATATTTAATTAATTTCATATCACATGTGATGAATAGAACATATTCTACATCACCACTACAAAATTTCATCATAGTTTTCATCCATATATCAAAGTACATGATTTAGGATACACATTAATAATAATATCATGTCTACAGAAAAATAAACACATTCAAATATTGGAATATTAAATAACTCATAAAAGATTTAGAATTTATAATAGAATTAATGTCCTCATGACCTCCTTACACAAGAATCAGCATGTTTAATCTTCATGAGAAGAAGTTTCAATTATATATGAGAATCCATCTCCTAGTAGTAAAACATAAACTATGACCCATCATATTGGTGTTATCAATACGATATGATATATTGTTAAGGATAGTTTCCTAGTATTTCCATGTTCATGTTATATAATGACTATTATACCTCTTCAATGCAACAATTGTTGTACCTAAATTTTCAAATTAATATTATGTAGAATAAAAATAATTATAATATAATATATTTATTTATATTCCATTAATATGAATGAATAATTTAATTTATTTCTAAGGAACCAACTCCAATGGATCAAATGTATAGTTCATCCATTTCACAGTATGTCTCAACATGTTATCCTTCACATGTTATTCATGCCACTATTCTAGAATGTCAATTGTCATTTGGCAGACCAATTTTTTTATTTGAGGAGACACTTTTTAGTACAACATTACATCTCTATGAAAAAATCATTATATGTGACATGAATGAGTATCTTAACTTTGTTTTATATCACAAACATGATATATTTTCTATTACTATGATGATAATATTATCATGATAAATATTACATTAATAATTTTCTTTTTATGTATAATTGAATAATTTATAACAAAAAAATACATATTTTATAACACTTCATAGGTATATCAGAAGTTGTAGAAAACTAGATATTTGTTTGTATGGTCATCATGGAAATTATAATGATATTGTTACTCATGTTCTTATATTCAAAATAATATAATATTTTATTGATATAAATGAAAAATTGTTTTTTATCCCCTTCATAACTAGAATTCCCACTTCCAAATGTATTAGGAAATTTGCTTTCATACTCTCTCAAATAATTTCAATTTGATATTAATATTGTCTTATGAATTTATTATGGGTCTATTTTATATTTTCAATCATAGATTGAGAATATGAAAAATTAAAATATCTATAAATATCTTTGAATTCATGTTATATCTTATTGTGGAATAATGAGATTCATTTTTCATAATCATGATCCTCTCGTATACTGTGTCACATCATAATGGGTTGATTTTTTCTATATAAAATAGGTTTAATTCAGTCTTAAAATGTCCAATTTAATATTCATCATTATATTGTTAAAATATGTACTATGAATTGATCTATGAAACCCCATATATTTATCATAGTAGTTCTTATTCCATAGAACATATGTTTCCACATTAATTTTTTTTTGAGAATTATCTTTTTAACTTCATGTTAATTAATTATAATGAAAATATATTATTTTCATATGTTATCAACATATTTTATATTTTAAAAAATTTCATTATAACAAACATTTTATAGAAATTGGTCTTACATTAAATATTAATAATTTAAGAATCACTTTTGGATTAATAAAAATGAATATTCATTGGTCTGGATGGTCCTATAAACCCATAAATGGATATTTTCATCATTAATACCCTATTAGAATACATTGGTACCACAAACCTTTCAGATTTGGTAATATAGACATCTTAAACCAGGTTTCCATTAGAGAAAGTGGTCTTAACATCCATATTTCAAAATTCATAATTATTGAAGGTTGTTAATAAAGTAGAATTATAATGTATTTTATCATTGATATTGGAAAAAACATTCAACATATTCAATGCCATACTATTGTTCTAATCATTTAGAAAAACATAATTCCTTGAAGGTACTATATTTATTGTCCATGTCATGTTTCTTATTGAACACCTTCCAACATGATATACATAATTTGGATGAACATCCATAATATAGATCCTTACTTTTCTAAATTGAAATTTTTTTAGTTTATATGAATATACCAATTTTATTCCAATTTTATTTAATTATTCCTTTTAGGGTAAGTATTCATTTTTCTCACTGATTAACATATCACCTTCTACAATAATGATAAAAAACTTCATTTGTTTTTTCATTCCTATGTGGTATGTGTCTTTTCAAGAATAACTTCACTTTTTAATTTGGAGTTTAGGTTCCTATATCCACTCATGTGAATCCTAAACCATATTTTTAATTTAATTATATCATGATTCTATGATTTGTGATATAGATTCATTTATTTATTATAGAATCAACATAAATTATATAAAATAAAGTTTTCAACAATATTAATTGTTTTATCCTTATAAACTTAGGATAATTAACTATAATGAAGTTTTTTTTGTAATGATATTTTTAGCAACAATTATACTTAAAAAACAATTGCAACTAAAAACATTATTATACTTTATAGTGTATTTATATCATATTATAACACAAATAATAAATAGTTTTTATTATAGGTGTCATACGGTTATGGGTCAATTCATAAATCTTGAATGCATGTATTAAATGGAGTAGTGAAAGAATTAAAATACATATAATAATCCTAATTTATCTTCTATTTAAAAACATCATGACTATTATATTTATAAGATAATCTATGTTTATGAATAACTAAAATCTATATTTCATGATTTAAGAGTCCTTCATTTTGATTTTCCTTAATCAACTCACATATACAATATCATATCCTTAAGATTTAAATTCGGTTACACACATTACATTCTTAAAATCTCTTTATGTATTCTTAGGAAGTGTAAGTATTGTCCAATATGTTCCTCATATAATATGTCACATCTATATTCTTGAACTAATTCTAAAATCACATTCTAAATAACACCATTAATTTCAAAACAAATATAGTTGATAATTAATTACATTTAATCATGTCAAAACTCCTAAGAGTATTGTTTCTTAATAATAAAAACACTTATTTGGGTATTTCCATAAATTTTACAAGTATTTTTTATATGAAAAATAAATATTTTTCAAAAATGTGTATTCTTTGAGGCTCATGTTATAATAATAATAATAATTTATTGGTTATATTTGACTTTTAGGATTAAAATATTATTAAACTACTAATTCAATATAGAATACCATGATAATGATCATTTTATACATTAAATAATATCTTATTATGTTAAAAATGGGACAATGAGATTGATTCATTGGTTTCACACAAAAATTAACAATAGTTTTATGAGAGACAATCAACATAAAAATATGAGTTTGTGATATTCATGAATTTAAATTAAGATTTAATCACATGTAGGTACATGAATGTTCATCTTACATCGCTTTATATTTCTAATCTTCCTGTAATGACCCATGTTTTTTCTTGAAATGAGAATAAAATTGAACTTTCACTTTTTGATACTCATATGGAGAAAATGGATTTTTTTACTATAATATATGTTCTTAGAGAATTTTTTTAACCGCAATTTTATTCCCAAAATATTGTGTTTACCCTATTATAGGGGCATTGTGAAAATCTGAACCCATTGAATTTTCATAGAATAGTTAGTATTTAATATTTAATTAATTAAATATCATTTTTTCACATTAATTAAATATTTGATATATTGTGAAAGGATAATTGGATTGATATAATTTATAAATGGTTTATCTCATAATTTTGGATTTTTTAAGGTGACACATAAACTCAATCATATGTTGGGGCTAGTCATGATACCCATTTTTAATTTTTTACTATTTTTTCATTTATTTTTTCCTTTACCTTACCTTTCATACCTTGATTTTTACATATGACCCATTTGGGTATTCTCCTTGATGTGACATCAATAGAAGAAATATAGGGAGACATATTGAGGGAGGGAAGTAGGAATTTTCTTTCACAGAGCTGTAGAAAAGCTGAATTTCCCTGCCAAATTTGTGGAGCATCGATACAAGTGAATCTTCAGTGGATTCTTCTCAATAGTATGTAATTTTTTGATTTTTTTTCCCTAAAAACACATATTATTTATACTTTCTATCAATATTATGATTGATGGGGACTCTACATGATTTAATATGTAACTATTTTGGGGGAAATGGTGATTTGGGGCCAATTATAGGGGTTTCCTTCTCAGAAAAACTAATCACACAATGTTTAATTTCAATAACCCACATCAAGTGTAATTTATACTCATATAAGACGTCTTTTTGGAACTACATGATGTGCACATAGACTACACTCGATGTAATATAACATGTCCTTGTAGATGAGTACACTGGTAGAAGAAGTTTTTGTGACTGCAAATTATGTACTAAGAGTACATTCCATATTATCATACATGTCTATGTGGTTGGGTACCTAGGTATAAATCCCATGTAATGAGTGAATGGAAATTTAGTACAATATAGATGGAGCCCAGTTGTGTTATGGTTCTGTATTTGGTCCTAGACATACCCTAATTATACCCTGTAGATGTATTTGTACACAACCAAACCTTAGGTGATCCAATACCATGTATATGTATATGGCCATGGTGGTGGTTTTGTTGTATACACAATTAATTCTATGTATGCACCATATAAAACACCCATGATTTCCATTTATGTGTTTTGGGGGATGTAATTCCCTATACTCATAATTTCACAAATCATTAGTCTATTTTGAGTATATTTCATTTTTTATTATTATGGTGGAAACCTTGAGGAGATTTGAGGACTCTTATGTTCAAATTCGGGATTTGAATGATATGGTTTTTTGGTTCTTGCACCTTTTTATGAATTTAGAGGTCTTCAGAATGGTATGTGGGTTGGAATAAAAACTAGGGTCATAAGGATGTTTATAAGACATGGAATGGGATCATCGTATTCTTAAGAAAGACTAACTTTGTAAAATCTCCCATTTATGGGATGTGGTTGTGACTAACAAAGAAAGATATATTAGGTGTTCAGGCTAGGGGAATGGGGATAGGGATATCTCCCTTATGTGGTTTTACCATTTAGGTAACTAATGTAGTGGAATGTTAGAAATTTTTAATTTAAATTTCTACACCCTATATGCATGCTTTACCTAAGAGGAAATTTTGTGACAATGATTCCAATTTGGATTCCTCCAATTGTTACATGACATAGAGGATCTAATTTGGGTTTCCACAACATTCAAACTATTTACAAGGGTCCCAAGAGGGATTCCTCTTCTTTTTTTTAGTATTTATATTAGTTATAAGATAGATTCCTTCACATTTGTACCTTTATTCAAAGATTAATATAGGTATTCATATGCTTACATGCTGACTTAGAGGATTCCATGATGGATAAAACCACATATGTTTGGACCTATAGGATTATGTATGTGATGTGTCTCTTATTTTTTACACTCAGGGAACCCCAATAGATTCCCAAGAGGATGACCAAGTCTAAAAACGAGCCTTACGATATTGGATAGTGATGCCAGTGGGTGTAACCATAGAACCTATAGCAATCATGTGATCCAAAGGAGCTATAAAAATAGTGATGGGTTTAGGTCATTGATTGACCCTTCTCTTTTATTTATTATTTCACTTATTCACTCTTGATCGAACAATGTATACCAAGACAATCTTTTGAGAACTCAATTTACGGTCATGACATGACGTGATCGTATGGTGGGGATTCTCAAAGGCACTCAGTATGATTCAGTTCAAGAGAATTACATGGATTAATTATACGTTACTAGAATTACAAATGTTATTATGATTCCTCATTGTTTGTGTAACGTCCCAACCTGAAATCCACTAAATAGGTGCTCCATGCCGGTTCACCACAAGGCCTCAAGCGCGCCACCCCATATGCCAGAGGCTACCGACTAGCAGTGAGGGCCTAGGGTGTGATAGTGGGGAGACTATTCCCTTATACTAGAGTAAGAAAATAGAAAAAAAACTAGGTATCATACACAGTGGAAAGTAAACAGAGTGGAAAAAATAAACTACTAAATAGAACAAGCTATAATAGTAAAATGAAATAAAATTCCAAATAGTTATGAAATATAATATAATATTATTTACCCACAAGGACGACCATATAGATAAAATTACAAATGATGATGAAATTAAAAGTTCATGGATCAAATATTAACTCTGATCCCACCTACATTCCCAATATACAGACACTATCAAACTACACCAACACAATTAGTAGAACCTCTCGAGCAGCTCTTCTCGATCTTGCAACACTGGTCCTCAACCCCATTCACCATGCAACTCGTGCTCAACCAGAAAATCATATATAAGGTCTACATGTACACTGAGGTTCATATGAAGGGGTGAGAAATAATCTCAATAGGGAACCCCAAAAATACACTTATAACTATGCTTCTAAAATTATTTTCAACAACAACGTGCTCAACCTATATGGAACACACAACAAAAGAAGTAAACCAAACGTGCAACCTCAATCGAACTTAGGGTCTATAATCCCTATAAACTGGGTAACTAACACCATGGATGTACATATCTATATATGTATACATGAATAGTCTCATACATATACACATATACATAAATATAAATATTCATGAGTATGTTAATAAATTAACAAGAAACCAAATTTTCAGTCGATCCTTAGAACCATTATCATGATCAAATGGACATCGTTTTCAAGGGAATTGAGCTAGATATCATTACACTCAAGACATGTATCATTAAGTTGATATCTAGGTCCATAATCCCATCAACATGTACCTTCTTCGGCCAGCGCCAATAATATATCTCTGTGAAATCTACATCACCACAGGGGGAAACTGATCCTGCACCTGGGTTCTCTCGTACTCACCTCCATTCACTAAAATGGATACTGTACTGACATTTAATCCTCTAAGGAAGGATACAGAATACCAATGATCAATCCTAACTAATCCAGAAGTGGGTAATCAATCCAATAACAGAAAGAGGATAGTGTAATCATCCCTAACATTCGTCACCACCAGGGAAGCTCCCACGGTGTGAAACCCTAACATAGAACATAAATAATTAGTAACGAACTCTGGGAAGCTCTCAAAATCATTAACAATTGGTCTAACATAGTACCAAGTAAATTCTAATGACCTTTGGGTAGATCTCCCAGTTAATACCCCCTAGGTCTAACATAGCATCATATAAATTATAAACGACATCCTGGTAGCTCTCATAGTCAATACCCCCTAGGTCCAACATAGTACACGACCACCTGGGTAGCTCTCATGTTCTAATCCCCTCTGTTCTAACATAGTACATGAACACCTAGGCATCTCTCGTGGTATGAACCCATCTGGTCTAACATAGCATCATATAAATTATAAATGACCTATGGGTATCTCTCATAGTTAATAACCCCAGGGTCCAACATAGTACATGACCACTTGGGAAGCTCTCACGGTCTGAACCCCTCTAGTCAGTCAACTACACCAAGTCTCTCACGATCCTATCTAAATACTCTAGAAGCTCCCACATTATTCCTCGTCTAAGGATCTCAAAGTCTTTTTGAAACAATTAAGAAAGTATCAATAGCTAAATACTCGGGATCACCTCTGGTCATCCCAATAACATATCCATCACAATATATATACATATACACATTTAGGATCAACAACCAAATCGCGAGTAGTACCTCTAGGAATACAAAAAATTTTAGAAATAACAAGGCTCGGAATCCATTTCTTAGGTAAGAACGTCTGAGCATCCCAAATAATAAGAAAGATGCTTCACAGCAGGCTCAATTGCCACCAACCAAGAAGCACGTCTGGTAACCACTGTTGCATCAGAAAAAACAGGTTAGATATTAAAAAATGAGTGAAGGTGGTCCAAATGGCCAACCCAACACTAAATTTAAACCCCCATGGGATTACCAGTTTGGTATGGGTTCTAGGTGACACCCTAACACCATATTTTCCCAAACCCGACGTAATAACTCAAGGTCGGTCAAACAATGGTCACCTGCTAGGTCCCTCAAGACAAACACTAAGGAGTTATCATACTTATGATCCTCCAGGTAAACACGAGTGAAGGCATCCTACATGGTGTCTATAGCAAAGAGTATGGGAGGAATCATATATGGGATCCTCAAATGATGAACAAAAGAGGCATTATATATCATGGACCCTGTCAATGGAAAACATGAGAGATATCCTATAATGGAATCCCTAGGTCAGCACATTAGTAAAGGAATCCCTATGGGGATCCTTGGAAGCATCTGGTCTGATGACCTCATAATCTATAAGAACACATCTCACAAGGAAAATTTCCTTAATATCATAGGTCATGGGAGATATCTTAATGCTCATATCAGCTCAAAAGTATCAAATTGGTTGGTCCGAACACCTAACCTATCAACCATGCCAAATTTCACACCCATGTGACAACTGATCTCGATGACTACAGGAAGAACCTTAAAATTTATATTGAAACCTAAAAATATATTTATATGACCACTAAATATAATAAATTATTCCACCATTGCGGTCTGCGTGAAAAAAATGCTCATAATTGACTACTCACACGCCCAAATTTGACTTCAAAGGCACAAGATACCCCAAAACTAATATGATGGAGTTGTACATGGAAAAAAACATAGCCAGAACACATGAGTTCTACTTGTGTAGTAGTACATGACATGTACATTACTGTACATGGTGTGTACTGTTCGCAAAACATCACCCTGTGAGCGTTTTCACCCGAACACATGCCCATGAACCACTACACTGTGTGTACTCCTTAAAAACCACTATTTCATGTCTTATTTCAGATGTCTGGTCACACGGATATCTAGTACATGACATGTACTCAAAGTACACAATGTGTAATTAAGAAAAATTCATCATTCCCAAGAGAGAAAAAACACCCTGTGTGTTCCCCTAGAAAGCATGTCGTGTAACTAGGGTTTCCCGGAGGGAAATCCCTCAAAACTCCTTAAATGCCTGTTTTCGCCCCTGAAACAACAGATAGAGCCACATGGGATTACAAGAAATAAATATATGGCCTTAAAAACTTAAAAAACAATTTCAATGAGGATATAGGGTGAAAACATAAATGTCCCTACCTTTAGGCGGAAACCTCTAAAGCTTCTCTTGATTTTACGGTCAGCAAATTCCATAAGTCGACTCTATGAATCGAGGGCTTCGAAACAGTACCACTCTTGCCATACATATCTCTCTATTTATAAAACTCTAATTATCTCTAAATGACATGGGCAAGGAGGATTCATAGGATACATGTGCATGGAAGAGGTGGAAAGAAGGGAGGAAGAAAAGAAAAGAAAAGGAAAAGAAGAAAAGGGGCACAAGCTGACCCCCGGCGCCCGACTTGAGTTTATGCCTCTCCTAGGATAAACTCCCCATTTTGAAATCAATGACACCAATAGATTACCAATATGACACTCCATTTAAATTTTATTTCAAAATGAACCTACGTGAATAAATTAATATATAATTTAATAATATTAAATATTAAATATTCCGCTAAAATTTGAACAGCTCAGATTTCATCCAAAATCATTTCGTAGGTAAAAAGCCTATTCCGGGACCAATGGAGTGGTCATAAAATTTTTCTAAGATTAACAGTTATGGTAAAATACTATTTTATCCCTCATGAGCATCCAATAACAAAAATTCAAATTTCTGCTCAAAATTACAGTTCGGAATAACACAGGTTCTTACAAACTCCCAAACATAAACCTTCTCATCCCTGAGAATCCTGGTGAAAGGACCAATAGACATGCTCCCAACCTGAGAATCTACACTACCAAGCTATCTAGAATATCCAATGTCCAATCTTATAGCGTTAACAACCACCTTCTACATAGAAGACATTTAACTATGGAATATCTTGTACTCCCCACCCTAGGAATACCCCCATGACCGGCTTAAAAAAAATTGATCTCTAAAGCTCACATAAAACACCAATGTTTAACAAAAATGAGGGAAACCACCCTCAAATGGCCAAAGGTGTACTCCCAGCCATATGTCTTTCCTTACACCACTCCAAGATCGCAACCACAACTGTTTCCCTCCTCAACAGGGATGACCATTATGAAAGAAAAAGGAGCTCGACGTAGGGCCGAAGTTATCTCAGAATACTCAAGAAGAATCAAGATAGTGTGTGACTATATCTTATAGGAGTACACTAAGATTTCACTGAAGGTGTTTCCATCTCCCTCAATGCCACGATAACATCCTGCCAAAACCTGACCAGCATTCCGCCATGGTTCAACAGTCTTACGGTGCCCAAAATTTTACAAATGCCACCTCTACCACATAGGTACATTTCAACCAAATATCCAGGGTCCAAACCCACGACAAGCCCTAAAACAGCGGTCCTTGCCTTGTTTCTCAGTCACTCACTGATTTAGATTCAAATGACTTGGTCCACAATAGAAACATTAGAAACACTAGCCAACTGGGCCAAGCACTCGAATAGTCCTACTTGTCAAATCCAGTTGAAAAAAAAAGCACCACCAAAAATGAATTGGAAGACACAGGAAAACCTTTCTCACACTGGTTTCCATATAACAGAATAGACATCAACCAACAACACTTTGAGTCAAAACTAAGGGTATCTAGGTATTTCACCTACCCCTACAAAACAATCCTCACAATAGGGTAAGAAGGTCTAACCACCTAGACAATAAGATACAAGACTATGAAAAGCATGTAAGATCACAACAAAAAATGAGGGTTAAAGAAGAGAATCACGACCTACAAGGGCCCTGATCCTATCTAAGTGTCCTCATAAGGAACTTCTCCTTGGAGGTCACAACTAATGGAGAAGAGAAAAGCTAAAGAGACACTCATCGGGTACCCATATGTAGCAATACCCCAAATAGGTCATGTTCGAATGAAAATCCTTTTTATCTATCAGCATCATACTCAGATATCTGACTAGATAACCACAAACCCTTAAACAACACCCAACAAGTGGTTAAACAGAAAGGCAACACATTCCATATTAACATACTAGGGTCACTGCACCACCTGTGCATGAGAATTGAGTCATAAACATCACAAAAAAATGCCTCAATGTAAATCCACATAACCTTCCATCAGAGTAAAAAGTATGTGTATGAAAACTCAAAGGTCTCAGTCATCAGTAAAAACCAACACTAGCTAGCCTATATGCTGTGAATCCTATGTGCCAAGTATGATGCATGAGATGCCTCTTACCTTTGCCGTCCAATAGTCATAACCATCCATGAAATCTTACCAATGGACAAGAGACATGGATCCATAGTAAATCAACACTCCCACACAACTTGTGTGTCACTCAAGGAGAAAATCAAATACAACTATAAGGTTGAAAAATTAAAACAACAATCCCAAACCCTGAAAACCCTGACTTTTTTCCGAAACAAGTGTTCTTGATGCACCAGTTTGATATCCATCACAGGTTATGACAAATTCTTAATACACCTATCTACCATATCCCAAATAGTAATGACTAGGAAAATAAAACTCCGTTAATACCACTTTGTAACATCTCGACCCGGAATCCACTAAAATGGTGCTCCAAGCCAGTTCGCTACAAGCCTCAAGTGCTCCTATCCATTTTCCAGAGGCTACCGACTAGTAGTGAGGGCCTTGAGTGTGATAGTGGGGATATTATGCCCTCATACAAGAGTAATCAAATAGAAAAAATAACTAAGTATCATAAATAGTAGAAAGTAAACATAGTGTGGAAACAATAAACAACTCAATAGGGAAAGCTGTAATAGTAAAATGCGGTAAAATACCAAACATCTATGCAATAGTATAAAACACTTGTCACCCACTAGGCCGACCATACAGATACAAGTACAAAATATTCTGAAAGTAAAAGTACATGGCTCAACTACTAACTCTGATCAAACCCACGTACCCAACTAGACATTGTTGAATAACACCAACCCGATTAGTAGAACCTCTCGAGTAGCTCTTCTCGATCATGCAACACTGGGCCTTAACCCCATCCACTATGCAACTTGTGCTCAACCAAAAAATTAGACATATGGTCTACACGTACACTGAGGTGCACGTGAAAGGGTGAGAAATAATCTCATAAGGTCACCCCAACAAGCAACCTTTAACTATGATGCTAAAAGTGTATGCAACAATAATGTGCTCATCCTAGCTAGAACACACTACAAAAGAAGTAAACTAAAAGTGCTACCACAATCAAACTCAGGGTCTGTAATCCATGTCAACGGGGTAAGTTCCACAATGGATGTCCATATCTATATAAGTATACATGTATAGTCCAATACCTATACACATATACGTAAATATGAATATTCATGAGTATGTGAATCAAATAACAAGAAACCACATTAGTAGTTGATCCTAATGAACATAATCTCGATCACCCGGACATGTTTTCTGAGGGCATTGAGTTGGACGTTGTGCCACTCAAGTCGCATATCATTAATTTGATCTCTGGGTCTATAATCCCTTCAATATGTACCTGATTTGGCAAATTCCTGAAATATATCTCTGAGCAAGCTACATCACCACAGGGGCCACTGATCCTACACTTGGGTTCACCTGTACTCACCTCCAATCACTAAAAAGGATACCATACCGACAGTCATTCATGTACAGAAGGATAACATATACTGACAGTCAATCCTCACTAATCTAGAAGGGAATAATCCATCCAATCATAGAATGAGGAGAGGGTAATCATCCCCACCATTCTTCACCACCAGGGTATATCTCATAGTCATAAACCCTAACATAGCACATGAATAATTAGTAACGACCTCTGGATAGCTCTCACAGTCATTACCACTAGGTCCAACATAGTACCCAGAAAATTATAACAACCTCTGGGTAACTCTCATAGTTAATACCCCCTGGGTCTAACATAACATCATATAAATTATAAATGACCTTCGGGTAGCTATCATAATCAATACCCCATGGGTCCATCAAAATACACAACCACCAAGGTATCTCTCACAGTCTGAACCCCTCAGGTCTAACATAGTACACGACCACCTAGGTTGCTCTCATGGTCTGAACCCCTCAGGTCTAACATAACATCATATAAATTATAAAAGACCTCTAGGTAGCTCTCACAATCAATACCCCCTAGGTCCAACATAGTACACATCCACCTGGGCCGCTCACATAGTCTGAAGCCCTCTAGTCAGTCAACTACACCAAGGCTATCGCGGTCATGTGTAAATACTCTAGAAGCTCCCACATTCTTCATGGTCCAAGGATCTCACAATACTTTAGAAACAATAAAGAAAACCACAACAACCAAATACCAGGGATCACCTCTGGTCATCCCAACCTCATATCAGTCACAATATATATACATATACACATTCAGGCTCAACAAATGACTCTCAGGTAGTACCTATGGGTGTTAAAAAAATATCAGAAATAACAAGGTTTAGAAGGTGGATCATAGGTAAGAACATATGAGCATCCCAAAAATAAATAAAGGTGTCGGGCTCAATAGCCACCAACTAAGAAGCACCTACGGTAACCATTGTTCCATCATCAAAACCAAGTCAGATATAAACAAACGAGTGAGGGTGGCCCAAACGCCCAACTCAACACTACATCCATACCCCCATGGGATTACCAGTTCGGTATGAGTTCTTGGTGAAACATTAACACCATATTTTTCCAACCCAGATGTAACGACTCAGGGTTGGTCAAACAATGAGCACCCACTGGTTCCCTCAAGCCAAACACTAAGGAGGTGTCCTACTTAGGATCTTCTATGTAAACATGAGTGAAGGCATCCTACACGGGGTACTTAGAAAAGAGTGAAGGAGGAATCCAACATGGGATCATTAAATGAATAACAACAGTGGAATCCTACAACATGGATCCTCTCAATAGAAAACATGAGAGATATCCTACAAGGGACTCCCTAGGTCAGCACATATTTAAAGGCATCCCTCATGGGATCCTTGGAAGCATCTGGTCTCATGGCCTCATAGGGTAGAAGGGAAAATCTCACAAGGTAAATTTCCTCAAAATAATAGGTCATGGGAGATATCTCATAGATAATCTTAGCTTAAAATTCACAAATACGTAGGTCCGAACACCAACCTATCATCCATGCCATGTCTCACTCTCATGTGATAACTGGACTCGATAACTGGGGGAAAAACCTCTCCATTTATATATAAAACCAAAAAACACCATTTATATGACCTATAAATGTAAAAAGTATTCCACTACTATGATATACACGAAACAATACTCATAATATACTACTCACATGACCAATTCTGACTTCTAGGTCACAAGATACCCCAAAAATAGTAAGCTGGAGAAGTACGTGGCCTGAACAATTGGCTAGAACAGATGGGGTCTATTTTTGTAGTAGTACATAGTGTGTAATTTACTATACATAGTTCGTAATGTTAAAAAAAATCATCTCATGTGCATTTTTACCCGAACACATACCCATGTTCTTCAAAATGGTGTGTACTCCTAGTACATGATGTATACTCCTTAAAAACCACTATTTCATGTCTTATTTTACACGTTCGGTCACACATCCTTCTAGTAAACGGAATGTACTCAATGTACATAGAGTGTACATAAGAAAAAATCACCTTCCCCAAATGGTAAGAACACATAATGCGTTCCCCTAGAACACACGCCGTGTAACCAAGGTTTCCCGAATGGAAATCCCTCAAAACGCCTGAAATGCCCATTTTCACCCCCGAAACAACAGATCGAGCCCCATGGGATTAAAAGTAAGATATATAAGGATTTAAAATTTTAAAACAACAATTTCTAAGAGGATATATGTATAAAACATTAATGTACCTACCTTTGGATGGAAACTACTAATGCTTTGTATGATTTTATGGTCCATGGATACCATACGCCAACTCTACACGCTGAGGGCTTCGAAAGGGTACCAATCTTGCCATATATCTCTCTATCATTCTCAAAAATCAATTATACCCAAATGACATGGCCAATAATGAGGCATTGGACATGTGTAAAAGAAGGAGGAAATAAGAGAATGACGAAAAGAAAAGAAACGGAAAAGGAGAAAAGGGGCTTGGGCCGGCCCCGGTGCCCGACTCGAGTTTACGCCTCGCCTAGGCTAAACTCCCCATTCTAGACTCAATGACGCAAAAAAATATCAATCTGATACACCATTTAAATATTATTTCCAATAAAATGCTGTGAATAAATTAATATTTATTTTAATAATATTAAATATTAAATATTCTACTAAAATTTGAATAGCTCATATTCCCACCAGCCTCATGTCCTTGGGAAACCACCCTATTCTAGGACTAACCGTGTGGTCGAAAAAATTAACCATGATCAACTAGTAGGGGAAAATGACCATTTTACCCCTCAAGAGCATATAATAGCAATATTCAAATTTCTGCTCAAAACTGCAACCCGGTAAAACACGGGTTCATATAGTATGGTGTTAGATTCCTGGTTATCATAGGATTCAAAAATCAATAATTTTGTAACTATAATACCTAATGTTTTTTCGATTTATCAATTTTCCAGAAAATAATGATATTGGAGAGTGTATCATAGAAACTATTCTTATATACTATATCACTCATGATTCCAGTCCTACTAGGTTATAGAGGATATTAGAAGTTTCTAGTTGACCGCATGTCCCTCGAGAATAGGATTCATCTGAATTACCTATGTATCAAGTATGATCTCCTCAATTGATTCCTATGATACTCCATAGGATTGGGTGAGCACATAATCATTGAATGGCGGATAGGTGCTTTGGAATAATTTATTGAGCCATAGATTAAAGGATGTCATGTTATTATCTTGGGTTATAATAATATTTCTTATATATTTCCTTTGTTTCATCCCCTTATGAATTCATTCTAGTTTTTAATGTTTTTATTTCTTATGGACAAGGATATAAGAATCGTACAATATATTGGAATATTTAATTTTGATTTGTTGTCTTTGTTGCACTAGTACTCAGGGATTGAGTAGTATTCCTGGGATTCTGAGGATGATTCCATATTTCATAATTATAGAATATAATGTTGATACCTATATTTATAAATTATATTTAGTGTATGAGAGTATGTTTGGTTCTAAAGAATGGACATGTAACCCCCTGTGGTGACGTAGCATTTTCAAAAATATTTTTAGCACTGGATAAAGCATCTTTAGTCAATAAGAAACATAGAATAAATGATATAAGGTTGATATATATATTTTATTTTATTTTATTTGGGGATTTACTATTCTAGGAATATTTCATAATCATTTAATTATGATAAGGTTATTTTTTTCTATTGGGAGTGTCCAGTGAAGGCTTATTTCTCACACATTGTACATAAACCTTAGTGTGTGTAATGTTTGTAGAATTGTACTCATTTAGACAACTTTTTACATTATTTATGGATCAATATATGTCCTAAACAATGATGTTATTTATTGATGGTGATTCATGTATAATACCTTCTAAATTGGACATGCATCAACCATTAGTATGTAGAATTGTGTACTTATTTATTTGTTAGTGAATCAAAATAGTCTATTGGGGAATGAGATGTATTGGAGAGGGATTATTAGGAGAACCTTTCTATCCTAGGGAACTAATACACTTCCTCTTAGTTATTTATTGGTGTATCCTTTTTTAGTGTTGTTAATTAAATATTCATAACAACTTATATGGAGTATTCCCATCCAAAAATCAATGATATTTTTCATATTAGCAATTTTTATAGTTTTATTTTTGGAACTTCAAATGTGATGATGATAGGTGCATGAATGATTGTAGTAAATGTTACCAATAGGAGGTAATATTTTATATGGACTACTAGTAAGGGTTAGTTCAATATCATTTTACGTTAAAATCAGGACCCTTTAGGGAATTGTCCCTTATGAATATGCATTGGGAGGACTATGGACTAGTAGATCAATGCTTGGAAGGTGACACATTAAATTTTTAATGAATTGTATTCATTCCCCATCATAATTATTAATAAATGGGTTCCACAATAATTGGTTATGATATATAAATTATTGTATGTTTAAATCTATAAAATGGAATTGGAAATCTATAGAACTAATTATATGTAATCATGTTTTTAAACTCATTGGTTGATGTGGTCCTTACATGACTTCATTTTTACCTATTTTTGGTATAATTTTATGCAATGTAAGAGGTCATGTAATAGTTGAGGTAAGAAAATGTATGTTTCATGTGTGTTATAAATAAAATGGGATATGGTTGTTATATGATAGATCTATGGACTAGGTGGTTAGACCTAGTGAACTTTATCGGACACCTAATTGGTAGGTCTAAATGGGTGGCCTTGTTACTCCAAGTTCAACATAGACCCAGGTGGGTAAACATTTTGTTTGAGCATGGGTAACATGTAATAGGTTGGGTATTCTATTGGATTACGAAGAAACATAGAGTATTCTATTGAATGGTTGTACACATTTTCTCTGTAATTGTGTAGATAAAATTGATTGTCATTCTAGAGTAGAACACAATGAGTTAATAATGAATTAATGACCATGTATTGTTAAGTTATATTTGTTTGATGGCCTTGGGGAAATATCTGGGATGATATGGGTATGAGTTAGAGTTGGTTATGTAGAACCAAAAATATTTGAACTTCATTATATGTTTTCATTATTAATGAAGTTACATATTATATCATAATTATTCCTCAACATATTTTTTATGTGATAATTCCTTAATAATATATGCCACACTAAAAGTTCATTGAAATTACCCACTTTGATGAGAACATAGAGTATCCATTAATTTTTCATGTACATTATTCCATGGATGTATGATATTATATGAAGGGACACAAATGATATTAAATATCATGGGTTGTAGTCCCATAACACATTGAGATACATTCTCATAGTGCTATCCCTTTGTAATCTCCATGATAAGTGGGAATTAACACTAATCTGTAAATTTGAAATCTATATTTCCATGTTTTATTGAATGTTACAATTAGAAATAAAATTGTACTGAGTCTTAGATAATAATATTGTATTAATTTGATATCATGAATCTTTTTTATACATGAAAACTATGATTACATATTATTATGGTGATGTAAGACAAGTTGGGTGAATCATGAGTGGTATTTATTTAATGGATAATGCGGGAAAGTATTTATCCCATATTTCCATTAATGGATGTAAATATTTTAGGTTCTTTAAAGGGAATGAAATGATCTATATAAATAAGTGTATAATGTTATCTCATTTCAAAGAGAAAAGGTTCTTCCCAAGGTGACACACTCGAGTGTATAAATAATTTCTATAAAACATCATCTAAAAATATATTTAACACTTTCAAATATGCTAGATCCATAGAGAAAGAATGAGTGAATACCTTATTATTAAAAGGTTCTAATTAAATAGAAAACTCTACATCTATTAAATGTGGCATACCCGAGAAATCAAAATGAAAATGTTTTGGAAACATGAAAATTTTTATTCAGAGAACGTCACTCTCTATTTCAAAATACATGTGATTATCAAAATAATATTATTACATTTCCCATATTTAGAAAATATGTTCCAGATCAACATAACCTCATGCACCATTATCTCTAAATGGAATGACACAAACCATCGAGAATATTAATAGAAACCCATAAAAGATAACAGTATATTGGGGCCAAATTATCATTTATCTAAACCACACAGAGGATGAGATCATGAGTTTTCATGTTGAGAACAATTTTTTTATGTTTTCTAAATCTTAGATAAATAGAATGCACAAGAAAGAAAACATAGAAAATTCTCTCTCTTTTTTCTTTGGTGAATATTAATATCCAGTATATAAGAAAAAAATATCCATATAGAGATTTAGTTGGTTCAAGGTATGTGTTGACATAATGGAGTGAGAAAAACTAGAATCAAATAAATTAATCACTGTAGATGAAGTTATATTAATGGTAAATTTCATATTATTTGGACTTGTATCTACTTCCTCTAATGACTCCTACACTACTTAAATAAGTATTATTCATGATTTCTGTTTGTGGAGCCATTTTTTACATGAATTTTCTGATTTCACCATAATAATATTTCGAGTTGAGGATCACGTACCACAATACGAAGCGTGAAATAAGTGTTGTGAATTTTGTAAATGTTCTGAATGACCATAAAAACAATATACATTTGGAACCTCAGTACAATAAATTCAAGAATTCCCCATAATTTTGTGCTAAAATAAAGTTTGTGGGAGTCTACCAAGAAGCGTAAGAGGAATATAAGATTATTTTCTAGTACCACCA
Organism: Viscum album; assembly: GCA_963277665.1. Taxonomy (NCBI): domain Eukaryota; kingdom Viridiplantae; phylum Streptophyta; class Magnoliopsida; order Santalales; family Viscaceae; genus Viscum; species Viscum album. Next base: position 2,080,180,425 of record OY728126.1, read on the forward strand.
TGAAAATAATCAATATTACTCTTTCACTTAACGTAACTCATAGAATTATCTCTAGGAGAAAAAGAAACACCCATAAACACTGTCTTACCAGCTAGGTCACACTCAACCACTAAACCCTATTAAAAACATCAGTATAATAATACAACATAAGAGTGAGAAAATGAGATCACATGTCACATAGAAGGACCATCTCATGTATTAATTAATTTATCTTATCATTAGTAACCAACTAAATAAAAATATAAAATGATCATTAAATAATTTTTCATACTTTTCCATGGTCATATCACACTTCTAGAGTTTAGGAAACTCCCTTGATTTTACCAATGCCATACAATCAGGACAAAAATGATCAATAAAAACAACATAAAATTAATTCTATTCAAATACCTTATTCTTCATCATAATTAAAATGTTGTCACACCATATCCCAGAAGGACATTCTAGTTTAATGGCTGTAGGTTTTACCTTAGTATCATTGGGTATTTACAAGAACCCAAAAAAGTCTATATCATTTTCAAGCAGTCCTGGGCCTCTTGAGGATCATTAGAGCTTGGGAATGATTATGGATTTTGGTGATGGAACTGTTGAGAGTGACATTGAGATTTGACACCTTGAGGTTACACATCGTGATCTTGATATAATGGATAGACCATTCATGTCCCAGATCATGGATATCACACAATAATATCTCAATAATATTATTGTACATTAGGGGATTTTCACACTATGGTTCCCCAACGTCTTCCCCTCTAGGCCTATTAAAATTCCTTCTTGAAGTCATGATGCTAAGAAAAATCAACAGAAACCATAAATTATTTCCTAAATGGTAAATAAGTCAAGTAAAATATATAAAAATATAAATTCCATTGAGAATAAATATAATATTGGGATTTCAAAAAATCATTTTGAAGGTACATAAAATGATAGAATTAAATTGATATATTCCTTAAAAAATAATTCTAAAACACCCATGTTGACTGAAGGCACATTACTATTATATATAGTCATTAATGTGCATAAAAATACTTATTATTTTCCCTCAATACATCCCAACACACATACTAACACCAATTAATGATTCTAAAACTCACCTTTGATAACACTTTTTCATGAATCCACCCCAATTCCCTCGTACTCTGATAACCATGATGGACCTGGCATAGCCTGAAGGGCCTTAATGATACTTGTAGGTTGGTGAATAGCACCTAAAAATATAATAATCAACGATGGAATGGTTTTTTTTAAATAGAGGAATATAAAGATACTATTCTACATCATTAAAACTCCAAAGGGATAGAGTACCATACATAAATAGGTAAAATAGTAATTTTACAAAAATATAAATATCCTAAAGGAAGAAAGAATGTAAACTAGACAAAAGACTCAAAATATAATATTTAACATGTGGAAAATATCTCCCCCATTCAAGAACATCACACCATAGTCTAAATGATCATGAACATCCACCACATCTAAATGTTTCATTACCCTTTCCATGACCTAGCATAAGAGAATATACAAATTCTTGAAGGAAAAGGTAGGTTATGAGCTATAAATCCCTGTACGGTCTCACAAATTTTATCACATTCAATTTTATAAAAAAAATACTAAAATTTAAAATTTAAAATTGTTTGGAACAACAATAATGAATTTTTTACCAAAAAAATATTTCACATTACATGATATGGAATATAAATTACATATATAAAATTTCTAGAATAAATAAAATAGTTCAATAATCAAGGGAATGTATATCTGAGTAAACCAATCATAGTACCATGATAAAGATCTCCAAAGAAAGTTAGTTTATATAATAGTATCCCCACACTTCTCAATAATAATATCATCTGAACATAGGTATGCACACTCAAATAAATCTTCATCGAAATTTGTAAAACCTCATGTGTCATCTATACACCCAAAGGGGGTCCCTCTTAAGCATTCAAGCTAAATATATTTGTTTATAATTTTCATTCTCAATCACTTCATATGGGATCAATGTCCAATGATTCTTGTCTCATTTACCACAAACTACCCATGTTAATATCTGATTCAAAAAAACTATCAAAAAAATATTTGTATATCTACATCATCAAAATAATTCATTTTAAAACTTCCCATTTTTTAGTTTCCAACATGCCTTTCTCATTTCAAAACTAGAATAGTTTTCTTCGCTAATTATTGAATTTAAAATCATAGTTCACATGAATCCATTTTTCTATATGTTCAAAACTCAATAAATTTCATAATAAAACCATATTTTGTCCAAAATCTGATGCGTACTTTAAATCCATTAAAAGTGGTAGTTGTTCAAAATTTTATGCCATATCAAATCACACTTCAAATATATTAAAATAATTATAAATCAATTAAAATAATTATTCAGTTTAATCAAGAAATTTAATGTTCCAATATAAGGTAAAAACATTATAGAACAATCTACCTTTTAATCAATAGAACACAACACACAACCCCTGTAACAAGGAATTCATATGGGGGAATTAATGGAAGTGAGATCATGAAATGAGATCTAGATTCAAAATAAAAAACATAGAGTTTAGAACCATCAATAACATGATTATATATTAATATATAAAGAGGATTTAAATCTATATCAGTATAAATCACATGGGATTAGATCCACTTACCCGAAGGAAGGAAAACAAGATCAATGATGCTTCAATGTACAAAGAAATGTTGTTTGAGGAGTAAAAATCACCACATTAACACCATAAATGACCACGTATTGGATTTTGAGATAAAATATGGTTATTAGAGATTAAATATGAGGGTCTCAATATTTTATTAAAAAATTTAGGTGAATTTATTCTTGTGTGCATAGATTTATGAGTATGGATGCACTGTTAGAAAAATTTTACCCCCTACCAGTGTGCACCTGATGGCTGGGTTCATGGTTTCTCCTATGAGGGAAAGTTTTATTTTTAATAAGTTTTCATACAATGAAAAACCTCATACTCTATTTTTTCATAGTTTAGAGGGGATGGTCTCATGGTGTGAAAAAATTGTTCACCCCCTTCTTGTGGCTCGCAAAATGGAACACAATTCTCTTGTCCAAATCAATCAATTTTCCCTAACTATGTACTATCATTATATAGATCCTTGTGATTAAAAAATAAGCCAAATATTTATTGAAACAAATCAATAATAGATAAGAACATAATGAGATAATTATAAGGGTCATGGAATTCCTTAATTAATGTAACATGATATTATAAAACAAGCTATGGCTCAAGGTGTTTTATCCTAGGATCAAGGGGTAATTTGTCATTTGATAAATAAACATTCCATTATAGAATATCATAATCATGTAATTTTTTATTTTTTCTGTTATTTTAGTTTTTAATTATTTATGTTTTTTATGATTTATGATAAAATAATAAATTAATTAATAAGAAATAAATAAAGAAAAAATAAAATTGGATTATGCGTAAACAAGATCTAACATGGATAAAAACTTATGTAAAATACATATAATATTTAAAAATAATGGGATAAGAAAAATTATTTCTTTATTAATATTAATTAAAAACCAAAAATATTTTGTCAATGTATCCTTCCACTACTTATTTCAGACTTACCCACCTTATTAAATGTTATTTACGAACACAAGTTATGGTACATTCAATTAGTTTGAAAATTTTATATTAATATTTTGGGTTGAATTAACTTAGTTTATATCATGGATTTACTACCCAAGAAAGACATCACTTGATTAATAGGAAAGGGTTGATGAAATACTTATTCATGATTTAATGATTGGGGAGTCCACTAAACAGATTAAGGAACTTTGATTTAATGTAGTATGAATGGTATGTCTAGCTAAAACCATTCAAACAACATTTTAGACCCATGACACAGTTATAAAGAGTGGAATATAGATCCTTTCCAATATTATATCTATGAAATAATATATTCTAAAATTGATGGTTTGGGAAACAAGGTTTTCATAAAATATTGGGAGATTAGTGGAATTTAATAAAATTTAAATTTATTAATTATTTATAATAAAAAATTTACTAAATATATACTCCCAAATTATTTGATATGGAAATTAAAATAACATTGAAAAACTAACTTTTATCCACAATATATAAGGATTAAATTCTAATAGATGTAAATTTCAAGGAATGGTTTTGGACTTTATGTGTTATAAATCATTGTAAATATAAATTATACACACTAAAAACTCAACTTTATTAGTATCTTTACAAAGTGGCTAGTGCAGATGTATTATCTCTCTTCCAAAATAAGGTGGATGAAATTTTGGATAAACATTTTTATATAATCCACCATTTTTCATGGGATTCAAAAAATAGTGTGAGGATATGAATGCATGTATTTTACCATATCACCATCAGGTTCTATATTAATTGAATGAAATATCAATGAGAGAAGAGATTTACAATAAAATGTTTACATGAAATGTTGGAGAGTTGGTGTTATCTAGGCACATGTATTCAAGATAATTGAGTATATTGAACACCTGGGTATCATTCGGTTTAGGATCATTGATGAATTACACAATGATCTCACTCTGTCCTCACTACCTCAAAACATATCTAGTTTTATTATGATTAATAATGATATGTATCTTTTAGAACTTATTACTCTTATTTTCTATGATAATAAAGACACGTGGCCTAAAAACCCTATTATCCTTCTGTTGTATAATAAGAGTTGGAATAATGAAAATTGGTTGATGTATCATTCCATGTCAAGGTATCTTGATAATATTTCATTCATGATGAAGAAGAAGATCTAGATTAATGGAAAGTAACTAGATGTTGTTTTTTAATGTGGAAAGAAGGTCAACCAGAATTAGAACTTAATCCATCCAAATAAGTAAATGGAAGCATTAGATCCATTTATTTTCACGTGTAACACCTATATATCTACATTTTTGTTAATATATGCTACATATGGATCTAAAATTTATGCCCAAATACATGAACCATTTAGATTATAAATGGGTTTCATAGGAGAGGATGATGTACGAGCTGCCAATGGTGTCATGATTGATACTCTATCCATTAGAGACATCAATATCAGGTTCCAAACATGGTAGATTTTAGTTATAAATAATTATTATTATGTATCTAGGGTTACTAAGAATATCATTTCCATTTCTTGTGTATAAAACGACAGATTAATTTTATGCTATTGAAATAGTATATTTCAATTTAATAAAATATATAATATATTATTGTATATCATAGATAAATAATGAACATTGTTTATAATACATAAACAACCAAATTTTAGAAATTGATAGTGAAGAAAATATGTTTTTCTCATAGAACAGAATGTTTGGGAATCAACATCATTGTCATAGAAGCAATAATAATTTGATAATGATCTATCAAGATAGTTATTTAAACTATTTTGAGAATAAACAAGTTCACTAATGTTGTTATTGTTTATAAGGTAATATTTATAGATTAATATTTAATGGTCAAGGTGAAGGGGCCACATAGCATATAGAATTTTTATATAGTGATTTGTGTATACCTTTTCATGTAGAATCTACATGTGAATTCTCAAACATTAGAAATTTTATAGATTATATCTTTAGGTATGGTTATGTATTCTTAATGAGGTATTAGACTATATCCTTCTATAAGATAAAGGATTTAATGAATGATTTTGAAAAAAAATCATTATATGAATACAAAGAAATATTGATTGGATCAAGGTGAAAAGTATCATAAATTATAAATTCTATAATTTATATGGGAGTATGGGATTTCATCTGAAATAACTCCATATTATACACCATTATAGATTAGTGTTACTTAATGGAGGACCCATAAATTACTAGACACAGTAGGGTATATGATGATCCATGCACAACTACCACTATACTTTTGGTAATATACATTACATATGGAATCATACATAATAAAATGATTACCAAATAATGTAGAAAATGGTATTTCTTTTGAGTTATTGTTTGAAATGAAACATGTTTTTCACAATTTTTGTGTATTATGTTCTGAGATAATATTTAGGGCTATATCGATAAATAAACTAGATCCAAAAGGAATGAAGTGAATATTTATTGGGTTTTCTAATAAAATAAGGGGATATTATCTATACATCCCTACACATAATAAAGTAACAATTGTAAGAAAGATCAAATTTCACGAGAGGTATAAATTTATTATGGGGGGGGAATTGTAGTGGGATTAACTTTATTGAGTTTGATACTCAATATAATAAAGATTTGGTATATAAATATATTCAACAAGTCCCCATGGATAACGGTTTTCTTGAAACATAAATACTATTAAGGAGAACTACATAGTTATGGGAAATATATAGATATGGAATTTTAGTCACTTATGGAAGTGAGTCATTATTGGTTGACAATAGTTATCCTATCTCAAATTTATAGGCCTTCAATATCTCATAAGATGAAATATTAAATGAATTAATGAGGATTATATTGAATCCATATATAAAAACCAAGACTATGTTGTGATTAATCCAACATTTGTTGTAAAACCTATCTTGTGTAAATGGGTATTCAAGATAGAACTATAAATTTAAGGTAATTTAAATACCTATAAATCACAAATAATGGATAAAGGATTTATACAACCTCAATTAATTAACTATGGAGAATAATTTTACATAGTTTCCAAGTTTACCTCAAAAAATTTCAATCCATAATGGTGTACCATTACTATGAGATTTTGAAAATCGCATTAAAAATTTTATTCCTTAATGGGAACCATAATGATGATGTGTATATGACACAACCAGAAGTGTTTGAGGCTCCAAGAAATTCTAAAAAGTCATGGTAGTTGTGATTACCGATTTAGGGATTAAAGCAAGCTTTTGGGACATCGAAAATTTGGTTTGATGAATCCATTATAATTTGGTATCATTATGAATGAATGTCATCAATTTATTTATAATTGGTTTATTGGTTGCATGATTTTTTTCTATTAGTATATATTGATGAAATATTACTAATTGTAATCAAGTTACCAGGGTTACAAGAGATTAAGGAATTATTAGGGAAGTTCATCTCCATGACGGACATAAGTGAATCATTTGATATTCTATAGATCAAGATCGTTCCTGATAGATCCAAGAGGCTTCATGGACTAATTCAAAGTGAAAACATTGAACAATTACTAAAGAGGTTTGTTATGGAACCATCAATGAGTGTATTGGTTCAAATTTCACATTGTTTATTTATTTATTAGGAACATTTCCTCATAAATGGTGGTAAAGAGAGAGAGAATGGTTAAGTTCAAATAGGATCTTTGGATAGGATATATCATGTATTCCATTTTAGGTATGAGTGTTGTTGTTGCATATTATTTTAGAATTTTAGCAATATATCAAAAATATCTTGGAGAAAATAATTAGGCTCTTGTTAATGATATCTTTAGTAATTTTTGTAAACTAAATATTTTTCCCTAGTGTGTGGTGGATATGAGAAGATAGTCGATAGGGGTTATAAAGATTCTATAATTTAATAATATTAGATCAATTTAAATTCATGTTCTAGACATGCCTTTAGTCTCAAAAGAGTATCTTTGAGCTTTATTAATTTATAGAATCTAGATTTTATCATTTATATAATGAATTAAAAGTATATTATTTCTTTATATGCTTCCATGGATGTATTTTGTATTCAAAACTATGTTCAGGATCTTGATGAGGTTCGTAGTAGTCAATACCATATAACATTTTTTAGTTATAACACTCCAATGGTGGACCTCTCCAAAGAGCCAATGATACATACATGAATAATGAACATACAATTAATTTTATATATATTTAAAATAAATTACAATTAGGTTTTGTTATAGTTAATACATTTTCCAGGGCTGAAAAAATGGGGGACCCCTTGCTGAAGTGTTTATCTTAGCAGTGGAATGTGTATCATGTTAGTATTAGTGGACTGAATTATTTCGTCATTTGTCTCTATAGAAAGTGGGAGATTTTTAGGCTTTTTTTCTATTTAAAACATTATTATTATTTCATTATATGTTTTATTATTAATGTTGTTACTTATCACATAATTATTGTTCCTCAAAATAATATTATAATGTGATAATATCCTTAGAAAATATGTCGCACATGGAGCTCATGACATTTACCCAATATAATTAGAAAGTAGTGGTTCCCTGAAAGTATTATTTAATATAATTATATGGTTGTATGATGTTTTATTATGGGACATAAAAGATATTTTCTATTAGAAGTAGTGGGTTTATAAGACATTTAAAAACCATCTCATAGTGTTAACCTTTGGTAATCTCTATGATACAAGTTTATGGGGATATACCAGTCAATAAGAAATTAAAATTACCATGTTTTTTTTTGATTTTATTATAATTGAACATGTATGTTGATCCCTAGACATTACAATTGTCAATAATTTATATCATGACTTGAGTACCTTAATGAATTGGGAAATATCATGATGGTATATTCTTGTGGTGAGGAGGTATATTCGATTGTGTTGTGCGTGACATTGCATTCATAGATATATTGAAAAAGGATTTATCATTTCTCTCCGTTGATGGATGTTCATACCTAAGTCCCTTTCATATAATGTAACTACCATGATAAATATATGGTGATGGTGTTTAATGGGAGTGTTCATTTTCAAAATGTCAATGAAAGTTGCATCAAGCATATAGGTAGATGCAATTAGCATGAAACATTTCAGATTTGAGATTTCACATTAAAGTATTATAATACATAGTTTGTTTTCGTATGATGATATTTTTCATTTTGAAATTAACTACTTTCTCTATATGTTCTATGTTGTATTGTCATATTCTATCCCAACTCATTAGGTTTCTATGCATAATTCTATTAATATATTAGCATAGAGGGTCACACAAAAATTTTATATATGTTAAATTCATGTATTGAATTTGAAAATATATAATAAATAATATTTTTTCTGGTTTGGTTTAACTCCATGATTTAATCATAGATTATTCAAATGAATAATTGAGTTAAATAATGATGATGATAAATATGTATTTTCCAGATTTTTTTACGTATATATTTACTATATTGATCAGTGAATAGGGATGTGATATTAATATAAAATAAATATTCATCATGAAAGGGTTGGTAAATTTCATTGAGTGAATGAAAACTAAGCCTAATGGTCCGATTGGATATTGTATAAATGATACTTATTAATACTCTTAATGTGATTCACATGCCACGTGATTATTATTATTAGTATCAATTTGATACATTGGGTAAACTAATAATTATAATGTTTTAAAGGGAATTGTGAGATTTTTTTCCAACCCAAGACATGCCATAATTAAAATCTAATTATATCAAATTCTATAATCACTCTTATTGTGTGCAATATATAGACATAGATTTGAAAACCCATTGGGAGAGATAAAGTGATCTAGAATGGGATTTCACTTCCACATATATATTTTGATTGAGAGAACATCAAGATTTATTCCTCATTTAATGTGAATTTTATTCCGATAAACCACAAACATCGTAGGCTACCAAGATCATCAATACTATAACAAGATTCTTCAACAGTGACATTTCGATATTGTGCTGTATGTGTGGATTATCACTAGATAGACTATTCACTTGGATCTTATAGAAAAAGGATGATTTGATGTGATCTAGTCAACTATATAATAAATTTTGAGGTATTTATAAGTCAAGGAAACAATATATCTACACATAAATTAATTATAATTTACTTGTGAAGATCCTCCTCTTATAGTACAAACATTTTTAAAATTTCAATTAATATAAAATATTTATTGAAAATTACTTTTTCATGTTTTGTACTAATTTTTCGAAAATTATGAAAAAAATATGAGTTTTCTAGTCCATATAGATTCTTATATTGAAAATATTAACTACATGTTTGTGAAGGGATTGTAAAGAAAAGTGGTTATCTGGACACTAAAATTAGAAAAAATTTAAATTTAATATTTAGAATGATATTTAGGGTTGAAAAGGTCTTATTCAATGGTAGATATTTTGGGTTGTTTTTCATATAAATTAATTGGTCTCGTAATAAAGTGGTTACCCAATTTTTCGAGCTTAGTGGGAATCCAGTCTTTTAGAGATTTTTTGGAAGAAGATGTATTTAATATTATATCAATTAATTACAATTTAATTTGTGTTCATTCAAATGGTGAAAAATTGTGAATGTGTATTGGGATTAAGATTATGTTTTTTGGTTTATTTAGGAATGTGGTTTTCTCCTAGGAAAGGAATTAATCCTGGTCGGCTGCCAATGTTGATCATGAGATCCTTTTTATTTTTATTTTCCTTTTATTCCTCTTTATTTTAAATTAAATTTCTCCTATTTCCTATGATTATCATGTATGAAACCTTAATTTATTATTATATTTATGTCATGGAGAGGATAGGTACAGACTGATAGTGATGGATGGAATAATGGAGGAGCCACTGTATTTCTTGGGAGTAGACGAATCACTGTGCAGAAGCTGCGGAGCATGGATACAAGTAATGATTTTATGGATTCTATTCTAGGGTATGAAATATATATATATTTTCACATAAATGTGGGTATATTTACTAGTTTCTATCCATATGGATTTATTATAATTTTGTGAAATTTAATGGGGTTTTGTTGTTATTTATATTAGGAAATACATAGGTTTTGGGATAATAGAATGTTTCCCCATTCAGATATCTGAATCACATAACGTGTGATTTCAAGAACACACATTGGTTGTTCTTCCTTGCAAGGGAATATGAGTTTTTATAACTAATAATTGTGTACTTTGATTGCACAACATGTAGTTTTATATGTCTATATAGTCAAGTACCTAGGTAGAAAGAGTTTTTGGAACTATAAGTCATTTACTCATAGTACACTTTATGTAGTAGTACATGAGAATGTGGTCTAGTACTTGAGAAGACACCCCATGAAATGGGGGAAAATCTATGTTTTAGTACACAACCATACCTATGGTGTGTCCGAGAAATGTATTTGTATATAAACTCCCCCATGTATTCCATAGTCTTGTAGTAGTACACTTCCACAAATAAATATTTTATTTTTTTTCATAAAACAGATCAAAATCAATACAAACTAGTGTGGCCTGAAGAAGTGAAGACCAAGAGAGTCACTGATAACAAGGGCCACCCCACATGAGGGAAGGGATCCAAGGGAACAAAACTCCAAAAGGGGGAATTCTGGGGTATCATAGGTGGTCAAGAAATTAGCCACCTGATTTCCCTCACGCCACATATGGAGGATCTCCATGTCACCGGAGAGGAGGGTCATTCACTTTTGGATCAAGTAAGTGATTTTTCTAGGGAGAGGAAGAGGTACTAGTGAGAGAGCTCCACACAAGTCTGGAATCCATCTCAATAGTGGACAAGGTGATGTTTTTAGACCGGTAGAGAGAGAGGGCGTTGAGCAACGCCATCGCCTCTGCCTTTAGAGAATTCCCTAGTCCAAAGAAGGAACTAAAAGCAAAAAATGTTGAGCCCACTATTTCACGGACCACACCACCTCCGTGCATGATCTTGAAGCTGAAGGCACCATCAATGTTGAGTTTTCAGGCCCAATCTGGGGGCATTCAATGAACCCAACACCCATGTTTCCTGGGGTTGGTACGGCCCATAAGAGTAGGCCTTGAGAGGAAGCAACGGGGGGAAAGCCTTTCATCTTGATGGGGGAGGAGGCCGACCAGTTTTGAGGTGAGACACTTGACTCTGACCAGCAATGCAAGAGCGGAGCAGTGAGTCCCATAACATGCCTGGTTGTGCACCTACCAGATGCACCAGTAGCCCGCCTCTAGAGGGGTCGCCCTGGCCGAAATGTTGTGGCTATTATTCAGGAAGCTACTGAACCAACTCAAGAGGAAGTCCTCAGGGGAGGCTGCGGCACTAGGAGGCAGAGGGAACTCTTCAAGAGCACCCTAGATCCGTATGTCCCACTCTCTTTAGAAGAAGAGATGTAGTGTGGATTCTTGGAAGGGAGTCGGGAAGAAAACACACATGGGGGAAAGTTGGACCCCCTTCCTTTTATTCACCGGATACGAGGAGAGACCTTGATGTCTGATTCTCCAAAGCAGGAAGGAAAATTTAATTGGGGTGGCTTTACACTAGAGGCGTCTCCCCCACTGATCGCTCTCTGGTGGGGAAAGAGTACACTGGTGGTATGTTGTGTCAAAGAACTTCCCTAAGGGGAATTCGGTTAAAATGTAGCTATCAGGTGATATATCCAAACTAATGCTTTCAAAGATGTCCTTTGGTTTGAGAGAGAGAACGCTTGGTTAAAGGAGGGGTGAGCACTGGCTTCCAAGGAAGAAATGTTAGGTGTAGGGCAACATGGGAAGTTTAGCAGGCTTCCCCCCCCCCCCTAGTCGCACTGCCAGAAATTTAGATCCCCCCATCCCTGGAACCACTGTGAGTGGCACAAGAGCACGGGGAAATGAACCCGAAGGGATCTCCAGACGATTAAGGGAGACTTTCCATTCTCATGGAGACCGAATCTGTAATTCCCTCAAATCAATTGGCTCCACAAGGAGTGGCCCTCAACAACCTCCCATGCGAGCCTGCCCTAGAGGAAGTACATGGCATGTCCCATGTCTCTAAACCCAATGCCTCCCAAACTCCACTGGCCTGGCAAGCATACATCAAGAGGACCACCGATATCTCCCCTCCCCTTGGCTATCCTAGATAAATCCATTCAAGATCTTCTCAATCTGGATGATGATAGACTTGGGGGCCTTGAGGTTAGAAACAATGTGCATAGGGATAGATTAGAGGACACAAACAACTAGTGTGATCCTTCCTCCAAAGGATAGTAACCTATTCTTCCAGTTGAGTATGCAATTGGTAGTTCTGCTGACCAGACCATCAAATAAACGGGCCCGAATTCTGCTAGGGTAAATGGGAGCTCTAAGGTAAAGCATATGAAAGATTTTGCTATGAATGCCTAGGATAGAAAAAATGGTGTCCTTTCTCCTGCCCGGGTTGGAGGAGGGAAAGTAAACTCGGCTCTTATCCCTGGTCATCATTTGTCCACTCCATAATGCATACTCATTCATGATTATGTTAAAGCCCCTACTAGAGGTGCTTCCCCCATTGATGAAGAAAAATGTGTCATCCGCGAAGAGGAGGTGAGACACTCCCAGAACACGGCCCACACAGTGATAAGGTAGGAAACGACCACATTGCATAGAGGAGGCCACATACATACTTAGGGCATCCAGCACTAGGATGAAGATGCTAGGAGAAATAGAGTCACCTTGCCTGATCCCTCTGACCGTATTCAAGAAGCTGCATTGCCTCCCCATAAAAAGCAGATTGAGCCACGACGAGCTGTAGCATCGAAACAAGAGGTCAATAACCCATTCAGAAAACCCCATGCTTCTCATGGCGCAGATGATAAACCCCCACTCCAATCTATCATAGGCCTTTTCCATATCAAACTTGATCGTGATGTTGGACCCATGAACCTTCCTGTTAATCTCACCAATCATCTATTGAGTGATAGCCATTTCCCCCTGAATGGACCTCCCCTGGATGGAGGCATGTAGTTCCTTTGCAACCCAACTGTGAATAAAATGAGAAAGTCTTATGTTCATGGGGTTCGTCACCACCATGTACGTGAAGTTTTACATATTGATAGGTCGATACTGCGCAATGGAGGTAGGATTACTATCCTTGGGGGTAAGGACCATGGTAGTAGCAGCGACTGCCCGCGGTAGCCCACCGCCATAGAAGATATCCCGAATGGCACTGATAAGATCCTCCTGGATGATGCTCCATGAACTAACAAAGAAGGAACCCGGGAACCCATCCGGGCCAGGTGCATTGTCCTGGTTCAGTGAGGTAACTGAATCCCACACCACATTCTCCTCCAAAACATGTTCGAGAGCCTCATTTGTGTGCGTGGATACCACCCTTGGGACTGACCTGAAATGATCATTCTGATCCCTGGGATACCCATTCTACCATTGGGAGTTAAGATTACACATGAATGAGGTAAAATAAGAGCCAACCATGCCACCGATGAAATCCAAGTCGCTAGTAAAGGATATGTCTTCACGCTGGATATTCGGAGCCCTTCGCCGCTACTTCTCCCTTCGACAAGCATGATTGTAGGTTGAGTTACAATCCCCCTCCTTGATCTAGGTGGCCCGAGAATGCTCGCGAATGCACCTTTCCTATTCCAGCAATATATCACTGAATTTCTACTTCTTGAGGCTGAGAGGGAAAATTATTCCCTCATCCCAGAGAACATCCAGACAGGCCCCATCCCTCTTAATCTCTTTCTTCATGTCTTCTAGAGAGGATTGCATAGAAGAGAGAGAATCCGACCAGCCTCTGAGAACGTTAAGCGCAAAAGCATATTGTGGAGATGAGCCCATGGCCCCCTAGTAGAGGGGCCACCCAAGAGGAATGGACAAGCTCAAGAAAGAGATGGAGAGTTGTCCAGATTTTGTAGAAAAATAAGCCTCGACCCCGGGAGGAAGCCGACCTAAGGTGGACAATAAGGGGTGAATGGTTGGACAAAGCACGAGTCAAGTGTATGACCTCTGAGTTGGGGAAGTCAGATATAGCTTGAAGGTTCCCAAAGCAACGGTCCAATCTATTCTATGTCCTACGCACTCCTCTCTTATTTTTTCACCATGTGAAGCTGTCACCAGAAAATCTCAGATCGAGAAGCCCCTCCTGAGCCACAAAGGAAGAGAATTGGACCGTATCACTCCAGGGGATGGAGCTTCCCCGCTTCCTTTCTAACAGGTCCAGGATGCAATTAAAGACACCCCTAACCAGCCAATGTTTTCCCCCAGGATTAAAAGAACTATGATCCATCCTTAACTTCTCACGGAGTCGTGCCTTGCATTTGGGATAGACACAGGAGAAAAAACAAATGCACTGTCCAAAATCCACCTTGACCGAGAGATGCTGGTCAGAAGCGGCCAGCTTGCCAACCAGGATTGAATATTTCAAAAAAATCTAGATATGATGATTTTTTGTCTCACCAGGCAAAAGGAACAACATCCCTTCGCTCCTAGCACACTCCCCAATCCTGTACAAGATACCCTTAGGCTCAAGAATTACCCTAATAGAGGCTTTGTTCCTAACCACCTCATTGGAGATAAATTTCGTCTTCACACGTGCTCCTAAGCCCCAAGCATTCTAGATAAGAAGTGATAGCTTTAAAAAACAGGGCTCCCGGTTCTGGCCCTAGGATAAGGTCCACTGGGGGGGCTCCCTTGAAGAGAGGAGAAGGGACTTCCACACAGAGCCAGTGCACATCCTGCTAGATGGTGGGCTGGGGGAAGGGGAGCAGGCCTCCAAGGAAGGGGAAAAAATAATAGGCTGGGGGGCTGACCTGCTCAAGGAGGAGGGCCGGGAAGAAGGACTGGGCGGGGAGGCATGCTAAGGACCAGACCTTGGTGGGGAAGACCCAAAGACAGGCCTAGAAATGAGGCAGGGGGAAGAGGGGGCGTGCGCGAGTGCACTGAAGCAGTTGGTCAAGGAGATAGGTAGGAAGGGGAGATCAGAGGCAAGGGATTGGGAGGGGGCTGGTAGGATCACGGAGGACGATGGCTTTCCCTTTGCAAGCCAACTGGCACTGCCAGGGAAGATGGAGGGGGGAATGAAAGCTGGGGGGAGGCCTTGTGGGACGTAGGGGACTAAAGCCCGACAGTGAGGTGGAGCTGGGGTGGGGGGCTGGGAGGATCTGGCCAAGGGGGAGGAGTGCTGGAAGGCTGGGAGAATCCGTGTGAGGGGAATGGGGGATTAAACGGTAGGGAGAAGGGCAGGGATATTCATGAAGAGAAGGGGGAGCGGGCAATCCAGGAGGAGAGGGAAGCTTGGGGAGAAGGGAGGTAGGGTTCAGGGCTGGAACCGAGGGGGCCGCGGCCCACTGCACCGAGGCAACATGCCCTCCTGGAGGAGGGAAGCTAGACGTCTCCTAGAAGGACCACCTGGAATCCAATGATCTCCTGCACTCAGACACCGCATGGCCAACCAAATGGCAGGCAGAGCAAAACCGGGGCACTGCCGAGAACACAATATCCTGTTTCCAATCCAGAACTTCCCCAACACAAAGATGGATCTTGGGCGGCGGGGGAGAAGATATGTCCTTCACCACGCAAATCCGAGCTACCGCCAAACTATGGAGGGAGTGGTTCCGTTCGACCGCATAGAGAAACTGCCCGATGGAGTTTCCAATCAATTCCTGAAATATTGAGCACATGAAGGGAAAGGGTAGGCCGGGTAGGGATAACCAGACCGCAGCTACCGGTGACTCCCAATTTCAGTGAACCTCCATGGACCAACGAGAAAGAATGAATCTCCGTCGACCGATGGAGCGGGGACATCTGGCCCAGGCATGGACGAAGTCCTCACAGGACTCCAGAATAAAGAGGAACGATATGCGGTTGAGGGACGAAACCCTATCCAGTCGATTGAGAGCCCATCCATGAACAAATTCTTTGAAGACCCCGATCGGGGGATTGGCAACCCCAAAACGAGCCATTAGGGACCATCTCAGCTGCAGAGAGGCATCCTTGAAATCAAACTCGAACACAAGGACTAGTGCGACTCCCTGAGAGCCACGGAAGCCCCTGGAGGTAACTGACTGACATCATGGAAATATGGAGGTTTCAATGGGAGTAAATAATACATCTGTTAAAGTGAATATTAGAATATAAAATAACCAAATATAATCCATCATGATAATTTGATAGGGGATGAAATAAATATTGAAAGATAGATAATAAATGAAATTTAGTAAGGGACTGAAAAACCATAACATATATTAGACAACAACCCACTAAACTAGTCACATATACATACCTGTAAGAAAGAAAAAGATGATATTGGATCCTTGACTCTATTGATCCTCAACTCATCCTAATCCCCAAAATTATTAAAGTATTCCACATCATTATGTTATCCAATGCCTTAACCTAAACCTTTGCCTACAATAAAAATGGGTATGCTACTCAGGTACCCATGTGAAATAAAGTCCGTAGTTTGAATTCCACACAACTACCACATCAAATCAGTTTTCCACAAAACCCCAAGAACACCTCCCAAAATTCCAGAGGCAACTGACTGACATCATGGAAATATGGAGGTTTCAATGGGAGTAAATAATACATCTGTTAAGTCACTGCATTACTCTCAAAGCAAGACAAATAACATGCCAGAGACCCATAATAGACCCCCAATACCAAGCCACAAGGAATTCCTTACACGTGCAAATGATTCGAAAAATAATTTAATTTATATAAATAATATTAACTTAAATATATTTTTGGTGTCAGGTAAATATGATGATACAATGATTGATTGTAGGTGGAAATCATCTTGGGATTCCCCCAAGCTAGGTTGCAAGAATGTCCTAAGGGATTCAAATGATTTTACCATTATCGATGATAATAATAACATGACATAGACACATAATCTTTGAATTATTTTGAATATATGGAGCGGTGTTTATGATTTTTTGGTGGCTCACACATTTATGTTCCACGAAAAAAACCCAAGAACCTCACCCCCAAAATGGGGGACCAAGATATATAGGGGGAAATATCACACAGGCAATGTGAAGGAAACATAGGAGGATTGTAGAGGGATAAATCTCTTAAACTAGGGGGTATCAATTTCCCCTAAAAATAATATTGGAGATTTTATTGATTGAAAAATCAAGTCAGTGGTGACTAGAAGTAGATGATTCTACTACCATACCCCACTAGGGAGCTGGTGGCTACACTACACCATTCACTGCATTAGCCAACCAGCTTCTCCTAATGATCATTTACACCCCAGTATATCTCCCAATTAACTAGCCATTCCAAAATAAAGATTGGTAATTTTCTAAAAAAAATTATACTCAATTACAAAAAACATTTCTAAAAATTATCCAACCATTATTTTGAAATAAAAATTAGGCCATCAATTTCAAAAGTCAATGGAGACCCATGATCATACAATCTCAGCACAATAATACATATTATCTTTGATAATTCAGGGTGGTCATCCACACACATCTATCATATTTTCTTATTATTCCTTTATATATCAAATATCTCAGTTCCAAATAAAAATGTGAAATATTATTCTAAATAACGAACTAAAAATTTATGTCTCTTAAGCCTCAAAACCATTAGTTGTTTCTCATAACCATTAAGAATCGTACTCGAAAACATATAACCTAAGAAAAGAATATTTCATTCTATAACTCACTATAAATTTAATGGTGATCCCCGCGATAAGTGTTATCTCATAACTTCTAGTTCTAAACCATGGTTCTTCTTCCATTAACATCAAAAATACAAAATCATTACCCACATTCCAATGATCCACACAATGAATTTTCCAACTCTCCAAAATCAAATATAAATGTAAATACTAGATAGAAATTATTAGTACTCCACAACCACATTCCCCAACAATAATAGACATTCCACTTTTTCAAAATCACATCACGATCAAATCAATTTTTCCTCACAAATACCATAAAATGAATGATGTCATTTGTTCATATCCAAAATGAAATAACATATGTAGTTCCTAGATCATTACAATCCAAATAATGAAAAAAATTGATTAGATATCCTCATGTAAACTCATAAAATAAATTATCATCTCCCACTATTGTCATGTTACTAAAACACAGATTCATAATGTCATTAATTCTAATGCAATCCAATGATTTTCTAAACATGCACATAGAAGCCCATAGCTAACCTCCAATTACGTTCCATGTTCAAGCCATGTACTATTTATTTTCCCTATTGTGCCATACCATGATAACAGTGAAAAAATATACCCAGCCATATTTATATTTCCATCTACCATCCCATTCCCAATACTCATACTCGAGCTCAAAATAACAAGATTTATAAAGTCATACCTACCATTCACTATAGAATATGAATGTACTCTAGTCTATTTTACGATCGGAATACAAATTGAAAATTGACCATCCAACAAAAAATCCATTAACTTTATGGACCTTCTCAAAAAATTACCATCACACCCATAATAGACATTACAATCCCCACTATATTTCTCCCTACAAAAAACTCCTTCACTAAATATTCTTACTAGACTAACTCACTAAGGCTAGCATGCATCTCCACTGAACCAATGGCCATTTTTTCTTACACATCACCTGACTAAAATTTTAAATCGACCATAACAACTCACTTGATCCATTTATATTATTTCCTATATCAATGAATTTAATTTTAAATATTAATTTAAAACATGGGTAATCATTCTCATAATAATTTTATCATAATGTCTCAATCATCAGCTCTCACCAATCAACCAACCGATTTTCAATTTAAATGGGTACATTAAGAAAAAGGTTGTACCATTAAAATACAATCCTAGAAAGCATGTTTGAAATAAAATATCACTCGTTCCATCACCAAAATTACATTCCAATAATTTTATATCACTAGACTGATCTTCCCATGATTCACATCATGTAAAATCTATAATCTAAGAGCTCCTGTAGAACTACTCTTCATAATCGGGTACCTTACCAATTCCATGGTCAATTTCATGATCACCCTCTACATGGTGTTGTGACTAGACAAAAATGAATACATATATGATTCAATGAATGTAATATAATCAACACTAATAAACTCTATCTGCAGCAATTCCACGACCTCGATCATTTACATAGGCACACCCTGCATGTTTGAAGTACATTCATTATCCGAGAAATTAATACTCAATCGATCAAACCCGTGAACAACCCATATCGATACCAAAATACCTCAATGTTATATCTCATGTAGAAAATTCACCATTATTCATATAAATCATATGCGATGGAATCACCATGCATTAATACAAACTCAAGTACACAACCAAAATGACCACATATAGAGGCACCCCTTTCAGTCTTACCCATCACACATATTTCAATCAACTAGAACTATACATGAACTCACTATGGTTCATGATGAAAATAATGGCCAATATATCTCAAACCAATCCCAAATAGATTGGTCTCATTCGTTCATAACACATGGAAAACATTGCACAAAACTAGTGTCAACCCACAAAATTATCTTACCGAATCACCCATCTCTAGCGACCAATGTATAAAGAAGAAAACCTATTATATAGTTATCCCACAAGGGAATTTATTCTCATTATAATAAACTTATGAAATATCCCATGAATAATAATAACTCAATAACCAGGAAATATGGATAATGATATCTCCCTAGATGACCCAGGTTGAACAACAATAGACAGATGGTTCAGTTAAGTAGAATTTCATTCCATGATATATACTAAAATACTATGTAAGTTGTTATTGGATCATAAAATAACCAAAACTACTAAAAAATCATCATTTGGGGTTCATCTATAAAAAAATGAATTCCTGCATAGACCCACAACTATCTACTTATCCCTTGCTGATAGAACTGTACCACCATCACCCCCATAAATCATCTCTTAATTGGACTCACATAATCGGTCCTCATAATGAAATAAATATACCGATCAAAATAGTTGAGTAAAATGTCAATAATTACTAATACATAAAAATTCTATATGATAATCTGTTTACAAAATAAATAGATGAGTCTTTGTGTTCAGTGGAAATTATCATTATTGTATGCATATATCATGTGAATCCTACATGATTGATGTGATGCACGAGGCACATCATTCCTACAAAGGAAGGGATTAAAAAAAATAATAATTATTCTCTTTCCAATGTGATAACATCTAGGATCCATAAAACCTAAATCATAAGCTAGGTAAAAATCATAAACAAACATAATAAAAAAATGAAAGAACATCATTCACATACCCATGTTAACTATGAATTGAAATGAGAAATTTTTTCATGAGACTCTGTTATGGATTCCATCCAAAGTAGTGAAACATCAATATGCATTATATAAAACAACTCATAAAATAAATATAGAAAACTAAAATTCCTCAAAGAACAATTTGATACATCCTAGTTTGAATTCCACACAACTACCACATCAAATCAGTTTTCCACAAAACCCCAAGAACACCTCCCAAAATTCCAGAGGCAACTGACTGACATCATGGAAATATGGAGGTTTCAATGGGAGTAAATAATACATCTGTTAAAGTGAATATTAGAATATAAAATAAACAAATATAATCCATCATGATAATTTGATAGGGGATGAAATAAATATTTAAAGATAGATAATAAATGAAATTTAGTAAGGGACTGAAAAACCATAACATATATTAGACAACAACCCACTAAACTAGTCACATATACATACCTGTAAGAAAGAAAAAGATGATATTGGATCCTTGACTCTATTGATCCTCAACTCATCCTAATCCCCAAAATTATTAAAGTATTCCACATCATTATGTTATCCAATTCCTTAACCTAAACCTTTGCCTACAATAAAAATGGGTATGCTACTCAGGTACCCATGTGAAATAATGTCCGTAGTTTGAATTCCACACAACTACCACATCAAATCAGTTTTCCATAAAACCCCAAGAACACCTCCCAAAATTCCAGAGGCAACTGACTGACATCATGGAAATATGGAGGTTTCAATGGGAGTAAATAATACATTTGTTAAGTCACTGCATTACTCTCAAAGCAAGACAAATAACATGCCAGAGACCCATAATAGACCCCCAATACCAAGACACAAGGAATTCCTTACACGTGCAAATGATTCGAAAAATAATTTAATTTATATAAATAATATTAACTTAAATATATTTTTGGTGTTAGGTAAATACGATGATACAATGATTGATTGTAGGTGGAAATCATCTTGGGATTCCCCTAAGCTAGGTTGCAAGAATTTCATAAGGGATTCAAATGATTTCACCATTATCGATGATAATAATAACTTGACATAGAAACATAATCTTTGAATTATTTTGAATATATGGAGAGGTGTTTATGATTTTTTGGTGGCTCACACATTTATGTTCCATGAAAAAAACCCAAGAACCTCACCCCCAAAATGGGGGACCAAGATATATAGGGGGAAATATCACACAGGCAATGTGAAGGAAACATAGGAGGATTGTAGAGGGATAAATCTCTTAAACTGGGGGGGGGGGTATCAATTTCCCCTAAAAATAATATTGGAGATTTTATTGATTGAAAAATCAAGTCAGTGGTGACTAGAAGTAGATGATTCTACTACCAGACCCCACTAGGGAGCTGGTGGCTACACTACACCATTCGCTGCATTAGCCAACCAGCTTCTCCTAATGATCATTTACACCCCAGTATATCTCCCAATTAACTAGCCATTCCAAAATAAACAATGGTAATTTTCTAAAAAAAATTATACTCAATTACAAAAAACATTTCTAAAAATTATCCAACCATTATTTTGAAATAAAAATTAGGCCATCAATTTCAAAAGTCAATGGAGACCCATGATCATACAATCTTAGCGCAATAATACATATTATCTTTGATAATTCAGGGTGGTCATCCACACACATCTATCAAATTTTCTTATTATTCCTTTCTATATCAAATATCTCAGTTCCAAATAAAAATGTGAAATATTATTCTAAATAACAAACTAAAAATTTATGTCTCTTAATCCTCCAAACCATTAGTTGTTTCTCATAACCATTAAGAATCGTACTCAAAAACATATAACCTAAGAAAAGAATATTTCATTCTATAACTCACTATAAATTTAATGGCGATCCCCGCGATAAGTGTTATCTCATAACTTCTAGTTCTAAACCATGGTTCTTCTTCCATTAACATCAAAAATACAAAATCATTACCCACATTCCATTGAACCACATAATGAATTTTCCAACTCTCCACAATCAAATATAAATGTAAATACTAGATAGAAATTATTAGTACTCCACAACCACATGCCCCAATAATAATAGACATTCCACTTTTTCAAAATCACATCACGATCAAATCAATTTTTCCTCACAAATCCCATAAAATTAATGATGTCATTTGTTCATATCCAAAATGAAATAACATATGTAGTTCCTAGATCATTACAATCCAAATAATGAAAAAAATTGATTATATATCCTCATGTAAACTCATAAAATAAATTATCATCTCCCACTATTGTCATGTTACTAAAACACAGATTCATAATGTCGTTAATTCTAATGTAATCCAATTATTTTCTAAACATGCACATAGAAGCCCATAGCTAACCTCCAATTACGTTCCATGTTCAAGCCATGTACTATTTATTTTCCCTATTGTGCCATACCATGATAACAGTGAAAAAATATACCCAGCCATATTTATATTTCCATCTACCATCCCATTCCCAATACTCATACTCGAGCTCAAAATAACAAGATTTCTAAAGTCATACCTACCATTCACTATGGAATATGAATGTAATCTAGTCTATTTTACGATCGGAATACAAATTGAAAATTGACCATCCAACAAAAAATCCATTAACTTTATGGACCTTCTCAAAAAATTACCATCACACCCATAATAGACATTACAATCCCCACTATATTTCTCCCTACATAAAACTCCTTCACTAAATATTCTTACTAGACTAACTCACTAAGGCCAGCATGCATCTCCACTGAACCAATGGCCATTTTTTCTTACACATCACCTGACTAAAATTTTAAATTGACCATAACAACTCACTTGATCCATTTATATTATTTCCTATATCAATTAATTTAATTTTAAATATTAATTTAAAACATGGGTAATCATTCTCATAATAATTTTATCATAATGTCTC
This sequence comes from Viscum album, assembly GCA_963277665.1. Lineage (NCBI taxonomy): Eukaryota > Viridiplantae > Streptophyta > Magnoliopsida > Santalales > Viscaceae > Viscum > Viscum album. The sequence continues at coordinate 2,080,204,196 of OY728126.1, forward strand.
AATCATCAGCTCTCACCAATCAACCAACCGATTTTCAATTTAAATGTGTACATTAAGAAAAAGGATGTACCATTAAAATACAATCCTAGAAAGCATGTTTGAAATAAAATATCACCCGTTCCATCAAAAAAATTACATTCCAATAATTTTATATCGCTAGACTGATCTTCCCATGATTCACATCATGTAAAATCTATAATCTAAGAGCTCCTGTAGAACTACTCTTCATAATCGGGTACCGTACCAATTCCATGGTCAATTTCATGATCACCCTCTAAATGGTGTTGTGACTAGACAAAAATGAATACATATATGATTCAATGAATGTAATATAATCAACACTAATAAACTCTGTCTGCATCAATTCCATGACCTCGATCATTTACATAGGCACACCCTGCATGTTTGAAGTACATTCATTATCCGAGAAATTAATACTCAATCGATCAAACCCGTGAACAACCCATATCGATACCAAAATACCTCAATGTTATATCTCATATAGAAAATTAACCATTATTCATATAAATCATATGCGATGGAATCACCATGCATTAATACAAACTCAAGTACCAACCAAAATGACCACATATAGAGGCACCCCTTTCAGTCTTACCCATTACACATATTTCAATCAACTAGAACTATACATGAACTCACTATGGTTCATGATGAAAATAATGGCCAATATATCTCAAACCAATCCCAAATAGATTGGTCTCATTCGTTCATAACACATGGAAAACATTGCACAAAACTAGTGTCAACCCACAAAATTATCTTACCGAATCACCCATCTCTAGCGACCAATGTATAAAGAAGAAAACCTATCATATAGTTATCCCACAAGGGAATTTATTCTCATTATAATAAACTTATGAAATATCCCATGAATAATAATAACTCAATAACCAGGAAATATGGATAATGATATCTCCCTAGATGACCCATGTTGAACAACAATAGAGAGATGGTTCAGTTAAGTAGAATTTCATTCCATGATATATGCTAAAATACTATGTAAGTTGTTATTGGATCATAAAATAACGAAAACTACTAAAAAATCATCATTTGGGGTTCATCTATAAAAAAATGAATTCCTGCATAGACCCACAACTATCTACTTATCCCTTGCTGATAGAACTGTACCACCATCACCCCCATAAATCATCTCTTAATAGGACTCACATAATCGGTCCTCATAATGAAATAAATATACCGATCAAAATAGTTGATTAAAATGTCAATAATTAATAATACATAAGAAATTCTATATGATAATCTGTTGACAAAATAAATAGATGAGTCTTTGTGTTCACTGGAAATTATCATTATTGTATGCATATATCATGTGAATCCTACATGATTGATGTGAAGCACGAGGCACATCATTCCTACAAAGGAAGGGATTAAAAAAAATTATTCTCTTTCCAATGTGATAACATCTAGGATCCATAAAACCTAAATCATAATAAACAATAATTATGTACAACCAGCTAGGTAAAAATCATAAACAAATATAATTACAAAATGAAAGAACATCATTCACATACCCATGTTAACTATGAATTGAAACGAGAAATTTTTTCATGAGACACTGTTATGGATTCCATCCAAAGTAGTGAAACATCTATATGCATTATATAAAACAACTCATAAAATAAATATAGAAAACTAAAATTCCTCAAAGAACAATTTGATACATCCTAGTTTGAATTCCACACAACTACCACATCAAATCAGTTTTCCACAAAACCCCAAGAACACCTCCCAAAATTCCAGAGGCAACTGACTGACATCATGGAAATATTGAGGTTTCAATGTGAGTAAATAATACATCTGTTAAAGTGAATATTAGAATATAAAATAACCAAATATAATCCATCATGATAATTTGATAGGGGATGAAATAAATATTTAAAGATAGATAATAAATGAAATTTAGTAAGGGACTGAAAAACCATAACATATATTAGACAACAACCCACTAAACTAGTCACATATACATACCTGTAAGAAAGAAAAAGATGATATTGGATCCTTGACTCTATTGATCCTCAACTCATCCTAATCCCCAAAATTATTAAAGTATTCCACATCCTTATGTTATCCAATTCCTTAACCTAAACCTTTTCCTACAATAAAAATGGGTATGCTACTCAGGTACCCATGTGAAATAAAGTCCGTAGTGGGGTGTAGTACATGGAATAAACATGAGAGTAGTCCATTTTGCGCCCTTATGTTTATTCCATTTACTACACCATTGTTCCCCATTTTATATTTTTTAGTAATACTATGCCCCATATTTTTAATTGGACAAAAGAGTAGTCCATTTTTAGTATTCCCCCACTGTTTACCATGATGGAGAACCCCTACAGTGATTTTAGAAATCCTAAGAGGTGTTTCTAGGTGAGTGAAATATGATGGAGATATTTTTCATCCAATAAATTAATTGAATGGTCTTTGGAGTGTCATGTGGGGTGTGACCTTTATGATGGTCATAAAAATGGTTGGAGGATTTTTATTGGAATCACCAAGGTCCTCAACTAGTTTAACGTGGGGCATCCTTGGTTGGTGGGACTAGGTTCTTAATTGACGTGAAATAGGTTTAATGGACAGGCTAACTGAGTGGGACCTAGAAAGGAGATCATCCTATGGACATATACCATACGAGGTATTCCCTTTTAGGCTATGGGGAAGTGGTTTGTTAGAACATAGTTGTGTGTTGTATTTCCCCCAATAGATGTGCTCGTATTAACATACTAATTTGTGTCCATGTATCTCGAGATCAACGACTCCTCTTATGATAAGACATGAAGGATCCCATATCAGATTCCCCTTCTTCAATAATATTTATGAGGGACCCAAGAGGGTTGCCTCCACCTATGTACTATATACAAGGATCTCAAAAGGGTTCCCCCACCAATTTACCATTTTTTGAGTATTTTAATAGGTATTACTCTGATTACATATTGGCATACATGATCCCATGTGGTATGTCAATGCTTATCTATAGTAATCACGGATCCTATATTTGATACATATTCAATATTTTTTCCATGGGACCCCATTGAATTCCATTTTGGCTATTTGATCCTAAGGAAGTGTGTTATAGTCTTAGGATGATATGGAATCAAGTGACACCATAGAACTCATACCCAACATGTGAACCAAATGGTATGTGGCACTAGTGATTAGGTTAGGTTTTGACCAACAAAACTCTTTTATTTATGAATTTGCTTGCTTTTTATAGATGCAATTATGTATGACCAGAAAATCTTCTGATAACATGGCCTACAATCCTAATGTGATGCAATGACATAGTGGGGATAACTGGAGGTACTCCCAGGGGTATGGATTGTGATAATTATTTGATTTAATTTCACCTTATCATAATTCCTAGTGTTACGAGGACTCCACCCTGTAATGTCTTGGATTCCTGGTGAGCTTAAGATCCAATACCCAATACTATCATTACTGGAATGCCATGTATTTCTATGATTTATCCCTGTACTAAGAAAACATGGATCATTACTGAGTGAAACTGATAAACCCCGTTTTATATTTCATCACCTAGGATTCCTAACTCGCTTGGATCCAGGAAATTCCAAATGATATTGGGTGGCTATATTTTCCCAAGTGCACTAGATGCTTGTGAAATACTTTTCAATTGATGATAAAAAATGTAAATGAATTCCTATAATGATATATTAAGAAGTAATGACTCAAAGATCAGCATATTCAATTTAATAATACATGTTAACATTACAAAATTTTAATTAATAATTAAATTAAATAAAAATTCTGAATCATACATAGTTCAACAAAGATCATGAAAAATCACCACTTGAAACGAAAAAACATTTATTATTTCTTTCAACCATTTAAATTAATTCGAATTAAGAATTATTTAATTGAATTAAAAAACTAATAACCAAGTTATTTTATTAATTTCTTATATTAGTATTCAGTTGGTTCATTTCATGAGACTCAAGAATGTTATCCAATATTATTTTAAATGAATTAAATGAATTAAAAATGATATTTTTCTTTAAAAATAATAAAATACATTCTAGGTAGTTTATATCCCAAATAGCTTATATTATCTTTTCAATAATGAAATTGCATTTCCAGAATGCGAATAAATGCATGGTTTTCATTAACACTCAATATTTCATGTGACACAATTTATTTATCATCATCATCAAGAACTATGTATTAAACCACAACAAAGATAACATACAATTTCAAGACATAAATTAGAATTATATTCATGGGTAACACCACATAGTCAACATGAAATCTATTACCACATCAGACACCATAAATATAAATGATATGTAGGGATGGTAATCTTATTGTTAGTACATGACATTTGTGACAACAAATACAAAGTTTGAAATGGAAAATTTTGTGCACATTGAAAATTAATGTGTGTCAAGACACAAAACATGCCAATATTTACACAACTTGTACCTTGTGTGGATAAAGCATGAGACATGTTGTATATAACCAACCACATGTTCTATAGTGATGACATACATAAATTACTCCAAGTGTTAATGCACATGGCATGCCAAAAACCAATGTGTTTACCTAATATAGATCAAAAAATGTAATATTATGTGTACATAAAACAATACATATTTTATGTATTCAACACCACATTACTAGGCTGGTAATAAATACATGATAAGTAACAATGCCACATATTTACCCACATGAATATACATCCATTACCCAACTTATTTAATTATGTGTTTCTACAATCCGGTACATGTAATTATATGACATGAATCTTCTTTATAATTGTGTATTATGATAGTTATCAGTACCCAATTAATAATGATGTTTCATACTATCCCACACTATAACATCCCAATTGAATGTACACCCATCTGGAACCTCGACCTAGTTTACTATAATACCTCAATTAAACCTCCCAAATTTCCAGAGGTTGTCGAAAAGATGTCGGGGTCTAAGGAGGTATCATGGGGCATAAATACCCTCATATAAATGTAAAAAATAGAATATAATATAACTAAATATCATATATCATGATAATCATAAAGAGTAATTGATAAATATAAAAATGAAAAATAATAAAATGATTGTTGTAAAGGCCCAAACAACCATACCAAAAAACATCCAACCACTCATTAGGAGAGTCTCATTATCAAACATATACAAAAGAAATATAAACTGATAGATATATGATTATACTAATCCTCACATAATCTACTTATACTTCATCATTTGAGCCATCTACATAATCATTTTAACTTGATCCTCATCCCAAACATATGCCTGTAATTACCTAGTGAAAGAAATATGGGTAACCTTATGAAATATCCACTTGAGCGGGGAGTGGCTATAAAAAATAGTATGGAACCACCAATGAGATCCCATACCAACTGGAATATGTAATTATATTTTCATGTAACATGAAAAATATTACTAAATAAATTACTAAATAATAACTAAAAAACCAACAATTTTTTCATTGAATTAATGAGTGAATACTTCTAAACATATCATGCTACCTATTCTAACAAATTTTTTAACAATAAATTTTTTAATACATAAGAGAATGTCCCTGATTCACCATACCTTCTTCATGTAGTATTGGAGAGTCTCTAAAAACATCAAGATATTGTGTCTCCATATAAATACTAGATATTAGTGTAACATTGAAATACCTCATGCCTATCCACTATAGCCCATATCTCATGCTAAATATATCAATCTCTATATCTAAGGAATATTGATCATCTCTAAAAACTCTGTTATAATGAGTGTCTTGAGCTTGATATCCATATCCTAGGAAATCACCAAATTTAATCTTTCCCCTCATGTTATGAATCCCAGTGGATATATTTTAGGCATCCTTGGAATCCAAATCAAGAATATTTAATATCCCCATGATAAAATCTCCAGATCCTAATAATGACCTAGGAAAAAAATAATAATAAAAATTAAAAAAAATCATCCCATCGTATGAAATTAAATCAAAATTTGGATATTTATATTTGGGAACCATGCTCCACATTAGGTTCCATATAAACCTGAGGTCGAATCCTGTCATCCTAGATATTTATTCTGTTACTAAACAATTCGATCCCAAGATACACACTAAGAATCATCAATGAAATCAATGAATATAATCTATACCATTCATTTACACATTATGAAAAATATAGGATCCCAAGAAGAACATACAGGATTCCACCATTGTATCGTCACATTTGGCCCATAGGCCTGGTTCTAGGAATCACATCTGAGCACTATAATATCATCCAAAATAAATACATGAAGGGATAAATGTTATAAGGGATTAAATGAGTTTAAAACCTCATCACTAAAATTCATATCCCCATGTTATTACAAATTTAGGGTGGGTTATATGGTTACATCTAGTAACATCTTTACCTAGACTGTGTGTACTTTTTCTAGTTTATTTAGTCAGTAAGTCTCCCACTAGGGTCCCCATGGAAAAAGTATATTATATGAACTATTATACGGGATGTTGGTTTCAATACATGTCTTAAGTCATTACTCAATTCTCATTGAATACTGTATCCCATGGAATCTTTATCAGGAATGTGGGACCTCATTGACTATGCATGGTATCTCACATTAAAAAATATAATGGAATGGAATATGACCCACAAAAATCCAATAGGTGTATCAATTTTTTTCTACTCTGCATCCCATCATCAATAGGCTTTGTTCCATAAACATATTACGAGGTTGTATACAGGGAAACTAGGTTGTATTGAGTTCATTATAACCTCTAAAGGGGACTATATATCTTAAGGGATCATAATTTAACCATTCTAGCCTTACAAAATCATTGGCCGAGGGAACCCAATAGTGTCTATGGGCCTGATTTAGTCATAAAAATGTTGTTAATTATATCCTTGATAAATTAATATTATCAAAATTAATAATTTAATAAATTGTTAAATTAGAAATTATTTTACATATTTAAATTTTCCTTCAATCCAAAGGTCTATTACCATATTTTTGTGAGGAAAAAAATGCATAATGCATTTGATCAAATTCATAAAACAGAGGATATATACATGTTACCAACTACATCATATATAGATTTTGTAAATTATTTATAAGGGTTGATTGCTTTTCCATGGATTTCTATGATCGTTCAAGCCTCTCCCATGATCAACCAAGTAAGGGTCATTAACTGGGTACTTATATCAAATCATAAAAATCGAAAATAATTAATTATTATAAAAATATAATTAATTTTACAACATAATAAAAATACTTAATAATTAATATTCTACATAATGTTAAATAAGTCACTGCATTACTCTCAAAGCAAGACAAATAACATGCCAGAGACCCATAATAGACCCCCAATACCAAGCCACAAGGAATTCCTTACACGTGCAAATGATTCGAAAAATAATTTAATTTATATAAATAATATTAACTTAAATATATTTTTGGTGTTAGGTAAATATGATGATACAATGATTGATTGTAGGTGGAAATCATCTTGGGATTCCCCCAAGCTAGGTTGCAAGAATGTCCTAAGGGATTCAAATGATTTCACCATTATTGATGATAATAATAACTTGACATAGACACATAATCTTTGAATTATTTTGAATATATGGAGAGGTGTTTATGATTTTTTGGTGGCTCACACATTTATGTTCCACGAAAAAAACCCAAGAACCTCACCCCCAAAATGGGGGACCAAGATATATAGGGGGAAATATCACACAGGCAATGTGAAGGAAACATAGGAGGATTGTAGAGGGACAAATCTCTTAAACTGGGGGGGGGGTTTCAATTTCCCCTAAAAATAATATTGGAGATTTTATTGATTGAAAAATCAAGTCAGTGGTGACTGGAAGTAGATGATTCTACTACCAGACCCCACTAGGGAGCTGGTGGCTACACTACACCATTCGCTGCATTAGCCAACCAGCTTCTCCTAATGATCATTTACACCCCAGTATATCTCCCAATTAACTAGGCATTCCAAAATAAAAATTGGTAATTTTATAAAAAAAATTATACTCAATTACGAAAAACATTTCTAAAAATTATCCAACCATTATTTTGAAATAAAAATTAGGCCATCAATTTCAAAAGTCAATGGAGACCCATGATCATACAATCTCAGCACAATAATACATATTATCTTTGATAATTCAGGGTGGTCATCCACACACATCTATCAAATTTTATTATTATTCCTTTCTATATCAAATATCTCAGTTCCAAATAAAAATGTGAAATATTATTCTAAATAATGAACTAAAAATTTATGTCTCTTAAGCCTCCAAACCATTAGTTGTTTCTCATAACCATTAAGAATCGTACTCGAAAACATATAACCTAAGAAAAGAATATTTCATTCTATAACTCACTATAAATTTAATGGTGATCCCCGCGATAAGTGTTATCTCATAACTTCTAGTTCTAAATCATGGTTCTTCTTCCATTAACATCAAAAATACAAAATCATTACCCACATTCCAATGATCCACACAATGAATTTTCCAACTCTCCACAATCAAATATAAATGTAAATACTAGATAGAAATTATTAGTACTCCACAACCACATGCCCCAACAATAATAGACATTCCACTTTTTCAAAATCACATCACGATCAAATCAAATTTTCCTCACAAATCCCATAAAATGAATGATGTCATTTGTTCATATCCAAAATGAAATAACATATGTAGTTCCTAGATCATTACAATCCAAATAATGAAAAAAAATTGATTAGATATCCTCATGTAAACTCATAAAATAAATTATCATCTCCCACTATTGTCATGTTACTAAAACACAGATTCATAATGTCATTAATTCTAATGTAATCCAATGATTTTCTAAACATGCGCATAGAAGCCCATAGCTAACCTCCAATTACGTTCCATGTTCATGCCATGTACTATTTATTTTCCCTATTGTGCCATACCATGATAACAGTGAAAAAATATACCCAGCCATATTTATATTTCCATCTACCATCCCATTCCCAATACTCATACTCGAGCTCAAAATAACAAGATTTCTAAAGTCATACCTACCATTCACTATGGAATATGAATGTACTCTAGTCTATTTTACGATCGGAATACAAATTGAAAATTGACCATCCAACAAAAAATCCATTAACTTTATGGACCTTCTCAAAAAATTACCATCACACCCATAATAGACATTACAATCCCCACTATATTTCTCCCTACATAAAACTCCTTCACTAAATATTCTTACTAGACTAACTCACTAAGGCCAGCATGCATCTCCACTGAACCAATGGCCATTTTTTCTTACACATCACCTGACTAAAATTTTAAATCGACCATAACAACTCACTTGATCCATTTATATTATTTCCTATATCAATTAATTTAATTTTAAATATTAATTTAAAACATGGGTAATCATTCTCATAATAATTTTATCATAATGTCTCATTCATCAGCTCTCACCAATCAACCAACCGATTTTCAATTTAAATGGGTACATTAAGAAAAAGGATGTACCATTCAAATACAATCCTAGAAAGCATGTTTGAAATAAAATATCACCCGTTCCATCACCAAAATTACATTCCAATAATTTTATATCGCTAGACTGATCTTCACATGATTCACATCATGTAAAATCTATAATCTATGAGCTCCTGTAGAACTACTCTTCATAATCGGGTACCTTACCAATTCCATGGTCAATTTCATGATCACCCTCTACATGGTGTTGTGACTAGACAAAAATGAATACATATATGATTCAATGAATGTAATATAATCAACACTAATAAACTCTATCTGCAGCAATTCCACGACCTCGATCATTTACATAGGCACACCCTGCATGTTTGAAGTACATTCATTATCCGAGAAATTAATACTCAATCGATCAAACCCGTGAACAACCTATATCGATACCAAAATACCTCAATGTTATATCTCATGTAGAAAATTCACCATTATTCATATAAATCATATGCGATGGAATCACCATGCATTAATACAAACTCAAGTACACAACCAAAATGACCACATATAGAGGCACCCCTTTCAGTCTTACCCATCACACATATTTCAATCAACTAGAACTATACATGAACTCACTATGGTTCATGATGAAAATAATGGCCAATATATCTCAAACCAATCCCAACTAGATTGGTCTCATTCGTTCATAACACATGGAAAACATTGCACAAAACTAGTGTCAACCCACAAAATTATCTTACCGAATCACCCATCTCTAGCGACCAATGTATAAAGAAGAAAACCTATCATATAGTTATCCCACAAGGGAATTTATTCTCATTATAATAAACTTATGAAATATCCCATGAATAATAATAACTCAATAACCAGGAAATATGGATAATGATATCTCCCTAGATGACCCATGTTGAACAACAATAGAGAGATGGTTCAGTTAAGTAGAATTTCATTCCATGATATATGCTAAAAGACTATGTAAGTTGTTATTGGATCATAAAATAACCAAAACTACTAAAAAATCATCATTTGGGGTTCATCTATAAAAAAATGAATTCCTGCATAGACCCACAACTATCTACTTATCCCTTGCTGATAGAACTGTACCACCATCACCCCCATAAATCATCTCTTAATAGGACTCACATAATCGGTCCTCATAATGAAATAAATATACCGATCAAAATAGTTGAGTAAAATGTCAATAATTACTAATACATAAAAATTATATATGATAATCTGTTGACAAAATAAATAGATGAGTCTTTGTCTTCAGTGGAAATTATCATTATTGTATGCATATATCATGTGAATCCTACATGATTGATGTGAAGCACGAGGCACATCATTCCTACAAAGGAAGGGATTAAAAAAATAATTATTCTCTTTCCAATGTGATAACATCTAGGATCCATAAAACCTAAATCATAATAAACAATAATTATGTACAACCAGCTAGGTAAAAATCATAAACAAACAAAATAACAAAATGAAAGAACATCATTCACATACCCATGTTAACTATGAATTGAAACGAGAAATTTTTTCATGAGACACTGTTATGGATTCCATCCAAAGTAGTGAAACATCTATATGAATTATATAAAACAACTCATAAAATAAATATAGAAAACTAAAATTCCTCAAAGAAAAATTTGATACATCCTAGTTTGAATTCCACACAACTACCACATCAAATCAGTTTTCCACAAAACCCCAAGAACACCTCCCAAAATTCCCGAGGCAACTGACTGACATCATGGAAATATGGAGGTTTCAATGGGAGTAAATAATACATCTGTTAAATTGAATATTAGAAAATAAAATAACCAAATATAATCCATCATGATAATTTTATAGGGGATGAAATAAATATTGAAAGATAGATAATAAATGAAATTTATTAAGGGACTGAAAAACCATAACATATATTAGACAACAACCCACTAAACTAGTCACATATACATACCTGTAAGAAAGAAAAAGATGATATTGGATCCTTGACTCTATTGATCCTCAACTCATCCTAATCCCCAAAATTATTAAAGTATTCCACATCATTATGTTATCCAATGCCTTAACCTAAACCTTTGCCTACAATAAAAATGGGTATGCTACTCAGGTACCCATGTGAAATAAAGTCCGTAGTGGGGTGAGAGTAAAAAATTTAGTAGACCAACGCCAATGTCATCTCATTCCAAATGAAATATTTCATGGTACTTTCATTCAAAATAATTAATATTAATAAACAGACTAATAAATTATAAATGAAAGAATGTAACAATTCCATATTCATCCCAATTATAATATATGATAGATCACACCGTGAGAACTATTCCAAGAAATTTATCAAACTTATAATTTCTAATCCTTAGTATTATGACAAAGATTTACTATGTATTCTTGAAATAGTGTTGAAATGTCCTTGACAATGTTATGATATCACTAAAACATATAAATATCAGACCCTTATTTAACATAGACTTCCGTCATTCACAAGCTCAATGACTAAGACCACCTGATGAATGGATCAATATCCCAAACCATGGTGTCCATAAAATCTATTTAATAACAATAATAATGAGTGTCTCATGTTTGATTCCCAACATCCTGGGAAATAAATAAATTAAAGAGATCCTCCATGTCACCATTTGTAATAGCTGGATCCCAGATATCTTTGGAATCCCAATGAAGAAAAATTAATATCATCATGCTTCACTAAACATATCATATGAATGATCTAAGAAAAAAAATAATCTTAATCAAAAGAAAAATATTCCCTAAACCTATGTGGATAGATTAGGTTTAGGAATGGAAACTAACGTACCCATGGAATCCAATGATTTCTATAAGGACCCATGGTAAATTCATGTTGTCTTGGGAATTATTTATGTAAATCAATATCCAGTTCCTAGTATAGACACTTGTAATTTTCTGAAACCAAAATGAATAATATTGAATCCTGATACCTGATCTGAAACTCACATACCTCAAAGGTCATAACCAAACCCCATAGAATAGCAATTAACACCCATCAACATATATGATGAATGAGGGAAAAACATTTCCACATGAAAAATGATGATAAGGATACAAGTTAGTATGATCAAACATACTAGTAGATAAAGTAATATAAAAAATATGTATATCAAAACCCAAAAAAAACATTTCATCAACGTGCTAAAAATAGAAAAGGTAAACTCAACACCCCAAAGTGCACAACACTTGTAACATCCCAGGTAAATAAAGAATAAAACATTTTCATATTTATTAATATTTGTGAATTAAATATTAATTTTACTTTAAAGGGGTTGCTATGTTCAATAGCGTACCTGATACGCAACAATGAGTTTCTTTGAAATCTTACATTGCACACTAGTAATATAATAATATTATTTTAAATGGTAGTTAACATGTAGCCGTTGTATTGGCGGGAATGAATAGAAATAACTAAAATATGATTATATATGTTTTTTAAATGTTTTTTCATTTATCCAATAAAAGATAAAGGCTTAAAATAAGAAAAGAATTCAATTTTAGGCATAGATACTGTAATATTCACTAAAAGGTTGAACTATCGCCTTTTAATGGCGAACCCTCTTTAAATATAATTTTGGTCACTCTTATAAATTTTATTGGACAATATAATACTCTTATTTATAATCGGGACATCAAAATTTACTTTGTGTATATTTTTGGTATTTTTCCGATAAAGTTCATTTTTTAATGAATAGTGAAAAATGCTGTATTTTAATTCAAAACCTCTTTTTAATATAAATTATTTATATGATTAGATTATATTTTTAATTGGTTTTAAAGTTCAATTAGAATATATTTTTTCCATTTAATCCAATATTGGTCGTTGGAATTAATTTCACTTTGAAATTGGACTTAAACTAGTGTCAATATTTTGATACATATTGTTTCATAAAAACACTCTATTTTTTCTGACAGCGGGAATTAATTATAAAATTAATTAATGTATATTATATGTTTTGAATTTGTAAAATAGACATAATTTTTGAATTCATAATATCAAATATATCTTAGGGTGAAGTTCTAGTATTTTTTCTGAAAAACATCAATTTTTGATGAATAGTGAAACCACTAAGTGGTACTTAACAAAACTGATTTTTCGTTTAAATGAAATTTTACCACCTCTGTGTTTTAAATTTCAAAAATACAACATACATGGTTGTCATTAAGAAGTAAAATGTGGTTCAATGGTATTAAAATAATTTTTTGTGAATAGTAAATTTTAAGTTTTTAATCGCGATTAGAGGTAATTAGTGTAATTTAAGGAAAACATAATGTCATAATAATATGAAATTACCTTGAAACATTTCCTAACCTTATTGGATGTGTCATGTACGACCAATAAAATCCATGGGTAAACTTGAGGACCCCATGGAGCCACTTTGGTAGGAAAATGACATTAATAACTTTTTATTTAATGTTAAAATAAAAATGTCACAAACATGTGTTGTTTTACTAAAACTATTTTTAAATGGGGTTATAAAAGTCATACTTTTTACTATAAATCTTAATTATGAAGATAAAAAGAGTTACTACATCATGATATTTTTTTATAATTTTTAGACATTAAATAAATTAAATTATTTATGACACCATGATGATGCAGTGATAACCTCATTATTTAACGATTTAAATAAAATGAAAAGATAATGTAAAATATAAGAACTAAACTTGTAAAAAACCTATTGGATGGGTGGATTTAGAACTTTTATCACCTTATCCTTGAAATATATAATTTTGGGACCTTTAAAAAACCGAAACTCATTTTATAATAAAGTAACCTTTTATAACTTTCCAAGAGTGCCCCTCCTCTCCTCTTATAAAAGGCCCCCAACTCTACCACCTTACCCACAAATCTCAAGCCTTTGGCTTGGCCAAACCCTGCCCATTTTTTCTCTCCACATCCCTATCTTACTCCTAGAAGCCTCACTTTGGGCAGAAGTCTTTCCAAGGAAGCCTTTGAGCTCAAATCAAAAAGAGTTACCCGATTTTAAGGTAGTGTCTTCTCTTGTGTTCTTATGCTTTATTTTGCTTCTCCAACCCCATAAACTCTTTTTATTCCTTTCTTTTGTAACAAAAAAAGTATCTTCGATATAATAGTATGTTGTTATGAGAAGTATTAGAGCTGCAACTACACACACATTCGTCTAATGGTTAAAGAACATACTGTTTCTGTGGTTGACGATTTTCTACCTCACGAAACGATGATTCTTCAATCTTCTTTTAACACATTTAATGGTGGCCATTAAGATATAACTCTATTTATATATGATATATATTATGTTTATGTTTTCCTTATGCTTCTTTATTTTTCATTTTTGTCATACCTTTATGGTTTCCATTGTGGGTAAACACGATAATTTAATTTTAGGAAGTGCGGACTACCGCCCCCTCAAAGTGATTTGATTCGTTAATGCAATATGTGGGATCTATAAAGGATGGAGTTAATGTTATTATATATTATGTTATACTGGAATTATAATATACCCTTATATCATTATGATTTCACTCTATTAAATACGAAATAGAAATGAAAGTAGCATTCATGCATACGTATGACTTACCGTCTCCATGAACAGTGCATTTCATTTCTTACCTCTAAATGTTATGTACTATTATAAATACATGTATATGCTGGATATATATGATATATATGATATCCAAATCATGAATATCATTCTGGAAATAACAAACCTTTGACCACATAAACAACATGTAATTGTAAGAAGTCCATTTTTGACTTAAGTACCAAATATCGACAAAACAAACATTATTAACTTAAATGATTACATAATGTTTATAACATGGAAATAAGTGATATAAAAGGAATATTAATCTTGAAAAATGTTCTTAAGGAAGTAGAAATTAACTTTAGTTTATTACTCAGGAGATTAAAGAGTAATCGAGTCACGTCGGACACGAGGTAAGGGACTTCGTCTCAATCTCCTTTCATTGAGGCATATTTTGTTCTATTACAAGACTTTCTTTCATAAAATGTATAAAACACCTTTGAATTTTAATTTTATACAAAAGAAATATTTTTCTACGAAGCGTTTTACTAAATGACAAAAAGGAATGTTTCTTTTAACATACGCGGTTACAATGACCTTTTCCACCGCCGCGAGTATTATTTAGTCTTTGGCTTCCTCAACAAGCCGTAATGTTTTTAAAATGAAATATATACCATATACTATTTTATGTATTTTGGTATTGAAAATGGTTTTTATAATGGATTTTTATGTCAATATATTTAAGTGATATATTTTGATCAAAATGTGGAAATTTTTTCCTTCCATTATATTTGTTTTATGTGTTATGATTTTATAATGGTACTTGGACATTTGACGGGTGGTTACGTGATAAACCATATGACGGGCGGTGCTGTGAATACCAGGACGGGTGGTTACGTTATAACCTCCAATTTATTAGGTATGGAAGTCAGCTGTATGGATATTCCATTAAGTGATATGTGTGGAAGTCGATCGTATGGTTATTCCATTTAAGTATGTTTATGTACCAAGTTATATTTATATGTTATGTGCTCTTTATATGGGTTTTATGGTAATATTTTTGTTACAAAATGGTAAGTAATGATCTTTTATTCAGTGAAGAGTTTTTACTACTTCATAAAGGTGAAAAGTATTACTTTGATAAAGTATACATTGTTTACTTGTTGTTTTAAAAAACTAACAGTTTTCATTCGTTGTGTATCCCTTACTGAGCTTTTTATGCTCACCCCAAGTTTTTTTTGAAATGTTTTTCATAGGACTTAATGTGGAGTAGGGTCAAGGATGGGATCAAGGGAAAGTCATTCTATATAAAACATGGAACTAGACATGTTTCTTTTTAAGAGTTTTTATTTTATGGAAACTTAGTAGAATTGTCTACTTTGTAATATTTTGAGATGTAATAGTTATGTCCTAATTCTCTAAAACTCTAAACCTGAAAAGATCCTCAATGTGAATTATTCATTTAATTCAATATTAAGTAAGGTTTAAGTCTGGGGCCTCATAGTTAGTATCAGAGGTCGGTTTAGACAACTTTAGGAGTTAGAAAATTGTTAAATTATAAATTAATTTATGGTATGATTGAAATGATATAGAATTTAAATATTACCATGTTGATTTGTCTAAGATATATCTGTGTTAAGAATGTTTTTTCATAAAAGAAATATAGAAACTTTTCTGGGAAGGTATACAGAGTATAATGACTTTCCGAATCAGCAACTAGAGATGGTCGGAATCATAATTGAGCAGTTTACTACAGTGATGACTCAGTTGAATTAGGTGATAAATGGTGGTTGTTTTTATTGATTATATTTTGGTGTTTTCTAAAAGTAAATTGGAGCATGAAATTCATTTAAGGGTTATCTTTCAAACCTTAAAAGAAAAGAAACTGTATGGAAAATTAAGAAAGTGTGAGGTTTGGTTACAAAAAATTTATTTCCTTGGTCACATTGTTTCAAAACAATGGCATAACTATTGATCCTGCTAAAACAAAAGTTGTTGAAGAATTACCAAGACCCACAAATGTAACCAAGATCCGTAGTTTTCTTGGTTTGGCAGGTTACTACCGAAGGATTGTTGAAAAGTCTGCACAGTTATCTAGTCCAACGACTAAGCTAACTCGGAAGGGTGTTAAGTTTATCTGGACAAAAGAATTTGATAATTTTTTTTCAGGAGTTGAAAAGAAGATTGGAGAATGCTCCAGTTTTGGCACTTCCTTCCAGGAATGGTGAGTTTGTTATCTACAGTGATGCTTCGTTGAAGGGACTTGGTTGTGTCCTTATGAATAATGATCAGGTAATTGCATATACTTCATGTCAGTTGAAAACTCATGAGGTAAATTACCATACACATGACTTGGAATTAGCTTCTGTTGTTTTTGCTCTAAAAATTTGGAGGCATCATTTGTATGGAGTAAAGTGTGAAATATACACTGATCACAAAAGTTTAAAGTATATAATCACTCAGAAATAATTGAACATGAGATAGAGGAGATGTCTGGAATTAATCAAGGATTATGATTGTACAATTCATTACCATCCGGGAAAAGAAAATAAAGTGGCAGATTCTTTGAGTCGAAAAAGTAATGCTTCATTAACCATGCAATGTTTGGAAGGAGATCCTTTGTTTTTTTATTTGATAAAATTTGGCATAGAAGTTGTTGGTGCAGGAAGTTCTTCTATTTTGTTTCAGGTATCAATGAGATCATCTCTATCAGATAGAATTAAGCAAGCGCATAAGAAAGACAGTGGGTTGCAGAAAAAGGTAGAGCTAGTTCAGAAGGGTAAGTTGCCTGAATTTAACATTGATAATGATTGTGTTTTGAGGTTTGGGAAGAGATTATGTGTGCCTGGTGATTCACAGTTGAAGGTTGAGTTGTTATGTGAGGATCATAGTTCCCCGTTTTCAGTTCATCCTAGCATTACTAAGATGGACAGAGATCTACTGGAGTATTACTGGTGGGATAGAATGAAAAGAGATATTGCCAATTTTACTGTGAAGTGTTTGACTTGTCAGTAGGTTAAAGTAGAGTGGTAGTTTCCAAAAGGGATGCTTCAGCCTTTACCAGTTCCAGAGTGGAAATGGGAAAATATATCCATGTACTTTGTTGTGGGATTACCGAAGACATCTCAAGGTAATAATGTAATCTGGGTTATTGTTGATCGATTGACTAAGTCTGATCATTTCCTTCCTATTATAGATAATTTGTCTCTAGATTAACTTGCTCGGTTGTATCTTAAAGAGATAGTCAGGTTGCATGGAGTTCCCCTCTCCATTGTATCTGATCGTGATCCCAGGTTTACTTCTAACTTTTGGAAAGGTGTTCAGAAGTCGTTGGGTACTGAATTAAATTTTAGTACAACTTTTCATCCTCAATCAGATGGGCAGTCAGAATGAACAATTCAGACTTTGGAGGATATGCTACGTGCTTGTTCGATGAATTATCAGGGAAGTTGGGACCAACATCTTTCTTTGGTTGAATTTTCATATAATAACAATTTTCATTCTAGTATACAGATGGCTCCGTTTGAAGCATTATATGGTAAACAGTGTCGAACTCCACCTTTTTGGGATGAAGTGGGTGAAAGGAAGCTGATGAGACCAGAATTGGTAGAAGATATGGTAGAAAAAGTTTAGTTGATTCAGAAACACATGAGAACAGCTCAGAGCAGGCAGAAGAGTTATGCGGATAACTAGAGGAAGGATATATCTTTCGAGGTAGGTGATCATGTTTTTCTCAAAGATTCACCATGAAAAAGTATGATGCGATTCGGTAAGAAAGGAAAGCTGAGTCCAAGGTTCATTGGACCATCTGAAATTCTGGAAAAAGTTGGATCAGTTGCTTACCGAGTGACTTTACCTCCGAGTTTATCTCAGGTACACAATTTTTTTCATGTTTCGATGTTGAGAAAGTATATTCCAGATCCATCTCATGTTTTGATCCCATAGGTAGTTCAGTTGGAAGAGAATATCTCTTATGAAGAACAACCAGTCCAGATTCTTGACCATAGAGAGCAAGTGTTGCGAAATAATGTAATTCACCAGGTAAAGGTTTGGTGGAAAAACCATATGGTTGAAGAGGCAACATGGGAATTTGAAAATGCTACGAGGGATAAATATGCCCACTTATTTTGATAAGTGAATAAAATTGCGAGGACGCAATTCCCAAAAGGGGGGAAGGGTGTAACATCCCAGATAAATAAAGAATAAAAAAATTTCATATTTATTAATATTTTAGAATTAAATATTAATTTTACTTTAAAGGTGTTTCTATTTTCAATAGCGTACCCGATACGCAACAATGATTTTCTTTGAAATCTTACATTGCACACTAGTAATATAATAATATTATTTTAAATGGTAGTTAACACATAGCCGTTGTATTGGCAGGAATGAATATAAATAACTGAAATATTATTATATATGTTTTTTAAATGTTTTTACATTTATCCAATAAAAGATAAAGGCTTAAACTAAGAAAAGAATTCAATTTTAGGCATAGATACTCTAATATTCACTAAAAGGTCAAACTATCACCTTTTGAAGGAGAACCCTATTTAAATATAGTTTTGGTCACTCTTATACATTCTATTGGACCAAATAAAACTCTTCTTTAGAATCGGGACATCAAAATTTACTTTGTGTAAATTTTTGGTATTTTTTCGATAAAGTTCATTTTTTAATGAATAGTGAAAAATGTTGTATTTTAATTCAAAACATCTTTTTAATCTAATTTATTTATATGATTCAATTATATTTTGAATTGGTTTTAAAGTTCAATTAGAATATATTTTTACCATTTAATCCAATATTGGTCATTAGAATTAATTTCACTTTGAAATTGAACTTAAACTAGTGTTAATATTTTGATACATATTGTTTCATAAAAACACGCTATTTGTTCTAACAGTGGGAATTAATTATTAAATTAATTAATGTAACTTATATGTTTTGAATTTTGTAAAATAGACATCATTTTTGAATTCTTAATATCAAATATAGCTTAGGGTGAAGTTCTGGTATTTTTTCTGAAAAACATCAATTTTTGATGAATAGTGAAACCACTAAGTGGTACTTAAAAAAACTGATTTTTTGTTTAAATGAATTTTTAACAGCTCTGTGTTTTGAATTTCAAAAAATCATACATACATGGTTTTCATTAAGAAGTAAAATTTGGTTCAACGGGATTAAAATAATTTTTGGTTAATAGTAACTTTTAAGTTTTTAATCGCGATTAGAGGTAATTAGTGCAATTTAAGGAAAAAATAATGTCATAATAATATGAAATTACCTCGAAACATGTCCTAACCTTATTGGATGTGTCATTCCTGACCAAGAAAATCCATGGGTCAACTTGGGGACCCCATGGTGCCACTTTGGTAGGAAAATGACATTAATAACTTTTTATTTAATGTTAAAATAAAAATGTCACAAACATGTGTTGTTTTACTAAAATAATTTTTAAATGGGGTTATACAAGTCATATTTTTGAATATAAATATTAATTAGAAAGATAAAAAGAGTTACTACATCAGGATATTTTTTTATAATTTTTAGACATTAAATAAATTAAATTATTTATGACACCATGATGATGCAGTGATTGCCTCATTATTTAACGATTTAAATAAAATGAAAAGATAATGTAAAATATAAGAACTAAACTTATAAAAAACCTATTGGATGGGTGGATTTAGAACTCTAATCACCTTATCCTTGAAATATATAATTTTGGGACCTTTAAAAAACCGAAACTCATTTTATAATAAAGTAACCTTTTATAACTTTCCAAGAGTGCCCCTCCTCTCCTCTTATAAAAGGACCCCAACTCTACCACCTTACCCACAAATCTCAAGCCTTTGGCTTGGCCAAACCCTACCTATTTTGTCTCTCCACATCCCTCTCTTACTCCTAGAAGCCTCACTTTGGGCAGAAGTCTTTTCAAGGAAGCCTTTGAGCTCAAATCAAAAAGAGTTACCCGATTTAAAGGTAGTGTCTTCTCTTGTGTTCTTATTTTTTATTTTGTTTCTCCAAACCCCTAAACTATTTTTATTCCTTTATTTTGTAACAACACCAGTATCTTCAATATACTAGGATGTTGTAATGAGAAGTATTAGAGCTACACCTACACACACCTTCATCTAATGGTTAAAGAACATACTGTTTCTGTGGTTGGCTATTTTCTGCCTCACGAAACAATGATTGTTCAATCTTCTTTTAACACCTTTAATGGTGGCCATTAAGATGTAACTCTATTTATATATGATATATATTATGTTTATGTTTTCCTTATGCTTCTTTAGATTTCATTTGTGGCATACCTTTATGGTTTCCATTATGGGTAAACACGATAATGTCCTTTTAGGAAGTGCGGACTACCGCCCCCTCAAAGTGATTTGATTCGTTAATGGAATATGTGGGATGTATAAAGGATAGAGTTAATGTTATTATATATGATGTTATACTGGAATTATAATATACCCTTATATAATTATGATTTCACTCCATTAAATAAGAAATAGAAATGAAAGTAGCGTAATGCGTACGTACGCCTTACCGTCTCCATGAACGGTGCATTTCATTTCTTAACTCTAAATGTTATGTACTATTATAAATACATGTATATGATGGATATATATGATATATATGATATAAAAATCATGAATATCATTCTGGATATAATGAACCTTTGACCACATAAACAACATGTAATTGTAAGAAGTCCATTTTTGACTTAAGTACCAAATATCGACAAAAAAAACATTATTAACTTAAATGATTACATAATGTTTATAACATGGAAATAAGTGATATAAAAGGAATAATAAGCTTGAAAAAGGTTGTTAAGCAAGTATAAATTCACTTTAGTTTATTACTCAGGAGATTAAAGAGCAATCAAGTCACGTCAGACACGAGGTAAGGGACTTCGTTTCAATCTCCTTTCATTGAGGCATATTTTGTTCTAATACAAGACTTTTTTTATACACTGTATAAAACACCTTTGAATTTTAATTTTATACAAAAGGAATATTTTTTTACAAAGCGTTTTACTAAATGAAAAAAAGGAATGTTTGTTTTAACATACATGGTGACAATGACCTTTTCCGCCGCCGCGAGTATTATTTGGTCTTTGGATTCCTCAACAAGCCGTAATGTTTTTAAAATGAAATAAATACCATATAATATTTTATGTATTTTGGTATTTAAAATGGTTTTTATAATGTATTTTTTATGTCAATATATTTAAGTGATATATTGTGATCAAAATGTGGAAATGTTTTCCTTCCATTATATTTGTTTTATGTCTTATGATTTTATAATGGTACTTGGACATTTGACAGGTGGTTACATGATAAACCATATGATGGTGGTGCCGTGAATACCAGGACATGTGGTTACGTTATAACCTCCAATTCATTGGGTATGGAAGTCGTCTGTATGGCTTTTCCATTAAGTTATATATGTGGAAGTCGACCGTATGGTTATTCCATTTAAGTATGTTTATGTCCCAAGTTACCTTTATATGTTATGTGCTCTTTATATGGGTTTTATGGTAATCTTTTGGTTACAAAAGGGTATGTAATGATCTTTTATTCAGTGAAGAGTTTTTACTACTTCATAAAGGTGAAAAGTATTACTTTGATAAAGTATACATGGTTTACTTGTTGTTTTGAAAAACTAATAGTTTTCATTCTTTGTGTATCCCTTACTGAGCTTTTTATGCTCACCCCAAGTTTTTTTTGAAATGTTTTTCACAGGACTTAATGTGGAGTAGGGTCAAGGATGGGATCAAGGGAAATTCATGCTATATAAAACATGGAACTAGACATGTTTCTTTTTAAGAGTTTTAATTTTATGGAAACTTAATAGAAGTGTCTACTTTGTAATCTTTTGAGATATAATAGTTATGTACTAATTCTATAAAACTCTAAACCTGAAAAGATCCTCAATGTGAATTATTCATTTAATTCAATATTAAGTAAGGTTTAAGTCCCGGGCCTTATAGCACTCAAATCCAAAATAATCAAGAAAATTCACCTCCCCCAAAAGGGCCATTTACCATTTCTCAGACCAAGCATATGAAAATATAAAAACCCACAAAAGAAATGGTATGGTGTGAGGTCAAAATGAACATAGTGCCTCACCATTTGTTACATAAAAAGATGACATAATAATAAACAAAATCATGATTTCACTTTAAATAATGAATTTCAAGGAAATATACATTAATATTGAAAACAAACATTCCTTTATTAAATACAATGGAAGAAATTCCACGCATTGATTAAAAAATATTTTATATAAAATATTTTATATAAATCTACTGGCTTGAATAAAATATTTTGATAATTAGTGGAAGATATATATCAAAATAATCTCAATAAAAACCATAGTCGTCTACCATATAGTATGATATTACCTGGATATAGGATCCACACACTCTCATATCAGTGATTTTGTAATATGTTAACTTATGTCCCATAGGCTCAGGGAGAATGGGACTCATCAATGTTCTTACGTGGATAAAACTTCCAAACTAGGTTTTTATATATTTTTCAACAATAATCAATTTCTTGGAAATTACCATCTTGGTGCGCATGACCCAAATAACCCACTAACTACCAAGTCTCACATATATTCAATAAATAAATAGAGAAATGGGAAATTAAATTCATTTAAAACCAATTACCACTAAATGTTAAATGTTACAATTTTCCTTTTCAAAAGGCCTATTCACATTCAAAATTGTGACATGGGATCTTTATAAATTAATTCCACTTAGATAAAAAACCAACAATAGGTTCTCAAAATTTCAATTAATCCATTTTATCAAAACAATTCTCAAATAATGTCATTAATTAGATCAATTTACAAAATATTCCCCCAATACAAATTCTATTATAATTGTGTGGGTTTTAAAAAATTCCATGCCAATTTAAATCAGGATTACAATCCATATTGAATAAGATTTTTATAAGTCAATTGAATGAAATATTAATGAATGAATGAATATAAATATTTTTTTTATGGAAATTGAAATGGAACCAAGTGCCATTATCATAGTGATCACAATATGAAACACCCACAATGTGATATTCTAACAATTGAAGAGGTCAACAGGGAACTGGAAACACATCCTAGAATCATGATTCAATAACATAAGGTTTAGATCCCTGAATGTAAATGTGATCTATCAAACTCAATAGAAAAATGAAATAGATAATGGAAGAGGCAAGATAACATCTTACTGAAAGTGATGTACTGCAAATAACATGATTATAAATCATGAAATGAATGATCTGAATGGATTTTCAACTTCAAAATATATAAGGGATGGATCTTGGTCATGTGAGAAAGGTTGTGGGATGAAAACTAGAAATCAACCCTGAAATCTAGTTTAAAAATCATGGTCTAGAGAATACAAGACCTGTATTACTTTCATTTCATGAAATCCCATGAACTGAAATGATACTGAAAACATATTTCCTTTTTTATAAAAACCTGATTTTACCATTTTACATCATGAAAAAAATCACAACATCACCCATGAGGAATTAACATGATGTGCAATCACATTACATGATGTGTGGAATCCTAGTAGGCTATAGTTTTCCTTGTTCCCTAAACCAAAAACCAAAATGAAATGAAATGAATATAGAAACAACATATGTAATACCTTGTATTTTTAGAGGGTATTTTAACCACCCCCATAAAATTTTTATTTTCCCATAAATCCTATAAAAAATATTCTATATACGAAAGTTGAATCCACATATCTGTACTCATTACTAGATGATCCTACATCTCCTGAGAATCAGAACCATGCTACCATGTACACATACAAAATGTATCATCCACCCATTAAGTAAATTTTCTTTGAAAGGAACTACACTAAATAGATGGTTAGTCATGGAAAAATCATACTCAACAGCAATACCCTCCAAGATCAATACATGAGATTGGTAAGAATGATATCTCTAAAACTGTGATACATGGTAGACAATATGTATTGACCTCAACTAAAGAGGAAGTAGAAAATAGTAATAAAATATCCCCACCCAATCCAAAATTACTTAATATTCCATGTTATGAGGAGCATGAATCTATTGCCACCCAAACCATAAATGGATTAAATGGGTGAAAATTGAAGAACACCTATCCAGTAATAATGTTCTGTAATGGTCTATGATAAAAAATAGCATAATATTATCTCATCGCTATGCTGTCAACATTCAATGATAAATCAAGTGAATCTCTACAATTGTATCTTTGGACCAATATTGGTCTATCCATGGATGGTTATCCAATATCCAATAAAAAAATGAATATTTTCTTGGCGTTCCATAAAATACCTCAATAGGATCCATTCATAACACGGAATGTAAACAGTTTTTAAAGTAAAACTCAATATATCTGATATGGTCATCACATGAATTAAGAAAATCAAGGATATGGTCATGAAGAATATCCTGAAGAATATTTATAGCTAAAAATATCTGGCCATTATTCTATAGATGGTATGTAATAAACAATATAACTTAAGATCCAACTGTTTCCTAGATGCCTCTCTGAAGGGGAGAAGTAAAATGGGGATATCCATCAGAGACTATAGAAAATTGTACTTCATGGAAATTGACACTATCTATCACATAGAAATTAACCAGGTAATCAAATTTGGTTTTATAATTAATGGGTATAAAGTGAGGTGATTTGTTTAGGCTATCTATCATGACTCATATTACATTATTCTTTCTCTTGGTATATATAAACCCAACCACAATGTCCATTGAAATATCATCACCCTTCCATGTAGGCCCTGGAAGGGGATGAAGAAAACCTAAATGTCTATGGTTCTCATCCATGACCTATTAGAATGTATAACAATTAGATATAAATTCATTAATGTATTGTCTGAGAAATAGACACCATAATTGATCTCTCATGTCAATAAACACATTTTAGGATCTTGGGTGCACATCCCATTATTAATTATGGTAATACCTCATCAAAACATTCTTCACATATTATGACACAACAAACTAGTACTAAAAACAATGTATACCCACTGTAGAGAACGATGACTCAGCAAACCTCTCCTCACCATAAAGAGAGTCTTTCATTCTATCGAACTCATCCTCACAATGTTTTTATTGATTAATAATATCATTAAGATAGAATATCAACTAAACAAATCAATGAAATCATCATCCATTGATTACAAAAAGTTTATATGAAACAATGTAAATAAATAAATCATGTTCCACGATTCTAATGAATCAATCAAGGACAAGGTAGGGAGTTTCTTAGTTATGTAAAATATGAAAACATTCCATTTCCTTGGGATATAGTAAATATTGAAATAATATGATTACTTTTACTCTATAATAAGCCAATAACAGATATTCAAATCTTTTTTAGAGAATATAAAACTCAAGATCATATGGTCAAAGTACACTATAAACCATTCTATGAAAATATATTCCAATGACATTAAATAAAATGAATCACTTCAGTAAGTTCAAGTTCATTGGTAGAATAATTTATTTCATGTGTCCTAAGTCAACGTTATCCATAGGCTACCATGTGATCACCCAACATTTGAGCACATCCAAAACCCAAACCAAATGCATCATAGAAGATAAAATAGCACTACAAAACCTCATTTAGAGTAAACACTTTAACAAAATTAGAAATACATTACACATCAATGAATGAACTCTTAAATTTTACATAATAGTAAAAATTTACTCATATACGAGTGAGAGAGGTCATCAATGAATCCAAATTTGAGAATAGAATTATTAAAATGCAATAATACCCTACTAAAAATGAATCCATGAATCTAAAAATAATTAACAATTTCTCTTACGTCATTATATCTTTCACCTTATGAAGATCAACTCAGATACCATTTTCTGACAAAACGTATACCAAAAAATTCACTTCTTAAATCCATAGATCAAATTTCCATATCTTGGAATAATGTGGATGATATCTCAACAATTCCAAAAATAATCTCACATGATGCACATGATGATCCTCAGACGTATAGTAGATTATGATGTCATCAATAATGACAAACATTAACACATAATGATACTCATGAAACATTTTTTAATCAACGAAATAATAAATAATAGAAAATTGGATAGACAGAATGGGGTAACTAGGTAGATATAAAGTTAATATATACTCGTAAAGGTAGATTTCATTATTTTAGAGTATTTTATTCTCAATTAGTGATAACAATATCAATGATAATTCTATAAAAAACATCACCATTTTCAAATAGTTTAAGAGATAATAAATCTATTGAAATAGATACTTGTTCTTTATCATAGCTTGGTTGATTTTTTAGTATTTCTAAAACAGGGGAAGTATACCATAAAATTTATTAAAAAATTGAATAGATGCCGCCTAAGTTGACACACTCTACTGTATAAATACATTCTATAATAGATCATCCAATTGAGATAACATGTATTCCATTTTATCCAGTTTAATGTATTATGATTTATTATATAATAGTTAAGTACCATTCCCTAAATTAATAGATAACTATATAAGTATTATTGGTGGGGAACTATATAAATTTGAAGAAAAAACATCAGGAATCTCTTTGAAAAATGGATGGAGATCAAAACTAAACGATTATTTCTCCAAATCAAAATAAAAAACAAATTTTAGTTTCCCCAAATAGGAATAAAATGGTTTTTCTCTACATTAAGTTTGGTCACATTCTCCATAAAATTTACAAAACACACCATAATGAATTATAAAGGAGACCCGTTCGAGATATCTGTATATTTAGGCCATTAATAAATAACCCATTCCATTCCAATGAGACATAAAGTGGTTTAATGAAGAGAACCATAAGATCATTAGAAATCTCTATATTAAGAAAAGAGGTAATACAAATATGATAATGGATACCTTGATCTCTCTTATATATGAGGGGCGTAGTGATATCCCTCATCTATGATAAAATATTAATAGTAATAATAAGAAGGATCACAATACAAGTTGATATAAATGAATCAGATACTTCAGTATCAAATAAATAAGTAAATAAATATGAATCCATAGTGATGGTACCTCTCAGAGTCAGAATACATTTATAATCATTCTATGTAGTCTCTTAAATTATTTGATGAAGATTCATTCCGGATGCCTATGGATAGATTCCATTTGATCATGAATCATTGTATTCAGAATTAATACATTTTTCTGTTGATGGTACTATGAAACATGTGGATCAAATAAGATATCGATTAATTTATTTATGTTTCATGACTTTTAACATGATATTTAAAT
The DNA here is from genome assembly GCA_963277665.1 of Viscum album. Taxonomy (NCBI): domain Eukaryota; kingdom Viridiplantae; phylum Streptophyta; class Magnoliopsida; order Santalales; family Viscaceae; genus Viscum; species Viscum album. The sequence continues at coordinate 2,080,232,568 of OY728126.1, forward strand.
TTTGGGTGTCTCATGGAAAACTTATTTCAAATTCCCAAGTTATCCACAATAAAAGAAATTCAGACTGACTCTGCTAGAAAATACATGAGTTATAGAAGATTAATGACATCAGGATCCACTATTGTACAATCACTCTTTCTCTATACCTTGATTAAACTAACATAACTACCACCTAATGAAAAATAATTGCTTGTCTACCCAGACATGCTAGAGAGTTCTCGCTCAACCATCAATTCCCTTTCTAGCATGTTAGTAGTAGAGGGGAGATTCAAAAGGAAAATATAATAAAAAATATCATATCGAAGACCCATATAGAATCATTGTGTATTCGTTTTCTCATTAAATACTCTCTCATGTGAAAACTACACATTCTTGGGAAATTATTTCTCATATTATTCCCTAGTCATGTTAGCCAGATTGAGTTTGAAAGACCCCATATCCATAGCCAACACATTTGAATATTACTAGAACTATCTAGTGAAAATAATTTTAATTTTTTTCCACTTTAAACCCTAATTATTATTTTTCATAACCATTGTATTTCACTATCTCCAGTTGGGTCCCTCCATAAAAATGGTTGAATAGTTTACCTTAATATTTTACTGATTTTCTAAAAAATCAAAGAGATGTTCTATCATTATCTTTAAATAATATACTCTTGAGGATCATTTGAAAATTGGAATAGTTTATGTTTATTGAAAAGGAACTGTTGAGAATGATCCCATGATTAATACGTATATGTATCCACAATTGGAGCCTAAATGATAATGAGTGTAAGTGCTTGTCATTATAAATTGGAAACATGAACAATAGTCTCAATGATATCTTAGCCCATATTAGGTTTCTCTCAATGTGGTTTATCAAAATATTCATCATGAATCCTATTCTCAAAAATTTTTAGAGTCATAATTCTATACAACATTCAAAGAAAACTTTGAATAATTTTTTGGATTTTTTAGATCAACAACACAAACAAGAGTGGAATTGAAATTAATCTCATCAGATATATTTCATGATATGGATTTCAACCTATCCAAATCAATAGAATGTAAAAGACTTGAATTATTCATAAATAATCCTTTATATAACCACACATGGTAACATAAGGCTCTTTATGATGAGAGATGTCTAAGAACAAACTCTTGACTACCTCATGGGTCCAAAAAAGATCTCTCAACTGCATAATGATTTCAAGGAATGATTCTGATCCTGCTACATTGTTATTAAAATTTGATAATCCAACTCAGATAACAAAATTCCCCAGAAGATGAACCAACACCGAAATAACCTAATGTGTGTTCTCAATCATCATGGGTTGTTGAAACGAACATGGAGGAACACACGATAAATGAGGGAACTTTTTTTCACAAAACATCAGAAGATAAAGATGACTATTAGTATCCTCAAAATACCAAGGGGAGAATGTACATGAATCCAAATAGGTATATCAAAACCTATAATAGTACATCATCAAGGTTATAAAAAATGGACATGATAATATAAACATATCAATAGATAAAATGATTATAAAATAGTAAACCAAAATATTTATTCAAATTTTAATATAACATGAAATTGAAATATATAATATTAATTTTAAAAAAAATATTCCAATTCAATACGATGGAAAAAATTTCATCCATATATTAAATAAATAATTCATATAAAACTGTTTATATAAAACAATTGGCTTGAATAAAATAGTATCATAATAAATAGTATATATATGTATCAAAATATTCATAAGAAGCACTCTCACAATCTTACCTATAGTATGATAGTTCCCAGTTATAGGATACTAACACACTCTTATTTGTGATCATTGAATATTTGAAAAAATATACCAAAGGAATAGACAGAATATGAAACATCAATGTCCCATACATCATATGAAAATCCTAACATGGTTTTTGTTATAATTTTGTCATCCATCCATTTTTACAAATGTCCATCCTAGCATGATTTACCAAAATAAACCACTAAATAAATAAGATCTCATGTTCTAAATAAATCAATCAATAAAGATTAAAAATTAATTCATTTCAAATAAATCATCATTCATAGTTAAATTTTGAATTTTTTTTATTTAAAGTTCCTTTTCAAATTCAAATCCAAAACATGGTATTTTCATAAATTTAATCACATTCAATAGAAAACCAATAATATGGTTTTAAAAATACAATACAATCCATTTTCTCAAAAAAAAAATTCTCAAAGAAATTCATTAATTATATCAACTTGAAAAATACAACCAAAATACCAATTTTATTGATACTAAGGGGTATTCACAATATTCCATGCCAATTCAAATCGTTATTCCAATTCATATCAAATCAAGTTTTCATAAAAAATTAAGAAAACCAACATAAAAATCGAGGAAAAATATTATAGAATAACTCAAAATGAACCACATAAATTTATCATTGACTTCACTATATACTTCAATAGAAATGTGATTTTCCAATAATGAATGAAGATATAAATAATCTCAAGATACAACCTAGAATCAATGTTAAACAACATAGAGTTTATATTCATGAATCCCAAGATTATATATCAATCTATAAGGAGGAAACAAAGATAGAATACAAGTTACATGAAGACCACATATTAGAAGAGACACAAAAAAAACCAACATTATAATCAATCACTATAAGGTTGAACCGGAAGGAATGGTGAACTCCAAAATCACCTAGGGATTTCTCCAGGTAGGTAGGAAATGATTATAGGTCGAAAAAATGGAAAATCCACTTGGGTTAGGTAGAACAATATGTGTAATACATAAAATGTATTTCTTTCACATCACATACAATTTTGAAGTAAAATTATGATAAAATATGTGTTAACTATTTTTAAGAACTATATTTAACCATTTCACACCATGAAAAAAATTTATGACTTATCCCTTGAGGAAATTACATGAAATGTATTCACATTTCACAACATGTAAATTTATAGTAGGTGGTTCTTCACCCAGTTCTCTACACAAAATCCTAAAAGAACAAAGGATGATAAAAAGGGCATGGAATACATTTTAAGGTAAATGGTGTTAATATAATCCATAGTGATGTCAACATATCCATTTTTAATCACAAAGGACAACATATTTCCCAATGAGAAATCATAGGATTCACATTTAGGAATCCACTATACCTTCATCATATGAGGAAAATATATTGAATTTTAGGAAACACATATTATCACACTAGACACACAAAAAAAATACATGAAATCATAAATCAGAATAATGGGTCGGAAAATTTACTAAACACAACACATTAATTCATAACATCACTGGCATACATATTTTGTGTAGTTTTAATAATGATTCCCAATACCATTTTACTCATCCCATTCACACCCACTCAGGTTTGGCTAATCAAATGGGAACTCGATGGGGTCCCCTAGGACATAGTAGAGTAGTGTAACCCTCACATGGGTCCTCAATATCATTCTATGTCCTATGTAAACAATTTATGCTCGGGGAATAATATTCCCCTTAGATTCATAATCATGATAATATAAGATAGCCAGTTATCAAGTGTATCACAAATTAGAAACAATAATGAAATGAAACATGACATGTATCTATACTCAAGGTCTCCCTAGTTTAGTCCACTCCCCTATCCTTCATCTATATCCATGGATCTTTCTACCAAAGATGCTATAGTATATATTTTCACTAGTTTCACTAGGCCCAATACTACCTCTATAATATTGTATAATTCTCCAGGAATTATAAATTTCTCTATTTAAACCATCGAACATTGAAGGATGATAGAAATAGATGAATTTAAATAGCCTACAATATTCATCAACACCATATTAAATCCATCCACATTTATTTCATCTAAATAGACATAAAAATTAAACAAATTATTTTTATAGGAAATAGATTAATTATTTTACTATTTTTTCAATTTAATTATTGATTACATTAAGGTGGGGAGGAATCATGTCAATAATTATATGATGAAAAGGAAAACTATAGGGTGTAAATGTCTGACCACCTACTAATTTCAGAGCTTTTCAAATTTATTTATAAGGTTTGGAAGCTTTTTAAGGCCCCCTAAGGTCTATTAAACCTCTCCCATAATCAACCAAGCATGAATCACCATTATAATACCTATATCATATTTTAGAAATAAACATTAATTAAATATAATCAAATTATAATAAGATAAAAAATATAACAAATCCTAATATGGTATATTTGGTGGGAAATTCACTATGTATCCATAATATACTAGAACCAAAGCCAATAATTTGAAGAAGGCATACGGTAGACACCTGATGAAAATATAGGTCAAATCCCTAACACAAAAGAAAGATTCGAAATTTTTTTTGATTTAAAATTAATTCTCAACATTAAAAAATGACCTAACATACCACTGGTGAGTATATGAATAACAGTAGGTAGGCATTATATTGGGGAACCCTCTATCTAGAATGAATGACTCTATCGAATGATTTGGATGATTTCACTATTCTCTAGTGAAATCATTTAATATACATTAAAATGGATCTCTAAATTAGTGTGATGAAAAGGGGAAGATGAGTGGATGATTAGAGGTGTAGTTGTAGAAGGACTCACTATATAGAATTTCTAATAATACCCCATAATATGGGAGGACCAAGAGGTTGAGGGGTAGAGACCTCACTAACAACACATATGAAAAATATGGAGAAATTAGGGGGGTCCATCATAAAATGGTGGGGGGGGGGGGTTATATGTAATTTTACCAATTAATAATACCATAAGAAATTAGGTTGCTCTAATATAGGTCACATTGTAGAAGCCCTATGACCACTCCTAAGGCTCATCTGTGAACTCAAGATGTACCCTAATACTTCAGGCCTGTCAAAAACACCACTTTAATGATATTAAAACTCCCAAAACATGATTTTGAATCATGGTTCTCAAATAGACCAGACCAGTAATTTGATAATCAATATTTACCTTGAATTTAAAAATCCTATATAGGAACCCGATCATTCACCCACATCTATCTAATATTTATGCACCTCACTCTTTATGTTTTTGACCAAGGATATATGGTTTGAAATTTAGAATTACACAATATTATTGAGTAAATATAATTCTTTCTACCATTACCTTTGATAATCAGAACTTGCTCAGAACTTTTTTATCATCAATATTTATATGTTAAAAAGTGTAATGTTTTTGAAGGATTAATTATAGTTCTACTAGATAGTGAAATCCTATTATATCGAACAGACATATACGAAGTCTAATGGTCTCACCCATACAAATTACAATTATTAAAAATGTACATCAGAGATAATTTTACAAGATATATCGAATTTTCATATAATATTTTTATTTGGGGGATGGTAATAAAGTTTATCTGATGATGTAATTCAATGCCCATAGGATTGTGAAATAAGAGAAAATGATTCATTAAGCCCAATAGATAGTGATTCTCCAAGTATACTAGAAAAATAATTTTCAATTTCTACCAGATAAATCCTTTAATGAATTGTAATTATGTTATATCGTATGATTATAATACAATTTACTAATACAATACAAGATGAATAAGATGAGTTTGATGTCATTTCCACTAGCCTTATCAATGTCGAATATTGCAATGTAACATTGTGATTCTAATGTCTATAAATAGAACAGTAACCAGATAGAGAAGAAACATAATTTTAAATTTATGACCTAATGTATTTATTCATGTTTCTGGTTCTTCTTGTTGTTTGGTTAACTTCAATTGTAACCTTTAGGGATTCCTTCCATAATTAATACATTTGTGAAGTTATTATCATACATATTTCATTATTTTTCAATTTTAATTTATATTTTTTAAATCATGTGTTCAAGGGATCTCAAGGATATAGAGACATGGTTTTTTTTGAATCTAATGGATCACGGATCCATGGAATAATGAGAGAGTTATACATAATCACAAGGATTGAGTGATTCCATTGTTTCAAAGGTATAACTTATAATAGGATTAATTCATGGATACCTAATTCCTAGTTTATTGGATTCAATATCACATTTATGAAATTTGATGACTTTTTTTTGTAAAGGTTCTATATGTTTTGTAACGTTATTTTATAAATGTTTTTTATAATTTTTTGTTCAAATTTAATTATGTTTTATATTTATTTTATGAATAGTATTTAAATTTTATACATTTTAGTATTTTCTAAAATGGATGTTATAATTTATATTAGATCAATGATTTTTTGGATTGAATTTCTTATAAACATGGTTTTGGGAAATTTATGTTTAATTGTTTTTAATAAACTACAAATCAAATCCCTATTTTAATATTTTTAAATAATTAAAAATTCCAAAATTTGGTATCTAGGTATGGTTTCTATGTATCCTAGATTTCACAAACTATTTTATTAGAGAAGAGTATTTTATTGGTAATGGATTTTATTTGAGTTGTTACTTTAGAAAATCAGAATCCTAAAAGACCGCATATATTTCATTGTTCTTACTATAAATTTTATAAAATTTTTTATGTATAATTTTTTTATAAAAACTATAATTGATAATTTTTTACGATTATTGGAAAAGACTATATTTCAGATAGGGAAGTGACTTATTTTTCTAGAGAAATTGGAAAATAATTTTAGCTGAATTATAGTGTTCAAAATATATTGTTTTGTTCTATGATAAAGAATATTTGATGCCAAATATATTATCATTAAACCACAAATAATATTTTTAGAATGGTCAAATATACCCACTTTGTAACCTCATTTTTCAGAAAATATAAGATTTATCTTTCATGGGGAATATTAAACTTTTGATTTCATTATGTGTGAAGCCTTTTCCCAAATACATAAAAAATTCAAGAGTATTTTGAATATCTTATAATCAATTGGTGGAATGGTATGAAAGATTAAAAACTTATACAAATTTTTTTTTCAAATTATTAACAAATATGGGAATAAAATTTGATTAAAATATATGGTAATTAGAATATAAAAATGTTATGCTTAGATGATCTCATTTCAACTCCTATAAATTATTAGGGTATATTGAAAAGGGGTGTTGAGATCTAAAAAAATGGTGTTTCTTTTTAATCTTACTTTGTAACTAAAAGAACTAAGAAAACAATATCTAATAATAATGTTTATATATATTCTAAATCTAAGAATAATGTTAAGTTGAATATGATATTATTTATATAGAGTAATCTGAAAGAGAGATTGCTCATCTAGTGAAGATAATTTATAAGATGGTATGTGTAATGCCCTAATCCTAGAATCCTCGAGTCGCTGCCTTACATCATTACATAGTTATACTTACAATATTCAAATCATATGGGAATGAATAGTTTTGTGGTCTTGGTAAACTATATACATACATGAGTCTTTTATTTAAAATTAATGCACAAAATAAAAAATATTAAAATTAAAAAAACTATATTCCATTTAGATTATCCTTGAATATATTTTTTAACAAACTTGAGGGATTCCAGAGGAAAGGAAATATAATAAGGGTGATCTCAAATTCCTAATAATGGTACATAAAACAGAATTAATAAAGAATCAAAGAAAACAAATCACTGTGGAAATTTTAATAATTTGAACCATTTTCCATTCAAATAACTTGATGATTAATTATCAATATAAAATGGAAAATAATGGTAAAATATTCAATTTAAACAAAAAAAATGAGAACAAAATGTATTAATGGATATTTAAATACAAAATATCATGGATAAATAATGACTGAAATGAATTAAATGATTAATTATTGGGTGTCATGTGTTTGTCACATGAACCACTATCATCAAGACCTTTATAAATTTTGGTTATGTATATGGGTAGAAACATAACTATTTTACATGGATACAAACTCGATGTGTTTTTTAACAACTAATTTCATCTCATGAGACTACAAATTAATCTTTGGGATTACATTAAATGGTCTCAAAACCACAGAGATTTTATTTCCATGTCCCCATCCCTTTCGGATTATATTAACTAGTCCCCAACCTATGTCTTTTCCTATCTAAAGAATTCATCATGTATAGAATAATTTATTAAATTAATTGAAAATTTGGCTTACCATAAAATATAAAAATTTAATAAATAATAAAAATTAATAAATAAGTACTAAATGGAGGATAATTAATAATTAGGGTTTTTGAATTTGAGGAATGTAAATAAAATTGAATGATCATTAAAAATATTCTTGAGAAAATTAATCATGAAACATTCAAGTGTGTTTTGTACCACTTTGAATCACTTGAATCATAATACATAAGAAGGAATACAATTAAATGAAACATAAAATATAATGAATTTTTTTTTATTAATGATATTTTATTTGAATTTGAAGTCTATACACCATATAAAAGAAATTAGGTTTATAACAAAAAATAAGATTTAGTGGAATGTAAATTGGGATGAAGTCCCTCGCCACATTATAATCAATTATTTTAACGGTGGAACATTTATAAAAGAAAATAATTTCATTATGAAAAAACATCTAAAAATATAAAGTAATCTTGAAAACATTATAGTTTCATGAATGATAGAAATTTATTTCATGTCATATAAGTTAAAGAAACTTTCCATTTACTTTTATAAGAAAAGTCACAATGTACCTCGATTAAAAAAATGATGGGAATATTCCATTCAAATAACTATGTAATGGGTCAGAATGGGGTAAATATTAATTTTAAAATTTAATAGATAATTGTAAAAATATTTTTGAAAATAATTTTGAAAACATTTTTAGAAAAAACTGCCTTGGAAGAGAAATATTCCCCACTGGAGACATAAACCCAAAAAATCCTGAATAATGATGGGATTGTGAAATGTATACATATCACATTATAGTCAGTAAAATTGTATGATTATGAGATAAGAAAAACATGGATATAAAAACCATTACCTTTAGAATAAAAATCATAAAAGGATTTCATGGTCATTATATACCACACACAAATGAAAAATGTTGTGTATAAGGAATGTGTCTCACAGAATTAAATGTAAGAAAAAGATCTACTATCTGACATTTATTTTTGGGTGAATGTACATTTACATAATGGTTAATGGTTTTAATCATGTTATTAACTTATTCCATAGAAATAATAATATTTATAATAACATATATCATCTTCTTATAATATATCTTTACAAGTTTGTTAACAATATTTCATTATTTCTGCAATTTCAGGTGTTAATTGCCTAGTTTTTTTAGTAATTTTTGACTTGTTTCATGTTGATACAATTAATTATATCATTATATCATCATCCTAATAATGTAAAAAATAATTCAATTAAATATATATTTTTAGTATATATGTTATAATCAATATCTCACATCCTTATGATTGTCTTATTTTTTGATATGATCATAGAATGATATCACCCTTGTATACCCTTATTGAGCATTCTATTTCACACATTATTATGTTTAAAATCCCAAAATTATGGGAAATAATTTTATATATGGAATTAGTCAAAATAATAAAAAATGGGGAAATTTTTTTTGGGGATGTTTAAAATCATTCATGAAATAAAAAATTTGTTTATCTAGTTTACAAATACACTAAACCATTATGGTCCTTAGGGATGTGTTTGTGAAATATATTGATTGTTCATCTATAATGATGAAATATTTCTTTAGAAAATAATGGTCATTTAATGTTGGAATCAAATAAGATTTTATACAATCATTGGATATTAATATTAGAGAACATCGGTGAAAACTATACTATTATTCCCCTCCTCATTTGCATATGTAGATGCATAATTTCTTCTTGGCCATAAGAGACATCCCCAAGGTGCCAAAGGGAATAAATAAATTAATAGGGATTTACTAATAATTGGGGGATGATATTTCCCATAAATTTTAAAAGAACATGAAAAAATAAAACGTAACTGAAACCAATAAATGATTCATGTAAATAATTGATAAAAATTCAGGTATACAAATTCAATCAAAACTATACCAGAATATTAAGAGAAACCAATATCAACATCAACTGCAATGTGGAAGAATGTTTCAAAAAACACAATGATTACAAACTCACCAACTATGAGATTCTCAAAAACCTCCAAAAACCAAATCCATCGTCTCTGACCATGTATCACAAATCCCCACAAAATAATTTTGATACCTTACCTTTTCTTATGTCTTAATAATCAATAAATGGAAAAGAACCATAGTGCCAAAGAAGGGTGAGTAATGAAATGAAGTGGGTTTTCCCCAATTCACTTCTTTACTCAAGCTAATAGAATAGAACATGTTAAAAATTTATATAATACAATTTATATAATACATTTTTAAGCAATTTATAACTTATTTTAAAACAAATTACATATAAAAATAGATTCAAAGGAAATATAACCACATTTATTTAGACCATATCACATTGTTTTTTGGATTTATCCATTTAATTTCACTAAATACATAATAAAATTTAACCACAAAAGCATTGTATTACCATTTATGATTAAGAATCATGTATATACTCTTTCTATTTAATGGTGGTACTTTATAACCAATATCCATCAATTTCAACTCACACATAACCATTTATTCCAAAAAATATTCCATTAAAATCATTTCCAAAACACATAAATAAATCTCTCCTTTTATTGAGATAAATTATCTATTCCTCAAAACAAATAAAAAATATTAATAATATTTTTGAAATCATGTTACCACTTTTAATTCCACCAAAAACCAAAATTTCCAAATTCTATAAAGCTTCGACAATTAGGATTTTAGTTAACCATTGGACAATGATAACCATGTTTATGTCATAATTTTTTTTTTATCAATAATTATTTTTGTAGCATGAGGAGTCGACAGTCAAGCCACATACCTCAAATTTTATGTAAAAAATAAAGAAATACACTAATTATTTTACAAAAATATGATGAATCCCCAAACAAACCGGCATAGATATAATTTAGTAATATAAAAACAAAAAATTCGTCATTATTAGAATCCACTATCTTATATCTTTCCCCAATAGACTAGATATATGATTTCAAGATAGGTATGATCAGTAGATCTAATGAAATCTACCAAAAATGAACACTTACCATTGTAATCGGGCTTCAACGGACCATGATTTTCCACCAGTTTTATTCTAGATTGAAGAGAGATTCTCCACAGCCTTTTGGATGGGGTAATCTATGTTATGGTTGAAATGTATTTAAAAAGAGTGTTCTAGAGTCAAATCCGTTCATGATAGTCATTTTTTGGATATAATTTCAAACCGTATATGTTTGGATTGAATGGTAATGAAAACAATGTATCAACCTTGCACCTTCCATAACCTCTGAACACCCTTCAAACTATTTTCTGAAAAGGATAGACAAATAATGAACCAATAATGATTTTCCATATATTTCACTTTTCATGGATATGTATAGGTGGCACATAGTTTTGAAAAACCATTCTCCTAACTGTGGGTCTTCCCATAATACCTTGTTTCACCTTGCACAATATCCTATAGAAGTTTCAATGTTTTCTCTAATCATGATCAAATTTTTATCCTCCAAAAAAGCCCCAAAAGATTGTTAAAAGTCATTAAAACCCTCATAGAGATCACACAAACACATTACAGACATATAATACATAGATAAAGTAATATGTACATGATGCATGGGGTTCTAAATTCTCCCCACCATCGGCCTTTATTTCATCATAATTTATAAATCAAACATTGTTCTGAATGTGTTTTTTCCCTTTCTCAATCATTTCATTCTCCCATTCCCATGTTTCTTTCTGAATCTGACAATGTTTCCAAAAAACCCACAGTAGATCTATATTTTTTACATGATACACTTTCTCTTTACTATCAATAATTATCACTGTTACATGCACCAATAAAGAATATACTCCTCCTTCAACATGATCCCATCGAATCTCATGGTCAATATCAAGATAGTACTTTTTAAATAATATACATGAAACACATTATGCACTATACTAAACCTGGTGGAAAATATAATCGTTATTCGAATTCACCAAAAAATTATTATATCTCAATAGGGCCTATGTATTGATGAGATAACTTTTTATGCTTCCTAAAATTATTATTCCCAAACCATCGATACATTCCCAAGAACACATGATCAATCACCTCGAATAACATGATCTATTAACAATTATATGCATATGTTTTATGATTAATCTGATTCATCTCCATCTATTCTTGGATCAAAGAAGTCTTCTCCATTATCCTTTTTACAAGGCACTATCCAAGAACTACAGTATCATATGTTTTCACCTAAAAATGAAGATAAGGTCAAAGACACCCATACAAATCTTTAAAAAGAGCCATATGTATCAAGGACTGATATATTTTATTATATGAGAAAACCACTAATGGTATATGATCTTCCCATGATCAACCAAAATACTTTATAGAAGCTCATCACTAGTATTCAAATTTCTGTATCATCCATTAATATTTTCCATCCATTCAAGGATTATATTCCATACTCATTTTTGACTAACTACAAATTTATTTCTGTAAGGAATTCCATATATTTTATGTGATCCTCAGATCTGGGATTGATACTATAGAAAATAGTATGTCATCTCTCTTTAACACTGATTTGATATAGATTTTAGATAATTCTAACACCATATGAGATTCACGAATAGGGATGAAATGGGAAGACATTCAAAGTTGATCCACTATATCTGTTTTGGCATCGTGTTTCTAAACATTTATTAGGAGGACTATTATAATATCCATAATAATATACTCCCATTTCAAAATAGTGCTAGGTAAATACTATAACATGCTTGCTAGTTTATTATGTTCTTCTTTATCCTATTAACAATTTAATCATCTTGAAAAAACACATCCACCATCCATTTAATGTTGACCATCCAAAAACATTCTTTTAATTTCTTATACATATTATATATTCTAGAATTAAAAGCCCATCTTGAATGGTAGTAAGAATGAATAATTTTTCCTAAAAAGTTATATTTATGATTATCCAATTTCAAAACCATAAAACTGAACTCCAATCTAGATTCCATCCCTCAATGGTATCCCCACTATTTAATTTAAACCTCATTAGAACAAATTTGGAATTAGATTTCAATAACTCTATGACATTATTTACCAAACCAGGAACCAAAGAAAATTGAATGAAAATCACTAAACTACCATGATATTCACAATCCAGGTACATGTTGGTTATGAAAAACATCAACTACTTCTGATTTGAACCTTATTTTCCAACTAATTATATAAAATTCAGCTTAATATATCTAACACTAAAATTCCTTTACCCATTGTATACATCATGTAAAATTCAAACATTTGAAGATACTTCATCCATTTTATTTTTTTCATATTCAAATCCCTTTGTGATAAAGTATGTTTCCAGTTCTTATGTTCCATAAACACTAAATATTTTTCACCAAATAGTAATAGTACCATATCAAAAATTAATGGAATAAATAAACATACTCTAAATCGTGAGTTGGGTAGTTATCTTCATGAATCCATAAAATATTTGATCTATATAAAACCATATGATCTCCCTTCCTGATATCACACCCCAACACAGATCCCACTACCTAAAAATACACCATATACACTTTTCCCTAAATCTAGTAAAATCATTATTGGTCTTGATATAAGGTGAACATTAAGCTGTTGAAAATAATTTTTAATTTCCTCATTCCATTTGAATGGTGAATCCTTCCTTGTCAAGGTGGTTGTAGGTGAATCTAGTCATGATAAATCATGAACAAACTTTCGATTGTAACCTGTCTATTCCAAGAAAGTTATGTATCACAAAGTTATCAAATGGTACTTTCAAAGATACAAGAACCACTACCTTTTCTAGATCCATAGAAACACATCTTTTATTTAATAAATAGGTGATGAAATAATACTTTTGTATCCAAGAAAATCAATCATTGATAATTTTACATATAGATGATGATACCATGAGATTCCCAACACAATCGCCAAGTGTTACTCATGATCATCCATTGTCCTTGAGTACAATATTAGTTCAACCACAAAAACACCACAAATGAATCCTGATTCCCTAAAAATATCTGATTCATAAATTCCATAAATAATTTTGGTGATTTCATTATACCTAAATAAATTATCACATACTCATAATATCCATATTTACTCTGGAAATCTATCTTTAGAATATACTCATTCTAAACATGTAATTGGTGATATCCAAATTTCTATTCAATTATATAGAACCACTAGTCTCTCCTCAAATGACTGAATAGATTAGAATTTTTTGGATGTGGATACCAATTATTTATTTTAACTTGGATTATATTATTATAATATTCACACAACTCAATATTTCTATATTCCAATTTTACTAACAAGTCTGATGTTACGCATGAGGATCAGAATGAAAAAATGAATCATTTTATTTATAGATCCTATAATAATACTTTTATTTCACCAAATTTTATTGGATACATCCTATAATATTGATGTGAAATTATATTAGTCTCAAAAGGAGTCAATCATATACTCCATATCTATTCTCTGTGAAAGCCCAGAGAAATTCTCTACAAAAAAACCATAAATTGATAAAAAAACTACAGGAAAACAACCATTCTTAAGGACTCTAATTGATTTTAAAGACAACTCTACCAACATGTAAGAGATCATTCTAATTTATGGTTCCATGAAGCCCTTTTAACATGTATTTACACTACTTTATCCTCTAAAGTGATCCACGACACCATCATCTTTTGTAAAACTGACCTGTAAGGTATAATAGTCAATATATTCCTTGAAATTGAAAACCAATCCATACCTAGGATTATTTTATATATAACCATATAAAGCACCGATAAATCCCATATCAACTTAGAACCATCAATAATTATTAAACATGCTCTACACATAAATGATCTATATTCTCACTGACCAATTGATGTTTTATGGTTCAAAATAGTAGGCATCATATCAACATTTAAACCCAGAAGACCAAAAGAATGATAATAAATAAAGGAATGGGGTTAACTCATATTGAAAATTGTTTTTGGGTATAATTCAGAAATATTATACCATTCACCATTGGTGGTGCAGATTTATCACCCATAATCACTTAATCAGCTCCATACAACTGCTTAACTGGTTCACATTGTTCAGTATTTCCTTATTGGGATTGACCTTCCTGGGGTGTCATGTTATTCCTAGAATCTCCATTGATACACATATTTTTGAAAATAGTATTACTCTAATTCCCTCATCCAACTAATTCATATGATGTTTTCAATACATTTAAAGTGTCCCGAACACCTGACCATTGATCATAGTGATAATAGAACTGAAGGTGCCCCATGTTGTAGCAATTTCTTCATTCTCTATGTGGTTCCATACAGTCTCTCTTCCTATATTATAAATAACTACATTGGAATCATCTTGTATTGAAACTAGGTTTTGGAGGAAGATTCACTGATCTATCCACATGATTCTAAGACATACAAATACCTTGGATATAGTTGTCCATCTTCCGCTTGATACCAAAATTATAGTTCACATCGTTTCCTATAGGTATCAATGTGCTCCCTCGACCACTAGCTCCTAAGATTCTCCCTTCAAACACCATACATCAATTAACTATGACTATATTATCAGTAATACATAGAAAAACAATTATTGATAGAATTTAGTTCCTTAGAACATATTCAAGGATGTGTTACTTCAAGTAAACACTTCTTGTATCCTTGGGTGGAAAATAGACTGAATTCACAAAATTAGCCGCATAATCTATTAGTGAGTGGATCTCTTTATTCATGCTAAAAATGTCTGTCATTTTTCCAATCTGGAACATGTAAGGATATAATTTTTTATTAATCAATTCATCAAAATAATATAATGTAATTCCTAGGTCAACGTTATCTTGAACTGCTAAATCCCCACCATTAGTTTGAATGTTATTATGTAATATATGTTTCCATCATGACTTTTTATATCTTCTAGTTTCCCTAGGAAATTGAAGGTTCGATTCATTCTGTTCAGCCACACCTCTTCCATCTCTGGTTCTAAATCACCCTGAAATATGGTTGGATTCTTCTTCTAGAATTGGAAGTTATAATCCACATTCCATGGTTTATCCCTCTTGTTCCCTATGTCCACGACCTAAAAATATTTAACTATACTATGCAATAGTTGTTGGTTCACCTGTATATTCGGTGCAACCACACTCACAACGACCACTTCTTTTTATTGTGTTATACACCTAATATGTTCCATTTTATATAAACACATCGACCACCATAATTATCACTCTCTAGAAATAGAAATCATATCAATTTCAAATTTAAACACATCAAATATTTCAAAATATGGGATTCCTAAGATTCCCCACCTTCCTCTTTCTACCCATATTGTAATGTTCTCTATTCCTTTTAAAATAAATCATTTTTCCAAATACCAATATCCTTCCTTTTTCAAAATATAACATTTTAAAAAAATTCAAAAGTTTAAAAAATGAACATTGTTTTATAAAATAAAAAATCATTACTCAAAATGATGTATTCACTCCATTAAAGAAGTCATTTATGTAATCCATTCCATGCTTTTCTTACTAGATAAAACCATGATAATGAGATTATAGCTCTTGTAAGTTTCTCTAGAACACTTATGTACCCAACTCTCTGGAAAAAATTTTCATCATAAAAATGGTTATTTACTTATTTTTATGCTCTAACTTTTAAGGCATAAAAATCCATCTCCATTCTACAATACATTTTCATAGAATAAACTAGAATAACATTCAACTCGAAGACCGACAAATAATACCATTTTTTCAAAAATGAATGGTGGACTTATAATGAATGACACCATTAATAAGTCACGTACTATAAATTCTCATTCCACATGTTACTTCCTACCCATCCTCATTTTATTAATATGTGGATGAATTGATATATTGTAATATTATACATCCGTAAGGTGAAAATGGATGGAAATAAAAGATGATGGATTCAAAAAACATTATGGGAGTATATCCATTTGAATGTAAGAAAACCACAACTAAATATACCAAAACAGAAGCCACTAAATGATTCATGTCAGCAATGTAAGAAAACTAAAGTATACAAATCTGAACAAAACTATATCAGAGTACTAAGTAGAAACCAAGATCCACATCAACAACAAAGTGGATTATTAATCATATAAAACTCAAAGGCACTAAAGACACCAACTATGCGACTCACAATAAGTTCAATTCTTCAGATCTATCATCCATACCCCTGAATCCTAAATCACCTAAATAGATGTGTTATACATTAAAAATTCTTATGTCCTGATAAACATTATCTTCAAAATCACCGAATTTCCAAAGTAGTGGTGAGTAATGAATCAATTTTTTTTTGCAAAATGACATCCCTATTTATGAAAATAAGATAGAACATTTTATAACATTTTTATAAAAAACAACTACTTATATCATAATATAAAACAAATTACATACAAATTAATTTCTAATGAAAGTCACCAAGAAATTATTTAAAACAATTCACATTCCTTATTGGAAATTTTCATTTTATTTCACCCAGCTACACATATACATGATGACACAATATTTTTGTTACCATTTATGATGGAACTCAATGTTCACACTCCATCCCTTTGACAGTGGTACTTCATGACCAAAACACCTATGATTCAACTTATGGTTACCATTGAATCCAAAAACCATTCAAACAATAACATTGCCAAACTATTTTAATTAATCTTTCATTTTATTAAAACACTTTTCCATGAATTAATTCCAATCAACCATTTTAAAATCAATTTACCACATCCCCTTTCCACCAAAACACTCAATTTCCAAAATTCCATAAAACATAACGCAGGAGGGTTTTCATAAAAAAATTAAAATTATTTTAAAATAAATATGAATAAAATCTCTCAATTTGAAATAAAACCATCTATTTCTATAATAAGGTGTCAATATTTAAGCTCCCTATATTGGATGTTATGGTGAAAATGAAAAACAAAACTAAATATTGAATAAAATTGGGTTGAATCCCTAAAATCGCAATTTAGATATCATTCCATAACATCAATACATCCAAATTCATCATGATTGGCACACACTATTTGATATCTATCTCAAAAGGACTCTATATATTAATTGAATATATGAAAGAGATTTTTATCTAAGAAAAAAATAACAAAATTGAAAATGTACCAAGGTAATAAGGAATTAATTCATTATGAGTTTCCACATGATCACTTATGGATCAAAGGGGTGAGTCTCTACCTCCTTTGGGAGGAAGAAATTCTATGTTTTAGGTGAAATGGAGGGAAAAAGTGTTTTGTGGTCAAATCATAGTTATATCCATTTTTAAGGATGTGATTTTAAACCATGAACGATTGTATCACATAGTTATAAAAGTCATGTGTGAACCATTTTCCACCCCCTAACTCCAAAAACCCTCTAGATATTTTGTTTGTAGGGTTAGAAAAACAATACTTAACTATGATTTTTCCTCTATTTCACTATGAAAAATTAATCCTTGGTGGAAAAACATTTTGGAAAAACAACGTACCTTTCGAGAATCCTTGGTTTTACATTTCACCATTTTATGTATGATTTCTATAGTTTTCACAAACTTTGTTCAAACTATAAAAATTTAAAATGACCATAAAAATTACTAAATTATTTCAAACCCTCCCAAACATCACCCATATAGTTTACATACATAAAAAACATAAAAACATGGTTATATAAAAGAAACTCGGTGTGCTACAAAAACCAAGTGGATAAGTATAATTTTAAGATAACATTATAATATTTTTTTAATACCAATGGATTACCTCAGATAAACATAATGTCCAATATATTTAATATAAGATGTCATGATTTTTAAATCTTATAAATTTCCCATGATTATGTTGTTTCCCATTGTGATTATCATACCTTTCAGATTTACAGTGTGTTGTAGTCTATTATTGGAATCATATTAAATATTATTAATATTGATTGTGATGGAATATTAAATGATTTTCATCCTAATAAAACAAATTTTATGGAAGGTGGAACATAAATTATAATTTTTTAATTATTCATATTTATCAATACATGAATCACGATAAAAATACAAATGAGAAGTGGAGGGAACTATATTACGATTTGTCCTTCATGAAAAAATTCACCTCATTTAATTTGTTTAATGATCTTATAATTGATGAGAAATGGATCAATACCATTATGAATGTATTTTAAACTCTCTAGTGTTTGGAATAAAAACATGTCATTTTGGATATCTATCATTAGGATTGTGAGGCAGTTAATGGTGGAATATTATCATAAAGGCATGGAAAGAAGAATAAAATTACTCCATTGATGGTGATGAATTTATGAGATTATTTTTCAACTAGTACATTTCAATTATACTGTATATGAAAATAGAGAAGGAATTCCTTGAGTGTAGTAATAGGGATGATGATTCTAATGGTACCTATGAGTTAAATTTAATGAGACTTGTGAGGTAAGATTCTTCTATTATCATCTATCTTGAAAATAAGGATGATTGATTCTTCAAGGGATTAAATAAAATCCTATTAAGGGTATTAACCATAAGATATTTAAATAGTCGTGAAAACATTATTCACTGTGCTATGAAGGTGTGAAAAATGTTAGGAGTTACCTATCCAATAGAATATTTTGATAAGAAAAAATATTGAATTTAACAGAAATAATAAAACTCGCATAGAGAAAAAACATGATTTACTTTATGGTCAATGTGTGATGAAAACTCTTTAGAAAATATCTTAATTGGAATAGAAAATGTTTTTCATGTGGAATATAAGGTGACCAATAAATTTAATGCCTATGTTATTTGGATAGGCCAATCAACGAAATAATAAATGAAAAAGAACAAATAATGTACCACCCACATATAAGTAATTAAAAAAAAAGGATTATGGGAATTATCCTAACTATTACTCAAACCTAATGGTTAATGAATATGATCTATATTACCATTCTCATATTCCCATAGATAAAGTAATATATATTTTGATTAATATTGTGGATGAGGATTATGATAGTAAATTGGTAAAAGGAACACCTACGCACAACTATATAATAACTATTGCCATTATTGATTCTAGACATAAGCACTCTATTATATTTGATGAATTTTCAAAGGGTATTAAATTACCATCTCACATACTAGAAAATTAATTAGTGTTTAAAATTATAGTTGGTATGGTGGTGAAATCTCAATAATACAGTTCCTCTCTAATTGAAATTTTATGGAAATAGCTTATTGGAAATATTGTGATTATTGCGTTAGATTATTTTTATTTTATTTTTAGGAGTGGATTGGGTTTCTATATATAGATCAAATATATATTTAGGAGGAAAGAAAGACACATTTTGTATTACACAATGAACCCATGATAATTTATCATTTCATTCATGAATTAAAAATTCCATTGGAAATTATATCTACCTAGTGGGTTGTCATTCATATCCATGAAGGATTTTATATAATAGAAGGTCAGGTAGAAAATCATCCTGAATTATATGACTATTGTTTGACAGTTTTTAATTTATTTCTAGAATAATTACCTTTTATTCCTCCTAATATTGATGTTTATTTTTTTTATATATAATACATTGTTCTATTCCAATTTTAAAGTATTATATAGAATGACCTAGGTGGAGTCATAGGAATTAAATAATGAACTCTAGGATAATCTTGACAGGGGATTCATTTTTTCATTTACATCACCATGGGGTGAAGCCATTGTTTTGGAGAATAATAAACATGGGTTGTTGAGAATAAGTTATTATTATCATGATCATAACAAGATCAATATCAAGAAGAAGTATCATATTCCATGTTTGATGATTTTATTTATTAACTGTGAAAATCAAAAAACGTTTTTGTGATTGGCCATCATCGAGGATGTTATCAATTAAGGGTCAATAATGAGGATATACCCCAGGATTCATTATCTACAATGTATTGATACAATGAATTTATAGTGATTCATTTATGTCTTTATAGTTCCACAATATCTTCATGTTTTTACTTAATATATTCTATAGAGATTACACTGATCCTTTTTTGGTAGTCTATATAAGAAATTTTCATATATATTTATAATGTAGGGAAGTTCATGAAAATAATATTTTGATTATTAAGAAGACTATAAGGAAGGATAATATGTATAAATGTTTTTCCAGGTGTGAATTTTGGATTTATATAGTTTCATTATTGGATGATATAGTCTATAGTGAGGTAATATAAGTAGACACTTCAATAAAAAAATTATTGAACATTACCCAAGACCATCCACAGCTCATGAGATACATAGTATTTTTGGGTATACAATATATTATTTTTTATTTTTGGATATTTTCTTATGATGTTATAATCCATTGAGAATCTAAACATATAATGATGTTAGGTTCATTTAGATAGATGAATCTGATGAAAATTTCAACAAAATAGTGAAAAGATTTGTTTGTTAACCTATTGAAACATTACCCTACATTAGAGATGGGTTTTCAATATATAAGGATGAATAATATATGGGACTTGGATTTGTTATCATGTAGAATGATATGGACATTACTTATTCCTAAATAAAATTTAAGGTTCATGAGAAATATTACAAGATTTATTATTTAGAGCTGGAAGTGGTTATTTTTTTCATTGAAGATATAGAGGCGATATCTTCTAGAAAAATATGTGATATATATATATTGATAATAATTCATTATAATATATTTTCATATATAAATTGATAAATATGAACTATAAAAGAATCTTGTAAATGACAATAGATTATAAATTCTCAATACATTACCACCTTGGGAAAGTGAATGTGGTTGTTGATGCTCTGAGTAAAAAAACATCATCCTAGTTTGTCCAAAATGATGATCTAAATATATACAGTACTTGTGGGATTTTATGATATTGAACTTGAACAGATGGGGAAGGGGAAGATATTATCTTATTCAAATTAATTTTCAACCATCTCTCTATGTGATCATTAAAGATGAACAAATGGAAGATGTGGAGCTACAGAATAAGGTGAGAAATTTTCCTAAAGTAAACCTGGATTTTGATGGAATTAATAGATTAATGATTCATGTATGTGTTTTTTCAATAAAATATTTGAACAAGGTGTTTTTGGATGAGGATCATAGTTCTATATTCACTGTTAATTCTAGATGTATGATGAATTATTGATATCTTCATGATCATTTCAACATGGATGAAATGAACATAGAAATTTAAGAGTTTGTATCTTTGTTCTTTGTATGCAATAAATTTTAAATTATGAGAGAGAATTCATATGTAATGGTTTATCCATTAGAAATAACAAAATATTAATGGGAATATATCATCATGTATTTCATCATCAGACTCCCCAAAACATCTAAATGTCGTATTTCTATTTTTGTATTAATCATTATCCTTGAAAATTCAGAACAATTCATTCCCATGAGGGAATATTTCACTATTCATTATATTTCTAGGTTATACATTAAATAAGTGGTAATGTTCCATACATTATTATATTCTATTATGTATCTTCAGGATCCAAGGGTCACCACATTATTTTGTTGATGTCTTTAGTTGGGTATCGATACATAGCAATGATTCAATGCTACTAATCATCCCCAGACTGATGGTTCATTTGGGATTACATTAAAACCCTATATGATATAGCGTGATCTTACTATATGAAATTCAATGGTGGGTGGGAACAACAACTACCATTTTTGGAATTTTCAAATAATAATACCTTTCACTCAAGAATTCAGATTGATTCTAATAATGACCTGTATTGATTGAAGTGAAAATCACCAATATGTTGGGATGAAGTTGGAAAAATAAATCAATTAATTATTGAGTTAATTTATTAAATTTAAGGAAATGTTAGAGCTTTTATGAAACATATATGATTAATATAAATAGATAAAAAAGTTATGCTAAAAATAATCAGTGATATATTGAGTATTTTGTTATAGATAAGTTATTGTTATGAATATATCCATGGAATATTTTAATGAGTTTTGGAAATAATGGAATTTTGAGCCCAATATATATTGGTCCCTTCAAAAATAATGATCATATTTGGATTGTATCTTATCATTTGGAACATCCACAAAATCTTTGTCATGTTCAAGTTATATTCAATGTATATTTACCATTGATTTACATACATGATACTAATAGGTACTAAAGGCAGAGGTCATACGACTAGAACATGATATAAAATTTAATGAAAAACTAGTGGAGATTATAGAATATAAAGAGAAATAAAAAAATGTTCAATTAAATGGTCAATTTTTTGTGGTTAGACCTCAAATTTGAGGAAGCTAAGTGGGAAATTGAGGAGGTGATGTGGGAGAATTATCCCCATTAGTTTGTACCATAGTGATGAATTTTGAAAATGAAATTCATTTTACCAAGGTAAAAATTATCACACAATGATATTATAATATAATTATCTATGAATAATGTAGATTTTTCTAATAGAACGTGTTACATAAAACACTCAGTATAAACATTCCATTGTATTATATTAAAATATTATGATGTAACAATTATCATATAATAGTTGGAATAAAAGTTATGAATAATAATAACTATTTTATTAAAATTACATCATATACATATGATTAAGATGAATTCATTTGTAATAAATGAATTATAAATGAATAAAATCATTTTAAAATAAAATAATAATACCATGAAAAACACTTTTTATTCAAGAAATGAATTTTTATATTAATAAATCAAATTATTTATTAATTATGTATTAATTTTTTTTATTATATATTCAAAAAAATTATATAACAATAATTAAATATTTACAATATTCATGAGATAAGAATAAATCTAGTTTGATACAAAAAAATGTATTTTAAAAAAATTAGAGGGATTTTGGATTTTTATTTTTTAAAATAATTTATAAAACCTGTAGAAAATTATTACAAAAAATGAATTCTATATTTGAAATCATTATGTTCATATTTTTTAAATAGGGCCCTTTAATTTTTCTTCAATATGAATAGTAATCATTTAAAAAATTAATCACTATCATAAAGTATAAATTTGGTTAATAAAAGATAAAAATAAGTTATAAGGGAAAAAGTTTCCCTTTAAATTCTTATTTGGGGAATGTAATTAGACCCTAATCACCACAGGCTCTAAAATTAATTTTTATTTGACATATTTCAAGGAAAATTCCATATATAATGTTTAAAAAAAAATGAAAAACTCAAAATATAAGTCACTTAATTTAAAATACACAATATGTGTTGACATATGGACACAATTATATTATTAGTAAATATAAATGAATATTTTGAGAATAATTATAATATTTTAATAATAAAAATTTATTTAAAAGTTTTAAAAATAAATAATAACAGTAAGTTTTTATGCAATGTTGATACAATATTTCTCCATTTAATATAATAGTAAAATAAAAAATTCTTGATATATTAAAAGTGATATAATTTAAATGATTTATAATGTTCAATGAATTCTGAAAATGAGTATGAAATATAATTGTTTTGATAATGTGTTAGATTTTAATTCCTAATTTTTTTTAAATGAAATTAAATGTATACTGTCAAAATTGACAATGGTGATATTTTATCAAATTATTAATTTACTATTTTTTAAAAATAAATAAAAATATTTCAATAAAAGAAAATAGAAGATATATTTTAAATAATATACTTCTTTATTCATTTTTTATCCAATTATCAACTTATCGGTAAAATTATATACTTTTTTGAGTGAAAATCATGCTAACATGGTTACGGTTAAAATTGGTAAACTATGGGTTTAGTCCAAACGATAAGGTCTGAAACAAAAGTTACTGTTTTTCTATATTATATTGTTTGATGGGATTTAAACCCCATAATAACTTATTTCTCAATTCATATCCATTTGGAAGCATTTTCTATATAATGAATTTTATATTTTGATATTTTCACAAATTGCAATAGTGGCCCTCACCTCAATTATAAATGGGAGCCCCTCCTTTCTCTTCTTCACACAACATTTATCTACATATATTGAGAATTAACTAATGAAATAAATAATCAACATCACTATATAAATTATATAGGTTTCATTAAACCTAAAATACCATCTATAAGATCCCTTAGAGAAGATAAAAATGAGTTATTTATTAGAAAAGATAATCGCCTTAACCGGTCACTTTCAAAATTAACATTTCATTAAATTCTATAAATATATATTATTTATCGTAAAAAAAATCTCATGTAAACTTTTTATGAGGAGAATATATTAGTATTATAAAATCACCAATATCCACCCTTTTTCCAATAGTGTGGAAGTGAAAGTATAGCTCGTGCCTACGTACGACATACCTTCTCCACGTAGGGACACAATTGATTTTCCTCCAACATATTACATGTATGGTTATAATAACTAGTTTAATTTTTATTTATGATAGTTGAAAAATAAAAACTATTATATAATTATTATATCAAACATACCTTCATTTCTTATAATTCGTTGAAAAATGATTATAGCCCTCGTGCATACGTGAGGACTTCCTTCCCCAAAAAAGGATGCGACTTGTTTTTCAATCCAAATATACATATATGGAAAAGAGGATTTATATAACGAATAGACATGAAATAAATGATATAATAACTATTATTAAATGATTAATAAATATTTACACTTCATTTATTCCAAATGTTGAAAAATGGAAACAACATTCCACTATAAGTACAACCTACCATCTCAATGGATGATGTAATTCAATTTTAAATCTACAAATTTTATGGATGAATATTAATATATATTTAATGAATATATATGATACTTATATAATTATTTTATTTCACCCACCCCCAACCACATGGATTTGGTGTGAAAATTATTACATTGGAATACGACACAAGGAATCTTATCCTGAAGGCCCGAATAGTTTAGTATTCATGGTAAATTGGATACATACATGAGTCTTGTATTTCATTTGAAAAAAATTCAAGATTTTTTTTCAAGAAAGTAATTATTATCTATATAATATAAATTCATAAAATTCATAATAATTTTTATGAATGGATATAATGTATGTTTATGCTCAAATGATCATTTATGGTTAAGTATTTCAGAAGCTATTATAAATAAATAAACATAATACATTTGTAATGATAAATATCTAAAAAAAATTACATATAAATAACATTAATATCATGATAATATATGGAATAATATATATATAAAAAGATAAATAACTGAAAAACATTAAATTTTATCAATAAACTAAGACTTAAATTCATCCTGTAATAATATCATTGTGATAATATCATAGAAAACTGTAACTGAAATTTTTATGAAAGAATTTCATTTTTATTGTATATTATGTATCAGGAAAAATATATATCTACCATTAATACATTTCACGATATGGTTAGAAAATATTTGGTAAACACTCATCTATTTTGAATAACTCAATTAGAACGACATGGTGAAAACTCATCTGGTTCAGACAAGTGAATTGATTTCTAAGGCATGTCGATGCATCATGGTGCTATTTGTAACAAGACACCACCCACGATTTCCATAAAATACAATGTTTATATATCAAATTACCAATTTAATTCATGAAAAAAGTTATATATCATCAAATAATTTTATTAAATAAAGAATAAATATTAGTTAATTTTCCCAAGATAAAAAAAATAAATTTCGTTGCAAAAATTTGTATATATAAATGAGACATTGTTTAAAAAGTAAATATATTCATGAAAAATAATATTTTTATTTAAGATAAATTTTATGTAACCACCCCAAAATTCTATACATAATTTTATTATAAAAATATTTTAATAAATTGATTAAATTAGGATTAAAATAATAATAATATTTTTATGATGAGTTTCCATTAAAATAATAAATGAAATTCAATGTTTTAATTAGTTTGATTATATATTAATATTTATAATTAATTATATTTAATATTTATAGTTTTGAAATTAATATTAGAAAAATACTATTTTGTAGTATTATTTTGATTAAAGACTATTTTAATATATTCTATGATAATAATTATTTCACCTGATGTAATTATTAATTATTATATATGAATACATGAATAATTTGGTTTTATAAATTTTGATCTTCCAAAAAAATGTTATATATATATTTATATAATGCTACAATTATTATTTTTTAATTATGATTTATGATTAAAATATTTTAAATTATGAAAAATTAGTTTCAATAAATATATTATAATTATGATTGTTTTATCAAATATTTTTAAAATAATCACTTTAATAAAACTATTACAATTATTAATTTTGTTATACTATATGATGATATATTTTTATATTAAAATTATACAAATAAAATCTGAAACTACTATATTATAATATTTTTATTTTATGTGTAAAAAAATAGAGTAATACAATAAAATGAGAAATGATTTAAAAAAAAAGTAAAAAAAATCATCAAATGGGGGGGATTCACATAGTGTGCCATGGGTTAGGGATGACTCTCGAGGGGGAAATATGATGAATGATAGTTAAGAGTTTCAGTCAAGGGTTCCAAGCTATGATGTGCATCTGAGAGCTGAGGTCTTCATAGGGGAGTCCGATCAGGAGATCCAGCTTCAGTTTCGACCAAGAAAAGACTGGCCGCCGGCATGAGAAGACTGATCGATGAAGTCCAATTGTCATCAGTGGGATTCAATTATGGTTAGTGTTTTAATTTCTTCCACAGGGTTGATGATTTAATCTCAAACCGTGTTAGAGATGGAGGAAGAATGTGAGTTAGGGTTTCTAATACATGGAGGGTTCTTATTCTTCTTCAACTTACTGAAGTAGGTTTCTCACTTTTCATTTTAGGTGTTTTGTCTAATTTTCATTGTTGGATCAACTGTATTATTATCCAACTATTAACTAAAAACATTGTTTCCATTTCTTAAATATTTATGTTCTGATGTATACTGCAACTGATTCGATATCCAAATATATTTTTTTGATTCATTGTCAAGTATTATATATTTTTTTACTTTGATTTAATGGACATTTTATAATGGATCTATCATTGTCTCTGGAACTAGTCCCATTCCATTTTCATCCACATAATTTTGAATACACAAATAATGGATTTAATCATCATTCTCTACAATCATCATTTTCGAGTTGTTTGAACAATATAATGAAGATCTATAAGGTAATGTATAATTATATATTATTTTCCGATTTTATTGGTATGGATAATTTTGATTAAATTTAAATAAGTACACACTTGACTATGTCATATAAATTTATTTAAGGAAATGTTTTGTTTAAATTTTTTCAAAACATATGAGATTGAATTTAATATAAGTGTTATATTCATGTTTTTATAATGCATTTATGGATAAAATTTATATCATAAGGAATCATTTTATTGAATCATGATTCATGTTCAGGAAATCAATTTTAGGGGGTTATGTATTTTATTATACATATTTTGTTCAATTTATTTATTTATCATGTTATGAATTTATATTATAATTTCTAGGATATACACACACACACAAACACACACACACACATATATATATATATACATAAATGTATATCTATCTAATTGGGTTTAATTATTTTATGATCTAATAATGATATATAATATAATTTATTTGTTTAAATTTAGTTGAATTTGGCATAATGAGTGATTTCATTTGAAAATATAATTATTCTCAAGGATTATTGATTTTATGTCTGATTTAAACACCCTTAATCTACACACATATATATACATATATAATAGTTCTTTTTAAATTGTATTTCATATTAATTCTTTCAATGTATATTCTCATTTATCAATGTTTTTCTCAAATATGATTTTATTCTGCAATGAAGAGAGTTATAAATTCAATGAAAATTATATATATATAAGGATTATAGTTATCTTTATAATTTTATTTCCATGTTTCTAAAAATATGCATTTCAAGTCATTACTATGGATGTTGTATCTTCATATAATCTGATCCATGTTTTTATGCATGACATCGACATACATTGCACTCGTAATAAACTCAGGTTTTCCAGTTAAATTTTAATAATTATTTCTATGATTTTCAAGCACATGAATTTCATCAATAATTGAAATCTCATATTTAATATGTTTATTTATATTCATATGGTTGTAATATGGATATTTTTTATGACCAATTATTTATATGAATAGAAACGGTATTCCATAAAAGAAATAATGAATACGTGGGTTGTAAGATCATATCATTTTCTGGTGTCATCTTAGGTGTTTTTTCTTGTACTTTTGGAATATTTCAAGTGCCTTTAACTTCGATTACTGGCTTGGGGTTCATTTGGGTGAACTTTTGAGGAAACAAATGGCAGTGGCATATACACGGTTTGCACATGGTTTGAAAAACCATGCGACCAAACCATGCCATCCATAAAAAACTGGACAGAGGGGTCCAACTGGGTGGCACATGGGTTTCCCTAACCGTGTGCCTCTGCATAAGAAACCATGCAAGTGGTTTTTTAATTACAAAAATTCATTTTTAAACCACCCAAACCCCCCCGAGACGCCCATATTTTGAACTTGTCTTGGGTTTGATGAATTCTAGGTGTTTCTAAAGCCTCCCGAAGAGATTCCAAGTTGATCTAAACACCTTTCTTTGAGATTGAAAGACCGAATTGAAGATCTGCTCTCCTCACGGTATGTGGATTTCCTCCTGTTTCTTTTCCCATTCGTTTCTATACATTTCCATGATATTTTCATATAAGATCCTCACATTTTTCTTGGATATAAACCTTTGATTTATGTTCTATATCTAGGATTATAGATCTAGGTCTAGTTTTTCAAGATCTTGATGCCTTTGATCTTAATTATAGTTTTAGGGATTTAGATTCGGATCTTGTTCGGCGATGTTGTGCTGCTCAGATTTTGGGGATTTCCATTGGGATAATATCCATCAATAAACTGAGGTAGGTTGTCTAAATCGAACTCCTCTAGTCCTGATTTATGAATTGTGTGTGAGTTATGAAAGTTCTAGATTCCTTTGATAATTGAATTCCTAAATTAGAGTAATTAGGAATATGGATTTGACATGTGTTTTACCTTGGTGGATAATTGATGATTGATCACAGAACATATGAAGGTGTTTGACCAAATTCATCTTTTGGAGATTTGATATTGTAGTTTTGATATTAAATTGAATGTGGAATGTTAATTAATTGGGGGGAATTAATTATGGAATGAGGTTTGGATTTGAATGATAATTGATTGTGAGAATTAATTACGTGTCATGATGTTAATGAAAGATAATTAATTGGGAGAATTTATTATGTTTCATGATGTGATTAAATATAATTAATTTTGAGAATTAATTATGACTTTATGGTCTTGAAATGGACAATTAATTGTGAAAAATAATTATGGAATGAAATTGGTTTAGATTGATTAAATAATTGATGAATTAATTAATGGGTTATGTGATTAGTCAATTTTTAAATTAACTAATGGACTTTGAAATGTTTAAATAATCATTGGATTAGTAAATTAATAATGTGAAAAATCTAATAGAATTAAAGAATTATTAAATGGATGTGATTTTTTGGTGCTAGGCATGGAGTCCAAAACTGATTATAAGTTGGGACACAGATATGGAATTCCTCCCAAATAGTTATCCCTGATTGAGATTTTGGAGTTCTGGGCTTGACGACCTACACTCAAAGAGATTTGTGGTGCTAGGAATGACGTCCTAAAACAAATGATTAATGATAATAATGAATTATGATTCATATGAGATTTGGGGTGCTATGAAAGATGACTTATACCAAATGATTAATGATAATGAATGATTATTCAAATGGGAAACTTGAATTGAACATGACCTAATGTGAGGATTAAATATTAAGTGATAACGTGATAACTGATTAAAATACGCATTTTATTTATTGGTTCATTAAACTTCATGCACTGTCTTTTGACTAGACTTGTTTTAGACACCGTTGGTGGTGGCTTACTGAGTTTTACTCACACCCTATTCAGGCCTCCAGATCAGCACATGAGTAGGCTTTGTTATTGCAGGACTAGATAAGGGCAAGGCCAGTTGATAGGTTGTTGTTTGGGATTGGAGCATGGGAGAGGGAACCAGATGTGGTTCGAGACTTGTTTGGAAGTCGTTGTGTCTTTAAATTTAGTTTCATTGTAGACACATGACATTTTCATTAGTATAACATGATTTTATATTCATTTGTGTATTGTATTCTCATGATTTTCTTGTTTTATGACATGCATTTTTTTGGTTATTTATATACTCTTTCAAACTTAGTTATTTTTTTTAATTCTTGTGGTGTTTTATTCTGATCACAGAGTGTATAGTCTTCCTAAGACTGATTTTCCAGACCCTCACTACTACTTTCCACCATCTGGCATACAAAGAGGCTCTCTTGAGGGCATGTGGCCAACCAACTTGGGGAACCTTTTAGTGTTTCATGGGTTGGTACGTCACAATGTGGTATCAAGGGAGTTTTATTTTCTTTATTCTTACTATTTTGGGAAGGGTTGAAAGGATACTAGGAAGAGTCGAGGCTTGGTAATGAGCTCATGCATGGGAGTTGCGAACCCATGTACGAGGGAAAATCCAATTACTCAGGGGGGGATTGTTGTGATTGCTATTTTTTGTTATAGTTGTATATTATTTAACCTTGGGTGATGCACTTATGGTGCGATGTGATTTTGTATTGAAAATTTTTAAATTTTGATTCAGGTCCTGAAGAGGCACGATAGTTGAGTCTGCATGCATCATTCTAGTCACTCAGGGTTGTTATGACTTGCCTCATTCTAGCAACTCATGGGAAAATGGGTTATGGGTATGTTGTTAAACATGAATTGTTTTTCCTTGTTACGAGATTGGAATAATGATGAGAAATTAGAATAAATGGGTGTCTAATGAGTTCCTTAATTAATGAAATGAGTATGAGAAATTAATTAATTTTTTAATTAATTAAGTTAAAATAATGCGATTAATTAATGGTTTAATTATTTAATGAGAATGAATATACCCTTTTAAACCATGACATAAAAGTATGATGGTTAAATGTAGTGATAAGGCCTTTGTGTTGACTATGTGGTGAGAAAAGGGAGAAACGAAACATTGAAACTTGTTGTTTTAGTTTCATCCCCTAGGTAAATGTTATAAGGTTACGTTATGAGACCTGGGACGTGTGTTTGTCTTTGTTGGAGTATTCCTCCACGATGCATGTTGAGGGAGATACCAAAGAGTATGGCCCAGAAGAAACATACAGATATGGAGCATGAGGCACCATTGATGAAAGATGAAAAATAAGAGGAATAGTTCCAAGAGAAATTCACTAGTTTCATGAAGTTCATGGAGAGAGACCTAGGGTGAGTTCTGAAAAGCATGTCTTAGTTGACAAGGGAGTCTCAGTAGTAGTACCCTCATACTCTTACTCAAGAGGGTGGACCTAAGAGAGCTTAATTATACATTGAATCCATAGAGAATATACTTGACCATTTTGAGACTATGGCTAAGAGGAGGGTCATGTTGGCTGCTTATATTCTGTGGTATTCCACAAAGAGATGGTGAGACATTTTGGAATGATCTAGACAGACTGACAAGATGTTATGGAAGGACTTTCTGGATATGTTCTTAGAGAACTTCTACCCAGATATGCTGATGCAAGAGAACACATCAAAGTTTATGCATCTAACACAAGGAAGAATGTCTACAATGAAGTATGCTGAACGTTTCACAGATTTACATTGTTTTGCTCTAACTTTGGAAGCAGATAAGGCATCTTTGGAAAAATAATTTTAGGATGGACTTCAGTGTGAAATTAAGTCTCATGCTAATATCTTTAGGGTGAAGAAATTTTAGCAAGTGGTTAATAAGGCTCTCAATTCAGAGGGGAACCTGAAAAAGGATTCCAGTACAGGACAGGTAGCTTGATGACTAGGGATTATGCCTTCCAAGAGCAATAAGCACCATCATGAGAACCTTAGTCATGGTAGTGGAAGTCAAGGTGGACCGTTAGGAGGAACTGTTACACCAGACCATTCTAATGTGATTTTCCACCAGTGTACCTGCTAGGGAAACTATCGTACACATTGTCCTTGACCACCACTGGAGTGCCAATTTTGTGGAAAGAAGGGACACCAATAGAAGAATTACAGGGAGAAACAATATGATGGTGCTGAGGGAGCAGCAGGATAGATTCAAAGTATGGGAAGGGGGTCTTCTGCAATATATTGGCCGGGTAGTTGAATTTCTACTAAAATAGGTGATAGAGAAAGTGGGTGTGGTGCTTTAGGATATGATCTCCCTTACTGGCAGAGTGATGCTACTCAGGGGAGTCAGAATACACCACATGGAAGTGGGGTAGAACATATACATGCAGTGTAGCCTACACTTGTGAAGAGAGAGGCTAGACCATCGATAGTGAGAGGTACTAATCTAGTTTATTCTACTTTAGCTACTTCCTTGTTTGCTACTGGTGCCTCTCATTCCATTTTATCTGAAAATCATGTTAATGGAATGATCATGGAGGTGGAGTCTATGAGTAGAATGATTAATATCGATACAACATTGGCAACACAAACTAGGGATATATGTTTATGTAAGGTATTTTTTCTAGATATCAAAGAATTTCATTTCCTTTAGGATATCTATGTCTTTGATATAATGGGATTTGATCTGATTATGGGTATGGATTGGATAGTCGCATACTGAGCCCACATATATTTTTATCATAGGAGAGTGACCTTTTTATCTCTTAAGGGTAACCAATTAGCCCTTTGTGGAGAATGGGATATCCATGCCGAAAGAGCTATGCCTTTTACTCATCAAATGGGAGAGCTCAGAACCCATGTTTCTAGTCTTTTTTTGGATGATGGGTGTGTTAGGGAAGACGTCCTTCCACTAGTAGTAGAAAAATTTCAGGATGTATTTCCTAAAGACTTTACGGGTTTACACCTGAGAGAGATGTGGAATTCACTATTAATCTCATGATGGGGGCTGATCCAGTATCTATTCCACTGTACATAATCACACTGATTGAGATTCAAGAGCTCAAAACTTAGTTGGAGGAGTTTTAGGATAAAGGGGTTATCCATCCAAGTATGTTTCCTTGGGGATCACAAGTTTTTTTTCAAAGAAGGTCGATGGGATTTTATGCATGTTTTTAAATTACCGAAAGTTGAACAAAATGTCTATGAAGAACCGATATCCACTTCTCTGTATTGACGATCTATTTGACAAGATTAAGGGGGATAGTGTGTTCTCAAAGATCGATCTAAGATCAGGGTATCATCAGTTGAGAGTTCAGACTTTTGGTATACCAAGAACTACATTCAAGAGCAGGTATGTCTTTGATGAGTTTGTCGTAATTCAATTTGGGTTGATAAAATCTCCTACAGTGTTTATGGCCTTGATGAACATGATCATTCATCCATACTTAGATTAGTTGTGGTGGTGTTTTTGGATGACATCTTAGTGTACTCTAAGACTCATGACAACCGTGCCCAACATAATGGCATCATCCTAAGTACACTAAGAGAGAATTGGATACATACCACGATATGAAAATGTCAATTTTGGATTTACAGGGTACATTTTTTGGGGAACATCATCTTGGAAGAGGGAGTGGAAGTGGACCTAGAAAAAGTGAATGCAGTGATTTCATGAGAGAATCCCAAAAATGTATTTGAAATTCGAAGGCTTTTGGGATTAGATGGTTATTATAGGAGGTTTATCCATGAAATTTCTTGAATGACTACAT
Source organism: Viscum album (assembly GCA_963277665.1). NCBI lineage: Eukaryota > Viridiplantae > Streptophyta > Magnoliopsida > Santalales > Viscaceae > Viscum > Viscum album. Next base: position 2,080,267,354 of record OY728126.1, read on the forward strand.
CGCTTACTAGTTTGACAGTGAAAGGGTAAAAGTTTGTTTGGACAGAAGAATGCGTGAATGCTTTCCAGGAGTTGAGGAAGCGCTTGACGTTGCCCCAATTTTGGTATTACCTTAGTCGAGTTTGGAGTACATGATGTATAGTGATACTTCTGGGGTCGGATTCAGATCCAGGATGATGCAAGGGGATAGGGTCTTTTCTTATGGGTCACGACAGTTGAGGGAACATGAACATAGTTACCCTTCGCATGACCTCATGTTGGCTTCCATGGTTTATGATATGAAGTCTTAGTGACACAATCTTTTGTGTGAAAAGTTTATATTTTTTACCGATCATAAAAGCATAAAGTATATCTTTTCACAGCGTGACATGAGCCATCAATAGCGAAGATGGGTAGAGTATATGCAGTCCTTTAATTTTGAACTGACATATACTCCTTGGAAAGGTAATAGTGTGGCTGATGCCTTGAGAAGAAAAACTCAGACTCAGTTGGTACATGAGTCGAGCACAGAGTGGAAGATGAATACTTTGCTAGCGTAAATTCATGTGGTAGTTCATGAGAGTTAGAGTAAGATGACTTCAGTTTCTATAGCAATGAACTCTACAATTTTGAGATGGATCTGGGACATGTAGTATGAGATTGCGGATTGTTTTTCCTAGAGGAAAATCCTTGAAGGTGGGGAGACTCCTTCAGACTAGAAAATAGAGGAGGAAGAAATCATCTATGTGAAAATTAGGTTTTTGTGCCTATAAGTATGTGAGATGATCTCATGTTAGAATTTCATGATTCAATGTGGGTTGTGCATCTTACCGTGGAAAAAAAGTACCATGACCTTCAAAGATTTTTTTGGTGGCCAGGAAAAAAAAGTAGATAGTAGGGTTAGTAACAAGATTATTCAACTGTCAATAGTTGAAAGAAGTGCATCAATGACCTGGAGTCCTATTGCACCCATTAACTATTTTGGAATGAATGTCGGATGGTGTGACTATGGATTTTTGGGTTGGACTTCCAAATGAATTTTGGAATAATGATTCTATTTGGGTCGTTTTGGATCAACTAACGAAAGTAGAACACATATTTCATATCAAAGAAACCTTTATAATAGAGTAGTTGGGAGAACAATACATGAGAGATATAGTTCGTTTGCATGGGGTACCTTGTAATATAGTTTCAGATCATGATTCACGCTTTACTTCATGCTTCTGGAAGGGAATTCAAAAAGCACTTGACACACAAGTTCTATTATGTATGACCTTCCACCCATAGACAGATGGCCATTCGGAGCATACTATACAGGTGTTAGAGGATATGATAAGATCATGTATGCATGAATTTGGTGGTTCTTGGGAAAAGAACTTGGATTTAGTTGATTTCACCTATAACAACAATTATCCTGAAACATTATAGATGGAACCATATGAGTATCTTTATGGTAGAATTTTTAGATCACTACTATGTTGGTTAGATGCGGGTGAGTTAGAGCTATTGGGAACAAGTATTTTTCAGGAGACATCAGAGCAGGTACATATGATTTGAATGTGTATGGATATGGCTCAGAGTAGGTAGAAGTCGTATGCCGATAAACGGATATGACCCCTAGATTTTACCTTGGGTGACCGTGTATTCATTCGTGTGTCACCTAGATTTGGTCACCAAAGGATACAAAGGCAACAAAAGTTAGCACCACGGTTTGTGGGACCGTTAGAGGTATTGGAGAGAATTGGGCCGATGGCGTACCGATTAGCAATTTCTCAAAAATTCAGTGATATGAATGATGTTTTCCATGGGTCACAACTATAGAGGTATCAAATGAACCCTCCTCATGTGATTGATGTGGAGGAAGTTGACCTTGAGTTTGATACGTCTTTTTAGGAGCATCTGGTATATATGTGGGGTCGTAGTGATAAAGTGTTATGGGGAAGGAATATGTCATTAGACCATGTGTTATGGAAACATGGAAATGATCAAGAGGAAACATGGGAACAGGAAGAAGATATGAGGGATCAATGGCCCAATATTTTTTGTTCGGAATCATAGTGATGTTCGGGAGTGCAGCTTGAGGATGAGCTGCTATAGGGTGGGGAGATTGTAAGATACTGACCTTTTCTGGTGTCATATGAGGTGTGTTTTTAGGTAAATTTTGAAGATTTTATGTACCTATAACTTTGAGTAGTGACTTGGGGTCCATTTTGGTGAACATTTAAGGATGAAAAGGATAGATTCTGTGCATGTCTTGGGAATGTTTTGACAAAACATGTGACCAAACTGTGCCAAGAGTAAGAATATAGATAGAGAGGTCTGTACGGTTTGCACATGGTTTAAAAAACCGTGCAACCAAACTATGCCATCTATGAAAAACTAGAAAGAGGGGTCTGCACAGTTGGAACATGGTTTGGCATAACCGTGTTCCTCTTCTCAAGACATCATGTGCAAGAGATTGTAATTCTAAAAATCATTTTTAAAACCACCTAAACCCCTCGGTACTCCCATATTTTTAACTCGGCTTGGGATTAACAAATTCTAGGTGTTTCCAAAGCTTCCGGAAGAGATTCCAAGGTGATCTGAACACAGTTAATTGAGATCCAAAGCTTGTATTGAAAATCTTCTCTCCTCTCGGTAAGTGGATTTCATCTCACTGCTTCTCACATTATTTATCTAACTTTCCATGATCTTTTCATGGAGGATCTTCACCTTTTTCTTGGATCTAAACCTATGAGTAAATATATAGATATATGATTGTAGATCTAGATCTAGTTTTTCAAGATCATGAGGCTATTGATAATAATTTTTGTTTCAGGGATTTATATTCAGATTTTGTTTGTTGACATTGTGCCTCTCAGGTTTTGGGGATATCCATTAGGCTAACTTCCATCAATTAACTGAGGTAGGTGACCTAAATCAAACTCCCATAGTCATTATTTATGATATGTGTATGAGTTATGAAATTTCTAGATTCCTTTGATAATTTAATTCTTAAATTTAAGTAATTAGGAATAGGGATTTGACATGTGTTTTTCATTGGTGGTTAATTGACGATTCATCACGGAACAACTGAAGTGGGTTGCCCAAATTGATCAATTAGAGATTTTATATTGTATTTGAGATATTAAATTTTATAGGGAAGTTTAATTAATTGTGGGGAATTAATTATGGAATTATGTATGGATTTGAAAGATAATTGATTGTGAGAATTAATTATGTGCCATGATGTTGAAAAACAATTAGTAATTGGGACAATTAATTATGTGTCATGATGTGATTAAAGATAATTAATTGTTAGAATCAATTATGACATGATGGTTTTGAAGTGGATAATTAATTGTGAAAAATTAATTATGGAATGAAAATAATTTTGATTTATTAATTGGTTGATGAGTTAATTAATGTGTTATGTTATTAGTTAAATGTATAATTAACTAATGACATTGGAAATGTTTAACTTGTCATTGGATTAGTAAATGAATAATGTAAAAATTCTTGAGAATTAAAGAATGATTAAATGGATATGATTTTGTGGGGCTAGGAATGACATTCTAGATTGATTATAAGTTGGGACTTGTATATGGAGTTCCTCCCCAATAGTTATCCATGTTTGAGATTTTGGAGTGCTAGGCATGGTGACATACACTCAAAGAGATTTTTGGTTATAGGAATGGAGTCCTACACCAAATGACTAATGATAATAATGAATAATTATTCAAATGTGATTTGGGGTTCTAGGCATGATGAACTACACTAAATGATTAATGATAATGAATGATGATTCAAATGGGAAACATGAATTGAACTTGGAAAAATGTGATGATTAAATATTAAATGAAAATGTGATAACCATTTATAATATTCATTTTCTTTATTACTTCATTAAACCGTATTCAATATATTTTGACTGGACACGTTTTAGGAACCATTGGTGGTGTCCTACTGAGTTGTACTCACACCCTATCTGAGCCGCATGATCGGCACACGATCAGACTTTGTTGTTGTTGGAATGGATAAGGGAAAGGCCCTGTGATTGGTTGATGTTTGGGATTAGAGCATGGGAGAGGGAACCAAACATGGTTCAGGACCAATTTGGGAGTCGTTGAGTCTTTACATTTAGTTTCATTATAGACACTTGACATTTTCATTGGCATACCATTCTTTACCTTTCATCCGAGTATTGTATTATCATGATTTCGTTATCCTATGACATGGATTTGTCCTTGTTATTTATATACACTTCCGCACTAGTTATTTTTATTTGCTTATGCAGGTTTTTTATTATGAGAATAGAGGGTATAGTCTGCCCAAGAATGATTTAGTAGACCCTCACTACATGTCAACACCCTCTGGCGTACGAGGATGCACGCTTGAGATCATGTGGCCAACCAGCTCGGTGCACAATTCAGTGGTTCCCAGGTCAGGACATCACATGGGATGTTTATACAAAGTCTTATGTTATGAGTTTTGGTTGTAACCATACTCTCAAGTGATATTCAATGAATGTTCTCAAATTTATGCATGTACATACTAATATATATATATATATATATATAAGTGTGAATGTGTATCCTAATGTAGTGACTTATTTTCAAAATTAAAAAATCCAATGAAAATATATATAATTAAAGAAATCATAAAATTTATTCCGAAAATATGGAACTTGTATATTATAAATATGGAATGTCATTGGGGAGTGAACCCATCCTTCGTAAAGTGTTTAGGCTGAAGACATCATTCATCATTTCAAGTGGCCTTAGAATATTGTTTTTTCAGAAGCATTCATAATGTTTTCTGAAAAACACTGGATTATGTTTGAGAATTTCAAACATAAGTATTTCCAAAATTTATATAGTATGTCTAAGACGTATTTAATTTCAAATAATATTCTAAAAAGTTTATTTAAAAAAATATTAATTTTTTTTCAAAATAATATTTTATAAAGATATATCAAAGGTTTTCAAATGAATTACTGGGAAATGTAACGCTCAAACCTTGTTTTAAAATACATTTCATAGGTCAATTTGTAGTCCAAATATGGATGTCCTCATTTTTTAACACACATGGAAGTGAGGTTCGCTATTTTTTGATTAATTTTATTACAACTTTGTGAAATTGTAATCTTTTATCTAACTCTCCAGAACATAGAATTATAAAATGTCCTTTATTTTGTAATGTTCTAAGGATGGGTTTTTAAAATTGGTATATGAGGTACAATATAGACATCTTTGGAGATTAGAATTTTCCATCTAATGGTATATTATAGAAGATTAGATGTCCTAGTTTATCTTAATTCTAAAGAAGAAAATTCAGAAATTTTCTAGAATTCAACGAATGAATTACGATGATGCAATTATTTTGAGGGGAAAATAATGTAATACCCCTGAAATTATAAAAATAAATTTATTATAAAAATATTTTAATAAATGGCGTAATTTATGATTAAAACAAACTCATAATATTTTTATGACGACATTCCTTTAAAATTATAAATGTAATTATGTTTTTTAATTAATTTGATTATAAGTTAATAATTATAATATACTGTATATACTAATTATATTTTTCTAATTAATATTCTAAAAATACCATTTCATAGAATTATTTTTTTTACAGAATATTTTAAATATTCATATTTTAATGCATGTTATGTTAATAATTATCTCATCTAAAATAATGATTAATAAATATATCTGAATATACAAATAATTTTGGTTTTATAAATTTTAATTTTTCAAATAAAATGTTATCTATACATATATATGACTCTAAAATTATTAATTTTTAATTTTTATTTATGATTAATTTATTTATAATTATGAAAAATTAGTTTAAATAAATAAATTATATTTCGGATGGTTTTATCAAATATTTATAAAATAACCATTTTCATTAAAATATTACAATTATAATTTTTGTTATACAGTATGATAATATATTTTAATATTTAAATTATAAAAAAACTGAAACTATTATATCATAATATTTTAATTTTATGAGTAAAAAATGGAGTAATTTAAAAAAATAAGACAAAACGATAATGGGGGGGGGGGGTCTGAGCTTTGTTTGTTGCCAGATAGGGTCGACCATTGAGGGGAAAGATGAAGACTAATAGTCAAGTGTTTCAGACTATGGTTCCAGGTCGAGCCACGCATCAGAGAGATATGGTTATCAGAGGGTTGTCCAAGCAGTAGATCTAGATTCTATTTTGACCATGAGAGGACCAACCACCAGCATGGAAAATCGACTGATGAGGTATGTGTGTTGTCAATAGGTTTCAATAAAGGACATGGTTTTAATTTTCACCACTAGGTTGATGATTCAAGCTCAAATTGAGCCAGCGATGGTGGATGAATGTGACATAAGGATTTTGAATCTCATGGAGCATTCTGATTCTACTTCAACCTACCAAGGTAGGTTTCTCACTTTTCTTTTTAGACATTTTTTCCAATTTTCGTTGTCAGATATCCTATATTTTGATTGAAGTGTTAACAAAAAACATTATTTTTTTTGATTTTTTAGTCTGATGTATTCGACAACTGATTCGATATCCAATTATTTTTGACGATTATTTTTCAAGTCTTCTATCATTTTTCTTTGTTTGAATATTAATTTTATAATAGATCTGTCAATTCTTCTAGTGTTGGTCCTGTGTCGTTTTCTCCCGGATAAATATGAATACTCAAATAAGTTATTTATTCAGCTTGTTTTGTATGCCTCATTGTGTCGCTTTTTGAAAAATAATATTAAGGGATGCAAAAAACATATGTTGTTTTGAAAGTGAAAGGGGAAAACCTTTTATTCAGTGTGGGAGAGTGTGTTCCCTGCACATTGTCCTTCCTCATCTATCTACCAAGAACACTATAACCCCATTTTCATTTTTTTGGGTTCTATGGTAAGGGATAATTATCGATTATTTTCAAATTTTTTTGGTATGGATTATTTTTCATACAATTTATATAAGTATAGACTCAAATATATTTTTTAAACTCATTTATGAATTTTTTTAATACTTTTCAAAACATATGAGATTGTATTTAATATAAGTTTTAGGTTCTTTTTTTATATGGGATCTATGGATCACATTTATTTGATAAGGAATCATTTTATTGATTTACAATTCCTGTTCTAGAAATATAATGTAAAAGGTGTTGTATATTTTATTGTATATATTTATGAATATTTTGAATATAACTATTTTCCAAAGTGATATATTCATTCTAAACTATAAGTAATTTAAAATAATATTTTAAAATTGGTATTTATAAATATGTTTACAAAATTATTTTCAAAAGAATTTTTATAAGGATTTACCTAAGGGTTATAAACCACATACTGAGAAATTTAATGCTTATCCCTTATTTTAAAATTCTATTCACAGATCTCTTTGAAGTACTATGATGGACATCATTATTTTTTTGTGCACATTGAAGTAATGTTGGATTTTTTTGTTTAATTTTATTTAAACTACGATAAATTATTAGCTAGTATCTAACTCTGTATAACCTAGACCAATAAAATTTCCTCTTTTGTGTAATGTTCTAAGGTCGGGTCGTTAAATTTTTTGTCTACAGGAAATGGTATAATTCAAGGAAATGTTAATGACTACTAAAATGAATCAAGTAAGTAAATTTATATACATTCCTTTTCCAAAATTATCATAAAACCTATAGATTAAGAACAAGGATGGTATTAAAAAAATGTAAACCCATTGGAGTAATAATAAAGGGGTGTTGTCATTGAAGAATATAAATACCATAAAAGATCATTGGAAGAATTCTTGAGGAAAATATCATTCTAATTGTGAAAATCCTTTTTCAAAACTAAACAATCCAAATTATATTTTAAAATAAATCATTAAATATATAAAATAAACATAATAACTTTGACTGGTCATGATGGATAATACTTTCCTTATAAACACACATGTTAAAACAAATATTTCATTCAATTTTTCAGAAAAATAGAAATCAGATTTTTTATGAAATTGACTTGAATATTCATTTCAAATAATAAATAATAAATTATAAAATGGTCCAAATTTTCATTGATACATTATTTGTAAATGGGTTAAAACCATTTTTGAAAACATTTTTATAAAATAGTGTTTTGGAAGAAAACTTATTTTTGAGTTAAATGATAAAAGAAGTCACAAATTATTAATATAGATTTATAAAAAATGTAATATAAAAAAGTTTTGAAAATGATACTAGTACATTAAAATATTATGCCTAAACAGATAAGAATAAAATTAAATTGTTTCATTAGATATTGATAATATAATAAAAAATAGCTGTTAGAATGAGATTATGAAATAAACCCTTAGAATGATCATAACATTTAGGTGACGATTAATAATTGAATTGATTATTTATATCAAAACATAATCAACATAAAACAGTATAAAACAAAACATAATATTGTCAAGAGTATTTACGCACAAAATCCTAGAATTTAAAAGATAAATAAGAAGTAATAAATCCCCCTGAAAAGATATTGAGTGATGATATTTTTTTCCATCATGTATCTTTTATGTCAAAATACATTGGGATAAAATAATTAAAATTAAAAATAAAACAACCATGATTTTTTCATGTATCATGATATTACATATCTAAGGGTTAGTATATACACTATATAAAATAAATTATGTACATTACATTGAAATATACAACAAGGAAGGGAAATTCAGATTATGTCAATTACATCACACTCTGTTTTGGTAGTTTAATGATTTTAATCATATTATTACTATATTAATGAACCATATATAAATTTATAATATAATATATGATCACTTTATAACATATTATCACATGTTCGTTAATTATGTTTCAGTATTTTCATTGTTTCGAGTGTTAATTACATTGTTTTCTCATTCGTCGTAATTCATGAAAGATCTAGTTCATGTGCATAGTATATAATAGCATAATATATAAAATAATAATCATTAAATAAGTATAATATTTAAACCTCAATTATTATTTTATGACCAATCATGAATAATAGGTTTGAAAATTATGTATGTTACGATTAAATAGATGGGTGACCGTATATAAGCATTAGTAACATTTTAATTTGTAAAAGTTCATTATATAATTATGTTATGAAATATTTAATCTTTAAATAGCTCTAATAATAAAATAAATACATTATTATATCTTTAGATATATTTATATATATCAACTATTTGGTGTGGGGATGAATATAGAGTCATACAGTTCATGAAGGTGGTAGTCTACACATACGTGGATGATGTTATCGTTGTCATTTGGGTAAAAATGTAAGAAGTCGAATTATATATTAACATCCAAGAATGATAAAAGTTTCAAAAATATATTAATTATGTTATTTATATCACATGTATTTTATCTCTATCCATATTACATTCCATGAAAAACATTTGGAAAAAACAAACCACGTCGCTTAATAAGGCAGTAGTCCATCGTACCCATAAGTGATTTTATCACATCCCCCATGTAATGAAATGTAATATATATATATATATATGATATAAAGACTCTATATGTATAATTATGTTATTAAAATCATGTATATATATTATATATCCATCATCATTATCAATCATGAGAGGTGGTAATGAAAAAAGGAATGACATCAGTTCATAAGAAGATTATCTTTCGTAAGCTTGAATGATTGTTTCATAAACCATATGATGGATGTGGGGATGATTTTATGCCATTAAAATAATATAAAAACAAATAATTATATGGAATACAATAGTTTTATTATATAATCATTGTTTAATAAGAATTTAATGAGGAGAATGATGAAATAAAAAAACACTTGTTCAAAGAATGTTAAATACTATTTAGGTATCCTCCTTAGGAATGAACCAATATCCTTATAAAGTTTTATTTCATTCATGAATAATTTATATTGGATTATATTAATGTTTTTGAAGTGATTTTGGATTGGATTGGCCAAACTAAAAGGGTGTTAGTGCGTGAAGAAGAGAGGAGAGAGTGTGGCCTTTTATAAGTGAGGTGAGTGGCACACATGTAATTTTTTAAAATAAAATGGTGTACCCATATTTGATACAATAAAAAATCATTAAAAACATACTATTATTTATACTTATAAATTCTAGGTCCATATATGTCCATCTAATATAGTCTAGACAAGTTTTTAGTCCATTTTAATCATTTTTTTATTTTAAACCCCCAGTACGTCCATTTTTACCTTAACCATGGTATAATATAATTTATTGTCATATTAAATATGTAATAAAGGTTTATATATTCCATTATATCAACTGGAAAATATTAATTTATAATAATTCTCATAGAGTCGATGAGTAATCGGGTGTTCAAAGGTAAATTTTTAAAAGTTTACAATGTTTCTATATAAAAAATTAAATTTAAAATTAATCCTAGTCACTTAAACAATAATATTACATTTATAATAAATTTAATTTTTATTTATAACTAATTAATAATATAATTTAATTTTTTATATAATTTTAAAGAAAATTCATTTTTTAATTTTCATTGAAAAATAAAATATTTCTGAAAATGTCCCAAAAACACACCATAATATAATAATGTTATTATGATTCAAAAAATTATTTTAATTTTATCAAATATACTTCATATAAGTTGTAATAATTAATTTTAAATCATTTCTGTAAAGTAAAACTAAACCATATTTTTGAAATAATATAGTTTTTCTCGAAAGCCTTACATTTTCAATTAAATGGTTCAAATTTTATTTATCATCAATATAAAAAGATTATTTTATAATTTAGTTTTTATTAATCATACCCTCCAATTTAATAACATTTTATTCTAAATTATGGTTCACATCGACTTGGGTTGTGTGTTCTGCAAGCTATCAAAGAGATTAAATTTAATGAAATATATTATGTGGGTGTTTAAGATTGGTGTGGTGCATTTCATAAATATTCGATTAGAATGTTCTTATTTTTGAATTTTGGGGTTATTAATTCAACACAACTTAAATAAATTTATTCCACACCATATATTCTTGAGCATATTAATCAAATCTATGACATTTAAAGATACCATTGTTGAAAAACCATCATTGTAAAATATTTATAAACTATTATCTTAATTAGGAGGAATATAAGTAGAAAAATTTATATGTGATAAAGCATAACGATATTTCTACGTAGGAGAACATTGGTGTAATGTAAAGATATGTACAAGGAAGAAAAGAGTAAATAATTACGAAGAGTGATTTAGGTCATTTATCAAGATAAAATGAACGACCAATGGAGTGTTATATTCCTCAATACATTAATTATGCGATAATTTAAATTACCATTGGATTCATTAGATATGAATGCAGAAGGAAATTTTTTTTCATGATCAATTTACTATAGTTGAAGAATTATTTTAGAGTCTAAGGATATAATAATATAATTACTTAATATGTTTCTATGTCTTAATTACCATTTCTTCTACTGAATATGCATCAATCAATTTCAAAATTGTTCCCTAATAATGAAATAAATATCAAAAAATTAATATTATAAAATGAATATTTTATTCCTAAATCACTAAAATTCTTTTTTAATGGATCATTTGATCTAGATAATATTGAGAAATATTTTCATCATTCTATACCTATTTTTTAACAATTAATGTGGTGATCATAAGTTATCTAATGTAATAAATAGTATATAAGCCTCAAAAAATAATACCACTAGTTCATCATTAATATTTATTTCTCATGTTTTTATCTTAAAACAATGACATATTAACATGTACATCTCGTAGGATAACTATAGGAATTAAACCCCTATTTCCCTTTAGTAATGGGTTCAAACCTTGTGACAATTCTGGATGCACTGGGTGGTCACCCAGTACATAGCTTTTCACTTTCTCAAAACTACAATAATATAGTTCTTCTAACATTACCAAATAAAATTATGGACATCCTTGAAATTATTATTTAAAAATATTTTTTAATAACCTTTTCGATAGACATTATTGGTTATTTTTCTTACTCTGTCTAATATTATTATTTAAAAATTATTAAAATTACATTGATGATGATATCAATCAAAAATGGTATAAATTCCTTGAATCATATGTCAAAAAAATTTATAGGAATTATTCTTCAAATAAATATTTCAATAAAATAAATTGTAAAGTAATGGGATTAATTTCTATAAATCTCTACTACAATATCCTTATACTTTTTAGATTCTAACAACATAAAACCTAAAAATTATGTTTTAAGAATTATATCTTATGAAAAATAGTGAACTCAAAAAACCATTATGGATTTACCAACAATAATGTTTATGAAGAAATATAGGATTCAAAAATTTAACAAAATACTTAGATGTTTCATCAATATTATCAACATAATACCCTTCAAAACAATCATCTACAATTTAATTCATAAACCCAAATCCTAAATATTACATCCATTTTATTTAAACATAAGTAATTCAATGGTCTTAGGGTTAACCTTTAGAAGAGTGAATAGAATTTAATTATTTCTAGGTTCATAAAAATATTGAAAATGAACTATAAATGTATCCATATGATGAGATTTATTTCCATCCATTCTGCTCTTCATTTACCATAGAAAACCATTAATTTATACTCTTAAATTCCACCCAAGAATAATTTCCTCATTCATTTGTAATAATTACATTATTGTAACTATCCACATTTCTAACATGATCGAAATAAATACTTATTTCCTCAATTGTATCAATTTAAAATCATATATAACTCTATATTTATCTTATTTGGTGTGTTCAAGATTTTTTAAGGTGTAGGTTGTAAATCATATTTATAAATAAAGGATAATGAATAATCATGATATCATTCTCTCTTAAAATCGTCCCATTTGATCCCTGAAAGAAACCACAATTTCTATCACATTTAATGTTACAAAAAACCTTCAGGTTATAACCATTAACTAAAATAAAAAATTATTGGCTGGGAAACTATAACTCTAGTTGGAAAACCATAAAATAATTTATACCATTACTAAAACATTATACATGGTTTTCAAATATAATACAATTTATGTTTATACTAGGTCATTAATTTTAATTATATATTCAAATCCTTCATAATGTTATGAAATTAAAGTATTAATCATAATAATCATATCCCCTAGGAGTATTAAACTAGTTGTGTGGCTAGGCCTGTTTTCATTCACCTGGTGACGATCAGGTAAATCCCAATGTACCCATTATATAATTATTACCACTAGGTTCCTCTGTACCAAATCCACATCCACTTTTAGAATCTATACATTTATGTACTTCTCTTAACACTCGCATAATCTCATCATTACCAAAACATTATGATGTTCTGATACATAACCTAAAATTTCAAAATATGGTTAGGTTATGTATTCTATGTTTTTATAAATCATGTTCTCAATGTTTATACTAATCATTATTTGATACCAACTATAACAACTATAAACCATGTATCCCATAGTTTGTGTATTCTTTACAATATTGACATATGATATGAGCAATCACATATCAATAGACTGAATAGTTTAGTGGTACTGGTAAACTAGGTACATACTTTATTCATTCATTATATTCAAAAATAAAGATAAAAATTATTTTTTTTCAAGATTTTTATTATTACCTCTATTAGAATCTTCGATATCATTCATATTACACTTCATGGATTCAAGGGAAAGGGAAAAAATAAGGGTGAGCTCAAATGCTCTGAAAGGGTTAGTACATTAGAAGCTATCATGAATCTATAAGCATATTCAATATTGAAGTATAAATAATTGAACATACATTATATTTAAATTACTACAATATCATGATATGATATGGTAGAATCAGTATTTCATTGTAAATAAATGAAGACACATTCAATTTAATTAATATATTTATAATAAAATGAATCTATTAAGAAAACCACTGTGAAAATATAATTATTAATAATAAAATAACTCACAATGAAAGAAATTATTAATTATTAGATTTTATATCTCTGGAACATGATATATATACCATCAATAACATTCAATGAATAGTTTAAAACAACCATGTAGAAACTCTTCTTGTAAGGACATTTAATTTAAAACTACTAGGTAAAAAATCACATGGATTGGAAAATCTATTTTTATGATAATACATGTGAATGAATTTAGTGTATATCTTAAACCACGCCCCACTTTTTTTTCATGTCCATATAATATTAAATATATTGAATAATTGATTTAATTCATGAATAGTGTGCATTATCATCAAATTTCTATATTGAGTAACGAATATAGATTTACCAATATTTCCTAAGAGAAAAGAATGACAATAAATGTAGAAAATTATATGTAGAAATGTAATTTAGATTACCTAATAAACATATCTATTAAAATTAATATGTATATTTAGGTGAAATTTAATGTCTATAAGAAAGTGAACAATTCAAGGGAATTTTAATAAATTAAAAATGAACCATGTTGGATAATTTCAATAGTTTCCTTGGAAAAAATGATCATGATCCATAAAAATGTATAATAATGATGATATAAATGTGACATAAACCCATTCGAGTTTGAAAAATGGGGTTCGAAGACTGATGAATAAAAATACCCTAAATAATCTTTAAAGATATTCTTGAGGGAAATATCCTTTTCGTTTTGAATGTCACATTTTATAACCAAAATTTTACATAACATATAGAAACTAATTTTCAGTCCAAATAACCATTGATTAATATAAAATAAGAATTAATTTATTTGAATGGTCATGATGGCTGAAAATTCCGATCATGGAGTATACATTAAAATAACTATCCATTTCCCTTTTTATATAAAATTACAAGGAATTATTTTGAAGAAAAAAATGAAAACTTCTTTCAATTTTTTCTTAAATGAAGTAATAATGGAAATAATTTATATAATAAATCATTTTTATTAGGTTTTAGGAATATATTTAGATATATGGTTTTGGTAGAAAATGTAATTTTCTTTGAAGAGACCAATAAAGTAGGATTTTCATTAAAACATTTTTTTAATCATTATATTTACCAATGAGTGGAATAATGGTGGAATTAAATTAAATTATCATAAAAAAATAGTGAATGAGAAAAATAAATCTGTTTATATGACAGTGATCAAACAATAAACTATCAATAATTTAACGAGATTTTGAAATAAAAACATAAAATGAGTATGACATTGAGGTGAGGATTAATACATGAATAAGTTATGTGAATCAAATGTAAATCCAATTAATAAAGTGGAAATAAAGAATAATAATTTCAAATTAATATACACACATAATATTATAATGTAAATATTAATGAAGATGTAATATAACCCAATTAAAATAAATTGATTTATTAAATTCATAACCACTTAGTAAATTTTTTCAAAATCTATTCAGATGAAATAATTAAAATTGAAACTTAAAATACCATGAATTATTTAGTAATCTTGATATTAAATTTATATGGGGAATTATATACACTATATAAAAGTAATTATATATATATCATTACAATATTCCACGATGAATGAAAATTGAGACAATGTCCCATATCTCATGCATCCTTTTGGTTGAACATGATTTGAAATATTATATATTTAATTTTTTAATTCTAATATTTCATAAAATAACCATATTAATATTTATAATTTCATATATGATCCTTTTATAACATTATATCATCTGTTTGTTAATTTCCATTCATTATTTTCATTGTTTTTTGTGTTAATTGCCTTATTTTGTCATGAATATTTAGTCATGAATGATTAAGTTCTTTCACATATTATATATATCTATAATCTCTTATATATTAATTAGGAATTTTTTATCATATTTATATATTAATTATTCATTTATTACCAATTATGACTGATGGTTTTGAAAAATATTTTCTGTTATTATCATAATGATGGTAGTTCATACATAAACATAAGTAATGACTCCATTTTTCTATGATGAAAGTGGACATGTGAAATGTAATATTATATAATTATAAAATTCAAATAATATCACAAATATGATATTATTTCTTTATATACACTTATATAAATCATCCAAGTTGTTTGGTGGTGAAAATAGTGTAACAACACTTTATGAAGGGAGTAGTCCACATGTACATAGATGATGTTATCATCTTTTTACACTACTACAAATATAGACTTTATCAGCGCTAGAAAATTTGATTAAAAGTGCTAAAAAAAGTGTTGTTAATCGAGGATAACATAGGGGGTCCCTTTTTATCAGCACTTAGAAAAGGGTTGACAAAGGCCCCTTTTATAAGTGCTAAAAAAGAACTGATAAAAGTGGTCCTTTATCAGTGCTAAAAAAAGCACTGATAAAATTAATAAAATTTAAAAAAGTTAAAAATAATATATAATGCGGGGGGGGGGGGATCTTTTAACAGTGCATGACCCCACCCCCTTATCAGTGCTAGGCGAACCCCCTCGTTCTCTCCCGCGCTCTGCCCTTGCCTGTGCATCCCCCACATGCCTGCGCGCCCCTCCTTTCTTCCTCCCAAAATCGAACTCGTGACCTCCACCCTTGCGCGCCCACGCCTTTACCGCTAAACCATTTATTTTTTTCTCTATTTAATGATATATCTAGTTATATATAAATATAGATTTATATTTATTCATATAGTAATATATATTCATATTAAAATAAATATATTTAGTTATATTAATACAAATATAATTATTCATATATTATATATATATATATTAGTATATATATATATAGTTATATTTATTTGTATATTAATATAGATTCATATTAATATAAATATATTTAGTTATATTAATACATATATATTTATTCATATATATATATATAAGTATATTTATATATATTAATATATATTTATATATATATAGTTATATTTATTCATATATTAATATAGATTCTTATTAATATAAATAAATTTAGTTATATTAATACATATATATTTATTCATATATTAGTATATATATATTTATTCGTATATTAATATATATATCTATAATATTAGTTTTAAATAAATTTATAAAATATGTTTTTTATATGTTTTAAAAAATAAACAAATAAATACATACATATATACAACACACACATACACACACATATATATTTATGAATAAATACATATATATGTGTATTTGAAAACCCATAAAATGTAAAAATGACCATAACATCTAATCTAGAAGTCCGTTTCAACTCCAAACCAATACAATCGAAGAAAATAAAACAATAATCGATATGATATGTTGTACAGGCCTAGAAGAAATCCAGATCAGATGTTATACCTATTTGAATTAAAAAAAGTCAGGGTATCATGACTAGAAACTCAGTTTTGGAGGCCTTCTGGTCCTTCATGGGCCTCAAAAAATATGATAAAAGGTTCCCTTCGGCCATTAGTACATAGATCTCATCGCAAGCTTCAATTTGATATACTGTAGAACTCAAACAGACACCCGAATCAAAAGGTATGGTCGTTTGAAGTTTGAGTTCTATTTTTAACTTATTTTGGATCATTTATTGATTTTTTTGATTTATAGTGTCTTCAAATTGTTATTAAATGATTAATAATCGATGATATTTAGAGAATTATTAATTAATAGTATTTTTTAAAACATTTTAAAGCCATTTTAACTAAATTTCTTATAAATTAAATGTTGTAGTCTATTTATAATTATCGAAAACATATTAAAAAAATATATATTTTGTATATTTATATATAAATATACTTATATAACAATATATTATTTTTCATTATTTTTTGAAATATAATCTTTATCAACGATATGAAAAATTGCTGATAAATCCCCCCTTTATTAGTGCTACTAAAAAAACTGCTGATAAAGGGGTCCCCTTTAATAGTTCTAAAAAAAGAGCTAATAAATGGGGGGCCTTTATCAGCATTAAAAAAGAACTAATAAAGGCCCCCTTTTTCATGGAATTTTTCGCGGTGTTAATGGGTGGTGTTGTGGAAACCCAGTTTTGTGGTAGTGAGATGAGTCAAATTGTAAGATAATATATGAAATATTACCATTCTAGAATGAAAAATATTTCATTAATATAATAATTATTTCATTTATATCATATATTTTCGTTACGATTATCATTATTACATTCAATGTAAATTATTAGTGAAAAAGAAATCAGATCACGTCATAAGGCTGTAATCCACCGTAAAAATGGTCAAAATTATTATATCCCCAAAAGAATGGAAATTGAAAACATATATATGATCCAATAACTCTTGTGGGGAAATAATTTTATAAATTTCATATATAATGTTTATGTCCTTTATCGTACCCAATAGTGATAGGTTGTAGTTGAGAAAAGAGTGACATCGGTTCATGAGGAGGTAGTATTATGTAAACATGAATGATGATTTCGTAACCCATTTTATTGATGTGGGGATGGCTTGAGGTAATTACCATAACATAAAAATATTATATTATATGTATGATACTAATTTTATTATATTAAAATGGTATAGTAACAAATTATGATGTTGTATGATGAACTAATATAAATTTAATTGTAAGTATTTATTACCAAAATAAGGATTATATGATGAGATGAGGGATGTTGGGATGTTATTTAGGAAGATATTGTATGATGGATTTATTTAAAATATTTGAATAATAGA
Organism: Viscum album; assembly: GCA_963277665.1. Classification (NCBI taxonomy): domain Eukaryota; kingdom Viridiplantae; phylum Streptophyta; class Magnoliopsida; order Santalales; family Viscaceae; genus Viscum; species Viscum album. The sequence continues at coordinate 2,080,285,940 of OY728126.1, forward strand.
TATAATAGGGTGGTCTTTTATAATTATGTTGAGTGGTAGACTTGTATATCTTGAAAAAAATGGTGTACCCATGATTTTACCAAGCCCAAATTGTCCAAAATTGATTATTCCATATATATATACATTATTGGGTATAATTGTTTCCATATAATAAATTATATTCATGTTGTAGAACATTTTACCCCTTATCATTTTGACATTAATCTATAATAATTCCTATTTTACCTTAACAACAGTAAATCATTTTAACTGTTATCAATATTTGATTTGGAGAAAATTTAAGTTAAGCGAATTATGTAATACAAATTATTATTATTAAATATAGGAAACTCATTGTTATAAATTTGATTCAAATAAGTGGAAATAATAATTTAAAAACAATCATGTGGATGTGGCAAGAATGTGAGGTTTCAAACATAAAAGTTTCAAATGTTTAAATTGGTTTCATATCAAAATTAAATACGAAAATGATTATAAATACATTAATTTGTTTACATAATATATAATTTACCTAGTTTTAATTTAATTTAAATATAAAATATAATTTATATTTATATAAAATTTAAATGAAAATGTTGATTAAAATTAAAATTCACAAATTTTCACTATTAATTGGAAAATAAAATATTTCCAAAAGATCCCAAATATTCACCATAAAATAGTTTTTATTTTATTATTTCAAATTTTAAATAAATTTTATCAAATAAATTTTCATAAATTGGTAAAAAAAAATTTAAATGTTTGTGTGTATAGAACAACAGAATCACCTTATATAAAAAATTCAATTCTTATGAAAAAATCCTTCATTATTCTAAATGATTAATATTTTATTTATAATTATAACAATAATTATAACAATTTATTTATTAATATTAATAGACATTAATTTAATTATCATATATACTATATTATAGTTCATTTTGACTCATGGTTGGGTGTTCTTCAAGTTATCAAAGATATGATTTTTGTTGAAAAAAATAATGGGTTGTTAAACCTCACATATATTTATATTATTTTGCAATTTTAGGGTGATAAAATTATAATAAATTGGGAAATTATTAAATCATGATAATATTACATGAAACCACAATTCCATAATATAACATGTCATAAAAAATAAACACTTGACACCCAAAAAATATATTTTAATAAAATAATTTAATTAACAGGTTATTAGATTCCATAAATAAATAATAAATTTTATGAAATAATTGATTATATATCTTTAAAAAAATATATAAAAAATATATATTTATCATACGTAAGGTTATAACACATCTGATAAAACACGAGAGATGAGGTAAAGGATTTATTCTTAAATCCATTTTTATTGGGATTTTTTATGCTTGAATTTTAATTATTTAATTTATATGATTCTTATATGATAAATAACAGTCTCCTTCAAATAATATTATTATTTCTAGCATATTCATGTTTTCCATTAATTTTATTCACATTTTGTGATCAAGTTATTGAATAAATGTTTTTAAATAAAATTGAAAATGTTTTTTAATCGATTTAAATTTTTTTCTGTCATTAGTTTTTCTAAAAAAATTACGAATGATTTTTACTATTCTACAATAAAATATTAATATAATTTTTACATATGTTTTTCATAAAAAATGATTAAATGAAATCATTTTTGATTTTTTTGAATGGATTACTTTTTTAAATATGAAAAAATTTGAAAGGAATGTTTTCTTTTAACATCAACGGTATGAATAGAATTTCATTCCCTCTTGAATGATCATTCCTTTAATGGATTCTTTACCAATTAACAAGGTTCTATTCAAAGATTATTTTTTCCTTAATATTTCATAATTATATATATTTTAAATTAGTTACATAATAATGAAATTGATGTATTGACAAGGAACTATTCTACTGAATTATTTTATAGGGATTTCAATATATGATAACACCATTTATTGTTAATTATGGTTTATTGGGTATATTATCAAATGATTTCATCCAAACTCTATCTCAATATGGTTTATAATTATGACGATGATATTATTATGAATCCCATTTTTATTATTGGTTCACATATTTTTGATTTGATGAAATGATTATGATACATGTTCTATTTGTACGAGTTATGATGTAATGATATGATGAATGTTGTTATGATATTGTGAAACACACACACACAAACACATATATATTTCATTACATGATGTATGGGGTCAGAAGTATATATCCCCCCACATTATTTGGGAATGTTATATATTTACTAAGGAAAATTAGGGAAAATATTTATGTGATTAATCCATTATAATAAACATGTTGATCTGCTTGATAAATTATGGGAAACAAGTCAAAAATCATGATCCATTATGAGAAACAAATTATTGTGCATGATTCACTATGTTAAATTGGTGTTGGGGCATAATCGTTTATGATTATATTGTCTTTGTAGTCAACCTTGGTATAATAAATGGTTTATATACCCATGATGGTTCTGAAATATCATGACATGACTATATGGTTCATTATTGATTTATGATGTTTTCCTACTTTTATGATTCATGTATTTTAAAAAGTTGATGAATAATGTAATGGATCATGTTTATGATATTTGAAATATTGATTGTGAAAATAGAATATTATTTTCTTTTTCTCAAATCCTTAGACATATTTTAGGGTTTATATCATTATTGATTGATATATACAATGTTTACCATTATTATGTATATATTCTCACACTTTCTTATGTTTAATTGCCCAATTTTATGAATAATGGTATTTAGCTGGGTATGTCTATAAAGAAAAATAAATTAGGATATAATTGTGTGATATTTTTAATATTATTTTTTAAATATTAAGAATGCGTATTTATCCTCCCAAAAACACTAAACAAATATGGTCTTTGGGCATGTACTTGAGATATTTATTAAATAAAATTCTAGAATTATAATATATTTATTTATAAAAATCCTAAGAAGGTACATATATTTATTTTAGAATGTGAGAAATATATAATAAATATATCTTGTTTATTTTAAACCATTATAAATGAATTTAATCCAACTGTAAATCGGGTAACAGGAAATGAAAACACATCATCCATGATAATGACGAAAAAATATAATACCGAAAATGATTTCATTTTCTAGATAATAGGATATGATAATAAGATTGGTGATAGATATTTCATTTAAAAAAATAAATTTTAGAATATATATGATACTATATTTATTATTCCATTTTTAATGTAATTATTTTGGTGGATAAGAGGGAAGAGGAAAATAAACGACTTAGTTGAGGGTATAAAATTTTCATTTGGATGTATCCTCTTTGTAATATACAAATGGAACATTGGATTGGTATTTTTATGATATTATAATCTATAAGAAATGGTACATAATATTTGGAGTATAATTAGGTTTAATTTAAAATGATCAAATGCTTATAATGTGTGAGGAGAAGGTGTTGTGAGGGTTAGTGTTTAAAATGGAAAGAGAGGGGTGTTATTGAATATTATAATCATTGTTTTATTATTTTTACCCAATACTATCAATATTTATGATTATAATTAATATATAATGTTACTAATATGTGTTAGTTTGATCTAATGGGTTCTTACATCATATTTATCTAAAACATTCATCTATATAGCTTGTAATTTTAAATATCCAATTTTACTTCACTATTAAAAAAATATACTTCTATTTAAAAAACACAAAAAATTAACCATAATTTTTTTAAAATTTAAATTCTATAAATTAGATCAATTTTATAAAAATAATATAATATATATGATATATTTAATTCTCAAATAGAGTCATAATTTATTTCAAATATATCAATTTCAAAATCACAAAACATGTTTTTGCCATTAAAAAATGGAATATGTTCTCATAAGATTATCTTATCAATATTATAATAATTAATAATTAATTAATTAATTAATTTTATGAAAATATAAATTCCTTTAAATCAATATATTTATTAAAAAATTGAAATTAAAAAATTTATGATTTTAAAGATTAAAAACAATTACGTTATCATTTTCAACATCATTATTTACTTGTACCATGGAATAAATATATTAAATTTTCATTTTATAATATCCCTAAATATTATTTTACATTTACATAGGTGGGGATACTATTCTAATCGTTAAATTAGTTTTTCAATAATCGAGTTACTATTCCAATGGTCCGATTACAATTCCCACAATCCGGTTTGTCAAAGTTGTCTTGGATCACTGTATCCAATAAATAACACATATTTCATGCATTCCACAGTCACACCCATTATACCTCAATGTTATATATGTATATATATTTATCCATTTTCTTAATGAGTATTTCATAACTAATATTCTATTTCATTGCTATGTTGTTGTTTGTCTATGTGGTTATTTTGGGTGATCGAGAGGATCAATATCTTCCTATTATAATTATCTTATTTTATTTGATTACCATTATCATAGTTTTAATTATTACAGACATATTTATTCTCTAAATTTAATTTTTAAATTATTATAATAAAATATTATTGGTTCCATCATGTGGTACTTGTTCATTTTATATTATTATATTACTAAATATGACCAAAATATAAATTCCAAATGTAAATTCCATTGATGAAATTAGGGGTCATTACATTTATTAAAACTATTTAATGAAATTGTTATAATTAGATAAAATCTAATCCACTGGTTATTTTATAATTTTAACCATCTATCTTTGTGCCTATATATAACAGAAAAGCATTAGTTCATTTTTACTAAGAAGACGTTTCTGAGGGCGAGACATATTAATTTGAGTTTTATTTATCCTATAGAAATTATGATTTACCATTTTGATTTATTAAAATAATTCCAATATGTTTTTGAGCTTCAGGGATTCCATTAGACACTATTCAATAATTTATATTGTTAAGGAATGACTTATCGATCATTGAGAGTTCACAAGATTTGACTTCGTACTGAAAACAGAAACACATTTTCAATGGTAAAAAGATCTTTGTGTAGCTATATTTGATTAGAATTACAATTATTATAGAATAATAATTTTGTTTACATTATATATGTAATGGCTCGGACATCTCTGGCCTATTACTTTCCTCAAACTGATGTTTGAGGTGTTCTGGTAGGTCTAGGTGACTTATCCCAAACATTTTTCCAAATTTCCAATTCGGTGAACTGTTCCATCAGTGATATTGATGTGAACCGTGCATCCGGGAGACTAATGTGAATAGTTCCATCAGCGAGACCAAAGTGAACAGTTCCATCAGTGATATCGATGTGCACAGTTCCATCGGTGAGGCCGATGTGTAGGGTTCCATCAGTGAGATCGATGTGAACAGTTCCATCGGTGAGAACGATGTGCACAATTCCATCGGTGAGACAAGTCTTCATAGTTCCATCGGTGAGACCGATGTGAATTCATCCATCAATGAGACCTCGGTGAATAGTTCCATCGATGAGATCGATGTGAATAGTTCCATCCGTGAGACAGATGTGGATAGTTCCATCGGTGAGACCGATGTAGAGAGTTCCATCGATGAGACTGATGTGAACACTATCATCAGTGAGATCGATATGAATATTTCCATCAGTGTGAATGATGTGAACAATTCCATTGGTGAGACTGATGTGAACAGTTCCATTCGTGATACCGATCTGAATAGTTCCATTCATGAGACCGATTTTAACTCTTCCATAAGTGAGACTGATGTGAACAATGTCATCAGTGAAACATTCTATGAAAAGTGATACTAGGATTGTGTACAGTGTTTCGCATTGGTGAGACCAATGTGAACAATTCCATTGGCGAGAAATTATATGAAAAGTGTTTCTATGATCATATACAATGTTTCTAAGATCTGTACGTGAACAGTTTTTCTAGGATAATGTAAAGTGTTTCCAAGATTGATAGGTGTACACTGTTTCCATGATCGGAAGGTGTAAAGGGTTTCTTGGATTGGTACGTGTACAATGTTTCCTGGATCATGTACGTTGTTTCTAGATTCCTACAGTTTTGTTCCATTGACATTTTCTTCGATATAAAACACATTTAAGGCCTTTTTCAAGGGATTTAAAGCCGATTAAAATCCAAAAACTCATATATTAATTTTCTTAAGGATCGAGATTCCTTTTCTTGGGAAAACTGCGTGGTTTAGTGAGATCCTATTTTAATGGAATATCTAGAGTATCTTAACCTCTACTCCATTTAATATTCTAAAGGGAATAGATATCTTCTTCCATTGTTCCTCTTTCTTGTTCTCTAGTACAAGATGCTTGAATATTTTTTCCCCTCTTGTAGGAGTCATGTGATCAAGCATTCTTTCTTGCACTGGTTCTCCTTGAAGTTATTATTGCTGCAAGTGAACCCCCTTTTTGGTGCAACCAAGTAGTATCAATCCATCTTTGATATAACATATAATTTTTCATTGTTATTTTGGGTTCATATCCTTCTGTTTCCCCTTTCCCTGTTATGAAATGCTATCACCATTTTCCTATTGGTCTTTTATTGGGTATTGGATAGTGGGTGGTGTCTCTACATCCTCAGGTGGATGCAGTCCTCCAAGAGAGGTGATTGTGATTTGTTTGTTAGTTTGTTCAAATAGCATCAGAAACCTTTTGAGGAAGTGGATTCTTTTCTTCTCCCTGTAGAGTTATCATGTTTTATCCCACTAGATCATAATGGAATTGACATAATAATTATTGGAATAGGATTAATAAATCAATATCTATCATATACTATTTCTACTTGTTTTTTATAAAATTTGATATCTATGATTCCTTTATTTAGATTTTCATTCTTGATGGAAATTGGTAAAAAACATAAAGCTGGATTTAATTGATAATTATTTTTCTAAAGATAAAGAGGCATTTAAGTGAATATTGTTGTTGTTGTTTGATATCAATCAAATTGTTGTAGTAATCATGTTTAATCAATTTGTGATAACTATGATAGCTTTCTGTTTAGGTTACCCATAGTTGGAAACTACAAATAATAAATTGATTAATTCAAGATGGATTATAGAATAGGATGTTTGATAAAAACATAATTCCTCATAGGGTTCTGAGTTACCCTCTTTCTTGTAAAATCCAAGATCCCAATTCTTGGAGTTGTGAGATGTCATTGTGCTTGAAGGATGAATGCCTTGTTTAGGGGCCAGGATCCCAATTGATATGATGTTTGTTTTTCTACTACATGGGTTGTGATGTGAGCCTGGATAGATGATGTGATATGTGGGGGCAAGGACACCCATTGGTTCTGGCACCTGTTAATTCCTAGAGTGGTGAGATATATCAGTTTATGAATTTGAGTGTTAGGGAGGACACTGGGGATGATGAAATGGGTTGAATGTGAATGGATGGATGCTTGCTGAATCTTATTGGTTTTTTATCATCTTTACATTCCGCACTACTGAAGGCAGCATGTTTCTCTTACCCTCCTTAAAAAGGGGAGAAGATGCGTAAGGTATTCCATGTGATTTCCGTGTTAGCTTTTCGAGGGATGATGGGTATACACTATTGCAATAGGTGGAAAAGGCTTGATGAGTAGTTCACCTAATCATCATGTTGATCCCCCTTGTGCTTAGTAGCATAGAATATTTATCTAGAATGATTGGGAATATTGGAAAGTAGTAATTTTGTTAATAAATTATTGAATAAATGATGTTAACCCATGGGGCTGGGCTTACTAGGTTTCAATGTTGATGTTTCAATTTGAAAGAATAGTGGACTTTGGGAGTGATGCTGATGAAATATAATGTGGAATTGTTAATGGTTAATTAATGCTAAAAGAATTAATTAACATAAAGTGAAAAAGATAAAATGAAAATTATGTAATATAATAAATATATTTAAAAGTGTGTGTGCTTATGGGATACCTAGTATTAGAAGTGGAAGTTTGGAGTCCGAGAGACATTAACTGCAGTTGATTCTAAGACAAGTTTAAACCCATTGTGTTGTCTTGGGCTATAGTATATTATGTACTATTTGTGTTTCCTTAAACTACCCCACCCCATTAGTTTGGGAATCTAACACTCTGTAGATTTTTGAGCCATGGTGGGTGTTTCCCCCACATTCTGGTGGGAGGATGGATGGATGACTACCCCCTTTGGCCCTGCTCTCTTCTCTTGGTAGTTACTTGTGCTGGTTATCACGGTGGTGAGTTTTACCCATATATGTGTGTAGATGATTTTAATGGCTTGTTGTTATTCACACACACATATTTTTCATATAGTTTTCTATGGAATACTATAGGTGTAATGTGTGTAAGATGTAATTTTTTGAGATTATTTACTCAATGTATGGGCAATAATGGCTTGAGGTTTAATACCCAATGTATGATACATGTTATACGAGTTGTGGTGTCTCTCAAAAACTACATGGTAACTTTTCTTATGTGTACGTGGTGTTTTTTTTGTCATGAGGTGCATGTTGTGGTGCTCTGACCAAATGTCTGCAGGCAATTCTTTCTGGAGAGAGATGCTTTGGACGTGTGACACTACATAAAAGTGGAAAAATAGTGGGGGAGTGGTATAGAGGTACCATTGATAATTGTTATTGTATTATATAATGTTTTATGCAATACTTGAGAGTATCCATGGTGAGGATGGGAACATAATATACATGGTTAAGTGACGAGTTAGTTTCAATTATTGTTCACTATGCTTTAGCATTCTTTATTTATTCTTGCATGAGAGGCTCTAGGGAAGATCCAAATATGTATACTGTTATACTCACCCAATGTATATATATATAGTGTTGCAGGTCACTTAGATAAGATTAAAGATCAATATGGTTACTACTAGCTTGGTGTTGTAGGAGCTATTCAAGATTTGGGGTCACTGCTATTTTTACTTCCCTTTCGTACTTGCAGTTTTAAATTTAAGTTGTAGTAGTTTTGTATGACATCACATTTTTGTACATGGTAATTTCTTTTATATTGATGTATGAGTTGGAGTTGGTTGGTATCTATCTTATCTCTCTCTTTATCATGTGTTCTCTAAGAGGTCAATGCCTACCATTTGTGTGTGTATTATACCCATAGTGGTAGTCGCCAACCTAGGGCCTACTGGAGGTGGGACTAGTGGCGTCACTATATCCCTTATCACATTTCTATCCTTGGAGGGGTACACCTAGTGGGGAGGGGGTCATGAAAGAGTGGTATTAGAGGTTAGGTTGAGGGATAGGATGGTGTTTGATGTTAGGAACGAGTGATGTTGCATGGGTTGGTAGAGAAAAAATATTAGTTTTGTTTCGTAAGTGATGTAAACATTAGATATTGGTTGAGACACAGAAGTTTAGGGCCCCCTGCGATAGGATTCACAAACCATTAAGTTTTCATTGGATACTAAATAAGGTGTTACTAGCTGCATGGTAGAGACCTTTGAAATGATCATGAATCATTCTTCTTTGTTCCTGTGTTTGAATGGATATAACATTGGATTAGTTAACCTAAAATTAATAAAAGAAAAATAATTAATTATTTAATGTTGAGTCTTCTCTATTCCAGGTTTAGGAGCTCTAACGGTTTGTTATTTTTTACTTATGACTCTAGGTCGACTTCCATGTCAGTTTCACGAAGAAGATGTGCAACATGCTAGACAAATAGATTGCTACATAGTAGAGGTTGATGACGACGACAAATGGAGGAGGACACTCCAAGAGTTTTAGCACCAGAGTCTAACGGAGTATGATGGCTTCATTTTAGACGTAGTCACATAAGACTAGATAGAGGATCTTGAGATATCCTTTAGTTCGATTCATCCTCTAATGGAGCATTGGGTGTCTGATCCTGATGATGTTGCATGGAGTAGTGAGACTGTGGTAGTTCTTGTTCCTTGGAGATTGCGAGGAGTCAAAAATATCATGGGAGGAGTTCTGAGACATGTTTAGAGTCAAGTTTCTTTCATCAAACGCGAAAGAGTATAGTCAATAGGATCTTACTATCCTTTGATAGGGGATCTCCAGTGTGTGATAGTTTGTAATTGTAAAGACCCATAAATTTCAAGGAATTTTTTTTCTTAATTTTCTTTGGAATTTTACAAGAACGCAGTTTCTGACGACACGTGATTCCGAGGCCCGGTGTGCCCGGAATCATTTTCCGAAGTTTGGCTTGGGTACGTTCAGTGAACGAACGAGCGGGTTTTTCTAACTTTTGAACCGGTGTTCGGAATCAAATTCTGAGGGCACCGATGGAATCGCAGTGCTGGTATTTGCTTAGAAACTCCTCTTCTGGAGTTGCGTTAGCTCGGGTGTGGTTTTTAATTTTTGGGGGTTAAGTTAAGAAATAAAATAAAGTGTGCGACAACTTTATTTTTATTTCACTGAAAGCCACTTAAAAGCCACTTAAAGCTGCTTAAGCTGAGTTGAAGCGGCTAGGGTGCAATTCAAAATATCCTACCCTCTTGGTAGGATATTTGTGAGGTTGGGCCCGCACGAGCTCCACCGTTTCTTTTCGGCTAAGCAACGCACCCGCGAAAACCCCTATTAAATGAAAGTCAACTGGTGCGTTTCCTTAAACAATTAAACGCTCCTATTAATTGGGCGGTTTATTTGTTGAAATTAATTCTATGAATTAATGGGTGGTTACTTAGTTTTTTTTCGTTTGTTGGCATGTAATAAAATAAGACCAACACTTTTCTTCTTGAGTGTTGTTCGTTGAGAGGATTTGACACAACCTTAAGTCCTCCATCCTCCTTCGCGAAGAATGAGAAGAATGCGAAGAACACAAAGAACGCGAAGAACTCCGGCCTTCGACGAAAGGCGACGAAGAACGTTGAACCCTCAGAGATCGACGACGCGACGCCATGTTCCGCGACGCCAACGACTCTCCTCCTGCGACGTTCTTCTGCGACGTTCCTTCTTCCACGAAAAATCATCGAGCATCTTCTTGAGGTAAGAGATTTAAAATCTTTTAAATTCCTTTATGGTTTTTATCCTCAACATGGATTTAATTGTTATAATTAAATCCGTGTGTTTCTTTAACCCTCGGAGATCGTCGACGCGACGCCCTTCCGCGACGACGCGACACCCTTCCGCGATGCGACGATCACCTCCTTATGAAACGATCAATTCCACGTAGAACGCTCACTCGACGACTACGGCGAGGTAGGGATTTTATTTGAAAATAATATTTTATTCCTTTAGTTGTTTCCTTCTAAAACAAAGAGCCTGGGATCAAAGTGCAATTTTAATTTATTAAAATTGTATCTTGTTATGTTTTCATGTGTTGATCATTATTTCCCGATTGTTATCACCTAACGCGGAGGGTGTGGGCCAAACAAACACGGCCCGACAACCCTCCGCAGTTCTTCATTGATGTGCGAAACGGCGGACGATGACAAAACGGTCCGCAGAGACGATTTGTTTATTCCGCAGTGAAGAACGGGACCCGGGAGGAGCTACGGTGCAGACAGAAGTGGAATCGGACCACAGGAGCAACTCCGGTGTCCTGCGGAATCCACCGGCGGCGCGGGTCGCCGGCGCGGCGGCGCTGCCGGCCGGAGGCGGCCGACCAGACCCGCGGCTCCCCCTTGCTCGGCTGCTCGGCCGAGCCGAGATGAGCCGACCCGCCGGCTGGGTCGCGCCCAGGCCGGGCCGGGCTGGGTCGCGCCCAACCGGGTTCGTCCCGGACCCGGGTCAGGTCGACCCGGTTCGGGCCGACCCAGGGGGGTTGGGCCGGGTCGGTCCGGGCCCAGACCCCCCGTTTCCGGACCCTTTTCGGTCTTTTTCTCATAACTTGAGCTACGGGCCTCCGAACAATGCGCCTTCAGAGGCGATGCGATCCTTGGATCAAGACGGTAGTTTCGGTATATCACACTCAAGGTTTCATAATACTTTGGGTTCAGCAAGGTTGGTTTGTACACGAAACCAACCGGGCCCTCGGAGCGGAAACACTCATATCTTGAGCTTCGGACGTCCGATTGACATGCCGTCGACTTTGTTGAATTCCTCTAAGTGAGACTGATCTTTTGGCTTACTCTGCCCGAGGTTTGGACGTAGGTGGAGTACGGTCGGGTTGGTTTTGCCTTAAAAACCAACCGGGCCCCTGGGACGAAAAAGCCAATAACTCTCAGACCGAGCGTCCGATTGACGTGCCGTCTGCGACGTTGAGTTTTTGTTGACGATACGGAACTTTTGGATACATCAACACTGGACTATGTGTCAGTTGATGTATCGGCCTCTCAGCTCGTGGAGCGGACCCTCCCGAACGAACTTGCTGTGTGCGGGAACCCTAGAGCTGGCTGAAACTGCAACTGTGACGATGACGACAGTGCAGAGATCCTCAGTGGATTCGACGGAGACGACTACAACACTCAGCGATCCTTTGTGGGTCAGTGCTACCGATCCTGTGTGGGTCTGATCCTGTGTGGGTCAGCGCTCAGCGGTCCTGTGTGGGCCAGCGCCTACAGATCCTGTGTGGGTCCGATCCTGTGTGGGTCTTTGCGGGGGTTAGTTACCTATCGATCCTTTGTGGGTCAAATCCTTTGGGGGTCATTTTGGGGGTTAGTACCTATGGATCCTTTGTGGGTCCGACGACTTAGATGGATCAGTGATCATCTCTATCGTCATTTGAATAAGTATACCTGTGTGAGCTGAATCCTGTTTTACTTTCCTGTGTGGACTGTGTTGTGCTATCCTGTGTGGATTTACATTTTGCTTTCCTATGTGGATTGTGTTGTGCTAACCTGTGTGGATTTACGTTTTTCCTTCCACTATGGACTAGGTTTTACTTGAGCTCGGATGTTGGATCCGAGTGAGAATTGATGACTTAGGTATATGTATGGGCATATACCTAAGCCGTGTCAGATGTTACTTCGTGATTGTATCTTTCCTTTGTGGTTTATCCTTTGTGGATTCTGGGAGACCTTCGGGGGTCTCGGGTCCCTACTGTGTAGCTTATACTCACCCCTGCACGGGCTATGCCCGCACTACGTTGTGTTGGTTGTAGACAACAGACAACGCTGATCGTGGTGGAGGCTTACGGAGCAGGACGGTACCTGGAGGTGGACCACTGGGCGGGACGTACTCGGTGCAGTCGGCTGGACCTGAGGAGAAATGGAGGCTTTCTGTACCCACCCTTCAGGTGGGATTTCCAGTGGACAGATCGACATTGCGGATTTACTTCTCAGTTGCTATTTTTTCCTTTTTAGTTGTACTTTACTTTCAGTTTGGGTTTGTATACTGGCCCACTTACTTTTCCGCACTTACTGTTGTACCGGTTTTTACTTAGTTTTTACTTTTTCTGCTTGCTTACTCTGTGGTGCTCGTTTACTTTACAAAGGCAATGCCTTCCCTTTACCGGGATTTATGCCTTGGTGCTAGTCGCCAGCCCCTGGCCAATGGAAGGTGGGCTTGGGGTAGTCACAGCACGAGCCCTGAGGACGGGTCGTGACAAATTGGTATCAGAGGAGTTCGGTTCTACCGCAAACTCTGATCTTTTCTATGTGAAGCAATAGTGTTTAGCGTATTGGGTGTTGTTATCAGTCCATGGAGCCCAGTGTTGGTGCGGCGGCCGACGTATCCATACACCAGGACCCCGACTTCTGATTTCCGACTTAATGCACGAAAACATTGATTGCATGTGTGTTTCAAGTTTTCTTTGTGATTACTTTGTATCATCTCACCAGGTATACTGTTCTGATCGTGGCACACCTGTTTCCTTTTCAGGATGGCCGCACGACGACAAACAGCTAGGGTTCCGAGAGTCATATGTGATGATAGCCCGCCGAGCGAGGAAGCCTCGGTATAGGGCCCTTTGACAGCAGAGGCACCGGCGCTACCTCTACTCGCCGAGCCACCGATGCTTCCTGCCCCAGCCACTGACGATGCACGTCGCCTTAGTGCACTGCATGAGTTCCAGCACCAGCGACCACCCAGGTTCCGCGGGGAGACGGACCCCCAGGAAGCCGAGGACTGGCTGGAGGCAGTTGTGCGAGTTTTACGGTTAGTGAGGACACCAGTAGACCTCATGGTGAACCTCGCAGCGAGCCTACTGCACGCAGCAGCGGGCCGATGGTGGAGCTTGATGATCTAGGTGCACAATGAGACATCTCTCTTCTGGACGGACTATGAGAGCCTCTTCCGCTCAGAGTTCGTCCTAGCCACCCTCTGTGCGGTGCGCATCTAGGAGCTTCTTCAGCTGTGGCAGGGCATCTTGACGGTCGCCCAGTACTCGACGAGATTTACCGATCTCTCGTGCTACTCGACAGACATGGTACGAGAACCATTCTTTTGGGCCCGGACCTTTGAGCAGGGATTGAGACACGAGATCAGGGCATCGCTGATCTCCCTCAGCATTCTAAATCAGGAAGGAGTACTGGAGCGAGCCCTTTTGATCGAGAGCTTTCTTGGTGAGACTTCTCCAGCGGCGAGACCTACCGCGAGGCGGCACGTAGCAGAGTCTTCCGCAGCAGGTAGTCGACGGATGACTCTGGGGTCCAGGAAGACCAGACCCTCACGTAGACGGCCTCAAGACACTGGCTCAGTAGTGCGGGGCACATAGCATGGAGCCAGTCTTTCGAGAGGCAGGCAGTGCTACACATGCGGCGGGCAGGGCCACATGGCTCGTGACTACCCGACCCACCATGCCGAGGAGCAGCAGACGGTTGAGGGGCCACCCAGGCAGAGGCAGAGGGTCGACCATGGCGGTCCGCAGGGAGGAGGCGGACGAGGCAGAGGATCTAGCCGAGCAGCAGGTGGTGGGCGATGCTTTGAGGCTCTACCACCACCACCACCACCAGGAGGTCCACCCCGACCACAGGGAGCTGGTAGGCAGAGATAGGCATAGCTCCAAGCAGCGGAATCCTACGACCACAGCACGCCCGAGATGATTCAAGGTACGATCTGTTTCTATTCCACCCTTGATTTAGTTCTTATTGACACAGGAGCGAGTCACTCTTTCATAGCCACTTCCCTTGTTCGGAGCTCGGAGATTTGGACAGAGCCGTTGGCTCGATCCTTACGGCTAGAGACTCCTACAGGAGCAGACTCGACGATTACGCACTGGTGCCGGCAGTGAAAGCTTACTCTAGGAGGCGAGATCTTCAGCTGGGATCTTCTTGTAGCGGCATCGAGGCCTTACGACGTCATCTTGGGCATGGATTGGTTATCTATAGTCCATGCACAGATTGACTGTATTAGGCGCAAGGTGCGATGTGTACGCACTGACGGGAGCAGGTTCACCTTCACCGGCGAGAAAGGAGCCTTTATAGCATAGGATTGACTTCCGTAGAGGAGAGGAGAGCCCATCACTCATTAGTTGGCTCGCCTCATCCTAGGAGTAGTTGACATGCGGAGTCCTAGTTTTCCTGCAGTGGTGGATCAGTACGTGGACGTCTTTCCCGACGATGTTCCAGGGCTACCTCCTCGCAGAGAGGTAGACTTTCATATTGACCTGTACCCCGGAACAACCCCGATATCGACTCTAGCATATCGGATGTCCCCCGCTGTGCTTCGAGAGCTACAGGTGCAGTTGGAGGACATGCAGGGCAAGGGTTTCATCTGACCCAGTGTTTCACCCTGGGCTTCCCTGATTTTGTTCGCCAAAAAGGCGGACGGGAGCTTGCGACTTTGTGTCAACTATCATCGCCTGAACCAGGTGAGAATGAGGAACAAGTATCCACTACCGATGATTGATTACCTCTTCGATCAGCTCAAGGGATCACGGTGGTTCTCATAGATAGACCTCAGGTCAGGCTATCATCAGCTCAGGGTTCGGGACGAGGACGTGCAGAAGACGGCCTTTAGATGTCGGTATGGCCACTATGAGTTCTTAGTTATGCCATTCGGAATAACCAATGCTCCAGCAGTGTTCATGGGCCTCATGAACAGAATATTTCATCCATACCTTGATCGATTTGTCGTGGTCTTCATCGACGACATTTTGATATACTCGACGACTAAGGAGGAGCACACCTACCACTTGCGGGTTGTACTAGACACACTCTGAGAGCACCAGATTTATGGAAAGCTCTTGAAGTGTCAGTTCTGGATACGTGAGGTCCACTTCTTGGGGAACGTCATCTCTGAGGCGGGATTTTTAGTGGATCCTGTGAAGATCGAGGTAGTGCTAGCTTGGGAGACACCCAGGAGCGTGATGGAGGTGCGAAGTTTCTTGGGACTAGCTGGATACTACCGAAGATTTGTGCTAGACTTCTTCAGAGTTGCGGCACCACTCTCAGATTTGACGAAGAAGGGGAAACCCTTTGTGTGGTTAGACAGATGTTAGCAGAGCTTCCTGGAGCTGAGACAGAGATTGACCAGCACACCTATCTTGAGGTTGCCTGAGGAGGGAGTAGGGTACGTAGTCTACTACGATGCATCAGGGACCATACTCGGATGTGTCCTGATGCAGGAGCGGGCAGTGATCGCCTATGGATCACGTTAGTTGAGGCCGCATGAGAAGAACTACGCTACCCATGACCTGGAGTTAGCAGCAGTGGTCTTCCCTCTGAAGACATGGCGACACTACCTGATAGCCGAGCGCTTTACAGTCTTTTCTGACCATCAGAGTCTCAGGTACATCTTCTCGCTGAAGGACCGGAACCTGAGACAATGGCGATGGCTCGAGTTCCTCCAGGACTATGACTCTGAGATAGTCTATACTCCTGGGAAGGGGAACGTAGTAGCCGATGCTCTTAGCAGGAGGACAGGAATTCAGCTACTTGAGGAGGCGACAGAGCAGCTAGCCTCTTTGAAAATATCCTTCGTGGATAGATATGGAGCAGCCTTCCTTCAGTCTCTCACAGTCAATCCTCCACCAATGCAGCGGGTCAGAGAGGCACAACATGGGGACAATGACTGTGAGACATGGCGTGCGCAGATATCCTCAGGACAGGCACTTGATGGTTTCTCCTTTAGAGCAGAGCATGACATCCTTTTCAGAGGACGTACCTTAGTACCAGTTGCTTTACGGGAGGAGGTTCTGAGAGAGTTTCACACTTCTCCTTTGGTGGTACATCCTGGAGTGGTGAAGATGTACCAGGATCTCAGACGACAACACTAGTGGTCGGGCATGAAGAAGGATGTGGCAGAGTTCATTTCACGATGCCTCACCTGCCAGCAGGTGAAGGCAGAGCATCAGGTACCAGCAGGCTTGGTACAACCCTTGGAGGTCCCGGAGTGGAAGTGGGATGGGATATCTATGGACTTCGTGACTGGACTTCTACGCACTTCTAGAGGTCACGACTCCATCTGGGTGATTGTCGACCGACTCACCAAGTCGGATCACTTCTTACCCATTATAGAGCAGGGCTTAGTGGAGAGATTGGGGCGTCTCTACGTTCAAGAGATTGTACGGCTTCACGGTGTGCCCTCATCTATCATATCTGATCGAGATGCTCGCTTTACTTCCCGGCTTTGTAAGGGGTTGCAGGAGGCATTCAGGACGCAGCTACGTCTGAGCACCGCCTTTCACCCTCAGACGGATGGTCAGACAGAGAGGACCATTCAGACTCTCGAGGACATGCTCTGTGCATGTTCCCTCGACTTTGGTCATAGCTGGTAGGACCACCTACCCTTGGTGGAGTTTGTGTACAACAACAGCTACCACTCCACCATCGGGATGGCACCATACGAGGCATTGTACGACAGACCTTGTAGATCTCCTCTGTGCTGGACAGACCCTGGGGAGTCAGCACTTATGGGACCAGAGATGGTCCGGGCCACGACAGAGAAGGTCCAGGTCATCCAGGAGTGGATGAGGACAGCTCAGAGTCGGCAGAGGTCTTATGCTGACAGGAGGCGGAGGCCACTAGAGTTCGAGGATGGCGACCACGTCTTCTTGCATGTCTCACCACGACGTGGATTACAGAGATTTGGCCGAGGTGGCAAGTTGTCTCCACGCTTCATCGGACCATTCCAGGTCCTCAGCAGGATTGGCGAGGTGGCTTATCGCCTGGCTCTACCACCTCAGTTGCACCGGGTGCATGACGTCTTCCACGTATCCCAGCTGAGGAGATACGTGCACGACCTGACACACATCATTGACCATGGGGAGCTAGACGTTGATGATGGGGCGACTTTTGAGGAGGTCCCGGTGGAGATCGAGGATCGACAGGAGCAGGTCCTACGTGGACGATCGATTCCTCTTGTGCGCATCATATGGAAGCATGAGAACCTCCAGGAGAGCACTTGGGAGCGGGTGGCTCAGATGCGTGCTCAATACCCACTTTTGTTTCCCTAGTTTATGATGTATCTTTACGGGGATGTAAAGCCATGAGGTGGGAGTGATGTAAAGACCCGTAAATTTCAAGGAATTTTTTTTATTAATTTTCTTTGGAATTTTACAAGAACTCTGTTTCTGACGGAATGTGATTCCGAGGCCCGGTGTGCCCGGAATCATTTTCCGAAGTTTTGATCGGGTACGTTCAGTGAACGAACGAGCGGGTTTTTCTAACTTTTGAACCGGTGCTCGGAATCAAATTCCGAGGGCACCGATGGAATCGCAGCGCCGGTATTTTCTTAGAAACGCCTCTTCCGGAGTTGC
The DNA here is from genome assembly GCA_963277665.1 of Viscum album. NCBI lineage: Eukaryota > Viridiplantae > Streptophyta > Magnoliopsida > Santalales > Viscaceae > Viscum > Viscum album. Next base: position 2,080,304,401 of record OY728126.1, read on the forward strand.
TTTTTCTCAGGTGTGGTTTTTAATTTTTGGGGGTTAAGTTAAGAAATAAAATAAAGTGTGCGACAACTTTATTTTTATTTCACTTAAAGCCACTTAAAAGGCACTTAAAGCTACTTAAGCTGAGTTGAAGCGGGTAGGGTGAAATTCAAAATATCCTACCCTCTTGGTAGGATATTTGTGAGGTGGGGCCCGCACGAGCCCCACCGTTTCTTTTCCGCTAAGTAATGCACCCACGAAAACCCCTATTAAATGAAAGTCAACTGGGGCATTTCCTTAAACAATTAAACGCTCCTCTTAATTGGGCGATTTATTCGTTGAAATTAATTCTATGAATTAATGGGTCGTTACTTAGTTTGTTTTTCGTTTGTTGGCATGTAATAAAATAACACCAACACTTTTCTTCTTGAGTGTTGTTCATTGAGAGGATTTGACTCAACCTTAAGTCCTTCATCCTCCTTCGTAAAGAACTCGAAGAATGTGAAGAAAGCGAAGAATGCGAAGAATTCCGGCCTTCAACGAAAGGCGACGAAGAACGCCGAACCCTCGGAGATCGACGACACGACGCCGTGTTCCACGACGCCAATGACTCTCCTCCTGCGACGTTCTTCTGCGACGTTCCTTCTTCCGCAAAAAATCTTCGAGCATGTTCTTGAGGTAGGAGATTTAAAATCTTTTAAATTCCTTTGTGGTTTTTATCCTCAACATGGATTTAATTGTTATAATTAAATCCGTGTGTTTCTTTAACCCTCGGAGATCGTCAACGCAATTCCCTTCCGCGACGACGCAACGCCCTTCCGCGACGCGACGATCACCTCCTACTGCGACGATCAATTCCGCATAGAACGCTCACTCGACGACTACGGTGAGGTAGGGATTTTATTTGAAAATAATATTTTATTCCCGTAGTTGTTTCCTTCTAAAACAAAGAGCCCGGGATCAAAGTGCAAATTTAATTTATTAAAATTGTATCTTGTTATGTGTTGATCATTATTTCCCGATTGTTATCACCTAACAAGGAGGGTGCGGGCCAAATAAACACGGCCCGACAACCCTTCGCAGTTCTTCGTTGATGTGCGAAATGGCGGACGACGACAAAATGGGCCGCAAAGACAATTTGTTGATTCCGAAGTGAAGAACGGGACCCGGGAGGAGCTATGGCGCAGACAGAAGTGGAATCGGACCACCAGAGCAACTCTGGTGGCCCGCGGAATCCACCGGCGGCACGGGTCGCACGCGGCCGGAGGCGGCCGACCAGACCCGCGACTCCCCCTTGCTCGGCCGCTCGACCGAGCCGAGCTGAGCCGACCCACCGGCCGGGTCACGCCCAGGCCGGGCTGGGCCGCCCTGGCCGGGCCGGGTCACGCCCAACCGGGTCCGACCCGGACCCGGGTCGGGTCGACCCGGTTCGGGCCGACCCAGGGGGGGTTGCGCCGGGTCGGACCGGGCCCAGACCCCCCATTTCCAGACCCTTTTCGGTCTTTTGCTCATAACTTGAGCTACGTTCCTCCGAAAGACGCGCCGTCAGAGGCGATGAGATACTTGGATCGAGACGGTCGTTTCGGTATATCACACTCAAGGTTTAGGAATACTTTGGGTTCCACCGGGTTGGTTCGTACACGAAACCAACAGGGCCCTCGGAGTGGAAATGCTCATATTTTGAGCTTCGTACGTCTGATTGATGTGCCGTCGACTTTGTTGGATTTTTCTAAGTGAGACGGATCTTTTGGATTACTCCGCCCGAGGTTTGGACGCAGGTGGAGTATGGTCGGGTTGGTTTTTCCTTAAAAACCAACCGGGCCCCTGGGACGAAAAAGCCAAAAACTCTCAGACCGGGCGTCCGATTGACGCGCCATCTACGACGTTGAGTTCCAGTTGACGATACAGAACTTTTGGATACATCAACTATGGACTATGTGTTAGTTGATGTATTAGTATCTCAGCTCGTGGAGCGGACCCTCCCGAACGAGCTTGCTGTGTGCGGGAACCCTAGAGCTGGCTGCGACTGCTACTGTGACGACGACGACTGTGCAGAGATCCCCAGTGGATTCGATGGAGACGACTACAACACTCAGCGATCCTTTTTGGGTCAGTGCTACCGATAATGTGTGGGTCTGATCCTGTGCGGGTCAGCGCTCAGCGGTCCTGTGTGGGCCAGCGCCTACAGATCCTGTGTGGGTCCGATCCTATGTGGGTCTTTGCGGGGGTTAGTTACCTATCGATCCTTTGTGGGTCAGATCCTTTGTGGGTCATTTTGGGGGTTAGTAACTATCGATCCTTTGTGGGTCCGACGGCTTAGATGGATCAATGATCATCTCTATCGTCATTCGAAGAAGTATACCTGTGTGAGCTGAATCCTGTTTTACTTTCCTGTGTGGACTGTGTTGTGCTATCCTATGTGGATTTACGTTTTGATTTCCTATGTGGATTGTGTTGTGCTATCCTGTATGGATTTACGTTTTGGCTTCCTGTGTGGACAGGGTTGTACTTGAGCTCGGATGTTGGAGCCGAGCGAGAATTGATGACTTAGGTATATGTATGGGCATATACCTAAGCCGTGTCGGATGTTACTTCGTGATTGTATCTTTCCTTTGTGGTTTATCCTTTGTGGATTCTGGGAGACCTTCGGGGGTCTCGGGGTCCCTACTGAGTATCTTATACTCACCCCTGCACGGGCTATGCCCGCACTACGTTGTGTTGGTTGCAGACAACAGACATCGCTGATCGTGTTGGAGGCTTGCGGAGCAAGACGGTACCTGGAGGTGGACCACTGGGCAGGACGTACTCAGAGCAGTCGGCTGGACCCGAGGAGCAGTGGAGGCTTTATGTACCCACCCTTCAGGTGGGATTTCCAGTGGACAACTCGATGTTGCAGATTTACTTCTAAGTTGCTGTTTTTCCCTTTTTAGTTGTACTTTACTTTCAGTTTGGGTTTGTATACTGGCCCACTTACTTTTCCACACTTACTATTGTACCATTTTTTACTTAGTGTTTACTTTTTCCGCTTTCTTACTCTATGGTGCTCGTTTACTTTACAAAGGCAATGCCTTCCCTTTACCAGGATTTATGCCTTGGTGCTAGTCGCCAGCCCCTGGCCTATGGAAGGCTGGCTTGGGGTAGTCACGGCACGGGCCCCGAGGACGGGTTGTGACAGGAATCTATTTTAGGAATCTTTTACGATATGCTTCAGACCAATTTCCAGATGAGGAGGCCACGATGAAGAAATTTCAAGGAGTATTTTAATCCAGAGATCTAGAGAAAGGTCTCCCCATTTATGCTGAAGACATATCTAGATGTGTTGGTGAGGGAACATGACATCGAGAGTACATTGGCCCGAACTGGATCATCATGAGAGGGGAGCCATCATGATTCCTCATGATATAGAGTTGTGGTTCGGGGTTCCCATTTTTCAAGGAAGAAGAGTTTCTATTCGGATGGGGGTAGGTCCCAACCCTCAACATCCCATTTCTCATGGGGAAGCGGCTCTCAGGCCTAATCCAAGGGATCATTACCTTTTTTCTTGTGTAAGATGAGGTCATAAATAGAAATATTTCCCATTCTTTCAGAGCAGTCATATTGCACCTATTCTTCAGATCCCAGTTCCATCATTATGGTAGTTCCAACCGAGGCGGCAACACCAGGTTCACCAACTTTGGATCAGCAGAGAGCATATGGGGATGGCAGAGGACAACCCTGTGATGCTCCCCATCCTCATATAGAAGAACATGGTTGTGGTGGTGGTTCTCATAAGGGTCTGAGAGGCCATGCAATAGGTCTTGGTAAGCTTCATGCTTTAGCGTGTCCAGTTCTAGGCGAGCCATAAATCATTCAAGGTACCCTTTTCTTCTTTTCTACATGGGTGTATGCCTTTATTGATTCAAGAGTGACACACTCCTTCACATCACATACCATTTTCCATGCTTTGGGACTTGAAGAATAGAGGCTTCCATTTTCCTTGGCATTGACTACGCTAGTTAGAGGTTGAGTTAACTTGTTTGAAGTATGTAAAGACTGTGAGCTAGTATAGGGGTAGCACCACTCATGGGAAAATTTCATATGTTTATGGATAAAACCATATGATATCATCCTCGACACTGTTTGGTTATTTTCAGTGTAGGCTATCGTGTATTGGTTCAAGAGGAAAGTGGTGTTCTTCGATGCAGATGGAGATCTAGTTGTGTTTTTTGGTGAGAGAGACCCTCATATGGGTAAGAGGAATGTTTTTTCATTATCATCCTTGATGAATGAGATGATTCAAGTATCTTTAGTGGTTCAGCAGTTGGTGTTTCCCAGGGTCATAGAAGAGTACCCTGATGTCTTTCCCTAAGAGAATTTAGCATTACCCCTATGACGAGTGATCGATTTTGAAATCAAGCTACAGACAAAAGAGTATTTTATCTCTATGTCTCCATATAGGGTGGCCCATTCTGAGTTAATAGTGTGACATATATAGCTTGATGGTGTATTACAGTACATTTTTGTTTGGTAGAGTGTGTCACCATGGGGTTCTTGGATTTTTTTGTGAAGATGAATGAAGAAAATTTATAGATGTGTATTGATTATCGCCACTTAAACAAAGTGACAGTGAAGAATCACTATCCTCTTCCATATATTGATGATTTATTTGATCAACTGAAGCGTGAAAGTTAGTTCTCAGAGATTGAATTTTGGTTAGGATATGATCAGATGTGTGTGAAGGATGATGATATCCCAAAGACTGCTTTATGTGTTCGTCATGGGAATTATGAGTTTGTTGTAATGCAGTTCAATGTGAAGAATTCTCCAGATGTGTTCATGAGATTGATGAAAGTTGTGTTCTATGAGTTCTTGGATAATATCATGGTGGTTTTCATTGATGGTATCCTTGTGTACTCCATGTCTAAGTATGTGTATCAAGTGCATCTATATGCCATTTTGGTAGTTATTCGTCAACAATAGCTATTTTGGAAGTTATCAATTTGTGAGTTTTGGGCTCGAGAAGTTCATTTCATGGGGAATGTGGTGTCATAATATGGAGTAGATATGTATCCATCAAAGATAGAAGTAGTTGTATCTTTGGAAGACCCCACGAAAGTGGCTGATGTGCGAAGTTCACTTTGTCTTGTAGGCTACTATAGGATGTCCGTAGCCGATTTCTCTCAGGTTGTGACTTATCTAATAGTATTGAATAGGAAATATCAGACATTCGTTTTGACTTATTAGTGTCAGAGATCTTTCGAGTATCTTATGGGGAAGTTGGTAAGTGATCTAATTCATTTTCTTCCAATAGAGGGAGTTTCTTTTTGATGTTTTCTATGATGCTTTGCATCTGGGGTTAGGTTGTGTTCTAATGTAGCATGTATTAGTTTTTGCTTTTGGGTATTGATAGTAGTGTCCCATTAAATGTAACGATTCCACCCATGACACTGAGTTGGAAGCCATGGAGTTTTCTCTGATGTTGTGGAGACATTACCTCATTGGCGAGCACATTGTGGTTTTAACAGATCATAAGAACCCGAGGTCTGTTTTCTCCCAATGTGGAAAAACATACGACAACATTGGTGGATGAAGTTATTACACTAATACGACTTCGAAATCTCATATACACCTAGGAAGGGGAATGTTGTAGCTGATGCACTGAGTCAGAAGTCACATAGTGATGAAATGTATGAATTTGGTGATTCCAAGAGTGTAATGGAAGGACATTCAGCTTTACATATTGATATGAGAGATATTGGGGGCATAGGTTGTCTTTTTTAGGTGATGGTGTAGTCATATCTGGTGTAGTAGGTGGAAGAGTCCTAGTTGGGGGATCTAGAGGTGGAGGTTTATAAAGACCATGTTGTTTATGAAGAGGCCCCTGATTGATGGTCTGAGGATAAACAAGGCCGAGTGTTGTATCAAAAAAGGCTATTTGTTCCTTCAGAACTGCATGAGATGGTTCTTATAGAGTTATGTAGTTCTCCATTAGCAGTGCATCATGGCATGAAAAAGATGTACCGAGGCTTGAGGGGTCAGTTTTGGAGGCCTGGGCCGAAGCATGTAGTTGTAGAGTTTGTGTCTCAAAGTTTGGCCTTCTAGAAGGGGAAGGCTGAGCACCGTCTTCCCAGTGGTTTTCTACAGCAATTAGATATTACTCAGTGGATGTGGGAGGAAATCTCAATGGACTTTGTTTCTATTTTACCTCCAGATCAGGGTGGAAATGATGTTATTTATGTTGCAGTAGATTGTTTAACAAAATCATCCCACTTTATAGCGATCAAGTGGTTGAGCTCAGTCGAAGTTTAGTTGAGGCAGTTTTTGGAGGAGGTGGTGAGGCTCCATAGAGTCACAAGGATGATAATTTCTGATCATGATCCTCATTTTACCTCTAGGGTGTGGAGAGGTCCCCAGAATTCATTACCACTACTTTTCATCCACAGACAGACAATCTGACAGAGTAGACCATCCAGACTCTTGAAGACATGTCACACTCCTGTGTCCTAGATTTTAGAGGATCATGGATGAGGCACATACCCTTGGTAGAGTTTTTATATAATAATATTTTTCACTCCACCATTTCCATGGCACCATTTGAAGCCTTGTATGACTGACCATTCCATTATCTTTTGTGATGGACTGGGGTTAGGGAGTCCACAATTCTCGGACTCGAGCTAGTGGAGAATAGGATATGGATGATTTAGGTGATTCATGAGGGGATGAAGATAGTGCAGGATCATCATAAATTATATGTCAATAAAAGGAGGATACATTAGGAGTTTGATGTTGGGGATCTCATGTTTCTAAAGGTGACTACCTGTCATGGGTAGAAAAGGGTTGGTCGTGGGAGTAAGCTTTCTCTCTATTTTGTTGGGATTGTTGAGGTGTTGGCTCGTGTTGGAGCTATAGCGTATCGAGTAACACTTACCTCACATATGAGTCACATAAACGATGTTTTTCATGCGTCACAGCTCCATCATTATCTTCATGATGACTATCACATCATTGATTGGGGAGATATCGATGTTGATGATGAAGAAACTTTTGAGAAGTGGCATGTGGAGATCCAAGACTGTAAAGAGATGGTGTTGGACATGCATTATATTCCCTTGGTTAATGTCTTTTGGTGACATGGTGGTGTGGAGGAGAGTACTTGGTAACATGAGTTGCAAATACATGTTTAGTAGCCTAAGTTGTTTGATGTTTAAATATTTTCATTTAAAAATGTTCATTTTTGATGGGAGACATTTCGTATTATGAGATGGAAATATTTTGTTTCTTTTTCCAGATTTCTCTCTTTAAGAGGAATCTCGAAGGGTGGTTGTTCGGACCCCTTCCTATATGGGTTGGTTTTTGGATTCTCGAGGATGAGAATGTTTTTAGAGGTATCTGATGTACTAGATAGGACCACTCTGGGCTATTCCATTTCTCAAAACTGGTGTTTGAAGTGTTCTATGAGGCCACGGTGAATTATCCTCAACACCTTTTCAAATTTAAATTTTTATTAACAGTTACATTGGTGATACCGATGTGAACCATGTATCAGTGAGACCTATGTGAACAGTTCCATCGGCGAGAACAGTGTGAACAGTTCCGTGAGACCGATATGAACAGTTCCATCAGTGAGACTGATGTAAATATTTCCATAGGTGAGACTGAGGTGAATAGTTCCATCAGTGAGACCGAAGTGAATAGTTCCATCAGTGAGACCGACGAGAACAATTCCATCAGTGAGACCGATGTGAACAGTACCATCAGCGATACCGATGTGAAGAGTTCCATCTGTGATAACCAATGGGAATAGTTCTATTGGTGAGACTGATGTGAATAGTTCTATCAGTAAGATTGATGTGAACATGATCATCAGTGATACTGATTTGAACATTTTAATCCATGAGAATGATGTCAATAGTTCTATCAGTGAGATCGGTGTGAACAGTTCCATTGGTGAGACTGATTTGAACATTATCATCAGTGAGACATTCTATGAACAATGTTTCTTGGATCGTGTATACTGTTTCCCATCAATGAGACCGATGTGAACAATTCCATCGATGAGACATTTTATAAATTTTTTTCCAAGATCATGTAAAATGATTCTAGGATCTGTAGGTGTAATGTGTTTCTAGGATCGGTAGGTGTACAGTTTATTTAGTATCATGTATAGTATTTCCAGCTTCCTAGATTTTCTCCCCTTTGATGTTTTCTTTGACATAAAATGTATTCAAGTCCTTGTTTTATGGGATTTAAGTCCAATTAAATGCCCATAAATCCTTTATTAATTTTCCTAAGGATCATGATGCCTTTAATTTTTCAAACCGTTTTCTTTAATGCGATACCCATTTATGGAAAATATAGAATATCATAAACCGCTGCTCTGTTAAATCTTCTAAAGGGATGATATCTATTCATCCTTTATTCTTGATCCTTGTTCTCTGGCGAGAGATGCTAGAACCATTCCTTCCTTACCTAAGGCATCGTGCAATAAAACTTTCCTCCTTGTATTGGTTCTCATTTAAGTTCTTCTTGCTACAAGATCACCCCTTTTTTGGTACAACAAAGTAATATCGATCCATCTTCGATATAAGGTATGATCAGTTGTTGTTCATTTGGGTTAATCTCCATCTATTTCTCCTTACCCTGTTACGGAATGATATGTCCATGTTCTTAATGGAATTTTCTTGGATGTTGGCAGGTGTGGTGGTGTCTCTGCATCTTCACGTGGATTTTGTCTTCTAAGAGAGGTGATCATGATCTTTTTATTTTTCTGTTCAAAGAGCATCGAAAACCATCTGAGGTAGGGGATTCATTGATTCTATATTATTTTACATGAAACTATAGAGTAATCATGTTTTATCCAACTAGATCATAATGAAATTGACATAATAAATATTCGAACTGTATAAATAAATTTATATCGATCATATTTTATTTCCTCTTGTTTTTTGAGATATTGTGATATCTGTGTTTGTTTTTTTATCTTTTCATTTTTCATGGAAATTGATAAAGAACCTAAAGACGAAATTAATTGAAAATTATTTTTTTAAAGAAAAAGATCCATGTAAATGAGTCTGGTTGTTTTTTTGTTTTATTTCAATCAAATTGATGTAGTAAGCATGTTTAAACCATTTTGTGATAACTATGATAGCTTGTGGTTTAAGTTACCCATAGTAGGAACCTTCAAATAATAAATTGGTTAATTCCAGATATATTTATGAACTTGATGTTTGATAAGAATATAATGCCTCGTAGGGTTCTATGTTACCCTCTTGCTTGTAATGTCCAAGAGCCTTATGCTTAGAGCTATGAGAGCTCACTATGTTTGAAGGTTGTATTCCTTGTTTAAGGGATAAGATCCCAATTGATATGTTGTGTGTTTTCCAAATGCTTGTGTTGTGATGTGAGCCTGGATGGCTGTTGTGATAGGTGGGGGAAGTGAGGCCCATTGGTTGTAGCAGAAGTTGATACCCAGTGTTTCAAGATGCATCATTTTCTACATGTGGGTGTTAGGGAGGACATCAGGGATGATTAAATAGGCTGGATGTGAATGTTTGAATTCTTACTAATTCTTGTTGTGTTTTTATCTTCGTTACTTTCCCCACTAATCAATGTTGTTATTTTTATTACCCTCCTTCCAAAAATGAGAGAAGACGCACATGGTATGCCATGTGATTTTCATGTTTAGGTTATCAAGGGATGATGGGTATACACTCTTACTATAGGTGGAAAAGACTTGATGGTAGTTCACCTACTCACCGTGTTGAGCCCCCTTGTGTTTAGTAGCATCGAATGTTTTTCTAGAATGTCTAGGAATATGTGAGAGTAATTTTTTTTTTTAATAAATTATTGAATAAATGATGTTAACAAATGGGATGGGAACATGCTGGGATGCAAAGCTGAGGTTACAATTTAACAGAAAAGTGGTCTCTGGGTTTAATGCTAATGAATTGTAATGTGGAATTTTTAATGGTTAATTAATGTTTAAATAATTAATTAACGTAATGTGCGACTGATAAAAAGGGAATCAAGTAATGTAATAAATCTCTTTAAATGGTTTTGTTCTTAAAGGATACCTAGTCCTAGAAGTGGAATCCAGGAGTCCAAGAGATGTTAGATTTAGTTGAGTATAAGACATGTTTATTCCCATAGTGTAATTTTAAGCTATAGTATATTCCGTACATTTTGTGTTTCTATAAGTTACCCCACCCCTTCGGTTAGGGAAACTGACACCCTGAGGATTCTGAGCACTATGGGTGTTTTCCCCATCATTCTGGTGGTAGGATGTATGGCTGGCTACCCCTTTTGTCCCCACTCTCTTCTATTGGTAGTTACTTGTGATGGTAGTAGCTATGGTTAGTTTTCCCCATATATGTGTTTAGAGGTCATTGTGGATTGTTTTTATTCACATACTTATATTCTAGATATAGTTTTCTATGATTTAATATATGTGTAATGGGTATAGGCTGTAGTGGCTTGAGGATCCTTACTCGGTGTGTGGGCTGTAATGGATTGATGTTTAATACCCAACATATGTTACACAATATGCGAGATGTGGTGGATTGTAGAAACTACCCGGACACTTTTCTTACATGGACATGGTGGTTTTGGTGCACTAGTTGTGTGTTGTGGTTCTACGCTCAGGGGTCTATGGGAAAGCCTTTTTTGAGAGAGATTCTTAGGATGTACGACAATGGGGAAAACGGAAAACCAGTGGGGAAGTGGTAGTAGGGTACCCTTGATATTACTTATTATATTATATACTTTCGTATGTGATTCTTGGTGAGAGAATCCATGGTGAGGTTGCGAACATAGTATACCTGTTTAGGTGACGAGTTAGTTTCGCTTGTAGTTCATTGTGTTTTAGTATACATTCTTTACTTTTGAAAGAGAGGCTCTAGGGAGGATCCTACTATGTATACTGTTATGCTCGCCCTATGTATATATAAACTGTTTTTTCAGGTTACTTAAAGTAGGTTGGAGATCAGACTGGTTACTACTATATTGGGGTTGCAGGAGTTGTCTGGGCATCGTGGTCGCTGCTATTTTTACTCCCTTTGGTACTTGTAGTTTTTTTTCTAGTTATAGTTGTTTCGTATTATTTCACATTTGTGTAATTGGGATTTCATGTATATTGTAGTCTGAGTTGGTGTTGGTTTGTGTCTATCTTATCTCTCTCTTTCACATGTGTTCTCTTAGAGGGTAATGGCTCCCATTGGTGTGTTTACTATACCCTCGGTGCTAGTCGTGAACTCGAGGCCTTCTGGAGGTGGGACTCATGGTCCACTATCTATCTTCTTACATTTCTGGCTGTGGAAGGGTAAACCTTGTTGGGAGTGGGTCATGGAAAGATATATATCTAAAAAAATTTATAGATGGATTATTTTTAATATTCAATCATTTTTGAAATTCCTACAGTATGAACATTAATATGATTGATGGGATTTTGGAAGTCCCTATATAGGGGAAAATATATTTTATTACTCAAAGACTTCAAGGAAAAGAGGAATACTTCAAAATACCTCTTACTGAGAAGAATTTATTTGATATAAATGAGAAATTAAAAAATGTTACTCATTTATCTCTATATGTATAAATATTACTCCTATGTATTAACAACTATTTCCATCTATGAAAATTTGATTACAATAAATTTTATTTTCTTGAAATATATGTTTATAATAAACATCGAATTATTAATAAATTCAACTCAGTAAACGATTTATATGATTATATTAGTTCCATTAATATTAGAAAATTAATGGTGAATATCTTATATTAAAAGTTTCATAATATTTTTCTTGTTAACATCATTTTAGTTGATAATATAAATAATGAAATAGTCATAATAAGACATAAATAGTATTATTTAAAATATTAACCAATTTAAAAAAAAGAGTTTGGCATATTTCCATGCGAAAAAAAATCTTTGAAAATGAAAAAGAGGATTTTTTAGGTAAAAAAAGTATCATCGAGTATATTATTCATGAAAAGTGTAATAATAAAAACTTTGAAAAAACCCCTCACCATATATATATATAAACTGTTTTTAGGTCACTAGGAAAAGGTTAAATATCAAGATGGTTACTAGTACCTTGGTGTCGCAGGAGCTATTTGAGCTTCATGGTCGCTATTTTTTTTACTTCCCTTTCGTACTTGCAGTTTTCTATTTCAGTTGTAGTAGTTTTGTTTGAAATCACATTTGTGTACTTGGGAATTCCTTTTATATAGAAGTCCGAGTTTGAGTTGATTGGTTTCTATCTTATCTCGCTATTTCTTATATGTTCTCTAAGAGGAAAATGCCTCCCATTTGTGTGTGTATTATACCCACAGTGGTAGTCGCCAACCTAGGGCCTATTGGTGGTGGGACTAGTGGGGCACTATCTCCCTTCTCACATTTCCATCCTAGGAGGGGTACACCTTGTGGGGAGGGGGTAATGAAAGAGTGGTATCAGAGGTCAGGTTGAGGGATAAGATTTTGTTTGTTGTTAGGAACATGTGAGGATGCATGGGTAGGTAGAGAAACAATATTAGTTATGTTTAGTAAGTGATGTAAACATTATAGACCGTTTGAGACAAAGGAGTTTAGGGCCCCTGTGATCTGATGCACAAACCATTAAGTTTTCATTAGCTACTAAATAAGGTGATACTAGTTGCACGGTAGAGACCTTTGAAACGATCATGCATCATTCTTCTTTGTTCCTATGTTTGAATGGGTATAACATTGGATAGGTTAACCTAAAATTAATAAAATAAAATAATTAATTATTTAATGTTGAGTCTTCCCTATTCTAGGTTTAAAATCTCTAAAGGTTTTTTATTTTGCAGGTATGGATCTAGGTCAATGTCTATGTCAGGTTCACATAGAATATGTACACTAGGCTATAACAAAAAATCATCGCATAGTAGAGGTTGATGATGACGACAGTTGGAGGAGGACACTCCAAGAGTTTTATTCCCAGAGTCTGAAAAAGTATGAGGGCTTTATTTCTGACGTAGTAAAATAAGATTGGATAGAGGATCTTTAGATATACTTCAATTCGATCCATTATCTAACATAGTATTAGGTGTCTTCATTCATGACGATGTTGCGTGAGGTATTGAGACATTGCTGGTTCTTGTTCCTCGGGGATTGCGAGGAGTCAGAAGTCTCATGGTAGGAGTTCGAAGACAAGTTTAGAGTCGAGTTTCTTTCATCGACCGTGAAGGAATCAAGTTTCCATGATATTTTTATGCTTTGACAGGGGATCTACATTGTGTGAGAGTTTGGAATCTATTTCAGGAACATTTTACGATATGCTTCGGACCTATTTACAGATGAGGAGGCTACGATGAGGAATTTCTAGGAGGCTTTCCATCCTGAGATCCAGCTCCAGGTCACCCCATTTATGCTGAAGACATATCTAGAGGTGTTGGCGAGGGTACATGTCATCGAGAGTACATTGGACCGAACCGGATCATCATGAGAGGGGAGCCATCATGATTCCTCAAGAAGTTGACTTGTGGTTCGGGGTTCCCGGTTTTCAGGTAAGAGGAGTATCTGCTTGGCTTGGGGTATGTCCCAACCCTCAACATCTCATTTCTCTAGGGGAAACGGCTCTCAGGCCTCTACCAAGGGATCATGCGCTTTTTTTCTTGTGTAAGATGAGGTCATTAATAGAAATATTTCCCAATATTTTAGAGCAGTCATATTACAGCTATTCTTTGGATCTCAGTTTGATCATTGAGGCAGTTCCAACCAAGGTAGAAACACTAGGTTGCACCAGATTTGGATCAGTAGAGAGCAGATGGGGATGGAAGAGGATAGCCCTGTGATGCTCCCCATCCTTAAAGAGAAGAACATGGTCATGGTGGTGGTCCTCATCAGGGTCAAAGAGGCTATGAAGGAGGTCTTGGTAAGCTTCATGCTTTGGCGTTGCTAGTGCCAGGAGATCTAGACATCATTCAAGGTACCCTTTTCTTGTTTTCTACATGGGTGTATGACTTGTTTAATTCAAGAGTTACACACTCCTTCACATAACATTCCCTTTTCCATGCTTTGGGACTTGAGGTAGTGGGGATTCCATTTCTATTGGCATTGCCTACGCTAGTTAGAGGTTGATTTAACTTGTTTGAAGTATGTAGAGACTGTGAGCTAGTACAGGGGTAGTACGGCTCTTGGGAAAATTTCATATGTTTACAGATAAAACCATATGATATCATCCTCGGCATGGATTGGTTGTATTCAGTGCAGGATATTGTGGACTGGTTCAAGAGCCAAGTGGGGTTCTTCGATGTAGGTGGAGATCTAGTTGTGTTTGTTGGTGAGAGAGACCCTCAGATGGGTTAGAGGAATGTTTTGTCCTTATTATCCTTGATGGCTGAGGTGATTTGAATTTCTTTAGTGGTTCAACAGTTGGTGTTTCCCAGGGTCGTAGAAGAATACCCTGATGTCTTTCCCGAATAGGTTGTAGCATTAACCCCATGAAAAGTGATCAATTTTGGGATCATTATACAGGCACGAGAGTCTTTTATCTCTATGTATCCATATAGGGTGTCCCATTATAGGTGTAGAGAGTGACATATATAGCTTGATGGTGTATTACAGTGCAGTTTTTTTCGGCAGAGTGTGTCACCATGGGGTTCACCGGTTTTTTTGTGAAGATGAATGATGAAAGTTTCTATATGTGTATCGATTATCGTCACATAAACAAAGCGACATTGAAAAATCACTCTCCTATTCCGCAGATTGATGATTTATTTGATCAAATGAGGGTGAAAGTTAGTTCATAGAGATTGAATTTCAGTGAGGATATCATCAGATGTGTGTGAAGGATGATAATATCCCAGAGACTGCTTTATGTGGTTATCATGGGAATTATGAGTTCATTGAAATGTGGTTCAATGTAATGAATGCTATAGGTGTGTTCATGGGATTGATGAAAGTTGTGTTCTGTGAGTTCTTGGATAAGTTTGTGGTGTTTTTCATCGATGGTATCCTTGTGTACTCCAATTCTAAGGAAGTGTATCTAGAGCATCTGTATGCCGTTTTGGGAGTTCTTCGTCAACAACAAATATTTGGGAATTTGTCAATGTGTGAGTTTTGGGCTCGAGAATTTCATTTCATGGGGAATGTGATGTCCTAGTAGGGATTAGATATGGATCCATCAAAGATATAAGTAGTTGAATATTTGGAAGACCCCAAGATAGTGGCAGAGGTGTGATGTTTCCTTGGTCTTGTAGGCTTCTATAGGAGGTCCGTAGAAAATTTACCTTCGGTTGTGAATCCTAAAATAGTATATACCAGGAAAGATCTAGCGTTCATGTGGATTTATTAGTGTTAGGCATCTTTTGAGTATCTGATAGATATGTTGTTAAGTTATCCAATTCGCTGTCTTCCAACAGAGGGAGTTCCTTTTGATGTTTTCTATAATTCTTCGTATCTGGGGTTAGGATGTGTTCTAATGTAGAATGTATTAGTTTTTTCTTTTGGGTATCTGTAGTAGTGTCCCATTGAATATAACTATTCCATCTAGGATCTTGAGTTCTATGACTTGGAGTTTTCTCTAATGTTGTGAAGACATTACCTCATTGGAGAGTGCTTTGTGGTTTTCACCGATCTTAAGAACAGGAGGTCTGTTTTCTACCAGCGTGACATAAAAATGCGACAACATTGGTGGATGGGGTTATTACATGAATACGACTTTGAAATATCATATAATCCTGGGAAGGGGAATGTTGTAGCTGATGTAATGAGTCAGTAGTCACATAGTGAATAAATGCACGAATCTGGTGATTCCAAGAGTGTAATGAAAGGACATTCAACCTTACATCTTGATATGGGAGACATTTGGGATAGATGTTGGATTTTTTAGATGACAGTGCAGAAATATATTATGTAGTAGGTGGAAGAGTCCTAGTTTGGTGATCTAGAGGTTGAGTTCTAGAGAGACCGAGTTGTTTATGGCGAGGCCCCTGATTTTTGGTCTGAGGATGAACAAGACCGAGTGTTGTATCACAAAAGGCTATTTGATATTTTGGACATGCATGAGACAGTTCTTATAATGTTTAGTAGTTCTCCTTTAGTAGTGTGTCATGGCATGAAAAAGATGTACCGAGGCTTGAGGATTTAGTTTTGGTGGCCTGGGTTGAAGCGTGCAGCTGTAGAGTTTGTGTCTCAATGTTTGGCCTACTAGAAGGTGAAGGCTGAGCACCATCTTCCTAGTGGTGTTCTCCAGCCATTAGATATTCCTCAGTGTAAGTGGGAGGAAATATCAATGGACTCTGTTACTAGTTTACCTCGAGATCAGGGTTGAAATGATGCTATTTATTTTTAGTGAATTGTTTAACAAAATCATCCCACTTTACAACGATCAAGGGGTCGAGCTCAGTCGATGTTTTGTTGAGGCAGTTTTTGGAGGAGGTGGTGAGGCTCCATAAAGACCTGAGGATGTTAATTTCTGATGAAGATCATTGTTTTACCACTTGGGTGTGGAGAGGTCTCCAGAATGTGTTTGTTTCTCAGCTATGCTTTACCAATACTTTTCATCCACAGACAGACAATCCGACATTGTAGACCATCCAGACTCTTGAAGATATGTTGTGCTCTTGTGTCCTAGATTTTGGAGGATCGTGGATGAGGAACATACCCTTGGTAGAGTTTTTATATAATAATCGTTTTCACTCCACCATTGGTATGCCGCCATTTGAAGCCTTATATGGATGAACTTTCCATTATCTGTTGTGATGGACTGGGGTCGGAGAGTCAACAATTCTCATATTGGAGCTAGTGAAGAATATGATAGAGATGGTTTTCGTGATTCATGAGAGGATGAAGACAGCGCAGGATCATCAGAAATCATATGAAAATTAAAGGAGGATACATTTGGAGTTTTATTTTGGGGATCTCGTGTTTCAAAAGGTGACTCCCCATCATGGTTAGAAAAGGTTTGGTCATGGGATTAAGCTTTCTCTCTATTTTGTTGGGACTTTCAAGGTTTTGGATCATGTTGGAGCTATAGTGTATCAAGTTACACTTCCCCCACAGATGAGTTGGATACACGAAGTTTTTCATGTGTCACAGCTCCATCGTTATCTTCATGATGACTCTCACATCACCGATTTAGGAGATATCGATGTTGAAGAAGATGCAAATTTTGAGAAGTGGCATGTGGTGATCCAAGACTGCAAAGAGAAGGAGTTGCACATGCATTATATTCACTTGGTTCATGTCTTTTAGTGACATGGCGGTGTGGAGGAGAGTACTTGGTGACATGAATCACAAATACATGTTTAGTAGCCCATTTTGTTTGATTCTTAACTATTTTCAAGTAAAAATGTTCATTTGTGATGGATAAATTTAGTTTTATGAGATGGCATTCTTTTGTTGCTTTTTTTGGATTTCCCTATTTAAGAGGAATCTCGATGGGTGGTTGTTCGGACCCCTTCCTATCTAGGTTGGTTTTTGGATTCTCGAGGATGAGAATATTTTGAGAGGTATATGATGTAATGGACCGGACCACTATGGGCTATTCCATTGCTCAAAATAGGTGTTTGATGTGTTTTGTGAGGTCAAGGTGAATTATCCCCAACACTTTTCTAAATTTCCAATTTTATTAACAGTTACTTTGGTGATACTGATGTGAACCATGTATCGGTGGGACCAATGTGAAAAGTTCCATCGGCAAGACCGACGTAAACAGTTCCATGAGACCGATGTGAACAGTTCCATCAGTGAGACCGATGTGAACAGTTCCATCGGTGAGACCGATGTGAACAATTCCATAGGTGAGACTGAGGTGAACAGTTTCATTGGTGAGATCAAAGTGAACAGTTCCATCAGTGAGACCGATGAGAACAGTTCCATCAGTGAGAGTGATGAGAACAGTTTCAATGGTGTGACCTATGTGAACAATTCCATCCGTGAGACCGATGTGAAGATTTATATCTGTTATAACCAATGTGAATAGTTCCATTGGTGTGACCGATGTGAATAGTTCTATCGGTGAGATTGATGTGATCATGGTCATTAGTGAGACCGATGTGAATATTTCCATCCATGATAATGATGTTAATAGTTACATTAGTGATACCGATGTGAACAATTCCATTGGTGAGACTGATTTGAGCACTATCATCAGTGAGCCAATCTATGAACAATGTTTCTTGGATTGTGAATATTGTTTCCAATCAGTGAGACCGATGTGAACAATGCCAATATTGAGACATTCTAGGAATAGTGTTTCCATTATCTTGTACAGTGATTCTAGGATCGGTAGGTGTAATGTGTTTTCAGGATCAGTAGGTGTATAGTTTATTCAGTATCATGTACAGTATTTCCAGCTTCCTACAGTTTCTCCCCTTTGATGTTATCATTGAAATAAAATGCATTCGAGGCCTTGTTTTATAGGATTTAAGGCCAATTAAATGCCCATAACTCATATATTAATTTTCCCAAGGATCATTATGCCTTTAATTTGTCAAACGATGTTGTTTAATGTGATCCTCTTTTAATTGAAAATCTAGTGTATCTTAAACTACTGCCCTGTTAAATTTTCTAAAGGGATGATATATAATCCCCCCTTATTTTTCCTCCTTGTTATCTGGTGAAAGATACTAAAACCATTCCTTCCTTCCCTTAGGAGTCATGAGATCAAACATTTATTCTTGTATCGGTCCCCCTTAAAGTTCTTCTTGATGCAAGATCACCCCCTTTTTTGGTGCAACAAAGCTATATTGATCCATTTTCAATATAAGGTATGATCTGTTGTCATTATTTTGGGTTCATATACTTCTATTTCTCCTTTCCCTATTATTTAATGATATCTCCGTGTTCCTAATGGACTTTTCTTGGGTGTTGGCAGGTGTGGTGGTGTCTCCGCATCCTCAGGTGGATGTAGTCTTCCAAGAGAGGTGAACATGATATTTTTTGTTTGTCTATTCAAAGAGAATCGAAAACCATTTGAGGTAGGGGATTCATTGCTTCAATATTATTTAATGTGAAACTGTAGAGTAATAATGTTTTAGCGCATTGGATTATAATGAAATTGACATAATAAATATTTAAAACATATAAATAAATTCATATCAATCATATTTTATTTCCTCTTTTTTTCTAGATAGTGTGATATCTATGTTTTATTTTTTAATCTGTTCATTTTTCATGGAAATTGATAAAGAAAATAAAGACAAAATTAATTGAAAATTATTTGGATAAAGAAAAAGAGCCAATGTAAATGAATCTAGTTGTTTTTGTTGTTTTATTTCAATAATATTGATGCAGTAAGCATGTCTAATCCATTTGTGATAACTATGATAGCTTGATATTTAAGTTACCCATTGTTGGAACCTAAAAATCATAAATCAGTTAATTCTTGAAGGATTAATGAAATGGATGTTTGATAAGAAGATAATTCCTCGTAGGGTTCTATGTTACCCTCTTGGTTGTAATGTCTAAGAGCCTTATGATTGGAGCTATGAGAGCTCATTATGTTTGAAGGTTGTATTCCTTGTTTAAGGAATAAGAGCCCAATTGGCATGATGTGAATTTTTATACATCTTGTGTTGTGATGTGAGCCTGGATGGCGATAGTGATATGTTGGGGTAGGGAGGACCATTGGTTGTATCATAACTTTATTTATAGAGTGTTAAGATGCATCATTTTCTGCATGTGGGTATTAGGGAGAACACCACAGATGATGAAACGGGTTGGATGTGAATATTGGGATGCTAGCTGATTCTTGTTGTTTTTTTTATATTTATTATATTCCCCACTAATCAATGTTGCAATCTTTTCATACCCTCCTTCCAAAATGGGAGAATTTGCAAGGGGTATGCCACGTGCTTTTCATGTTTAGATTCTTGAGGGATGATGGGTATACACTCGTACTATAGGTGGAAAAGACATGACAGGTAGTTCACCAACTCACCGTGTTGATCCCCCTTGTGTTTAGTAGCATATATATTTTTTTCTATAATTACTAGGAATATGTGAATGTAAAAATGTTGTTAATAAATGATTGAATAAATTATGTTTACAAATGGGATGGGAACATGCTAGGATGCAAAGCAGAGGTTACAATTTAATGGAATAGTGGTCTCTGGGTTTGATGCTAATGAAATATACTGTGGAAATTTTAATGGTTAATTAATGTTTAAAGAATTATTTAACGTAAAGTGAAACTGATAAAACGGTAATCAAGTAATGTAATAAATCTCTTTAAATGGTTTTGGGCTTAATGGATACCTAGTCTTAGTAGTGGAATCCAAGAGTCTGAGAGACGTTATGTTCAGTTGAGTATAATACAAGGTTATGACCTTAGTGTAATTGTGAGATATAGTATATTCTGTACATTTTGTGTTTCTATAATCTACCCAACCCTTCACTTAGGGAAACTGACACCTCGAGGATTCTGAGACCTATAGGTGTTTTCACTATCATTCCGGTGGGAGGATGTATGGATGACTACCACCTTTGTCCCCGCTCTCTTCTCTGGGTTGTTACTTGTGATGGTTGGAACTATGATTAGTTTTCCATATATATGTGTTTAGAAGGCATTGTGGATTTTTTTTATTCGCATACATATATTCTAGAAATAGTTTTCTATGAATTACATTAGGTGTAATGGGAATAGGCTGTAGTGGCTTGAGGATCCTTACATGGTGTGTGGGGTATAATAGATTAAGGTTTAATACCCAACATATGATACACATTATGAGAGTTGTGGTGGCTCCTGGAAACTACCTGATCACTTTTCTTACGTGGACATGGTGGTTTTGTTGCTTGAGGTGTGTGTTGTGGTGCTACACCCAGGGGTCTACGGGCAAGCCTTTTTTAGAGAGATTCTTAGGATGTGCAGCATTGGGGAAAAGAATAAAACTAGTGGGGAAGTGGTAGTGGGGTACCCTTGATATTCCTTATTATATTATATAATTTTGTATGCTATTCTTGGTGAATGTATCCATGGTGAGGCTGAGAAGATAGTATACATTTTTAGCTGATGAGTTAGTTTTACTTGTGGTTCACTGTGTTTTAGCATGCATTCTTTACATTTGAATGAGAGGATCCTAGGAGGATCCTACTAAGTATACTGTTATACTCACCCTATGTATATATAAACTATTTTATCGGGTCACTTGGAGTAGGTTAAATATCAGACTGGTTACTAATATATTGGGGTTGTAGGAGCTGTCTGGGAATATTGGTCAATGCTGTTTTTACTCCCTTTGGAACTTGTAGTTTTTTGTTTTAGTTGTAGTAGTTTGGTATGACGTCACATTTGTGTAATTGGGATTTCATGCATATTGTAGTCTGAGTTGGAGTTGGTTTGTGTTTGTCTTATCTATCTATTTTGCATGTGTTCTCTTAGAGGGTAATGCCTCCCATTGGTGTGTTTATTATACCCTCAGTGCTAGTCGCGAACTCGGGGCCTACTGGAGGCGGGACTCGAGGTCCTCTATCTCCCTTCTCACATTTCTGACTGTGGAAGGGTACACCTTATTAGGAGGGGGTCGTGGAAAGATATCTATCTAAAAAATTTTGTTTATGGATGGTTTTTTTACATTCAATCATTTTTTGAATTCCTATAGTATGAACATTAATATGATGGATGGGATTCAAGGAATCCCTATATAGGGGAAAATATATTTTATAACTCAAATACATTATGAAAAAGAAGGATCTTTCAATATAACTCTTACTGAGAAGAATTTATTTGATATAAATAAGAATGTAAAAAATGTTACCCATTTATCTTGGTATGTAGAAGTATTACTCCTATGTATTAACAACTATTTCCATATTAGAAAATTTGATTATAATTAATTTTATGTTCTTGATATTTATGTTTACAATAAACAATGAATTATTATGAAATTCAACTTAGTAAACAATGTATGAGATTATATCGGTTCCTTTAAAATACAAAAATTAATGGTGAATATCTTCTTATGTCAAAATTTACATAATATTTTTCTTTTTAAAATCATGTAAGATGATAATATAAATAATTAAATAGTCATAATAAGACATAAATAGTATTATTTAGAATATAAACCAATTTAAAAAATTAGTTAGTCATATTTACATGTGGAAAAAAATCATTGAAAATGAAATAGTGGTTTCTTTAGATAAAAAAATGTATCCTCAAGTATATTATTCATGAAAACTATAATAATAACACCATTGAAAAAATCCCTATACATCAGATGAATAATAAATGGTTATTATTGATAAATATAATGAAATTATTGAAAATGAAGAAATAATATAAAAATGGTTATCCAAGATTTTTGATTGATTATTTCAATGACAAATCGTTAAAATAAAAATATATTGATATACATAATGAAGAATAAATTAATAATAAATGGTCTAAAATATTAATGAAGGAAAAATATTATAGGGATTTTTTAGTGAAATAGGAAACATTCCATGGGTTATTTGAGATGAAATATGAATCTTATTAGTCAATTATTTATGGGAATTTATAGTGAGTTGCTCTATTTTATACACAATATTGAAATAAGTAAAATAGAAAACACGTTATTGAATAACAGGATCAGTTTTTTCCTTATAATTTTCTATATGATTTTCAAGGAATCCAAAAAACCTTATAATCACAATGATCCATATCAATAATCCATAAAATTTTCTATTATGGGGAAATCATAACAAAATGTTAAAAATGTAAATAACTCTTTATATGGTGATGAATCAATAGTAAATATATCCATCTATCTAGCATATCAGTATGATGAGGAATAATAAGAACACATTTAAATAGAATAATATTATTAAAAAATTGAGAATAAATATTCAATTGAGAAATGATAATCAAAATGTAAACATGATAACTATATAAAAATTTAGGAAGGCTCACAGTTAGAATTTGTTCAAAAATAAAAAACATCACTTCCTAGAGTCCATGAATCTATTTTTAAAAAAGACTCCAATGGTTTTAAAAATTTTCCACCAAGTAAAATTTAAATCAGAACATAGTTGAAGTTGAATTAAATTTAGGATATAATGAAGAGGATCAAATACATCTTGTCAATCTATCTAGATATGCATGTATGATAAAAACATATCGAAGAGAATATTTATGTAATAGAAGGATCTAGTACAATTATGATGATTACACGATATTATATTCAGAATCAATCCAAGATTAATAAATTTATAAGGTTATCTGCAGTTGAGTTTAGAATGTTGAAAATTATAATCAGATTGATTAACCAAACATAGGAAGATTTAATATTTTTTTATCAATATATTGTATAAATAAAAAAAATATATTTATTTTTTTTGTGATTGTATTGACACTGTATTGTGATATTTCTAAAGAGAAAATAATAATTTTCAAATTCTTCTCTATTATAAATGATACAGAGCTTCATCAATAAAAAATTATATCTTTCTAATATCAAAAGGATAAAAATTCTAGTATTTATGGAATAGAATTATAAAAATAAAAAAATATCCAATTAATATGAAAAATATTTGCAAGAGACTCTCTAAAAATGATCATCATTTCCTAAACTCTTAGGTGACTTTAATAATTAATCATATAAAATTTAGATTAGTATATTCATATTTCATTAAAGGTATAGTAGGTTTAATTAATAGAATATTTCGTCATTACATTTTTTTATAGTGCATTTTTAAACATTTCATGGACACTTTCTACAATAATTTATATACACTAAATGTTGTTTCTAAATATAAAAAATCACTAGAATGATAAGGATATTGATTGTTATGTAATTAAGGGGGAGTATGTTTTAAATGTGTTACTTCAACATTTTCCCTTATGTGTTTTTTATTTTGATTTTCAACAAGTGAGATATTATAGAGTTCAAAGACCGCTATCTACCTTTAATTTTGAATTTTAATATCCATTATTAAATTTTTTTCATCTATAACCATTATCATTTATCATGTATAAACTTCTCAAAACTATTAATATAATTTTATAAGATGGAATTGTATCAGATAAACATATATGATGTATAATATATTTAATTTTAAAAAGTAAATAATAAACCATGTAAAAAGTATATTTGAAAAACATGTATAATGTACCTCAGATGGACATAAAAGAATTTTATTAAAAAAATAATTATAAATATCACCAGATAGAGTTATAAAAACTCAATTGGATAATAAAAATAATATTCTAAAATATATTTTTTCATTAAATCTATGTGAAATAGATACTAAAAGTATACTAGATGTTGTTTTACTATTTATAATGGATGTCATCCTTTATATTATTATAATTATGCCACATATATAAAATATAAGACAACAAAACACAACAATAAAATATGAATAATATGAGTTTGATTCTATTGGAACAGGTCCTCATAAGTACAAAATCCAACAATTACAGTTTGTTATGACAATGTTAGTAAATAACATCGTAATTTTGATAAGAATAAAAAAAATTAACAACATACAATATAATGTTTCTTTTGAGGCTTTCACAACTAATTTTTATTAATTTCATATCAACTATAACCATGAAATAATATTTAATTAAAGCATATATTTTTTACGTTATTAGTATAGATTATATAAGGATTCCCATTAAAATTGATGCTTGTCCAATCATGTGATTGAGGGATCTATCGGGTAAAGGGATAATGGATTGTTTGATCAGGTGAATAAAGGTCTTCCATGATAAATAATACATAAATTATGAAATATTTAAATCCCAGATACCTAAATTCAGATACATGGACTTCCTTATCAAATTGGGTGAAAGTGAAAACATTTACTGGTAAATTGTTTTTCCTCTTTCGATATGTTCTTTTATAATATTTTATTATACTTCATTATTATTTTTTGAATATAATCCATATTTCTATTTTATATTGTATGTAGATTTTATTATGTTTAATATTAATATACTCTTAAATTATAATGTATATCAAAATAATATTTTTAAAGAGATTTTGTTATAAATTAGGTGTTTAGAAATGTAATATTCTAATTTTGTACAACATATAATTCACCCCAATATTATAGTATTTTTATTACTTTTACTATCATATATTTGTTATTATATATTTCTCTATATGTATAGTCATTTATACTAAAAATATTGGTAAAGATGTATATTTTGTTTCTAATGGAATTTTTATTTATTGGTACTTTATAGAATTTGAATTTCATTATAGAAGTAATTTTTTATGGTGATGACTTATAGTATTGGAAGGATAAAATTCATAAATACATTATAAAAATTTTCATTAATAATGTTTCATGATTATAGAAAAATGTAAAACAAAAACATTGTATGTTACATCATTATTCTAGACAATAAAAGACAAAATATTAGCTAAATTAAAAATTTAAAAATATTTTTCTCTATTCTATTAAAATATAATTTATATCTATATATCTTTTTGTGAGATAGCCAATAAAATTTATAGAATGATCAAAGTTTTAATATTGGAACCTCAATATTTTTTAAAACCCAAAGAGCTATATTTCCAATAGACTATCAATATTTTGGTTACTTTTATGGTGAATTAACTTCTCAAAATACCCAAAGGTTCATGATTATAGTGAATGTATTAAAATATCTTATGGAAAAATGGTTTAAAAAAGAAAAATATTTAGAGAATATAATTTACTTCAATACTAGAGTATGAAATTTGAATAATATTACAATAGATGGTATTGAGAATATAGAAAATGTAATTTTTGATGATATCATTATGACTTTTATGAAATATGGGAGTATATTGAAAATATATAATGATAAATAAAACAAAAAAAGGTTTTTGTTTTTTATTTACCTCAGGTATAGTAATAGATTAAAATATATACCTTGTGAGAATGATTAAAAATATTATAAATCAATGAAGTGGGTTAATACTGAATCAAGTAGTTATTCATCAACAAAATGTGAATTTGGGATTTTTATGTTAGTAATGGTAATGTATAAAATAGAATAGAAGAAATATTTTCTCTATTTACATAGAATAAATAAAAATGATATAAATTGAAAAGAATCATGCTTTTGAGGTGATTTTTTAGGAATATAAATATACAATGAATATCAGAACATATTGTCTATGGATAAATGTAAAAATAAAGCATCAAATAAATATTTCAATATTTAAGGGAATAAAATCCTAATTTATATAAAACATTCAATGAAATTTTGGGAGATTTATCATTATAATGTTCTTCATATGAATTTTGTGATGTTTCAATGAGTGTTGGATTTTATTTTTCAATACCAAAAAACAACCAAAGCTACAAGGTTAAGGTATCAGCTAAATATATTACAAACCTAACATTGACTGTTAATTACCCTTATTTTGATGATTAATATATGTTAAAATGTATGTAATATGAATAAATTGTAACATAAGAATGAGAGGACACAATTCCTAGTTTTGACAAAATTAACAGATACATTACATTAGTAGAGAAAAATAACAAGGATGTTATGAATCAATATGATTTTGAAAAATCAGTAATTATTAAAGATAATACATTGATTTATAGCATTAACATGATAAATTATAATAATACATAAGATTCCTAAAAAACTTATTTTATCTCAACTAATGATAAAATAATTTTTTTTTGTAAAATAGAATTCTAAAATCCTTAGTCTAGAAAAATCTTTTTTAAATTTTATTGATGAAAAAGAATATTCTAAAAATATATGGAAACAATTTATATCATATAAAAAATAAATCTTCAATAATTTTCTATTAATAAAAACGTAATTTTCATCCTAGCTATTATATTTGAAAATAATTCTCCTTTTATATGAAATTTAAAAAATAAGAAAATAAAAATAAAATGTTCTTTAAATCATGCTGTTGTAAAAACCCATCATCTCGTGATGGTATGATCCATTTTTTTGTTTAAATTACTTTAAACATCACTTATAATGTACCAAATTTAGTTATGGATATAATTAGGGAGTGGGGATTATTTATAACCCATAACCCTATTATTTGTAAAAAATTACATTGCACAGTTAGTAGAATCCATTCATCGCAAACCGCATGGTCCCTACTAACCATGCAAGGATACAATTAATAGTAGTAGAGGACGAATGGTTTTTCTTAACTTGTTTGACCTAAGGTTCATGTATATATGAAAAAATTAAAATGATTAACAATGTAATATTAAATGGTTTGTTCATGGATTATAAAAACATGTTCTTTAATTGTGTGGGGAATCTATTTTGTATAGAGGGATGATAATGGTTTTTGAATGGTTTCGGAATCCGTGAAACTTAACCATTCACCCCATATTTTGATGGAGAAAATCCCAAATGAAAATAATGAACCATTAATCCTAAATATAATTTTATTTCTTACCATTCTAGCTTACTATCCCTATTCTCCTCCCTATCGATTCTCCTCCCCTTCTTATAGGGATTTATATATCTTCACATCCAATTTCCAAAACTAGATCCATTGAAGGAACCTGATAAATAGATGTATTCTCTCCCTTACACATACTGTTGATCAATTATTATATTCTAATTTGTTTCTATATATAGGTTCAAGATAATTTTCTATATTTTTATGGATTCTTACCATTTCTTGTATTTATCCCATCCAAATTTTAATCTGAGGTTTCATTCAGAGGAGTCACCAATGACTCTAATGTGGGTTGTCTCTCTATTCCCCCCCATGAGTTTTTCAGTTTTTGTTTCATTTTTATTATTGGGCACACTATATTTTTCTACGTTTCACCACATTTTTTAACATGTTAAATTGATTGGTTCATCATGATATATTCTTGAGTTTCATTGTTTAGTAATTTAGAGGAAGTTGACATAAGTTATGGGAACTACATGGGTGTTACCTCGTGAATTTAACTATTATAATTAGTTGAATATATTCATCAATCACCATTTAATCATTTATATTAGGGTATTACATATTTTACTATGTAATATTTATTTATAGTTAAACTGAGGAAAATGTATAGTACTTGGCCCAATATATAAACTAGCACTCATGTTTTGTAGTCATCGTGCGACCCATCCTACATAGTCATTACTGACCATGTGGGGAATGATAGTGAGAATAATGGGATGAATTTTTTTTATATAACCATAGAACATGAATCACATTCTTGTGTGAATAACTAAAGAGGTTTGATAATTTAATTTTCATGATTTTCACAATATTTCATAAATTGTGCACCTTAACTATGCTTGGTCTCTCTTTTAAATAACTGCTTGAGTATGGCTTACAAATAGGCTGTGAAACCATGTTACTTAACCATGAACCTATATTTTTCATGTGAAATTCCCAAAATTCCCATAATAAACCTTAAAAAAATTTATTTTCACTACTCAAATTCCAGTGGACTAGCACCCATTCCCCTTAAGAAGGATTCCTTCTCACTTTTTCTTGGGATTGAGATATCACTAAAATCTAGTGTTCGAATCAATATCCATAAAAGGAATTTTATATTTACTCATATTATTTCTATTACTATTACCTTATATCTATGAATATATTTGGTTTTTTGATCTCTTTAGGTATAAGATATTTTCCCCTATTTTTAAGGATATGGACTGTTTCTTCAATTTCTCCCAACAAAATTCAAATATGAGGCCAACATCAGATGATGATTTTCCAACGACCCTAATATAGGTGGTCTATTTATTTTTCCCTTGATTTTTTTGTGTTTTTTTGGTTTATTATTATTATAAAGACCTTCATTTCATGGGAATCATCTTAAATTTGAGTTCATTATATTAAATTGATTGGAAGACCTAGATATATTCTTGATAATCGTTGTTTAGTAAATTAAAATATGTTGACCTCAGTTATCGAAACCCGATTGGTGCACCATCATGAATTACACAATTATAATTAATTTAATACATGACCAGATCACTCATAAAGAATTATTATTAAATCATTAACTAATTATACACAATTTTATAAATTTTTAATGAATCCAAGGAACCCCATAAGTTATTTGCCCAAATTATCATTGAAAGTTTCTATGTATGTAATTTCCATATTGACCACAAATCCTTCTAAATTTCTATTTATGACTTATAAATTGAACATCATTAATTTAGATAATTAAATTGATTGATTATATATAATGTATTATTAATGATTTTATTTATACCATAAATGAGTTGAATGATTTAAATCAAAGGTATTATGTAAGGGTGGCATGTCAATATCATTTTATCATTATTTTATTGAATAAATAAATTGAATTGTTATTCCTTGATTATAATGGATTGAAAAATGTGATACAGGAGAGGTAATGACACATGGACTATAATATTATTACGGTTACACATTGATATGGTCTGTGAAAGATGGTTAGGGGTCTGATGGTAATGATTGATGCATGCGCCCTTATATCAGATGTTGAGCATGACATCTCACACCATTTTCACTATTTAGATGGTTGGCATGAAATACCATTTCCATTACTTTTAGTGATGAAATGATAACACACTCAGAATTCCATGTGTTGAGAAATACATCACTCACTCCATATGGTACCTATGGAATTTACACTATTTATTAAGCTTATTGGCTTATTTAGACTGGTTATGGATGTCTGAGTTATCTCCTAGTCCAGTCAGCACATAGTATTCCTATTATAGGGCCACATACATCGGCATCTACCTAATTCATATTGGTGGATTAAATATATAAATATAATATATATGAATATATATATATATATATTATTTTCATATATATATATATATACTAATAAAAAATTCCACTCATCAATGTGCTGAAGATGGTAAAGACTCTAGGATTCCATTAAGAATATCAGTGAGTAGTTATTTATTTATTTTGTGTTGTGTATTAATTTTTCTATACCATCACATTGTTCAGTTAAAACAACTTATTGGATTAATTTTGGACAACATTTATTGTATCCTACTGGGTTTCCTTCTCACACCCTACTCAGGCCACCTAAGGCACTCGAGTAGAATATTTTTCTACATGTACTGATAAGTGTAATGACCCTGCTATTGTTCTTTGATGTGTTTTACTTATATATGGATAATTTGAGAAGATGACTGATGATATTCATGGAACCCCAGTGGATAATTTTGTCGGCCTTGTTCTTTTGTACATTTTTATAGAATTATTGTCTATTCCTTTCCCTTATTACCTTTTTATATCAACAAGCCATGAATCCATCTATATGACACTACATAGTGGATTTTTTATTATTGTTTATTTGTTTAGTTTTAATAATAGATCCTATAATTTATTAAAATATTTTCTATATATTCTTAATCTATTATATTTTTATGTTTTTATATTTTGTTCCACTCTACTAATATGGAATTTTCCCGCACCATATAACCTTTACACCCTAAATACTATTCAAAAGCCTCTAGTGCATGGGGGGGGGGGGATGTGGCTATGTGACCAATAATTTCGGGCCCCTAGTTATATCCTTTGGTTTTCTTAGAGTATATATTTCAAATGAATTGGAATGGATTCAAAAATACATTGTTGAAAAAATATGGATGTTAAAAAGTGTTATTTTCCAATAATTTTCAACCCAATAATCTGTAGGTACTAAAAATTTTTAATTTTAAATTTAAGGAGAAATTATGATTACAAATATTAAAATATATGATATATGTAAGACTATTTTTCAAGGAATATGATTACATATTAAATTTTATTTTAAAATATAATAATGATAAAACCTACAAGTTAATGTTTGATGACAAAAATCAAGTAGAAATCAATGGAATCATCAATATTGAATTCCATGGTATGTATTTCATTCCAATTTCTATATGTTTTATAGGACTTAATAACAATATAATAATGAAAAATTAATTATTTGATGAAGTATTCCTTATAAATTGTAAGAAATATAATGTCATATTCAATGATTATAAGATAAATTCATTATTTATATAGATGGGCTTGGCAGTATTTAGACATTAAACATATATGTCATTAGGTTTGTTGGTAGAATATAATAATGAAAATCTTATTGTTATAGTGAATTGGGTTCTCTAAAATTACCATGATGAAAAAGAAGTTTTTGTTAAAAATAAGTAAAGGCTTGTTTCTAAGTGTTATAATTTACAAGAAAACATGGATTATGAATAAAACATCACATAATTAGTGATACTTGAAAAATATTCATATTATTCAATAAATTACTACACATTTAAATTTTACACTTTATCAAATTTATGTGAAGTGTTTTCTTCCTAACTAACACGTAATGGGTAATGCTTATGCTAAAAAACCACAAAGTTTATAAAATACAGAATTTTTCAAACATGCATTTGACATATTAAGGAATTTTTGGAACCCAAAGAAGCTCTAATAGCATTTTATTATATACATACAATATTATTACATCATTAACACTTTTAAAATGGATTGACTAATAAATCAATTTCTATTAAATTTTTTATTAAGGATACAATTATTTATTAAAATTTTTATGATGAAATTATATTATTTTCAAATCAAAAATCTATTTTTGATTCCTCTTCAAAACATATGAAATTTCATATATTAATGTTAATGATTGGTGAACTATCTTTGGTCATGGGTTTCAAATTTTAAAAAACAATAATAAAATTTATTATTTATAAAATTTATATCAAATATTTACCTAAAATAGTTGGTTTTGATAATTATAAATTCATAATTACTCATATAATAACATCAAAAACTCTTTATTTGGATGAATATACAAATAAAATTGGTCAAAACAATTAGGTGGATAATTGGAAATTTATTATATTTTATAAATACTCAAAAAAATATATTTTATAAAATGGTCTTTTGTGTGAGATTTTTAGAAAACATGAAATTATCCCATTTGAAAATATTTAAATTAAATTTTTGATATCATAAAGGAACAACATATATTGTAATATTTTAATCCTCTATAAGTGGTTTTGAACTATAATATATGATAAATGATGACATTAGTTGAAGATAAATGGATATAAAATTTATGTCGAGATTGTCTTTTTTCTAATGAGATGATTTAGTGTATTGGATATATAAGAAACAACGCTCATTAGAAAATTACACTACTAAGGCTGAATAAGTAGAAAATTATTATAGCAGTTCTCAACTGTAATGAATAAAATAAACAATCACATATTATGGCATAAGATTTCTTTAAAATAGTCTATTGATAAAAAGTAATATCTTTAATTTTTTATAAGAACCTAACACATCCCTCAAAGAAGAAACACAATGATATAATATAATATTTCTATTGAGATCGTCCACAATAAGATGATATTATTCCTAATTCATTATAATGTAAGATCAAAATGGATAAATTTTTATGAAACCTCTTCACTCTGATCAATTTGAGTATATTAAACATAAGAATGGTATGATCAATAACAAGTGATTGTTAATATACATCTTATTTATATATATATCCATATAGTGAAAGACTCCTCAAAATGGGGGATGCAAATTTTTATTTTGTTCGCTATTCTTAATCTTTTATAAATTCAAATAAAAAATTATGAACATATATTTTTAAGGACCAAATTATCCTCACATTAATGTGTTTCATATGATATTTCAGAAAAATGAATCTATTTCTCAAACCCATTTTACGATTTTTTTTAAATCACCATGATTCGTTTAGGAAAGTTAATTTATTAAATCTTTATGTGGTAAAAATTATTTTATTCAAAAAAAAAATATATAGCCATTTTAATAAAATATTAGTAATGATATTGAAGTTTTATATGGAAGATGCTATTCTAATAACTTCAAAAGGTTTGTAATAATTTTTTACAAAATGAAAGAGTTTAAATTTTCTAATTCATCAATTACATTTAAAATTCAATATTCTAAGATAAATATCAACAATTGGATCTATTATAATTATTTACATTAAATTCCTTATGTATTTATAGAATTATAGATTCTGTTCATTTTTTTGACATTCTATTTCTGATAAGATCTTTTGAATTTTTTTCCTCATTTCAATAGATATAATTTTTTTTGTTTTCTGTAAATATTCCCGATTTATTTTTTGAGCTTTATGTCATCCCTTTGATACTATACTACTTGGGAAATTTCTTATGGATGAATTATTGATCATGGATTATTTTAAAGGTATGACTTATTATTGATATAAGTCATACTATGTCAGGGTATATAAGCTATTTATGGATATAAATTCTATATAGGTATTTATTTTTCTATCCTAGGAAGATAGTTTTACATACGTAATATATTAATTGAATTTTATATCTTAATGGATGTTACTTTATTTTCATTTTGAGAAGTCTTATAGTATAAAAAATATATCTACCTCCTATCTCTATTACACCCCTCCATATAGAGAAGCATATTTTCTAACTTAACGACTTCTAGTAAAATTGAGACCATTTAGATCAACTTGTAATGAAAACAACTTTTTTTTTCTATAAATAATAAAGAAATAAAGATGCCTCATTTTTATCATAATGTAAGAATAATTTTCCTAATGATTCATAACTATTTACATCCAAGAAATGGTGATTATGATACATTAAAATTTGAAGCGATGTTTTTTTTACTTTCTTTATAAAATTAGGAAACACAACATAGTTATTTTTTTTAAATTATATTCATGAAATAATAATAGGAAAATTAATGGTGAATATCTTGTTATATAGAATGTTCCTCAATAATGTTCATTTTATTTTCATAGATGCTGATATTCTTAATAATGATGTGACCCATATAAGAGATAAGAAATATTATTTCATATATGAACTCATTTAAATAATTATGTTATTATACATCAATTTCAATTATTATTCATTGAAAAAGTAAAAAATGTTTCATCGGATGATGGAATAGTGATTCTAAAAAAGAAAATTCCTTAAAAATTGAGAGATAAAACATATCAAAATTCCCTTAAACAATTGAGGATAAAAAAAGATTGTATATCCAATAACTAATTTATAATATAAATAATGAATAAGAAATATATTAAAGAAGGTGATTCGAGATTTTGGCACGACACTTCGAAATCTAAATCCTTAAAAGATCAAAACTTTAATATAATGAATAAACATGAAATGAAAATGAAAGATGATTCAAAAATAAGATAATGTAAAAAATTATATATATTTCTTTAGGTAAATAAAAAAATATAGACATATTAATTGATAGGTAATAGGAAGATTTGGGTTTATTTCATGTCGATAATGAATAAAATATTTCTCAATCCATTCCTTAGTTCATATCAAAAGACAATGGAAAACAATTTTAAAAATACTTTTATCAATCCATTACCTATCATGTTCACACAAGATGGTGTCTAGGCAATTGAAAAATCATCTACTCCACCAGTGACATATAAAAAATCACTAAAAAGTAAATATTTTATGTTTTCAATGAAATGTTTTCAAACTTTGATGAATTATTTATGTGGTGATTAATCACCCATTCATACTTAGATCCCTAAATACATAGTATTCTTATGATCACAAATAATCACTCAACTCAATAGAAGTACATTTTTTAAAAAGAGAGGAGAAAAAATTAACCCTAATGAGTAAATAATAAGGTTATCTGATGATGTTGTTGAAATTTATGAAATCATTTAGAAAACAATTATTGAAAAATTTGATACTAAATTCTCAGAGTTTTGGAAGCACTTTTTCTATGTTTTATTCTAAAAAAGTAATCATGATGTATATTGTAAATGTACACATATATTACTTTTAATTACACTATCAAAATAATAATAAAAACTCAATTTCATAATTTTAATATATATGAATGTTCCATAATGTTTGAAATACATAAAAGGAAATGTTAATGTTTTTGAAGGATCAAATACTCTGTAAAAAAAATTCTGAATTTATTATTAAGAATTATTCTTATATAAAGAATCATAAAGGGAAATTCTTTATTGAGTTAACAATGTTTTAAAATATAATAAATAAGATGATAATGTTAGTGATTGATATAGAATTTCCTTTATTAGTGTATCAAAAATATAAAAAGGGAAAAAATAATTTCATAGTTTATTGATAATATCATATCTAAGGTGGATGAATTCTCAATTTCCATTAATTATTTTCAATAAATTGATATTTATTATGTTACATATATTTATCAAAAATACAAGAAGATTACATACCAAGATGAATGTCTTGGTAATTTATTATCTAAGGAAGATATGTATTATAAAATAGATAATGTACTAACGAAGATGAGAAATATTAACAAGATATATTCTATGAAATATTAATATTCTTCTAAACTCAAGGATGATTTTAATAATTAATCCCCCAATATTCCCATTAATTCAATAATATGTCTTTAAATTAGTGTTATGTTTTATCAAATTCAAATTTATTTTGTGATATTATTTTTATAATTGTTTATTTCATTTCAGAAACACTTTATACAAAAAAATATAAACTCAAAAATTAATTTTTGTGAATAACAACGAGGGAAACTGTAGAGAACATAAGGGTTATGTATGTAAATGGGATTCAATTTTAAAATATTTACAATTTAATTTTCTCTTATGGTCTATGTATTGTTCTTTTAAAAAAGTAGGAGATTGGTGAGTCAAAAACACCAATATCAACAATTATATGTCAAAAAGAGCATTCAATATTAAAAAATTTCCTTAAAAAATACTAATATATTCCAAAGTGTAATTTTTTGAATGAATGAATATAGCTTTAGTGCATGGATAAATCCAATTTTATTAGATGAACATATACAATGTATAAATGAAAAATATGAAAAAAATACATCAGATAATCAATGAATAAATATGTATAATGTACATTGGATATAAAATAAAAATATATCAAATTTTGTATTATAAATTTTAACAGATAAAGCTTTATTAAGTCCTTTTGACTAGGACATACAATGTCCAACCAATGATGTTTCATTAATCATATAGGATGATTATGTAAAAATTATTATAGATTAAGATTTACGATTTTTTGATCATATATTATATCAACAATACTCTATATATGTTTTTGATTTTGATGCACATAAATAATATTATTGTTTTTACAAACAAAATTATATTATGAATTTTTCCAGAATATATCTTTTGATATGATTATATTATTATCTTATTTACTTGTTATAATATTCTGAACATGTTTTTAAATTATTTTAGAAAGACTCTTCATACCATAACTATATTAAAATAATCATTGAATATGGTTCAAATCCATCTGTTTGAAAATCATATATGGATCATATATAATTAATTATTTAAAGAGTATAGTTTATCAACCCTACATTTATATTGAATCATAAATTTGAGATAATAGAAAGTATTGATAAAGAACTTTGTTTTAAAAGTAATCCTATGTCTATGGAATACAAAAAATAATAAATCAATCACACTTTTGTGATCATACATACATTGTTAACCCAAAATTTGGTTATTTTTCATCACATGAAAGAACCATAGGTTTTACTATTCAATGATGATGTTTTATTTAAAAATAATTTTTGGGATTTCCGTAATGGTCTCAACAAGTGTAATTATCATTTTAAGGATATTTTAAATCTAATTAAATGGATCATATTTAGTGGAATAAATAATTCCTATTTATAAGAAAAGTTACATGCCCCATGGATGCCTTAAATTTGAATGATTTTGATATATCTTGTGTTTTACATGGATTTTATCAACTGAAGGAAGGACAATATTTCTATATAATGTCAACACTATTAATGATTTCTATAAGAATATGTATATGAAATATCTTTTTTAATATAGAAAATCTATAATGATACAAATTATGGTGAAATTATTTTATTTCTAAAGAATATATACTTTGTATATTTATATAATTAATCATGTGTTGGTGTGTAATTAGTTCTTCTTGTTCCTTTTTTTGGTCATTGATGTTAATTTTCATCTTGGTTCTCTTCAAATCAAATCTCACTTAAATAAATTCATCTTTGAAAAATATGATATGTGTTTTATCATTTTCTTCTATGATTGTGATCTAGAACTTATATATTCAATCAAATTAAACTCCTCATAATTATTAGATTCTCTTCTTCTCAGAATCCTTTGTGGAAGAGTATTTTCTTCTCGTAATTAGTTGAACAGAATTAGGATCCTTGTAAATGAACTAAAATCCTATATTCAACTATAATGTAATGGTCTCAACTAACTATTACAAAATCTTGAGATTTTAAAATGGATCACTATGTTTTTAATGAACTTCAAAATACTTTGTGACCATTAAAAAATAACCATTATACAAAATGTTTCTGTTTCAATGATTTTAATTTTGAAAAATGGACATCTACATTTGTGTTTAAAAAGTTATTTGGAGTATGATAAAATTAACTTGATTTTTTGGGTGAATAATAACATACCCTTATTAATAGTAATATAACACTTATGAATAGTAAATCATTTTTTTATTTTATTTTATTAAGAATATAATATAATGGAAACATGAATAATTTTTCAAGGTTATATATAATCAATTATTGTTTTAAAATAATTATATTTGGAATAAAATATTATTTTATAAAAAAAATTAAAATAATAATCTTTAGAAAATGTATTTTCGAAATATGGAGTTCATTTTTGAATTCTATAGGTTAAAAAATTATTGGGGTCATGTTTTGGGATTTTTATGAAATTATTTAATTTTGAAAAATAGTAAAATAATGTAATATATCGTATATATACATTATTAGTAAAATACACTATTCCTAGAATCATGTCTGATGTAAGCACCCTTTGTTTGAACTCAAATGCACTTATTACTATTTTGGTTCACATGAATCAAGACTATTCATAGTCTTGGCCAAAAATATTAAATTAATGATTAAAATAATGTAAAACCCCTCATCTTATACACTCTAAATAACACCCTCACCCCCTCTTCCTATCACATCTCTCAAGATTTGTGCATTGTCTATGTTTTACAAAATCCTCTTCCCAAAGCTCTTCCCCACATCCAAGACTTTTTTTGTCTCATTAAATGTCCAAAAGAAAAGTCCTTAAAGGGGATCTCAAATAGAATATATCATGAGGTAAGAATCCTCTTTCATTTTCTTGTGTTTTCATTTCAATTGTGTCACTTTATTTTATAATATCTTCCCCTCCCCATATCCAAGAGTAATGAAAGCCCCAGAATCATATATATTCTAGATGTTTTCATATTAATGGAAAAAAGAATTATAATTACAATTTCCATTACTTCATTCAAAACTGATTAAAAATGATTTTAATGGTTGAAAAAGATTTTATAGTGTATGATATATCCATTTTCATGTTATGGAGATAACATATATACATAATATTATGATATATAATGAAACTATTTCTTGATTATCAAAGAACTACCAAAATGATTTAAACAAATATCACTAGTGATTTATCAAATGATTCATCCTCAGAAAATATACCCAAAATTATTTATTGAATTGTATAATATTCAATGAAAATACTAATACCATTTCATTCCACTTCAAGAAATTTATTTCCATATGAGAGGAAAATCAGATACAAACTGACAATGAAAATAATTTAAAGAACGCACCTGTAACAATGGATGAAACAAAATACTAATAATTAATGGGTGAATTGATGTTATGAAATGATCATTTAAGGTGCTATAAACATGAATATGTTTCAATAAGATATTAATAACACACTTTTAACCAATATCTAGGAGTTTTAAACACATTTTAATTACGAAAAACCCGATGTAATAGAATTCTTAACATGATTTCCATTCTTTGGGTAAACCTTCTACTTCATTATTTATATGGTATTAAAATTTTTTGGGTGATAAATTTTGTTTAGAGTATATATAATCATGTGTATATATAGTTTATATACATATTCCATGCACTCTATTATGTATCACATCCATTATATGATTTTTTTAAGGGGAATTTCTTTTACAACCCTCTTAAAATTCTAATTTTCAAAATTCAAACACAATGTTTTTATGAAATTATTCATGTTATTTGATTCTGTTATGGTTATTTGGTATTTATTTATAATTTTTATGGGACCTATATCTCCCCCAATGCATTGGACATGTGTTTGTTGGATTTCATCCATATGGTTACTCCAAGTGTAACTGCGATAGTTACACAATAAGTTAGTTGTGAGGGTTTCATTGTATGGTTGTCGTGAGGGTTTCAAATTATATTGTAGTTGAGAGGGTTCTAAGATTATATAATTAATGCCCCAAGATACCTTTATTATTCTATTTATGTTCTTTAGGTTCGGGGGAAATTTCTTATAAATTTCATGTTTCATAATGTAAGTATATATGGGTGATAAGTATGTATTTTTGAAAATTATTTCATACATTTACATGTTTTCAGGGACTAATGATTTATTTAATTCTTTTTAAATCTCTTATT
This sequence comes from Viscum album, assembly GCA_963277665.1. Taxonomy (NCBI): domain Eukaryota; kingdom Viridiplantae; phylum Streptophyta; class Magnoliopsida; order Santalales; family Viscaceae; genus Viscum; species Viscum album. The sequence goes on from OY728126.1 coordinate 2,080,343,722, forward strand.
GATATTTTTTTATCATCCCATGATTTGAAACTATTTTTTATAGGATGCCTTAGATGTTCAAATGATAGTTAAGGTGAAAATGTAGAGGAATCCAATTAGTTATTTTGTAATTATTTTTGTAAACTATGATTTACTGTATGGATTGTATAATTTTCAATGAATAAGACCACAACAGTTTTTATATGTATAACGTACTGTGTATTTTTATTCCACATATTATATAAAAAGTAAATATAATTTATAAGGGATGAGTCTGGTAGCTCGGGATCAGGTATTTACAGTTGGTATTAAGGAAACGATCTACAAAACTTTAGAGATTATACATTTTCATTTTTTAGAAAAAATATTATCTATAGTATTTAAATTTTAACATATATTTAATTAAGTACACATAATAAAATAGTTTTTCTTAATTATTAATATGTTAATACGGAATTATATGTACAATGAACAAATTATGGGGGAACATTTCATTTAGGGGGGACATAACATCTTGATATTTTAAAAGGGAACAATATGTTCTTAAATGATATCCTAAATAGTATGTGACCTTTATAAACTAAACATTAAACATAACATTTCCACTTCATTTATTTTAATTTCAAAAAAAGGACATCTACGGTTTTGATCAGTATGTTATTTGGAGTCTGATAGAACCAACATGATTTTTTGGTGAATAGTAACATTCCCTTATGAATGGTAATATGAACCTTATAAATAGTAATTCATATTATTATTTTATTTTTTAGGTTATATGATAATTAGATTTTAATTAATTTTTCAATGTGATATAAAATGAGTTATTGTTTTAAAATTATTCTTTTTGGAATAAAATATGATTTTATTTAAAAATTACATTAATCATATTTAGATAATTAATTTTTAAAAATGGAGTTCATTTTTTAATTCTACACATCAAAAATGGTTGTGGTTATTTTTTTTGTATTTTTCTAAAATTCATGAATTTTTTAGGAATAATAAAATACAGTAATATACTATATATAAACATTATCAATAAAATACACTATTCTTAGCATCATGGATAATGTATGAACCCTTGGTTCTAACTCACATGCATGTATTACTATTTTGGGTCACGTTAATCAATACAATTTATAGTCTTTATCAAAAATATTAATTTAATGGTTAAAATAATGTAAATCCCCTCCTCTCACCCACTATAAATACCACACTCATGCCCCTCTTCCCCGCACAACTCTAATGATATGTGAATTGTCTATGGTATGTCTAATCCTATTTAAAAAACTCATCCCCACATCCATGACCTGATGGTCTCACTATAATTCCAAAACTAAAGTCCCTAAGGGGGGTCTCAAGGAGAATAGATCTAGAGGTAAGAACCAACTTTCATTTTCTTGGGTTTTATATTCAATTATTTTTATTTTCTTATACTATCATACCCTCCCCTTATCCAAGAGTCTTAAAAGCTCAATAATATAATATATTATGGATTTTTTCATGTTTAGGGAAAAAATTAATTATCATTATTTCTCACATCTTCCTCTTATTCTAAAAGTAAAAATAGTGTCCCATGATGTGCCAATTTATCAAAATCATGGATGATGTGTTTTTAAATTCCATTAAATACTTCAAAAACGGTTATGGAACAATTTTAATGGTTGAAATATATTTTAAATTGTATGATATAACCTATGTCATGTTCATTATTTAACTTATATATACATAATATTATGTTATATAATGAATTTATTTCTTTGATTATCAAAGAACCGCAAAAATGATCTAAACTAATATCACTAATGATTTATCTAATGATTCATTCTCATACCATATAACCAAAATTATTTATGGAATAATTTAATATTATAGAATAATTTAATATTTTGGAATAATATTAATAACATTTCATTCCAATTCTGGAATATTTCATTTCTATAAGACATGAAAATAAAAAAAACCGGCCATGTAAATCATGTAATGAATGCACTCGTAATAATGAATGAAACAAAATACTAATAACTAATGGGTGAAAAAGTGTTGTAAAATGATCATATAAGATGCTATAATCATGAATAGTTTTTTATATGATACTAACAACACTATTTTATCCATCATACCAGAGTTTTATACAAATTTTAAGTAAGGCAAACCCAATGTAAGGGAATTCTTAACTCAATTTCCAATATTTCAGTTAACATACTAGTTCCTTATTTATGTGTTATTAAAATTTTTTTTGATGATTTTTTATATTATATTGAATTTATTTTATTTAATGTGTATATAAATATTCCATCCACTATATTAAATCACACTACATTTAAATAATATTTTTAAGTGTCATTTCCTAAAAATATTCTTTAAAATTTTGTTTTTCAAAATTCATACGCCATGTTTTTATGAAAATATTAATGTTGTATGATTATGTTCTGGATCATGAGAATTATTTACGATTAATGTTGGGAACTATATTTTCCTTCAATGAATTGGGTATGTATAGGTTGAGTTCATCTGTATGGTTACTCCAAGTGTAACAACAATAGTTAAACAACAAGGTAGTCGTGCGGGTTATATTGTAAGGTAGCCTTGAAGGTTACAAATTATATGGTATCCAAGAGGGTTATAATATTATGTATGTAATGCTCCATGATACCTTTATGGTTCTATTTATGTTCTTTATTTTTCTAAATCTCTAGTAAATCACATGGTTTACAATGTAAGTATATATATGGGTGACATATATGTCTTTTTGAAAACGATTTCATAAATTTTAAATTTTCATGGACTAATTTTTTCATTCCTTATTTTTAAATCATTACTAAGATTTTTTTTTCACATCCCATGTTTTGAAGATATTTTCACATGATGCCTTATATTTTCAATGTACAGTCATGGTGAAAATTCATATGAATCTAATTAGTCATTTTTTAATTATTTTTGTAAACAATGCTTTAATGTATTATTTTTCTTTTACCCTAGAACCTGGACTAGAAAACATTATCAGATGTGTAATTTACTATTTATTTTTATATCGCCTATTATAATAAAATTCATGTAATTTATAATGTCTGATTCTGGTAGATTGGTCTCAGGTATTTACACTTATAATTATTTGTGAATGTGTTATTGTAAGTGTACCTTTCTAGTTAAAATCAAAAATATCAAATATTTAGAGTTGGTGGAGTAGAATAGTGGATCTTTGTTCTATGTACCACTACAAAATTTATGTTCTCTTCCATACCATTTATCTTATGTTCAAATTATATATAAATGTGAATGCAACATAACTGCATAGATCACAAAGAAAGCTAAAATCCAGAATCTATCATAATTATAAAAAATACAAAATTCACCCCTATTATTTACCTTTGTATTATTTTAACATAAAATTTGATATGAAATTAATTTTTTTGATAAAGTGGATAAATGTATAGAAAGATAAACAGTATATGGTCTATACAAATAAAGATGTTAATGATGGATCATAAAGAATATTTGTATATGATACATTCCACAGACAACAATGTTGATAAATATGGATAAATTATATATCCTATGACCATATATATAAATAATATATAATTTAAAGTATATATGAAGATCATTACTTCTTATGTAATTCTTTACAAACAAGAAACAAGGAATTCTTCTATGGAAGCAGTGTATGAAACCAACTTGAATGAAATGACTATTATAATTTGTGGACATGGTCCTGATGAATTAAATAGAGTATACTATTGTTCAATATATATTAAATGTTTCAAATAATCATCATTTCATATGAAGGGAATAAAAATTATAATATACTATTGTATTCTACCACAAAACAAAAGATTGAAACCTTTTAAATGTATAATTATTAAAGCATCACCTAAATTATTATGGGATTAATATATATATATATATTGATGTTTCTGAATTGGGAGATCAAATTACGCAATCATATGTATCCATAAATGTAATCTTAGTACTGCAATAAAAAAGGAATGGAAAATTTTCATCAATTTGAAAATCATCGCATGAAAAATATTCCACAATGAATGAATTTATTAGAAAACTGATGATGTAAAAAAATTATATGAAAGAAGAAATTTAATAACATAATATAATGAAAAGAGACAACACATCCCATGAAGATACATCTTTGAAGAATGGAACGATATTTAAATAGGATGATAAAATTTTAAAGGATTTAGATTACTAATATTCAAAAATAGAACTATCTCAACTATATATATATTTGTTAAAATTATATATTAAAATGAATGGATTAAAATAATAATTCAAGAAATATGATAAATGATCTAAAAAAGTATGATAATATTAATTCAAATATATGGGTCATATCAGAACAGATTTACACCTGTTTAAAGAACAATAATGAATGTTGGAAATGAAAAGTCTGAAGAAAACGTATTACAAGCATAATGGGAAAAGATAAATGAATTATATTTGAAGTGTGCCTAATGACTCAAACAGGATTTTGAAATAGGATTCTGAAACAGAGGAAAAACAATCGATATAAAACATATTCTTTATGGATAGATAATAAAATTACATATAAACGTATTATTATTCACTATCTTATTTTGAGATATTCTCAAGTCTAAAATTACTTGTGTATTTCTCGATTAACCATGAAAAGTATAATTCTATAATAAAAAATAATTGGTTGATAGGAAATAAATTATATGGCCCTTTTTAATGAATAATATACATTTTTCAAACAACATAAAAACTTAAAAAAAAATTCAGAAAAAAACATCATTAAATTGAATTGTAAATGAAAATGAAATAAAATAAGTATATAATGAGGAATAATCATTCAAAAGTGTTTCTAGTATTCTAATGAAAGGATAAACAATTAGAATAAAATTCATGGAAGAAATTTAATTAACAGTTTAAAATATGGAATATAAAGCAAATGTAAAAAATCAAAGAAGAATAAAAAATATTCACTTCAAATTTCTAAAAATGATACCTGTCTCTATTTTTTAATTAAATAAATTTATTATAGAAAATATAATATATAAAATCCTATTATATGTTTAACAAAAAAGGATTTTGATTCCAGAAACATTTCTAAAGCATGTAAAGTGAATTTTGGAAAAAGAAGGAAAATCTGGATTCCCAAATCTTTTCATACTGACATAGCTGGACCCCTGAAAATTTAGGTACCAATATAATCTATTTGTTAAATATATATCATGAAAAATACCATATGAGAAAACTCTATTGGGAATATAGAGAGTTTTTGATGAAGAAAAAATTTCATAGACACTTCCATCTTCCATACGCAAAAAATGGATGACTAGTCACCTTTGGAGACAATGAAAAATAAATGATTGTGGGAGTTGGATCAATTAGAGATATATATTCAATAATAATTGAAAAAGAACATTATGTATATGTGATAAATCATAACCTGATAAGTATTTCTCAACTTTGTGATGATAGTGTTTATGTTGATTTCTCTTACAATTATTACTCACATTTAAAAGATAAATTGATTAAATATAGAGTTACTATAACTAATATTGTTTATCCCTATGATCTTGATTTGTTGTCTAAAAAGTAATTTTTTTATTTATGGTAAAATTAAGTCATGGATATAGCATAAATTACCTAGAAACTAAAATATAATTACCTAATATAAATTATTTATGAAACACATAGTTTACAATTTTCTATGTCTGTAATTTAACAATGATAGATTTTATAATGCATGTAATATTGAAAAACAATAAAAATAACATTTCAAATCAACTAACAATGTTTGTACATTTCAAACAATATAAATTATCCATATGGATATGTTTGGACTATAAAGGGTAGCATGTTCAGATAAGAATTTTTTTATGCATTAGTTAATGATTTTTCATAATTTTCATAAGTTTATTTTCAAAAACACCTATGTTAAGTATTCTCTATTTTTTAAATCTTTTGTTAAATTTCTGAATATTTAAAATATTTTTTAATAATTTCATTAAGAATATATTATGGTGGAGAATTTTTGAACCAATAATCTAATACTTTTTTCTCAAACATATGTATTAAATAAACACCCACTATACTAAGAACTCCCCAAAAGAATAGAATTTTTTAATGAAGAAAAAGAAATATTCAATAAATGGAATGGACTATGTTGAATTAATATATCATTACTACCATTTTTTTAGGAAGAATCTATAAACATAACTTTTTATAGCATAAATAGTGTTTTAATAAGACCACTTATTAAAAATACCCCCTCTCAATGATGAAATAACATAAAAACAAATTGTAATGTACTTTAAATTGTTTTAATGTAATGTGTATATCTTGAATACCATGGAAAAAATGGTAAATTTGATACAGAGGCTTATGAATAAATCATTATACGATATTCTTCATCATCTAAATCTTATAGAGTGTATATAAATATCCAAGGATTGTTATTCAATCAGTTCATGTGATGTTTTATGAATGTGGACCTTTTTGTAAAAGGAAATATAAAATAGATGAAATTATTGACACTTTTGACAAAATGAGTCTTGACACACCTAATAATGATTTTGAAAATAAAACAAATGAAATTCAGTCCAGTCTAGAAGTGTATGAAATAGAAGAACCTAAGCGTGTTAACCTATAATGTCTAGAACCATAAAAGATCATCCTTCGAAAACTGTTATATTAAATATAGAAACAAAATTATGTACTTAAAAAAATATAGTAAACATTAATGAATTTTCTACCTTTCTATCAGAATGAGATTCTAAGACAATTGAATAACCATTAAATGATAAAAATTGGATATTGTATAAGAATTAAAAAAATAAAACATTTAGTATAAAAAAATATGGGTAATTAGTTGAATATCCATAAAAATATCTAGTAGTAGGAACCAAATGGGGTTATAGAAACAAATAAGATGACAAATGAATCATTTCCTTAAATATTCATTGATTATAAGAAAGACCATACAACCAAAAAGAAGTGATATATAATGATGAAACTTTTTTACATGTTTCCATATTATAAGAAATTAGATTCGTTATATCATATTTTTCTCATATATATTTAAAATTATATCACATTGAAGTAAACGTTTCTTTTAATAACATATATTTAATGGATAATGTTTATATTGAACAAAAAACATGTTTTGAACACCCTCATCTACCATATTTAGTTTTTAAACTTACCAAATCACTTTATTTTTTTAACCATACACCTACATCTTGGTAATGATGAATAAAATCCTTTTATTGGAAAATACTTTTTCTTATAGGATTACCATATCTTACATTTTTTAAGAAAACCATTTTCTCTGATGTATTATTTTGAATAAATCTTCAAGATGATGTTATTTTTTTGAAACAAATAAAAAAAATTGTAATTAATTTTAAAATATTATGTGAAAATATTTTAGATAAGTATGACGGTAAAATTAAATTTCTTTTTAGTATTTTGAGTCTATCAATAATATTGTGGAAGTATTTTAAATAAATTCAAATCCATTATTGATTTATTAGCAATATTTGGTCTAGTAAATAGTATGACTTACACAAATCCCATGTGTACTAATGTAAAACATTATTTTTATGATGTTAGAAAACCATTTGACAATAAGTTATATAGTGTTATGATTGATAGTTTATTATATAAATTTGATGGCAGACCATAAATAAATCTTTCATATGTTTATGTGCTAGATTTCAGTAAAACACAATATAATCCCATCTTACTATAGTGAAAATAATTTCTATATATTTAAAATAGACTGTTTCTCAGTCCCAAATTTACCCAAAAACAAATGAATTTAATTTAATTTCATATTATAATGGAGATTTTGGATATTATAAGTTATATAAGAAATACATATTAGGAACCTGTAAATTTTTAAGAAAATAATTAGTGTCAGGGTAGAGTAAGAAAAAAATTTAGTTTCTATATAAATATTTGAAGAGTAATATATATCTATTTGTTGTTTACTTGAAAAAATATCGTGGAAAAAATAAACCTCACTGTACTTTGGGCATAATTTTAATAATATCGATATTTTATATCATAGTACCAGTTCAATTAATTTTTCCAAAAAATATTTTATGTCATCAAGAACCAACCATATTGATATAAGGAATCATATTCACTGAGATCAATTTTATATAAAGGATTTATTTTTATAATTTTTAAATTGTAAATATCAACTTTTTGATACTTTTACTAAACCTCATCCAATAGTATTTTTTGATTTTTTTAAAGTGGAGATTGGAATATATATTTATAAATAAATATTATCTAATTTATTTCAATAAATCAAGTATTTATAATTTTTATTTGGTTGTTTTTTTATATTTTTATTTAAATTAAAAATATAATTTTTTTGTTTGTGGAAAAGAGAATAATTTCAAAATAAAATATAATAATGATTACAGTTAGTAAATTCGCTAAAGGAACAAGACCCATGAAACCTAGACATATCAGAAAACCTTATCTATCTCTCCTTGCCCTATTTATCCTTATATTGATAAAATTTTAGACAATAATAAATCTCTTCATCCTTTGAATCTATATTATTTCATCCTACTGCCTTCTAAATCATAGAAATAATATGAAAACATTGCACAGATGAAAGTGAACAAATTGACTCGATCCATCAAAATGTACCCTTCAGAAAAAACATTCATGGAAAAGTGGACTAAATTTATTGGATGTATAATGAAAATATCCTATTGTGGAAATCCATTTCCTTTTAAGGTTTTTAATTTCTATTAATATAGGGATTACAGAATTTATTTTCGATCGAGAACTAATTATGTCTTATAGGAATGTTCAGTTCAATTTTTGGGAAACATAGGTTATCATAACTAATTGGGATAATGATAATGAATTTTTCATTTACATGTTAGAAATATAAGATATCTTAAAATCCACCCATGAAGATGTATTTAATTTTGAAATTCAGTTAATATGAAATTAGATATACATGTTAGAAGATATTATGTAATTTCTCTTTGGATCCAACCAAATTCACACACTAATTATTAAAGATATTTAGGCTTCTCATAAAGTGCTTCTTATGTTCATCTAGTCCAAAATCCTCCCAATATTCTAATATTTTGAATATATTACTTATGCTAACATATATGGCATGTCAATGATCATCAGTGATACCAAGCTCAACATTCCCATGTATACGCTAAGAAATTTGGCTCACTATTGTCAATTAATTTTATGTATTTCCCTATATCCATATGGTTGAATTAATTATCTTATTTTAAAATTTAAAAATAATATTCACTATTTATATATTTGAACTAAGTTCCATCACAAAAACATTTTTAATACCAATACATTAAGAATGTTTTTTTTCACCTGTAGTACAGTTAAGGGAAAACTATTTCCAATTTTGGCCCATAACCCAAAACCATCCAGTCTAGTTTCATAGGGATAATGTGAATTTGAAATCAGATGAATATGTTGTTCAATGAAATTAATAAGGTAGAGAATCCATCATATAAGTTATTGTTCAAAAAAAGACTCAAATATATACTTCTCATCAAGATGATGGAGAGACTAATGAAGTAGACAATGAAGTTCTTTCACCCATACTAGGAACATAGAATAACATACTAGTAAAAACTGTGTTGATGAAGCTTTCCTAGATATGAAACTCCATCATGAGGACTGACAATAACTCCACATGAGGTAAAGGTGAGACTCATCTATAGGTTTCAAAATTACTCTCTTAGTAACATCATGTTATGGAAACTTATCAAAGAGATTAGAAAAATTATAAATCATTATCTGAAACTACTTAAATTATTGACAATGATACTTTCTCTATAAATAAATAATCCTTAGATAAAATACATTCTATGACTATAGAAAAGGAAGAAGTTATAGAGAATATTTTTGTCACAACGTATGATAAAAATACATGAAAATAACCAATTTTAAAGGAGGGAGCACCACAATCATGAAACCATAATGAATAATCCTCTGACCCCTTGAATCATTAGATATAAGATCTGGTAAATTTTTTTAACAAAATAAATTTGGAGAAATAATGCTTACCACATGAGTCTGAAACTACAAGAACAAAATTATATTATTAGACAAATTCAACATTATACAAAGAAAACTTTTCAGTTGTAATGGGTCTAAGTCTCATGAGAATAAATATTTCAGTTTCAAGGAGGTATTTTGATTCTTTTATAAGAAAAATGATAGATCAGTTATGATAAATGAAAATAGAGAGCATATCAATGTCATATTTTAGATATATATTGAAATATATGGGAAAATAGTTTGAATCATTGAGTAATAGAAATAGTCAATTAAGGTTATCTCTCTACATCTAAAACAACACCAGATATAATTAGAATGATTCATGAAATTTCATATGTTGTGTCTGATATTAATGAAAGGCTTTATTCACTTCAGTTTAATACTAAATCTTTGAATGTGTTGTTAGATAATAATATATATCATGTTGAGAAGATAACCGTAACTGATCTTAGAATTAGAATGCATCTCAATTAGTTATATGACAATCCTATAATGTTTAATTAGGTAAAGAAAAATCTGCATGAGTTTTTTAATGTTACTCTAATTGAAATTTTAAAGGTAAGACACAAATCAATAATTTTAGTAGGGAATATAGATAAAACCCATTATGGAATATTACAATGTTAGATTAATGAATTAACAGAAATTCATCATGTTGTTCATGCTCCATCAGAGCACGACATTACATGTGAACCAACCATTTCACCCTCAACCATCCTGACATTTTAAACAATTATTATCCAACATTCCACTTGTAATCATAAAAATATTTTTAATAAATATTATTCAATTTATTATATAAATATTTATTACTATTTTTCATTTCCACTACTAGGAATGATGTCTTCTTTTTCTCTTAATAAAATTATATGTATTCATTTAATTTTATGTGCAACATTGATTGTGTTTTAATAAATTTTCATATAGTTTATTTTTTATATAACAGAAAGTTATAGAAAATTTGATGAGAAAAAAATTCATGACCCAATTACATTTTTTGTTTATCAATTAAATAAATTAAAATTTATTGTGTATTTTTTTAAACAAAAAGTAATCTCTGTATTTCTTAAAAATAAATTTTCATTTCTATTTAAAATTCCTATATTTTTTATACGTCAGCTTTTTGGTTTTGTGATCATCAAAAAGTGGGATATTTTTTGGTATATATTTCCTCAACATAACTCTATCAATATTATCATTTTTATTCTCACAAATAAATTTTTTTATTTTACTAATGAATTTAACTTACAAAATTTCTATGAATTTATTTTTTGAGAATATTATATGATTATAATATTTTTGGATTTAATATTGTGAAATTTTTTGAAAAGTATTTTAGAACCATTTTCTATATCTTACATCTTCATGTATAAGTGAAGCATATGGATCAAAAACTATATTTTTGAAAAGAACTTATGGATCATGTACCCTAAAACATTGAAATAGTATTCTTTATCAATCCTATGTTAAGATGGTATCCAACATTTGATAGAAGGTAATGTATATATAAACAACCCTACATTTGTAAGAAATCACATGTTTAAGGAATCAAATTTATGGAAAATCAACCCTTCTTTTGTGATCAATCATACATTTTCAAGTATATGTTTGGATTTTTTCTCTTATTTGAAGGGACCCTGCGTTTATCTATTCAATGATGGAGTTTTATTTTAAGTTATTTTACATGATTTGTGAAACCACATAAACTGAATTATATATCAATTTAAAGATGTTTTAAAACCAATTCAAAGGATAATATTAAAGGGTATAAATAATTCCAACATTTATAGAATATTGTGACTCCCTTGAATAATTTAAATATGAATGATTGTCATCTATCATGTGTTTTTCAGGAATCTTCTTTACTGAAGGAAAACAAATATTCTTATATAACTTCTATATTATTTCCAATTTCTATATGAATATGTATATGCAATTAATTCTTTAATATAGAGCTATAGTGAATAAACAAAAGATCAAGAAACTCTATTATTTTTTAGGAATCTACCCCATATAGAATAAAAAAACTATTCTCATGCTGATGTTTAATTGATTTTGTTTGACCATTTTCATTTTTATAGATGTTAATATATAAACCAAGAACACTTTAATGATTTTATTACTAGAATACATTAATATTTTAAGTAAAAGATCAGTATTTTGTCATTGGTCATGAAATTGTGATATATAAACATTCAGTTCCATAAAATCAAACTCTTTTAATTTATTAGATTATCCACTACTAACACACAGTCGTAGAAGGGTATCAGCTTCCAGGACTGAGCTGTGGAAAATCTGATTCACTATAAAAGAACCATAATGATTTATTAAACCTTTTTTAATGGTTTCAACTACCTACAATCAGTTATCATGGTCTTATGATAAGATTAATTTTATATTGAAAATTATCAAGAGTGGAGAGAGAGCATTGGATGAGTGGATTATGGGATATTTGCACAGTGAAACACTATAAAAATTTCTCTGTTCTTGTTTATGGTTTATAGAATTATTAAATTACATGGAAAATAGAATGCTTCATATCTACATAAATAAAAAATAAAGATGAAAGAAAGAATCTAAAATTATTATAAGAAAGAAACAATTCAACGCCCTGTTATGTATCTTTGTATTATTTCGACCTAACACTATTCATAAGAGAAAAAATATTTTAATCCGTTGTTACCTAGATACATCTAATGAATATCATAAAAATTATTTTTACCCATTAAGATTAATAAAATGTGTTTTATTTTGTAGATACTGATACTAAGAGGTATAGAATCCCGACATTGATGTTTTTAAATAAATGTCTATTTATATAATCACACCCTCAAGGAGAAGAGGTGGAATTTACATCTTATTATCTATTGGTGTTTCTTTTTTTTCAATTCTATGTTTCTGAGTGTGCCTAAATTTAAGTATTTATATAGTTTTTCCCTAACACGTACATTTTTTTATAATATTTATTGTAATGTTATATGGTTTTTTATATAGTAATTGGGGATTGTAAAATCATGTGACTTAGGGGACTTGGGGATATAAATACATCTATTTGTCTAATCTAGTGGATCGAGCAATCCTTGTGTTAAGTAGGTAGAGGTGTGTCTAACCACATGGATTTAGGGCTTCCAATTTTTATAAGAAATAAAATATGATAGGTTTAACTCGTGGATTTTAAAATTTAGTATTACATACATATTTATGACTTTTGTGTAATTTTAATTTCTTTCTTAGTAAATTTTTTGTATATTTTCAATTAGGATACTTTTTAATGTTTTTAGTAATTTTTATTTTTTTATATAAAATTTTTATATATTTTTTATTCATTTTATGTAAATTTTATTTTATTTATTATTTTATTACTTTATGGTTAAAGAGAGTAATGAAAAAATTATGATATAATTCCATGTAAACAAGGAGTATGGAAACTATATGTTTAAATTTTTTATAAACTACAACTTAGTCCTCCCCCTAATTTTTTTATATTCCATTATTTTAATATCTTATTACTAGGTTCATGTGCCTTGCATCTAGTGAACATGTTACTTCCTATTGAATTCATCCAATATTCTCTATTAATGTTTGGCTAGTTATTGGAAATAAAAATTCAGTTCAACATGTTATATTAACCATTGTATTAAGAATAGAAATTTTAATATGATGACTAAAGACACAACACATAAAATTTTACAATTTTTTATCATTAATATCAGTGTATAATATTATAAAATCTTGATGAAAAGTGCATATAATCTTTATAGATGATCATTTAGATTTTGATTTATAGTTAAATTTGAACCTAGAATTAAATAAAACATGATAATATTTAAGATCAATTTTCATTACTTATATTCATTAAATGTTAGATATGTTTGATAATACATGTTATAATTCCTCTACATATGTGTAAATATTCTTGATGAATCATTGTGTTGGGTTATTGAAACTCTAATATCTATTTTATTCATCCATTAGTCGTTGATCACATTAATACCTCTTTCTTTTAGTTTTTCATAAGAAGTAGGGATGGAGATTATCTCTTGGGCATGAGTGAATTCTTGGGAATTTCAAAGTCATGTCAATAGCTCCACCCTTATAAATGTGATATTTTTTATGTACTTAGTCTTAAAAATAGATAAGTTCAGAAATAACCTTATCAATTTATTTAATATATGTAATACACCATGTCAATATATGAAAATAATATTCTTATTTCCTTAACAAGTAATATGTAATATCATTTCCCAAATAAATTACGTAATATTTACTAATAAGGTATTAAATAAAAATATTAATTACATCATATATTTAGGACAACATTCTTATCCTCCTATGAATTTTAAAAATCCATTGATTAGAAAATTTTATTAATTCGAACAGTGTGTAAATATTATATTCACCAAACTCATGAATACGTATTTATCATAATATTTACATAAAAAATAGTTACATTAATCTATTCACTGAACTAATTAATAAATAATCATTTTCATATTACATTGTGAATAATTAAACAAGAGGAAAAAATTATATCACATTTTCAAAATTTCAATATCTCAAGATTGAATTAATATGATCAAAATTACATGAATAAATAATTTTCAAAAAACCATGAATAAATTCACTATAAATAATTAATTAAATATAATTTTTTGAGATTATGGATACACTATTTGTGTAACCCTATATTCCTATTTTTTAGTATCATTAAGTAAAATTCATTAAATTAAAAGTTTAATATTTAAGAACACATCAATGAACTCATAGAAATGAATTTAATTGGTCCATAATAAAAAAATCCTTATTAAATTTATTATATATTTTAATCCCTTTATCTATTAATATTAAATCAATTAGTATGTATACATAATGTTTCACCCTATATTCTCGATTAATCATTCTTTTAATTTCTTCAATGAAATATTCTATAACGTACTATAGACAATGATTGCATAAGAAAATATAATTTCTATTATAGGAATATATATATATATACTCTTCAATTAATATAGATTGTAGAAATAATTTCTTGATGTGTTAAATTAATTATATATCACTTATTACATGTATAATGTATGCTAAATCTTTTTATTCATATTTAATCATCATTTCCATATGTTTTTTATAGTATACAATTCACGATACACATTAATAGTAATTTTTTTCTAATGAAAAAATAAAACATTCACATATATGAATATAGAATGGAATATAAATCATATAAAACTATTATTGTAAGGATTATCTACATTAATTTCTTAAAAAAATATTAAAAAGGGTGGACTCGTGAGAAGAAGTCCAAATTTATTATAAGACTCCATCATATAAGGATGAATCACAATCTGTTTCTTATCAGAGGGACGTTATCTTGACCATATTAAAAATTATGTAGAATACCATTTATAGATTATAATTGTAGTGAGAAGCTATGATACCCCTCCAATACGAGGAATACTCAAAAACATTATTAAATTAATGTTAAATATAAGTGATTTTTTTATAATATGCTTATTTATATATTAAAAATGTAATAATATAAATTCAATTGGTTATAGGGAACAAAATTTAATATGATACACTGATGAGTAATATTTCCTTTAGTTTAATTACATATATCATTAAAAAAAATGTGTTTTATGATTTAAAGATTAACCATCCTCATTTTGTGTTATATGAGTTCCTAATTTTGTTAGAACAGGTTTTTATTTTAATAAATTTTAGGTCCTAGTTTTTTCGTTTCCTTAAAAACATCCACGACGTGATTAAATATCTTTCAATCCAAAAAAAATTACTGTAGATTAAAGGATGATAGTTTTTCCAATGGAAGGAAAAAAATTCAGCCAATCATAGATTATAACTAGATAGATTAGTAAATTCTATGAAATCCTTTTCTGGGTTATTTTACATTAGAATAATTTAGGATTCCAAATTGAGATGTATAGATGATCACATTTCAATTGTTATAAATGAGGAAAAATATATGATTATCCAATAAAAACACATATTTTTGTTACATTTTAATGGTATTAAATGTTTATTTTTGATCTTATGGGACTGAGTTAGTGGATTTTAATTTTGAACATCCATTCTCACCATTTGTGCACTTCATGCCTAATGTGCACCAATTTAGGCCCAATGTTTCATTTGATTTCAAAGAATTTAATTATCCATATTTTAATTTGATATTTTTTGAAATGGATATAAACTTAAATATGAACATTTTTCATTCAGGTATCAATGGAGGATTCATAAAGGATGATGAGGATTTTTGGTGAAGAAAGGAAACAATTATGGAGAAGGAAGATTGGATATCATCCCACTGATCGGACTATGGGGCCCACAATACAGTCCTAATGAAGCCCAAAATATATGGAGGAATAGAAGACATATAGGGGAACAAATAAGTCTTCTGGAGCTAGTGCTAATTCGTCTTACATGGTGGTGATTAAGGCAGACCAAATTGAAGATGCAATTTTGGGCCAGATTCTGCGGCCCAGAAAAACATCCCACTATTTATATCATACCTCGTGAACGGATTATTATTTTGGGCTGAAACCCACTCCAATTCGGCCTTCTAGATGGTTCTTTCGGTGCTTCTGTTCAGTGTAGAAATATGGATCCCACTTCGAGGCAAGAGTTGAAAAGTCTCTTATGCATTAAATGTCCACCCACCTTTCTCCAACAAAATTAATTAAAGGCACATGGGATGATGGGAGCTCGGCCAAAGGCTTCCAAAATGCCTATTTAAGGCAGTAGGGATGGAGGATTTGAGGATCTTGGTGCTTTATTTTCACTGTAATGTTATTATGCCAATTTGCCCTTGTAATGTTCTTCCTTCTCATGTAAGTTGTTCGAATCATCGTAGTCTTCAATAAAATTTCTTCTTCTTCTCTTATTCTATTATTATTCATATCACCTTGATATCATTGCCTCAAGGTGTAAAATTTTTCACACCAAACCTTGTGATTTTGTTCACACAACGGTGGATTGATCGTTATTTGTTTTGTTTTTTACTTCTTCAATTCCACCCTCGTAAGTCTACTTTCTGCTTCCATTGAGAACTTGTCATCAATGGTGGGCTAGATCTTTTATGGGTTGATCCAAGGGAGTAGCAAGGGGATGGATTGAATGATATTTCTCACTCTCTAAATGTTATTAATTTCTTTTAATTCAGTTTCTTTCATTCAATGATTTTTATTCTTCGTCTTCCTTATTGAATTTATTCACCCCACTTTGATGTGCTAATTATATCCTTTACCTTGGAGTGCTCATGAAAATGATCCTACAACTGTATAGGTGATTAGCATGTGTTTTGAAGGTGTTTAATCAGTAAGTGATTAGGTTAGTTTGAATTCATTTCATGAATCCTTCTTGAGTTAATGAAGTTAAAATCGTAAAAAAAAGGAATTCATTCAATCCACCTCGAGCAATAATCTGGGATCAACTCATTTCCTCATAATTTGAATTCACATAGATCTTTTAGTGCTCTTTCAAAACCATCTAAAATCAACCCAAGTTGGAAACTTCATATCAAAAAATCCATCTCTTTTTATTGAGTGTCTAAAGGTTCTTCTTAGGTCTCTGAGGATTCAACAACCCAAACTGCACTACAAGCTATCGCTTGACCCTTAAAACACGGGTAAATTTTGGCGAGACCAAATTTTGGCGCCATTGTCGGGGACCAAGTAAGTTCCTTAGACAAAAAACCTTCATTCCTCACCCCCATTCTTCTATTCTCACCCATTATCTCTTATCTTTTCCCTTTCTCGTTTTTTTTGGCGCATGTACGCCTTCACCCGTGATAACTCAAACAGACTAGTTAGGGTGGAAAGTCAAAGGATATGGGTGTCAAGTACACCATTGTATCCTAATATTCCTAATATCCCAGATTTAAAGATTGACTCCATTTCAATGTAGGGTCTTCAAAGAAACCAACTCATAAACCCGGGCGGGAACCAAAATGGAAATCCAAATGAGGCAGCCCCAAATTTGGGGAATGCAGTCGATCAAACCATGAATGACTACCTTACACCTACCTGGACCAATGCATCCTCTTGCATTAGGCATGCTACCCTAGGAGATGCCCACTATGTCTTTAAACCTCATGTCCTAAACCACCTTCCAACCTTCCATGGGATGGAGTCATAAATGCCTTACCTTCATGTCAAGGAGTTCAATGACATTGTTGAAACCATGTGCTCACCATATCAAATTGAGTCAGCTAAGATGAGGCTCTTTCCTTTCTCACTTAAGGATCGAGCAAAGAACTGGTTATATAATATGAGACCTTCATCAATCCACACTTGGAATCAACTGAAAAGATAATTTTACAAAAAATACTTCCCCCATCACAAAACCATTGCACTAAAAAAGAGCATCCAAAACATTTTTGAAAAAGAGGGAGAGTAATTTTATGAAACATGGGAGAAGTTCAAAGACACCCTAAACATGGTTCCACACCATGGTTTTTCTATTCCAGAAAAAGTGATAATTTTCTATGAAGGTTTGGGCCCGGGGAACAAACAATTCATTGACATGATGTGTAATGGGACCTTTAAAAACAAATCCCCAAATGATGCTTACGAGTATCTAAAAATCCTTGCTGAACAAAACCAAACAAGGGGAACATCACCTTATTATGAAAAGCCTCAAAGAACTACTGGAATGCATACAATTAGAAAATAGGAATGCCTTAGGGCGAAACTTGCAACACTCTCTAGGAAGGTTGAAGAGATGAACCATAGGAAAATCCATGAAATCCAAACTGTAGACCCTGTTTTCACAATCTGTGACAAACATGACCACAAAACAGAAAACTGCCCAACCATTCCAGCCATCAAGGATGTTCTTTTAGGAGGACCACCTACTGAAGTCAATTCCCTAAAATTTAAAAAGCCCCATCACCCAAACACATTCAACCCAAGGTATAATGACCACCCAGTATTACAATGGAATGATAAACAACATCCTAGCCAACCAAAAGGACCAAACCCCTACCCTACACAAAATTTTCAAAACCATAACCAATTCGAACCACAACCAGTCCAATACCAACATCCTCTAGTCCAATAACAATAGCCCATCCAATAACCAAAGTATCCCCCTGGGATTACCCAACCAACACTAGCCCCTTCCCAATCTGTCCCTCTCCCAATCCTTGAACAACTGTGCAAACAAATGGAAAGGATGAACTCAGAAGTCTCTTCCCTTAAACAAGAACTTCAAACCATCAAAACTGGAAATCCACCCATGCCCACATAGGCCATTCGACAATAATCATCAAGGGGAGAGACAAGTTGCACTCAAACAACTCATGAACAACTAAAGGCTGTGACAATTTTGAGAAGTGGGAAATCAATTGATAAACTTGAATCAATAGTTCAAAAACCATCTGAAGCTTCAAACACTAATGAAAATTCAAATTAACCACATGATCAAACTGAAAAAAATGATAACATTTTCAAAGAAACAACCCTTCAAAAAACAACCCCACAACCCGCACCATTTCCTCAACGCATGAGGGGGGAAACCAAGCCTGAATTGAGTGAATCATTGAGGGAAATATTCTCACAAGTCAAGTTGAACATTCCACTCCTCGATGCAATTCAAAACATTCCTACATAATCAAAGTACCTTAAGGACTTGTGCACTTTTAAAAGAAATTTTTCTCATAAAAACCAAGTCCTTTTGCCTGCTAATGTGAGTACCACCATTCAAGGGACCATTCCTCCTAAGTTGAAAGACCCGGGTTTCCCTTACATCAATGTTGAACTAGGAGAGAGAAAAGTTGTCAATGCCTTATGTGACCTAGGTGCTAGTGTCAATATCATCCCCTATGCTGTGTACTTCCAATTAGGCCTAGAAGATCTCCAACCCACAACTGTCACACTTCAACTTGCTGATTGTAGTATTAGGGTTCCAAAGGGGATCTTAAAGGATGTTTTGGTGAAAGTTGAAAATTTCATTTACCCAGCTGACTTTATTGTTCTTGACAATCACCCAAGCTTAGGTCCTAGGGAGAAAACCCCAATCATCCTTGGTCGTCCCTTCCTTGAAACAATCAACTCTGTTATCCAAGTCCGAAATGAGAACATGACCATCAAATTTGGAAACACGAGTCTAGACTTAAACATCTACAATGAAAACTCTAAAATTGGGGATGATGAAGAGATCCATGAGGTTAATTGGATAGGTAGTGTTGATAGTGAACTCAAGGAACATCAAGGAATTGCTGAAGGATGTTTAAGTCAAGAAGAGATTGATTTTATTTGTCCACATGAGGGAAATTTGTCTCCTTGGCTTGAATCTCTTTCAGATAGCTCTATTAATGATTTTATAGAATCACTAATCAATGATACCATGGGTGAAATCAATAACATCGAGTCCATACCCATTCATGAAACTACTCTAGATAATTTAGTGGATGAAAATTATTTTCACAAGGAACCAATTTTGTCATGAAATCTGATCAAAGAAACTGAGTTCAATAAAAAGTCGCATCTTTTTTGGAAAGTGATAACCACTCTGATCTTGAATTTAAGGTTTTACCTTCATCACTCAAGTATGCATTCTTATGGGACAATCAATCCTTTCCTGTTGTCATTTCTTCCTCTCTTGAATCCAATCATGAGAAGATGCTTCTAGATGTCCTTAGGAGACACAAGAAAGCCATTGGATGGACCCTATCTGATATTCCTGGGATTATCCCACTTATTGGGACTCATAGAATTGTTCTAGAATCTGATTCAAAGCCATGTCGTCAACCTCAGTGGCGACTCAATCCTAATCTCATGGAAGTAGTGAGAAAAGAACTTTTTAAATTGTTAAAAGCTGGTATCATATATCCTATAGCTGAGAGTGAGTGGGTTAGCCCAATCCATGTGGTTCCAAAGAAGGTTGGAATCACAGTAATAACCAATAAGGATGGAGAGAAGCTTCCAACAAGGGTCAGTAGTGGATAGAGAGTATGTATTTACTATATGAAACTCAATTCTTTTACCAAGAAAGACCATTTCCCCTTACCCTTTATTGATCAAGTCCTCGAGCAAGTAGAGGGTCATAAATTCTACTGCTTCCTAGATAGATTCTCAGGGTATAATCAAATAGAATTATATTTATAGGATCAAGGAAAAACAACCTTCACTTGTACATTCAGCACTTTTGTCTTTAAGCGCATTCCCTTTGGATTATGTAATGCCCCTGGTACCTTCCAGCGGTGCATGATGGGAATCTTCTCGGACATGGTGGGGGATTGTTTAGAGGTCTTCATGGATTATTTCTCCATCTTTGGGGATACTTTTGATGGATGCCTTCAAAATGTTGAAAAGGTTTTGTCAAGGTGTGAGGATAAGAATCTAATACTAAATTGGAAAAAATGACATTTCATGGTAAGGGAAGGACAAGTTCTAGGTCATATGGTATCTGGTTGAGGGATTGAAGTTGATAAAGCTAAGGTTGACATCATTCGTCACCTTCCATCTACTAAAAATTTTAAGGAAGTGAGGTCCTTCTTAGGACATGCTGGTTTTTATAGAAGGTTCATTAGGAATTTCATCTCTATTTCTCGACCACTTTGTGCTCTATTGGTAAAAGATGCTCCATTTTTATGGACAGAAAGCTACGAGGAATCATTCTCTACACTAAAGTCAACTCTTATATCTCCACCTATCATGAAATCTCCAAATTGGAAACTTCCTTTCGAGCTCATGTGTGATGCAAGTGACTTTGCTGTAGGAGCAGTCTTAGGACAACGGTGTGAGAAAACTTTATGTGTCATTGCTTAAGCAAGAAAATCATTAAATGATGCAAAAATAAACTACAACACCACTGAGAAATATTTTCTTGCTGTTGTCTTTTCATTAGAGAAATTCAGGTCTTACCTCTTAGGATCACCCATCATTGTATTTACTAACCATTCATCCCTAAAATACTTTTTCCAAAAACAAGATGCCAAGGCTAGATTGATCAGGTGGGTCCTTCTTCTTCAAGAGTTTTATTTAACCATTAAGGATAAAAAGGGTATTGAAAATGTTGTAGCTGACCACCTCTCTAGTATGGAATTCAAAGACAACTCACACCACCTCTCTGTGTCTAATTCATTTCCCGATGAGCACCTCTATTCAGTGAGTGATTGCCCTTGGTATGCTGACATAGAAAACCATTTGGTGACTGGTGACATTCCAAAATTCATGGGGACCCAAGCTAAGAGGAAATTCCTTTCTGATGTCAAACACTATGTGTTTGATGATCCTTACCTCTTCAAGTTCTGTCCTAATCAAATCATCAGGATATGTGTTCCCGAGTCTGAGAAAGAGTCCATTCTAAAATTTTGTCATGGAGAGGCATCTGGAGGCCACTTCTCTACAAAGAAAACCACTTCAAAGGTCCTCCAAAGTGGTTTCTACTGGCCGAACTTCAATAAGGATTCCTTCCAATTCTGTAAAAGTTTTCCTAAGTGTCAGCAATTAGGATCCATTTCCATAAGGAATCAAATGCCCCTTACTCCCATTCTGGTTGATGAAATCTTTGATTGTTGGGGAATTGATTTCATGGGACCCTTTCCAAACTCTAATGGATACCTCTACATCCTCTTAGCTATCGATTATGTCTCAAAATGGGTTGAATCCATTCCCACCAAGTCTAATGACCATCATGTTGTGATCCGATTTATGAAAGAGCATATATTTTCTCGATTTGGAATTTCTAGGGCTATAATCAGTGATCAAGGAACCCATTTCTTTAATAGACCATTCTCTTCACTCATGTCTAAGTATGGAATTTCTCATAATGTTTCCACTGCGTACCATCCTCAAACAAATGGTCAAGATGAGTTAGCAAATATGGAGATTAAGCAAATTATTGAAAAAACCGTCAACCCCTTTAGGAAAGATTGGGATGAGAAACTCTTGGATGCTCTTTGGGCATATCGTGCAACATTCAAAACCATCCTAGGAATGTCACCACATAGGTTGGTTTATGGAAAATCATGCCATTTACCTATTGAAATTGAGCATAAGGCATTTTGGGCAATCAAAAAAATGAATTTCGACATTTCTTTAGATGAAGAAAAGAGGAAACTAGATCTTAATGAACTTGAGGATCTTAGGATGGAGGCTTATGAAAATTCAAGGATAAATAAATCTATAATTCAAGCCTACCAATCTAGGAATGTCAAAGTGAAACAATTTGAACTGGGAAAACCTGTGCTCTTGTATAGTTCAAAACTTCATTTACACCCAGGAAAGTTAAGGTCTAGATGGTCAGGTCCATTCAAAGTGCATCATGTGTACCCCCATGGAGAAGTAGAGATTCAGGATCCCACAAGTGGTAACATTTTTAAGGTTAATGGTCATAGGTTAAAACCATTCATTGAATCATTCAATAAACAGGAAATAAAGGTTGAGTTAACAGAGCCAACCTATGAACCTGGAAAAATTGGATAGATTTAGGATCCATGATGGGATAACGGCGTTAAACAAAAGCACTGCATGGGAGGTAACCCGTGGTTTTCATGTTTCTAATCATTGTGAATCATCTTTTGTTTCCTTCTTCTTCATTTTGTTATTTTTTTTAAAAAATATAGACTGTTGACATGTTCTTATTTTATGAGTAAGGATGGGTATGAAAGGGGAGAACCATATTCATCAGTGTCACGCGGTGTGATCCCTGAGTAATACCTTACCCAGAAAATATAAAGAAGACAATGTATCATCAGTTTAATTTAATTTAATTTATGTTTTTCTAGGTATTTAAAAAAAATAAATTGTTGACTTGTTCTTATTTTATGAGTAAGGATGAGTATGAAAGGGGAGCACCGTATTTATCCGTGTCACACGGTGTGATCCCTGAGTAATACCTTACCCAGAAAATATATAGAAGACAATGTATCATTAGTTTAAAAAAATACAAAAAAATATCTATATTAAAAAAATTTAAATGTATGTCATAGGTCATTGAGAAAAGCTGGTCACAATCATCTAAGCCATTGGGAAACAAACCAGAACTAAAGGGAGACATGGGAATGTATTTTCAACATCAACCACCAGGTGACTTCATTCCATAATTTTCATTTTCAATGTCTTCGTTGAACTTCTATCCTACCCCTTCTATGTTTTAATTCTTTAAACACTGGGGAAAATGTTATTCTAAGTTGGGGGGGGGATGAAAATGTGTGGAAGGAAAAATGTCATCAACCTTGAACATGATAACACACATTCCAAACTCTGAAATTGGATATCAAATAATTTTGCATGCCTTGATTCTGATTTTAATGCAAGTTTATGATCATGTGCATAGATATTGGAAAGTGCAGTTGTCCGATGTGATTTTTCACCCTTTATATTTTCATCTAATTATTTAAAAAAAACACAATGCACGTCCTCTAGATTGTGGGGTTTTAGTTTGAGTTCTTGGGGACCCATAATAAATAGCATAGGATTGTCGACCATTTTAATTTTAACATGAGTATTCAAAAAAAAAATCAATTGCACGTAGAGCAATGAATTGACATAATGTGTGGCTTTCGGCACTTGGGGATCGTGATTTCATAGTTTTATGTCCCAGATTTGGGCATTTTATCTCTATTTGTGGTAATTTGAATTTTTTTTTTGATTTAGTTAACTCGAGATGATGCCCGAGTATGTGAGCTTCACTTGGTGCCCTAAGGTCTTTGAGCCTGGGAGTCATCGGCAAAGTCTTGCTACATGGGTTGACATGATTGAGTTCAATTTCAATTACCATGGAAAGATTGAAAAAAAAAACAAATAAAATAAAATAATGAGTACTCATCTTATTATTAAAATTTTATTTCTCTTAGCGCTTCCACCTTTTCTCCCTCGAATGAAAATGAACCCCCATGTCTATTGTGACGCACAACAGTTCATCATGCTTAATTGAATTTGGATGAAATATGGCGATGAATTTAAACAAAGGAATGGGATTGGGCTTGAGATATGACTATGGAAATAGCTTGTTTTAAATGATTTTGATGGGTTTCATAATTTTTTGGTATGATATCTTTGGGTGACAAATGTGTATTAAAATGTTTTTGGAAAATGTCATTCGAATTTCATTTTTGTGAGACATATTTTTCTCGGGACTAGAAAAAATCAAGTAGGGGGTGTGATTAGCCAATAAAAACACATATTTTTATTACATTTTAATGGTATTAAATGTTCATTTTTGATCTTATGGGCCTGAGTTAGTGGATTTTAATTTTGAACATCCATTCTCATCATTTGTGGACTTCATGCCTAATATGCACCAATTTAGGCCCAATGTTTCATCTGATTTCAATGAATGTAATTATACATATTTTAATTTGATATTTTCGGAAATGGATATAAACTTAAATATGAACATTTTTCATTCAGGGGTCAATGGAGGATTCATAAAGGATGATGAGGATTTTTGGAGAAGAAAGGGAACAATTCTGGAGAAGGGAGATTGGATATCATCCCACAGATCAGACTGTGGGGCCCATAATACAGGCCCAATTAATCCCAATATTTATGGAAGCATAGAAGACATATAGGGGAACAAATAATTCTGCTAGAGCCAGTTCTAATTCATCCTACATGGTGGTGATTAAGGCGGCCCAAATTGAAGATGCAATTATGGGCCAGATTCTACGACCCAGAAAAACATCCCACTATTTATATCATATCTAGCGAAAGGATTATTAGTTGGGGCTGAAAGTTTACACGATGTTAGAGGACATCCGGGGATTCATTTATGTTTTCTAGGGCCCACTCAAATTCGGCTTTCTAGATGGTTCTTTCGGCACTTCTGTTCGGTGTAGAAAGATGGATCCCACTTCGTGGCAAGAGTTGAAAAGTCTCTTATGCATTAAATGTCCACCCACCATTCTCCAACAAAATTAATTAAAGGAACATGGGATGATGGGATCTCGGACAAATACTTCCAAAATTCCTATTTACTGCAGTAGGTATGGAATATTTGAGGATCTTGGTGCTTTCTTTTCATTGTAATGTTATTTTTCCAATTTTCCTTTGTAATGTTCTTCCTTCTCATGTAAGTTGTTCGAATCACCTTAGTCTTCAATAAAAGTTATTCTTCTTCTCTTATTATGTTCTTATTCATATCACCTTGATACCGTTGCCTCATGGTGTGAAATTTGTCACACCAAACTTTGTGATTTTGTTCACACAACGGTGGAGTGATCGTTATTTTTGTTGTTTTTACTTCTTCAATTCTACCCTCGTAAGTCTACTTTCTGCTTCCGTTGAGAACTTGTCATCAATAAAGGGATAGATATTTTATGGGTTGATCTAAGAGAGTAGAAAGGGGTTGGATTTAATGTTATTTCTCACTCTCTAAATTTTATTAATTTCTTTTAATTTAGTTTCTTTCATTCAATGATTTTTATTCTTCCTCTTCCTTATTGAATTTATTCACCCCACTTTGATATGATAATTCTATCCTTTACCTTGTAGTGCTTATGAAAATGATCATACAAGTGTATAGGTGATTAGAATGTGTTGTGAAGGTGTTTAATAAGTAATTTATTAGGTTAGTTTGAATTCATTTCATGAATCCTTCTTGAGTTAATGAAATTAAAATCGTAAAAAAAAGGAATTCATTCAATCCACCCCGAGCAATAACCTGGGATCAACTCATTTCCTCATAATTTGAATTCACATAGATCTTTTAGTTCTCTTTCAAAACCATCTAAAATCAACCCATGTTGGCAACTTTATAGCCAAAAATCCATCTCTTTTTATTGAGTGTCTAAAGGTTCTTCTTAGGTCTCTGAGGATTCGACAACCCAAGTTGCACTGCAAGCGACCGCTTGACCCTTAAAACTTGGGTAAATTTGGGAGAGACCAATATATTACTACCAACCTTGTTTAAAAATAAAATTAATGTAATAATCTATAATTAATAAAATCTGGGGAGAAGTTAGATATTGTAATATGTTTTTTAAAATCAATCGAAATTTTAAAATAATGAACATTATTGTGCAAAACATATATATATTAACATCACTTCATTAAGAGGAATATTGACCAAAATATATAAAATATAAAATATGATTCAACTAATAATAATTTAGCTCTATTGTTCACCCCCCTTATCATTATTAACTAATTTCATTTAATCTCATCTCCCATTGTACAATTTTGTGAAAATAATAAAGTTTAATTTTTTTCACTGGTTTAGTGTGATGATCAAGTATGTATAATGGTTATGGGATATATGATAATATTAAATGACTATGTCATGTTTCCCAAATAGAATATTTTTCATGTAGACTTAGATTTGTGTGATTGAATTTCATGGATTTTGAAAAGATATTAATAGGAGAACTGTCATTTAGTAGTGATTAATAGGATAAATTCACGTGAATTTGGCCAATCCAACATTTTCAAGGTGTAAACCTTTATGGTTTTATTATTCTATATTTAATGTCGACTCAAAAAATTGTGCTCTTTCCTATTCACATTTTCTATAGATTGGCCTACATTCGAAGAAAAATTTTGAATTTTGAAAAAATAATAAAAAATAAAAAGTATATTATTATATAATATAAAATATTAACATGTAAATAAAATCACATAATGTTCATCATTTACATAAATTCACTTTTTTCCTCAATTAAGTTTTGTTTATTTTACATGATGGTCATTTTTATTAGTCTTGTTTACCCCAAAATTGGTCTATCTTACATCACTTTATAATAAAAGGATTATTAACAACACATAACCTCATAGTTTTTTTTCACAAATAGTCTAGAGTTGGTTTTTGTGATATTGTAAGTTGTGATAATTGGATTATAGTTACCAAAAAATTAATAATAAGTTATTGTTTGACCAAACTACATATTAGAGTTTGATTATTTAACAATAATACATATTAAATTATAACTTCCATCATTTGTGTAGTTAACTTTTACAAGTTATGGTGCATATGTGATGAATTGATGATTTTTTTACATAAAAGAATTAGGGGTAATGTTTTCATTGGAATAATCTCAATTAATTGGGGGATTTATACTAGATAAGATAGTGCAAGGATATTTGTTTTATTAATTTCAATATGATCTATAAAAGACTATATTATAAGGCTATATGATGATTTTATGGATTAATATTTTTTATTTATTATGTTTAATATCTGATTTAAAATATTTTTAAGACTTGATAAAATTGTATCATGGAGTAAAAAATAGAGTTACGTTAACATTATTACATACCATGTTTTTAAAGTCGAAATAATTAGACTTAATAATTAAAATAAAATAATATATTTTCTAAGAAAAAATAAAATCCACATTATTTCACTAACACTAATATTCACACATAAAAGGGTACACAATATCAATTCATAAAGAAATAATAGGTAAAGGGATCCTTTATAACTGTGTTCTTTTTCATTTATAAATTTTATACTTTATCGACAATAATTTCATGTATTGATATATTCTCTGAAAATATTTTAAAATATTATCACATTGAGAAACATAAAGTTCTTCCTATCAAAACCATAAAATGTTTTTAGGCCTACAATAACCATGTACAATTCTAGACCACATGAATTAAAATCCCTAATTATTTTAACTGATGTGAGATTCGAACAATTTATCAGCCCATTACTCAACACTTTTTGTGAAATTCCCCTACCAACCAACCAAATGATTTTACTAATTGTATTATTATGAATTCATATGTGTCTGTATATAAATATGTATGTATATATATTAGTATATATATAGATATTATGTTAACATTTTTTATATATATTCTTATAAATATAGTAAAATAAATATTTAAAATAATAATATAAATATATACATATATGCACATATATATTAAGGTGTATATTATGCTAAATGAATATATATGTCTATGTATCTATGTGGGATTTTTTTCTATATATACACGTGTATATAAACACAATGACACAAAAAATTATAATTATACATGAATATTGTAAAAGTATATTCATATGATAAATTATATAATATAAATATAAATATTTGATAAATATATATTTGTGTGTGTGTGTGTTTATTATGTGGGTGTGTTTGTTTATTTATGTGTGTTTATATATAGTCCATATGTGTCAGTGTGTGTTATATTAATGTGTGTGTGCGTGTGTGCATGTGTTATATGATCTTTGTATCTATGTGTGTGTGTGTGTGTCTGTATATATAAATATATATAATACAAACACAGATATTGTTATATATATATTAAAAATATATATGTATAATATAAATTATTTCACATTAATATAAATATATAAATTCAAATATGAATATAATTATAATTATAAATATATACTATTTTTATAAATATATATGTATATTATAAAAATATATTAAAATTTTAAATAATATTCAATTATTTTTAAATAAGTATATATAAATTAAATTATGTAGGGTATAATTTATCAATACTAAAATAACACTAATAAAGGCCATAAATTCATTATCACTATGAAATCAGAGATAAAGGGTTATCATTGATAGTGATAAAGAAATTTCTAATAAAAGGTCCCCTTTTATCATTGCTTTTTAATGCTAATAATGGTTCCCAATATGGGGGAAAATTTATCATTGACAAAAGGCCACCCTTTATTAGTGATTTTTACCACTGTTAAAGGGTATCACTATTTTTTATAAGTATACATTATGTTAATCAAAATAACAATTCACATCACACACTCCAAATATTCATATAGTAGAATCTAGAATTTGTAGTGAGGAAATTGAGATATAAAGAGAAGAATGAAAACTACATTGAGTAAAAACATGGAATGTCATTTTATAGTGAGTAACATAGGATTTTTTTTCATATAAATGACTATTTCGATGTAAATTATTTTTTATCATGAATATAAGATATGTTTTAGAGATATTTCTTGTTGTTGAACTAAGATAAATGTGTTTTAAGTGAAATATAGTATTTATCTGGAGGAATTTTATTTCATGTTTCTTGAAAAATTATAAACTATATGGGATGGTTAAATAAGTGGAGATCTTTATAGGGAATTATCATTGTTATGATCATAATGGGATATGTATAATAGTTGGGTGTTGAATCATTGTTTTTTAAAATATATATCACAATTTTTCGGTTGGATTTATTGAAAATATTGAAGAAAGATTCTTCATAGGATTAAACTATATAGAGGATCACATATTTGGTGAGTAAATGATTCACCATAACAGCAGAAACAACCATAAAATTATCCATGTTAAGGGGGAACTTCCCAAGAAGTAAATCTATGAACGGATTATGAACATGGTGTTTCCTGTAGTGAAATATTTGTTTTCCTGTCAAAAATAAGAAATCTAGGGGACCATATCCATTTATGGATTTGGTCATGGTTAATTGGAAGGGTTTTAGTCTTAAATATATAGGATGACTATAGTGGATTATGGAGTGATAAGAATATTGGGAGAATGACTTATAAAAATTCACGAAGATATGGAGTGTAATTTGTTGTAGAGGCATATAGTCAATAGAGGTGGAAACAAGAAATACGACACTATTTTATATTATGTGGTAGAGATTGGTTTTTCAAGTGTTCAACTAGATGATTCCTAAGGGAAAATTGAAATAAATGTTTGTCTAAATGATTTATTATGAGTCAATACGAGCTACTCTAAAACCATTTCAGCTGTTATGGAACATAGGAAGGGAACCTAGAAAATGTATTCTGAATGAGGAAACATACATAGTAATGGGTGTACCTTAGAAATATGGCAAGGTTATTTTCATTTGGGTATGGTGTATTCCATATTGGAGCTCAAGTTCCAAAAATATAAAAATTAATTTTAGTTTACTCTTATAACATTATGGAAATTATAACATTAACTAAATAGATTGTTTTAATTAATTTATTGAAGGAATATAATCCTTGAATTAAAAATGTAGAGATTTTTTACATCAAGTGATGAATTTTAAATCAGAATACTCAAGAGGAGACATTCTTATGATACACGAAATGATTATTTGGAAGGGTTAAAGAACATTTTATTATTCTAGGGAAAATTGATAAGGTAAAAAGTTAATGAAGTTTTTTCTCTAAGAGTTTTATTCACTCATTTAATGTTGACATTTTACATGTTCAAGAGAAACACAATTATTGGTGTATGTTTGAATCATTTTCATGTGTATATAAAAAGTGTAAAAAAGTGGATCTTTGAGTTCCTTAATTATGGTGGGAATATAGTTCTCCAACTATTCCTAGAAGTGAACTTGGACAGTTAGTGAGACCACTCTAAACAAGTTCTTGTAAATGATTAAGCATTTAGTGAATTTAGTTCACTTGAATATTTTCATTCATTCTCTTAGGATGCATCCTTATGAACATCAAGTAAGTAAAATACCCCACATCATTTACTATATTCACTACTCATTGAGAGATATATTATAGAGAGTTTAATAAATGTGTTCCTCAAGGAAAAATAATAAGATACATAAAGTAGATAGAATCCATTCAATAATATATATAGTGATCCACCCCCTAATCAGGGTGTAATACCCAAAAAAATCTAAATATTCTGTTACATGTAATTCAATTTAAACTGTTATCAAATTTTTATCCACACATGTTAAGTGAATATATCCCTATATTTATCTCTTTAACTTTACCTTGATTATTATCATTATAGAGGTTTCAAAAAGCACACATAACAACACCATAGTTTGTTAAGGAGGGTTTCATTCATATAGGACGACTATATTCTTTTTATGTTAGGGTTATTCTCTACTTTATAAAATAACATAATATTTATTAAATGAAGATTAGTAAATGTTGTAAACATGAACCTATATAAGAATAATCACTAAACAACTATAGAAAAATGAAAATCTATTTTTTTGCATTAGAACATGACAATTGTATTGAAAATCTTGATGAATGATTTTCAGAGTTATCCCATGTACCACTAGGTCAATATGAATATGATATTCTTCCATAAACCATAACAATGAAATGCAATCATCTAGTATTAAAATACTATTATATATCTCTCTCTTGAAAAAAATTGAGGCCTAAAAATTTTTATTCTCCAAATAGTACAATATTATGATATTTTAGTCGATGTCCTCCAATTTCATCCATCTATAATGTTATTTGGGATAATGGAAGGCTAAACTAATGCAAATACTCATCTACAACATGGATTTTAGTTTATCCAAAACAGATTTGATTCTCAAATATTCTTTAAAAATAAGGATAACTGTGTTTCATGTCACAAATATCATTATCTTAATCTCCCAATTAAATGAATCATATGTGTCGGATTATTGAATTGTTGGTTTTCATAACATACATTGATAATGGCCAATTTTATTGAAAAATTGTAATGATAGGACCCCAGAATCCAAGATCTAGTGAATACATTATTACATTGGAATGATTACAAAGAATCAAATCTCAAAGTACCGATATGTTTTTATGTTTTAGAAAACCATATTAGATAAATGATACTCATTTTATCTTGAGAAATAGTAAATAAAACATAATACATAACAAAGGTAAACAAACAAAATCCTTGAAACCCATTTAAATGATTCATCTTTATAACATGGAAGAAGGAAACATAATATGGGTGACCTCAAATTATTAGTAAACATATATAATGAGTGTTAAACAATGAATCAATTAGAATAAATCAGAATCACAAGGTATATAAATGAGAAAACATTCCATTTTAATAACTTGATAAGGAATAATAAATATGAAAGGTATATTACTAAAAAAACATGCCATATAATCAATAAACTATCAATGAAATGCATCTATATATTTTATAATATAAAAATAACATGGATTATAACATTAATAACTGAAATATCTATGATGAAAATGATTAAATATTTGAAATCATATCTCAGGCACATCAAAACCTTAACCATGAAGTCCCTTCACAATTTGGTTTAAAATAATGGGTAGAAACATATTTATTTTGGCCAACATAATTTTCTTATGAGAACCAGTCAACGCATCGAGGGGTTATACAGTGTGTAGTCCCGACTTTTAATTTTCTATACAAATAATTCCTCATTTCTAGTTATATATTTAATTAACAAGTATATATGTATTTAGAATAATTTATAATATTTTGAGAAAATATAAGAATTTCACTATTTATGTAGATAATTGGTCATATGTATGCATGAACGCTATATTCATTTAATTTTTTTATTTAAAATGATGATATATAAGTGATATACATGTATATTATAATTCTAGTATCTTATTTATGTCATATATGTCACATATAATTATTGAAAACATTATTAATACATTCAATATAAGGTGTAAATTAATAACATTGCTTTGAGGAGGCAGTGCTACACATGTCAACAAATGATGTTATCATATTTGAAAAAATTTTAAATCCATAGGGTACGAGTCATATTATAATCACAGAGGCATAAAAAAATTATAAATATAATAAATATCATATATAACTTATAAATACATCATAATTTCCAACCTTTAGTGATATAAAATGGATGAATGAATGAAATCAGTTCACAAGGGTTTAGTACTTCGTACACACAAACAATGATAGTGAATTCCATTTTTATGGATGTAGGGGATTATGTAGGACAAACAGTTAAAATAACCACATATTAGTATATTTATGATAATTAAGGGACTATATAATCATTATATAAAAACATTTTAAGGGGTGGATAAGTAAATGAAAAAAAATGTTATCATGTAAGAACATTACCTATTATTTTGGAAAATCCCTTTTAATTGTACTAGAATACCTTTTTGGTTTTCATTTCGTCCAATTTGAGGCCTCTTGGATGATGGGACATATTTTGGGATTTTATTATCAAATATTACTGACAAGAAAAAGTATCAAAAATGGTCTGTGTAAGGGGATGAGCGAATTCCTCATCATAGGGGAGGGGAAGTAGAATTCTTATAAAAATAAAAAGGTAAACACTATTGGGGGTCTTTCATACAAATTGTTCCTAAAAAATGAATAAATAATAGAGTAAAGGGGATTTATGTTCAATAAAAATCTCTACGGCCCAAAATAACTTAATTTTTTTATTGTTTTCTTAACTTCTATATTTCATCAAATTTACCATATTTCTTTTAATTGAGTAATCTATTTTTCAAACAATAGTAATTTAAAAATAATGAATAAATTAAAGTGATATTTATTAGAATATATACACCTACTAAATTATAAATATTATATCTAATAAAAAAAATATCCCATGTGCTTTGGAATATATTTTTTGAACAAGCGCATGTAATGCACAAAATCCCATATTTACACCTGAACCATGATGACAATGTTTTTACTACATATGGGTAAATATATTGATTATAAAAGATAAATTGGTTAATTACTTTATCATATATTACATTTATTATCAATTTAAAATCACTTTGAAGTAGATTTTATTTTTATTAATTGTAAATCATGTAATGAAATATGATTTGTTATAAAATAAAATTAATATAACATTTGGAATTATTTATTTAAATTTAATTTAAGAATTTGATAAAATATTGGAATTAAAATAATTTAAATTCATAGATGTGTAAAATTTTATATTCATCTACAAAAACAATAGAAAAAAATTATTCATTAAAATTATTTTTCTATTATTTTTTTTAGATTCAAATATTTTATTTTGGTAAAATTGATATATTTACTATGTTTGAATTTTGTATATATTTAATGTAATTATATCGTATCTAAAAATAATATTTAAATTATCATGATAAGAAAAAATCATTTTAATTTGAAAATAATATTTTAACTAAAACTATGATGCTTCCTACATACTCTAAATCTTTATAAGAATTTAAAGAAAAGAAGGTATATTTTGTAAATATGTTTCATTATATACGTCATTATATGGGTCACATTCATGAACATGTGTCCCACTAACCTATAAAATTAGAACCAAGAAATAATATGGCCAAAATGTAGGAATTAAATATCTTTTGGACAAGTTTATATGTCATTTTTGGACCTTAAGTTTAAGGTTCAATTCCTTTTAAGTTTAATTTCACCTTAATTTATGTAATTAATTTTAATGATTTAAAGTAATTATATTGGTCAGAAAAGAATTTATATTATTAGAATATAAATATTATAATTATTATGTAACACCCTACCCCACATAATTGTCTTGAGATAGAGGAATCACATTACTTGGCCTTAAACAACATCCTCAAGGTGCTAAAAGATGGAAATAAGTGAAAGTTTTTCATTAAAATATGGGGGATGATTTACCCTTTGAAAATAATACAACCCATAAAAATATTCCATAACCGAAGAAAAATTCATGAAAAATTAAATAAAACAACTCATAATAATAACATTGAAATCAGAATCAATCCATAATATACTACAATAATGAAATACTACAAAGCAAAATAGTACAATGTATAAGATATAACCAAAAAACCCCAAGGACTCCAGAACATGACTCCAATTATACCATGATTATCTACAATACAACATTAAAATATAGGAAAATTATAATGATCCACCACTAAATAAGTGTGATAATTTATCTTTTTCATGATCCGTGATAAATAATATATAAAAAATCATTAATATTTTAAATAAGGGTTTAGTATTGTACCCTAATAGAATTTCGAAAAATTACATCCCTACTCATACCACTAGGATAGACCATGTTAGAACATTTATATAAAAAATAATATACAAAAATAATATAGTTTATCAAAATATGAGAAATTCGTGTATGAAAAATTATTTTCCAAAAGCAACCCAGTTGAAGAAGCAAAGCATGTTCTTCATACCATTTAATATTCACTTTTTGGCATATCCCTTTACAATCCACATAAACACACTTCCACATATGCATTACAATATTATAAATCTATTCTCATGAGTGGTTTTTAATTTTTCTACCATGCTGTCAAAAGTTAATGAAATCCCACACTCTATTACACCTTTCGCACTGAGAACTAAGTAATATTTGAAATATGTCTTGTACAATGAAATGTGAATGCATGAAAACCCCTTATATTAAAAAATAAAAAATAAAAATTTCAAACCCATTCCACAATTAATTTTTTCAATAATCAACCCAAGTGATCGTTTTAAATATCAACATTATATAACTATTTAACAATTCACTTTTCACAAAAAATCCACGATTTCTTCAAATTCACAATCCAATACTAACAACTATTCCTAAAATGATTTTTCACACAAATTAAACAATAAATTTAAATCAATTTAAACAATATAAAACTAAACCTTAATTTTCTAATAATAGTAGATGATATTGAAGCCACCTACCATGATAATTTTGGAGAAAACAAATAATGACACTAAGCTTCCCACATAATCGGTTGAATCTCCAGAAACCAACCTCATATCACAATCCCTGATATCATTATGGCCAAATATAACCATAATGGGAATTAACCACCATTTATGTATCCAAAATATACTACATCCATGATAATAAGAGTGATAAGTAATTAGATCTATGAAATATTGAGTTGGGTCGATTTGGAGAATAAATGAGGGGTTAAAACATAATATTGATTAAGTTACACATTTTTAGGATCGTGTTTTTAAACATTTCATGGTTTGTCACATGGATCAGAAAAACCCTGATCCAACTATATGATAAGCTCTAACTCAAGGAGGACCTCTCACGATTGTCTCACATAGTTTTTCAAATTTTCTTCAACCATGAAAAATCCCACATTATCAATTTTTATGGTTTCTTTTTGGTGGACACACGGTTTAGAAAAACTATTTCCTAATTATGTGCTTTTCCCCTAGACCATATTACACCTTTTATAGTTTACTAGAAGATTTTCATAGTTTCCAAAAATCATACGCCAACTGTGTGACTTTTGACAATCTCCCTAACAACATTCCAAAAGTCTTCTAAATCCTCCCAAACATCATCCAAACACATTACGTACTTAAAAACATAAAAAAGGGGGTACTTACTTGAAACTCGGGATGCTACATATTAAAATCATGAGTGTCCTTTTTTCAAAATTCAATTCATAGATGTTGAAGAATTAATGTTGAATCTAATCTCCTGAATGAGGTTAGAATGTAGTTTTTTAATCTCAAAATGTAAAAATATTTAATATGTTTTTATATCTAAATTCAATATAAAAAAATTCTAATAAAAAATAACGAGTTAATAGATGTAAAATTGATATATTGAGAGTTTAAAACCAACTTAACTTATAACATAACATTAATAAATATTTTAATGAAAATTTTATTTTCAACTAAAATGAATTACTTTTTACTATTCATTAAATAATGAAAGTTCTATGAAAAATAAAAATAACAACCCTAATATAATTTTGACATAACACATTCAAAAAATTAAAATTATTTAGAAAAATATAATTTATAAAATTATTTGAATTTATTTTTAAAATAGGTTCACCTTTACAAGGTTGTAAAACTCTATCATCCATGTAACAAATGTTTTCTATGTTTTGGTCATTGTTTATACCTAACATGGTTTTCCTTATGAAGAAATATATTTAAAAATAAAATTTATTATAACATGAAAAT
The DNA here is from genome assembly GCA_963277665.1 of Viscum album. Lineage (NCBI taxonomy): Eukaryota > Viridiplantae > Streptophyta > Magnoliopsida > Santalales > Viscaceae > Viscum > Viscum album. The sequence continues at coordinate 2,080,381,304 of OY728126.1, forward strand.
ATTTTATTGTCTTGGCATGTTACATTCTCCCCACCTTAATTAAACTTTTTCCTTGAAATTCATAATTTATCTCGGTATTCTAGGGATTGATATTTAAAAACACATTTTTTTAAAAAACCAGCATTATAATTATGGTTAATAATACATATTATTAATAACAAGGAAAGTAATATTATAATGAAACCCCAAAACTAGGATTTCAAGTGGAGGAATGTTTATGAAAATATGGACAAGGGGTTGAAATCTAACTATCAGTTTATTATGGAGAGTGATAGAGAACATGTTCACAAGAATGTTGTTAAACAAAAATCCATAAACCAAAGGCATGAATAAATTTTATAAATATCATTAAAAATTATGATAATAGGAAATTTTTTTTTGTTTCAAGACCATTTTCCGAGAGAGGATAAATTCATTCACACTCTATGATTAAATGTAAATATATAGTTATGTAAACATAGTATTTTCCATTGATTTGGCTTGGGATTATATTTTATTCAAATTTTATCACAATATGTGTTATATTTTAATAAATTAATCTCTAAGATCCAAATTAAAAATAATAATAAAACATTTCAAAAAATTTCAAATTATAAATATGATTATGATCCATCATTTTTAGAATTATAGTTTCTGAATTTCCCAAATGAACTTATTTTTAATCGAAATAACATGAAGTATCTCTCAAATAATCAGATACTAAACATGTAAACACCCTTATGAGGTATTATCTAAAAACATGGAAATAAATTTAATTCCCATTAAACAATATTAAAAACATGATTTATTCCTTATTCCATAAGTAAGACACATGTTATTCTACGTATGACAAAAATAAAAAAGTATTGTAGACTCCATAAATTATGGCCTAAAAAAATTTCATGAAATCATTAATCGCATCCATGGTAGTCGGTAAAATAAAATTTACATAATTCAAGTCAATAATCCCTTTATTATAATATCATTATCTTATTATCAGGAAAATAATAATTGTTATATTTCCCATAACCATGGGATTTCTAAAAATGTTTTACTTTCTACCAAATCAATTTTCTATGAACTATTGAATATATCATCTCAAATCCATAAAGAGAAAGTCCAAAAGTAAAATCCTCATACATTGAATAATTCTTATATCATATAGATCTTTGATAAAATAATACAATAACATAATTAATGAATCCAAAAATGATAACATAATCATTCTTTCTTGTTCATTTTAATAATGAAATATGGACAATGATCAATTTCTCTATTTTTTTATTCCTTTTACATAAGGTAAATTAATTTTTGTGTTGTATTATAACCTTAAATTTGAATCATTATATACTAGGAAACATTTTCTCTTATATTAAAACACAATTAATCTGGTCTTTCTTTAAAAACTTGTATTAATATACCATTCCATTTAATAAATTAATGATACAGTTATTTCAATAATTAATACATTTGTGTAAATTATTCTTTCATTTATTCCCTTTATGAATATTTTCCCAATAATTATTTTGTTTCTATTCTTCAATCTAAATCCATGATTCTTTGATAATTCTTCATCTACCTCATTATGTCATGATAATATGTCCTTATATGATAATAATGATTTATATAATAGTTTCCTTCAAAATATAAGATTAATATCATAAATTAAATGACCATTATTACTCATTGGTTCATGTAAATTTATTAGGATCACATTCCTTCTACTAGGTTTTTTTTCTAAATGCGATCATATACTCAATGACATCTTATCATGTATAATAACAAAACATGTTTAATAGATAAAAAACTGAAAACTTTATGCATAACTATTATCAAAATAATAAGCATGATTTATTTTGGATGTTCATCTATAGTAATACTCAAAGTATACATGGGGGTTATTCCCCTTAATATTTTTTGTAAATCTAATATCCATGTTTTCTACTAAATTCCTTTGATACAAACAGTAACACTTCGACCCATGAAGACTGGGGCAGATGCCTTAATTTATTACATTGGCATCATTATAAGGATGTAAATAAGAAAGTACCAATTAGTTTAGTAGTTTTGGAAACCCATATTACATACATGATACAAATTATAAATTGGGAAATAATAAATAAATCATAATATATAATAGATTATAATTAACTAAATCCTTAAAACTCATTCAAATGATTTCTCTACATAACACGGGGAAAGGAAACATAGTAAGGGTGATATCAAGATCTTAATAAGGGTAAGTAATGTGGACATAAAAATGAATTAATAAAAATGAATCAACTTTTAGTGGTTAATCCCCAAGAATTAATTCCATTTAAATAACTAGATAAGGAATAATTTATATGGAAAGGTAAATAACAGAATTTCCCATCATTTAATCAATAAACTGAAAATAAAATTCATCCATTTATTTTATCACGTTAAAATATTAATGATAATAAAAATATTAATTGGAATATATATTAAGTAAATGGTTATTTATTGGATTTAGTGTCTGAGTCACATGAAAACCTCTATTGTAAATATCACAAGATGGTTTAAAACAATTGGTAGAAACATGTTTAATTTTTCCAACTCAATATTCTAATGAGAACTTATCTATGTATCTAGGGGAAATAAAATTTTTGGGCCCCTCACATCACTCCATATCAAGGAAATTAAATATATCGATTTATTGATTTAATTAAGAAAAAATATGCCTCATCAAATGACTATACTGAATAAAGATTATGAATTTTCAATATTTCTCTTTGAAAATCAAATATCTTCAAAAGTAATCCCCACAAGTAAAAATATAATGCATTTTCGCTAATAATAATAACAACCATCAACCAATAAATTTTATATATAAGTAAATTTCCAAGGATATTGATTAAAATATATTATTTTTTTTAAAGTTAAACTTAACAATCTACCAAGAGAGTGAGATTGCAAAGATAACTTGTACCACTTATTAGTTTTCATGATAAACCCCTTGGGTGGGAATATTCAATTTGAAACTTATAATACCATGATTTTTGAGTGAATAATGATACTAAAATTAAAATTGTATGTATATACACAACATTAAAGTAAAATGTTTCTTGACAACAAATTTGTCTCAAATGAATTAAAATTGAGACGAAATTTATTTCCTTGCATTTCATTTTGGGTAGAAGAACTTCAATATAATTTATAATTGTTATAATCATGATTTGAAATTATATCAAAACCCTAATAATATTTATATTGTCATATATTATATTTTTAAAATATATTATTAGTATTTTTGAACATTTATTTTATTTTCACCATTTTTTGTTTAAATTTCCTATTTTATCAAGTATGTATTCTCTTATTACTAGTTGTTCTTATAAATTAGATCCTGATTTAATTATATAAATACTGTAAACCATGAATTAAATATCATATATTACTAATGTCTATGTATTTTTAATTTTCAAAAATATTTTGAGAAAATAAATTAAATGAAACATTCTTAGAGATTGTAGGCTGTAGATACGTGTGAAAACAATTTCCATTTCATCATTGTTTTTAAAATAATTTAAATTAAATGATATATATGTTTATTATAATTAATTATTTATATTTATTACATATAATAATGAGATGTGTTTAAAAACCACTCTTAATACATTCCATGCAATGTGTGAATGAATCACATCGCTTTGAGCGGGCATAGTCGACACGTCCAGAAACGAAGTTATCATATTCCCACAAAATAGAAATCACTTACGAATGATTTATAAAGGAATTAAATCAGCATAAATACATTATAAAATGTCATATATATCATATATAAACTATAAATTCTTCCTTATTCCCTAACTGTAATGGTGGTAAATGGAAAATTAAATGACATCAGTTTGCGTGGTGCTCGTCTTTCGTACACATGAATGATGATTTTGTATCCCATTATGATGGATGTGTGTCAAATTGTTAGTAGAAATTTTATCATAAAAATATATAAGTATATTTATTATAATGATGTTATTATATAATAATTTTATAATATTAATTGAATGTGGTGAGAAATAAATTAAACATAATCGATCATTGAATAACATTACCCCTTTATTTGGGTAACTCTTTTTGGTTTATAATGAATGAAATATTTAATTTCATTCTAAAAAATGTGATACATCATTAGTTAGGGGGAATTTTTGGATATTTTTTTTTTTCAGATTTTGGATGATCCAATGTGTCTTGAGAGGTGTGAGGAAGGGGAAGAGTGAATTCCTTTTTATAGTGGAGTGGAATTGGAATTCTTGTAAAAAGATTATGATAAAGAATATTAGAAGGTCTCTAATTACTCATTTTTCACAAAAATTGGGAAATAATGGAGTAAAGAGAAAAAATATTAAATTTAAAATATTAAATAAAAAAATGTGAGTTTTTTTAATTTTTTTCCTCAACATCTATGTTTTCCCAATTTAACCTTTTCAGGTTGTAATAAGGTTAGTAGTTTTCAAACTTATGTAATTTCACCATTATGAATAAAATAAAGTAATATTTATAAGAAAATATAGACCCAATGAATTATAAATATTATATCTAATTTAGAGAATAAAATCACTTTTGGGTTGTAATTTAATTTTAAAATAATCACGTGACATGTGAAAAAACACTACTTTAACCCAAACTATAATTAAAATGTTTTTACTATATAAGGGTCAATATATTAATTATAAAAGATAAATTATTATAAGAATATACCGTATTATATAATTTTTTTTGAAAATAATAAATTTTGATAATAATGGTATTTTTATTAATTTCCAATCATTTAATAAAATATCCTTTATTGAAAAAAACATTATTTTCATTTTTGACAAAATATATTAAATTTTAATTTAAAATATATAAAATATTGGAATTAATTAATATTAATATAATATCTATTTAACATGAAAAATTCATCTAAAAATATTATAACATAATAATTTATCAAATTTAAAATACATTCAATGTTTTTACTATAATTTATTATATTTATTTATTAAATAAATATTAACTACATTGGTGTTTCTTAAGTATTTAACATAATTATATGAGCACTAAAAATTATTGTTAAATTACAATGATAAGAAAAAATAATTTACCTTCAAAAATATTTTTTATAATCGGATCTATTTAGATTATTCAAACATCCTATGATTTATATTAATGAAAATCAATAATGTTACATTTTTAATTTTTCATTACATAACATATTATATGGGTCAGTTTCCTAAACATGAGTCCCAAATAAATCATAAAATTATAAACAAGAGACAATATGATCGAATTATTAGAATTCAATGGATTTGGGATAAGTGTCATGGTAATTTTTAACAATGAGTTAATTGTTTATTACCATGCTAAGATTAATTTTACAATAATCCCTACACATAATTCTAACCAGATTCATTAAATTTTTTAGGGAATAATTAAGTTGATATTATTATAATAAAAATATTATTGTGATTAAAACTATGAATATCAATTTTTTAATTCAATTCATAGATGTGAAAATTTTAAATTTGAAAATAATATCATAGACAAGGAAAGAATGGGTTTTTAATGTGAAAATTATCACAAGATCATCATGCTTTTAAATTAACGTAAATATAAAAAAGATTTTCATGGTGTAAATTGAGTTAATATATGTATAATTTATATTTTTTAACCGTAAAACAATTTTGAAATTTAATTTATCATTAATAAATATTTAAATTAGAAGGAAATTTTCAACTAAAATGTTGTAATATTCAAAATTCATAAAAATGAAACTTCTCATAAAAATAAAAAAGATCACCCAAAGATAAATTTTGTATTATACATTAAAATTTGAAATTTTACTTTACAAATTAAATTTCTAAAATTTTCAAAATTCATTTTTAAAATAGTCTCACCTTTAAAAAGATGTAAAACTCATTATTTCATATAAATAAATCCAACTTAGTGTTGTGTGTAGTGTAATATTAAGATGGTGATACGTATAAATTAATATACAAACAATTTTTTTTCGGAAATGAAAATGTTTCAATGTCTTGGGGTGTAAATAATGTACTATCATGAAAATATTCTCTACCTTATCATCGTGCATCATGTTCTATAATTTCATAGTCAAATACTTCTATTTATTTCATTTTCTCATTCCCACTACGGTTTTATATTTTAAATTCCCATAACTATGTGAATATTATTATCATAATATTAAAACATTTAATATATAATTTTTTTTGCATTCAAGTTCATTGAATCTCACTATTTATGAACTAAAAATCTTAATACTTCAATATTTACTAACATTTTTATTATAATTCTATTATAGACCATTTATTTAAACTCCCATATGATATTAATATTACCATATTATTAACTATCTATATAAAATATACATAAGCATATTACACCTATTAATTTGATCTCATGTAAAATTAGATATATCGGTTTTTATTGCAACATTGAACTTGTAGGGAACCTTCTTCATCACACAATTTTCTCCGGGAAAACTTATAAACCGGTCAACTATATGGTGAAACTCATCCTCACTTGATTAAGAATAGTAGACTTCTCTTATCAATAGTTAGTGGAATGAATCATTGATTAAACTAATGATAAATTCTAAATAAATTTTGATTCATAAATAACAATAATATGATATATTTTTTTTGTAAATATTTTTATCCATCTAATGTATAATAAATTGTTGTATTACTAATTGAAATGTATATTTTCTATTATGTTTATCTTCATAGAAAAACCAGAGGGGTAATAGTATGAGAATATTAAATTCTCTCATTTCTATTAACACTAATTTTCTTGGGTGTGGGGAAAAAACATAGATATTTTTCAACTATGCATTGAAAAAAATCCTTGCCATAAAGGTTGAGGAGGAAATAAAATGGTTTTAATCTATTTAAAATGTTCTTGATTTTTTATGAAGTAAATAATTATTTCATAGGAATTTCCAACAATAAAAAAATTCTCAGGAGCATGAAAATTCCTTACTCAAGATGCTATAGGGGATGCTATTGAACTCACACTATACCACCATGCACTATAGTCACAATATCATCATTATACCCCACATAGTGTCTATATTATATATTAATTCCTTACACTCTACATTCCTCCACCATCCAAGTCTCCCTTTACTTGTGATAACTTTTTAAATGATTAATGTCTCCTTATTCTCATGTTGTTTGTGTGGTGTTGACCCTAACATAACAAGACCATGGATAAGAAAAATATTTAGTTTATTTTTGATTCCCCAATGTACATTTAATTTTTTAGATGCTTTTATGTTAAAATTATGAATATTTGTTTGAGAAGTGAATGTTATAGGGTTTGGGAACACATTTTTCCAAACCATGTGATAGGTTCTACAATTATAATAGTGGCAATCGAATAGTCAGTGAACTTTTTTCTAACCATGTTTCCTAAACCAAGAATATAGGGAACATAGATGGAATGTGTTTAGGATAATCATATGGGAAAAACATTAGCATTTATTATATTTATTGAAATTATATTTTACTATTTCCATTCATTTTTAAACCCAAATTATTCCCTCTTCCCTCTTATTTTGAGAGTAAGACCATAATGGTCTCTCTCCCTTAGTTCGCTTTCCTCCCATTATGGATTCTTGGGATTTCATGAAGGTTTTTCATTGACTCCTTATAGTATTAACTCCACAAATTTTAATACATATTTTTCTATCATCTTTCTATCTTTTTATAATGGACCCTAATTTATTCTTGTGAACTATGGTTCCATGTGGATACATTATAATGGGATAGTTGTTTTAATTTGTTTTTGTTCCTTTAGTGATTCTTGGGTCGCATTATATTTTCTTTAAGTCACCATAGTTTATAGTGAATAGTTTGATGATTGTTAGTTTGTTTTAGGAAACATTAAATTTTTAACTATTATTTATTATTACTTTGAATTCATTCTTTGGGTTTTATATAATAAAAACCAATTTAATTATTATATTTTTTTGGAATGGTATATGGTTTTCTTGATTTTCATTAAATTCTGATGGCATTTCCCCTATTTATAATTCATAAATCCCTATTTAATATTATGTTCTTAGAATGTGACTGTAGAAATACATGAATCAACATTTCAATTTGATGGTTGGGGTTTGAGGTATTTTTTTGGACTTGAATTAATTTTTAATGTATTTTAGTTGATTAAATGGTTATTTTTGGTCATTTTTATGTATTTGGAATTTTTTACAAGTAGCGTTTTGAGTCCCATTTGGGACTTACCAATGATTGATTTAAAATGAAAACACATATTGGAAGTTATCCTTTTATATTATGAAATTACATGTCCCTATTTCCCTGTATGAGAGGATTCCCAGTTAAGGGGATTATGAAAATTTTAACTGATTTTAATTGAAATAGAGGAGATATCATGTACAGGTGTTAGATGTGTGGATTGGAAATGTTTTTCAGATGAACTATATTTATTTCAATGTGATATTTATTTGAAGGAAATCCATATTGATTCATGGGAATCATTGGGTATCTAGGTGGAAAATCTGGGAACAATTGATTTACTAGGACATTACCATGTAATAACTAGTATACCTAAGATATATTTTATCATACTTATGAGATGAGATCTTTGGTTATGCCATGTTTGGAAATACAAAGTGTTTCAGAGGGACTAATATTTTCCAATATCAAATTTTTTGATTGTTTTTAAACTTTTGTTTGGATACTATGTGGAAAATCATGGGTTCCCTGGATATTTTATTTTTATAAAATTTTGTTTCCAGTTTTTCATAAATTTTCTTTTAATTCATAAATGGAAATAATATGTTTATACATGTTTTTCCTATTATAATGAAATGTTTTTATTTGTATGATTATATAACACCTACCATAAATTTATACATTTATGTATATGTAAGATCTGGATTTTTGAAACACATATAGGTGTATGAGAAAATTTTTATGTGTGCATCTACATGTACATATAGGGGCGATCCATGAAATTTCATCATTGATACGCAATTTTGGAAAGGTTTAACATAATATATTTTTTTCATAGAGTGTGAAAACATATTTTACTCAAAAACCTATTCTCCAAATACAATTAAATGGTTTTACCTTTTAATACCTATTTCTGGTCCAATAGGTGGTGACCTAGTGCAAAGTAATGATCACACAAATGTTACTTAATGATTATTAAATAAGACAGTTTAGATTGGTTTCACTATTTTAATATCGAGGCCAGGGTTGGTACTAGGATTATGGTTTAGGAGAATGGTGGGGGAAACTGGATATTATAAACTTACACATCGAGTTGGTTAGAATCAATCATTTTAGAAAAAATATTATTGTAGATAAGATATATTGACCAAGAAGATTTTCCACTCATTCTTTATAAGATTTTCAGTTATAGTTATTTTTATGTTAACGATGTCTAGATCAATTTCGTTTGCTTATCATTAATTTTTATAGTGATTAATGTATGTTTTTATTTATTCATTGGGATAAATAGTTCACATTGATACTAATTGATTCAATTAGAACATGTCTCAACCCTAGACTGATCACGAATGTTTCTTAGGGATTACACATTCCATCTTGGTTTCCTTTTCCAATCGGTGGTGTGGATTGGTTTATGGTAAAATGACAAAAAAACTATGTTATAGTTTTAGGAATTCATTTTCAGCCCCAATTTTATATTTGTGTATTCTATTATTGTGGATATAGGATCACTGAAAATTCAGTGGTTAGTCCTGGTTTTTGAACACCTTCCATTTTGGATGACACATTAATCAATGGGTTTTTTTTGGAATTTTGGTTCTCATATCCAATCCCCGATCTCAGATGTTTTGGATGTTTTTTATATTTATTTGGGTGTTTCTTGTATCTTTGGAGTGTATTTTTAGACTAATTCATAGTGAATATAGATACATGGAAAATTTCTAGAAATTTGGGTGTATACATTGGGATTGGATATATAGGCTTCCAATGAGCCTCATATGTTTGGTGTCGGGTGTACTAAACCATACAACCAAACAGTGTGCAACAATTATTTGTCCCAAGTTTTTTACATATAGAATTTTTTTATGCGTGATTAAATTTTTTCATAAATTTTATAGTCTTATAATGTTTATTTGGTTCTTCAACGAGTTTGGAAAACCCTTTGGGTTTTCCCATTTTTCAGAAAATGAATACAATGTTTATTTAAAATTTAATGAAAATTTATAATATTTGTGAAAATTATTATTTTATGTTATTTAGATGTGAATTGGGAAATTATAAATGCTTTATTTTATTTAAATTATATGTATTAAAATTCATTGAATAATTTTAAAATAACGATTTCAAATTTTTACTATTTTTTACCTATTGAAATCGTTACGAATTTTAATATATATATATATATATATATTTTTATATAAAGTACATTCCAATATATATTTTTAAGGGTGATTATAAGTGTGGTTTTTTGAATATATATATGTAAGTTTCATAGAATAATATTTTTAAACATGAAATTTCTATATTTTGTTGTTTTAATCCAAAGTGTTTTAAAAAATTGAATTTATTATGAGATTTTTAGAAAAAGTATACAAAATTAATGCCCTCAAATTTTGATGAATTAACATAAATTCAATTCATTATTTTTTTGATTAAGAATTTAAAATTTTAAAATTTTTTATTGTTATATAATAGAAATTGGGAGAGTAATAAAGAGTTTTTTTGAGTTTTGGTTATTTATTTATATATAGGATTTTGATTTTTAATCTATTTTATTTTTTTATTAGGTTTTTATGTTTCTATTTTTCTGAGTAGACCCTTATGTAATTTAGATGGAACTCATGAGGGTGTTGTCATTGGATCACTTCATGTATGACCAATGGATAATTAAAATATTCTAGTGTTACCTTCTCTATCTACCCTATCCTTAGTGTGCAATGATCTTCCTCTTTTGGTCCACCATCAAGAATTTAATTGTGAATTCAAAAAACTCATTCATCCTCTTTTCCTGATGAAACTATACTCAATGGAGGAAGATGGATGGTTGTGTAGTATTTAGGAGATGGTTTTTCAACATAATTTCCTTGAATCACATAATCTCAATTTCACCGCATTTATTCTAAAAGGCCATAGTTTATAATTTTGGAATTCTATTATTTAAAAAAACGTTCTTAGGTATCTATCATTGAAAATTTTTATGGTATTATTAATATATATTTACATCATTAAAGCTATGAATATACTAAATACTATATAATTTATTGTGCACTATCTAGGTGATAGATCAGTATTGGGATTTTTCAGTCGATTCAAAAATTTCATTATATCTATTCCTTGCATGGTCATGGATGGGTCCCTAAAAGTCATGTATTTTGGGAATGATCATTTATTGGGTATTATGTCATCAATGTTTCAAATTATAATAAGAAGATATGAGGATATATTGTAATAGACCATGAGTATCAATTCCTATTTTAAAATAATGACAATAATTTTTTTTCCTATCTCTATTAGTGGAGGTGGAAACTCTAGGCAATGGAAGGGGAAACATGTTATGTTGAATCTATTTTCCTATGATATACCAGAAAAGATAAGTTATAGAAAATCCCCTAACCATTTATTAAAATAAAAAAAGTACAGTAAGAATGTACCACAAGCCAGAAAAGACAACTATAGATCATAAATATCATACCCGTCTCCAAATCCATGATCGATTTCCTCATCAGTAGTAGTCGATTCCCAATATGAGATTTCATAGTGCTTCAGAATCTTGGAATAAATCCTTCATAGATTTGACTTATACAATTATAGAAACTCCTTATATTAATTCATACCCATTATCAAACTAGAGATTTCCCCTCCTTCCTTCCTAACAAATGACTTGATAGACATCAACTTTGATAGATACGAATAGTATTTCATCGGCCTTCTTCTTGGTGGAGCAGTCATAACATCCTCATTCTCGGAAACATTAATCTTACCACCCTAAACAATGTAACTATAGGAGGGTATATCCATGCCACTAACAATTTAATTTTCACTATCAGAGATGTCCCTCCATTTTCAATGGAAATGAACCTCTTGGTAACCATCATTCACTCCTCATTCATGCTAAAATTTACTATTAGTATCAATCACGGCTAAATAATGTGGGTGTTCCACAAACACATGACCATCATGTATCCCCATCTTCATTTCACCTTCTCCAATTAAATAATCCTGAGAAGAGAAATCAAGGAGGATATTTCCACCTTCATTCATTGGTGTACCCTCCTATACATGAGAGAGCTTCTCATGCTCCAATTCTGGATCATTCAACGGCACAACCCGATCATTCAAAGGCACAATAGGAGTAACATGATCATTCAAAGGCACAACCCAATCTTATTTCATTGTCAATTCATCATTCAGTAATCCTGCAAAACAATTACCAAGATCAATATTGGGAACCTTTTACTCATAGTTTGGTTGCGTCCAAGTCGATATCCTCACCCACTCGCCACTTTATTCAATTAAGTCGCCTTCCTGTAGTTCCATTGCAGGGCCATCCCTCACTGCTTCATTACTCCCTGCGGGTTCAAAAAATTTCTACATAGTGGCCACCAATTCTCCAGTATTGAGCACCCCTAGATAACATTTCATCCTATAAAACACCTTATCCACACTCGGGTTCAATTATTCGTCCACTTTCTTCACTGGGGTGACTTATACTAGATTCGCACTAACAGAACAAGAATTTTTTAGCTTCCCAGTGACAAGGTCCGGATTTCCCTATTAAGAGTTCAAGACCACCTCGACCGGGCTATCCAAAACCACCTGTAGAACCATCCTTCTACCTGTGCACATTTTAGTTTCTAATGCCCAATTTTGAAACACTAAGGGAAGTGATCAATCCAAGATTAAAATACAACAATATGATTTTACCTAAACTCCTCAGTCATAGTAACAAAGAATTATTTAACCGGAGAGATAGATAAACCCACTTTAATGAAAATTTTCGGTGAAATATGATGACAAACTACCCTTTTCTATTTTTAGATAATGGTAATGACTAACCAAATTCCCAAGAATATGAATGACAAAAAGATTATGAAATGGTAGCGGTAGTTCTGAGAATCTTTCCAATATTTCCACGGTCGAAGAATCTTACTTCATGTCTTATGGATTTTATTTATATAGTAATGGATTCTATATATTATGGTGATTCATCATCACAAATCCACCCAACCACGTTTAAAGTGTCATGGTTAGTTTTTTTATCATAGGTCGTGTAATGGATTCTATTCAAGATCATGGAAATTCCATTATGAGTATCTTTCATTTTTCATCTATCTAGGTTCATGTTTCTCATTATTATAGTATTTTTTCCATAGGATTATTTTTCTATCTTTCTCGGACTATTTCAATTGATGGCATGAAATTTTTTATTGTGTTAGTCTCCTTCTCAAGTTAATCTTCATCTCATTTTCAAAGTGAACATGGATTCCTACATTTATTGGTTCCTATGGTGAATTCAGTATCTAGAATATGGTATAAAAGATTCACTCAATCCTTCATATGGAAATTTACTGAGCTCTTCAGGGATAGTAACCATATCTTCTTTATATGGGTTTTAAATATTTTTTTTGTTTTATGTTCCTAATAGGATCAATTAAACATTATAGTCCATTCTAGGGGAATAATGCATTATGGTGGATATAATATTTACACCATTTCCTTGGATGGATATATTAAGTTATTTATTTTTATTCCTCTTAGGACACTATCTTTTCTTATAATATTTCTCTTTTTAATTGTGATTTTTTTTTCAAATTAGTGTGTGTCACATGGTTTATGTGAACATTTTTCCAAACTATGATAAAACTATAGCCTAAGATATCCAATTTAAATAGATGAAACCACATGGATATAATATATTTTTCAGATCATGTGGCCTAAGTCATGTGAATTTATTTTCAGGACCATTAGAGTGCGTATAATTTGCACACAATTTTCTAAACAATGTGGAAAACCATGTGTAGTTACCAAATTTACTAAAAAATGTATTTTTAAATTTATCTCCTTAAAATTTAACCGATATAACACAATATTCCTTATCATATAGATAGTTTGACACTTATGGGATCCTTAACATTTTTTATTATTCCCCCAATGGTGGATTCATATAATTTCATCTTGTTTTGGTTTGTTTCTTCAATGCAATTTCACCTTGGATCTTTCTCCAGCTTTATCTATAGGTTTTCTCTCTTTATCACTATCCCTAATATGGTAAGGTGAACTAGGTAACATTTGGGATAGAATTTCATGAAATATTTTGTTTTTTCCATTTATTAACTTATCCATTTAGGTCTTAATGGATCTTATGATGGTGGATTTAAGTCTCTATTGTCAAAGAAGACTAGTTTCAAGGGTTTTAGTTCATCACATGACAATTTTAATTTATAAATATTTTTTACTTGTTACACTAATTACATAATTTTCTTGTTTTTAAATGACATAAAGTATAATAAGTCAATTTCATGAATAAGGAGATTATTTTCTTGGTTTCAATTGATTTAACATGGCCTTTCCCTTATTTTCAAGGATTCAATTCTCTTTTATAAATCTTTGCATTACATGTATTTATATAATGTTTTGATTATATATTTTTTATTTATCATTGGATAATATATTTTATTCCAATTTTTTATTTTTAATGTGTTTTTGTTGATGAAATTTTTTTATCCCTCTTTATGTGTTTGTAATTCATGGATTACATGAAATTGTTTGAGTCCCTATTAGAACATTTGACATATTCCATGAAAACAAAACCACCTCTTGGAACTCATTTAATTATATTATAAAATTAAATGTCCTTATCTCCATATGTTTTATGATGCCCTATAAATGGTCTTACTCAATGGTTATATGGTTTTTAAGGATATCATGTTGGTTTATAGTGTGAGTGTTAAATGTTAGGATGTGGAATTATTGTGAAATATATTATTTTATTTCTCTATGATATTTTTAGGAATAACCTCTACATTGATTCATGGGATCCCATTGGGTGTCATGGTGGGATGAATAGGTACACATTATTCACTTTGTTAGGATCACAATATAACATCTATCCCTATGATATATTTTATACTACATATGGGAAGATCCCTATAGATAGGATTGTATGGAATTTTTGGGTCTTTAGACTGTTATATGTTTATTCATTGCTAGAATAGTTAGTTGTTTATATAGATTGTCTTAAAACATTTTGCGGTGTCTCCTTCGTTTCTATAATGTATTTGTTGAAAAACAATATCATTATAGGTTTCATTTAGAAAATGGAACGTGTTTCAAAATTGTAAAAGCTAATATATACCCTTCTTATTTATAGAAATGAAATATTTTTCATTAGATTGAAAATTAAAATATTTTATGGGTTTCTTCGTTGATTTGTCAATTTGATCATTATTATTAATTGATAAATATATTCTTGAAATATTGTTTTGGATATGTATATATTATTATTATTATTTAATTAAAATTGAAATCATATTTTATTCATACACATATATTCTAAATAATATGAAATTGTTTTATTATTTAAAGTGTATAACTAGATATGTGGGTGGATAAAAACTAGGAAATTATTCTCACAACAATATATTATCAGGTTTATAATAGTAACTATTTTTATTGGATTCTCATTGTTTGATATCCACCTTGTGTCCAGTATAGGGTTCTTTGATTATGGTTATGGGGTTCATAGTTAAGATTATCCTATTACACATTGAGTTGGATGGTGTTATTTGTTTTAGTTTTCCTTTATTATTTTAGTAGTTAAATTGTTTCACCCTTTGTACCTCTCCACTCATTCTCTATATCCTGTTCATTTCCAGTTATTCATGTATGTTGGAATTGGCTAAAACCATTATAGCCTAATTTAAGTTATTTTTATTTGGAGGTCTATAATTATTTCTATTATAATCACAAATAATAATTTCCATTGGTACTCATTGACTCTTATGATGATTTTTTCCACCCTGGGGTGATTTGGAATATACCTTATGGCTATCATTTTCTGACTTGAGGTCCCGGTGCAAGGGGTTTCCCAAGATATTTTTTGACTGGACTTGAGAAATGAGACAATATATAACATAACCTACCACTAAATATGGATTCTAAGACACTTTGTAACAATACTAATCACATCCGCGTTGTATGTATGGAGAAATTCATAAAGACTGTTGTAAGAATTTAATATAGCCACATTATAAGGATAGATAACCCCCCAAAACATGAAATTATTTTTCCAAATTTTATATTCTAAAACATAATAAATAAAAAAATCATACAATATTTATATGCTATTTTTAGTACTTTAATCACATGTATGAATTAATTATCATGAAATTACTTTTCCACAATCAATTTTAACATTAATAAATTATTTATAATATCAAAATTGTTTACCACACTTCAAAAAAAACATGTATCATCTAGAGAAAATATTTACCATCATTTCAACTAAATGGAAGTCATTAAATTGATATTTTTTATTAAATAAAATATTCTTGAAAACAAAAATATAATTAAAATAATATTTTTGTAAAATATCCTTGATAAAACATGATATAATCATATAAATTCTAAATGAAATTAAAAATGTGTGAATGGATCATTAATAATCTAATGCAAGAACATATTCAACTTATAAATATGTTACAATGGATTGCAGTAATAAATTCTATGCAACAACATCCTAAAAAAATTCAATTTAGTTTATCTCACATAATAAAATTTTGTAACATTTTTCTTCATTTCATTTTTTCCCACATAATTTTAGGTGGTGGAAACTTACACTCATGTTACATGTTGAATAAATAAATTTCTCAATTACTTAACAAAAAAATAGTCATTGAATATAAACTCTTCTTCTTATAGATAAGTTTGTAAATTACCATGTAACTTCCCTAATGTGAATTCTAAACTACATATTGACATCTGGAATATTGAATCATTTATTTAAAATAAATAAAACAACATTAAAATGTTGGTTATATATTAATCACCTTTACATATTTTTTCAATAACAGTTATAGAAAACAATGTTAATATTTTGATTTATTCCCCTCCCTAATTCTCATTAACAATATTAATTTTATTCAATCCCCATTAAAAACAAAAAAAATTATGATATAGTATGGTATAAATTCACTCTTACAAATAGTCCATCATTTATTCCACTCTAGTTCTTGGTGATCCATGCTCAGTGTTTCCAAAAAAATTTCTAATATAGGGAATATATTTTTCAATGAAATAATCAAAAAAGTGACAACACCTTTAATGATTAATAATTTTTATTCCTCAATGGTTGTTTAAACATATTTCTTGATGAAAAAATTAATGAAAAATTAATGAAATATATTTTTTATAATTAAAACATAAAATAAAAATACTCATATTAACACAAAAATTAAGAAATTCAAAAGACTTATACATTCTTGTAGCTTCTAAATCCATCCTTTAAAGACCATTAAATTTTTTATTTATTAAATTATTTTCACTTAATCAATATTTTATTTTTATTTACCAATAATATGGATAAGAGGTTTAGAAAATATACCTCTTTAATAATTATTTTCATCTAATTTTTCAAAAGTTCCATATTTTCAAGAAATTAAAATTAGTAGCTTATTGAGTTATGTTATACATTTGAATCACCCTCATAGAGAATCTCTATCAATTTTCATATAGGTAAAACCAATTCCTCAACATTAATTTCAGATATAAAATGTCTATCCATTCTCAATATGAATACCCATATGAAGTTATCCAATTTTTATTACTTACATGTATCCAATAATTCAACTCCAAATGAAATATCATCACCTTATCTTCAATTCATATAAATATCATTAATACTAAAATATATATTATAGTCTAAGGTGGAAATTATTTTTTCCGAAGTGAGTGAAACAATGATGAAATTAATTTTAAACTAAGTAACACCTTCCAATTTAGATTTATGTTAGGGTAGGAACATCATGATAACTATGTATCTTTCTATATTAGTGGTATTCTTAGGAGGCATGATGAACTTATTCCACTAATTAATTTTTTATTGGTTATTCCTTTTAATATGATAGTTTATGGAACATGAAACACCTTAATACCTCTTTATGTTCATATTACTTCATTTCTAAATTAAAAATATGGAAAAATTAAATTTTAATTTTTTTTTCCAACTGTCACTCATATTCCTCATTGGAATTATAAAACACTCTAGTCATCATTTAATGAAAACCTCTCCAGAAATTTCCTTTTATTCATATGTAATAACTTATTCTCCCATAACAACAAAACATAATTATTATTCTTTCTATATACATTAATTTACCAAGGTAGTTGTCCATATGTTAATAGATTCCATTAAAACATGGTCAAAATTCATAAAATTTATTAACTAAATATCATTAGATATATTCTGCAATCTAGTTCATTTTTCTTTTATAATTCTAATTTACTCTTATATTCCAGCTTGCTTTAATCTATACAAATACTTGTAGCTTTTTTGTGTTAATATATTATGTGTCATAATTTTCTATAGTATAAGAAGATTGTCAATTATTTTCAAGAATATCCACTACGAATTCTTAAATTAACATTAAAACATATTTTCTATCTACTTATGGTCCAATTTTATTTTACCAATCATCTTTGAAATACTATTGGCAATATTGTGGTTAATAATTTTATTTAGATTATTTCCTATGGTTTACTCACCTTAAATTAATAGTTTCTATGGTATTAATTTGTCAGTTGATTTACAAACTTTTTTAGTTGAATTATTGAAGTATGTAACTCTTTTACAGTGACACATTTTTCTAGTTCCCTGAAGATCCTCAAGAATTTTAAATATGATATAGACTTACAAGTTTTTACTTTTATTTGTGGACATTACATTATCTCAAGCACACTCTGAGTAAAATTATTCCATATATAATCATTACACACATTCATATTATACTATATTTTACAATTAGGCTACCTAACCCTATTATAACAGAAAAAATATCCTTAAAATCGGAAATTTCTTCTCAGTACATCATTTTATAATAAATTTCTATAATTGAGACCATGATATTTATTTATATTTTTCCTCAACATGATAGGATTCTTTTTGGAAGACTTTTTTTATGCATTCAATTATCCACCTATGAGATTATGGTTATCATATCATCATTTTTTCCTCACATACATTTATATATATAAATTGTTTTGAAACCAACATAATTCGAGAAAACTAAGTTAGTACAAATGTTAGATTTTTATATGGATGATATCATTTTTTTGGGTTTTTTGATGATTGAACATTGGATTACATAAATTTATTTATTCCATAAAATAATAATATTTTCTAATTGGTGTCCCCTTTTGAATATTTTATGGTATAAAGTCTCCCATAAAATTACTGTGATGATAAAACTTGAGTAATTCCACATTTTATAACATTCCCTAAAGAATATGAAATTTAAAATTTATAATAATCCTTCCATATTCAACAATATTAATCATTTATGCAATCCCTCTCTTAATATTTTAAAATTTATCATGAATTTTATTTCATTACTGATTAAAAGATTCAAGTTCCTTAATATTCATAGATTTTACCTCTGGTTTTGAATTCATGATATTAATGCATTTATTTTTGATTATTTCACATTCATGGAACTTCTATTATGTTTTTGTGATTTTTTCAATTTTTTAGAATTTTTTAATCCATTAATTTTTAATATTGTATTATATGAATTGATGTCCCCTTTTCATTTATTATATGTCCCCAAATATAGAGCAGTTCATTATCCTAGTATGAACTCAATATTTTATTTCTTTTTCAATATCTTGTAAATCATCCTTATTCCTAGTGATTATATCTAGAATTCTTTTTAATGTATCATAATTAATAGAAAATATTTAATTAAAGGAAAAATTTATAATAACTTTTAATTCATAATTTTATATATCTTATGAATTTATAGATAAATTATCGCATCCATTGGTTCTTGGTTTTTCATGGTTCTACTTTTGATAATAATTATCATAAACATATTAATCACATAAATATAGTAAATCTCATGAGGCATAAATGTTTCACCAAATAATTGTACATGATTTGACAACAAGTTATTCATCATTTATATCATATATGTATTATATACTATTATAGAAAATAGAAAATAGAACTTATTACTCTTTTCAACTGAGGACTATATTATTTATCATCCTCAAATAATTATTCTTTTGGTTCTTTTATGTTTTAGAAGAGATGACTGTATGATAAAAAAATCAACTTAAAAATCCATGTTTGAATTCCATGATGAATTCTAGAGGAGAAATAAGTTATTCAAAAACCATTAACAATGAAAATCAAAATAGTTATTATTCATTCTATAAGACAAATTATGTTTTTCACAATGGTTTATTCATAACATTTGGAGGGGTGGATTAGGGTTACTAATTTTAATAGATTTTTACCTTTCAACCTCTTTTTTTCCACACTTATTCAATTAATGGATTTTTAAATTTCCCTATCTATCTCTGCCATGGTTAGTTTTCATGTATATTATAAAGATTTTTTTTTGAAAAATACCAGAGTTAATTAATAATTTTTACTAATTTTGGGATGAGTACATGCCTAGTGTGTTGTTATTATTATCCCCCGAACAAATATCAATTATTATTATAAAAATTAGATAATTATTAGTTATGACTATGAACCTACCAATGACTACAATAAACAAGTTATAGAGAAAGAAATATCTTTTTATTCTCATATTACAAAGATATTAGACATAGAAAACATGATGATATATTAGAAGAGATGACTTAGATACCTCCTAGAAAATATGAATATGATATTATTCCTAAAAAAATTGTAAATATGATTTCAACTAGTATAAAATCATCTTGGTTGTCTCATTGTATCATCAATCAATGGTATTCCTTTTATACTTCTGTAGATACTATAGTTTGAAGATATTATATTTTGGGTCCTCACTATTTTCATTAGTGGTAGCGATCTCAAGAATGATGCAAGGATGATACTATTTTGTACATCCTCTACTTCTCTTAATTAATTGTGGAGTTTGTTTCTTAACATAAATAATAGGTTGTATTATTTTCTTTAACAAAAACTAGTGTTCCAGATGATATAAGTTTTGGGTATCACTGATATATCGATCATTCTTCTTCTAATTCATCAGTGAAGATGAAGATTATACTACATGTATCTTTGGTTCCATTTTCTAAAATTTATGATTAGTAATTTTATAGGATTTTAGTATTATATTTCCGATTATAATTTTTTAAAACTTAAATTAGGTTCTTCAATTTTAGGCCGGAATCCATTTCATTATTTATCTAACTCATTACCACATCCTTTTTATATTATTAGTTCCATTAACTATGTGAATATGAATCATATAATATTCAATGATAGAATATTCATAAATAACAAAATTAATTTTCATAAATATAACAATTTAATTACACAACATCTTCAATCTATAATTTTTAGATTTATTCTTCTAATTAACATAGTTGAATACCTAAGATTTTCATTGACACATGACATTAAACTTATCATGGTCTTCATAATTTATAAGAAATATATAGATTTATATTATATGTATAAATGAGATCTCATAAATAATGAATCATGTAACATCATATTTTAATATTGAAAATTCAATACACCTTATCCAACACACATTTGTGGTGTATAGAACATCAAAACATATCAGTTATGTGGTGTAACACAAATTATCATGGAATATAAACTTTCTCTACTGTCATATCCAATCATTGGACTGAATCATTTAATAAACTAATGAAACATAATATATAAACATTTAATGATAATTAAGAATTGTGTGATCCCTTTTTTCATACTATATTCCAATATTTCTCAAGAATCATACGTTGTTGTGTTCCTTATATAAATGCATACCATCTACCTATTCTTATTATGGAACAACCATTCATAGACATAACACTAGAATATAATATTCTCCTATTAGTTTTCATAATATTTTCATGGGAGGTTTGAAATATAGTGACATGAAATGAATGAACCATGCATGGAAATTCTAAAAATGGTGGTTGGAGACAACATATAATGACATTGTTTTATTTAATGAACACTATTATTTTTAAGATGTGAAAGGTTACCTTATAGCGAGATACTAAATAAAATTTTCATTGCATGAGAACATTATATCATTATTCAATTCTCCCCAGAGACTATCACTCAACTCCCATTGTGTATCCACATACGAAGACCATTATTCAAATATGACTCCACATATGGTTTATCTGTTCTCTAGAACCTCCTCATGTTCATCATTCCCCCACTAACCAAGAAACACCAAGATCGTGCTACTATTGAGCTCAATTGGTGAATCTATGATGAATATATGATTAGGTGGTGTCATCCTTTTGGGATATAACCATTTTTTATTAAAATACATTGATGAAATTGCACACTACCATCCACTTTATAAGGATTTGAAAACACTTTGTTAGGATTTGATTCACAAAAACCTTATATGTATTCTAATTCATTGTAATAAAGATCATCAGGAAGAAAAAAACCACTTCATAATCATACATGATTGTTATGAAAATGAAATACATGTTCCGAATCTCATAGACATAAAACATGATTTCCAAAAACAACCTAGAATAGATTTTCAAAGATATTGTATACTACCATTATTTTCAATGCTATTTTAATCATAAATCTCATCAAGGAATATAAAAATAGATACAACACAAAAAACTAATCTTTTTTTTCTTTCAGATAAGTTTTTTTATAATATATTTATCTCTATTAAACTCATGAAATCTATCATTTTCATTAATTTTTATCATATTGAATACAAAAATAATTATAAACCATTTTTTCTTATTAACAATAATTAAAATAAAAACATGTTAGCATATTAAACATTCCAATTATCATTTCAACTGTGTAAATGAAGCATTGTATGTATAAATAAAATATCTATTTAATATATAAAATAGTCTATAATATATTATTCTCATACACTATGAAGAAGTTATTCATCCAATTTTTTCACACATTTTATCTCAAATAATCCATTGGTATAACCACTATACTTATTTCTTTTCTATTCCAAATAATCAATATTTATTGTATCATACATCAATTCTTTATGATTCGTCATCATTCTTATCAATTAGTTGATATAATGTTTTACATTTCTTGTGATCTATTCTTATATTCAGTATACTTCGGAAATATATATCTATTAGATGAATTGTACACATCATCACTTGAGGACATCATGTGTATTTTTTCCTTCATTGAATACATATATACCAAAAACATAATGATATTTAAACAATATTATAATAAAATATGTTATTGTTATATAAATAATATACATCATCCACCATAGAAGGGTGTATATAGGATATGATCGAATATCATAAAAAAAATATGATTATCACTACTTACCCAAGATCCATGAGAAATGAAAATTTTCTAATATTGGTCATGGTATTGTATAATAATGATACAAGAGAAAATTCATCTTCCAATAATTTGGTATGTTGAATGATACATGATGAATACCCCCCACATTATTTGGATAGAAATTATTCAAGTAACTAAAATATTTTGGATACTTAAACTTGATTAAGTATAATTATTTACTACCCAAACCCAATCTAGACTCATTTACTCCCATAAAAAGTTTAACCAAAAATTGTATAGATTAATAAAATGACATAATTTTAATATGAAAACCAGGGTAATATTTTTATACAATTTATTTAAAAACATATATTATTAAAATATTAGAGGGATATAACACTAGAAATATGATATTATAGTCTTATAGTACAACATGTTGAATCATATAAGGAATGTGAGGGATTATAATGTTGTATACAGAAAATCAATTTTACAATATAACATTCCTCTTACACCATAAATTATTATCGCATATCAGTAATTCCATTCATGATATGGGGGTTTTATAAGACCGTGTGTTCCATAAATTTTTTTCCTACTCCGTCACATTGAGATATTGACCTATCCCCCAACTCTATAGTGATTAATTGTTTTAATAATTAGATTATTATTTTAAATTATAAAATATAAATTTTATTATAAAATATATTTTTGGGATTTTTTATATCCCATTACACATACGCAAACTTGTCCCAATTAGAAATACAATATTTTAATTGAAACCCAAAAAATATAAATTGTAACTCAAAATTGATTTAATTGTGATGGGTGGGATATATAATCATGTTTTTTTACCCATTTCCATCCTCAAATATTATGAAAATAAAAAAATTATAATGGAATTAAGGGAAATGATATTAGATATAGTTATTTGAAACATGGGAGGTTAATGTGTTTGTAACTATGGGAATTACATCGCATGTTGTGATCTATAAAAATAATTGACATGTTAGAAATGTTAGTAGTGATAATAAATAACACGGTATAAATTACAACAATATATTTTTGGAAAATAGTGAAAAGGGATATAATGTATATGTCTACATGGATTATCATCATGGGTGATTAAGGAAAAATACTATAACATGGTGAAACTTAGTTATTTCGCCCACTATGATTCTATCCAAAAATAAAATTTTATTCATCACACTACACTGATTATTATGGGATTTGATGTAGAGACTGTGGCCATATTACTATAGTGTGGGTTACTACTTCAATTAAATTTGAATAACATACAAGGAATTACATCCCAAAGGATTGAATTATTTAGCAGTATTCAAAAATTGGATACATACATAACTACAAAATTTAATTTGAATTTTAAAAATCATACAATTACTTTTTTTCAAGAGTAAAAATATTACCTCTAGTATATCCATCTATATCAATCATATCACACTTCATAGATTTTTGAGAAAAGAACAAAATAAGAGTAAGATCAAATACTCAGTAAAAGGTTAGTATTGTTTAATATATATTTAATAAATAAACACAATTAACATTTAAATGTAAATATATAACCACAAATTCTATTCAAATAATAATAATATGATATTAAGATAATGGAGAAATAATATTACATGGTAAATAACTAAAAAGTAAATTCATTCAATCAACCAAATGAGAATAAGATGCATCCATATATAATATAATAGTGAAAATATCATGGATATTGATAAGGAAATATGAATGATGGAAATGATTAACTATTAGATTTCATGTTTACTGGGAATATGATACCTTTTACATTAATACCATTTGTAGGGTAGTTATAAACATACCACATACCTACTAATTTAGTTTTGTCAACTTTATATCTACAATCATGATCATTCAGAATACATATTATAACTACTCATTACAAATTAAGAGGGGTTTTTCTAATGATAAGTATTGATGCATATGGGGATTTTTATATATAGTTCCCAATACATGTATTTCTTTTCTATTAATTCCACATATATCTAATATTACAATTTATTTCATGAATGATGTTCCTTATCAAAAATAAATATATTTATTGAGTAAATGATACCGCTTTATCAGTATTTTCATAGTAAATTAAATAAATCCCAATGTAAAACAATGTATATAGATAATTTTTATGGTAAGAGCATTAAAAATATCCATGATAAATAATATTGAAATTTATTGAAATTTAATTTCTATAATAATGGAAATAATTTAATGTAATTTTAATGACTATTACAATGAATTAATGAAGTGAATATCAATAACTCATGCGGTCAAATTTATTATAACGAATAACTAGAAAGAATCATGATACAATAAATAAAGAATATACCCAATTGTGTAAGAATAAATTCTTATTTTCATTGATTATTAGAAATAACTAAAATTGATATTTAAAAACATTTTTTTAGGGAAATAACCTTTTTATTTTGTGAAACATTTTAAAAATAATTATCTTTGTAATTCAATCCTAAAAAGGTTTTCATTAAAATGTTCCTAAAAAAACAAGATAATGGGGAGTATAATAAATTATTGACATGAACAAGGTTAATTTTTTATATTTTATAAATGTTAAAAAATAACCCTCCTTTTTTACTATAAAATGTTTAGGAAAGTGCCTTGTTTAGAAAATGACACGAATATTTGTTTCACATTTCTAATAAATGCCAAATAGTCATAGATTTAAAAATTAAATAATTATTAAATGATAGGAATTGATGAAAGTTCATTTGATATATAATTATTAAAAGGACAAAAAAATTATGAATAGATGTTTATAATACATTGTTTTGGAAGAAAAAAAATTTCTAACTAAAGGGAGAAATAACGTAGAATATTATTAAAACATTTTTTTTGATTAATGTATGTACCATGGTGTGTAAAAATTATAATATTTTATCAAAATAACATTAATAAAAAGAGTATAATAGAATTAAATGTGATTATACATAAATGGTAATATAATTTCCTTCAAATGAAATTAAAGTGTAATGAATCTCGATTAGAATGAGATTGTGAAATAAACCATTACAATATTCATAATGTTGAAGTGAGTATTAATCAATGAATAGATATTGTTCTTAAAAATTAATACAACATTAAAAAAGATAAAATAAAACATAATTAAGTAAAACATAATTATACACAATGTGTTATAGTGACATACTCATTAATGTGCATGATTAACCTAATCAGTGGAAATAGAGTTAAAGAAATACCATACTTTATGTTACCTTTTAGTTGAAAATGAAATAGCATACTATATATTCATATTAAATTGTATTTAAATTATTAAAAAATAGTTTTGTTTAACATCATACATTTTCTTTTTATAATATATTTTTTTCAATTCATTATTATTCAATCATTTTTTTCATTGTTTCATTGGTTATTTTCCATGTTTTCCCATCAATATTTTCTCTGGAAAGATCTAGTTCATGTTCATATTATATAGTTGTTTCATATCCAAAATAATAATCCTGAAATAATTATAATATTTTAAAATATATTTTTATATTAAAACTAATCATCAATTATGGATATGATAAATTAAGTATGTTATGATCATGGAGATGGTAGTTCATATGTATGAATGAGAAACACTTCCATTTTCCAATGATCATTATTAAAAAAGGAAAGTAACATTTAATAAGTATATAAGGATACTATTTTAATATACACCTTATTATATACTTATGTATATCATACTTTTAGTGTGGGGATGAAAAGAGGGTTGCATAACTTCGTGAAGGCAGCAGTCCACACATAAAAAAAATGATGTTTTGATCTTTAAATGAGTGAATATGGAAGAATGGAAATGATATATATATTCTCATTCTATAATGATTAATTTTTCTTGAATATTATAAATAATTATTAAATATCATGTATGATAATTAAATATATCATTATCACCTTCCATGTGATGTGTTAGTTAAAGAATAATCAAATCACTTTTAGATGAGGTAGCACACCGTACACACACGTTATGTTATGGTATCCCCTATGAAATGAAATATATATACATTCATATGATTCAATGACTCTAGTTTTATAAATATGTTATAAATATTATATATATACTTTAAATTCATCATCATACAAAACATTGAGATTTGGACATGAAAAAACAAACAACATTGATTTGTGTGATGGTAGTCTATTATACACATGAATTATGATTTAGGATCCCATTCGATAAAAGTACATATAGTTTCGGGTCATGAATTTTATGAAATAACCAATAATGTCTTCATTTTGGACTACCCCAAACCCACCTCCAATAGGCCCGGGGCTAACGACTAGATCTGCGTAGGCATATCACACTTATGGGAGGCCTTAGACTATGGTACCTAGACACACACACACACACACACATGAAATAGTGAATAGATAAAATCTAAATTTCAAAATTAATTAGTACATATATCACAAAATAAATGTATAGTCTATTTCATTTAAATACAATGGTGAAAAATAAAAGTCCAACCAAAACAATAAAAGTGTCCAACTTTCCCAGATGGAGGGGATCTCTATCAAGTGGCACCATCAGAACACACCACATAAAACACTAGAACTCATCTCGGTTGGAGTATCTATCTAATCTGTTAATACTATAGTTCCTCTATTGACTCCATATATAGTACTATAATCTACCAAAACTCGACATTTGGGGGAAGATCTTGTGCATGTGTGAGTATATTAATACTCAGTTGGCACCCCAAGAAACAAAACTAAATGGTTGAAACTGAATGAAAACTGCATGATCAACCCAATCTATAGTTAAACATTTAGATAGGGAAACTCAATCATGACACATCCTTAGATATAAAAGACTAGTTATAATAATTAAAAACGTATTCCCAATAGAATATGCGAATAAAATGCATGTAATTCCCCAAAATCACGCAGATATAAGTGTATTCCACTCCATGTACCATGTGGTTTTGACCGCAAAGCCAGCCACAATAGTATACTCAAGGATCTATAATAATTTTAATCATGGATGACACACTCAATGATCCCCACAATCCTAGCTTGAAATCATTTGAGAGATCTCACTCATCTAGAAAAAATCCTTCATCCCTAGTGGTTATCGTCCGAGAGAACATGCTCCGTCGAGGAAAACTCTCTAGGTGAAACAAGGTTCCCCGCACTTGAGGCCCTTTCACTTCAATCTCAAACCACGGGGAATCTCATAAGGTCCAAATTAGAGATGAATTTCCCTCAAGACAACACATATTTGAGGGAGTACAACACTAAACTCTAAACCATTTTTTATCATATTAGAAGAGAGAGAATGTAGTGACTCTTACCTTGTTGTTTCCTTGTTTTTGATCGAGTAATAGATCTTATTACTAAAAAAATCATTAGTAGTACCATTATGAATATTTTGTAACATACTACATCGAGGTATCATAAAATCCTAAATAGGTGTCATACATAAAAAATAGAGAGGTTCAATACTCACCACTACAATCCATAACCAAGGGAGCTCGAACTCATGTGAAGTACATTCTCACCACTGCTACTCAAAGAAATTGGAGTACCACTACATAATTGACCTACCACCTATGTATGGGGGAACTCCTTCTCAACATATTTTCCCACCAAGAGAGAACTACACACCAACTCGAAAGGGGATTAAAGATCCAACAGAGGACCTTCCCCCTAATAAAATGAGGGAGAAATGACTCTACCTATATGGTAACTATGGGTGCCACTCAACCTGACTCAACATGGGTGTAATTACTCCTTAGATGATATGAACTCTTAAATGATATGTTATAAACGACTCTACCATAACATCACATATAGGGGACTCCCACCATGGTATAATAAGGGATTACAAACTACATGGATAAAGGATCCCCAACCTACAACCATATGGTAGTATAAACTATATCTACTTATCAAGTGTGGAGGACATCACCCTAATGCTACATGGGAGTACCAACCCCATCTCCCTATGAATATGGAGGTACTACACCCTGGTGTGATTGGGGATATCCATATCTGTGGATAGAGGACCTACATCCAATAATAATAGGGGGTATCTACTCTATCAACCCTTATATGTATGGAGGACCCACACCCTGATATAAAAGGGGATATTAGTGTCAATTTACATGAAGGATATGAGGGACCTGCACACTGATATTCTAGGGGAGAACCAACCATGGAGAATAACTAGGTGGATAGAGTACACACACCCACATTGGGGGAGTTCTGTATCTACTGATTAGTGAGGTAAGGGATACCCACACCCTAGTGCGACTGTGGATTAGTGCTTTATTAGACTAAGAGTCTAGGAGACCTACATCCTGAGGCGATTGATAAGGGTACTGACCCCAATATCATCTCTAGTGATCCACCATGATCACTATACACATTCATGAAATTCTATCATTATTTTATTCTCAACTCGTACCACATCATATCACGATTTCCACCTCCATGTCTTCCATCACGTTTTATATGGAAAAATACTAAGTATAATCTATTCGTTGGCCAAAATATGAGTATCGAAGGAGGAGACAGTCTTGGAAGAAGTATCCAAGAAAAATATATAAAATTTATAAGGGATAACATGGTTTTTGAGTCTACACAAATCGATGTATCTATTTTCTATCACACGACCTAGCTAGCCATGTGATCTTACATGGTCTTTCAATGTTTTATACAACATATCTTACCTCACCTGATCCATGGTTGTGCCATTATTCCACATGGTACACCCAGCCGTGTTTCCATATGGAATCCACCACTAGTAAATAATAGGTCCAAGATAAGTCACCTCCAAAATATTTTCTCAGGATATTCTCAATTGAGGATCCCCATGCAGATGTATCAAGATATGTATTTCCAGACATCCATTTTT
The DNA here is from genome assembly GCA_963277665.1 of Viscum album. Lineage (NCBI taxonomy): Eukaryota > Viridiplantae > Streptophyta > Magnoliopsida > Santalales > Viscaceae > Viscum > Viscum album. The sequence continues at coordinate 2,080,411,674 of OY728126.1, forward strand.
CTTGAAAATGATTTCTTGGCCACATTCTCTAGCCAGACAATCTAGGCTCACTATAGGGCATGTTACTATGGTACCTAGTGTGTAGTCCCAAAAATTTTTATTCCCTGAATAAGAAGAAAACAAGATGTTCTCTACTATTATACATATCTTCTACTCATGAATTATAATGGGAATTCCAGTAGAGAAATGTTGAACACCTCAGTTTTCTCAGTTACCCACAAATGACCCCCTAGGGATTTGAGTAGTCATGTAAGGGATCTAATCCCATAAAAAATTTATGTAAAGGGGGTTAATAAGGTATTCTAATAAATCATCCTCCATTGTTTTGAAGCAAAAAACATTCATGTGTAGTTAAATGCTTTGAAGCCATTTAAGCTCAATCTAGTGACGATCAATGAAAAAAAATATATTTGTTGTGCCTCCTCTCCTCGATTAGGCATTCCAGTCATCTATCAGGGATGAGTACTCTCCAACTCTTCTATGGGTGTGGGAAAGGTGTTGGGGGATGGTTTATTTTTTTATTAATTAACTAAAATCATTTTTAACACCCCACTAACACTTCCTGAATGAGAACCCCAATGATGGAAAATTTTATGTCATGCATTGGGAAAATCATATGTTCGAAACAAAAGCACATCCTCAGATTTCTAATCTGATACTCTGATATAATGATATTACACTTTTACTAAAAACTAGGTGTCCTTTAAAAATTGAATTTTGAATGATTAATATCACCGCACCACCGATTTATAGGACATATCATTCCATGTTGAATAATAACATGGCTATGTAAATAACCTTATGAATATTCCATAGTCTTTCATAAAAAAACTAGTTACTATATCCTCCCACATTAAGGATTTTCATTCTCAAAAAGGTAAATCCAATATATGTGAGGAAAATTTAGCTCTCAATTGGGTCTCCCACACTAGTAATGTCACCAAATGGGTTCCCATTATTTCTACCTATAGAAACTCATGGAAAAAAAAGGTCAAAATACACTAAACATCCATCTCATTCCAGAAAACATCATATATGAAATCATTATGATGTCTCATGACTTTCTATAGGTGGAAAATACTATAGAACCATACATTTTTTGGTCATTGATTCTTATAGAAAACTTCGTCTCTAACTAGACACAAAAACAAACAAAACATGGTAGTTCTAATATTACCCTATATTAACTAAAACACACCATCCCCAAGCATCTCATGTACACCTCTGAAAATGATTACATGAGGGTACCAATGAATAATAGTCAACCTTTCCCCAAACACAGAAGTTCATGGGAATCATTTACACACCATGAAAGTATCCAATTTTGGCGGCACTTATTCACACTCAAGGTTTTAATTGTGACAAAAGAATATGTCGTAGTGGTGTAAAACATCCATCTTTCATGTGAGACAAAAGCTACATCTAAAAAACCCCCCCAAAGGGCTCTACATATGCCACACATCACCATTAGAAAACCATGAACAAGAGGTGGAAAGAATATGATACCTCACAATAGTGTTTACTTATACTAATAAACATGTAGAACAAAATTAGTTCACCTATAATCCTCCTTGGAACTTTAGTTTCATAGGATTCTATTTCACAAATTTGTCTTCACCCCCATCCTATATCTCCATGATCATGGTGTGGACCACCATGGGGTGATGGTGAAATGACCATGAACTATCTTCCAACTCCTACTTCTCTCCCCACTCATACAACACAATCTCCATCCTGAATAACTCCTTACTCTAGATTATTCAATTTCTGGGGTGGTCCATAATTTGTATACCTTTGTGATGCACCAAAAGTTGGAAAATCTCATGAAATATTTCCTCATCCATCACATTGTTAGAATCACCTCTCCCTTAGAAAATCGTTCCTCGATGTGGCTCATGTACTTCAAACAAGTGTGCTTGAGACTGGCCAAGAGTATTCCTTCTACATTTTGATTCAATAATATGACATCTACTTGAATCTGTAGAGTAATTATTCACATGATCACCAATTTAAACTCCTTCCACCAACCCACTTCTAAGAATAACTCTATAACAAGACCTTTTTCTAGAACCCCTATATAATTGGGAAGGTTCCGGGATACCAGACCTACTCGGATGTCTCTTTAGATGCCCATCTCAATTGTCCATTCTATAAAAACTCAACTGTGGTCCATCTCCAAAGAGTGTCATGAATGGTCTATAAACATATAAATTTACTCTTCAATTTAATATTCTAACCTACCAAATCTATTGAAGCACTTTGATATACACTAATCTCAACATGGATAATGAAAAATAATCTCTGAAGAGCTACTAAAACTCATTACAAGTGATCATAATCTTCTTGTGGGTTTTAATCACAAGTCTCCACCATCACACAAACAAGTACTATAGAGGAATAACCTATAGGAATTCCATATTATCTTGACAAGTTCTTGGAAGTTGGAAAACATGTGTGACTACCTCATGCTAGACATCGTCTTACTCGGGTCTTGGATCACCTAGATAACTCATAGGTCACTACATATAGAACTCATACAATGTAGTCCACCTATGAGATTCCTTGGCCTGAACATCTAGTACAACATACTTTTCAGTGGTTGGTGTCTCTACTAGCGGGCCTCCTAGAGGAGCCTCATCCTGTGTAGTGCCCTTCCCTAAAGGCTCAACACCCAAAAAATCAACACCATAACCCAACCATAGAACCATGTTTGGAAAATATCGTAGATAAATCCTAAAATAAAATCAAGATATGCTATGGTCAAATAGTATATATGAAGTGTTTCTTGAAGGAAGGGCATGGAACCCAGAACCCAGTCATATATGATGCATATACCAAAATATCTCTAAGACCAATTCTTAAAATTACCGAGTCAATATTTAGGTTATATGAGTCCTAGTTAATGGATACATCAACCTCCACAAAAAAACATGATTCCATGTCAAAAATCCACACTCTGCACACAATAACACTATCATAATAAATTGTCACCAATCCTCACCATGGGTCTGTCTCTACACCAACCCGATGATGAATCACCTCTGATACCACTCGGTCAAAAGCCAACCCTCGAGGGCCAATGCTATGACTCTATAATGCTCACCTCCAATAGTCCATAGGTTCACGAGTTGGGTAGATGATTGACATCTCACATATAGGATTCTATAGCCTATGGTAACTATATGCACACATACACATACATATCCATGAAAAAGTGAAAAGATAATAAAAAAAATTAAAAAAGACTTCATACATATATACTATAATAAATTTATATATTAAGTACTATGAATAAATCAGGGACAAATATAAATCCTTACAAAACTATAAAAGTGTATAAAATGATCAGATAGAAGGGATCACTGTCAAATGAATCCGTTAGAAGACACCGCGAACCTACACTGAAAAAACATTGGTTTGTCTATCAATCTGGCCTCTACCTACTCCTAGACTTCTTGTGACTTCATAAACAGGACTATCACATACGTAGGAAATGACATGGGTCTAAAATCTCATCCATGGTTGTGTATAACAATACCATGTAGGAATCCAAAAATCCCAAAAATAAATTATAGTAACTTAAATGAAACATTTAACTCAACCAATTCTAGAGGTTATATAATTAATAATGAAACTACATTTTAACCCATCCCTAATAGTACCAGACTTGTCTACTTAGTCCATGTGGTGTGAAAAATACATTACATGAGAAAACTATAAGGTGTACAATGAAATCACCCAAAAATACTTGTCTCATACTCCAAATCTCATGAGCTTCCAACAACATAGACAACAAAAATATTATACTTAATGCACTTTGGTAGCACTCATCCACGAACACACACTCTCCCAGCCATACCATCCCATATAAAACTCATCTTAGTGATCTCATTATCCATAAAAACACTATTTTATCTAATGGATCTCATATGAGAGAACATCTTCCATCGGGTAAACCACTCTAGGTTCAACTCGAATCCCATCACTTTCATTCCTTTCACTAAAATATTTTATCCTATGATATATCTAAGGATAAATATGGAGAATCCTAACCATATCCACTAAACATAGTAAAAAAAGAATCACCCCATACTATTCATGATGTGAATCATCTCAGAAGACAATGAAATGAGGGCCCTTCAGCACCCTGATTCTCGGTACGGGAGGGAGTACTAACTCTTATCCAACCTTGATAGCTCCATAATAACCATAGGAAGATTCTTATACCACACCAAATCTAGGGAGTAGCAAAACCTAACCATGTATCCCATGGAAAAAAATAGAGCGGCCCATTGATATCAACTATATTCCATATCCATGGGAGATTTGAATCCCATAGAGGACCCACTCACCACCACTACAAAAATATAGGGGAGTACCACTCCATAGATGACATGAATACTATGTATAATGGAGTTCCTTATCTACCTATATTCTCACTACGGGGGACCCTCACCCTATCACAATAGTGGTGGACTGGACTTGAAGAAGACATGTTCCCGATACCGTGGGGGAGTACCTACTCTACCCATCTGATCGCTATGGGGGACTCCCACCTGGACTCAATAGGGGTATAGTTCCCCCATAGATATGCTACCCCAAAATAAGTTGGGCTTGTACTAAACCTTATTGAATTACTCATATTTAAGACCTAATCTCTGATAAAGTAGTTGATTACCAACTCCATGTACAGGTGACCCCCTCCCATGAACCCTAGGGGAGTATTGGAACTATCTTCTCACTGGTTATAGAGGACCTACATCCTAATGCTACAGGGCAGTAAGAATCCCATATATCTATAAATATAGTGGTCACACACTGTGGTATGATCTGGGATCTTTTTATTCTTTGTAGAGGACATTCACCCTTGAACAACATGGGAGTTTCGACATTGTCTACATCTAAATTATGGAGGGCCCAAACCCTAATTCAAAAGGGTAGCTCCAACTCCTTCTGCCTGAATGATATGGGGAACACATACCCTAACATGATAGGGTAATTTCATCCTTGTGAGATCTAATTTTTGGTAGAAGACTAAGAACCAATGTGGGGGTGTTCTATCTATACCAATCTATGAGTCTAGGGAGACCCATACCCTTTTACGATCTGTGAGATATGATCTACTTGCCTAACGGTCATAAGGGCCCTTATCATAAGGCAACATGTCAGGGTACCAACCCCAAATTTTCTCAAATGATCCACCTTGATTAGTATCCATATTAAATAACTACTAATTATGTTTTATAACGAACACATGCAACTTCATATCACTGAATCCACCACAATGGCTACCATCGTGTTCTATATGGAAAAAACCTCATGATATGAAACTCAATGGTCTGAAGACTAGTATCAATGAAGGAGATAAAATATGAAGAAGTCCTCAAGATGAAAAAATGGAATATATGGGGGGTAAACATGTCCTCTTCCTTGTGACTTGGAAATCCATATCACCACAAATGACATGTACAAGTTCTACATGAAAATTATCGCCTAACTCAGGCCTTGACTGTGCACTTTTTCTTGACAAATCACATAGTCATGTCTCCTACATGGAATGCACACCTATTACAAGGAATGTCCTATATATCTTTCTTCATATCCATTTTTAAAACCCATTCACATATAATGGGCCATGTACTTATGAACCGTCATGTCCCTTGAAACATCTTACCAAGCCATGACCCTCAACCACAAGACATGGTCTTAGTAAATGGTGTGTAACATAGGTACATGATGTGATTTCCCCAATGTTATTCTTCTGTGAAATCATTGAACTCATAGAATGATCTAATACACTACACAATGGGTGATCAAGAATTATAAGAGGAATATCCTTTTAGCCACTCAAAACGCACCTATTTCCCTAGAAACCCACAAATAAACCCCCAGGGGATCACAAGTAATAGTATATGGTCTCTAATAAGCTAATAAAATTAATAAAAAGGGTTTTAGGATCTAAATTTAAAAAATAATGATTCCCCAGGATTAAATTTTAAATCACTTGTTGTATACCCATGTGATAAAGTAGTTAAATATTTATATGGTGAGGATTAGAGCCAAAACAATAGATTAGAATCCCCTATCCTCTTTGGTTAGGCCACTAGTTTGTCTTATGTTTAATGGGAATATCTGAAATTTGCATGAATATGAGAAATGGGGCGGGGGTGGGTTTTATAATTTTTATTTAATAATTTATAAATTTCATTTTTAAACCCCTAAAAAACATCCTCAACTAAATTTATAGCATCGACCAATTTTATATCACACCTACAAAAAACCCTATTATGAACTCTACCACAGTCTCTGATTCCCGATCTAAAACGTTGATTAAAATTTATTTGACTTTTAATGAAACATTTTTTTTTCATGATGTAATATATTTATGTTTTTTTAATATCATCTATCATAAGTTATATGGACCAAATAATTAAGCACAGACACATCTACATGCTCTAGAAATAACTATATGAATATTCTAATGTCTTACAAAGAAAAACCAGAATTTCTAAAATGACCCTATTATAAAAATATCCTAGTAAATTTAGAATAATGTGTTTATTATATCATCATTGTTAAATTAAAATTTAAGGATGATGATAAAAAACTAAAATTAAGATTCTCAACGAACAACATTAACACTTCTTCAGGTGTCCTCGATAGGTTTTCACTAAATCCATATTTGATTAGATATCTAGCCAAACTAATGATTCTAGGATGGAAAGGGGGTTTAATGTTATTTGGGTAGATCTTGTATGTACCATAGTGTTTTTGTGTGTGTCTACAATAGAATAGAGGGGCGATCTATTATATGTGGGGTAAAGGACAGAATTGGTATTTTCGAAAATAAATTAGTGATACCATGTTTTTAATGTCTTTTAATGGTCCAAAAGTGACCATTCTAGAACATTAGTAGTTAAATAGTTGAAATATGGACACAAAATTATTTTTTTTCAATTCATTATTTCTACCTATACATTATTTAACCCCCAAGAAAACTATTTTTACATTAATAGCTATAATTAACATTTAATATTTCACTATTCATTTTGGTAAAAAATGCAATTGAACATATTAGAAATTAGAAATTATTCTGATCCAAAATATGAAATTCATTTTTATAAATTAAATTCCTAATAGAAGAGGAAAAGTATTTAATATCAATTCTGTAGAAGTCACAACAAATCATTTATTAAAAGTGAAAATAGTAAATATTTTACAAATTTTTTATATATAAATTAAATATGTAAAATATTCCAACGATGAATATTTTATGATATGATATTCAATTTGAATAAATTTACATTAAAACTAATTAAAAATATAATTTTACATTATAAATTTTTTAAATGAAAAGTAGTTTTTAATTAAAATAAAATATTTTCACTAGTCTTCAAAAAATGAAACATATTTGAAAAAAATAAAAAAAGTCTAATGATTTTCTTTTGTTATTATTATTTCAAAAGCAGTGTGTACATTTTTTAATAAATTTTAAGAAGTGTAATTTTTTTTTCAAATTTATTTGACAATGTGTGACTAATCTGTGTTTTTTAAAATATAATGGAATAAAAACAATTTAATTCTCATCTAAGTGGTTAGTGTTTTCTCACTAATTAAAAGATAACCACATTTTTCATCATTTTTTAGTAATATTGATACCTCAAACTTAAATTATATATTGAAAAAATTATATTAAATGATAATATTTAAATAATATTTCACCTTTTGTTTAAACACAGTGGCAATGTATAATGAATGATAAATAGTGTGTTATGTATGACACACCATATTCTCAATGTTTCATGAAATGAAAGCAATTTATGTGATTAAATTTATTAAAAAATATAAATTTTCAACTCTTGGTATGTAATATTATCTTCAACACTTTGTGTATCATGTCATACTGTAATGTCTAGGCCCAGTTTCCATTCACTAGTGCTCTGAGATGGACCACCACATGACCTCGGGTTCTCCTCCGCATATTCTAGAGGATTTCGACTAGTATTGAGGGTATGTTATGTCATTCATTGAGTGACTATACCCTCATTTATCTAACTAAAATACCATTAGAAATAAATATATAATAATAACAATACCAATATATTAGGATATTCAAATAAGGAAAATAAAATATCCTATAGAAAGGAAAACATGCCATGCTAAAGTAAGTTCCCAAGTGTTTAAAATGAAACTGAATAAGAAGACACCAAAGACTCCCAAGAGGGTCCTAAACCACATCCAGTTTCCTCATCCAAGATCTATCCACTAATCAACAATCTAATCTGGGGAGCTTTCCCAAAACATGTCCAACAATAATTTAGTCTATTTTGGTACCGATTAGGCAGCCCGAATAGGGTGTGAGTACGACTCAGTAGGCCACCACCAACGGTTTCTAAAAAAATCTAGTCAATAACAAGTCTATGTAGTTTTATAAAGAAAATAATTATAATTTCCAATTGAATAGTTTTACATTATCAATTAATCATTATTTACCACATAGATAATTAGGAATTAATTATGTCACAAATTCAATTAACAAATTTTTTACATATTTATCGTCAGTGTAGAACACAATGTCTAACACTCAAAATATAATTTGTATAAAACACCATGGTTAACACCAAAAATCCCATTTATTATTATTTACCCTTGGTTTAGAACACCATGTCTAACAACCCAATTCTCAACAATATAGATTGATCTATCATTGGTGAATAAAACCACATCTAACACAAAAAATCCCATTGGTGCAGAATGCCATGTCTACACCCAAAGTATAGTTCATTTATTTATATTATTGGTGAAGAATGCCTTGTTCAACTACCCTTATCCCATTGGTTAATAATGCCACGTCTAACACCCAAAATATCATTCAACAATTAATTCAATAATTAATTTTTATACTATGTTAAATAATTCAATAACTAATTAAAAAAATCAATTTATTATTTAATAACCATACACATAATTAGTCATTCAAAATCACAACAATCAATAAATAAATAATTTATTTATTTATTTTTCTTCCACATAAAAAAACATAATAATTAAATCAACATTTAATTATAAAAATTTATCGATCATTTATAATGATAATTAATTCACTAGTTAATTATCATTATTTCTCATTAAAAAAACACAACTCAACCATCTCCAACACATCATAATAAATTCTCTCAATTAATTATCTTATTCAATAATATTTAAATCCCATAATTTCACAACATTATTAATTAATTAACTTTCCACATTAACTAATTCATTTAGTGGTCTCAATTACTAAAAAAATCTAGCAATCCTACAACCAGAATATATGATAACAAATTATAACCATGGGATATAGAAATTAGACCACCAACCTCCATAATGGTGAAGAAGCATAATCACCAAAAATTATCTCCAAATTTATTATGATCAATCAGAAATGCATCGAAGACCATGATTTAGATCTAACTCCTTGAAATTGGAGGAAGAGGTGACAAAAGATTTACATTTGCGATTGAAATTGGCTTCTAGATACCTATCAATAGATAATAGGTAATCCATCAAAAATTTAACTATAAGAGGATTAACAATCGGAAAACATTTCATACTAATATAGGTCCATCCATCCATGATCCGATGTGATATCACTTCTGTATCAAAGCAGATCCGCAAAACATGATAATAAAATACCTACAACAATGATGGAGGAAGGGTGAGGTCTTCGATCGAAGTCTTTAGTTCACGGAGGTGTTCTAGACCATGGAATAGTTGTAAGGTATATTTTGGGTTGAAGTTAAGTGGTGAAAAAATATTTTATATCCAAAAATTGATTTAGTAGTGTCGAGGAACACATATATTCATTTTATAAAAAATTTATATGTGATGATTACACAACGTGAAACCCCATTTCATGTCATGTAATGTTTGTAACTGATTTTCCTACATTGGATTTACATGAGGTTGAAACATGTTAAAATGAAATTTTTCATCAATAACTACTTAACATGATTTCACATTTCACATCAGGTAACATATCTCTTTTTAAAGATATGTTTCAGAATTACATGATTTGAACTCCCCTTTCACACCATGTACTCTCATTTCGTGATATGATTACATGTGTTGAAGACCTGTTTCAGGTAGTGTAAAATCTTTATTTTGTGAATTATTTCAAGAAGAAAATTTAAAATAATGATAATTCACATTCACTAGAAAATTAAAAATATTTTCACCTGAAAAAGGATGTGGTCTTACAATCTCCTCACATTATAACATCTCATCCTCGAGTTGAACTCCCTATAATCTCTAAGATTCTGATTCAATAAGATTGGTCCATTGAGCCAAAATATCATTCTCAATTTCCCATGTCTCATCTTGAAATATTCTTGGTTTTTACAAAACAAGAACTATCTGATCAATATTTACCCTCAACAATTTCTCATTGTGATCCATCACATGTATCAGATGCTCGAAATAGGATACATCTAAATCTTGCTCAACATCATCCACATCCATTACATGATCTGGTTCAAGGTGATACCACAGATGTTTTGATACATGGAAATCATCATGCACTATAATTTATTTATGAAAAAGATCCAATTGGTACACCATTGACCCAATTCTCTCCATTATCACAAAAGTCCCAATAGACCTAGGTGCCAAATTGCATTGCCTCTATATCCTACAGTGGCCCAAACTAGGCGCCACCCAATTGAAAACATGGTCACCATTTGTAACACTAGAGTTCATCTCTGTATTCCATCATACATGTTCATCATACTTTGATCCATAGCCATATGTTTTTGAATTAGTTGTACCTTCTCTGATGACTCTTACACGAGACTTGGTCCAAACTACTCGGACTCACCCACCTTCAAGAAGAATATTTATTATCTTCAAGGACAACCATAAAGGGCCTCATATTGTTTCATATTTTTATTTTAATGAGAACTATTTTTATTGAAAAATCCCACTAGATCCAAATTAATATCCCATGACCCACCAATAACTTGAACACATGCCCGAAGCATACCCTCAAACAACTGTATAGTACATTCCAACTGCTCATTTGTCTATGGTTGGAAATTTTTACTCAATAATTCCTATTTACCAAGAGTCTTATACATGACCTTTGAATAGAATTACGTAAACCAAGAATCACGATTTGAAACAATTGTTTATGTCACCCAATAAAGATGGTCTATCTCCCAGACATATGGTTCTTGTAACTACACTACAGTGATAGTTTCTCATAATTATATGAAATTGAATACCTTTTTATGTCAGTCTATAATAACCTATATAGAATTCTTCTTCCTTAGTGTATTTGGAAGATGTACTACCAAATGCATAGTAACTTTATCCCACCTCCAATTCAGAATAAGAAACAACTTTAGAAAATTTCCAGGTTGTTGATGTTATTCCTTCACCTACTGACAAGTGTAACATTGTGTCCCAAACCCTGTTATCTTTTTTATACCAAGAAACAAAAAAAATCTTCACTTTTTAGGGTAAATTTTGGTCACACCAAAATACACTACTTAAATTGAGGCATTAAATTATTTCATGATCTCCTCTCTCATGATTTTAGGTACAAAAACTTGATTCCCCAAATAGAGGATCTCGTCCTCATCAATCAACTAGTCCAAAGGTGTATCCCCAACTTCAAGGCATTCCCTCAATGATAAGAACTCCAGATCCTCATAATATCAATCCATGATCCACATCAAAAGTTTCATATCTATAGAAACTAATATGGGAGTCATCTTCTCCTTCCTATCCTAAACAAAAACATGCATCTCTGCAATAAATTTCTTCATCTTCAACTCAGCACTCGATTATTTAACAATCTGAGTCTATTTTTTAATTCTCAAATACTTTTCCACACTATTTACTTTCCTCGGTATATATTCCAATTCAAAATAAATGGATTATATATACTCAACCTATCTCTGCTACTTAAGATTAAAATTTATCCAAGAAAAGATAGACCTCAACCTCCTGTGGTCGGTATGAAATTTTAAATTTTCACCCAAAATATAGTGTCTCCAACACTATAGAGATTACACCACCACTGTTTGATCATGGACATGTATAGGGTAGTTCCATTCATCACGTATCAACTACTAAGACCCATTTTTTGTGACTTGATCTTCATGCATCAACAAATCCCAGAGTCTGATTCTAGAAGAATCAGAAAACATTTTGTACTCATCACCTGACTCAGGCAGGATCAAAATTGGTGCCAATTTCAACCACTTCTTCAAATTATAAAAAGTGTTCTTGCTATACTCTAAACATTAAAACTTCATTCCCTTTTAGTCCAATCCTGAAAGTTTCACTTACAAAATGATAAATGTCTTTGATGAATCACCTGTAATATCTAGTAAATCCTTAGAAAATTTGGCTATTGAACACATTCTTGGGATCCTACCAACATACCATTAACAGGACCATCTCTCGGTCCACTACAACACCTTCTTCCAAGATGATGTCCCCCAAGAAGTGTACATGGTCAATCAAAAACTGACACTTTGATAGGTTAGTGTATATTTTATTCTCTTTTAGTGTAATTAGAATTAATTCATGATGTTTGGAATGAACTTCAGAAGTATTGGAGTACACCAAGATTTCATCCACAAATACCACCACAAAATAGTTCTGTGTACGAATGAAATATCCAATTAATCAAGGCCACAAAAAATACTGGTTCATTTTTTATCCATAATGTCATTAAGACCCCATCATATAGGCCATACCTACTTCTAAAATTAGTCTTCAGTATATTAGAATATTGAACTATCTGATGATGATACCCTAACATCCAGTTGTTCTTTGAGAACACGTAACCTCCCATCAATTGGTCAAAAAAATCATAGATACATGAAAGAGGATATCGGTTCTATAGATTGGTCTTATTTAGCATCTGGTAATCAACACACAAAATAAACTCCATTCATCCTTCTTTGAAAACAATGTAGTTGATCCCCAAGGTGGCGTACTTGGATGGATAAATCCATTATCCTCCAACTCCTTCCACTGAGTCTCGAGCTATTAAAACTATATCATTTCCATTATGTATGGTGGAATACATACAGGTTATGCCTCCAACATGATCCCAATAGTGAGATCTAAATATCTCTCAGGTGGAAACCCTGAGAAGTCCTCTGGAATGAAATCATAAAATAGTTCCAGTATTGGTGGAAGTGCATCTTTCCTAGTCACATGATCAGCCAACAATAGACTACAAACATGGGCTTTGAGCGCGCCCCAGTTTCTGAGTAGTGGGCAATTATTGTCCCGCCTATATATCCCACACTCCCCTGGGAATTTAAATGCCACTATTAAAAGATGTAAACTTTACTCTCCTTCCGTAACAGTCTACGTGGGCTCGGTATGTGACAAGCTAGTTCATTCCCATAATTGTATCAAATCCTTTCATATTTACAATATAGAGATCCCACGGAAAACGGTACTCCCCAATCATGAGAGAACATCCTTTTGACAAACAGATGTATCTAGAACATACTCCTAAAGGTGTATTTATCGTCATTACCACACTCAAACACTCCACCACCAAGCTCAAACCATTAACATGTTTATAAGATATAATGGAATGTGAGGAACCAATATCAAACCAGAAACTAGCCATTGTAGAGGCCACAAGAATAGTACCCCTCATTATTGATGGCCCAACCACGATATCCTCAAGTGTAGGTTACATATCATGTAATAATCCTTATATGCTTCCCTAGGATGCTATCTGAAGTCCCTGAGTTGCACTGCTCTCCTGATATGGGTTCTCCTACCTAGAAGCACCACGTCCACAACCTCTACCACCATGGAAAATAGATCTCTAACTACTATACTAGTACGGTGCAGAAGAACCTCTTCCCTCAATCTGGTTATTTCTAGCTCCTCCAATGTTATATGAATCCATTGGGTTCTTTTAAAACATCTATAGTTGTACCATATCACAACCCCCTCCCCACAAGGTGTACCCCACTAGGGACAGCAATGTGGGAAGGGAGATAGTGACCCCCTGAGTCCCACCTCCAGTAGGCCTCGGGTAGGTGACCTGCACCGAGGGTATCATAAACACATAAATGGGAGGCATGACCCTATAAGATAACACATGTGAAAGAAAGAGATAATATAGACACCAATCAACTCCTACTGAAATAGTAATGTAAATTGAAACCGATGTAAACATATGTAATTTCATTCAAAACTAATAAAACTGAATGGAAGAACAATAAGTACCATTGAAAAGTAAAAACAACAGCAACCATGAAGCACAAAAAACTCCTGCACCCCAATCTAGTAGTAACTGAAATTATCTCCATCCTGCTCCAAGTGACTTGGAAAATAGTTTATATATACATAGGGTTAGTATAACAGTATACTTAGTAGGATCCCCCCTAGAGCCTCTCATGAAAATGTAAAGAAAGCAAGATAAATCCCAATGAACAACAAGTGAAACTAACTGGTCACCTAAACATGTATACTATGTCCCCATCCTCAACATGGATACTCTTGCTAAGTATCATATACAAAGGTATATAATATAATAAAGAATATCAAGGGTACCCCGCTACCACTTCCCCACTGGTTTTCCACTTTTACCTAACAACGCACATCCTAAGCATCTCTCTCTAAAAATTCTGGCCTGGAACCACATGGGAATAGAACCACAACTTGCACCTCATATAGTACAACTACCACATTCATGCAACCAAAGTAACAAGGTAGTATTTGGGAGCCACCATAGCTCTCATAACGTGTATCATATGTCGAGCATTATACCACAACCCATTACATCCATTACACTGAGTAAGGATCCTCCATACATCATAGCCTGTACACATTACACTTATTGTAGTCTATATGAATATATATCCTGAATATATGTTTTTGAATAAACACAAGCCATTACATCCCACAACACACATATAAGGGGATAACTAACCATTGTGACAACCAGCACAAGTAACTACCAAGAGAAGAGAGTTGGGCCAAATGGGGGAGTCAGCCATCCATCCTCCCACCAGAATGTTGGGGAAAACACCCCCATAGCTCAAAATCATCGAGGTGTCAGTTTCCATAACTAAAGGGGTGGAATATCCTATAAAAATAAAAAAAGTACAAAGTATACTATTTATCCCTACCACAATATGGGAATAACATAGTCTTAGACGCACTGCATCTAATGTCTCTCGAACTCCCAATTTCCACTTCTAAGACTAGGTATCCTATAAGCACACAACCATTTAAATATAATTATTATATTACATCATTCTCTTTTTATCAGTTTCACTTCACCTTAATTAGTTAGTTAAACATTAATTAACCTTTAAGAATTACATGTTATATTTCTTTAGCATCACACCCAAAGTCCAATATTCCTTTAAATTGAAACCTCTGCATTGCATCCCAGCAAGCTCTAACCTAATTTGTTAACATAATTTATTCAATCATTTATTAAAAATATTATTACTTTCCTATATTCCTAGATATTATAGGAAAACATTTTAAGCTACTAAACACAAGGGGGATCAACTTGGTGAGTAGATAAACTACACGTAAAGTATTTTCCACCTACAGAAAGAGAATATACCCATCCTTCATCGAGAAGCTAAACATGGAAAGTACATGGAACTCCCCATGCATCTTAGCCCCTTTTAGAAGGAGGGTAAGAAAAAATAGTTGTCGTGAGAAGTGGAGAAATTAATGAAGATAAACAACCAACATGAATTATAATGCATTCAAACATTCACATCCAACCCTTTTCATCATCCCTGGTGTCCTCCTCGACACCCACATGTATAAACCAATTCATCTCGACACTCTAGGCATTAACTATTTCAATAACCAATGAACATACCTACCCCCACATATCAAAATATTCATACAGGATCACATCACAACACATATAGTAGGAAAACAAACATCACATCAATTGGGTTGTTGGCCCTTGAGCAAGAGAGAAGGTAACTTAGAAACCTACAAGGAATTATCTTTTATCAAACAATAAGTTTTTTAATCAATCTTTAATTATCCAATTTATTATTCATAGGTTCCAAAAATGGGAAACCTAAACAATAAGCTATTACAAATAATTAAACATGCATTTTTCATATACCTAATTAACATTATATTACAACAACAAAAACTATATTCATTTACATGGCTCTTTATCTTTATCCAAATAGTTATCAATTAATTCTAGCATTACGTTCTTTACAAATTTTCATAAAGAGTGAAAATCTAAAAAATTAAAGCATAGATATCACACTATCTATCAAACCAAGGGGTTATTACATACGATCGATATTAATCTATTTATCTAGTTCAAATATTTATTATGTCAATTCTATTGGGATTTAGTGGGATAAATCAAGATCACTCTACAGTTTCAAGTGAATGAATAGATACATAATGAATCCCCTACTTCAAATGGTTTTTAACATATTGTATGCGAGAACAGGCCAAAAAAATAGATAACAATCACCTCTCTTTGAGTACTTCATATACCTGTGGATACAGAGACACCACCACAATGAAAAACACCCAATAAAAGTCCATTAGGAACTTGGAGAGAGCAATAAATAATAGGTAAAGGAGAAACAGAAAGATATTAAACCAAATGAATGATGATAAATCATTACTTATATTGATGATTGATCGATACTACTTGGTTGCACCAAAACAGGGGGTTCACTTGTCGTAAGAAGAACATCATGTGGAAGAAATCCATGGAGGAATGCTTGAATGCGTGACTCTTATGGATGGGAAATAAAGGTTCAAGAATCTCTCACCAGAGAACAATGAGGAAGAACAAGAAGAAGATATCTCACCCATTTAAAATATTTAATAGAGAATCAGATTAAGATACACTAGATTTTCCATTAAAATATGATCGCATTAAACCACATAGTTTAACAAAGTAAGGAATCCCAAATATTAGGAAAATTAATATAGGAGTTATGAGCTTTGAATCATCCTTAAATCCATTAAAACAAGTATTTGAATGTGTTTAATTTCAAATAAAATGGTATAGAGGAGAAACTGTAAAATTATAGAAATTTGGAAAAGGAAATACAAAACTGGTCTGGAAACACTATAGAATCAGCAGTCAGGAAACACTGTAGACTCAACTTTCTAGAAAAAATATAGAATCCCCAGTTTAGAAAAACTATAGACTTGCTGTTCTGCAAATACTGTTCACTCACCAGTCAGAAAAATTGTAGAATCACCATTTTGGAAACACTGTAGACTCACCGGTCTGGAAACACTATACACTCACCATTCTAGAAACACTATAGACTCACCGTTCAGGAAACAGTATAGACACATGGGTCTGGAAACATTGTAGACTCAACATTCTAGAAACAATGTAGGATCATAGGATTGGAAACATTGTAGGCTCACCATTTCTGTGACACCTTCTCTGTTACACCATTTCTCTGACCCTGTTTCTGTGACACCATTTCCATGACACCATTTCCATGGAACAGTTTATATGACGTTGTTTCTGTGACACCATTTTTGTGACACCTTTCTGTGTGACACCGTTTCGGTGTCACCATTTCTGTGGCACCATTCTATGACACAGTTTCTGTGACAAAGTTTCCGTGACACCATTTCTATGACACTATTTCTTTGACACCATGACACTATTAATAAAACATGAAACACTATTCACAGAACTGGAAATTTGGAAATGTATTGAGGATGTGTAACCTTGAACTCTCTGAACACCTCAACCACGTGATTTCAGTAAGTGAATGGACCAGAGAGGACTAAGAAATTACATCAGATACCTCTCAAAATATTCTCATCCTTGAGAATCCAAAATCAACCCAAAAAAAACATAAAAGGGATATGAACAACCAACCATCGTGATACCTCTAAAAAAAGAGAAAGCCACAAGAAGCATCAAAATAAAGCCATCTTATGAAAAAAAGGTAGGAAACTACAAAGAAAATATTTTTATATGAAAATATTTAAACATAAAATAAGTTGGGGTACTGAGCACAAATTTATGAATCACCTTCCCAAGTACTCTCCTCCACGCCATCGTGTCGCCAGAAGACATGAACCAAGGGGATATAATACCTTTTCAAAACCATATCGTTGTGGTCTGGGATTTCCAAAGGCTGCTCCTCGCAGGTTGGATATTCATCAACTTTGATCTCTCCCCAATCGATGACATGAGAGCCATAATTAAGATAAATATAGAGTTTTTAAACATGAAAAACATTTTGTATCCTGCTCTTCTCTGTGGGAAGTGCTACTTGATTCACTATGTCTCCAATACAAGCCAACACCTCGAAATTCCCAACAAACCAGGGTAAAACTTACTCTCATTAACAAACCTTCACTGTCCATGATGGGGAGTCCCCTTTAGAAATAAATGATTCCCAATATCAAACTCCAATGGTCTCCTACTTTGGTCAACATATGATTTATGACAATCCTGCCACGTCTTTATACTCTCACGTATAACCTAAACCATTTCTGTCATACTTTGCACTAGTTCCAGTCTTAGAATTGCAAACTCTTCGACCACAATCTAGAATAACATTGAATGGAAAGGATGGCCATAAAAGGCTTAAAATGACATCATACCAATGGTAGAGTGAAAAATATTATTATAAGAGAACTCCACCAAGGGTAACTGCCTCATCCATAAACCTCCAAAATATAGTACAAAAGAGCACAACAAGTCTTCAAGAGTATTGATAGTCCTCTCTGTCTAACCATCTTATAGTAGATGAAAAGCAGTTCTATAGAATAACTAAGAACCAAAAGAATGGTGTAGACCTCTTCACACCCTAGAGGTAAAATGAAGATCTCAATTAGAAATGAGCGTCCTTGGGACTCCGTGAAGTCTCACCACCTCTTCCAAATTTTTCCTCAACAAAACATCCACTGAGTAGGTATGCTTGACCGCTATAATATGGGATTTTTTTTAATGATCCACTACCACCCAAAAAGAGTCATGTCTTCCTTGATCTTGAGGTAAACCAGTAACAAATTACATTAAGATTTCCTCTAAATTATATTGAGGAATATCTAATGGATGGATCAAACCACCGGGGCCATGGTGCTCGTCCTTCACCTTCTGGAATACCAAACATCCAGAAACAAACACCACAGATACAAGATTCAGCCTAGGGAAAAAATGACTCCTCATGCCTTAGTTCAAAATTTTCATTCTAGGATGCACTACTAAATGTAAACTATGGAACTCTTTGAGAACTATCTCACACATTTCTAAGGGAAAAAAACCCTTGCATGATACAACACCTAATGTTGTTTATCCTCAGACCAACCATCAGTGGAATCACTACAAACAAATCAGCCTATTCATATCACCACCTATAGATCAAACAACTAGGACTCTTCCACCTACTGCACCAGAGATGACCGAACTGTCATCTGAAAAAGACATCCTATTCCCCCATCTTCTCCCATATCGATATGTAATTCTGAATGTTCATCCATTACTCTCCTAGAACCACTAGATTCATGCATTGCATCACTATGTGACTTCCAGATCAGCGCATCAGCTAAAAAATTTCCCTTTCCAGGTTTATATGATATTTCAAACTCATATTCCAGCAAGAAATACATCCACCAATACTGCATCAAGTTTAAGTCACATTTGGAGAAAACATACCTCGGGATCTTATGATTGGTGAAAACCACAAAGCGCACGCCAATGAGATAATGTATCCAAAACTTCAGATCAAACACCATGGATGCCAACTCAAGATCATGGGTGGCATAATTAGGTTTATGGGGACACAAAAATCAAGACCCATATGAAATGAACGATATGCACAACATCAAAATACAACCAAACCCCAAATGTGATGAATCTCAGAAAACATCAAACATGACTCCCTCTGTACGAAGACAAAGAACTGCATCACTTACCGACTTCTCCTTCAGATAATCGAAAGATTCCTAACACTAATCAGTCCACATGAACTCCTGATCCTTCCATGTTAATGATGTCAGGGGAGTCGCAACCTGGGAGAAATCTGCTATGAACCTCCTGTTGTAGCCTGAAAGACCTGGGAAACATCACAACTCTTCAAATTTCTTGGGGAATGCCTACGAAAAAACTACTCATATCTTTGATGGATCCATAGCTACTCCCTACTTGGACACAACATTCCCCATGAAATGAAATTCTCGAGTCTAATACTCACAATTTGAAAACTTCGCAAACTTCTATTGTTGACGAAAAACTCGCATAACGACATGCAGATTCTATGAATGCTACTCCTCATATGTGGTGTACACAAGGATTTCATCGATGAAAAATTCCATGAAATTATCTAGGATGTCATGGAACACAATTTTTATCCCATGAGATCAGATGAATCATTCATCACTCCTAATTACATTACAATGAACTCGTAATTCCCATGACAACAACGAAAAGTAGTCTTTGGGATATCCTCATATTTTACATGCATCTAATGATATACTGACTACAATTCAATCATTGATACAAACCTTCACCTTTCAGTTGATCAAATAAATAATCAATATGTGTAAGAGGATATTGATTCTTCACTATCACTTTGTTTAATCCATGATAATCTATACACAACCACACACATCCATCGTCCTTCTTCAAGAACAATACAAGGGCCCCCATGGTGACACGCTCGGCCAAAAAAACTGCACAATAACAGACCATCAAGGTGTATACGCCACTCTCATAACTCATAAGGGGACATCCTATATAGAGACATAGAAATAAGAGATGATACTGGTTGTAGCTCGATCCCATACTCGATCTCTCGTTGAGGGGGTAATACTAAAACCTATTTGGGAAAGACATCAGGGTACTCATCTATGAACCTATGAAACACCAACTATTGAACCTTTGAAGAACTCAGCATCCGCTCACCCATCAAGGCTGATAAGGAAAAAACAGGCCTCTAACCCATTCGAGGGTCTCGCTCACCAACTAAAACCACTGACTCTCCATGAGCATCGAAGAACACCACTTTACTCCTATAGAAATCAATGAATGTTTTCACCGAATACAACCAATCCACGATGAGAATTCCATAACATGGTTTTATCCAAAAACATAGGAAATGTTCCCAAGAGCGTTTATTCCCCATTAATAGCTCACTGTCTCTACATACTTCAAACAATTTAGCTCGACCTCCAACTGGCATAGTCAACGCCAAGTGCACTAGAATACTCTCTAACTCAAGTCCCAAAGCCTCGACAAGGGATGTTGATATAAATGAGAGTGTCAATCCTAAATCAAAAAATGAATACTCCCAAGTTGAGAACAAGAAAAGGATACCTCAAACAACATCTGGCTCGCCTGGTGCAGGAAATGATAAATCATGAAGCTGGAAAGGACCTCCTTCAAGGCCTCTCTAACCCTGATGATGACCAACACCATGGCCATGCACTGATCTCTGAGGACGGGGAGCATCACAGGGTTGTCCTTTACCTACCCTATCTACTCTCTGTTTATCCAATGTTGGTGAAACCTACTGCTGGTACATCATCTGGAACTGCCTCAATGGAGGAACCTAGAGAGGAACACCTGGTGCACAATGACTACTCTGAAAGGTCGGGAACTCCCACTAATGATGAAATTTTCCTCCACATGAAAAAAGTTCATAATCCCTTGGAATAGGACTGAGATCCACTACGATTAGAGAAAGGAGTTTCTAAAGGATGGGACCTACTCCCGGTCAAATGGAAATTATTTTTCCTTGAAAACTGGGAACCTCATACCATAGTTCTACTTCATGATGAATCCTGAGGACACCCCTCTCATGACAATTCAATTCTAGCCAATGTACTCTCAATGACCACTACCCTCTCCAGCTTGTCAAGATATGTCATCAGCATAAACAGGGTAACCTGGCGCTGAATCTCTAGACAGAAAACCACTTTGAAATTAACCACCCTAGCCTCTTCATCTAGAAATAGGTTTGAAGCATTTCATAAAAGGTTTCTGAAACGTATTCAAAACTCTTGCACACTAGACCTCCCTTGTTGAAAGGTAATAAGATCATGCCGACCAAACGCCTTCGCGGTCGAAGAAAGAATCTCATATCTAATCTTGTGTCGCAACTCCTCCCATGAGATCGAAAACTCTTAGCGATCCTCAAGGAACTAGAACCACCACTACCTTGTTAATCCACGCAACATCGTTACAAACAAAGACACCCAATGATCCTTCCAAGAACAGATCAAACTAAATCCTATCTAGACCTCCTCCAACTAGTAATCTGTAACTGCATCTGAAACCAATCCCTTGTACATATTTAGAGTTTGGCACTAAAACTATTAGATTTTCCTCCTCAATGTTTCATCATCTTCAACCTATACCCTTCTATGATCTAATGTAACATCCTTCTTGACATCTTCTGTGTGAACACAATGAGGATTTCGACCCAGAGCCATACCTACAAAATAAGGAATAATTAGACCTCCTAAACCTGGAACCTAAATGTCTCAAAATTTATTAATTAATTGTTTTCTTTTATTTATTTTAGGTTAACCTATAACAATGTCTACCCTTTCAAACAAACGCACAAAGTAGAATGATTCATGATCCATTCCTATGTCATTACCATGAAACTAGTGTCACCTTGTTTAGTAGCCATTGTAAAATTAAAGGTCCTTGCATCAGAACACAGGGGTAATAAACACCTATGTATTAGCCAATATACAAGGTTTAAATCACATGGTAAACATCACTAAAACCATTTCCCTACCAACCCATGAATCATCACATGTCCCTAACACCAAAAACCATCATACCCCTCAACCAGAACTCTGATACCACTCTATCAAGACCCCCTCCCCACAAGGTATACCCCTACTGGGCGAGAAATGCGAGAAGGGAGATAGTGACCCCCAAGTCCCACCGCTAGTTGGCCCTGGGTTGGAAACTAGCACCGAGGGTATAGTAAACACACAAATGGGGGGAATTTCCCTCATAGAGAACACATGTGAACGAGATAAATAAGATAGGCACCATCAAACTCCCACTTAGATTGAAATATAAAATAAAATCCATGTACACATAGGTAATGTCATGAAAAACTACTACCACTGAATAGAAAAACTACAAGTACCAATGAAAAGTAAAAAAAGCAGCCACCACGAAGCCTGAAAAACTCATGTAACTGATCTCCAAAATCCTCCAAATGGCTTAAAAGATAGTTTATATATACACAGGGTGATTATAACAATATACTTAGTAGGATCCTCCATGTTGCCTCTCATAAAAAATGTAAAGAAAGCATGATAACGCATAGTGAACAACATGTGAAACTAACCTATAAAATAAACAGGTATACTATTTTCCTAGCCTCACCATGGCTACTCTAACAATGTATCAAATAAAAATGAATATAATATAATAAATAAAATCAATGGTACAATGCTACCACTTCCCCACTGGTTTTCTGCTTTTCCTCAACGTCGCACATCCTAAGCATCTCTCTCAAAAAAGGTTTGCCTATAAACACCTAGGTGAAGCACCACAACATACACCTCATGAAGTAAAACCACCACGTACACACAAAAAATGTTACAAGGTAGTTTTTGAGAGCCACCACTGCTCTCATAACATGCGTCATACGTCGGGCATTATACCTCAAGCCATTAAAATACATACACGGATTAAGGATCCCCAAGCCATCGTTGCCTATACACATTACACATATAGTAGTCCATATGAATCTATATCTAGAATATATGTGTGTGAATCCCCACAATCCATTAAATCCCTTTACACACATATATGGGGAAAACAAACCGTTGTTCTTACCAGCATAAGTAACTACCAAGGGATGATAGAGGGGCCAAAGGGGGTAGTCATCCATCCATCCACCCACCAGAAAGTGGGGGAAAATGCCCCTCGGTCTTAGAATCCTCAGGGTGTCAATTTCCCTAACTGACAGGGTGGAGTAGCATATATAAAAACAAACATTACATGATATACTATAGCTCACAACCACACTCTGAGCATAACATAGTCTTATACTCACTACAACTAGTATCTCTCAGACTCCCATCTACCACTTCTAAGACTATGTATCCAATATGAATACAATAAATTAAAGTGCTTTATTACATTACATCATTCAAATTTTTTCAGTTCCACTTTATGTTAATTAATCATTTAAAAATTAATTAACCATTAACAATTCCAAAATAAATTTCATTAGCATCACTGCCAAAGTCCACTGTTCCTTTAAATTTCAAACTCATCATTGTGTCCCAGCAAGCTCCTTCCCCATGGGTTAACATCATTTATTCAATAATTTATTGAAAACATTATTACTTTCCCATATTCCCAGGAATTCTAGAAAAACATTCTGAGATAATAAACACAAGGGGATCATCTCAGTGTGTATTTTAACTACCCGTCAAGTCTTTTCCACCTATAAAATGGGCATAGACCCATCCTCCCTCGAGAAGCTAAACACAGAATGCACGTGGAATACTGAGCATGTCCTCACCCCTTTTGAAAGATGGATAAAAAACCTAGATACCTTGAGAAGTGGGGAATTTATAGAAAATAAACAACCCACATGAATCAGCAAGCATCCAAACATTCACATACAACATTTTCATCATCCCTGGTGTCCTCTCCGACACCCGTTGGATTAAACAGATTCATATCAAAACTCTAGGATTCAACTAATACCAAAAAAATGGGCCTCCCTACCCACACATATCGCAACATCCATCTAGGAACACATCACAACACATGCACCTGGAAAACATACATCATAACTACTTGGCTCTTGGCTCTTAATCAAGAAAGTGGGTAACTCAGAACCCTGCGAGGAATTATAATTTATCAAATAATCAGTTCATCAATCCATATTAAAATAAACAATTTATTATTCGTAGGATCAAACAATAGGTAACCAATGAAGTAAGCTATCACAAAAAATTATACATTCTTACTGCATCAATTTGACTAACATGAAATTACAACAATAATAACTACCAGATCCATTTACATGCCTATTTATGTTTAGCCAAATAATTATCAATTAATTCTAGATTTATGTTCTTTACCAATTTCCATCAGGAAAAAAAACTAAACAATGAAATCAGACATATCACACTATCTATCAAAACAAGGGGCAAGAACATACGATCCATATCAATTTATTTACCAGGTTAAAATATTTATTATATCAATTCCAATGTGATCTAGTTAGATAAAACTTGAAAACTCTATAGTTACATGTAAAAGAATAGAGAATAAATTAATCCCCTACATTAAAAGGATCTTGACATTATTTATAAGATTATAGGCTAAAAAGAAGATCTCGATCACCTCACTTGGAGGGCTGCATTCACCCAAGGAAGTAGAGACACCACCACACCGTTAAACACCCAAGAAAAGCACATTAGGAACGAGGAGATATCATTCCATAATTGGGAAAGGAGAAACAGAAGGATATAAACCCAAAAAAAACAATGATAAATCTTATCTTATATTGAATATTGATCGATACGGCTTGGTAGCACCAAAACAGAGGGTTTTCTTGTATCAAGAAAAACATCAAGGGGGAACTAATCCAAGGAGGAAAGTTTGATCACACAAATCCTATGGGATGGAAGGAAAGGTTAAAGTGTCTCGTACTATATCACAAGGAGGAAGAACAAGGGAGGAAGACATCTCTCCCCTCAGGAGATTAAATTGTGCAACAATTTTAGATATGCTATATTTTCTATTAAAATTGGATCACATTTAACCATGCGATTTAACAATGTAAGGAATCCCAAACTTTAAGAAAATAAATATAGGAGGCATGGGATTTGAATCAGCCTTAAATCCCTTAAAATAAGGCTTTAAATGTGTTTAAAATCAATTAAAATGTTAAATCATTGAAACATGAAAAATATGGAAATTTGGAAAAGAAAATATAAAACTGTTCTCAAAACACTGTACACTCACCGGTCTAGAAAAACTGTAGACTCACCATTCTAGGAACACTATAGACCCAATTTTCTGGAAACACTATAGTATCATCATTTTGGAAATACTGTAGACTCACTTGTCCTGAAACACTGTAGACTCACCATTTTGGAAACACTGTAGATTCAGCAGTCTGGAAACACTGTAGACTAAAAATTCTAGAAACACTATAGACTCACCATTCTAGAAACACAATAAACTCAAAGGTCTAGAAACAGTACAGACTCATCATTCTAGAAGCATTGTAGACTCACCGATATTGAAACAATATAGACTCACTATTTTTGTGACACCATTTATGTGACAACATTTCTGTGACACTGTTTCTGTGAAAGCATTTATGTGACACCATTTTGTGACACCATTTCTGTGACACTGTTTCTTGTGATAGGGTTTCTGTGACACTGTTTCTGTGAAACCATTTCTGTGACACTGTTTCTTTGACACCATTTCTATGACACTCTTTATGTGACACCATGACACTGTTTATAAAACTAGAAAAATTGTTCACAAAATTGGGAATTAGAAAAATTGGTGGGGATGATACACCTTGACCTCTTACAACACCTCAACCACTAGATTTTAGAAAAGGGAATGGACCATAGATGTATTGGAAATTACATACATCTTACTGCAGGCTCATCACTCTAATAGAGGTTGGGAAAAATGTTTTAGAAAGCGTCTTGGCCTACCACCTGGGTGGAAAAGAACATGGTTTTGATCCTGTGTAACTGATCTGCCCGGCTTTCCACTCTACTTCCTGTTAGTTTGGCAGAAATTCTCAAAAAAATTCTTAATTCTCTTGAATGTCCTACCACCGTACCATCCAACATGAATCACATTTCCACAATTAGAATCCTCTTTCTAGTTCCCCTTGGAAATGATAACATGATTTACCACATCCATAAATTTCTTCATCCTGAAAATATTCAACTATGACTTAATTTTACATTTATGTTCATCTAGAAATCATCTTATGGATGTGGCCTCATATACTGAAAAAGCTAGAAAATTAATTTTGTGGGTCTGTAATGGGATTAGTGTAGTCTGTCACATAAATATTCCCCTGTTTAAAACTTATGAACTCAAATTCTCTTTCCTACCTCAATATCTCTGGGTAAAAGTTCTCAATGCAATTCTCCTAAAATTCAATCCACACTATTGACTCCAGTTATCCATCCCATGTGGGAATGTTCTTTACATGAATCCCTTGACCGCGTAACATGTAAGATGATAGATTCACACACATCTCAGTTAGAATCACTATGTGGTCAATAGAAGTTTAGATATACTCAATCTAGAACTCAACTTCTCTCAGGTCCACCATATCCTATGAATGTCGGAGGGTGCTGCAAATAAAACTCTGTCGTTAGATCAAACATTCTCTTTACTACCCGCACTGGGTATCTTTAAATCAATTACATTAAACGAGAAATGTTATCATGGAATTACTCTATGAATCCCTCACCGAACACTACCAGTGCCTCATGATCCACCAATGTAGTATTATCCACTTCCAAGTCCGCTGGTCGTCATCTCAACAAGCATCATCTTGGATGCATATATCTACAATGCCAAACACGCACCATAGGAAACAACTCAAAAGGTCAAAACATTTCTGTATGAGGGAAACAAAACACGCTACATCAATCATTTTACCCATGCCTTTCCAGATGGTCAAAACTAAGGCAATATCACTATACATAACCATCAAGCACCTAGGTCGTGGTTAACAATGGTAACAAAATTATCACATTAAATTTTCTCATTTAGACTCCAATTTTTCTTTCCTAGCCTCATTATAGAATCTTTTTGAATTTCATGTTACGAACCATTTTCATTTAAATTTGACAACCACGGGAAATAGTTTAGGTTCAAAAATATAATAATATCTTGTATTCCCATGTGTGACAAAATTGATCCATGTCAAAAATAATCTTGAGTTCCTAGAATGATGCATGAAAACCTAACTCGCATTCCATTTCAAGACAAGATTCAATGATCAAAAAATTCCCAGAAATAATAATCACATCACAAAACAAGTGTGTAACCCATAGTGAAATATCATTATATTGTAAAAAAACAATATTAAAACATTCCCAACCTATGTACTTGTGTTTTCCCACATACAAGGGTTTGAAACTCCTATTAGCTAGCTCATTACCATGACCTGACTCGTCCTAGTCTCTTGTATACCTTTCACCAAATAGTAATAAAAAAAATGAAGAAATCAAAACTCATTTGATACCACATTGTAACATCCTAGCCCGGGAACCATGCGCAGGTGCCCCGAGCCAGACTTCCACATGACCTCAAGTGTTCCACCCCATTCACCAGAGGTTTTATTCTAGCAGTGAGGGTCTGGTACGTCATTCATGGGGAGACTATACCATCAATTATTAGATGAAAAAACAATAGAAATAAATAGACAATAGAGAAATAATATATAATAAAAAATACCAATATCCCAAGATAACCAAATATGGAAAATAAAATATACAACAGAAAGGGAAATATCATATGATAAAGTAAGTTCCCATGTTTCTAAAATGAACTGAAAGGGAAAAAACTAAAGAATATCATGTGGATCTTGAACCATGCCTGTTTTACTCATCCTAGCTCCATCCCCAAATCAAAAATCTAACCCATAGCCTTTTCCCTTATCCTATTATACAACAATAATGTCTATTTGGGTACTAATCATGCATCCTAAATAAGATGTGTGTATGAATCAGTAGGCCACCACCAATGATGTCTAAAACAAATCCCATTAAAAAAACGTGTATGCAGTTGTATATATAAAGTAATTATAATGTATAATTGAACAGTTATTACCATATAAACTAATCATTATTAACCACATAGACTATCTAGCTAGAATCGAGTCACACATTTAATTCATAGCCATTATACATATCTATCTTTAATGTAGAACACCATGTCTAAAAGTAGAAAATATCATTGTTTAATAATTACACGTCTATCACCTAAAATCCCATTTATTATTATTTATCATTAGCGTAGATTGCTATTTCTAACACCCAAATTCAAAACAACATAGAGAGATCCACCATCACTATAAAACACCATTCCAAACACCCAAAATACCATTAGTGCAGAACACCATGTCTAACACCCCAAAACCTATTCATTTATTTATATTATTGGTCTTGAATTCTGTGTCTAACACCACAAATATCATTCGTGTAGAACACCCTGTCTAGAACCCAAGTCTCATTTTACAAATATTTCATAATTAAATTATTCCAATCTATTAATTAATTCATCAAGTAATTAATAACTTCAATTTCCTATTAATTTACTATTCGGAAAATTTAACATTCAAAATCTAAACATTCAAAAATTAATTTACCAATTAATTATTCTTCATAAAAAAAAGAAAACATTAATATTTACTCAAAATTTAATTATCCTAATTTCTTTATCATTTACATTGATAATTAATTCAATAAATAATTATCCTTATTTCTCATTTAAGAAAACATAATTCGACTATATCCATTCCATCCTAATTAATTCAAAAAATTAATTACCGTATTCATAATTCCCTATATCCCACAATTTCAAAATATTCACAATTAATTAATTTTCAACATTAATTAATTAATTTATAGGTATAAATTTCTAAATAAATCGAGAAATATTAAATCCTATATATATGAGAACATATTATGACTATGTGATTTTGAAAATAGACCACCCACATCCAAAATGGTTATGATGAATTCTTTCCAACAAATATCTCAAAATTTAATGTGATCAATCTAGAAGACATTAAATATAAATATTTAGACATGACTCCTTGAAAATAGAAGAAGTGTTGAAAAAATACATACATTTGTGATAGAAATAGGATTCTGGATACGTCTCAATAGAAACCAGGAAATCCCTTAATAACAGAACTACTGAGGACTAATTAGTGGACTACATACCATAAAAAACAAGGTCTATAAATCCATGATCTGATGTGAGATCTCATCTAGATATAATTAGACTTCCAAAAGTTGACCACAAAGGACTTGAAGCAAGGATGATGGATGGAGGAGGTCATTGATTGAAGGCTTCAGTGTGAAGATGTGTTTCATTCTATTGGAGAGGTGCAAGGGGTGTTTTTTTAAGAACTTTGATTCCCAATGCTTTTAAAACCAACTAAAACGAGTTAGCAGTGTTTTGCACTGCTGAAATACGTTTAAAAAAAATATTGAATACAAAACGTGAATCCCCCATTCACATCATGTAATTTTTGTAACTAATTTTCCGAAAGATGTCTTATTGTAGTTTGAAGAACGTTAAAACAAGACTGATCGTCAAAACTGCCTGATGTGAATTCCCATTTCATATAGTTTAGAATATACTATATTAATGATACACGTTAGAATTACATGACACGAAATCCCCTTTCACATTATGTAATCTCTATTCATGGAATGATTAAACTTGGCGAATACCACTTTATTATTGTGTATTCTCTTTAGTTTGTGAATTATTTCAAGCCATGAATTTAAATAAGGAGAAGCCATATCATGAAAAAAAATAAAAAATATTATTACCTAAAATGGGATAGTGTCTTACAAATACAGACTATCGAATATGAAATTCATATTCTATAATTTTATGGCGTTACATTCTCCCTATCTTAAGTAAATTTCATCATCAAAATTTAAACATTATTCCACCAATACATGTTTTAATATTTGAAAAGTCATTTGTTAGAAAATCAACATTGTAAAAGGATTAATAAAACAACCTATAAATAAGATATAAATGGGATTACAGGGATCATATTGTATTAAAATAACAATATTTTTACATAAGAGACCACTGGTGAAAAGTGAATATGAGTAAATTAATGAAAATCATAAATAATTATAGATAATGATATAGGTCATTGATCACAATCTGATGACTTTTCAATCAAAATTTATGCATCTCAAGCCATAATTCATTGAAAATTAATATGGTCATCTGATTCAACATATATTAATGCAATTTGATATAATTTTATGTGGTTTATTTTGAAAATATAAGGAAATTATTTACTATCTAATAATATAAGGAATGTAATCCAATAACATGGTTTTATTTCATAAGAAACATTTCACCTATTTGGTGTTCATTGATCAATTTCTAATTCATCCCTTACAATATGAAATGAATATCCCAAAATGAATTTTTTATTTTCTAATGTACTATAATTTACTTTTATTAGATCATAAGATCCATAAAACTATGAAAATTATTTCATTATGCCTCTAACTATTTTCCATAAACCAATTTGGTCAGTACAATTTTTCCAATATACATAAATCCTCATATGGTGAGGTAATACGTCAATATATATTATCAAATGAAACATTTTTATTAACAAATATCATAAATTTTCAACCTTTTATGCCTTCAAAAATATTATGGTTTAAATCATTATAAATAACGTCAATTAATTTGAAAAATGAACATACCATTAATCCACAAAATGGTATTTAGTATCTCTTAAATGTCATACACCAAACATGTGAGTACCATGATCATGTATTCTCTCTATGAATGGTGATATCTAGATTTACATTGAAAACTTATTGAAAATATTAATGATTCCTTATTCCTTAAACAAAATAGATATTATTGGATATATTCCTTAAATATATTTTCAACTCTATCAATGATATAATAAACCACATTATCATTGAATAATTAACCATTTCAAATGTATCGAGTACTATCCAATTTACTCTTTCCTTGTTAATAATCTCTATATCATAAAATCATTATTAAAAAATAGGAAAATGATACATGTTAGGTTTCCTTCAATAATGTGTTTTCAAAGAACACCAAAATCCCCTGAATCATTTTTCACATTCATTGGTCCTGGTCAATATATATGTTAAAATAAATAAGGAAAAACTACACCAAAACCATCCTAATACACTCCATAATTATTCTATAATGTACATAATTGATTAAATACTAAAATTACATAATTCATGAGTCCTACCACATGCATATTAAACATTATTATTTATATATGGTATTATTATAACCTTTACCGTGATCTATTAGCCTCATTTGAGGTATATTCCATTGACGATTAAGAAATTGATTTGAATATTGTTGAATCTTCCTGCATATGAAGAATTTTATAGTTGAAACATTTTTTCAAACACTTGAAATCCCAAACATGGTGGAATTTCTGTTCAAACATGTAGAAAACTACTACTCATTTTGAGAATGTACCAGGGTTTTTCTTCATCCAATTATCAAATCTAGGAAAATACATCATTCTATTATTTACTTTATCCAAAATTTTCTCATCCATCCTCTTATTCTCGTTCATCTATATGTGGTCATAATACATAGACAAATCTTTTTTATTTCTTATTTTCACATGATATTATATCCTCATGTCATGAGAAAAATATATATATTAGTTCCCTTTAGATTATTGGCCTAAACCAATCAATGAAATGATCAATCATACCCTTAGAATTATTTAAATTTTTGTGCTTTCCATTCCATTAGCTAGGAACCATTTCTAAATGATTTCATACACTGTATTATGTCATATCATTATTTAACAAAATGGATCATCCAAAACCTAGTGAGATACATTACATAAACTGAATATTCAATGAATTACTAATATCATTATCATAATTATAGTATCATTAGGTATATTGCAATTTTATAATCATTCATAAGTGTTTATAAAGAAAATAAGAATAATTCAAATCTAATCCCCTAATAGTATCTAACCAAGTGCATAGTATGGCCTGTTTTCAGGCATCATGTGATGATCGATTCATGCCCAATGCGCCTGTTTTAGAGTTATTATCCCTATAAAACTCTTTCCCATAACCACTTCCACATTTAGTATCATTATGGTGATATATTTCCATGAACAACTATATAATATTTTCCATACCAAAAAACTAGCATACTCTTTAATAATTATACTCAAATTCAATCATATACTTATGTTCCATAATATTTGTTTTCCTATATCAAATTTCTATGTTTTCAACTAAAACATATTTTATTCCAACTATAGTAACCACAACCCCAATATCCCGAAGTCATATTATACATTTATTACAATGTAATAATATACAAAGATCTCATCTTTATGGAAAAAATAGTATATAAATTATGGTAAAAAAGTATTATAATTGATTCCTAAATTAAATTAGAATAAAAAATTGAAACAAAAAACCTTTAAAGAATGAAATTATTCCATCTATAATAGTACTTTACATGTAATATAGTAAACATCACTGAATCTTTAGAATGGAAAAAATCATGGTGAGCATAAATTCTCAATACAGATTAAGTACAGTCGATGTTCACATTATTCAATAAACATCATTACCATGTAATGGTAAATAACTAAACAAAAATTCTATTAATATAACATGAAAATCATGTGAATATATGGAATAATATATATTTAATGGTAATTATATAAAAATCCATGTTTCTTAATCGATAAACATATACTAAAACACATCTATAGTTAATACCAATGCTAAAATATCATAGATAATAATAACTAAATATTAATATAGGAAAGAATTAATTATAATATATAATATTTTCTATAAACATGGTTCTCTAACAATAATAGCATGTCCCAACACCGATTAAAGCATTTTAGGTACAAACTGGTCCATTTTGACCATCTATATCTCTATATTCTAGACCATTCACAAGACAATATAGAACTACTAGTTAAAAAATCATAGGGTTTGTCCAAATGATTTTTTCTCATGATAAATATTGATTAATTAGGGGATTTCTATAAATTTTCTCAAAAAACATTACTTTAATGTATAAATAATTTAAAAAATATTGAAGATTCATTTTAATTCATGAAACATTTTCCTTAACAAAAATAAATTTTCATATTGAGTAAGAGACACAGAGTTAAAGATATATCCACAAGTAGTAAAATAATTATAAATAACTAACAACATATGTAGAAATAGTGTATAGTTTATTCAATAATAATATCTATGATGGATAATATTTATATTTAGGTGAAACATTAATTTCCATGGGAAATTTAATAGTTTAGGATAAATTTATTATCTAAAAATAATTTATCAATAATGTTAATGCCAAGAATTCCCCTGAAAAAAGATTTCATAATCCATACATATAAAAAAATGGATGGTATCAATATAAAAAATACCCATTGTAGTAAGAATAAAGGGTTATATTAACTAATGAATAAAAATAACCAAAAATGACCTTCTACAAATTAATGAGGAAAAAACCATTTTTATTTTTTATTTTTTTTGAAAATCCTTTTCTTTTAATAACACTATTAAAACATTTTTTTAATAAAGATACTCATAAAATATGATGTAAATTCAAAAAAATTAAATTCATGTTGGAAGTGAATTCTTTATATAATTTAAAAGATAAAAATATCATCCTTTTTTCAATGTAAAAATGTTAGTAATTTTCCCTATTCTGAAAATACAAGAATATTATTTTCACATTTCCGATCAGATCCAAATGGATGTAGTTTTGAAAATAAAATAATATTCCATTGAATTTTTTTGGAAGTGGTAAAAATTGGTGAAATTTTTTTTGATAAATTATTTTTAAAAGGTTAATAAATTTTTTGAAAAAATGTTTAAAAATCATTTTTTTGGAAGAAAACTAATTGCCGAACAAATAAAGAAATGAAGCCAAACTTTTATAAAGAAATTATAAAATAATTAAATCATCAATGATTAAAAATATGATTCAATTAAACAATGATATCAAGAATAAAAATAGGATATGAAAATATAATGTATTTATTAGGATGTGGTGATATAGTTTCCTTCAACTTAAATTTAATAGTAAATAATCTCAATTATAATGATATGGTAAAAATAAAATATTATAATGATGATAATGTTGAGATGAGAATTAATAAATGTGATGATTATGTGTTTTTTCCCTATCTACATGTATAAATTTTTAAATAGATAATATGGTAATAAAAAACTATTATACAAATAATATTATAATTAAATAAACAATAATGTATAAGATTAAACCAATGTGTGGAAATTGAGTTGAGAAATATCTTATCCTAAGCTCCATTTTTGTTTAAGATACATCATAAACAAGTATAATGGTTTTTAAATGTTACTATCATATTATAGAAAAACAATAATATTTATAACATCATATATTCTCATTTTATAACATCTTATTACTCATGTATTAATAAAATTTCATTGTTTTCATTGTTTCTAGTATTAATTTGATTATATACTCATTCGTGTTTCGTCATGAAAGATAGAGTTATTTTAAAAATTATATAGTTATATCATCTCTATAATAGTAATCATTAAGTAATTTCTTTTACATCAATATAACTTTTAAAACCAATCATTAATGATAGTTATGAAAAATGAAGTATGTTACGATCATGGAGATGGTTGGTCATATATACGTGTCAGTGGAACCTTCATTTTTCAATGATCATTATGGAATGATTATATGTAATTTATAAACATTTAATATTTTTCATAATATAATATACAAAATATCACATTCTAATATATATCTTCCATGTAATGTAATGATTAATGAAGAGTCACATCGTTTCTTAAAGATAATTGTCTATACATACATGAAAGATCTTACCATCTTTATGTGGCTGAGTCTATAAGAAATATATATATATATATATATATTATATGTACCGAATGATAAGTATTTTATGAATATCATTTTTATTTCGTTTATAACACATAAAATCATCAAATTTATCTTTTTAACCTTCCATTTGATTTGTTAGTGAAATGTGAATCACATCGCTTCATGTGGTGGTAATGCACTAAGCACATGAGCGACAATATCATATCTATTATTTAATGGATGGAAATTAGATATATAGGATATAATGATACCATATGTTCAAATACGTTATAAATATCATACATATACATAATATCATCCTCATATCTATCCATGATATGTGGAAAGTTAAATAAGAATGACATCAGTTCGCGAGACAGTAGTACACCACACACACGAATGATGATTTTGAAACCCATTTTTTCCAAGTCGATATAGTTTTAGATCATTTCCTTATTTTAAAAACATTTATTTAATTTTATGAGATCAATATTATTATATCAAAATGTTTTAATTAAAATTATAGGAGGTGTATATATAAGTAAAATAATGACATTGGTTGTAGAATATTACCACTTCTTCATGTATCCTCCATAGGTTTTCACTAAAGTTTTCATAGTTTCATTTTCATCCAAAAGTAATTTTTCATGGATGTGTGGAGGGAATTTGGGAAGTTATATGATTCATTATTGTCCAATTTAAATTGGTTTTAATAGGTGAATAATATATGATATTGGGAGTCCTTTTATAAGTGGGGGAGAGGACACACTTGGTATTTATGAAAATAATTAAGTGATCTTGCATTTTTCATTTGTGATCATTATTATATAAGGTCCATTTTAGATCCTAACAGATTTAATGGTATAAATATTCCTATAAAATAGTTTTTATAAGATATTATTGGTTATTTATATTCTTATATTTAAAGTTGACCAACTGATAAACCCATTTTCACCCTAACTATAGTAATTAATTTTTTATGTTTTGACTATTCATTTTTATAAAAAATTTATTTGAAATTATTATGAATTATAAGTAATTTGTAAA
This sequence comes from Viscum album, assembly GCA_963277665.1. Classification (NCBI taxonomy): domain Eukaryota; kingdom Viridiplantae; phylum Streptophyta; class Magnoliopsida; order Santalales; family Viscaceae; genus Viscum; species Viscum album. The sequence goes on from OY728126.1 coordinate 2,080,448,374, forward strand.
AAATTTAGAATCAATTTCTCCAAATTAAAATCACATAAGTGTAAATAAATAATTTAAAATTCATCCCATAGACATTTAGATAATGTGAGATTTTAATGTGAAAATTTTTAATTGTTTAAAAATATTTTACATCTAAAGACAATATGAAATTTATTCCAATGACCTAAATTAGATTAATTTATATAAATTATAATTAATTCTTCATTTAATTATACTCAAAATATTATCTAACCATATAAGTTCATTAAATAAAATGTAGTTTTCAATTAATATCCAGTATTTTAACTATTTATAAAAAAATTTATCATTTAAGAAAAAACCGAAAATTTCATCCTAACATAATTTTAGTATTACTTTTTAAAAAATGAGTTTTATTTTTTTCCAATTAATTTTATGAAGGTGATTAAAATTATTTAATATTATTTTTACAAGGTTCCATAAATCTCTCATCTAGAAATATATAGTTTTCAGTCATTTTTTTTCTTTTCTATTATCTTATTTTATTACTAATAAAAAGATAAAAATATTTTTTAAATTTTTTTGTAGAATTATTCTTACCATCCAATTTAACAGCTTAATTGAAAGAATTATATTTAAATAAATATTATTTTAATAATATATCAATTTTTTTAAACCTAATATTTTCATTTAATTATAGATAAACTCAGCGATTCATGTAATGAAAGATAAAATATGTTTTTTTGTAATGAAATATATTTAATATATCTATTTTTTTTTAAAAAAATAGATAAATTGTAAACTCTTCAGGAGTTATATTACCTTTTCAACATGGTGTTTCATGTCGTAAAATTTATCAAATATGATATTCAAATATTAAAATTCGTAGGTGTTACATTGGAAACATAGAGAAATAATGTTTATTTATACAAGGTTGCTTAATATTCCACATGATTGTCAAATATGTTATCCATCATTCATTTGATGAACACACTGAATAAATATGTTTTAATGATCATAAATGTATATTAAATAATTTTGGTAATCTAAACATTTCTTTGCATCCCTATGATCCATTATAATTTAATTTTTAAATAGAATATTTGTTTACTGTATTAAAAAAATTATTCCAATAAAGGAAAAAGAAAATTATAAACTCATTTAAAAAATTCATTCATTAGAATAAATTTTTCCATTTAATTACCACATCTCAATTTACAATATAAGGACAAAAATAGAAACATCACCTAAAGGGCATTGCAACATCACAATTCGACCAACCATTGGAGATTAATATTTAAACTAAAAGTGTACCATTGTTCTCTGTTAGTATTATTTCCAATGTTTAAACCCAATTATTTTCCCTTTTATGGAGGTTAAAAAATCACAAGACATAAACGGTGGCAAGACCCACGAATAAAAAATTAGTGTCGATGAGGAAGAGAAAAAATTACTGAATTCCCTTTATAAGTGGGAAATCGATATATATTTGAATTATTGTATATAAGGTATAGAATATGGTAAATCATTTAGTCAAAGATAGTGAGAGATTTGAGATTAAAATATTCATGAATAATTCTCCATAAGTAACGTAATTTTTAGAATAAAATAATAAATAATATATCAAACCTCAGGATTATAAATTTTAATGTTATTATTATTTATTAACAATAAAAACATGGTTCAATTATTTTTAAATAATGATTACTTATGAATACAAATAGTAGACATAAATAAATAAAGTTTTTATTAAAATTAATAAAATAACATAATTTCATAATTAACATGAATTATTTGAAAATAAAAATAAGAAGTTTTAAGAATATTTTTCAATAAAGAATTATTAATATATATATATATATCATTAAATATATGTTATATTTTAATTATGTTGTGGAAGATATACCCTAAATACACAACCTAATATTATGTGTTTTTCCATATTATAAAGTTTAATATAAGAATAAAATTAATTATGATATATGATATTATAAAAATACAACTTTTATTCTTTTTTGACTCCAGATGATATGATATCATGATGAATTTATTTGCATGAGTTATCATATTAAATAAATTACCCCATAAATAGGCTCTTTAGTGTAATATATGGATAATCATAATTAATTGATTTGATGATTTCATTTTCAATAGGGGGAAACAAAATTGTTTTGTAACTGCAAATATTAACTATTATGTACTGTGATATATGAATTATTGTGTGATAACTTGAGAAGTGTCCTTAAGATCTTATAAAAATACATAGATGCATTTTGAATGTGTGAGTGATTCCTGTCGCTATGTTCTTGACTATTTATATCCCTCTCCTAAAGTCTCATCTTATCCTTTACTTTCTACACAAACACATTTGGATGTAATGTAATGTAGGAGTGTCCCACCCATGTGATGGGCGATTTGGTTCCATCCCATGGATATACCAAGTAGGTGTGGTATCTTTTAGATTCCTCTTTCGTTGTCTTTATCGTGCATGGATGATAACATTGGTTGCAATGTTCCTAGGTGAAATATACTTATACAATGTTTTTAATTATATATATAGAATTATTTTAGTTTTTTATTCTTGTAAATCGTTGTTTATGGGTTTTTACTACTTTAAATGTGTAGGTACTATGTTAATATGTCATTTGAAATGGACTAGTTATATCAAAGCCCATGAATATGATTTTAATTAAGAAATAACTGTTAAAATATTATTTCAAATCATGATATAAAAATAGACAATTGTTTCATCATTATATATATATATTATATACCATACTACATTACATCATTGAAATATGGGTTCTGCCAATATTTATGATAGGTAAACACACCACTAGATTAAAGATACATAGATCTTGTTTTAATACAATAAAAACCCCATATCATAGGCTATGAATTATACCATGTTGTGTGGGTTAATAAAACATAACCCCATTGGATATTGATTAATATCATGTGATCAATATCATTAAAGCATCATTCATAACCTAATATCCCTATAACATGTATATAATCTCATTTGGGTCACCCAACATCAGTTATTCTTACACCATATAATGATGGTTCATATTAAGTGTGTTTCTATTCTATATAGTTAATATTACTTGTGAACTAAATAAACATGGTTATTCATATGAGGATTATATTAATGTCACACACATTATCACCATACACATATGCAGTTTAATTAGATATGAACACTAAAGATTTCTTCCTACAATGATAATGAAAGATGAGTTAGTCATTCATACATTTCCAATTTTGGAACCATAACCCACACACTACCTATCATAGAGAACATAATATATATTCCCTTTACTCAAAATATAACCAATTAAAATACTCCCATATCATAAAAAATTATTTTATAAATAAATTTTATTTCTAAAAAATTCAATAATTTTATTGAAAAATGATTATAAAATATTTATAAATCACAGTAAATGTTATTTTCTGACATTTATTAATTAACTATAAACCTTGTAAATTAATAAATCATATAAGTTTTATAGTTAATTAATTAAATCATACTGAAATATTAATTAAATTAAGATCAAATAATATAAGGACCCGACCTTATAACATTACATAATCATGAATTAAATGAATAATTCACATAGAGGATCTTTTCAGGTTTAGAGTTTTAGAGAATTAGGACATAACTATTACATCTCAATAGATTACAAAGTAGACACTTTTACTAAGTTTCCATAAAATAAAAACTCTTAAAACGAAACATGTCTAGTTCCATGTTTTAGATATCATGTCTTTCCATGATCCCATACTTGTCTCTATTCATCTTTAAGTATTATGGAAAGTATTTCAAAAACTTGGGATGAGAATAAAAAGCCCAGTAAAGGATACACAAAGAAGGAAAACTGTTAGTTTTTTAAAACAACATGTAAACCATGAATACATTATCAAATTAATACTTTTCACCTTTACAAAGTAGTAAATACTCTTCACTGAATAAAAGATTACCACTTATCCTTTGTAACCAAAAGATTACCATAAACCCATATAAAGAACACATAACATATAATGCTAACTTGGTACATAAACATACTTAAATGGAATAACCATATTGTCGACTTCCACACATATCACTAAATGGAATAGTCATACGGCCGACTTCCATACATATCACTAAATGGAATAACCATACGACCGACATACATACACAATGAATTGGAGGTTATAACATAACCACCCATCCTGATAATCATGGCATCACCCGTCATATGGTTTATCACATAACCACCCATCAAATGTCCATGTACCATTATAAAATCATAAGACATAAAACAAATATAATGGGAAGAAAACATTCCCACATTTCGATCACAATATATCACCTAAATATATTGACATAAAAAATCCATTATAAAAACCATTTTCAATACCAAAATACATAAAAGATTATATGGTATTTATTTCATTTTAAAAACATTATGTCTTGTTGAGGAAGCCAAAGACCAAATAATACTCGCGGCGGAAGAAAGGTCGTTGTCACCGCGTAACTTAAAAAGAAACATACCTTTTTTCATTTAGTAAAACACTTTGTATATAAAACATTAATTTTGAATAAAAGTAGAAGTAAAAGGGGTTTATAGAGCATGTAAAAGTAAGTATTGTATTAGAACAAAATATGCCTCAATTAAAGGAGATTGAGACGAAGTCCCTTACAAAGTCGGTATCCTTAGATTAAGGATAAATCAATTACATTATTATGTGTGAAAAATATAAATACACCCAATATAAGAGGATATTAAGTGTAAAACAATAATATGTCATCCACACATATTCATAGTATGATATAATCAAGAAATATAGTTTTAAACCAAAGAATTGAAATTGAGTTAAGAAGTTCCCTTGCAAAAATTCGACAGCCTAACGGTGTGACTTCAAAATTCAGAAAATTAGTTGATGAGAGAGAAAATGGTATCTCATCACTTGGAAATAAAATTTACATCAATAAGTATATATAATAACATATCCCAACATAATAATATGTAAATTAAAATACATAACAAAAGAAGTCTTTAAAAAAAAAGAGGGTGAAAGGTTCCCTTACTGAATTGGGTAACTTACGAAACATAAACCCCATGAATAAAGGACTATAAAAAATTGATGTAAATAACCATAAAAGAATTTATATTACCTAAAGTGTAGAATAATGGGCATTACATACACCACTCAAAGGAAATGGTGGAAAATTTAGCCTAAATTTCACGGGAATAAAAGGGAGATTAAAACCCCTTACAAAAACTCGGCAACCTAACGGCGCCACTCAAAACTTCCAAAAATTGTTTGACAAGATCAAATAGGGCCTTTAATCATATTTAAATAAAATTTATAGTAAGTGGAATATAAAATAACATCCCCCAACATGTGAAATATGAGATTAAAATAAATGACAAAAAAGAGAGTACTTAAAAAGAAAGAGAGAGGTAGAATCCCTTACCTCAAGTCTTACTTGTCTTGTTCGTTTCCTTACATTCCTAAATAATAAACTTTGGTCAATTTATAATTGCTTAAGGAAATCTTTTAAATATTATTATTCAGTTCATATCACATATTATAATGTTGTAATAATTGGTTAATAATGTGATTTCATATCAGACGTTTTTGTCGATGTTCGGTACAAGAGTAAAAATTGAACTTGTTGGAAATGAATTTTCCATGTAGTTATAAGTAGATCAACTCCAGAATAGTATTAATGATTTAAATATCATATATATATATTATATATTCATTTTATACTATTCCATAACATTTGGAGATAAAAAGAAATGAAATGCACCGTTCATGGAGACGGTAGGCCGTACGCACGCATGGACACTATTTTAATTTCTTTGTAACATTAATGGAATTAAAAATTGATGATATATATATATATATATATTATAATTACAGTATAATATATATTTTATATAGGTCACATAATTTCATCAATTTAATTCTTTATACATTCCATGTATTTCATGAACGAGTCACATCACTTGAGGGTGCGATAGTCCACACTTCCTCAAATGAAATTATCACATTTTCACAACATACAAAGCATAAAGGAATGTATTAAACATTATAATTGAGAGGAAATAAATATAATATATATCATAAATAAATATAGTTCCATCATAATGGCCACCATGAGATGTGGTAGGAGATGACAGAACAATCATCGTTTCGTGAGGTAGTAATTCGCCATCCACAGAAACAATATGTTCTTTAACCATTAGATGGAGGTGTGTGTAATTGTAGCTAGAATACTTCTCATAAAAAATTATTATTATATTGAAGATACTAGTTTTGTTTAAAAAGAAAGGAATAAAATGATCTTAGGGGGTTGGAGAAGCAAAATAAAACAAAAGAATATTAGAGAAAGCATTACCTTTATATCGGGTAACTTTCTTTGGTTTGAACCAAAAGTGTTTCTTGAAGATATTTTGGCCTAAGGTAAGGCTTCTAGGATGAGGAGAGAGACGTGGAGAGATTAAATGATCAGAGTTTGGTCGAGCCAATGGCTTGAGGGGTTTGGGTAAGGAGGTAGAGGTGGGGGCCTTTTATAAGAGGGTGGAGGGGCACTCTTGAAAAGTAAAGAAATGTTACTTTATATTAAAATGAGTTTCGGATTTTAAAGATCCCACATTGATATATTTCAAGGAAAAGGTGGTAAGGGTTCGAAATATACCCATACAATAGGTTTTATACAAGTTTATGTCTTATATTTTACATTATCTTTTCATTTTATTTAAATCGTTCATTAATGAGATAATCACTGCATCGTCATGGTGTCATAAATAAATTAATTTATTTAATGTCTAAAAATTTAAAGAAAAAATACTATAATGTAGGAAATATTTTTAGCTTTCCAATTACTATTTATAATAGAAGAGATCATTTACACAGACAAAACTAAAATTGTTTTACTTGGGTGATACATACTTTGGTTATACATTCCTTTAAAAACATAAAATTAAAGTGTCACTATCACCCCAAAAGTGATTCCATGGGGTCTCAATGTTTGGCACAAGGCATCCCATGGTCGGACATGACACAACCAGTAGAATTAGTACACATGTTGGGGTCATTTTTTTTATTATTATGATATTATTTTATTACCCTTAACTACCCGATTACTAATTAATCATGATAATTAAAGATAATTACCGTCGTTACTATTCATAATGTCAAAAAAAGTGTATTAATTACATAATTTGGAACTTCTGATTCAAAATATGGAATCCATTTTATCAAATTAAACACAGAGAAATTGTAGTAATTAATTTAAAAGTAAACCCTGTTGTCAAAATAAAAGACGGGTTTTTAAGAGGTAAAATTTATCAAAAGATTGACTTGTTTTTACATCCAATTGAAAAGTGAAATTACTTCAAATGAACAAAATTGTATTAAGTGATAAAAACATAATTCAATTATACATTAAAAACAAATAAAATTACAATCTAAATATATAAATAAATTAGATGAAAAGGCAGTTTTGTATTAAAAAGCTATATTTTTCACTATTCATTAAAAAAAGACATTATCAGAAAAATACCAAAAATTAACCCTAAGCTATATTTAATATTAAAAATTCATAAATGATGTCCATTTTACCAAATTCAAAACATAAAAGTTTCAATAATAAATCATATAGTTAATTCCCGCTGTCAAAACAAATAGCGTGTTTTTAAGAAACAATATCTATCAAAAGATTGACACTTGTTTATGTCAATTTTCAAAGTGAAATTAATTCTAATGACAACCATTGAATTAAATGGTAAAAATATATTCTAATTACACATTAAAACAATTAAAAAAGATAATCTATCCATATAATTAAATTATATGAAAAAGCAGTTTTGAAGTAAAATGCAGTATTTTTCACTATTCATTAAAAAATGAACATTTGTCCGAAATATACCAAAAGTTTATCCAATGTAAATTTAAATATCCCAATTCTAAAAAATAAGTTTATTTTGACAAATAGAGCTTATAAAATTGTCAAAATTTGGATTTAAAAAAGGTTCGTCATCAAAAGGCTGTAAAACAATATTTTTAAAAATATTAGAGTATTTATTCTTAAAATTGGATTCATTTGCATTTTAAGCCTCTAAAATTTATTGGATAAATGTAATAATATTTAACAAACATATGTAATCATTTTTTAGTTAGTTCTGTTCATTCCTGCCATTACAACGGCTAGGCATTAACTATTTAAAATAATATTATTATATTATTAGTGTGCAACATAAGATTTCAAAGAAACTTGTTTTTGCGTATTGGGTATGCCATCGAGCATATCATGTCCTTTAAAGTAATATTAAAATTTTATTCCCAAATATTGATAAACATGAGAATTTAATATTATTTATTTACCTGGAATGTTACATCTTTCCCCGCTATTGGGAACTGCATCCTCGCAATTTTAAAATTGGTCTTGAAAACTTCATTGAAAGCCTCACATCGGAAAAAGAGTAAATTTAACTATCACTTTAAAAGAAAGAAATAGAATTACAAGGGTCACCCAAGTCAACCCATATTAGGATTCCATGTAGGAAAACATGGATATGTAAGAAAAAAAGAAAACGGTCATGTTCTGAGGGAGAGTGATAGAAAACATGTTTAGGAGAATGTTAACCACTAGAAAATCACAAACTTGTGATGAGTTAAAAGGTATTTGATTACCCAATTGGAAAAATTAACATAAAATTTTTTTGTTTTAAATTAATTTTCATCGAGGAATTTATTTATGTGATTAACTAAAACATAAGGAAACATACTTACTTATCATGTTGACTTTCAACTTTTGCTAGATTTTTTACACAAAATAGTATTTTCTCCAAAAGACGATTATTTAGGATAACTTGTTCACATTAAGAGCACTATAATCAACTTCTAGAGAATCACATAATCCACAAAAGAGAACTATATACTTCCAATGTCTTTAGACCAAAACCAAACCAAAATTGGTAGTATGAGATCAGATAATATCCAAAATGGATAATCCTTTATAGAAAGAAATATTACTCTTAATCTCCAAAACTTTTCAACCATTATCCAAAGTTCAACAAAGACAATTCAAAAAACAACTTCCAATAAAATTATTCAAATATAAACCAAACTATGATTGAACCCCAAATCTCCAAAGGATTTAATCACATAGTCTTCCAAGGTAAATCTTAACATTTATCTCAAAATAACATCAGTTACTCTTAAAGTATCATACTGAAAAGTAATTAACCTAATATCATATCCTCCATGATAGGTTAATAATTTCCATAGATAACCAAAAATTAACTTATTCTAGATTCATAAGATCATATAACTAAAAAGAATTAGTCAAACCAACCAGGGACTTCACGTAGTCCAGTGGTAGGCGATAAATACCAGTTGCACTTTGGTTGTGGGTTCCATTCTTGCAGCTTCGTCTGACGCGAAAGGTTGTCCCACGGTCTACGTGTTGTCCTTTTTCCAAAACAACATAATTCTTATAACATTACCAAAAAAAGATATTATATTCAAAAATAACCATAACATAATTTATCCTCAAGTTTATCTCATGCCTTTCATTTTTCCATCATAACATATAGTAACCCATAATTACCTCAAATGTAAGGATCATATAAACCCTAATGGATACCTTTATAATTATTACCTGAACTTCCACATCGAGTTGGTTCTCTCATACATGATGCATTAAAGAACTCACCAAGGTTCAAGTGGTTGATAATGACTCCTAATAGTTGGTTTAGAATAACTATGATATTTATCATTGAATACCCCATTTCATCCAGACTCTAAATCAGAGAACCACCATAGTTTCCTTCATACCCATTGTCACTTTGGTGCCTGCTAGATCCAGCCATTTACTAAAACAAAAAAGGTCAGTGTGAGTATATCAGTAAAATCATCATATAATAATGAAGAAGATAAACACTAAGATATACTTATCCAAGTTATCTCAAACTCATTATAACTTCCAAAAAAACAATGACTCCATATAATATACTAACCATTGTGGTAATAAAAAACTTTTCACTTATGCTTAAACAACACTCTAACCTCTAAAGATATCTAAACTGACCTCTGATACTAACTACAAAGACCCTGCCTTATAACATTGCATAATCATGAATTAAATGAATAATTCAAATATAGGATCTTTTTAATTTTAGAGTTTTATAGAATTATGACATAACTATTACATTTCAAAATATTACAAAGTAGACACTTCTACAATGTTTCCACAAAATAAAAACTCTAAAAACGAAACATTTCTGGTTCCATGTTTTAGATAGCATGTCTTTCCAGGATCCCATAATTGAACCTATTCATCTTTAAGACCTATGGAAAACATTTCAAAACCTTGGGATGAGTATAAAAATCCCAGTAAAGGATACACAATGAACGAAAACTGTTAGTTTTTCAAAACAACATGAAAACCATGAATAATTTATCAAATTAATACTTTTCACCTTTACGAAGTAGTAAATAATCTTCACTGAATAAAAGATCACCATTTATCCTTTGTAATCAAAATATTACCATAAACCCATATAAAGAACACATAACATATAATGGTAACTTGGGACATAAACATTCTTAAATGGAATAACCATACGGTAAACTTCCACACATATCACTAAATGGAATAGCCATACGGCCGACTTCCATACATATCAGTAAATGGAATAGCCATACGACCGACTTACATACCCAATGCATTGAAGGTTATAACGTAACCACACATCCTGGTATTCATGGAACCACCTGTCATATGGTTTATCACATAACCACCCGTCAAATGTCCAAGTACCATTATAAAATCATAAGACATAAAACAAATATAATGTAAAGAAAACATTCCCACATTTTGATCACAATATATCACTTAAATATATTGACATAACAAATCCATTATAAAAACCATTTTCAGTACCAAAATATATAAAAGAGTATATGGTATTTATTCCATTTTAAAAACATTATGGCTTGTTGAGGAAGCCAAAGACCAAATAATATTTGCGGCAACGGAAAGGTCGTTGTCACCGTGTACGTTAAAAAGAAACATACCTTTTGTCATTTAGTAAAACACTTCGTATATAAAAGATTCATTTTGAATAAAAGTAGAATTCAACGGTGTTTATATATAGTATAAATGTAAGTCTTTTATTAGAAAAAAATATACCTCAATTAAAGGAGATTGAGACAAAGTCCCTTACAAAGTCGGTATCCTTAGATTAAGGATAAATCAATTACATGATTATGTGTGACAAATATAAATGCACCCAATATAAGAGGATATTAAGTGTAAAACAATCAGAGGTCATCCACACATATTCATAGTATGAAATAATCAATAAATAGAGGTTTAACCCAAAGAATTGAAATTGAGTTAAGAAGTTCCCTTGCAAAAATTCGACAGTCTAACGACGTGACTTCAAAATTCAGAAAATTAGTTGATGAGCGAGAAAATGATATCTCATCACTAGGAAATAAAATTTAAATCAATAAGGATATATATGAACATATCCCAACATAATAATATGTAAATTAAAAGAGATAACAAAATAAGTCTTTTAAAAAAAGAGGGTGAAAGGTTACCTTACCGAATTGGGTAACTTCTAAAACAGACACCCCATGAAAGAAGGACTATACAAAATTGATGTAAATAACCATAATTGATATTATATTACACAAATAGTATAATAATGGGCAGTATATACACCACTCAAAGGAAATTGTGGAAAATGTAGCATAAATCTCACGGTAATAAAAGTGAGATGAAAAATCCCTTAAAAAAACTCGGCAGCCTAAAGCCGCCACTCAAAACATTCAAAAATGGATTGATGAGATAAAATCGGGACTCTAATCATATTAACATAAAATTTATATTAAGAGTAATATAAAATAACATCCCTAAAAATAAGAATGATGAGCTTAAAAGAAATGACAAAAAAGAGTGTACTTAAAAAGAAAGAGAGAGGTAGAATCCCTTACCTCAAGTCCGACTTGTCTTGTTCGTTTCATTATATTCCTAAATAATAAACTTTGGTAAATTTATAATTTCTTAATGACATCCTTTAAATATTATTATTCATTTCATATCACATATTATAATGTTTTAATAATTGGTTAATAATGTGAGTTCGTATCAGACGTTTTTGTCGATGTTCGGTACATGAGTTAAAATTGAACTTATTGGAAACGAATTTTCCATGTAGTTATAATTAAATCAACTCCAGAATAGTATTAATGATTTAAATATCATATATATCCAGGATATATTCATTTTATACTATTCCATAACATTTGGATATAAAAATAAATGAAATCCACCGTTCCAGGAGACGGTAGGTCGTACGTACGCATGAATGCTACTTTCATTTCTTTGGCACATTAATGGAATTAAAACTTGATGAGATATATATATATATATATATATATTATAATTAAATTATAATATATATTTTATATAGGTCACATAATATCATCAATTTATTTCTTTATACAGTCCATGGATTTCATGAACGAGTCACATCACTTGAGGGGGCGGTAGTCCACACTTCCTTAAATGAAATTATCGCATTTCCACAACATGTAAAGAATAAAGGTATGTATTAAACAGAAGTATAAAGAGGAAATAAATATAATATATACCATAAATAAATATATTTCTATCATAATGGCCACCATGTGTGGTGGTAGGAGAAGATAGAACAATCATCGTTTTGTGAGGCAGTAATTCGCCATCCACGGAAACAGTATGTTCTTTAACCCTTAGATGGAGGTGCGTGTAAGTGTAGCTCGAATAATTTTCAAAAAAAACATCCTAGTATATTAAAGATACTGGTATTTTTACAAAATAAAGGAATAAAAATATTTTAGGGTGTTGTAGAATCAAAATAATGCAAAAGAACGTTAGAGAAAGCATTACCTTTAAATCGGGTAACTCCATTTGGTTTGAACCAAAAGGGTTTATTGAAGTTATTTCTGCCTAATGTAAGGCTTCTAGTATGAAGAGAGGGATGTGGATATATAAAATGATCAGAGTTCGGCCGAGCTAATGGCTTGAGGGGTGTGGGTACGGAGGTAGAGGTGGGGGCCTTTTATAAGAGGGAGGAGGGGCACTCTTGGAAAGTAAAGAAATGTTACTTTATATTAAAATGAGTTTCGAATTTTAAAGGTCCCACATTGATTTATTTCGAGGATAAGGTGTTAAGGGTTCGAAATATACTCATAAAATACGTTTTAGACAAGTTTAAGTCTTATAATTTACATTATCTTTACATTTTATTTAATTCTTTCATTAATGAGATAATCCCTACATCATCATGGTGTCATAAATAAATTAATTTATTTAATGTCTAAAAATTATAAAAAAAATACTATGATGTAGGAAATATTTTTAGCTTTCCAATTACTATTTATAGTCTAAGAGATCATTTACACAGACAAAACTAAAATTGTTGTACTTGGGTGATACATACTATGATTATACTTTCCTTTTAAAAACATAAAATTAAAAAGTGTCACTATCACCCTAACAGTGATTCCATGGGGTCCCAATGTTTGGCACAAGGAATCCCATGGTCGTCCATGACACAACCAGTAGCATTAGGATACATGTTGGGGTTATTTTTTATTATTATGATATTATTTTATTACCCTTAACTACCTGATTACAAATTAATCACGATAATTAAAGATAATTACTGTCGTTACTATTCATAATGTCAAAAAACAAAAGCATCTTAATTAAATAATATTGACCTTTTTATTCCAGATATGGAATCCATTTTATCAAATTAAAAACACAGAAATTGTAGTAATTAATTTAAAAGTAACTCCCGTTGTCAAAACAAAAGACGGGTTTTTAAGAAGTAAAATTTATCAAAATATTGAATTGTTTTTACATCCAATTGAAAAGTGAAATTACTTCCAATGAACAAAATTGTATTAAGTTATAAAAACATAATTCAATTATACTTTAAAAATAAATAAAATGAAAATCTAAATATATAAATAAATTGGATGAAAATGCAGTTTTGAATTAAAAAGTTGTATTTTTCACTATTCATTAAAAAAAGACATTATCAGAAAAATACCAAAAATTAACCCTAAGATATATTTGAAATTACAAATTCAGAAATGATTCACATTTTACCAAATTCAAATCATAGAAGTTTCATTAATAAATCATATAGTTAATTCCCGCTGTCAAAACAGATAACATGTTTTTAAGAAACAATATCTATCAAAAGATTGACACTTGTTTATGTGCATTTTCAAAGTGAAATTAATTCAAATGACCACCATTGAATTAAATGGTAAAAATAAATTCTAATTAAACTTTAAAAAAATTAAAAAATATAATATATCCATATAATTAAATTAGATGAAAAAGCAGTTTTGAAGTAAAATGCAATATTTTTCACTATTCATTAAGAAATGAACATTTGTTCGGAATATACAAAAAATTTATCCAATGTAAATTTCAATATCCCAATTATAAAAAATAGGTTTATTTTTACAAATAGATCTTATAAAATTGTCAAAAGTTGTATTTAAAAAAGGTTTGTCATTAAAAGGCGGTAAAACAATCTTTTTAAAAATATTAGAGTATTTATTCTTAAAATTGGATTCATTTGCATTTTAAGCCTCTAACATTTATTGGATAAATGTAAAAATATTTAACAAAAATATGTAATAATTTTTTAATTAGTTCTGTTCATTCCCGCCATTACAATGGCTAGGCATTAACTATTTAAAATAATATTATTATATTATTATTGTGCAACATATGATTTCAAAGAAACTCATTGTTGCATATTGGGTACGCCATCGAGCATAGCATTCCATTGAAAGTAATATTAACATTTTATTCACAAATATTGATAAACATGTGAATGTAATATTATTTATTTACCTGGGATGTTACAAATAATATAAATTATTAATAATTAAATTTATTTATTTAAAAATTAATGGATTGAATTTTAATAAAAATTTAATGTTTTTATATAGAATTTATAAATTTAATTTATAAACGTCATAAATTAAAAAAATACATAAAAGATATAAAAGTTTATTTATCAAAATTTATGAATTATTCTTAGTCACTAGATTTTAATTGTTAAAATTATAGTCACATTTGAGAAATTATTAAAACCATATAAACATGATATTTTCTAATTAATTAGAAAAATGTATGAATAATATAAAACTTTTGATTTTTTGATTTTTTTATTTTTCTCCATATAGTATTAAAAAATAAAATGTCATTTATTTCATATAATATCATATATTTGATGTAAATTCAATATAATAATCAATATGAAGGATTTAATATTATATATAAATATAAAGTGTCTATAAAATATCAACCCATGTACTATACATATGGTTACAAAAAACTTTAATGTGATTACAATTATTATTACTATATTAATTTCTCAAAAATTGTTTATCTCATATTTAAATGAGTAAATTATTCAGTTAATAATATGTTAACCTCTACATAAGTTTTAATTGGATTATTTGGTATTGTGATGAATGATTTAGTTTAAATGAGTTTAAAAACCTTCTATAGATTATCAAACATTTATCTAAGGAGTCAGATTCTAGATATAGTAACGGATTTGGTTTTAATATACCATGAATTCAGTAGGTATTAATCATTGATCATTAACAAAGTAAATAATTATTTAATATACATGTTAGATGTTATAATTATGATGTAATATAGAAAATTATTATCACACACTAACTTTTTCAATTTATTTTATTTTATTATTTTCTGTCCTGGTAATTTTTGCTGGGTTTTGGGTGAGCCAATGTTTAATTTTTTTTAGCTCTGTAGAAAAAACATGCATGTTTTGGGTTCAGTGTCATTAGGAAAATGTGCATGGCATGGTTCTGAGACAGTGTGGCCTGCACTGTTTTCAAAATAAATTAAAAACAGAAAGTTTTAATGAAATAATGATGAGTAATATAATGAAAATAAAATAAAAATAAGAAGTGTAATGAAAATTTGATGAATATTTTTGTAATGATATTATTATCCTTATTATTTTTAGTTTAGATTATTATTAATTTTATTATTAGTTTTACTTTTACTTTTATTTTTATTTTTATTTTATTTGGGTAAGGGTTTATTCCCAACCCGTCCCTCTCTTCCTCCCATGTCGAGCCCCCTCTTCTTCCCCCCCTCTGGTTTCACACTACAACACCACACTAGAACTTTTCTAGCCCGTCGCATCCCCTTCCTTCTTCGCCAGGCTTGCGGTTCTCTCCATCACCCTTAAGGTCTAGCCAGACGTGTTGTCACCCTGCCTCTTGCTCGGAATCTCATCACACTACCACCCGATTTCCCAGACACCTGCTGTGGCAGACCACATGCACCCTCCATGGCAAGACACCTGATACTCAAACCCACCGGTCTCCTCCCTCAGGTGCGACACGCCAGCCTCCTCCCCCTACCTCCCCTTTTTTTAATCACCCATCTCTCCAGCGATTTCATCCCCCCTTCTAGTGGATTCTTCATTCCTTTTTAGTAATCTTGGTTTTCTAGTGGGAATGGGGTTCAATTTTGGGGTTGAACTTAATGTTTTTTCTATAATAATTCTTTTTTAGGGTTCGCCTTTGGCTTGCTTGTGATGCGCATTAGGTGGGATTTGTGATTCACACAGGACTTGTGAAATTCTTCACCCGAGGTAGGTGGTTCCATGTTTAAGCATTTTTTGATGAATTAATTTTCTACATAAATTATTTTAAAATATATATTCATTAGTTTTTTTATAAAAATTTATTTTTTAATTTAAGTTGACACATATATGTGATATAGGTGTGTTTTATGTAAAAACACATGTCGAACAGTTTATCATCATTTATTAAACAATTGAAATTGTGTTCTAGTTTAGCATCAATTTATGTTGAGTTGTAAACGAATTTTGGGTTTAATTTTTAGTATTTTTAGTCATGCATCATATTCTGAACTTTTTTCTAATAAAATTTCTGGTGGTTTTTTTAACCATGGGAGTAGTATTTTAAAAATTATAGTTGATTTATTTTTCTTCAAGCGGTTCAAATAATATTTTTAATACAATGATTTTATTATGCAATTGTTTTTCTTAGAATGAGTTTTTCTTGTTGATGTAGGTGAACCCACGTACAATTATTTACTGGTGAAATAGCTTTTTAATTAATTTATTTTAGAACATTTTTTAATTAGTTTACATGATTCAAATGTTATTTTGATTGATTTGTTTTGGGAATTTTCTTTGTTAGTTGAGTGTTTATGGGATGTTAATCTTTTTTGTGGTGAAAACCTACATTGAGATTTTTATTAATTTTTTAGAAATAGTTCATTTAGATTGTTTGAATGTAAAAGATCTTTGTTGTGTGTTTTGGTGTGGCATCAAAATGTTTATTTTTCATAAAAGATGTTTTGAGTGCATTTTTGGTGTTTAATGTTGAGTGACACATGTTATAAATTGTTCAATAAACTTTCTTGATGACTGTATACTTGTAAATGTGTTTTAATTAAAATTTAAAGTGGTTTAATTGATGGTGTAAGAGGCAAAGATTATGTTCTAAAAAAAATTTTGTTTGTGATTAATTCAAAATAGATATTTTGATTGTGTTTTCTTGTGTAAATTCCAGTGATACTCTTTTAAAAAAATTTATGAAAATGTTCAAAGCATATATCAAATTATATCAATGGTGTAAACCTTTTTTGGAAAATGTTTTGGCATGTGTTATTTATCAAAATGACATTTGGGTGTGCAAATGGTGGATCTTTGTGTGTAGGTAACCTATTTGGCTTTTACGAATAAATGTGACATGTGGCGTGAACTTGGATTTTAAAAGTTGAATTGATGATGTAAATTGTATATTGCCATGCATTGTGTTTTCCATAGATTTTTTATGTGATGTTCACCCATTATGAACATGAATCTTGTTTGAGAAAAAAGAGGGAAGCCTAGTAGCTAGGAAGGTGGACTAGATGAGTGGGATAGTGAACCAAGGGTGGCTTTGGCCTTGTTTCACTTAGAATGATTTATGAATGAAACACAAACTAAACATATGAATGGATGGGGGTCATGGTTTCTAATCCATATTTTTTTAGGGCATGGTTCTAAACCACGTTGGCTGAGGGTCTTTATTTCTATGACACGTTTTCTAAGGGTCATGGTTTCTATTTCATGTTTCACCAAGACACGAAGATCTGTGGAGCCATTCTAGCCAACACCCACAAGGATTCTCCCCTATTGGGTGCTCCATGTTTACTTTATGCTCACCAGCATGACACTTTGGTTATCTGAAAAGTATGTGTGTGTGTTTTTTTGTTAATTTGTGTTGTTTTCATTAGGATTTTTTTTTCATTTAAAACATATTTCATTGAGAATTGTTTTATTTAATTAATGTTCAAGCATTTATCTATTTATTATTTATTTATTTAACTGGAAATTTTATTCATTATTAAATGGTTATATGTTGAATCTTCCCCAGATGGCATCCTAATGGGCTCTTGGATCACACCCTACATACACCTTTCAGTGTATGTAGCGCTTGTTCTTTGGGTATCCCATGTTGATGGATCGTGCTTAGTGATGGTGGTTCTGGTTGATGTTGGTCTTCATGTGAAAGTCAGTGTTGGTAGATGGGGGATGTGTCTTATCATGTTGGTTAGAGGTTGGTATTGATGTTTTGGTTTTCTATCATTGTTGTAGTTACCTTTGGGGTTTTTATTTGAATTATAGACCTTAAATATGATTATGGTTTAAAGTAATTTTTGGTTGTATATTTCCAGTGTTAGTTCATTTATTATGTTAGTGTTTTTTTGGTTTATTACTCCAGGTAAATCATTCCCATGTTTTGTTTTAGATACTTGGGAACTTGTTCTAGGACATGGGGATCGAGAATGCCCTTCTGGCCAAGTCGCGGACCGGTTCAGACACCAGGTCAGATGGCGACCCAACCTGGTTCGTGACCAAATGGTATTAGAGGTAGGTTTTCTTGCTTGGGACATGTTCTTTTAGAATAGATTCAATGTATACCAAAGTTAAGGGTGTCAGAACATGATGTTACAGCTACGAGCAAGGTGCATGGCCAACACACCTCATGTTGGGACTCATGTGACGAGGGTAAGTTGAGGTTTGTTTGAGTATTTGGTCTTTGAGGTTAATTTTTTCTAGGGGAAATGAAAAGAGTGTAGGTTAAATGGCCTTAGTGAGGTCGCAGGGTTTGGGAAGAAATGTGGAGTCATGGATGTTGTCCTATAAAACTCTCTATGGCAGTGGCGTGATGGGCATTTTCCTACCAACCATAAGTCTCAGTCACCCACCACCACTAGTTTCCTCTTGCATCATTCCTCATCTCTTTATTTTGGATTCATGGAAATCTGTTCTTTAAGTGAAAATTATTTTTCATTGAAAATGTTTTGAAATGAAGCAATTTAAAAATAATATGATTTGAGGATTGGAATGTGTGGATTTAATGTTTTGGTTTTGAAAAATTGAGTGGTTTGGTTTTGATTCTTGGTGTTCTCATGGGAAACCACATGCATGGGTATATATGCAAAGGTAAATGGTTAATGTTATGAGAAGATGAGTTCATGGATGGAAGTTAGGTGGGTGATGGTGTGGAATGAAAACATGGATGTGTCAGGCCCATAGAAAACCATTGATAATTGTAGAACCCACTATCTTCATTTATTTTTTTTAAAAAAATTGTTAATGGAATTTTTTTTCTTTAATAACCGGTGATTTTGTGGTACGTAATTGTATTTTAGAAAAGTTGTATGTGAGGAATTTTGATCTGAGAATACTTTTGGAATAATCTGTGTATTGTGTTTGAATTATTATTGGTAAGTTGGTGTGAAAGCATGTGGTTAGTGATTTATTTTTAAAAGTGATTTGGGAGGCCTTGCAATGGTTACCCCTAGATGTTCAGGGTTCTCTTGTGGTATGTCTTGGATATTGGAATAGTTTTATTGGGTCCATGGTATTATTTCATGACTATTGCATGCCCCCAAATAGCATTAACATGCGATTGAAGTGCGGCCACATGAAATTCTCCATTGGCCAGTCCTCTAGTTGGTTAAAGTAAGGATTCTCCCTTTTGAGTGATAGTTCTAAGTCTACCCCTTTCCCTGTTTTAGTAATGTAGAACCTCTCAAAGTGGGAAAATAGATTCAAGAAGATTTGAAGGGAATTTTAGTCTATTTGAGTTGTTTGAGTCATTAGGTTTGAATTTTTACACCGTTGTTTCTAAAGGCCCCCCATCAAGAAATGGTGAAAGTAATTCCAGCCGGGAAGGGTGAAGGCGGTTAAGAGTTATTAGTGTTTAGTAGTGTCTTGAAGGGATTTTTAGTAAATTCATAGGCCGCGAGGGTCAGATTTGGTGACATCTTTTGTTGTGACTTCTCTTTGAAGTACAAATTTCGATTTCATAGAACCCTTCAGGAGTCCCTATTTTCATAGGAGTGTGTCCTCTTAGGAAGTTTTAATTTTTTCTAATAAAATAGGAGTGTTAGTTGTGCATCTATCCTTCATAGTATTCTTGGTTAAGGTGATGAGGTGTTTCGTGTTTATTATCTAAAACCATGTACTTGTGGATGTGCTATGAATGAGTAGTTGGATGTAGTGGTGTGTTGTGTTTGTTGGTGTTTTCTTGAATGCAGTACGGTTGCTTGCAGCACTTGGAAAGAAGAAGCTCTGTTTGAGAGTCTTCAATTCCTAATTGTGAGGTAGGAGATGCTTCAATCATTAGGGATACAACCGTAGGATTCAGAGAGAACCAGGCACGTGGTCAGGAACCCCGAGAGTGTGTGGGACCTCGACATTATTTATATCATCATTATTGAAGGAGAAGGGAGTTAAATCATTTCATATAGTTGTTATATTCCAAATGACCCATTTGGGTGAATGAGGTTTCTTGTAGCTGTGAGAAGGCATGGTCATATCATGCCATAATGACTTGGGGGTTTCATACCACTAGGTGTAATTGCTTTTAGTGGTCCTTATGGGGTTTATCGGGTAAATCAGTCTCAAATTTGAATAGTGATCATATAGGGAGGAGGAGTTGTGGGTTTGTCTTGGGCTATAGTTTTGACGCACCTGTAGATGGTCCATACCCTCCCAGCCCCTTGTGGGGGGGGGGGTGTTTGGTCACTGTATGGAAATTTATAATTTTTTGCACCCTATAGAAGTTCTAATGCTAGAGAGACCCACAACGGGTCTCACTCTGATGTATTCGGAATGAATCGTGTTGGCCTTTTTCATGATGGTGGGGAGTCCGCTTGTGGCTCCTCGTGTTAGTTTTCTAGTCTCGTCTCAGGAATTGGTAGATTTTTTATGTTGGGTATCCCCTTCAGGCTTTCCTATGTTTTCCTTTAGTTCTATTCCTAGAGAAGACATGGAGGTAGGTAATCAGAGTGTTCCTTGGACATGGTTAGTCTTTCATGTTCATTCCATTCATACAACAATGATTTCATTCAATGGTTCTTAAGATTTTTTCTCTTGTGAAGTTGGTTTCTATGGGTGTGAGAGTTCTTTTCCTTAATCAATCAACTAAAGGTGTTTTATCTCTTTGGGGTGAGAAACACTTAGTGTAATGTCTTCTTACGGGTTACGTGAGGTTTTTATTAAAGTAACTTTCTCTTAGAAAGATACTTTTCCTCATTTAACTTAATTTCATAGGTATTCTATTTGAATCTTATAAGGTATATCATTTTTACATTTGGTATCACCCTTAGATGTGGATTTTGTGGTATGGAAAGATTATTGGTGGGGAGAATGGTCACACCCTAACTTTTTCAATATATTTTATTTTATTATTTTATAGCCTGATAAATTTTTTGGGGTTTTGTTTGAGCCAATGTTTAAATATTTTGAGTCTTGTTGAGAAACAAGGATGTTTTGGGTTTAGCATCATCAGGCGCATGGGCAGGGCATGGTTTTGAGACCGCGCAGCCTGCTCGATTTTCAAAAGTAATTAAAAATAGAAAAGAATAATGATATAATTATGATTAATAAAATGAATAGAAAATAAAAATAGAATGTGTAATGATAAATTAATTAATTTTTTTAACGATAATAATAATATTATTATTATTTCGGAGTATTATTATTATTACTTCAATTTTTTTCTTTTGGTAAGGGTTTCTCTATAACCCCTACATTTATTCCTCCCCATCGATCCCCCTCTTCTTCCCCCATTTGGTTTCATGATGTAGCACCTCCTGTAACCATGCTGGTCTATTTCATCCCCTTATTCCTTCTATCGGCTCGTGGAACACTCCCTCACCCTTGACCCCCTACCCATCGTGTTGTCATCCTACCTCCAAGTCGGAATCCAGTCACACCATCGCCCGATCTCCCAGACACTTGCTATGCTAGATCACCGACATCATCCTCTGCCATCCAACGAACCACCTACACCCTCTTCAGTTATCCACAAAAACCTCGACCCCATCATCCTCCTCCCTCTAGTTCTATGCATGGGCCACCTCCCTTGACCACCCCTTGTGCGAACCAGATGGATCTCTGGTGAACGCACCCCCCTAGTAGAGTCTCCTTTCATTCATTCTTTTTGCTTTATTTTTGGTTGTCTAGTGGGTATGGGGTTTAATTTATGGTTGGATATTAAATTTTGTGGGATCAAATTCTTATTTAGGTTTCATTTGGGGTGCTCATTAGGTGCGATTAGTGATCCACACATGATTTGGAAAAATTTCACCCGAGGTAGGTGGTTTTGTGTTTAACCATTGTTTGATGAATTAATTATCTTATTAAATTAATTTAGTATATTTAATAATTAGTTTTTATTATGATATTATAGTTTTTAAATGATTTTGATATGTATATGTGATATAGGTATGTTTTATGTGAAAAATAATGTTGAACTATTTATGAGCACTTTATAAACTATGGATATTGTGTTATGCTTTAGCATAAATTTGTGTTTAGTCATAAAGGAATTTTGGTTGAATTTTTAGTTTTCTGAGTCATCCGGCAAATTCTGAAAGTTGTTTCATAAATTTTATTATGGTTTGTTCAAATATGGGTTTGTTCTTTCAAATTGTTCAGTTGATTTATTTTTTTGTGCAAGAGGTGAAAATAAGTTTTAAAAAATAAGGATTTTGTTATAATGTTTTTTCTTAAAATGATTTTTTCATGGGGAAGTAGGTGATCCCGTGTAAAATTATTAACTATTTAATTAGATTGTTAATTTAATAAATTTAGCATATTTTTTAACTTGTATAAATGGGACCAATGTGATTTTGACTATGTTTTGTTGGGAATTTTATTAGTTAGTAGAGTGTTTATGTGACAGTAATGTTTTTTGTTGTGAAAACAAACATTGAGGTATTTATCAGTGTTTTAAGCACTGTGCATTTAGTTTGTCTGATTGTGAATGAGCTGTTGTGTGTATTTTGGTGTGGCATCAATATGTTTTTTGTCATTAAAGATGTCTTGAATGCGTTTTTTGTGTTTAATGTCGAGTGAATCATTTTTGAATGTTTTTAATAAATTTTCATAGTGATTGTTTAATGGTAAAAATGTGTTCGTTAAAATTGCAAGTGGATTAATTGATGGTGTAAGAAATGCAGATTTTGTTATATAAAGATTTTTGTGTGTTCTTAATTCAAAATGGGGATTTTGAGTGTTCTTTCATGTGTAAAGCCTAGTGATACTCTTTTCGAATTGTTTTATGAAAAGTTTCAAAGGATTTATCAAATGATATAAATGGTGAGAAAATTGTTTGGGAAAGTTTTTTTTGTACGTAATATTTCAAAATGGAATTTGGGTGTTCAAATGGTTGTTCTTTGTGTGTAAGTAACATGTTTTTCTTTTATACCTAAATGTGACATGTGACGTGAACTTGGATTTTAAAAGTGGAATTGATGGTATAAATTGTATATTGTCATGTGTGGTGTTTTTCTTGTCTTTTTATGTGATTTTCATCCTTTATGAGCTTAAAACTTGTTTGAGAACAAAGTGGGAATCCTAGGTAGATAGAAATGTACACTAGACTAGTGGGATTATGATCTGAGGGTGGAGTTGGCCCTGTTTCACATAGAAGGATTGACGACTACAACACTAACTAAACATATGAGTGATAGGGGATTGTTGTTTCTAAGCCACGTTTTCCAAGGGTCATGGTTTGGAAAACACGTTTGCTGAGGGTCATGGTTTCTATGAAAATTTTACTAAGGGTCATGGTTTCTATGCCACGTTTTACTGAGAAACATTGATCTATGGACACTTACTAGCTAACACCCACAAGGATTCTCCCGTGCTCCATATTTACTTTACCCACATTGGCATGACACATTGGCTATATTAAAAGTAAGTGTATGTGTGTTCCTTAATTTATTTTGTTTTCATTATGATTTATTTCTTTTAAAACATCTATCATTGAAAATTGTTTCATTTAAATAATTTTCATGAATTTATTTATTTTCTTTAGTTTTTTAAAAGAATAATATATTTTTCATTAAATGGTTATGCATGGATTCTTCTCTCTGTGGAATCCTACTAGGATCTTTGCTCGCACCATGCATCCGCCTTTGGGTTTATGTAGAACACATTTTTTTTGTATATCCTAGGTTGAGGCATCTTGATTATTGTTGGTGGTTCTGGTTTTTGTTGGACTTCGCCTACAGATTAGTGTTGGTTGCTTGGGTATGTGGCTTCTTGTGTTGCTTGGAGGTTGGTATTGGAGTTTTAGTTTTCTATTTTTTGTTCCCCTTGGGTTTTTTATTTAATTTTATACTTCAAATCTAATTGCAGTATAAAGGTATGATTGGTTGTCTATTTCTAGTGTCAGTTCATTTCCTTGTTAGTGGTTTTATGTTTATTACTTTGGGTAAATCGTTCCCATGGTTTGTTTTTGATACCCATGGACCTTTTCCAGCCCGTGAGGAATGTGAATGCCCTTCGAGCCATGTTGCAGACCGGGTTGGGTGCTGGGTCAGATAGTGTCCTGACCTTGTTCATGATAATTATTTTGTAAAGTATCCTTGTTTTTAGGACACAACGTATTACTTATTGACTATAATAATAATCATTTAAATAATGGGGTTTTTACCTTATGAATTATATTAATTTTTATATGTATAGATGTAGTTACTTTTTCAATTTGGGTTACTATTTTATGTTATGGGTTGTGTAAATGGTAATACATCAATAAGATTCAAACAAACTGATTTTTTGTAAGGAATGTGATTTTACACTAATTAAATAAAATAATTCTAATTTTTAATCGTAATAAAATTAGATAAAATAATGATATTAAATTACCTTAAAAACACTCTATGTAAGATTCATTCCATATAAAACACATTAAAATACATCTATCATTTAACTAGAAATGTTCTATAAATATAGAGTTCCCATGGATTATCAATTAAAAATAATAGTAGAAATGGATTTCCATAATAGTTAGGTAACAAAATCGCAAAGAGATATATAGGATGCATATAACATGGATATCTGAAGTGTTGGGATACTATATAAATGGTGAATATTTTATCAATTTATTAGAAAAAGGAATTTAGTTTACCACTCATCCATTCATGAGTCATATAAGATATTATTGGAATAATTGTTGATCTAAATATATTGGTGTTAATAACACCAAATTGGACTCATTATTTAGTAAAAAATGGATCATTTCCCACTAATTAATATAATGACTTCAAAATGGGTCAACATTTTTTGGGATAACATTGAAATAAAGTGGTTTTAATTGATAACAAATCAAGCTACTTATTTGATAATTTTGTTCACAGATACCAACATCATTATAATCAAATATGACATTATACACATTAATTAAATGGAAAATATTAGTTTAAAAAATTCCTATGATTGGTAATTTATGAAAACATTTTATGTAAGTAGCATTTTAAAAGTTATAAAATATATTCCCTGGTAACATAAATGACGATATTATTTATCCAATAAACATAATATTATTTAATATATTAAATATTTATTTTGTGGTTTAAAAGATATTATATGTAATATGGACAAAGATACTTGTTTCAACACTCATATATTCAACATTATTGGATATATTAATGACATTGCGAGTCTGAATGATTGTTTTTGGCATTTTCTATCCATAAAAAAAATTTAATATAGGAAAATATTTTTTCATTGTGAATGTCTTTTATAAATGTTTAAACAACATTATTAATGATATGATAATTGATGTACAAGGGAAAGTAATGTTCATGATATGGTTTTGTATCGATTGTACAAGGAGGAGTAGTTCAAAATCTATGACGAAAGGTATAGTGGAATGTCTAATATATGAATCTACTAGTAGACATTCAAGTTCATTGAATCCAAGAGTTATCAAAAATGAGGATCAATTCTTCCATTTGATGGAACTGTCAAAGATAACTATATGTGATTATGAAACTCTTTTTGATACCAATGTTTGGTATTGGTGTTATAGAAATAAAGTCTATTATTTGAATGGTATTTTGTATATTTTATATACTATATAATTGTTATAAATATATAATCGTTCTAGAATAGGTAATAAATAAGAGATATTATACTTTATCCACAAATGATAGAGATAATGGTTAAAAAATCATGGAATAGAATGAAAAAGTAACGATTTATTTTCAAATATACCGCAATAAATTTTTTTTATAGTCATCTCATTTCTATTATTTCTTACAATAATCAGATTACTAGAAATGTAAAATTACAAAAAATATGTGAATAATACACATGGTATATGATTCATCATTTTCTATAAATTGTTTAGAGAATATGGTTTTGATAAATATTTTTATATATGAATATGGTGTTTGAGTATATGTTAATTAAAATATAAGATATTGATATTACATTAAAATTAGTAACATAAATTAATAAATAAAGTCCAATTTTCTCAGAATTTCTATAATCACATAGAATATGATATATGATTTTGAAGTTGATATCTTATTTTTTTAGATATTCATAATAAGAATAATAAGAGTTATTTTGAAATCAAATAAATGTTTTATTATTTTATCATGATATATTGTGAGGAATTTGTGTCCAAGGGGCTAGTAAGAGTTTTTTTGGACATATATATATTCAATGTTAACAAATAAAAGTTTATACAAGAAGAATTTCAAAGTTGGTCTATCATTATATCCCGAAATAGTTTTTGATCTATATTGTTAAAATATTAGTGTAAATATTATCAATATTTACCAATATATTCCAAGGAAAATATTTTGATTTAAAGGGTTCATAGGATGATGATGAACCCAAAAAAATTACGAGACAATAAAAAAATTATTACTATTGTAATTTGGTATATTAAGAAATTAAAAAGATTGAATACCTGTTCAAGGAGTTGACCATTAAAAATAAGATTATTAGGACACATAATTATTAAAAATATCATGATTTATTGATGTTATTCATTAAATATTTTAATTGGAGTACTACATTAGATGGTCACATAGATATGTGATAGGAATTACATATATATGTAATATTAAAAAAAACACTAAAAGTGTATCAACAGTAAGGATAGTCTAGAAATATATCATATTTGATAACACAAGATAGTTTATTATGTATGTTTTTGTAAATTACACTTAATATTTATTAATAATATAAATTTTATCATGTCATAGAGATTTCAATCATCGCTTTTTATTCATCCATGATACATACATATATATCTATATATATCATGATGTACAATGATAATTGACCTTTTAAATTATAACCATGATTTATCCATAACCAATGTCCATTATGAATTATTATAGGTTATATTGAAATTTTATGCCTAGTGTTTTTATGATTATAATTTTAAAATAAAAAATATCAGCATAAGGTATAAATGAGTATTAGAAGCTATATAACCCACAAAGTATAGCACATGGAGTGCCCTACACTCATAATTTTGTTTACATGGTGTTCATTGTTAATATATGGATTCAAAAATATAGTGACTAAATCATCATATGTGTATTATTATATGATCATTAACTTAACTATAAAAAAATACAACTGAAGGATCTGGTGGCCTAGTTTTGTTTTTGAAAACGTGATGCATAAAACATTAAATTTATACTTGAATATGGTATTTTTTTTTTAAATATCCATATTGAGCTCCTAAATCCTTTTTATCTCCTAAAATTACAATGCATTCCATTTAGATTATGTAAATAATAGGGGTGAGATGTAAGGACCCGTTAGGGAATACACATGATAATAAAGAATAAAATATTTATTTAAAGAGAAAAGATGATTCCATAAATATAATTTTCATGTACAATCATATGGGAGAAATAAAAAAATAACATTGAATCATAAGAAGATGGAAACATAGAAATGTGATATCAAAAGTAGGCATGAAATAAGAAAAATTTAAGGCTAACCACCAAAACAACGTCACATGTTGGATATAATATAATATTACATTAGTATTAAAACATAATCCCATGCATATTATCTTCTGAGACATACCATTACCCAATTAATTGGATTGATATAAGGGAACATCCATCATAACATATGCATGCATATGTTGACCACATAAAGGAATAA
The DNA here is from genome assembly GCA_963277665.1 of Viscum album. NCBI lineage: Eukaryota > Viridiplantae > Streptophyta > Magnoliopsida > Santalales > Viscaceae > Viscum > Viscum album. Next base: position 2,080,476,927 of record OY728126.1, read on the forward strand.
AATATAAGGAATAATCATATGAACTACCCATGGAATGTAATTTGTTACATAATCATACCTTGAAGCATATTCCAAGAATATTACGTAAATATTACAAATAGAAAAACTGATTTGATATTATGGAATTTAATATTTTAATAAATAAGAATTGTTTTAATATATATAGTTTCTTTTAAATAAAAGACATTAAATTCTATATATTTTGGAATAAAAATGACCTTTCAAAAGATAGATTAATGCCTAGGAAAAATAATTTTAAATAATGAATGAATAAATAAATTTTGATTGAAAGCCAATGATAAAACCTAATTATATTCCCTAAAACATTTCATATTTTAGGAAAATGTTAAATGGGAAAATAATTCAATAGTTTGTGTTACATTAAATGATTAAGGGATGAAATTACCCTTTTAACATGGTAAGATTTCAATGACATTATTGTGAAATGAACATAATTGATGCATACCCCCTTTAATGCATGGTATAATATTCTTGGTCTTGATGTAAGAGTCATATATAAAATATTTAGAGTAATTACAAAACATAAAACATAGGGAAAAAGTATTTTCAGCATAGAAAGGTCCTAACCTGATGAAAATATGGTATTTTAAAGATCTCCCTTAATTTTTTTTCAAAATAATTATGCAATATCACTTAACATCCTAAATAATAAAAAAAAAATCATTAATAAATTAATTTATAAAATATTACATTGATCTTTTATTTACAATACTTATGTTATGTTTATATAAAATCATTTCAATTATATATATTGTTTAGTAATATTGTTCCAAGAGATTTCATTTGTTTTTACGATAACCAGAAATCTTTATCATAATTATTAAAGTTCTTTTAAAAGGAGAATAAAAACTTTATAAACGAAATTAAAAGAAATTAATATAATTTGATAAATAGAAATGGTCCCAAATATCCATATTCATTCCAATATAGAGATTATTCATATAGAGAAATGTTATTGTTGTTCAATTTTTTCAAAAAGGCAGTTTTACCAACCATCACAATCAATTAAATTTTTATTTAACTACTACTTTCCATCATATTAAATAATTTTTAATATAATTATTATAATAATATTGATACATAATTATATTATTATAATTTTCCATTATGGTGGAAGAGTAAAACGATGTACCCTGTTTAAGGTGGTGGTGAGCCAACACTAAAATGAACCAATCTTTTGTTTTTTGAATGATAGAAGAATAAAAGAGGACAGATGATAGATATTCCATGAAAATAATAAATTTTATATTATTTATCATTATTGGGTCATTATTCCATTTTGGATCTATTTTTTCAGAGGTTGAGGTGGAAGAAAAATTAAATGGATCAATTGAGGTTATTACCTTCTCATTTAGATGTATACACTGAGGATTCCCTTTACGGAACCTTGTATTTGTCATTTTTTTATGACTTTGTATTCTAGTAATATTGGTTATATATGGGGAGGTAATTTTAAAATATATGGTAATTTAAAGAAGTTATAATATGTGAGGATAATGGGTGGCGAGTGGTAGAATTTTTATGGTGAGGAGATAGGTTTTCTTAATATATTATTGATGAGTTTATTATTTTGGATCATGAAGAAAAATGGTGATGAATCTTTTTACCATATATATGGAAATTGGTGGGTGTTTTTATTAATGGTCACTTAAATAATCCATGACTCATTTCTACATGTATTTTTATCATTTTTCCAATTATTTTTGGATGTATTTCTCTATTCAAAAAAATTAATCTATTTTAGGAAAATATAAAAAATTCCCTCTAAATAATTTTTAACCGCTAAATTCCTATTACAAAATCTAATTATATTACTAATTTTTATATTATGATATTTTTCTAATTAAAATCCTTATTTATTTGAAAAATGTACATTTTATTATTATTATCCAATTTATGACCATTTAAAAAATTAATTATTTTATGAAAAAATTATATTATCATTATAAGAAAACATAATATTATTTTATAATACCATTTTATGAACATAATTATTTTATCAAATATTATTATTTGGTTCTAAAAATTCAGCAAAAAAAATTAAATTTTAATGGAAAAGAAAAAATTATTTATCATTTTTAGAGAACTTATTAACATTAATAGTGTTATAAATATGTGGTATTTTAATTATATTATATACCTAAATTAAATCAGAAAATTTCATATGGGGATGATTTTATTCAAACAGTGAGGTTACAATTCCAAATTGACAGATTACAATTCCAATTGTCCTATTAGTAATCAAACAGTCATATTTTTATGGGTCACATGGGTTCATTCAATTTTAATTTCTCATGGTTATATATATTTTCATTTCAAAATTGATATATCATTACTAGTATTTTATTACCTTTCTATAGTGTATTTCATGAGTACTATTATTATGGGGGATGGAGCAGATTTAAATTTTTATATCATAGAAAGAATAATTTCTATATTTTAATATATTTATTTATTTTCAATTCATGTGGCCATATTTATTCTCTAAATATAAATATTAAATAAATATAATAATTAGTTGTTGTAAATATAATGTGTTTCTAGTGATTTATATAATAATTAATTACTAAATAAGTAACAATATTTGATCAAAATGAAAATTATATAGACAAAATTTACATCCACTAAACTATTCCTCCATAAGAAATTTCATCCTTCAAATTTTATGACATAGTATTATTAAAAATAGTTAGGTTATTTTAGATTCATTAGAACTAACAGTTCCCCGGTCTTCTCCTCATACTAACGGTTCACCCAATAATATTTAACTAGGTAAGTTATCAGGTTTTATAGAAAAGTATCATTATGGTAGAATATTTTCACCGAATTATATTCATATGAGAGATGATGATATAAATATAAATCCTTCAAATTGAGTACATGTGAGCAGTCTAGTATGTACTTTCTAAATTGGGTATGTGTTAAATTTAATGGACATGATGTAACGCCCCGACCCCAGTTACCTAGAGTCGGTGCATTATTACGTAACATTTCCATGAGATAAGAAATAATGTCCCGAATGACCGATTAGTTTAGTAGCCTTAGAAGTACTAGATACATTCATAAGTTTTACATTACATCATGAAACAAAATCTTCAACAAAATTTTGTCCTCTTTGAACACACTTACATCATTAGCTTATCCCTGTAGGTGAACCATTAAATACTTCTTCACATCCTGGGAAAAATAAAACATAGAAAGGGGTGTGCTTAGATGCTCAGTAAAGATAACAATATAGAAGAAACATTCATAAATAAGAATAAACATTTAAGGCAATGTATAAGACTACAACAAAATCCTTTTAAAATTAAACATCAGCATAATATGGAAAAGATAAAATCAAATAATTCCATTTACTTATTCATAGGATATTCTACTAGTCGAATAATCACATGAAATAACAATATACAATTTCATAAATATGGAATGCATAATACCAGACTTCATAACCACATAGTCAAGTCCATGTGCCAAGACTACAAATAATATTTTTCCAAGGTCTTGTGTGAATACACTAGTTTCTCTCATGAGACCTACAGATGCACCGAGGATCTATTTTAAGATCCACCCATCACATACTAAGTCCAAAGCATTCCTCATATGAAAAGGATTAAACATAACATAAACATTCATATTAAAACTAGCAGAAGAAATGTCAGTACTTTATCTACAAACCATGAATTAAATAAAAATAAAACATCCACATTCAATCATAACAAAAAACATTCAATATAATATGGATGATTTCTATCAAAATAAATCAACATCAAACAAGCTTAAAATCCTTCAAAAAGATGTTTACATAGATGAAATCATAACATTTTTTAGAGAAATATCTCCTTCTATTTTGAAAACATTTAAAAGTCATATAATTATAAAAGAAAATATTTATTTTGAAAATATTCTTATAAGATTGTATGGGAAGCTTCTACGATGTTATAATGGCGGAAAATAGTTTCACCCTCCGTATAAATTAAAAAAACATTCTTTCCTTAATTTTGTTGACAAGGTCATAAAGTACCTTGTTTGGAAAACAATGGAAAGATTCCATTAAAAAATTATATGTTAAATTAAGGGTATAAATGAATTTAATTCATTTTTTAGTAAATAGTAAAAATGTTTTTAAATACATTTTAAAGAAAACATGGATGTGGATGATATAGAGGTCTCAATAGATACCTACGTAAAAATAACCTTGGATAACAAAGAGATTGTGAATATAACACTTACCTTTTACGTTTCCTTTGTCTAGGGTACTTTAACCTCTTGTATAATAGTTAAATCATTGTTATTAAATTATACAAGAACAATATACATAAATTTGGTATCATATATATCTTATAATATTGCCTTTTTAATAATATTTTAGTAGTATCATCATTTTGGGTGTTAACTGGTTCATTTTCCTTTATATACTTGGTTACATAAGCCATTTTTGTTATGAATAGGATTTATATGATTCATATAAATAATGATATTATGTTCATAAAAATTATTTTTAATCATAAAATGAAAATTTTTCTTTAATGATTACGATGGAAAATGAATCTCATCGCATTCGTGGAGACGGTAATCCGTACGTACGCACGAGCGTAAATTTCATTATATTAATGGAGAAATCGTATGTGATTGGATGATATATTATATATAAAGAATCATTAACATGTTTTATAAATTATTTACTTCATTTAGACTCATTATTATACCCATCCAAAAAATGATGTGTTTGAATAACAAACTACACCACACTTTGGGAACGATAAGCTGTACGTACACACGTATGATGACTTTGTCATCTGTAGGATGGATAAAATAATGAATATGGTTATACCATATTTATAATAACATAAAATTATGTAGACGGAACTAGATTTATTATTTTGTTATGGGAAAAACAATGAAACAGAACATGGAATAAGAAAAGAACTTGAAAGAGTGTGGAGAAATTATTACCTCTAATTCGGGTGTTTCCTTTTGAGTTGAGAAAAAGGGATAATTAGGTTGGATTTCTGATCAAAGTAAGGACTCTAGGTTGAATTATGTGAAGTTTGGAGGATATTTGCGCAGGGTTTGGCCAAGCCAAATGGATTTGGAGGTGTGAAATTAAGAGAAGGGTAAGTGCCTTTTTATAAGAGAGTTGTGGGTCACTTTAGAAAAAACATATAATATTATTTTAAAATAAAATAATTTTCGGATTCTAATGGCTCCAAAATGGATTATTTCGAGTCTAAGGGGGGGATGGGTCGATAATATTTCATCCAATAGGTTTTATACATGTTTAGGTTATAATATTAACCTTATATTTTATATTTAACTCTTAGTTAAATAGTTTGACATTTTCCATGTCTCTTTGTATTTTTATATTATATGATTAATAAACATACTATAACAAGACAATAAAACCATATATGGTTAATTATTAATATATATAACCTTATCTATGTTATTTTGAAGATCCTTATATTTGTAGAATTATTATATCAATTAATAAAATAGTATTTGTTTTGAAAACTCAATTATGTCAATTTTGACACTATTTAGTATTTTATTTTTTTGAAAGCCATAAAAACATTATCACATAGAATGTAATTAATTTAAACTACTCTAATATGTCATGTTAACCTATAAAATTTTTGGAATTCATCAGAAGTCTCAATTTACCTTTATTTGTATATTTATAATATAAATTATTTTAATATTTCATTAATTAGGTAATTACGACATCATCATTGTGTCATAAATAAATTACATTATTTAATATCTAAAAATTATAAACAAATTTCCACTAGTTAGGAAATAGTTTTATATTTCTAATTAATATTTATAGACGAAATTATATTGTGCGTAACCCTATATTAAAAATGGTTTTGTTATTAAACATTGAATTTAACTCTTTTAACTCTTCTTTAAATAAAATAACAATAAATGTCCTAATCTAATCCCAGTAGACCAAATAGGATCATATTTTATTCCTAATTTTTTTTGTAGAATTATACTTATCCAAAAGAATTAGGACATGTGTTAGGGTAATTAGGATATCATTTTTACCTTTAATTACCCTATTTATTTTTAATTATGGTAAATAAAAGTCAAAAATTACCATTCACCAAAAATTATTTTCATCTTATTGAACCACATTTTTATTACTGATATTAATAGTGTTTCTCGTATTCTTGAAATTCAACTCATAGAAGTGGTAAAATTATGTTTTATGCAAACTGGAAAATGCTCATAGGAGGTGGGTAAAAGACGGTAAAAAGTTTGATAAAATTTTTATATATCTAAACATATTATAAAAAGACTCCAATGAATTACATTGAACTTCTATAGGTATTTTGTATATATTTTTACCTGAAATAAATTAAATTAAAATAAACAAATATTTAAATAAAAATTTGGCTTTAAACAATAACTTAGTGTTTTTCACTATTCATTAAAAATTGAATGTTTTCAGAAAAATACAAAAAAGTCACCCTAAGCTAATTTTGATATTCTGAATCCAAAAATGAATCCCTTTTTGAGAGATAAAATTTATAAAATTTGAAAAAGTGGGTATTACTTTTCATAACGGCTAGTTTGATTGGTTGTGGTGTGTTGGAACTCGTAGTTGCGTACAACACATGTTATTGTATTATTCAAAGGTAAACGTACCATGGAAGCTTGGGGTCTTACATTCTTCCCTCCTTAAATTAATTTCTTCCCCTAAATTTCTAGAATATTATTGCATAAAAAGATTTGGGTGGTTCTTTATCATAAGTTCCTCGGGTTCCCACATTGCCTCTTCTATCTTATGGTTTCTCCATTAAAATTTTACCAAACGAGTCATCCAGTTTCTCAGCACTTGTTCTCTTGAATCAAGAATCTTGACAGGCTCTTCACAATAAGAAAGATCTGGTTCCAGTTCAATTTCCTCATAGGTGAGTACATGTGTTGGGTCAGGCATATATTTACTCAATAGTGATATCTGGAACACATCATGAACTATAGAGTGACATGGCGGCATTGCTAAACTGTAAGCTACAACCCCAATTCGTTCTAGAATTTTGGAAGGCCCGATGTATCTAGGATGTAATTTACCCTTGTTACAAAATCATATAACTCCCTTCCATGGAGATACCTTCAATAAAACATGATCTCCTACCTGAAATTCCAAATCCTTCCTTTGGTTATCAGTATAGCTCTTCTGCCTACTTTGAGCTGCTTTGATGTGGGTTTAGATAACCTTCACATTTTCCATCGTTTCCTCAACAAGTTCTGGGCCTACGTGTTTTCATTCACCAACATCATCCCAACAAGTTGGTGTGTGACATATCTTTCCAATTAACGCTTCATATGGTGCCATCTGAATTAATGAATGGAAGCTATTGATATAGAAAATTTCTACCAGAGGTAAATATTGATCCCAAAAACCTTGAAAGTATTGTGAGAAAGATCTGGACATGCCTTCTAAGGTTTGAATAGTTGGTTATGATTGTCCATAAATTTGAGGGTGGTAGGCAGTGCTCAAACGAAGTTCAGTATCCAGGACATTCTGAAGACATTTCCAGAATCTTGGTGTAAAAAGGGGATCACAATCATAAACCATCAATAGAGGTACACCATGGGTTCTTATAACTTTATTAATATATAGTATTTATATACATTCATGTGGTAAATATTCTCTTATAGAAAGAAAATATGCTGACTTGGTATGAAAACCAATAATGACCCATATTGCATCATTCCTTCTAGGAGTCTTTGGTAGCCTCTGAAAATGTCATTCGTAATATTAACCATTTTCCACTCAGGTATAGAAAGAGGTTACATGAATCATCTAGGATGTTGCCTCCATCTTTCACTTGAAGAAAAACCATACATCTTGACACAAAATCAGAAATTTCTCACTTCATTTTGTCCCACCAAAAATGTTCCTTCAAATATATATTCATCTTGGTGCTCCAAGGGTCTATATAGAAATTGAAGCTATGAGCATCATCCTACAATTATATTTTTATATCAGGTATGTTAGGAACACAAAGTCTCTTTCCAAATTTCAAAATTCCATCTTCATATATAAATTCAATCAATCTCCGATCATTCACAGATTTAATCTTCTTTTGAAACTCCTCATCACCAGTTTGAGAACTCTTTATCCTTTCTAGTAAAGATGGGATGGAAACCATTTGAAAAAGTATTGATGTTTCACCTTCCATGGTTATTCCCATATCTATCTTTACTAGATAAATGAAAATAAGATGTCTTTCAACTCTCATTTTGTTCAAAACTCCATGATCCTTTCTACACAAAGCATCTTCCACCTTACTTTCCTTCCCCGAGAGGTAGTGTATAGTGCAATAATAATCCTTGAGTAGTTAAAGCTATCACCTTTGCCTCATGTTATGTTCATTTTGTGGGAAAATATATTTCAAACTCTTGTGACTAGTATAAATCTAACATTTTTTAACATAGAGATAGTGTCTCCATATTTTCATAGCAAAGATTACAACTGCTAACTCAAGGTCATGAGTAGGATAGCTTTGATCATGATTTTTTAGTTGCTGTGATGAAAAGTCAATAACTCTATCATTCTCCATAAATACATAACCAAGTCTATTCTTTGAAGTATAACTATAAATAACAAACCCATCATTCATCAATGGTAGATTCAATGTAGGATAATTGACTAATCCTCTCTTCAGTTCTTTGAAAAATTCATCACACACTATTGTTCAAAAAAATTTAACCCTTTTACATGTGAGCTTGGTTAATGGGTTTTCCAATCAGGCCTAATTCAGGAAGAAATGCTAATAATAACCTGCTAAAACAATAAAACTATGTAACTCAGTTATACTCATCAGTGCTGGCCATTCTTGGATTTCCTTTCACATATAAGGATCAACAGATATTCCATCCTTATAGACAATATTTACAAGAAAAGAAATCACTTGAATCTATAATTCACACTTTCTAAACATCCCATGTAATTCATTTCTTCTAAGAGACTTTAGGATAATGCGCAAGTGATTTTCATGATCTTCATATATTTTTGAGTATACCAAAATATCATCAATAAATACCACTATAAATTCATCAATATATTCCTTTAAAATCTATTCATTAGATCCAAGAAGATAGAGGGTTCCTTAGTCAATCCAAAAGGCATTACTGTCAACTCGTAATGCCTGTACCTAGTTTAAAATGCTATTTTTTGAATGTCTTCCTTCTTCACACACAACTGGTGATATCCAGATCGAAGTTCATTCTTTGAAAAATATTGGGATCCATGAAGTTGATTGAATAAATCATCAATTAGAGGCTGGGGATACATTTTCTTTATTGTTATATCATTTATCTCCCTTTAGTCAATGCACAACCTCATAGATCAATCGTTCTTCTTAAAAAAAATAGGGGCTCCCCGTGGAGAAACTCTAGGGTGAATAAATCCCTTATTACTCAATTCCTCTATTTTTTTATTTAGTTACACTAATTCCAGTATGGCCATTCAATAAGGGGTCTTCGATATATTCCTTGAACCTAGAATTAAATCGATGGAAAACTCAATTTACCATTTTGGAGGATGTCTAGGTAAATCCTCTAAAAACACATAAAAATATTCCTTCACAATAGTTACATACTATATTTGAACATTCCTTTCTTCACCCTTAGTTATTTAATTATCTTCCTCCCCAATAATTGAATTTAGTTAAGATAAAGGGGGTGGATATATATAAAAATCTGGTGGTGACGTTTCTACTCTAATGATAAGGTACTCTTTAACATTATCGAGAATTGTAACATCCTTATTATTATAATAAATTTTCACATCATGGTCTGAAATCCAATCCATACCAAGGATTATATCAAATTCAATCATGGGTATGACGATGAGATCATCAGATAAAGAATATTTATATGCCCTAATGGGAACTGATTCACAAAACATCCTTTCAATGATACTTCCCTTAAGAGTTTTGACTGAAAACTTCCTTGTTAAATCAAATCGGAAATATCTAATTTTCATAGAAAACATGGAATATATAAAACAATGGGATGATCCAGAATCAAATAAAGCATTGGATAAACATGAGGAAACCATTAAATTACCTGCCACCATGTCTTTTGGAGCTTCAACCTGAGCAGTAGTGATCTCATAAGCTTGGCCTTTCCCCCTTGGCCTTTTCTAGGGTAAGATTCCTTGGCTATTAGGTCATTCATTTTCATAATGCCCCTTTTCACTCTAATTGTGGCATTCTACATTGACAACCTTTTTCTTCCCCTTTTCATAACGATTATGGTGGCCTTTTTCAACACACTTGTAACAGACTCCCATTCTCTTCGGGCAAGTACCGAGGTGTTTCTTCCCATATTTAACACATTATGGATATTAATATTTTCCATTCTTCCCCTTATTTCCATTTCCAGAGTATTCCGTAGATCTCTTTTTCTCTTTCTTTGCTTTAAAGTCATAAAAAATAGATAATTCATTTTCGGTCTTGATAGCGCATGAGACAATATCTTCATACGATGAGAAGGATTGTGAGACTAATGTTCGACGGAGAAATGGTTTTAACCCATCAAATAATAGATGAATCTTACTCCTTGGGTTACTTATATAATCTACTGCATGCCTTTTTAACCTTGTAAAGATAGCCTCATACTTTTCTATATTCTCATCCTTCATTTTCCTTAGACTCAGAAATTGTCTTTCCATATTTGCTCGATGGTCACGAGGAAAGTATTTTTCTATAAAAATATCTTTAAACTCACTCCATTAAATTTTTTATACTTCTTCATATTCCTTTGTTTTTTGAATCAATGACTACCATAGATCTGTATCTCCTATGAGGCGATAAACTTCCATGACAACTTTTTCCCTTTCGCTACTCCCCAAAGTGTGAAATATTTTCTCTAAAGAACATATCCATTGCTCTACTACAAATGGATTTGTAGTCTCCTTGAATTTTGGTGGTTTTTGCCTCATGAATCGGTCTATCAATGATCCTCCACGCAGTGGATATGGGTGCTCTATATGGGTAAGTTTATTATTCATAACTTGTGTGAGTTTTCCTAGTATGGTGATAAGATAATCAGCACCAATTTCATCACCAGATCCACTATAATTATCTTTAGTAGGATGGAGATCCCTATAAGGATTACGTGAATTGATACAGTTTCCATTCCTTCCACTAGGTGTCATTTCTAAACAATGGTATACAATAGATTAGTTAATGAACTGTAATACATAATTTCGTACTTGTAAAACACTTAATATAAATTGTACAGTTTATGGATATAATCCATAACTATGAAAATGTTTTGTCTGAGGAAGTATATACTTATAAATCTTTCATAATGGTTTTTATAGAAAATGTGAACTATCCTAAGAATATCCCATAGGAGTGTCGCAGCCAAGTGTGCAACAAGGCCTGTTGTCGTGCACCAGTTCTCGTTCAAGTCCTACTCAATGTGTTGTTTTCGGGTTTTACCCCTTGGTAAATATGTGCCAGAGTAGCCTCTACCTGCTCATATCCATACAGGGATGTATTTCTTGGAAAAATCACAAAATATCTACAGTACCAAAATTCTAGGAAGTTATTCTATATTAATCCTCAACATCTATCATAGGTAGTGTTCTATAATAAGAGTTTTTCAAAATATAGTTTCTGAGGTTTGTACCAAACTTCCTGTAAAACCAACTGTAACACCCCAACCCCAGTTACCCAGAGTCGGTGCATTATTACATAACATTGGAATGATAAAAGTAATCTTTCCCTAAAATATAGATTAGTTTAGTATCTTTTAAAGTAACAGATACATTCATAAGTTTTACATTACATAATGAAATAAAAGCATCAATAAAATTTTGTCCCCTTTGAACACACTTATATCCATAGCCTATCCCTATAGTTCCACCAATAAATACTTCTTCATATCCTGGGAAAAATAAAACATATAATGGGGTTATCTCAGTTGAATAGTAAGGATAACAATATAGCTGAAACTTTCATAAATAAGAATAAACATTTAAGGCAATGTATAAGACTAAATCAAAAGCCTTTTAAACTTAAAATTCAGCATAATATGGAAAAGATAAAATCGAATAATTCCATTTACTTATCCACATGGGTATTATACTAGTCGAATAATCACATGCAATTTCAATATCCAATTTCATAATGATGGAATGTATAATGCCAGACATCATAACCACATAGTCAAGGGCCTGTGCCAAGACTACAAATAATATTTTTCCAAGGCCTTGTTCCAAGACACTAGTTCGTCTCACGAAACCTACCGATGCATCAGTGATCTATAGAGGGCTCCACCCATCACTTACTAAGTCCAATTCATTCCTCATATGAAAAGGTTTAAATATAACATAATCATTTGTATTAAAACCAGCATACGAAATGTCAACACTTTATCCATAAACCATGAATGGTATAAAAATAACACATCAATGCTCAAACAGATTATAAAACCTTCAGTACAATATGGAATATTTGTATCATAATAAATTAACTTCAAACAAGCTCAAAATCAATCAAAACGATGTTGACATAGATGAAATCAAATCTTTTTTTAGAGAAATATCTATTTCTATTTTGAAATCATTTAATAGTCATATAATTATAAAAGAAAACATTTTTTTAAAAATATTATTATAATCTTATATGGGATGCTTTGACGATGTCATAATAGTGGAAAATAGCCGCATCTTCCATATAAGATAGAAAAAACATTCTTACCATAATTTTGTTGAAAAGGTCATAAAGTACCATGTTTGGAAAATGTCGGAAAGATTCATTTCAAAAAATATAAGGTAAAATAATGGTATAAATGACCTTAAACTATTTTATATTATGTATTAAAAATGTTTTGAAATACATTTTGAAGAAAACACGGATGTGGATGATAAAGAGGTCTTAGTAGATACTTACGTAAAAACAACCTTGGATAATAAAAAGATTATGTAATTAACCCTTACCTTTTACTTTTCCTTGGTCGAGGGTACAATAACCTCTTATATAATATTTAAATAATTTTTATTAAATTATACAAGAAACATATACAAAAATATGATACCATATATGATCTTGTAATATTTCTTTGTTAATAATATTTTAGTAGTATCATCGTTTTGGGTGTTAAATGATTCATTTTCCTTTATATGCTTGGTTATGTAAGACATGTTTTTTATGAATAGGATGTATTTTATTCATGTGCAGAATTATATTATGTTCATAAAAATTATTTTGTATCATATATTGAAAATTACTCTTGAATGATTACGATGGGGAATGAATCTCATCATGTTCGTGGAGACGGTAATCCGTACGTAGGCATGAGAGAGAATATCATTATATTAATGGAGAAATAATATGTAATTGGATGGTATATCATATATAAATAATCATTAACATTTTATATTTATTATTTATATCAGTTATACTCATTATTATACCCATCCAAATAATGAAGTGTTGGAATAGAAAACTACACCACGACTTGGAGACGGTAAGTTGTACGTACACACGTATGGTGACTTTGTCATTTGTAGGATGGATAGAATAATGAATATGGTTGTACCATATTTTTAATAAAATAAAATTATGTATAAGGAAATGGACTTATTATTTTGGTTTGGAAACAACAAAGAAAGTGGAAGTGGAAGAACAAAATAACTTGAAAGAGGGTGGTGGAATTATTACCTCTACTACGGGTGTTTTATTTTGAGTTGATCAAAAGGGATCCTTAAGATGGATTTCTAAAAAAATTAAGGACTATTGATGGAATTTATGGATGTTGGGAGGATATTTGGGCAGGGTTTGGCAGATCTAAATGGCTTTGGAGGTGTGAAATTAAGAGAAGGTGAAGTTCCCTTTTATAAGAAAGGTGAGGGTCACTTTAGGAAAAGCTTGAAATATTATTTTATAATACAATAAGTTTCGGTTTCTAATGGCTCAAAAAACAATTATTTAAAGTATAAGGTGGTTATGGGTCTAAAACATCCCTACCAATAGGTTTTAGACAGGTTTATGTCATCATATTAACCTTTTCTTTTATATTTAACTCTTAGTTAAATAGTTTGACATTTACCATGTCTTTTTGTATTTTTATATTATATGGTTAATTAACATACAATAAAATGTCAATAGAACCCCATGTGGTTCATTATTATCATATATAACCTTATATAAGTCCTTTTTCCGTAATTAATATTTTTATGAATGTTATATCAATTAATAATATCAAATTTATTTTAAAAATTCAATTATGTCAATTTTGACACTATTTAATATTTGATTATTTTGAAATCCATAAATACTATATCACTTCAAATAAAATTTATTAAACCAACCATAACATATCATAGTAACCTATAAAATTAGTTTAATTCATCAAAATACTTAATTTACATTTATTGGGATATTTATAATATCAACTAATTTAATATTTTATTAATAAGGTATTTACTGTATCATCATTGTGTCATAAATAAGATAAATTTTTTAATGAATAAAAATTATAAATAAAATAAAATAATGTATTAAATATTTTTATATTTCTAATTAATATTCATAGTTGAATTTATATTGTTTGTAACCCTATATTAAAAATGGTTTTGTTATTAAACTTAGAATTTAATTCTTTTAACTCTTCTTTAAATAGAATAATAAGAAATGTCCAAATCTAATCCAAGTGGACCAAAGAGGATCATATTTTATATATAAGGTTGTTTTTGGTCTAATTATACTTATACAATAGTATTAGGACATATGTTAGGGTAATTATGATGTCATTTTGACCCTTAATCACCCTATTTACTTTTAACCGTGTTAAATAAAAGTCAAAAGTTACTATTCACCCAAAAAAATATTCTCATCTTATTGAACCAAATAATACTTACTAATATTAACTATGTCTTTTGGATTTTTGAAATTCAACACATAGAAGCGGTAAAATTATTTTTTATGCAAATTTTCAAATACACCTATGAGGTGGGTAAAAGATGGTAAAAAGTTCGATAAATTTTTTATATATCTAAACTTATTATAAAATGACACCAATGAATTAAATTGAACATATATAGGTATTATATATCTATTTTGACCAAAATTAAATTAAAATAAAATAAATACTTATTTAAATAAAAAGTCAGCCTTAAACAATAACTCGGTGTTTTTCACTATTCATCAAAAATTGAATGTTTTTAGAAAAATACCTAAAATTTACCCTAAGATAATTTGGATATTCCAAATCCAAAAATGAAGTCCATTTTGTGAGATATAATGTATAAAATTTCAAGAAGTGGGTATTACTATTCATAATAGCTAGTTTGATTGGTTGTGGTGTGTTTGAACTCGATGTTGCATACAACACAAGTTATTGAATTATTCAAAGGGAAACATACCATGGAAGATTGGGGTGTTACACTTGAGACATGATTGGTGTGAGTTCTAGTAAAAAAGAAACAACTCCAATGTGATCAAAAAGTTGAAAATGATTTATACACTTGGGACATAAAATTACCTTTATCCCAAATCTCATGACACACATTCAACTCGTCTCTTCCTCTGCGTCAAGGGAGAAGTCGCCGACCGCGGTGATCATCGCCAATGACAACGTGCCTTCCTACTTCATCTCCTTCGTTGAAGAATGCTACGTCTCCAAAGAAGGACATCGACTTGGCGGTCCCGGAATTCTCCATCCGCTTTCTCTTCCGCGACAAGGAAGGAGACGCCGACCATGGAGATCGACGCCAACAACAACGTTCTTCTTCTTCTTCCGATGTCGATGGAATCAATACCGTTCTTCCCCGACACCCGACTACCGCGACGTTCGACTTCCGCGACTTGACGATGTGCGACGTCAATTTCGAGGTAGGGGTTTTCGTATATAATCTTTATGTGAATTATACCCTCGTGCGTGGGTATATAACTGCAGGGTGTTCGTATAATTTATTTTGAATAAATTATACCCTCGTCAATGATTAAAAGCATGTGTTTAAATGTTTTCCATTTGACAAAACCTAACGCAGAGGGCGCGGGCCAAACAAACATGGCCCGACAACCCTCCGCAGCTTGTCTATTGATGTGCGGATTGACGACGATGATGGAATGGGACCACAACAATGATTTGAGGCCTTCACAGTAAAGTACGAGACCCAAGATGAACACCAGCACAGAAGGAATTGAAAACGGACCATTGGAGCAACTTCGGTGGCCCGCGGACATCACAGGCAGTGCCGGTGGCCGGACCCGGTGGAGCCCCGGCACGCCGCCAGGAGGAACCGCCGCGGCAGCAGGCGGCCAGATCCCGCGGCCGCGCGGGATCCGGGGAAGCAGGACGCGGTGCTCACCGCGTCCGCGGAGCCCAAAGGCCGCGAGTGACCGTGTCCCCCGCTTGGCTCACTGGCTAAGCCAGTGTGCAAACGGGCCGAGCCAGGCCGGGTTGCGTGGGCCGAGGTGGGTTGCGCCCGTCTGGGTCGGGTCGACCCGGTTCGGGCCAACCCAGGGGGGGTTGGCCGGGTCGGACCGGGCCAAGACCCCCCATTTTCGGATCATTTTCGGTCTTCTGCCCATATCATGGGCTAGGGACCTCCGATTGACGCACCGTCTATTGCGTAGGGATCCTTGGACCGATAAGGTCGTTTCAGTATATTACAATAAAGGTTTCAGAGAACTTTGGGTATGGTCGGGTTGTTTCGAACACGAAACCAACCGGGCCCTCGGAGCGGAAACGCCTATAACTTGACCTCCGGACGTCCGATTGACGTGTCGTCAACTTTGTAGGATTTCTATTAGTGAGACAGACCTTTTGTATTACTCCGATTGAGGTTTGGACGCAGTTGGAGTATGGCCGGGTTAGATTGTACCCGAAATCCAACCGGGCCCCTGGAACGGGAAAGTCGATAACTTTCAGACCGGATGTCCGTCTAACGAACCGTCCGCGGCGTTGGTGATCACGTTGAAAAATGGTCCCATTGAGTATAACCTATGTGAGTTTAGGGTACAGTTGAGATACGGCTGGGTTGGTTCGTACACGAAACCAACCAGGCCCCTGGGACGAAAAGGTTAATAACTCACAGATCGGGCGCCTGATTGACGCGCTGTCTGTTGCGTTGAGACCCCTATGACGAGGTTTTCCTTTGAGATACTTCTTCGTGGGACTTTTGATACTTGGAGTATCGACATGTAGCTCGTAGAGAGGACCCTCCTGGAGACGAGCATACGGAGTACGGAGACCGTGTAGCTGGCTGCGACCTGACGACTGCTTGACCGACTTGACTTGGAGTGAGTCGACTAGACCAGTGGACGGAGCACTACTATGTTTGGGTGAAGACCCATGGCGGATGGAGCACTAGTGTGTTTGGGTGCAGACCCGCGGTACTCAACAGAAGGAGTACCTCTACAGGCTATTGGGGGGGGGGGTGCACTACTATGTTTGGGTGGAAGACCCCGGCGGGAAGCACTACTGTGTTTGGGTGGCTGACCCATGGTACTCGATAGGAGGAGTACCTCAGTAGTATTAGGTTAGTGAGAAGTACCTCGGAGTCGTGACAAGATCACTGTACTCTTCAGAGACAGAGCTCTTCAGTAGTTACAGTTTCGATAATGAAAATCCTGGTTTGAGCTGAGTCTATGATCTTTGTGTTTACCTCATGTTTGAGATGGGTCACTTGATAAATTAGGTATGTGTATGGGAACATACCTAGGTAGTGGTTATCCATTGATTCCGTAACCATTGTGTTTCCTCAAGATTGGGTTGGGTTACTTGATAACTTGGGTATAAGTATGATCTTATACTTAAGTAAGGTTTATCTGTTGAGATCACTCTTTATGGTTATCCTTGTTGGATTTAGTGAGACCTTGAAGGTCTCGGGGTCCCTACTGAGTATCGTATGCTCAAACCTTCATGGGCTATGCCCACACCTCGTTGTGTTGGTTGCAGACGACGGGCAGTGCTGACAGAGGACGAGTGTTCGAGGATTGGATGGTACCTGGAGGTGGACCTCACGACGAGTCAGTATCCGGAGGTGGACTTCACGACGAGACGATACTCGGAGGAGGTAGACGGGTGAGAGAGTTGTGGAGGCTATCTGTACCTACCCTTTAGGTAGGATCCATGGTGGACGATCCATGAGTTGCACTATCTATACCTACCCTTTAGGTAGGATCCGAGGTGGACGGCCAAAGAACTGCTTTTATTCTTCCAGCTGTTTGCCTTTTCTATTGTAATTTCGTTCAGTTGTAGATGTACTTTTAAGTTGGGTTTGTATCCTGGCCCATTTACTTTTCAGAAATTTCTTTTTTTACTTAGTGTATTACTTCTTCTTGTACTATGTGGAGTTTTTTTTACTTTTATAAAGGCAATGCCTTCCCAGTTATCGGGATTTACGCCTTTGGTGCTAGTCGCCAGCCCCTGGCCTATGGAAGGCGGGCTTGGGATAGTCACGACACGGGCCCAGAGGATGGGTCATGACAAATTGGTATCAGAGGAGTCGGTTCTACCGCAGAACTTATAACTATGATATTTTCTTTCTGTGAAGCAATAGTGTTGAGAGTACCGAGTGTGGTTTTTAGTTCAGGGAGTCCAGTGTTGGTGCGGGTGGTCGACGTATCCATACACCAGGACCCTGACTACTAATTTCAAACTCAGTGCATGAAAACACTAATTGCGTGTGTGTTTTCAAATATTTCCCCCTTAAAACAGCTCAAACCAGGTCATCTCACCAGGTATAAATTATTTGACCGTGTCACGCCTGTTTCTTTCAGGATGCCTTATCACGGACGATCAGCTAGAACCCCAAGAGATATACGTACTGATAGCCTACAGAGCGATGAGGATTTAGTATTGGTCCCTCTTACAGTTGAGACACCATCAGTACTATCATACGTTGGGCCACTGATTCCACCAGCCCCAGTAGCAGGTGATGCACACTGCTTGAGAGTGCTGCACGAGTTCTAGCGCCAGAGGTCACCCAGGTTCTGGGGGAGAGGCGGACCCACAGGTGGCTGAGGATTTGCTGGAGGCTGTGGTGAGAGTCTTCATGATAGTGGGTACACCAGCGGACATCATGGTGATCTTTTCTGCCAGTCTCCTTCAGGCAGCAACAGGAAGATGGTGGAGCCAGATGCTCCAGTTTTTCGATGAGATGACCTTCACATGGGGAGACTTCGAGACCTTTTTCAGGGTGGAGTTTGTACCAGTGGCTCTACACCCGAGCGTGTTCAGGATCTTCTGCCTTTTCCACATGATTTTCCATCAGTAGCCAAGTCACTTGTAGGCAGTAGGAAGATGATGAAGAGGTCCAAGAGGACCAGACCAGCAGATGGGTGATCTCAGTTTATAGGATCGGTAGTGCGGGGCACCCAGGGTGGGGTCAGAGGCAGGCGTTCCCGAAACAGACAGTGTTTCTCCTGCGGTATGAAGGGTCACATGTCACGTGACTGTCCGACACCCCACACAGTTGATCCGCATGCATTGGAGGAGCCACCAAGATAGAAGCAGTGGCGGGTGCTTGAGCAACAGCTGAGCAGTGGACAAGGCAGTGGAGCTCTGGAAGCAGGTGGATAAGAGCAGAACTAGTGGATACTTTTCTGACCCTTATACTTCTAGTTCCTTGTTGCTGTTGTATTTGTGTCTTTGTAGTATGAGATGCAATAATAAAAAGACACTTATCTTTGTGATGTTTGCTTTCCTGTCCTTTGTTTGGTTGATACTGAGAGTTACCATTTAAAACTGTTGACTTGACCCTCACTTTCAAGATTTCTACTGGAGGGGACCCAGTGACCTCACACTGATGCCGACAGTGTGACTCGACCCTTGGAGGCGAGAGTGACAGTTGGATCTCTTGGTAGTAACTTTAGGGCCTTACGACGTCATCCATGGAATGAATGAATCATTCATGTCATCATTGACTGTATTAGGCAATGGGGGTGGTTCATCCAGGGGATGAGACCGAGTTTCTCTTTTCGGAAAAGGCAAAATATTATCAGCTCTTACAGATCGTACACAAAGAAGGTGTAGATCATCTAGGAGCGGATGAAGACTGCACAGTGCAGTAAGAAATAGGAAACTGGCACCAGTCTTAGAGACTCGGGCATGTTAAATGTTTCAAGAAGAGGAAGCATTAAGGAGAGATGAGACTGTGAAGCAACAGTCATGGAGTTAGAGATAGGAGAGCAGCTTGAGGTGGTTTACATTTCAACCTGCTACAACCACCCGCCTTAGTTTTCCCTGCCAAGATCAGGGAGCTGGAGGGCAGGGGAAGAGTGCGGCTGCATACGGTCAAGGAGTGTGACCCAATGGCTCTAAAAATTATTCAAGGGACAGTTTGTGTCCACTAATAGCTGTCGTAGTAACAGACGTTGATATGAATCATTCCTTCCTTCCACGAATCTTGTCCCAGAACTAGAGATTCCTGTAAACCGTAGACCTGACCCTCACGTCTGGAGATACCTTGGGAGGAGACTCGATAATCACACTTACGCCGACAGTGTGGTCTGACCCTCGAGGTGAGAGTTTTGGTTGGAATCTCTTGGTGACAGTGTCGAGGCCTTAGGACGTTGGTCTCGGTATGGATTGGATTTACAGTTCATGCTCAAATTGACTGTATTAGGCAAAAAGGTTGTGGTCAAACTACAACGTCGTGATGGGTTTTCCTTGGTCGGCGAAAAGGAAACCCCATGAAGCATGGGATAAACTCATGCATAGGAGGGTTTGTCCGATCACTCTTGGTTCGACCAACCATACCCTCGTGGCAGGAAGGGTTTTTTGTTTCATTTCTAATCATGAAATGGAGGCCTCTAGAGTTCGAGGATGGAGATGATGTCCTTATACGGGTCTCACCTCGACGAGGTTTACGGAGATGTGGCCGAGGCGACAAGTTATCTCCGAGGTTCAACGGACCTTTCTAGGTCCTCAGCAGGGAAGGCGAGGTGGTTTACCGCTTGACCCTTCCACCTCAATTGCACCAGGTGTATGATGTCATCCACGTATCTCACCTGAGGAGATACGTGCATGATCCTTCACACATCATCGACCTCATGAAGTAGGACATCGATGGCAGGGAAACATTCACGGAGGTTCCAGTGGGGATCGAGGATCGATAGGATCGGATCCTACATAGATGGTCAATTCCTTGGGTGCGCTTTCACTGGCAGTACAGGAACCTCCAGGTGAGCACATGGGAGCGGAAGGCTCAGATGCGTGCTCAGTACCAATTTTGTTTCCCAAGTTTGTGTTATAGCTTTACGGGGACGTAAAGCACTGAGGTGTGGGTAATGTAAAGACCCAGAAATTTCAAGGAAATTTTTTTCTTAATTTCTTTGGAATTTTATGAGTATGCGGTTTTTGACGGCACCTGATTCCGAGGCCCGGTGTGCCCGGAATTAATTTCCGAAGTTTAGCTCAGGTACGTTCAGTGAATGAACAAGTGGGTTTTTCTAACTTTTGAACCGGTGCTCGGAATCAAAATCTGAGGGCACCGATGAAACCATAACGTCGATAATTTCTTAAGAGGACATTTACCGAAGATGCGTTTTCTCGAAAGGAGTTGTTAAATTTTGTGGTTTAAATAAAAAGGGGAATAAAATTTGTGATACAATTTTATTTCTAGCCTAGTTAGTTTTAACCTATGTGTGGGAGTTGGGGAGAAAGCCACTAGTTACTAACTACCTAAGTGAGGTTGAATGTGAGGTGGGGCCCACATAAACCCCACCCCTTCACATTCCCCATAACTCCCAAACCCCCACATTAATTTGTAACTCACCCACTCTCCCTCATTAATGAAGTGAATTAATTGATTCTTTTAATTCAAATCTTTTTGAATTCATCTCTCCACATTTAATCTATGTGTTTTCACTTTATGAGTGATAACCCTTGGGTTTAGTGCCATAAAAATAATAGAGAGAAAACTCTATTATTTTGGGGGGCTTATTTTCTTGGTGGAGAGCTAAGGAGGAGGAGAGGAGGGAGAGCTTTCCTCCAACGACGAAGAACGTTCTCGACAAGGAACAGCCATCAACTCTTCTCTTCCTCCACATCAAGGGAGATGTCGCCGACCATAGTGATCATCGCCAATGACAACGTGCCTTCCTACTTCATCTCTTTCGTTGAAGAACGCTATGTCTCCGAAGAAGGACATTGACTTGGCGGTCCCGTAATTCTCTATCCACTTCCTCTTCCGCGACAAGGAAGGAGACGCCAACCATGGAGACCGATGCCAATAACAACGTTCTTCTTCTTCTTCCAACGTCGACGGAATGGATACCGTTCTTCCGTGACACCCGACTACTGCGACATTCGACTTCCGCGACTCGACGAAATGCGACGTCAATTTCGAGGTAAGGGGTTTTCTTATATAATCTTTATGTGAATTATAACCTCATGTGTGGGTATTTAATTGCAGGGTGTTCGTATAATTTAGTTTGAATAAATTATACCCTCATCAATGATTAAAAGCACGTGTTTAAATGTTTCCCATTTGATAACACCTAACGCAGAGGGCGCGGGCCAAACACACATGGCCCGACAACCCTCCGAAGCTTGTCTATTGATGTGCGGATTGACGGTGATGATGGAACTAGACCGAAACATTGATTTGAGGCCTTCACAGTAAAGTACGGGACCCGAGATGAACACCGGCGTAGACAGAATTGAAAATGGACCACCGGAGCAACTCCGGTGGCCCGCGGACATCACAGGTGGCGGTCGGCACCGGCTGGCCTCCCGAAGGCAGCGGCGCCCCGGCGCGCCGCCAGGAGGAACCGCGACGGCAGACGGACGGATCCCGCGGCAGCGCGGGATCCGGAGAAGCAGGACGCATCGCTCGCCGCGTTCGCGGAGTGCAAAGGCTGCGAGGGACCGTGTCCCCCGCTCGGCTCGCTGGCCGAGCTAGTGTGCCACCCAGCCGAGCCGCGCCCCACTGGGTCGGACCTGAACTCGGGTCGGGTCGACCTGGTCCGGGCTGACCCCGAGGGGGGGGGGGGGGTGTCGGATCGGGCGTAGACCCCCCATTTTCGGATCATTTCTGGTCTTTAGCCCATATCTTGGGCTACGAACCTCCGATAGATGCACCGTCAGTTGCGTGTCGATCCTTGGATCTATACGGTCGTTTCAGTATATTACACTCAAGGTTTTTGGAGAACATTGTGTATGGCCAGGTTGGTTCGAACACGAAACCAACCATGCCCTCAGAGCTGAAACGCCTATAACTTGAGCTCCGGACGTCCGATTGACGTGCTGTTGACTTTGTAGGATTCCTATTAGTGAGAAAGACCTTTTGGATTACTCCTCTTGAGGTTTGGATGTAGTTTGAGTATGGCCGAGTTGGATTGTACCTGAAATCCAACCGGTCCCCTCGAACAGGAATGTCGATAACTTTCAAACCGAACGTCCGTTTGACGAACCGTCAGCGGCGTTGGTGATCACTTTGAAGAATGGTCCCTTTGAGTATACCCTATGTGAGTTCAGTGTACAGTTGAGATACGGCCGGGTTGGTTCATACACGAAACCAACCGGGCCCCTGGGACGAAAAGGCTAATAACTCACAGACTGGCTGCCCGATTGACGCGCTGTCTGTTGCGTTGAGACCCATATGACGAGGCGGTCCTTTGAGATACTTCTTCATGGGACTTGTGATTCTTGGAGTATCTAACTGTAGCTCGTGGATCGGACCCTCCTGGAGACGAGCGTATGGAGTACAGAGACCGTGTAGCTGGCATAGACCTAACGACTACTTGACCGACTCGACTTGGAGTGAGTCGACTAGCCCAGTGGACGGACCACTACTATGTTTGGGTGTAGACCCATGGTGGATGGAGCACTACTGTGTTTGGATGTAGACCTGCAGTACTCAACATAAGGAGTACCTCTGCATGCTATTAGGGTGGTGCACTACTGTGTTTGGGTGGCAGAACCCGGCGGGAAGCACTACTGTGTTTGGGTGGCTGACCCGCAGTACTCGACAGGAGGAGTACCTCAGTATTCTTTGGTTAGTGAGCAGTACCTCGGAGTCATGACCGGATCACTGTACTCATCAGAGACAAAGCTCTTCAGCAGTTACAGTTTCGATAATGAAAATCCTAGTTTGAGCTGAGTCTATGACCTTTGTGTTTACCTCATGTTTGAGATGGGTCACTTGATAACTTAGGTATGTGTATGGGAAAATACCTAGGTAGTGGTTATCCGTTGATTCCATAACCTTTGTTTTTCCTCATGATTGAGTTGGGTTACTTGATAACTTAGGTATAAGTATGAGATTATACCTAAGTAAGGGTTATCTGTTGAGATCCTTCTTTGTGGTTATCTTTGTTGGATTTGATGAGACCTTGAGGGTCTCGGGATCCCTACCGAGTATCGTATACTCACCCCTGCACGACCTATGCCCGCACCTCATTGTGTTGGTTGCAGATTATGGGCACCACTGACCGAGGCCGAGAGTTCGAGGACTGGATGGTACCCGGAGGTGGACCTCACGACGAGTCAGTATCCAGAGGTGGACTTCACGACGAGACGATACTCAGAGGAGGTAGACGAGAGAGAGCGTTGTGGAGGCTATCTATACCTAACCTTCAGGTAGGATCCGTGGTGGACAATCCAGGAGCTGCACTATCTATACCTACCCTTCAGGTAGGATCCGAGGTGGATGGCCCAGGAGCTGCTTCTATTTTTCCAGATGTTTGTATTTTCTGTTGTACTTTCATTCAGTTGTAGCTGTACTTTTCAGTTGGGCTTGTATCCTAGCCCATTTAATTTTAATCACTTTCTTTTGTACTTAGTGTTTTACTTCCTCTTGTACTCTATGGAGTGTTGTTTACTTTTATAAAGGCAATGCCTTCCCAGTTATCAGGATTTACGCCTTTGGTGCTAGTCGCCAGCCCCTGGCCTATGGAAGGCGGGGTTGGGGTAGTCACGGAATGGGCCCTGAGTACGAGTCATGACACTTATGTTTTAATGTTAATATCCCTTATCATTTGGTTGGCAAGAGAAATGGGCCCTTGGATTGATCGACCCATCACAAAACCATGTTGCTCTATGGAGATCCACCGAGGGAGATAACTAGACAATATAGAATTAATCACATTAGTATGGAAATTGTATGGGAAGTTTCACATGCTCACTAGTCTGTACAACATGATAGAGGAGTGACTCCGATATTTAGTAATAGGATCCATGGTGGAAGAACAAGAAACCCTTGGCATGATACCTCTCATGAATAAGTCCCGAATCCATGCAATGATATCCGCCTTCACCACCACCCATGAGCCTCTATAGAAGGAACCCTGGAATCCATTAGGTCCCAAAGCACTGTCTACATGGGGGTTCATCATGACCATAAATATTTCCATTTCATTCTCTAAAGAACTCATCCTCTCATTTTACTGAGCACAGACACATTTGGGAATACCATCAAAGAACCCATTGTCTCTTATTAGGTACCATTTGGGAATACAAACATTTCGGCCAACCAATAGATCCTTGAAATAGGAGTGGGCCATACCTCTCACAACATCCTGGTCGTCCATGTAAGAGCCATCAACCAAAAGAATATTAATCTTGGTGGGTCTCTTTCTTTCATTAATGCATGCTTGAAAAAATGCAGTATTTCTATCCACTTCTCTGATCCATTTGATTCTTGAGGATTATCTGGCATACTTTTCTTGATCTAGAAGAAATTCAGAAATAGATTACTTTCTATTAGAAATGTAACGCCCCGACCCCAGTTACCCAGAGTCGGTGCATTATTACATAACATTGGCATGATCACAGGAAAGATCAAATCTCGAAAGAGTGATTGGTTTAGTAGCCTTGGAAACACTAGATATATTCATAAGTTTTACATTACATCATAAAATGAAAAACTACTACAACAACATAATGTTTCCACAGTCCACACTATAATCCCCTCATAAATCCCTGCAGGTCATTCATAACTTACTTCTTCACATCCTGGGAAAAATAAAACATAGAAAAGGGGTGAGCTCAAATGCCCAGTAAGGATAACAATATAGAGGAAACTTTCATAAATAAGAATAAACATTTAAGGCAATGCATTACTAAAACAAAAGCCTTTTAAACATTAACTTCAACATAGTATGGCAAAAGTAAAATGAAATAATGCCATTTACTTATTCACATGGATATTCTACTAATCGAATAATCACATGAAAAAATCAATAACCACTTTCATAATGTTGGAATGCATAATGCCAGACTATCATAACCACATAGCCAAGGCCTCGTGCCAAGACTACAAATAAGATTTTGTCAAGGCCTTGTGCCAAGACACTAGTTTGTCTCATGAGACCTACCGATGCATCGAGGAGCTATAGCGGGCTCCACCCGTCACTTATTAAGTCCAATGCATTCCCATATGAAAAGGTTTAAACATAACATAAACATTCGTATTAAAACTAGCATACGAAATGTCAATAATTTCACCATAAACTATGAATGGTATAAAAATAGCACATCCATAGTCAAACATATCACAAAACCTTCAATACAATATAGAAGTTTTGTATCATAATAAATCAACTTCAAATAATCTTAAAATCCATCAAAGGATGTTGACATAGATGAAATCAAAATTCTTTTTAAAGAAATATATCCTTTTATTTTGAAATCATTTAAGATCCATATAAAATAAAACATTTTCTTTGAAAATATTCTTATAATCTTGTAAGGGAAGCTTTGAAGATTTTATAACGGCGGAAAATAGCCGCACCCGCCGTATAAGTTAAAAAAAACATTCTTACCTTAATTCTGTCGAAAAGGTTAAAAAGGACATTGTTTTGAAAACGACCGAAAGATTCCTTTATAAACCACTTATAAAAGTCAAAAAGGGTATAAATGACTTTAACTCATATTCTAGTAAATAGTAAAAATGTTTTGAAATGCATTTTTAAGAAACATGGATGTGGATGATAAAGAGATCCCAGTAGATTATTACGTATAAACAACCTTGGATAATGAAGAGGTTGTAAAGTAAACCCTTACCAATTTGGTAACTTATGAAACATACAACCCATGAAAGAGGTATCATACAATGAATATGTCAATACACATAAATTAGAGTGTATTACACAAAGAATATAATTATGGGCAGTATATACACCACACAAAAGGTGATGGTGGCAATATGGCATGAATCTCACGGGAATAAGGAGTGAGATGAAAACCCCTTACCTTGTACTTTTCCTTGGTTGGGGTAGGTTAACCTCCTGTATAATGGTGAAATAATTGTTATTAAATTATACAAGAATCATATATATTAATATGATATCATATATGATCTTTTAACATTGATTTGTTAATAATATCTTAGAATTATCGTCGTTTCGGGTGTTAACTTACTTGTTTTCTTTTATATGTTTTGTTACGTAAGACATGTTTGTAAAGGATAGGTTGTATATTATTCATATACAGAATGATATCAAGTCCTTAAACATCATTTTTAAATCATCAAATGATAATTATACTTGAATGGATACGATGGAGAATGAATCTCATCGCGTTCATGGAGACGGTAGTCCGTACGTACGCACGAGCGACAATATCATTCTTTTGATATTAAAATAATATATAAATGGATGGTATATCATATATACAGAATCATTAACATTTTATATTTATTATTTACATGAGTTACACATCATTATTATACCCATCCAAATAATAATAAATTGAATAACAATTACACCACGACGTGGAGACGGTAAGCCGTTCGTACGCACGTATGGTGAAATGTTATTCAAAGGGAGGATAGAATACTGAATATGGTTGTACCATATTTATAATAACATCACAGTATATGTAAGATACTGGAGTTATTATTTTAGAATGGTAAGAACAAAGAAAGAGGAAGTGGAAGAAGAAAGGAACTTAGAAAAGGGTGGTGAAATCATTACCTCTTCTTCGGGTTCTTCCTTTTGATTTGATCAAAAGGGCTCCTTAGGTTGGCTTTATGATCAAACTAAGGCCTCTAGGTTGTAGTGAGGGATGTTGGGAGTGTATTTGGGCAGAGTTTGGTCGAACCAAAAGGCTTTGAAGGTGTGAAGAAATGAGAAGGAGGAGTGCCCTTTTATAAGAGGGGTGAGGGGCACCTTTGGAAAAGCTAGAAATATTAATTTATAATAAATTCATATTCGGTTTCTAATGGCTCAAAAGTTGATTATTAAAAGGTTAAGGTGGTGATAGGCCGAAAAACACTAAACCAATAGAATTTAGACTATTTTGGGTACTTATATTAACCTTATCTTTAAGTATTAACTCTAAGTTAATTAGTTTCACTTTTACAATGTCTCTTTGTATTTTTATATAATATGGTTAATAAACTTACTATATACATACAAGAGACCCCCAAGTGGTCCATTAATGATTAACCTATCATGATATAAGTCTCTTGGCCGAACCTTAGATTTTTAGGAATTTAATATCAATTAAGAATATAATATTTGTTTTAAGAACTCTTTTTTGTCAATTTTGACACTATTCAATAGTTGATTTTTTTGAAACTCATAACAGATTGATTACTTCGAACAAAGTCAATTAAATCAATACTAATATATCATATTATCCTAGAAAATTAGTTTAATTCATTAAAAGTTTCATATTATATTTATTTGGGTATTTATAATATCAATTATTTTAATTTTTCACTATTATAGTAATTACTGCATCATCATTGTGTCATAAATAAAATAAATTATTTAATGTCTAAAAATTATACATAAAATATCATTATGTATAAAATCTTCTTTGCTTTCTAATGAATATTTATAATCTAAAATCCAACATATATAACCCTATGTAACAATTGTTTTTCTAAAAGATATATGCTTGTGTCATTTTTGTATTCATTTTAACTTAATTAAAATAAAGTGTCATTATCACTTACAAGTGGATCCATGGGGTCCCAAAATAGACCCAAAGATTCCCATGGTCGACCATGTATCAAACAATAGGGTTAAGACACGTTTTAGGGTAATTTAGTATTATTATAATATTATTTTTTTAACCCTTATTTACCGGATTTACCCTTAACCATGGTAAATAAAATATTTACCGCAGTAATTATTCAAAATGTCTAAAAATAAAAGTTACCTATTTACACAATTTAAACATCCTGATTCCAAATATGGAATCCATTTTCCTAAATTCAAAACACAGAAGTGGCAGAAATTAATTTAAAATTAATTCCCGCTGTCAAAACAAAAAGCGTGTTTTTAAGAGATAATAACTATCAAAAGATTGACACTTGTTTATGTTCGGTTTAATTGTAAAATTATGTCCAATGACCAAAATTATATTAAATGGTAAAAATATATTTTAAATATACTTTAAAACCACTCAAATTCATAATTTATCACTATTAATTATTTTGATTAAAAAAGTTGTTTTTAATTAAAATTTAGTAATTTTCACTATTCATCAAAATATGAAAGTTATCCGAAATGTACCAAAATTTCACCTTAGGATAAATTCGATATTCCGAATCCAAAAATGAAGTCCATTTTCAAATATAAAATATATATAATTTCAAAAAGTAGGTATTACTATTCATAGCGGCTAGTTTGATTGGTTACGGTGTGTTAGAACTCGGTGTTGCGTACAACACACGCTAGCGTACCGTGGAAGCTTGGGATGTTTCATTTTAAATTTTTTATGTCCCCATTTAGTCAAAAAGTTTAAAATATAGTATCTAAAAAGGGTTCACTATTAAAATTTGGTAAAAGTGAAATACTGAAAATGAATTTTTTCTTACATTATGTCTAAGAAACTCATAATATGGATTCTAAAATTATAAGGATTATATAAAGTTTAAAATTTAGTTGACACTATTCATAACCTCTTTTGAACAGCTTGTTTGGTAAGTCATGGTGCGATTGAACTTGGTGTTGCGTGTAGTGAACGTTATTGAATTATTTTGAAGAAATAACACACTATAAAATCTTGGGGTGTTACATTCTCCCCTCCTTCAATAAATTGCGTCCTCGCAATTTGAAATTGTTCTTCGAAAATAAAAGGTTGAAAATAGAAAATATCTTTGTGGGAAAACCCACATCGGAAATTGGGTTACTAAAATTTAGTCTTAATATGAGGAAAAGAGAAATGAAAGGATCACCACCAAATTATGATCTCTATTAGGAGAACATTGGTGGCAATTATAGACATATAATTGGAGGAAAAACGTAAATATTTATAGGTAGTGATTGAGGTCATCAATCACAAACAAGTATAAAATTGAGGTCCTTAAACTCATCAATCTATGATGATTTGAAGTACCATCGTTCAAAAAAATATAGGGTATTGGGATAACACATTTTTGACGTTTCAAAATATCTTAGTTGAAATCCCACATCGAAAAAGGAATTAATGAGGCCTCTATTTAAAATAAATAGTCGAAAGTATGAAGATTACCGAAAATAACACATACTAGGGTTCCATGTAGGAAAATATGGATATGGAAGAAAAATCTAACCATCAATTATCTGATGGAGAGTGGTAGAGAACATGGCTATAAAAAGGCCAACAATCCCAAAGCCATAAATTAGTGAAGATTTAAGGTACCATCTAGGAAAACATTTTTGTTCAAAGTTGCTTTTCTTAATATTGAGGAATTTATTTATGAGATTGGCTAAGATCATAAGGAGATATACTTACTTTATAATTAGAGTTTTATCCATTAATAAATTTCTACCACAAACTCATCTTTCACTCTAAAAGATAATAGAATGTAAAAAAATTCTATTTACACTATTCGTATAGGGTTCCAAAATAAACGAATTTATAATTCATCTACATGATCTTTTAATAAAAAATACATTATTTAATCCAGGACATCTCATGGTCCAGTGGTAGGTGATACACCCTTGTCGCCCTTCGGTTGCGGGTTCAAGTCTCGCAGCCTTGCCGGACGCGACGGGTTGCCGCCCGACCTCCGGGTTGTCCTTTTATGGCAATCCAAAATAATCCAAACTAGAAATATCCAAAATACTTCTGTCCAAACTCACAGTCTAACTTTTATAAGGAAGGTAAACATAATATAGACCCTTTTTACCCCGTAATAGCATATGAATACCTTCATCATGTATTACCATATTCCTTATTGATTACATTCATGCTCCCTTATTCCATATAGAATGATGGATATACTTCATCAATCCAAAAATGTTTTAAACCCCAACAATGATGGAATATACAAATCATTAATCAGTTCCAAGGTAGTCAAGAATATCCAATATATTTTTTCCAAAATAATCATGTATTATTCGAAAATCACTACCTCGGTATCAGAACTATATTATGGTTTATCATTCTCTCAACCATATATTTTCCAAAAATTTATCCTGCTATTGAGTCACTTTTCTTTGTTCCACACAATCTCAAGTACTTAATGAAATAGTACTGCAGTACAATCCTTATATACTCCATAATTATTATAACAAGTACATTGTTGATACAACACTCAATTGACATAATCAACATAAGAACTCTAATCATTCCTCTTCATCTGTGGTAGTATCATAACTTGATTATTATCCAATAGCATCATTTGCGTCATAGTCTGATGACTGGGACATAGGTTCGTGTAGTGTCCAAACTCCTTGCAAATGAAGCATTGTACATTTGAAACCATTTTCTTACCCTTGCAGTCACGTAATTTGTGCCCTTTTCCTCTACACTTATAACAAACTCCCATTCCTTTCAGGCAAGTTCCAGGGTGTTTCTTTCCACAGTTACCACATATGGGAAAATTATTCTTTTCCCTCTTCCCTTTATCTATCTTTCTCTCTTCTATCCTTTTCTTCTCTTGCTTCCCTTCAAAGCCATAGGACTCAGTAAACTCTTTACTTATCTTATAAACACATGATATTATTTCTTCATATGATGATAATACATGGGAGACTATTTCTCTTATAAATTCTAGCTTAAGACCATGAAAGATATGATCCTTCCTTCTCTTTGGATCATGTGCATTTCTGGAGTTCTCATTCCTTCTACTAGGCGCCATTTCTAAACAATGGAATACACTAGATCAGTTTATGAATCAAAATACATAATCCCATACTTATAAAACACTTAACATAAATTGAACTATTTATGGATATAATCCATAATCATAAAAATGTTTTCTTTGAGGAAGTATATACTCATAAACCCTTTATAATGATTTGTAAAGAAAATGAGAGTTATCTTAAGCATATCCCCCGGGAGTGTCGTAACCAAGAGTGCAGCAAGGCCCGTTGTCGTGCACCAGTTCCCGTTCGAGTCTAGCTCAAATCGGTGTTTTCGGGTTTTACCCCTAGGTACATCTATGCCAGAGTTGCCTCTACCTGATCGTATCCAGACATGGATGTATTGCTCGGAAAAATCACAAAATCTCTACAATACCAAAATTCTAGGAAGTTCTTCTATACTAATCCTCAAAGTTCATCTTAGGTCTACGTGCTCTAATCAGAGTTTATCTAAATCTAGCTTCCAAGGTTTGTACTAAACTTCCTCTGATACCAACTGTAACGCCCCGACCCCAGTTACCCAGAGTCGGTGCATTATTACATAACATTGGCATGATCACAAGAAATATCAAATCTCGAAAGACCGATTGGTTTAGTAGCCTTGGAAACACAAGATATATTCATAAGTTTTACATTACATCATAAAATGAAAAACTACTACAACAACATAATGTTTCCACAGTCCACACTATAATCCCCTCATAAAATCCCTGCAGGTCATTCATAACTTACTTCTTCACATCCTGGGAAAAATAAAACATAGAAAAGGGGTGAGCTCAAATGCCCAGTAAGGATAACAATATAGCGGAAACTTTCATAAATAAGAATAAACATTTAAGGCAATGCATTACTAAAACAAAAGCCTTTTAAACTTTAACTTCAACATAGTATGGCAAAAGTAAAATGAAATAATGCCATTTACTTATTCACATGGATATTCTACTAATCGAATAATCACATGCAAAAATAAATAACCACTTTCATAATGTTGGAATGCATAATGCCAGACTATCATAACCACATAGCCAAGGCCTCGTGCCAAGACTACAAATAAGATTTTGTCAAGGCCTTGTGCCAAGACACTATTTTGTCTCATGAGACCTACCGATGCATCGAGGAGCTATAGCGGGCTCCACCCTTCACTTATTAAGTCCAATGCATTCCCATATGAAAAGGTTTAAACATAACATAAACATTCGTATTAAAACTAGCAGACGAAATGTCAATAATTTCACCATAAACTATGAATGGTATAAAAATAGCACATCCATAGTCAAACATATCACAAAACCTTCAATACCATATAGAAGTTTTGTATCATAATAAATCAACTTCAAATAATATTAAAATCCATCAAAGGATGTTGACATAGATGAAATCAAAATTCTTTTTAAAGAAATATCTCCTTTTATTTTGAAATCATTTAAGATCCATATAAAATAAAACATTTTCTTTGAAAATATTCTTATAATCTTGTAAGGGAAGCTTTGAAGATTTTGTAACGGCGGAAAATAGCCGCACCCGCCGTATAAGTTAAAAAAACATTCTTACCTTAATTCTGTCGAAAAGGTTAAAAAGGACCTTGTTTTGAAAACGACTGAAAGATTCCTTTATAAACCACTTATAAAAGTCAAAAAGGGTATAAATGACTTTAACTCATATTCTAGTAAATAGTAAAAATGTTTTGAAATGCATTTTTAAGAAACATGGATGTGGATGATAAAGAGATCCCAGTAGATTATTACGTATAAACAACCTTGGATAATGAAGAGGTTGTAAAGTAAACCCTTACCAATTTGGTAACTTATGAAACATACAACCCATGAAAGAGGTATCATACAATGAATATGTCAATACACATAAATTAGAGTGTATTACACAAAGAATATAATTATGGGAAGTATATACACCACACAAAAGGTGATGGTGGCAATATGGCATGAATCTCACGGGAATAAGGAGTGAGATGAAAACCCCTTACCTTGTACTTTTCCTTGGTTGGGGTAGGTTAACCTCCTGTATAATGGTGAAATAATTCTTATTAAATTATACAAGAATCATATATATTAATATGATATCATATATGATCTTTTAACATTGATTTGTTAATAATATCTTAGAATTATCGTCGTTTCGGGTGTTAACTTACTTGTTTTCTTTTATATGTTTTGTTACGTAAGACATGTTTGTAAAGGATAGGTTGTATATTATTCATATCCAGAATGATATCAAGTCCTTAAACATAATTTTTAAATCATCAAATGATAATTATACTTGAATGGATACGATGGAGAATGAATCTCATCGCGTTCGTGGAGATGGTAGTCCGTACGTACGCACGAGCGACAATATCATTCTTTTGATATTAAAATAATATATAAATGGATGGTATATCATATATACAGAATAATTAACATGTTATAATTATTATTTACATGAGTTACACATCATTATTATACCCATCCAAATAATAATAAATTGATTAACAATTACACCACGACGTGGAGACGGTAAGCCGTTCGTACGCACGTATGGTGACATGTTTTTCAAAGGGAGGATATAATACTGAATATGGTTGTACCATATTTATAATAACATCACAGTATATGTATGATACTGGAGTTATTATTTTAGAATGGTAAGAACAAAGAAAGAGGAAGTGGAAGAAGAAAGGAACTTAGAAAAGGGTGGTGAAATCATTACCTCTTCTTCGGGTTCTTCCTTTTGATTTGATCAAAAGGGCTCCTTAGGTTGGCTTTCTGATCAAACTAAGGCCTCTAGGATGTAGTGAGGGATGTTGGGAGAGTATTTGGGCAGAGTTTGGTCGAACCAAAAGGCTTTGAAGGTGTGAAGAAATGAGAAGGAGGAGTGCCCTTTTATAAGAGGGGTGAGGGGCACCTTTGGAAAAGCTAGAAATATTAATTTATAATAAATTCATATTCGGTTTCTAATGGCTCCAAAGTTGATTATTCAAAGGTTAAGGTGGGGATAGGTCGAAAACCACTCAACCAATAGAATTTAGACAGGTTTGGGTACTTATATTAACCTTATCTTTAAGTATTAACTCTAAGTTAATTAGTTTCACTTTTACAATGTCTCTTTGTATTTTTATATAATATGGTTAATAAACTTACTATATACATACAAAAGACCCCCAAGTGGTCCATTAATGATTAACCTATCATGATATAAGTCTCTTGGCCGAACCTTAGATTTTTAGGAATTTAATATCAATTAAGAATATAATATTTGTTTTAAGAACTCTTTTATGTCAATTTTGACACTATTCAATAGTTGATTTTTGTGAAACTCATAACAGATTGATTACTTAGAACAAAGTCAATTAAATCAATCTTAATATATCATATTATCCTAGAAAATTAGTTTAATTTATTAAAAGTTTCATATTATATTTATTTGGGTATTTATAATATCAATTATTTTAATTTTTCACTATTATAGTAATTACTGCATCATCATTGTGTCATAAATAAAATAAATTATTTAATGTCTAAAAATTATAAATAAAATATCATTATGTAGGAAATCGTTTTATCTTTCTAATGAATATTTATAATCTAAAATCCAACATATATAACCCTATTTAACAATTGTTTTTCTAAAAGATATATGCTTGTGTCATTGTTGTATTCATTTTAACTTAATTAAAATAAAGTGTCATTATCACTTACAAGTGGATCCATGGGGTCCCAAAATAGACCCAAAGATTCCCATGGTCGACCATGTATCAACCAATAGGGTTAAGACACGTTTTAGGGTAATTTAGTATTATTATAATATTATTTTTTAACCCTTATTTACCGGATTTACCCTTAACCATGGTAAATAAAATATTTACCGCAGTAATTATTCAAAATGTCTTAAAATAAAAGTTACCTATTTACAAAATTTGAACATCCTGATTCCAAATATGGAATCCATTTTCCTAAATTCAAAACACAGAAGTGGCAGAAATTAATTTAAAATTAATTCCCGCTGTCAAAACAAAAAGCGTGTTTTTAAGAGATAATAACTATCAAAAGATTGACACTTGTTTATGTTCGGTTTAATTGTAAAATTATGTCCAATGACCAAAATTATATTAAATGGTAAAAATATATTATAAATATACTTTAAAACCACTCAAATTCATAATTTATCACTATTAATTATTTTGATTAAAAAAGTTGTTTTTAATTAAAATTTAGTAATTTTCACTATTCATCAAAATATGAAAGTTATCCGAAATGTACCAAAATTTCACCTTAGGCTAAATTCAATATTCCGAATCCAAAAATGAAGTCCATTTTCAAATATAAAATATATATAATTTCAAAAAGTAGGTATTACTATTCATAGCGGCTAGTTTGATTGGTTACGGTGTGTTAGAACTCGGTGTTGCGTACAACACACGCTAGCGTACCGTGGAAGCTTGGGATGTTTCATTTTAAATTTTTGATGTCCCCATTTAGTCAAAAAGTTTAAAATATAGTATCTAAAAAGGGTTCACTATTAAAATTTGGTAAAAGTGAAATACTGAAAATGAATTTGTTCTTACATTATGTCTAAGAAACTCATAATATGGATTCTAAAATTATAATGATTATATAAAGTTTAAAATTTAGTTGACACTATTCATAACCTCTTTTGAACAGCTTGTTTGGTAAGTCCTGGTGCGATTGAACTTGGTGTTGCGTGTAGTGAAAGTTATTGAATTATTTTGAAGAAATAACACACTATAAAATCTTGGGGTGTTAC
Organism: Viscum album; assembly: GCA_963277665.1. NCBI lineage: Eukaryota > Viridiplantae > Streptophyta > Magnoliopsida > Santalales > Viscaceae > Viscum > Viscum album. The sequence goes on from OY728126.1 coordinate 2,080,513,715, forward strand.
AAGAAAGATCCTCAAAAGATTGGTCATCCCAACTTTCTTCCAACCTCACTTCAAGACTTTCAACTACTCAAAGGGATCCATCAATCTCACTATCAACCCTAGTGATATCTTTTCCCCATGAATAGAGACGAATCATAAGGCGTATAAGTTTATCATAAAATGAAATACAAGAGTTAACCTGTCTCGGAGAATTCCAAATATTACTAACTAGCTCCTGATAACCCGGTTTGGTCACCCACTATTGTAGAAAAAAACCTCTCTCGAAGGTCCTGACCATAAGAAATTAGAACCAAAAGGGGGGAATGGTCATAGATACCTTAGACCAAATGACCCACGTTTGAGGTAGAGATCTTAGAGATGTATTCCATGTTTTCCAAACATCAATCCATATGGATCCACGAATGTTGAGATCTCCTTCAGTTTTTGCACAAGGTAAAATCATCACCTTAGTATCCTAGATCAGACAAAACTTTCCGAGTCATGAACTGATTAAACTCTCTATCAGCGTTCCTCTGAAAAGGACCCCGGCCTTTCATTTCCTCTGGGGAGGAAACAATATTAAATACCCCTCCAACAAACCATGGAAAGTTTCCTATAATAAAATCATTTAAAACACTCCAGAGCTTGGTCCTTAGTAGAGGATCATAGCTCCCATAATGACAAGTCATGAGGAAGTAGCTAACTCCTGAGGTCACCTTGGTAGTATTAAATTTGTCCCCAGCTTGCACCCTATCCACAAGAAGTATTCTTATTCCAAAATAACCAAATGTGACTGTTATTGGGAGCATCATGCAGGGAGCCGTGAATTATGATCTTCCACATAAAATCCCAGATCCAAGTAGTTTTTTTTCTTGTGTTTAACAATGGCCACAACCACATCCTTATATTCTCTTATTTGAGAGGAAATGAGGTCAGTCATCACCTAGGAACTGAGTCCAAGGGCATTCCATATAAGGATTAGAATCATTGGAAGGAAAGTGCTCTAGAATTGGCCCCATAACTAATAGCCCGTTGGAAAGGGGAGAAGGATCTTTCCCTGAGTAACCTTGCCTGTGAACGAGTACAATCTCCCTCACTAGTAAACTTCCTCACACCAACCCGGAATATAGATCTTGTGGGTTAGGATTTCAACACACATTTGGTATTTTAACCAAGTAAGGGAGGATCCTCTAAGACAAGGGGGGACATAGATTTCCTTCCAACTACAGATCCTGACATATATCTTGGGGAAGGGGCTTAGGGAGAGCACAACATATAGGCTGAACTACAACAGATGCCACCACTAGAACCTCTGGGAAGGCTCTAAGAAAACCAGAGGACATGCGGGGAATTCAATATGTTAGAAGTAGAGGGTCTTGACCCATACAGACACGCCTCCAAGAGCATCATTTTCACGAAAAAAGAAATGGGGATGGGGGAAAGAGATAACTTACCCAATATAAATGAGAGCCCACCTTTCAGTACACTAGGGGATAAGGCCGAGCACATAGCCACATCACCTTCATGGATAGGTACTGAAGACAGCTCAAGCCCCTGGACAAGATAGGAAGTATCCAGAACTGGATCAACTGATAAATCCAAGGAATCCCTCTGAAGAACCTTTAATAGATAATCAAAACACTAAGCCCACAAACTGTCTTTGATCGGTGAAGACTTAGGAATCTGCCTCTCTAATCCTTGTTGTCGTCTATGAAAAACATGAATGGAGTGAAATTGTAGCTGTCAATGAGGTAAAAAACGTGGAAACACAGGGTAAAAGATATCATGATTCTAGCTGAGGCCATCTTGAACACAAAGAAAAATCATGCTAGGAGGGGGGGGGAGGTATCTAATTCCAGAAAAATGGAAACCATCTATATGTCTTCTCCATTGGATGTCCTAGCATAAGCGCAGAAGAAGCTACTGAGAGAATCCCTAGTAGCCCTAATAAACCCCCCATTCTGGAAAGGGATAAGAAGTCCCGGGAGATGGACCAAACTACAGGCAACAAACTCTCCTTGCCCCTATGAACATCCCAATACCCAAACAAAAGACTAAAACTCCAGTGCTAGAAAAAATGAGGGGCTTTACACCATGCATATAATAAATTAGCTCTCGAAGACATTATAAGGTAGAAAGTCTTCCTATGAATAATTGAGATCTGAACACCCGAGAGGAGGCCCCAAGAGAGAAAAAATCTTCTGAAAACCACTAAGGAGGGCTCCACCGAGCAGAAATGAGCCACGATCGTCCACTTTAAGCATGAATCCACTTCCACCAAAGCTGTGAGAGGAAATTACAAGGAGATTCCACCATTGACATGCAAAACCTTAATATCTGAGACACAGACATCTGGGAATCAAGGGCATTGTGGAGCACTGGATGGACCGCAAATCAAATCCTTGAATGATCCACGCCAAGGGGGCATAGGAGTATAGAAAACTCATTCACAGACCACTGGATCGAGGGGAACTAAGGAGGGGGAGCCTTCCAGCAAGTGAGTCGAGATGAGATCATCGAGTTGAAAATTTGAAATGAACGATGGCGTGAAAGGCGTGGTCTCATAGGCTAAAGAGGACACAATTTTCTTAATTTTGTTTCTATTTTAAATTCAGTGAGTATATAAATTATAATTATTAACAAATGGTTTCATGATTTAGGTTTTAAATAATTATATGGGAGCTTGAATCATCATGGTTTTAATGAGATCAATGTGGCATACACGTGTTGAAGATATATGTTACTATTTAATAATGTGGCATGGTGGGTTGAGAGATAGTACCAATTGATTTTTAATGAGAACACGTTAATTGAAAATGGACATGTGAGGGGAATTTTATTTCATGGATCAGTAATTTTATTCTACGATATTTTTTCAGAAATCAATTGGGTATTGGTGGGTGAGGTCATGGCATGTGGTGTACATAGTCCCTACACGAATATTCATTCATGACTACTTATAAAAGAGTTGTGCGGCTATAGAAAGTCTTCATTGATGAGTCACTCATGAAGTGAGATTACTAATAGTTGATGAAACAATTTGTTTTCGGGAGTCTTGGGTAAATAAATGAGTTTTCAAACAATCCTATAGTGAGAGGTGACATCATGGATATATCATAGTGTGTCAGAAAATGTGTTTGGTTCAACCCAAACAAAAGTTTCATGGGTTGTTGAATGTGTTGATAATGGATCAGAAGAGTAGAACAAATTAGTTTTTTTTATCCTTGAAGGTTACACTCAAGGAATAGTATAATTGAAACCAAATGGTGGGGTGTTCAATATTACATTTCTAAAAGTGTGACACTAGTTATGGCTTGATTTATAGAAAATTACATGGACGATGCTCATGTGAGAAAGGAATATGCCATATTTTTTGTTTTTTTTCATTTATGAAAGTGATATGGACAAGTAAAATCATTCATTTCAATTATTGATGCTAAATGGGACATCTCAGTTTGGTGGTTTTTGAGTGAAGCTGTGACATAGACACACTAATGGTAGGGGTTGACATATTTGTCATAGTGACACAACCATTATGTTGGAAGGGTCGTGGGCATGTATAACTAACCTTGGAGTGGTCATGGTGCATCCATATGTCAACTATCAAAAAATATATTCAATAATATATTTCTTATGAAAAGGAAAATATTGAAATTGTTGGAGATGGTGGATCATGTCATAGAAGTTTATTTACAATTAAGATGAATTAAACTTATCTGAGGGTTCATAGATCGGAGTTCTATCAGTGTGTGTGTGTATGGTCACTATGAGAGTGTTTGGATAGTTAATGATATAACCATGTAACCTCACCAAGATTCAGTTATGGATCTTATGTATACGTTTTAGTTATTTCATGATGCATTTGTGCATGAAGGTATCATAATCGGGTAGCATGGTAACACATTGATAGTTGGATTTGGGCGTATTCAATATGAGTTGACTAATGATTATCCAACATTCATCTTCATAACTAATTGGATTTTTTATGTTTAAAAAAATTAATCATGTAATTCTAGAGACGATGGATTAAATTTTGGAATCAAATCATTATTTTCAATGAAAATATGTTTTGTCCCTTGATTATGTATATACATCTATTATGTATCCATTCTCAGTAGGTTCTTGATGATGAGGGAAATATTAATGAATAACTAGTTTTTTCATGTATGTTTAGGTGTGGTAATATGGTGACTATGTCCTGTGTTTCATTGGAATAATGCTTGGAGTTTTAATATCAAAATATGATGTCAGTTGAACCAACATTTCCAAATTGATACAAACAATTTGATATTTATTATGGATAGCACCATAGTTTTGTTTGGTGCTTTGATGAAAAAATGGTCTTGTATCATGGTATATGGACTTCAAAATGTTCAGTATTAGTGTTTAAATTACTAAAATTGTATTTGGGTTAGTTTTTTGTAGGAAGAAACCATAAATTGGACGTTTTCCATTAACCCTTTTTCTAATATTAAGGAATAGAACAAGGTAATCTAGCTTTAATTAGTGACAAATGTGATATGGATGACATAGATGGTTGACCACCAAGACTTCTTATTTAAGATAAGGGATATGTTGTGTATTTTTTTAATTTATTGATTCTATATGTGAATTTTGTTTTCATGGAAAAGTATATCTTTTGAAGTACTGTACATGATAAATTTTGAACAAAACATTATGTTGAAGTTATGCTTGTTTGAGGCTCGAAAATCAATTTTCATTGATAAGGAATGAAGATTAGGATGTATTCAATTTCTCAAGAGGGTTTTTTTGGTTTGGGCGATGTGGATTTAGGAAATTTCACAAATCAACAAGCTATCTGGTGGCCACCACCTTTGCTATGGTGGATTTCTTAAATGGGGTAATTACAAAATTAATCCCCCCAATGGTTTAAAGGGGTAGATACCCTCTTCCCCCTTTGTTGGGTTCACATGACAAGAAATAGTCACCCCTATTTCATCCTACAACAACCCATGATATTAGAGGTTTTTTTGTTATTCTTCAAAAGTTATAGATATGTATTACAATATAATAGCCTCCACCCATCACATAGTTCCTCCTATCTAAATTTTCAATTATTTATTTGGGTATTTCGATTTTGATTCTATAATAAAATATGGAGGAATCATCCATCTATACTTGTATTTTGATTATTTTTAACACGAGACATCTTGAGAGAACTTTTCTATAATTTTTTCTGTTCTATTATGGTTTGAGTACTTTTGGAATATTCATGGGACAAAATTTAGGTTTTATTAAAAAATAACCTTTCTTTCTATATTTTCCCTTCGGTATTTTCCCATCATGTATTCAGGGTTATATATTGGGTAATTTATGAGTGTATAGTCATTCTATAATTATGGTGAGAGCTTAAGGTAGGGTTTTCATCACTTTTTTATTTTATATATTCATTTCCAATAAATTATAATCAGTTGAAGTTTATAATTAATTATTTTTGGGTCACGGTGTGACATAGGTACTTGATAGTTGATGTTATACTTGATGATCCTTATTTGTTGTCAAAACCCATTAAAAAATATTTGAATCATTAAAAAATGGATTTCAATAACTATAATTGAACCATATAATTTTTAATCTTCCACATGAATATGTCATATGGTCAAGTCATCCTTGCCTAGCATTGACATCAATTAAATTAAATGAATTAAAATTATTTTATAAACAGTTGACACATTTTATCATTATGGGATGTAGTTCCTAGTGTCACATAATTTTATTAAATGACCTCTGAAATTTTCTAACTATGTGTTTTTTAAATGGAACAATAATATTTTTAAAAGTAACTTGTTATGGGTTTGGAATGAACATGTGGAAATTGAATATTGACTTTATTTCTTTAAATGGGAATGAGAATAAATTTCATGATTTTTTGGGTAATTAGTATCGGTATATTGAATGTGTAATTTTCAATTTCATTCAAAATGGTATATTTAATCAGATTTTGTAAATGATATTTTGGATTGAAATTAAAAAAATGTTTTGTTGAATGGTTTGGGTATAGGTAAATAGAGTTGTTTTCTTAATATAAACATAAATATAACCCCATTTTATTACCTATTTGTTTATGTTGGTGTTAGAGATCATGATTTTTAATACTAGGGTGAACAAAATAATGAGGTGGATGTAGTTAAGATGGTTAAACATGAGGGTAACTTTTCCCCATGGGTGGGCATAGATGTGACTGGTAAACCCTAGGTGAACATGGTCCATAGGTGGATGCTCTAATGATTTTTAAACCTAAGGTTAGCATAGTATCTAGGGGAATCTTGATGTTATGCATATTCATAGGGTAGACATAGTCCTCAGGTTGATGTTAGGACTTTGGAAATAGGTATATTTTACCTATATGTGTGATGTTGTCTAGGAAAGGGTATATTACCCATGGTAGGAGATGGGTGGGAACATCCTATTTAAAAATTTTAGGTGAAAACATGATCTACTTTGAGAATATTTGTGCCATTCATAGGGAGAAATATGTGTTTGGTATTATATTTCATTAAATGTTTCTGTTGTTGTTTAGTAACCATTAGATTGATCACTAAAGATTGAAACCTGTAAAATCATGTTATATTTACGAAAATGATTGTTGGAGGCCAACTAATTTATACTAGCCCTTCTTCAGACTCTATGGAACATGGATACCCTATAAGACACCACTCCTATTTTTATCCATAGGTTCTTAGAATGGAATTTAATTGATTCATGTTGTTGGCCTCATAGGTTGGAGTTAGATGATGTGATCAAGAAAGACTCAGAACAATTGGAGGATATAATTTGAGCCCATATATTATTTTATGTCATTTAACATGACTTGTTAATGACCTACCCAAGCGGAATCCTACATGATATGACCGATCATTTAATATAGGAGCTACAAATGGTATTATTTTATTAGATCGTACCCTGTTGGGATTTTCATACATAAATATGTATCGAATTTATGTTATTTACTATTATGTAACATCCTTCCCCTACTCATCGCTTGATAGGTGATGAGTGTTATACTTGTCCTTAGGTTTTAACCCAAAGACACTGAAAGATAGAAATAAATTCCAAGGGCCTCATGAACATTTAGGGGATGATTTTCTCTTTGAATTATAAAACACCAGAACATTATAAAAACAATCAACCAAACCTTTATATGATAAATGAGTAAAAATTACAACAAAAAATATTACAAACTAATATAACATATTAGAGTATTAGTGAAACACAAATCACATACCCAAAATGTACCAAAATACACCAAACAAATGTCTCCCAAGATACATTATCCCAAAACAACCAACCCACTCCAATCCCTAACTCCACATGCCAGGCCCGTGGTATCATGAATAATTCCTAAAAACTATGTATATTCACTTTACATGTGCCTCTACATATAAAATCTAAAAATGCTCAACAATGAAAATGCAAGGGGTAATTATAATATCTATATTATTTCCCCAATGACTTCATATGTCATGCCACTAGGACCACAATAGTTAGCAAAAATTATATAAAACCGGTTTATGAAATTAAAATAGTTAATAAAAAAGTAATAAATGTTTTTTTCAAGAAAATCTTAAACCATCATCTAAAAAATTTCACATCTAAATTGCAATATTCTTTTCAATTTCCTCACACACAAAATATCCCCAACACACACATGTTTTGTGTTAATATCGATGGTAGAAAATTATTTTTATACTTTTTCAATAATTGATTATAGTACATCATGAATCTTATCAATCTTACTAAAAACACTCATAACTATTTATTCTAAAATCGTGCTCGATCATTGAAGTAAAAATATTTCATTATTTAAATATTTTCCTAAAAAACAAATTTAATTAATTAAAACCAAACCATAATTTAAAAATCATAATTTTAAAATTATATAAAAAGGGGGTTTTATATAAATAAATCATTATACCAGAATTTATAATAAAATACAAAAAAAATTATATCATGAATCAAATGAATATATGAAAATAACATCAAGATAATAATTCAATTAAATCAATGCCTACATGTTCTAATCGTGTGCATATATGAGAGTATCCAACAACTTCATAAATGATTTTGAAAATGAAAAATGAAAAATGAAACCTTAATATCAAAAAACAACCCTTGTTCTTTTCACATGGTATAATATGATATTATCATAAAATGATTCATGAAATATTGATCTATTAATAATGGACTAGATCAATGTTCTTGAGATATATTTAATAGCCATGAATTTATGAATAATGTGGAATAATTTTTAATTATCCATTAATCCAAACCACCTATGTACATTGATTCACCAACAAATTATCCAAAATTGAAGGGGATCATATCTCATACCTTGGGCGAAAATTGATTATATATTATGGTGGGATTATTTGAAAATGATGAAAAAAAGTCTTTAATCATATTAGATCCAATTTTTTTAGGGATCCAACTATAAGTTTCATGGTTAGGCAGCATGGTTTGGTATATTAAACACTAACCGTATGTTGATACTCTCTTAAGGCCACTAAAACCATGGTTGGAATGCATCGTAACAAAAATATTCCAAAACCCATAATTTTTCCCTTTGTGTTAATATGGGTGGTTTCTCTTAGTAATTTTCATATTTTTTCAAAACCACGTGGAATTTGTGATCATTATCAGCACCCACTTTAATCCATTGCACTATTTTTTTCCAGATGATGTATATTTGTTACAACCCGTTGACAAACTGTGCACCACCAAAAAATCCTAAGAACATGCTAAATCTACTCTTCACCCTGTAGACGCCGGAAAAGTCCGTTGTTCCCAAACAAAGCTTCGGATGCGGAAAGCGAGGTCGTATTTGGAGTCAGAAGCAGGTTTCGGAGGGCCCGGAGGCCTTGCACGGAATTTTGGAGACCCGCGCGCAATGTTTGAGTGCCGCGCACAAACCTCCCGGGATGCGCGCAATGCGCTGGGCCGGCGCGCAATTTTGCGCGCCCGCGGCCCGTGCGACTCCCTTGCGCGCCGGGCCCGATTCCGCGCCCGCGAAGAGAATTCCGCGCCCGCGAACCGGATTCCGCGCCCGGGGTTGCCTATACATATAAGGCGACCCCCGATGTTTTGAAGGTTGCCGGAATTCGAAAGGTCTCTCGTGCGCGCAATCCAACCCCTTCCGCGCGCAATGCCGATCTTCAGGTAACCGCCTTTCTTTCGCGCAAGAAAGCCCTGGGGTTCGCCTTCGCGCGTAATCCCTTTGGCTCCTTTCCTTTGAATAATTATTCACCCAAAGGCCTTCGCGCGCAAAAGAAGCCTCTTGCGCGCAATTGCCCCCGGGTGCGCGCAATTCGTCCCGATTGCGCGCACCCCCCCCCCCCCTTTTTCAAAGTGGCCATTCGTTAGAGAATGAGCCGTTTCCCCCGCGCGCTATCCGAAGCCCGGTGCGCTCAATCTCCATCTTCCGCGCGCAAAGCGCTGGCCCAATTGCGCGCCAGCCCGCCCATTTGCACGCCGAACCGCGGTATTGCGCGCCATGCTTCTCTTTTGCGCGCAACCCGCCGAGGTCGCCCCCTTTGACCCCCTGAGGGTACCCGCCTGCGTGGCACCCGATCATCTTCATCCCGGGTGCCCGCACCGTGCGTTGTCTTCCCGTGCGGCCCTCCAGGCTCGCGCGAAGTGACATGGACCCATCGGCGGCACCATCATCGTCCGCGCGACAAGACGTTAAACTGTCGAGCATCTACGTCCAAGCTGTACGACGCTAAACTGCCTAGCCTCCATCGTCCGTGCGACAAGACGTTAAACTGTCAAGCATCTACGTCCGCGCTGCAAGACGTTAAACTGCTGAGTACTTCGTCCAACATGACGTTAAACTGTACATCGTCCTCAACACAGGACGTTAAACTGTACTTCGTCTGGCAAGGCATTAAACCGTCCGCTTCGTCCCCAACACACGACGTTAAACTGTACTTCGTCCGGCAAGACGTTAAACTGTCCGCTTCGTCCTCAACACATGACGTTAAACTGTACTTCGTCCAGCAGGACGTTAAACCGTCCGCATCACCCGATCCCGTGCCCCGCACGCAGGGTCCTCCCGGTTTGGATGTGGCCCCCACCCGCTCGCCTCTGTAGGGATGTCGGGATTGGAGTGGCCTTCGCCCACGGGGGTAGAGTATTACAAACAGAACGAACTACGTGGACTTTGATCCCTATCTCCTAAAGAGGGTACGTAAGAAGCCTCCCCGAGGTTCAAGCCCACCACCTGGTCGTCCCGGTCGTATTCACGTCGGTTCGTCCATCAGTGGACCCCTCCTGGGTTCACACTCGCGTCGATTCACCTATGAATCTGCCCTTGTGGGAGACTGCACGTGTGTATCTCCATTGTGCTTCCCCACTGCCTTTTTCTCCTTCCAACATCCAGCATGACGTGAAACTGTGATCCACCCGTCTGTTCCATCCCCCTCTGTGCGAGGTGGTTCGGTTCAATCCTCCTCCCGGCAGCCTCGACCTCTTCGTGAGTCGGCTTGCCGACGTCCATCATGACGTTAAACTGTATGTCCGAACTACGCTGACTTTGATCCGCGCTAACGCGCGGTACGTAGGAAGCCCCTACGGGGTCCAAGATCTTCACTCCATCGTCCATCCTGATCCTTACCCGGGCCGCCACATCCCGGTGGGGTCATGCCACTTCATTCCACTCCACTTCACTCGGGAAGCCGCCCATGTGCTGGCCCCAGCGTCGGAGGTTCCCCGCAAGGGGTTCTGTCATCTGATCCACTACTCGTGTTGATCAGTCCGATGTCGTCCCCGCTGGACGTTAAACTCGTGGCATACCCCGTGTTAAACATGGGAAGCTGAGGAAAACCTCAGGTGACACAGTTCCCCGCACCCAGCGCGGGATGCCTCAGGCCATCACGCCTTCGAGAAGCCCTATTAGGGACGGAAGGCAGACATGCAGAGTCGCAGTGTTAAGACACGCCCCTGACACCCAGAGCCACCCGGTCTCCTCACCGCAGGTTGCTGCCCCGACCAGACCCCTTGGAGCGTCCGGGCGGAAGCAGCGTAATTAACCGGTGTCCATGAAGATATGGCGCCGGGAACGAGATTCACTAACATTCTTAAATCTATGAGGGAGACCCGGATTAGGCGACGAGTTCCGAGGAGACGTCCACGGAAGGAGGAGCCGACGTCCCATCATCCCGGTTTCGATCAAGGAGTAGACACCCCTGAACAAGGGACGAATGCCGCCCGCCTTGGGAAAGCGGGACTGCGGGGCCACAAGCCGCGCGCGCCCATCCCCTCGGGTCGACGGGTGCATGCGCGAACGCATCCTGGCGGAACAGCGCCGGAACAGAAACCCGGCGCACATCCGCACCGAAACAGAAAAATTAAATCCCCCCCTCGGAATCTGATCGGCGAGAGGTCGCAACGATCGGGTTCCGAGGGAGACGCCGGAATGCCGAAGTCCTGGGTGGCGCGGGACTGTGGCACTCAAAAAGGGGCGTCGGGCGCGAAATTCGCTGTCTCGGTCGCGCAAAGCGCTTTCCGCGCAGCGCGGACTCCCGGCCTTGCCTATAAATAGGGGCCCTGGGTCCCCCGCACCGTACACTGGCCTTCCGCGCGATAAGCATTCGAGCTCTCGTGCGCGAAATTGCCCTTTCTGGCGCGGAATTCACCCGTTCGTCGCGCAAACCTCTCCGGATTTCGGCCTGATTTTGCGTGAACACCCAGGGTTTTACGCGACGGACTTCCCGATTGCGCACCGTCCACTAGGATTGCGCGCCAACTCTCAAACTTCTCTACCAGCCTCGTCCGATTCCGCACGCTTCATCCCTTAACCCGCACGACTCCCGGAGCTTCTGAGATGGCCGTGAATCAAGGAAATGAGGGGGATGCCGCCACTCGCAGAGCTGAGATGGCGACGAACGAGGAGGTCTACGGAGCCAAGGAGATTGTTTCCAATAATCAATCCTTGTTCGACTTGCTGACACCGGCCCAGAAGACATATCCACTGTCGGAAAACCTGCCGCTATGGAACTTTGGCATCCTAGATGAGGTTCCGGTGCCAGGGTTCGAGGTTGATGCGCCACGGACCTGAGTGACTCGGGAGGACGAGCTTCCCCGCTATAACATCACCAACAATGGACATCCTGCCAGGGAGACCATACACTTAGATGTCTATGTCCTGAACCCGAGGATGCGAACCATCGCCGGGGGTGAGCCTACTGCGGAGAACTCTCCAGCCCTCTACTCGAGCACATATCGCCAGAGTGTCACCAACGACACCAAGGGCTGGCTGAAGGACTGGGACTTGCGGTCTGGGGGAAATTTCACCAGTGAGTGGGCCTGGGCATTCTGGGTACGCCACACTTGCGATCACTTCGCGGAGGAGCTGCGGTACATCGGCTTGTTTGAGGCGGTGTGGACGTTGCAGTTCCACTTCTACCAGCAGTCCGAGCTCGGGCCGGAGCTATTCACCCGTTGGTCCCCGGATAACAACACCTTCCATCTTCACCATGGAGAGGTCGTCATCGGTCTCTGGGACATCCACTGCATCGGAGGTATCCCGCTGGAGGGTTACCAGTACGATGAGTTCCTGCCTCCGAAGAACATCTGGGAAGACAGGTCACGGACTCCCATTCTGACATGGCATCTGCTTGACTTGGCTACGCAGCGGCTCCGGATCAAGGACTTCCACAAGGACATAGCCTACAAGGAGTGGTTCGGCCAGTTCTTGGAGCATGACCCGGCGGTCAAGATGCCAGGCAGGGGGAAGCGGTGCCCGACCGCGGCTCAGAGGAGCCGGAACGGGTCGTACTGGCGGGTCCTAGAGACGGGCGACTACCGCTCATGGGGGTACCGCGTCATCGAGGCCCGGGACCCAAATTTCCGGTACGCGGCGTTCCTGGCCGCCTTTCTGAGTGGGTGGATCCTGCCAGTGCGGGACGCGAGAATGGGTGTCCGCCCGGCGACACTGGCGATGGCGGGCGCCATGGCCGCCAACAAAAGGTATAACCTCGGGGTCCCGGTGCTGGGGAAGCTATATGCCATCCTGGGACGCATCTCGCGAGGGGGTCTCCATGAAGGATCTGTGGGCCCTTCCAATTCTTCCATGGCTGGGTGGCTGCTCACCTTGGTGGGTACACGTTTCCGAACGCCATCATTCCTCCGGGCAACGGCTTGCGACCCTCCCTTCTGAACATTGCGGGGGTCACTCCGATGAACCTAAATGAGGAGGGCGTGAGGATCCGGATTGGAAATCATACCAATTTCAACTTCAGTCCGTTCCCCACTCCCGTTGGCCAGATGATCGACAACGGGAAGGGTCCGCTGGAGCAGTACGAGTACTTCCTGAACATGCGGGGCGGGGTGCTCGTGGCTCGGATCGACGGGAAGGTGATCTGCGAGCCCTACGTGCCAACCCGGTTCGCCAGGCAGTTCGGGTGCCTTCAACGGATGCCGAAGAGGGTATTCACTGCTGTCCGGGAGGAGAAGAACCCTTGTGTCCTTCGCCAGATGTGGCTAATGTTCGCTGCCTTTGGCTCTTGCGACGTCATCACTCTCCCTCCTACCGGGGTCGACGCAGGCTTGACAATCGAGTACGCCAAACACTGGGCCATCGCGTACCCCGAGGGGCTTCTACGGAAGCCAGTTCAGCGGCTCGAGGTCACCCATGCGGAGACCAGGCGTCAAGGAAGGAGGAGAGGCGCCGCCACACGGGGGAGAACGGAGGTGCGCCAAGCAACGGAGCCGGCGCGGGCAGGGACTTCGGCGGCGGGCACATCGCAAGCTGCCGCCACGACTTCAGCACCCAGAGAGGGGGCACATGCGGTGGTCGGGGAGCGGCCCGGGAAGCAGGTAAGTCATCTGCTCGAACCCTCCCACGATGCAGTCTTCACGGCGCTGTGGTTGGCCTGGATGACCCTACGGCAGTCACTGGGGACCGACCCCATCTGGTGAAAGATACTCAGAGAAGGAATCCATCTGCCAGAGGTAGGGCGCCTCCAGATCGCCGACAGGGTGGATTTCAACCGGCAATATGCGTATCTGACGGCCATGGACGAGTACACGCGCCAACGTGGTCAGCGTGCGGAGCCATCCCTTCTGGTGAAGGTGATGCTCGGTCTAGAGCCCGCTCCAGAACAGATGCCGCCAGAGGAAGATGACAGTAGCAATGACTCCGAGGAAGAGGAGGAGACATGGGAGGATGAAGGCTCCGAGGGAAGGTCCCATCAGGGGAGCCTGCGGGAGAGCGGCGAGGTGGCCGACTCTGACAATTTTGATGTCACTGAGCTCCTCGAGGTCCGCTTCTATCCCTACACAACCTGCTTCATCCATTCTCTTATGCAGCTTCTAACCCATTTCTCCACCTTTCTCAGGAGCGCACGAATGTTGGTCAGGCGTCCTCAGCGGGAGTAGGAGAGGTGCCAGCAGGACAAGGCGGGGGCCAGACACCCATCATTGAATTGACAAGCGCGGAAGGGTCCCCTGCTGCAATTGTTCCTGCGGCGGCCGGGACAGCGGAAGATGACGCTCTAAACTCCCGTAAGTCTCCTTACTTTACTGCTGGTGCTTGCCATTGACGATCCGTGACTAAACACGGCATGCCCCGCGCAGTGATCTCAACACTGGAGGCTCGTCGGGCTGTCGAACCCGGGCCATCCACGAGTGGACCAGTGGCAGACCTGCCGCCTGCTCCGGAACAGACTTCCCAAACCGAGCCGGCCCCACCAACTGCTGATCAAGGGGCTGTGGACGCCGGCGGTGCTGACATCGGAGAGAGGTCGGGGGCTGACGAGGGTGTCAATGCCGCTGGGGCGAGAGAAGAAGGTCGCCCAGATGCTGGGGAACCTATCCCCCATGAGGACATCCCAGGGGTGGACCCTGCAGCAGACCTGCTGGCTGCCTTCCCTGCCTACCGGCCTGCCGACCCTGAGGAGATGGACGACTCGGACGTGGAGGCGGTCGAGGAGAGCCGGATAACGCGCCGCAGGGGGTGGAAGTGCATCCAGCGCTTCCTCAAGCGACCCTCATCGGAGTGGCTGGGGCGCATGGGATCGCTTCAAACCTGGCTGCGCTTCCTGTGTGCCGGGGGAGCTGATGCTCAACGCCTCCAACTGACGGTCCGTGATTTCATGGCCGAAAAGATGCGCGAGAGCCGCCGGCGTGCCGACGTCGCACAAAGTCGGGACATGTCGGAGAGCACGCGGGCGCTCCTCGTGGCGGAGCAAGAAGTCCGGCGCCTCGAAGGGCAGGCGGCAGAGAAGGAGGCCTTCGTCGCAGCGTGCACTGAGCTTGTGGAGCAACTAACGGCCCAGCTGATCGACGCCCAGGTATAGCTGACGGAGGCGGGCCAACAGATGGTCACACTTCAAGTCGAGCGGGAGCGTGCACAGGCCAGGATCGACGAACTACGTGCTGCGACCGCCGACGAAGAGAGGGCATGCAGAGAGCGAGAAGCAGCTCTGGAGGCCACCAGCCAAAGGGTAGCGGCGTTGGAAAGACTCATTCAGCACGCTAATCCCTAGGGGCTTTGTTTTTTCCACTCCCAGAACATTTGCTTCCACTACTCAATATTTCGATCCATTTGTATGAACCAACATATTTATCTGCATCTTTTGGCTTAACATGCTCAACCACAATTCATTGTCTCGCGGGAGCGTTAACCAAGCTTCAGGCATCCCTAATTGGGCCTGGATTTCTAAAGAAAAGAGGGAGGTCATTCCTAGGAAAGGAGACCTCAGACCTAATCAATGTATCATCCCCCCAACTTGTTCCAACACACGAGCGGGACAACGCTAGGGGCGTTGAGATTTTATCCGAACATAGGGAAATGAGAAAGGGTGAATCGCGTGTCCCGAATTCAGAAATCCACAACGGTCGGCCTTCCAGGAAATGCCCAAGACGGCAAGCGGACAATGGATCAATCGACCATACTACCGCAATAGATGGACCGAAGCTCATCATTCATATCGCAGGAGGCGGATCACATGTCATCATCAATGCCGCTTTGGGGGTTCCTTCAGGCACAAGGGTGGAAATCCAGATCAACAGGGCATGCGAAGCGTGGGGCGAAGTGATGATTTGTTCGGACAGAATCCAACGCTCCCAAAATTGCGCCACCGTGGGGAAAGCGTATTAGGAGGATGCACTAATCTGGCCGTGAATCACCCCGATTCTCAGACAGAACCTCTTTGACGAGGAAACTGTCGCTTCCCATCATTGCGATGGGGAATCCCGAGCTGAATCGGGGAAAATATCACAACTGCACCACTCTACCCGAAGCCAGGCCAGACGACCGACGACGAGGAGGGGCGGGACTTAGCGATCCCTGAGGCTGGACCCGAGTCGAGATGCCCGGGCGTTCCTACGTACTCCATCAAGCTGGAGATCAAGCCACACGTAGTTCTGAAAGTGCAGTTTAACGTCATGTAGGACGTAGAACCCCATTTGGGGAGATCTTAGTTTAAGGTCGTAGAGCTTGGACCATAGGGGCAGATCTTAGTTTAAATTCTTAGAGCTCGGACCATAGGGGAAGATCTTAGTTTAAAGTCTTAGAGCTCAGACCATAAGAACCTCAAAGTACGCCACATCGTG
Source organism: Viscum album (assembly GCA_963277665.1). NCBI lineage: Eukaryota > Viridiplantae > Streptophyta > Magnoliopsida > Santalales > Viscaceae > Viscum > Viscum album. Next base: position 2,080,530,269 of record OY728126.1, read on the forward strand.
GTCCTATCCCCTGGATATGCGAAGATGCACTGAGGGATAGCGTCAAGAGTGTCGAGGTTTCTCCTGGTCAGAATGGGAGGTGGAAAATGTAATGTGAATCATGCAGCCATTCACTCAAGGACTGGGGGCACCGGCGTAACGATATGGGAGTACTGCCGACCGTGGCGGAAAAGAAGCATCAATATCGTACTGACCGTTGATGGAATGAGGCAGCAAACGAGCATCAACCGCTCAAGCGCAGGATTCATATCGATTTGCTGCCCGAGGCCCTTGGGGGCACCAGCCCGAGTCGGTGGGAGAGCACTGAGGCATTGTGTCTAGACCGCTCACGGGGGCTCCACCCAGGGCATAGGCGATGGGTCCGAATGAAAGGGAGCACGAAGCCTGAAAAGTGGAAGGAACCTGACCAAACTGAACCTGACCCTCCTGGCAATAAACCAGAGTACTCTTGACACCGGTGGACCACTGCAAGGGGTCGAGGGACACGCCTTGAGGGTGACCCGAAGGCGGCGGATTCCCCATAGAAGGGGGAATCTCTAAGAGGTGGGGTTGGACCCAAAGTTTCAAACATCCGGGCATTCCTACGTATCCCATAAGGATGGGAATCAAGCCACACGTAGTTCTTGAAGCGCGGCGCAACACAATCGGGCACCAGCGCGGGGAGGGGTGCGGGTCTGACCCTCGCACATAGAAGAAACGGTATTTGATATTTCTTGTTTGTCCTTAAAGGTGGATGGTTTTTCTTTGTGCAGCGACATGCCTGTGATTAAGAAATCCCTGGCGTCGCCACAATAATCAAGCCATGAAAGGCATTGATAAATGGCGTGGTTATTAACCAGCGCCCAACGTGAGTGTCCCCTGAGGAGAACATCACGATGCAGTGCCGTTTCTCGTCGGGCGGCCAAGACGATCACAGTTTATGGTCGTGTGGTAGGACCAGACAACACAGTTTAAGGTCGTGTGGTTCGGACCATGGAGGAATCCTCTCATTGCGATATGGCAGACTCAGCGGAGGTGGGAACATACCCAGCCCTGCGGTCACGCACGATTCTAGGAGAAGGATCCTGGGATAGGGGCCTGCGTATGTCCATCACCCGAGAGGCAGAGATGCTAGCCTCCAGCTATACTGGGCCCAGAACGCGATTGTTCGGGTGACTCCTTCCTCCTTATGGGGATGAGGGTCCAGCTACACATGGCCCTTAGGGAGGACACCAGCATATATCCTTGGTGCTCAGATCGCGGGAGCCTCGAAAGACACCATTACCCTGGTTGGCCTGCCTAACGTGTAAAGGTGTACTGAAGGTCAATATGAAGAGAGTGTCGAGATTCCACTACAACGCACAGAGGCGGAGTGTGATGAGGACTGCGCAACCAATGTTCAGAGCCTGAAAGATCCGACATGGCGATCAAGGATGTCGCTGACCATATTCGCAACACAACATCCGATCGCGTCAGCCTAGAATGGGGCAAGCAAACGAGCATCAACCGCTCAAGCGCATGATTCATATCGATTTGCGGCCCAGGACTCGCCGGTAAATCGACCCGGAGCGGTAGGAGAGCACTGAGGCATCGTACCCAAACCGTTAACAAGGATCCCTTTGAGTGAAGGCTCGAACAAGAGGAAGCGCGAGACCCGAAAAGCAACACAGGACTTGTCGGGATTGAATCCGACACCACGGGTCATAGACCGAAGTACCCAAAACATGTTAACAGATCACCGGAAAGGGTCGGAGGACTCATTCTGAGAGCAACCAAAAGACAGCAGATCCCCGTGATCAACCAAGAGATGGGGCTGGACCTGAGACACAAGCGTCCAGGCGGTCCTACGTATCCCATAAGAATGGTAATCAAGCCATACGTAGTTCTTGAGGGGCAGTTTAACGTCATGCAGAATGATGAGGGGTGTGAGGTAGTCTCACACACGGGGGGGGGGGGGGGGGGGGCGTACGATGCGGCCAGTAGGCCAACGTGAACGAGGACATAATCCCCCACTCACGCCATACGCCTCGCACAAAAAAGAGGGGAACTTGGGCCAGAGGCCCAACGTGGGATAGAGACTCCCGGGAAATGGGGCTGGGCCTGAAACATGAATGTTCAGGCGGTCCTACGTATCCCATAAGGATGGGAATCAAGCAGCACGTAGTTCATGAAGTGCAGTTTAACGTCATGCAGGACGAAATGAGAAAGGGGGAGCAGAAGGCATCCCCAAACGTGGGGGGCGTACAGCGTGGCGAGCAAACCGACGTGAATGAGGGCATAGCCCCGCGTTCACACCATACGCCGCACACCCGGAGGCAACTGGGCCAAGGGCCCGAGATGGGATGGAAATTCCCGAAGGATGGGGATGGGCCTGAAACATGAATGTTCAGGCGGTCCTACGTATCCCATAAGGATGGGAATCAAGCCGTACGTAGTTCTTGAGGGGCATTTTAACGTCATGCAGGACGAAGACGCTTGGCAGTTTAACGTCTTGCAGCGCGGTCGTGGTACAGTTTAACGTCATGTTGGACGAATGCTGAACAGTTTAACGTCTTGTAGCTTGGAAGAATTGCACATAGGCAAAGTACTGCTTGAGGAACCTAGCGTTGGTGGGAGGAGTAACATGCTCACCATCCATAGTCGCTAGGGAGTACGCGCCATTGGGATAGACTTTGTGGACGACAAGAGGTCCCTCCCACTTCGTCTCCAACTTGGGTGGCTTCCTGCCGGGGATCATTGGCGCTCTTAGGGCCAGCACTAGGTCACCCTGCAGGAAGGAGCGGAGGCGAACATTCTTATTGAAAGCTCGATCCATTCTGCTTTGATGCCTCTCCAAGTTGTGCAAAGCGCGAAGCCTATTATCATCTAGTGCTTCCAGCTCGACTAGACGGGCTTCAGCAGCTCTGTCCGGCGCTTGCTGGTCGTAGACTGCAGTGCGCAAGGACGGTAACTGGATCTCGATGGGCAGGACGGCCTCAGCTCCATACACCAGGGAATAAGGGGTCATCTGGGTGGAATTGCGAGTCGTCGTCCGATAAGCCCAGAGGGCGTTGGGGAGCTTGTCCGGCCAACTCTTCTTATTCTGACCATCCATCTTTTGCAGAATGTTAGAGAGGGTTTTGTTAAACGCCTCAATCTGTCCATTCGCCTGCGCATGATAGCGAGATGTATGGTTCGATAGAATGTTATACTTGGCGTACAACTTCTTCAACTCGGCTGCTCGGAAATTGGGTCCATTATCCGTGAGGATAGCATGAGGCACTCCAAATCGATGAATGATGTGGGAGGTCACGAAGTCAGTGATCGAATAGGATTTGACCTCTCTGAGCGGAATCGCCTCTGCCCATTTGGAGAAGAAGTCCGTGGCGGTCAGAATGAACCGGCACTGGTGAGCCGTCGCCGGCGGGTAAGGTCCCACAATGTCCATCCCCCAGACTGCAAAGGGCCAAGAATACCTGGTGGTATGGAGAGGCTCCGGCAGCCGATGCACAAAGTTCGCATGAACCTGGCACGCATGGCACCTCCTGGCATACTCGATGTAGTCATGGATCATGGAGGGCCAGAAGTATCCCAACCTCCGAATCTGGTGGGACATCTTTGGCCCAGTCTGATGGGCACTGCATGAACCAGCATGAACCTCTTGCATGACTCGTGGGATCTCAACTCCCTGAAGGAAACAGAGGAGAACACCATCAAATCCGCGTCTATAGAGGATATGCTCCAGGCCGGAACTGCTCTGGAGGACAAACTGTGATGCACGACGTCAAACTCGCTCGCACTCGGCCCGATCCGACGGGAGAATGCCATGTTGGAGGTACTCAACCAAAGGAGTCCTCTAATTAGGGGCTGGTTCGATTGCCATATCTGGGGTACTCAGGGCTCCGTGCATAGGGGAAACCGTGGTGAGATTACTTACCGACGGGCCGCGATCTCCCTCCGGGATAACGGGAGCGATGAGCCTGCGGTGCGTCACGCGGACGATCAGGTTGTCCTGTTCAGGCTCTGCAAGTGACGCAGCAAGGCTGGACAAAGCATCTGCTCGACCGTTCCGCGACCGGGGAATATGGAAAATTTCTGGCCGAGAAGGGAACTGGGCCATCAGAAGGAGGGTGCACTCCAGCAACGACACAAGTTCCGGCTTCCTGACAACATAGTCGCCATTGATCTGCTTAACGACCAGCTCAGAGTCCCCTTTCACACACATATGGGGCACGTCGATCTCGAGAGCTAACTCGAGGCCGGTGATGAGGGCATGGTATTCCGCCTGATTGTTGGTACAGCCCTCTGACAACAGGAAAGAGTATGGCAGCACGGCTTACTCCGGGGTAATGAAGACGATACCCAAGCCCACTCTGTTGAGATTAGGATTATCGAGCCTTCTACCGGTGGGGCTCCGGGAGGCACCGTCAAAGTGCATCTGCCAGCACGGATCGACATGATCGACCGAGAGAATGGCCTCATCAGGAAAGCCTAGATCCAGCGGCTGATCCGCGGAGGTCAGGTGAGCAGCCAGAAAGTCTGCCAATGCTTGCCCTTTGATGGCCTTCTGAGACACATACCTGATGTCGAACTGCTGGAGAATCACAGCCCACCGCGCTAGACGGCCAGTCAACATAGGCCGGCTCAGGATATATTTCAACGGGTCTACCCGAGAAACCAACTGTACCTCATGGTGCTGCAAGTAGTGCCGTAATTTCTGTACGGCAAATACGAGCGCCAGGAAGCTCTTCTCGATGGGGGAATACCTGACTTCCACATCGAGGAGCATGCGACTGAGGTAATAGAGGCTATTCTCTGTTCCCTCGTTGTTCTTCTGGGCGAGAAGGGCACCCAGGGACCATTCCAGGGCGGTCACATAAAGGACCAGCGGCTTCCCGGATACAGGCGGCATCAGAACCGGAGGTTGAAGCAGGTACTGCTTGATTTCCTCGAAAGCGGTCTGACACTCTTTATCCCATACATAGGTAGCACCTTTCTTTATGAGCCGAGAAAATGGATTACACTTGCCGGCCAGATTCGCGATGAATCGGCGTATATAGGCTAAGTGGTGTTGGAACCCTTGCAGTTCCCGGATGTTACCTGGGGGAGGCATCTGGCTAATCGCCCTGATCTTCTCTGGGTCGATCTCAATACCCCGGTATCTTACCACAAATCCAAGGAACTTTCCGAAGGTTACCCCGAAGGCACACTTCAACGGGTTCATCTTCAGGCAGCGAGACCGGAGGAAGCCGAACACTTTCTCAAGATCTTTGAGATGGTCCTGACACTGGCACGATTTGACCACCAAGTCGTCGACGTAGCATTCCACCAGTGTGCCGAGGATTGGCTTGAATATGCGGTGCATCGCCCGTTGATAGGTGGCACCTTCATTCTTCAGGCCAAAGGGCATGACCTGCTAACAAAAGATACCTTGGGGGGCCCTGAAGGCAGTGAACTCCTCATCCTCAGGGGCCATCCGGATTTGGTTGTATCCGGAGTATCCATCCATGAAGGAGAGGGCTTGGAACCCTGTCGTGGAATCAATCAACAGCTCTGTCACCGGAAGGGGAAAATCATCCTTCGGACAGTGGCGGTTGAGATCGCGGAAGTCGATACAGACTCTGATCTGCCCGTTCTTCTTCCTGACCATCACAATGTTGGCCAGCCATTTGGGGTACTGAACTTCCCTCACGAAGTTGGCTTTGATAAGCTTGTCAAATTTGGCCTCAACCATGGCACCGTGGAATGGGTGCATCTTCCTGGGAGGCTGCTTGAACCTGCGATGGTTCGCCGGGAGACCAAGGCGGTGGACGGCTACCTGAGGATCTAGCCCCGGCATCTCGTCATAGCCCCAAGCGAACACATCACGGTGCTGTCTGAGGAAGTCCACGTACTGCTGCCGCTCTTCAGAGGGCATGGCGGCACTGACCAATGTGGGTCTTGGATCTGCCTCAGTTCCAAGGTTCACCTGTACTAACTCATCGACCGTGGCGGAGACGCCCTCCTCAAAGGCTGGGGGTGCATCTTCCACATCCTCTCCACTCGGGGAGGGATCGTCCACGGGAGAGACTGCGTTGAAAACTACATTGGGGCTACCAGATCCTGTTGGGCCGCTGGTGCTGGCACGGGCGGTTGCGGTCATCTCATCAGGAGACTCACAGGCCGTCGAGACCACGGCTACGTCCAACCGTTGAATCGGGAGGACGTAAACGTCATCCAAGCTTGCCCAGGGATCACTTGCAACAGCGACAGGCTCAACCTCACCTTCCAGGATCTTCTTGTCCTTGCTCTTGTAATAGTCCGCGTCCAGATAGCGGGCTTCACATGAGGCAAAAGGAGAGGCATCTCCCTGAAGCACGCCTACTCGACCGTTAAGGGAGTATTTGAGGCATTGGTGGTATGATGAGGGAACCGCCGCGTGAAGGTGGAGCCATGGCCTGCCCATCAATGCATTGTACGCAGTGTCTTGAGAGACTACCATGAATTCGGTGTTGGCAACCAAGTCACCGAACTGGGTCTTCAAGCGTATCTTGCCGACCAGGGTTTGCTCGGTGCGGTCGTACCCCTGGATCCTGAGGTCGGAGGGGATCAAGTCATCCTCAGACAACCCCAATCTCCGGAGCATCCGAGTTGGAATCAGGTTAATCCCGGACCCTGTGTCGACAAGACAGCGCCGGACTTCAAGGCCATTGAACCGGCCAGTAACATATATCGGACGAATGTGCCCCTGTATAGGAGGGTCTTCATCCTTACCAGAGAACGAGATAACTGCCTGACATTCGGCGTCCTCGATCATTTCGGCGTGAAAGGCCTCTGCAGCAGCAACCTCTGTCTCAAACTGGAGGGGGCTCTTCAGGGCTTCAGCGAGTGCCTCGCGCATCTCAGATGACATGCGCAGAGCCTCAAGGATGGAGAGCCTTGCTGGGATGTCGGCCAAGTGCTTCAGGACATCATACTTTTTGGCCAAGCGCGAGCCCCTGGTTGCAGGAGGTTGCTCTGCGGTTGGAGGCATGACAGGCCTTACTGATTGGACCGGAGGCCGACTGGTGCTTGGCGCATCCTGCTGTTCATTGGTTGAAGCCCGGGAAGTAGTCACCGTACTGGGGTCAGGAGGCCGGGATGGACTTGTGGCAGGGTGGAACTGATCGCGACGCGGCTGAGGCGGTTCTGCCTGGTCCCACACCACAAACAGTGGCGGAGGCGAATCCGTCATCCCCGGATGGGGGGGCTGCGCACACTTTTGAGCCTGCTGCCTAGTCTCAGTGGCGTGCACGGCGTGGCTGGAGGTACCAACTGTCGTGCCCCAGCGGCTCCTGTTGTTGCGGTTCCTCCGACGGTGGCGACGACCGGGGACACTAGGGAGGTCCACCTGGTGTTCTTCAACGTCGGGAACTGAAAAAGGATTTACCAGCTCGACAGTATTAACCGAAGCATACCCAATACTGTCATCAGACGAATCATCCATCACCGGGCGGATCCGAGGAGGGATCCCCATCTCCGGGGGCATGAAATCGCCGAGAGTGCGGGATAGTGGCGGAACTGGTGGGGCGCGCTCTTCCTTCTTGCGCCACCGCTGTTTGCTCTTCTCGGAAGAGGTAGGCTGGAACGACGATGCCGAAGTAGCACCCGCAGATTCTGGGGGCTCAGGCTGATTCAAGCGCGCACGGATGATTCCATGGGCGCGAATGATCGTCTTGCAGGCCATCCAGTTATTATACTTCTGGGATCCGCGGTCGGAGACCAGCTGCCATTCGTCCTCATTGCCGCTATCGTCATCTGATCCCACGAACACGCCTGCCACTTGTGCTGGAGCTGGGCCCAACCTGATTACATTGTTGTTAATCTGGTCTTGGAGCCAATCCTTAAACACATAGCACCGCTGGATGGTGTGCCCCAGGGCCTGATGGTAAGGGCAGTAGCAGGGCGTTATCCGTGAGATGTGCCTCCTCTGGCCTCCAACACTCAGGCAGTCGCACAATCCTCTGCTCCAGGGCGCTCCGGAAATAACCGGGGACCTGATCCTCGTGAAATGAGTAAGTCAGGTATCACGGGCCCCTGGGAGCGTGGTCTTGACTAGGGGCTGGAGGGGCCTGCCGAGGAGGTGGACCCTGATTATCTCGCCTGGGTTGTGGCGGTACATTACGCGGAGGGGCCGGCCGGTTTTGGGGCTGCCGCTGCTGGGCTGAGAACTGAGCCCGTGGAGGCAGATTCCTGTGAGGCTGTGGAGCTGGCCTCGCCGGCAGCAGCTCCAACGGCCTGGGGGCCTCTATCTGGGCAACAACAGCGGGCTCAGCCCTGCTGACTCTCCTTGCAGGAATCTTAGGAGGCAGCAGGTGTGCCTGGCTGGCCTGTTGCAGGGCTTCCTCAAGACGTTGAGCTTTGTCTGAGAAGTCCCTGAACCTTCCGGGGTAATTCTGAGTGATCAAAGAAGGGACCAGCTCGGTCTTGACGTTCCCGACGCACATTGTCAGCAACTGCTCCTGAGTCAATGGCATGTCAAGGGAATACGTGAGACCCTTCCATCGGGCGACGAAATCCGCGACTCGCTAATCAGGCCTCTGTTTTCACTTGAAGAGGTCTGCGATACTCGTCTTCCAGGTCGTGGAACTGAACTGGTAGAGGAATTGTCTACGAAGGTCCTCCCAGCTAGTTATCGACCCGACGGGGAGCTGGCTGTACCAGACAAATGCTGGCCCTTCCAGTGTCTGGACAAAGCAGCGAAGCTTAGCGGCCTCTTGCTGCGCCGGAGTTCCCAACATAGGCCCGCACCTCGAGTTGAAATGGGCCAAATGCTGTGGCGGATCTCCAGTCCCGTTGAAGGGGGAGAAAGTGGGATTCCCGAATCCCGGAGGTGCCGGCATGTCATCCACCCATGCTGGGTATGGATTCGTCCGGTTGGATCGCTACTTGCCGAGTCTCCAAGGCTTCCAAGCGGGCGATGAGTGCCGCCATCAGATCGTCCGGACATGGGTTCCAGTCCTGGCGAGGATCTCTAACCACGAGCGCATTGCATGGCCCTTCAATCGGGTCGTCGACCGGGTCGTCGAACTCGGCGGCTCATGGGATGGCGGGCGGAGTGGCCCTTGGGGCAGCTGGAGGAATCCGAGCGGGGTCTCTCAGGTAGTCACGCCGCTCGGGAGGGTGCGGTGAAACATACAGTGCCCTCTTGCCATAGGCAATGGCCTCTCCCCTGTCGGCGAACACGGCATAATCACGGTTGACCGGGAGAGCCTCATCGAGGGGTGGTTGTTCCTATCCCTGCTGCCCTGGCCTAGGATCACCGTAGTCAGGCCGCTGCTCTGCAGCGCACTCGGCGAGGAGCTGGTCAACTAGCTTCTTCTGCTCGGCGAGCTGTTGACGTAGCATAGCCTTCTCAGGATCCTCATCTGCCCTCTGCATGGAGGCAGATGGGTCGGCGGGCTTTACAGCCCTGCCGTTCTCTTTACCTTTGCTGACGTTTCGGCTCAACGTCAGTGCTTCAGTGGGTGCGGGGAGTCCCAGGAGGTTCCTCCGATGACGGGTAACTCTCACAGATGGATCCAACGACGGCTTGTCTTCGGGGGGAGAGCCCCCGTCGAGAAGTTCCAAGTCGTTCCCCTCTCCCGACAGGTCAGCCATATTGACCGTTTCCGTCCCTGGGGATATACCCTCAGGGCCACCCAGTGAATCGGGCTGTTGGCGAATCGCACTGAAGCGTAGGGCAGCGTACTGCCCCCATCCACGGATATACACGTGGGTAGTGGCTTCCTCAAGAACCTTGCGGAGTACTTGAAAAAACTCGACGCATCGTTGTTGGAGGGCCTCGTGGTGCCCAAATGACCCGGGGTGCCGAACCGCGGGGAGCGTGGCCAGGTCAATTTGACGGAACTGCTCACCAATATCCTCCAGGTGCACTTGAATCCCGGGGTATGGCATTTGTAAGCGGTGAAGATGGGAGTGAGTCTCCCGAAGAGTTCGGCGGAAGCATTCGAACTCATCCGGGGTGAGCGATTCGGGTGCATCAATGTCCGGTCCTGCGACTGGCCAAAACTTCTCAGGGAAGTGGCCCTCTGCAAGGACGGTCCAGAAGCTCCACGACTCAAACTCGAGACCCAGGTCTCCTTGGTCCTCTTCAACGACTGGGAATAGACGGGGAACCGACAGTGGTGCTGAGGCGGGCCATCGGGCCGACGGGCTGGCCGACGGTGAATACGGCGAGCAGGCCGATTGGCCTCCATATCCCGGGCCGCCCTCTGGGGGTGGCTGTGCCCCATCCACCACATCGCGATAGGATGGGCCGGCGAGCGAACATCCTGTCGTAGCGTCGGTGCTCGCCGAGGGTGCACTAGATCGTGGTTCGACCGTCGGTCCCCATAAAAAGTCTCCAGCTTCTCCGATCGAGGCGGAAGGCGCTTCCGGAGGGGCCGATACCAACCGTAAGCTTGATCCTTGGGGGTCTACCAGGCCCTCACTACTCCGGATATACCTTCGGAGAGAAGCGGGGATCGTATCGATCTCGCTCTCGGGAAGTACGAGGCTGACGTGCCGCATTCCTACCCCTGCCCCTAACTGGCGGGATCGGGGGGAGGGCTCCGTCGCCGAATCATACTCCGCCTCTGAATCAGAGAAACGAACCGGTCGGATCTCTGTCCGGAATTCCGTAACATTCTTCCCTCGGCGTCGACGCCTCGCCTTCCTGCCCCTGGGTGGTTCTTCGGGGCATGGCTGATCTCTATCCTGGCGTCCTCCGGCCGCACTGGTGCTGGGGCCAAGAGGACTGGAAACCAAGGTGCGAGGAGCACCGGGACAGATATCAAAGGGGACGCGGGGAGAGATGATTCCGGGCAGTCCTCCGGGCCGGGATCGGAAGGTGGGGTGACCCATGCCTCTTGGATCGGCCACAATGAGTAGACCCTGTTGGTGAATAGCGCTACCGCGAGGTGGTCCGCGGTGGCTATTGCCTGTGCCAGCAACCGGGAGAGTCAACCCAACCTACCATTGGGGCGGTCGGGGCCTCGATCCAGGTCGGGCATAGAAGTGCCCCTGCTCAGGATGCGCAGGGGCCTGGGGACTGGAGCCAGCAGTGGCTTGAGCCAACGCGGCCGCTGTCGCTAGGGCCCCAAGGTGGGCATCCTCTTCCACTCGTGCCCGATGTTGGCGTCGGGACAAACGAGTCGGGATCAGCGGCGCGGGCAGGTGGAGAGCCTGTTCTTCGACTTGAGAGGCCTGGCGGCGGTGTCGCCGTGGCCTGACAGGAGCCCTTATCGCGGATCCCTGGAGCGAATCTCGGATAGGGTGGTCCCGGGCGTCTTCCACCTCATCCGCATAGGGAAAGGAGCTGTCGGAGCGCTCCGGGGATAAACTCCCGAAGCGGTTGGACGTCGAGGTAGGCAGCGGTGCCTCCCTGCGCGGCCCTCGGGGGCGGCGTTGGTGGCGAGGTGCAGCCTCCTCGAGGTCTAGGAGAGCCATGTCCCTAGTTGGTATGACTCCCTCTTCCTCATATCTCCGCACCAAGTTGTTGATCACCCTTCTCTGGATGACCTCCGAGGGGGAGAGAGGGCGTGGTTGCCCCGCAGCTGCGGCTGCTGGGACGGCTGTGGAACGGGCGGGACCGCATGGAGTAGCCGCGTCGGTGTTTCCCCTACCCCCGCGCCAGTGGGCGGGCGGCGATCGGGCACTGGATTGGGTGACCTGATTCCTGAAAGCAGGGAGGAAAACCCATTAATACTGACATGAAAAGGAATCGACAACTAATCATTAGCGCCATGACGCCTTCCGTGGGGGGGACACAGGCCCTCGACATCATGAGACGGAGTGCCCGATTTCCCTTCCCCAGCCCCTGGCGGGTTCCGTGCCCCGGTGTTGAAGGCTCGGTCGAGCAGCATGCTGGTCTTCCAACACCTCTGAAAGCCATCAGTCATCGTATCGAGGAGAATAGATTCACGTCGGGTTCACTATTTTTCGGTTTCGGTGCGGATGTGCGCCGGGTTTCTGTTCCGGCGCTGTTCCGCCAGGACGCGTTCGCGCGTGCACCCGTCGACCCGAGGGGATGGGCGCGCGCGGCTTGTGGCCCCGCAGTCCCGCTTTCCAAAGGCGGGCGGCATCCGTCCCTTGTTCAGGGGCGTCTACTCCTTGATCGAAACCGGGATGATGGGACGTCGGCTCCTCCTTCCGTGGACGTCTCCTCGGAACTCGTCGCCTAATCCGGGTCTCCCTCATTGATTTAAGAATGTTCGTGAATCTCGTTCCCGGTGCCATATCTTCATGGACACCGGTTAATTACGCTGCTTCTGCCCGGACGCTCCAAGGGGTCTGGTCGGGGCAGTAACCTGCGGTGAGGAGACCGGGTGGGTCTGGGTGTCGGGGGCGTGTCTTAACACTGCGACTCTGCATGTCTGCCTTCCGTCCCTAATAGAGATTCTCGAAGGCGTGATGGCCTGAGGCATCCCGCGCTGGGTGCGGGGAACTGTTTCACCTGAGGTTTTCCTCAGCTTCCCATGTTTAACACGGGGTATGCCGCGAGTTTAACATCCAGCGGGGACGGCATCGGACTGATCAACACGAGAAGTGGATCAGATGGCAGAACCCCTTGCGGGGAACCTCCGACGCTGGGGCCAGCACATGGGCGGCTTCCCGAGTGAAGTGGAGTGGAATGAAGTGGCATGACCCCACCGGGATGTGGCGGCCCGGGTAAGGATCAGGATGGACGATGGAGTGAAGAGCTTGGACCCCGTAGGGGCTTCCTACGTACCGCGCATTAGCGCGGATCAAAGTCAGCGTAGTTCGGACATACAGTTTAACGTCATGCTGGACGTCGGCAAGCCGACTCACGAAGAGGTCAAGGCTGTCGGGCGGAGGATTGAACCGAACCACCTCGCACAGAGGGGGATGGAACGGCCGGGTGGATCACAGTTTCACGTCATGCTGGACGTTGGAAGGAGAAAAAGGCAGTGGGGAAGCACAATGGAGATACACACATGCAGTCTCCCACAAGGGCGGATTCATAGGTGAATCGACGCGAGTGTGAACCCAGGAGGGGTCCACTGATGGACGAACCGACGTTAATACGACCAGGATGACCAGGTGGTGGGCTTGAACCTCGGGGAGGCTTCCTACGTACCCTGTTTAGGAGACAGGGATCAAAGTCCACGTAGTTCGTTCTGTTTGTAATACTCTACCCCCGTGGGCGAAGGCCACTCCAATCCCGACATCCATGCAGAGACGAGCGGGTGGGGGCCAGATCCAAACCGGGAGGACCCTACGTGCAGGGCACGGGATCGGGTGATGTGGACGGTTTAACGTCCTGCCGGACGAAGTACAGTTTAACGTCATGTGTTGAGGACGAAGCGGACGGTTTAACGTCTTTCCGGACGAAGTACAGTTTAACGTCGTGTGTTGTGGACGAAGCGGACGGTTTAACGTCTTGCCAGACGAAGTACAGTTTAACGTCGTGTGTTGAGGACGATGTACAGTTTAACGTCATGTTGGACGAAGTACTCGGCAGTTTAACGTCTTGCAGCGCGAACGTAGATGCTTGACCGTTTAACGTCTTGTCGCGCGGACAATGGAGGCTAGGCAGTTTAGCGTCGTACAGCTTGGATGTAGATGCTCGGCAGTTTAACGTCTTATCGCACGGACGATGATGGTGCCGCCGATGGGTCCGTGTCACTTCGCGCGAGCCTGGAGGGCCGCACGAGAAGACAACGCACGGTGCGGGCACCCAGGATGAAGATGATCGGGCGCCACGCAGGCGGGTACCCTCAGGGGGTCAAAGGGGGCGACCTCGGCGGGTTGCGCGCAAAAGAGAAGCATGGCGCGCAATACCGCAGGTCGGCGCGCAAATGGGCGGGCTGGCGCGCAATTGGGCCAGCGCTTTGCGCGCGGAAGATGGAGATTGCGCGCACCGGGCTTCGGATAGCGCGCGGGGGCAACAGCTCATTCTCTAACGAATGGCCACTTTGAAAAGGGGGGGGGGTGCGCGCAATTGGGCCGGATTGCGCGCACCCGGGAACAATTGTGCGCAAGAGGCTTCTTTTGCGCGCGAAGGCATTTGGGTGAAGAATTATTCAAAGGAAAGGAGCCAAAGGGATTACGCGCGAAGGAGAACCCCGAGGCTTTCTTGCGCGAAAGAAAGGCAGTTACCTGAAGATCGGCATTGAGCGTGGAAGGGGTTGGATTGCGCGCATGAGAGACCTTTCGAATTCCGGCAACCTTCAAAACGTCGGGGGTCGCCTTATATTTATAGGCAACCCCGGGCGCGGAATCCGGTTCGCGGGCGCGGAATTCTCTTCACGGGCGCGGAATCGGGCCCGGCACGCAAGGGAGTTGCGCGGGCTGCGGGCGCGCAAAATTGCGCGCCGGCCTAGCGCATTGCGCGCATCCCGGGAGGTTTACGCGCGGCACTCAAACATTGCGCGCGGGTCTCCAAAATTCCGCGCAAGGCCTCCGGGCCCTCCGAAACGTGCTTCTGACTCCAAATACGACCTCACTTTCCGCATCCGGAGCTTTGTTTGGGAACAACGGACTTTTCCAGCGTCTACACACCCCAAGAAACATACCTCAATAATTATAAAGGCTCAAAATACGTGAATACAGGTTCATTACCCAAAACTAGGGGTGTTATATTCTTCCAACCATTGGCCTATATTTCTTTGGAATATAGAAAACTGGAGTTGTGTTTGATGATTTTAGGCCATTTATCTACCATTTCTTTTTAATGTTTCCAAATTAACTTTGGAATATAAATATATCACTATAAAAAATATTGTTGACAAATTATTTTCCAGCAAAAGAACTTCTATTTCCTAACCATAAGATATAAATGAATATGAATCAACATATCATCTAACTCATGATTTAAATGATAACATTGAATAATGTGGTAAGGATCCGATTTTTTATTTTTTTAAATTAGGATACATGAAACCCATTTTCCACTAAACTTAACCTTTGTGGAAAACCTAATATATACACCACCTAAAAATGTCATTAAAGCATCTCAAAAGTTCTTATTTATCAATGAGAAAATGTTTCCTCCTTACTAAAATGACAATTTCCATGTCATGGACAGAGTCTTTAAACCACATGATCACTCACATCAAATGATAATGGATACTAATGATGATATGAATACAATTATGATGACATTGATCCATCTATATTCCATTTTTGAGAATATAAATCTTTTATTTTGCCTCCTGCACAAGTAATTTTCCAATCAGTGAAGTCTGACAGGTTTCCACACAATATTGATAAGAATGAAAAGGATGACAACACAATTCATAAGTGGGATCCATATATATCAGATCATGATAGATTTTATTATATTAAAACACTATTAAATGTTTATTATCCTTCTATGTTCCACCAATATCAACCACATATTCCCTTAGAATGGACACCAACATTTGGATTTTATCTTTTGACTTCCCATTCATTTGAGTTTGAAAATCCAAATTCTTTATTAATTATGTTACTATATCGTACTATAAGTATTTAAATAAATGAGATATAAACATGTGGTGTCTATCAAATATAATAGAGACCGGTAATACATTATGTAAGAACCCAGTTCTTATTCTTGAGGTACGGGTTTCTTCTTTTCTCCTTTCCTTAAGTGTTTTTGAGAAAATAAGTAAAATTGGGGGAAAATCCCAAAATTTTGGAACTAAACGTTGTGTACTATTCCACACGGCATGTACTTTGGCCATGTGGGATGAGTACACATGGTGTGTATCCATGTCGACGATGAAGGGTGTAAAAACTGACTACACGTCGTGTAGTGGTATTTACACGCCGTGCAGTCAGTTGGAAGGGAAACAGTAAGGCGGTGGAACCAGCTGCCAACTGGGTGAAATTACATGCCGTGTAGTCAAGAATACACTCTGTGTACTCATGTCGATGGATGAACAGTTTGGCGGTGGCACCAGAGGTATAGTTAAATGAAAAAGTGCAGGCCGTGTACATGGAAGTACATGCTGTGTAGTTTGTTTGTTTTTTCTTAAAACGGGTAGTAGCCTTCTCATTTGGTAGAGGAGGTGTTTGGGTTCGTTTTGGATCAAGAGAGAATGCCATAGAATTGGAGATCCGTCGAGCACACGTCGGGAATCATATTCTTCTGCCGACGATCTTGTTGGAACCGCACATGTAAGCCCCCCACTCTCCTTAAGCCGTTCTTACCAATTCTTTCTTGAGGTAAAGTTATTTACATTTGAAAGGGTTTTCTTCTAACCCATATCTACGTCGTCTTTGGGCATTTCTGTAATCGACGTTCACGTATACCGTTCATGGGTGTTTAAGGTTGGTGGCTTGGTGTTTAATTTCCAACTGATGTGTGTTTTGTGTACCGTTGTGATACGCGCCAATGAATGGGGTGTCGTATGGCTGAGGCCTTATTGAATTAAATACCTATAATTTTATAGTTAATTTAAATTTGATAATAAACTGCTGTTTGGGATCACTGCTTGGATCCAGGACCACCTCGGGGGTGCGTTCCTTTGTTTAGCCATTTGGCTAGGATACCCAAGGGTATGCCATGTTAATTTTGTGCATTACTTTTTCCATGAGAGGAATTGACTGTGTACTCCTTATTTAAATGTTGGGTATGGTCAGGTTACTTGTTTATCCCGAGGGCATTGTTTTACTTACCCTGAGGGCAGTACATATTTTAGCCTGAGTGAAACTTCTTCTGTGCTTGTGGGAAATAGACTCTATGCATGAGGGAGACACTTTGTACGTCTAAGGGAAATATCTATTGTGCCTATGGGCAATTACCTGCAGGTTACGTTCCTGATTACCCAAGGGTAAGGGTTTGCGTGTCTAAGGACACTGACTGTTTACATAGAAATTCACTGTGGTGGTTTCCTTATAATAAATGATTAAATGAATAATAAAATGGCAATATAACTGGTAAAGTTAGTAACTTTTGAGTACTTATTAGTTTATTTCTTTTGAATATGGCACACTGTTGTTGCATATTTTCACACAGTTGGGTATGAGCCTTTGGTGGGTGCCTACTGAGATTATTTCTCACACCCTGTTTGTGTCATGCTTTTCGGCCCAAACAGATTAGGTTTCTGCAGGTGTGGATAAGGGCATGGGTCCCTATATAGGTACATGATTGCTGCTGAGGAATAGGGGAGCATGAGACTGGGCTTAGGCTCATGATTCTACCAGCTGTTTTGTTTGTTTTGTTGTACTTCAGTTGTATTGTATTTCATTGTAACATGTTTTGGATGTTTTATAGAATAGTGGCATGCTGAATTTTCATACACATATGACTGTCAGTATCCCTGTTATTATCAATTATCCATTTTTGTTATACATATTGTTTACCACTTCCTCTTGTTGTATGCTATTTATCTATTCCGCTATGCTACACTTTGACAAAAGGGGGAATAGTTTCCCAACTATCAGACCTGGGCCCTCCCTGCTAGTCAGCAGCCTCTAGCATTTGGGGAAATGTGCTTGAGGTCACATGGCGAACCGGGTTCGGGGCACCCGTTGAGTGGCACCCATAACCGGGACATTACAAAGTGGTATCAGAGGGATTCTTTTCTTTGACTTACTATTTGAATCCTTAGTCAGGGATAGGACAGAAACGATAGTTGGTAATAAGATGTGCCTGGGAGTAGCTAACCCGTGTAAAGGGAAAATCCAGTCTACCTCATATTTTTGCAATTCTTTTAACATTGCAAATTTTATAGTTGATTTGATTTCACTGTTGGGTGACACACTTGTGATTGTGCTATTTATATTTTATCCATGGGTTCTATTAGTTGTAACCCAAGGTGACGAGGGTATGCCATCTCATTCATCATTTAGTCACATGCCATAAATCACATGCCATGCATAGTATCCATGCCATGTAGGTGCATTAGACATTGCATGTTTTTGTGATAGTTGTTGTGCTAGTAAAAGCATGATGTGGTGATAACTGCTTTGATAGAGACCTACTGTTTGATAAGGTATTGTTGTGTGATCATGTTTATGGAACGGACGTCAAACTTTGGTTTTTGGGGAGTATGGGCCCTCATTGATCGGAATTTGGTAGATCATTGACTGTTTATACGGTTATAACACATATAAGATGCCAAAATTTGATTCGCGGGAGGGAGTATGGGCCCTCACAGATCGAAATTTGGAACTTAGGTGATGTTTTTCAGTATTTTCTGGGTTCCAGAGAAGTTTCTAAGGAATACTGTCCGGAACCCCATATACACGCCATTTAGTACCTTAAACACGCTGTGTATGTTCTTCTGTTTGAGAAGAAAAGAGAACTTTTGAGTACACGCCGTGTACCCTAAGTACATGCCATGTAGTCGCTTTTCGTGTCAAGGACCGTGTTGGCGGGGACACGGGGAAGGGAAATTCTTGGGGAGAACACGCCGGGTACCATATGTACACATCGTGTAGTGTTGACTCGGAGTCCGCCAGTGTAACTAACAACATGGATGGAGGAGACCTTAAGAAAAACCACACCATGCCCATTGTGGAACACGCCGTGTAGTCTGACCTGGGGACCTGACCGTGTAACTAAAAACATGGGTCGGTGTAATCCTTTCGTGTACACTCCATGTGTATATGGAACATGTCATGTAGTTTGAGCCGTGTATTCGGCCATGTAACTATCAACACGGGTTGACAAGGATCATCTAGTACACTCTGTGTACCTATGGGACACGCCGTGTAGTCTTTTCGGAGGACAGACCGTGTGGACTTAGATGTGTGGTTGGAAAATGGGGTAGTGTACACGCAGTGTTTGGGTGTAACACGCCGTGTAGTATCAATCCGAGTAGTCGGACGTGTCACAAATAACACGGGCAGTTGGAAAAATTACACCATACACACCGTGTAAAATTATATACATGTTGTGTAGTTTTGTTCAATGAGAGCCGTGTGGCTTGGCCATGTAAAAGGACCCGGGTAGGGGAAGAGAAGTCAGGTACATGTCGTGTAGTCATTATACACACCGTGTAGTCTTGTTTTACAAGTCTTGAATGTCTTCTTCCTCCTGTTCCATTTTTGTTCCTTTTGTTTACAGTCTTTAATAATCTAGATCTAAGGTGTGCATTTGACCTTGTAGAGTCATGCTTCCGAGATGACCACATGTTGTTCTCCAAGAGAGAGACAATGATTATACTCTAGAGATGGTGGGCCACGGGCTACCAGTAGATCCACCAGCAGAGCCAGATGTGGCACCAACCGTTATACTGGACACAAGCGCGGATGCGCAGTTTCGGGAAGGCTTCATGCGGTTCATGCAGACCTTTCAGGGAGCACCACTGGCTGCCACATATATGGTTGAGCTGACTCGTATATTCCAGTAGCAGCATCCGCATACGTTTTCAGGGGATGGAGGACCACATATTGCCGAGTCTTGGATGGGGTCTATGCAGACTATTTTTGGGCATCTTAAGACCCCTCCAGGGTGGAGGGTCAAGATCGCTACTTATATGCTATGTGATTCTGCCAAGAGGTGGTGGGATGTTACCACCCAGTCATAGCATCACAGAGACATGGCGTGGGAAGATTTTCAGGCATTCTTATATGACTTATTCTTTCCTGAGACGCTGAGGGAAGATAGAGATCGAGAGTTCATGAACCTGCAGTAGGGAGCTATGTTAGTGATGGATTATTCTACTCGTTTCACCGAACTTCAGTGTTTTTCACCCGTACTGGTGGGCTATGAGACATTGAGAGCCAGATGTTTTGAGGATGGTCTTTGATATGACATCCGAGCACTGGTGAATGTTTTCACGTTACCTACAGTACATGCTATTGTGAACCAGGCGCTGATTACAGACAGAAACCTGCGGGAAGCTAGTGGTGTGGGCCAGGGCGGTTCAGCACCAGTTTCTGGTACTATTTCTACTTATAAGAGGAAGAGACGGATGGACCTCTCTCAGGGTGGCAGTGCCAGCCAAAAGAATGTTTCAGGTGGCCAGGTCATATGTACCATTGTGGTAAGGAAGGGCACAAGAGACCTCAGTTTCAATGAGACCTAGTGGAGTGCTGTGCTTGTGGCAATATGGGTCATCTTCAACACTTTTGTAGGGAATTTCCATCAGTGGCTAGTGAAAGGGGTTCTGTGCACACTCCGCGTGCGGGGGTAGGACCTGTAGCTTCTTACCAGTCGGGTAACTGAAATACGTCAGGGCGTGCATGCAAGGATGGTGGACATGGACGTGGTAGCCAGACACTAGGATCTTAGAGGCAACAGGGTGGGACAACTCAGGGTAGCTAGGCTGTGTCGCAGGGCCGCATCACTGGGCAGACATATGCAGTGCAACAAAAAAAGCAGGAGCAGGATCCCAGACCTTCTATTGTCAGAGGTACTATTCTAGCAGCGTTTGTTTTATCTTCAGTACTTTTCGATACGGGTGTAACACATAGATTTATATCTATACCTGTTGTGGAGAGCCTTAGTCTCGGTGTTTCTACTTCCTCTGATGTTAAGAAATTATACACTTCGTTGGGAACTATAATGGCTAGTGTGCGTCAATGCAAGGAGTTCCCCCTTGAGGTTGTTGGGTGTTACTTAATTTGGGACCTCTATGTATTGGAGATGATGAGCTATGTTGTCATTCTCAGGATGGACTGGTTGGTTCCCCTTCGAGCCTTTGTGGAATGTTATCGTCGTAGGGTGAGTTTCACGTCACAAGAGGGCGGAGAGTTTCTATACAAGGGCGAGTGGGATGTTCAGGCGAGTCGAGATGGACCAGAGCATCATGGGCAATGTGGTATCACATCCCATATTGCGAGCTTATATCTGGATGACCAGGGGACTTGTCAGAAGGATTTACCTCCAGTGGTTGATCATTTCAGGGATGTCTTCCCAGACGACTTTTCAGGTCTACCTCCGGAGCGTTAGGTGGATTTCTCTCTCGAGTTTGTGCCAATAGTGGCACCGGTGTCCATTCCTCCTTATAGGATAGATACACCTGAGTTACAGGATCTCAAGAGACAGTTAGAGGAGTTACAGGAAAAGGGTTTCATCCGACCTAGTACTTCTCCATGGGGTTCGTCAGTTCTCTTTGCGAAGAAGGCGGACGGTACACTCAGAATCTGTGTGGATTATCGGAAGTTGAACCAGTTGACGGTTAAGAACCGATAACCCTTTCCAAGGATTGATGATCTTTTTGATCAACTTCGTGGATCATGAGTGTTCTCGAATATTGAATTGAGATCAGGATATCATCATCTACATGTTAGACCATCTAATATACCTCTCACACCTTTTAGAATTAGGTATGGTCTATACGAGTATATGTTTATGCCGTTCGGACTCACCAATGCACCATCAGTTTTCATGGCTCTGATGAATCGTGTGTTCTATCCTTATCTGGATTCATTTGTGGTAGTATTCGTGGATGACATCTTGGTGTACTCTCACTCTCGACACGACCATAACACCAATCTTGAGATCGAATTGAGTACACTGAGAGAGAATCAGCTATATGCTAAGATCTCAAAGTGCCACTTTTGGATAGACTAGATAAACTTCTTGGGTCATATCATCTCAGTGGTAGGAGTTGCAGTAGACCCAGAGAAGGTAAGAGCAGTAGTTTCCTGGGAGCAGCCTAAGAACGTGATTGAAATACAGAGTTTCTTGGGGCTGGCTGGTTACTATAGACGCTTCATACCGGACTTCTCCCACTTAGAAGCGCTATTGACTAGTTTGACTAAAAAGGGTGTGAAATTCATTTGGTCAGAATCTTGCGAGACTGCCTTCCAGGAGACGAAGAGAAAGTTGACATCAACACCGATCCTGATTCTCCCGGAGCAGGGGAAGAGCTATACAGTTTACTGTAAGGCATTAGGTATTGGACTGGGAGCTGTGTTGATGCAGGGCGATCGAGTATTTGCGTACGGGTCTTGGTAGTTGAGGCCAAATGATAGGAATTACCCGACACATGATCTCGAGTTGGCTGCAGTTGTTCATGCATTGTGCTATTGGAGACATTGTCTCTTTGGAGAGCATTTTTTGTTTTTCACCGACCACAGAATTCTCAAGTATATTTTTACTCAGCGTGACTTGAACCTAAGAAAGCAAAGGTGGGTTGAATATCTTCAGTCCTTCGATTTTGATCTTTCCTATACACCTAGTAAAGGTAATTCAGTAGCTGATGCACTGAGCAGGAAGACTCAGATACAGGTAGTGCAGGAGGCCAGTGGTGAATGAAAGCTTATGGATTTGTTCTCTGAGATGCATGTGTAGGTGCACGACTGTCAGGGGAAGACCTATCTTTCTTCTTTAGCTATGACTTCTATCCTCCTAGATAGAGTGAGGATGAGACAACTATCTGATTCAGAAGGCCTAGTTCTATGTGAGTTGGTGACCAGTGAGGACCCTTCTTCTGGTTGGATGATAAGCGATGATGAAGTATTGCGTTTCCATGGATGAGTGTGGGTTCTAGGGGATATACACGAGGAGATGATGCGAGAGTGTCATGCTTCAGCTTGGGAAGTTCATCCCAAAGTTACCAAGATGTACTGTGACTTGAGACGTCAGTACTGGTGGCTGAGTATGAAGAGAGAAGTAGCTGGTTTTGTTAAGAGATGTTCCACCTGTCAGCAGGTGAAGGCAGAGAATCAGAGGCCAGCCGGACTATTACAGCAATTACCCATTCCAGAGTGGAAATGGGAAGATGTCGCGATAGACTTCGTGACTGGGTTGCTGAAGTCACCTCGAGGCAATGATGCCGTGTGGGATGTTGTGGACAGACTCACAAAAGTAGCTCACTTTTTTCTGATCAAGGAGACCTTCGGTGTTGAAGAGCTTAGGAAGTTGTATATCCAAGAGGTCGTACTTCTTCATGGTGTCCCTCGTTCTATCATTTCAGATAGGGACGCCCGTTTTACGTCTCGATTCTGGCATAGTTTTCATAGGGCACTGGGTATACAGGTGATTCTAAGAACAACTTACCACCCTCAGAATGATGTCCATTCAGAGCGTACGATACAAGTTCTAGAGGACATGCTGCGTACATGCGTCCTAGACTTTGGGGGATCTTGGAGAAGCACATTCCCCTATTCGAATTTTCCTATAATAATAGTTTTCAGGAGACTATTAAGATGGAACCTTACGAGTATTTATATGGTAGGCCATGCCGATCACCCTTGTGATGGTTAGAGGTAGGTGAGGCAGTTTTACTGGGACCACGTCTCATGCAGGATTCTTATCAGCAGGTCCAGTTGATTCAGAAGTGAATGGATATCACACAGTCTCGTCAGAAATCTTATATTGATCACCGCAGACGACCCTTATTGGTTAGGGATTAGGTTTTCTTGCTTGTTTCACCGAGGTTGGGACACATGCGGATTAGGAGACAGGATAAACTTTCATTGATGTATGTGGGGCCATTTGAGATTCTGGGGAGATTTGGGCTAGTTTCCTATCTGTTGCAGTACCACAGAGGTACCAATCCATGCGCGACGTCTTGCATGTATCTCAGTTGTGTCGCTATCATTCAGACCCGTCTCACGTCTTTCAGCCCGAGGAGGTTGAGCTTGAGGTAGATGCGTCCTTTGAGGAGCATCTGATTCGTATCTTCGATAGAGCACGAAGGTTCTCTGAGGCCGGTAAGTTCCTCTTGTATGGGTGCTATGGCAGTATGGCCGAGTGTAGGACGAAACTTGGGAACAGGAGACCGACGTACATGCTCAGCGGCCAGAGTTGTTCTGAGCTTTATCTTCTCCACCCTTGGAAGGTCAATTCAGGGACAAATTTCTTTAAGGGTGGAAGTTTGTAAGAACCCGGTTCTTATTCATGAGGTACGGGTTTCTTCTTTTCTCCTTTCCTTAAGTGTTTTTGAGAAAATAAGGAAAATTGGGGAAAAATCCCACAATTTTGGAACTACATACCGTGTACTATTCCACACACCGTGTACTTTGGCCGTGTGGGATGAGTACACTGGGTGTGTAGCCAAGTCAGCGAGGAAGGGTGTAAAAACCGACTACACACCGTGTAGTGGTATTTACATGTCATGTAGTCAGTCGGTAGGGAAATAGTAAGGCGGTGGAAGCAGCCACCAGCTGGGAGATAGTACACACCTTGTAGTCAAGAATACACGCCGTGTACTCATATCGACGGATAAATAGTTTGGTGGTGCCTCCATAGGAACAGTTAAATGAAAAAGTACACGTCGTGTAATTGGAAGTACACGCCGTGTAGTTTGTTTTTTTTCACCTAAAACGGGCAGTAGCCTCCTCATTTGGCAGAGGAGGCGTTTGGGTTCGTTTTGGAGCAAGAGAGGAGGCCAGAGCTTTGGAGACCCATCGAGCGCACATCGGGAATCAGATTCTTCCACCGACGATCTTGTTGGAACCACACAGGTAAGCCCTGCGCTCTCCTTATGCTGTTCTTACTAATTCTCTCCCAAGGGAAATTTATTTAAGTTTGAATGGGTTTTCTTCTAACCCAGATCTACATCGTCTTTGGGCGTTTCTGGAATCCATGTTCGCATATACCATTCATGGGTGTTTAAGGTCAGTGGCTTGGTGTTTAATTTCCAAATAATGTGTGTTTTGTGTACCGTTGTGATACGGGCCCATGAATGGGGTGTCGTATGGCTAAGGCCTTGTTGAATTAAATACCTAGAATTTTATAGGTAATTTAAATGTGATAATAAACTGACGTTTGGGATCACTGCTGGATCCAGGGCCACCCCGGGGGTGCGTTCCTCTGTTTAGCCATTTTTCCAGGATACCTGAGGGTATGCCATGTTAATTTAGTGCATTACTTTTTTCTTGAGAGGAATTTACTGTGTACTACTTATTTACATGTTAGGAATGTCCCAGTTACTTGTTTAGCCTGAGGGCGTTGTTTTACTTAGTGACAGAGCAAATTTGCGTGCATATTTTTGACCAAATAATGAGTATTTTTTTTACTGTTTTTCAATGATAAAACCCATATATTTCATTGTTTTATTAAAATAATGGGTAATTTGAATTTTATAATGAAAATGGTCATAATTGAAGAAAAGTGCATAATTCTTGATTTTGGACAGATTTTGACCACAAGGGTATTTTTGTCATTTAGCATAAAATATATGGCCAAATTTTGTGATTAAATTTTTTTATAATCCTGATTTTATTTCCTTCATTTTTTTCTTCTGGACCAGGAGCTGATTCGGTCATATAGAGGGCTTGAAAATTCATTGAAGTTGGAAAATTGTTTCGGGCGGACAGTGTGGACACCAGCAAAGTAATGGAACCAAAACGCAGCCTACACACATCCAACTGAGATGTTTTCTACTGGGATGTGATTAGGACATCTAGAGCCAACTATAAAATAAATTTGGTGGATGTTGGAGGTTATTAAGGAGGCCATTGAACGACATACGTTTGGAGGAACCTTCCTGGAAGCTTCGTCCAGAAACATAAGCCTTCAATGAAAAATTCATAACTTCTACATCAGGAGTCCAAATGTGCTGAAATTGTGAGGGGAGACAGACAACACATTTATGAACATCTTTTATGCAGGAGGAAACGCGTGAATCGACAATTTATGGGTCCAACAACGCGCAAACGTTAGGGGGGTGGAAATCTGCCTATAAATGGAGGCCCTCTCCTCCTTCCAAAATCATCAGTTCGGCACCCAAATCCAAGGAGGGATCTCACCGGGGCATAGGCCGCTGCTGCTCCTCTTTTCCCCCCTCATTTCTTATTTTCATTTTATTCTTATTTTATTTTTATTTTAGTTTTAATTTTCATTTGTAATTTGAATTTCTTTTCAATTTATCCATGCATTTTTATTTGGGTTTCCACCATTTAATTTCTTCTATAATAATAATAATAATAATAATAATTAAAAACTATTATTATTATTATTAATATTATTATAATCAGTATTTACAATATCTCAATCTTAATTGCAAATTATTTTACTTTCTTTCTCTCTCCTTTTTCGAAAACTATTTTCTTAAGTAATAATAATAATAATAAGTTATATTATTATTATTATTATTATTATTTTCACTTTCATTATAAATTATTTAATCTTCCTCTTTCCCTATCTCCTCTCTCTCTTTCTCTCTCTCTCCTCATCCATCCACCATTGTGATCTCCAACTCTCAGAAATGAGAGGCTGACCCTGAGGCTTGGCTCGGGGGGAGGTCAAGAAGTTGATGAGTTTTCTTTAATGTTTATTCTAAATTTGTGATAGATTTGAGTTGTATTCTTGGGCGAGGTGAATGTCCCCGATTGGGTGACGGTCCCCAACGACATGCAACTCTTGCTATTTCTATTCTGGAAAAGAATAGTAATTCAAACATGAGATTTCAGGTTTGAGTTATCAAATTAGAATCAAACATATAAAGGAGAATAATGATTGAATCCCTGGACAAACCCCAAACCAAATACTTTCTTCCTAACTTCATTCTGTTTAGACTAGCATCTATGTATAAATTTAGAATTATTACTTTTCATTTCATTATTTTAAATAATTAAAAAACCACAAAAAGAGATAGATTAGGTGATATAGAATAAAGTGAACCAAATTGAGAAGGATCCTCAAGAGAGACGACCCTGGTCAGCCACTATGCTGCACTAGGAAAAAAATATAATTGTTTTTGTCCACGCCCCGCGATAGGCGTGCTTCAAAACTGGCGCCTTTGCTGGGGAGCTAATCGGTTATTCATTTACATTTTCTATTTTCACTTCTTAGGTAGGTTTCATTTCTTTTTATAAATAAAAAATTCTTTTTATGATGAATTCAAATGATTATTATTCGACATGGACTGAAAATTACTCACAGGTGCAAGAACACGAGTACACTAAGGAGGCCCTCCAACGAAGAGCTGATGCGCTGATGATAATGGTCAAGCAGATGGAAAGAGGCATTACAACATGGATCTCACCTAAAGACTTGATGGCTATGGTCGATGAACTTCAAACATACTTAAAAAGATTCGAGGCCAAGAAGGAAGTGCCACTAGTCTTCCCGGATTTCACAGAAGACATCCATGAACTTGAGGCCAAACTTGAGGTGGAGGAGCTTGAATACCTGCCTTCACCTTCCACCATCATACTTCAAGAGGCACTTACCACTAAGGCGGATATTGAAGTTGAACCAACTCAGGGAGTGAAACCTTTCTTTGACCCCATCTCTTCTGATTTTTTTGAAACAGATTTGTATATCACTCCCTCTTTTTTGATTATACAGAATCAGACATTCTTTGCTATGCCTTGGAGGAAGATGAAGAATACAGTGGACACACACCTATTGAGGAACACATGGAGCTCCTTGATTTCAATAAACATGCATTGGAGGAGCCCCATCAAGAGATCCAGGTAGCTGAGCCTATGAAAATCAAACAAGAGGCTTCTCTTCATGCAGCCCCCATGAAGCCAGCACTAGAAGATAAGAAGGTTGCACAAGTCGAAACCAAGGAAGAGGATGTTCCATACTTCATCCTACCCCCACCTTCCAAGGTGTACCATATCGCGAAGGGGGAGGATCTGGAATACTCTATCCTTGGAGTCCTCCTCAAAAAGAAAGAATAATTGGATGCTGGGAAAAATCACATGTGGTGGTTCATGTCAAAGAAGCCCCAACCACCATCAGACCTTGGATAACAGCCGATATTGCCCTCTGGATGCAGTAAAAGAATTCAGGGCCCACTTGGGGGATCGTACCAAGATTTTTCTTTAAATTCTTTGTAGGAATTTAGATTTCAATTTCTTTTCTTTTCCTAGATGTAATGCAGCATGCATCACCCTCCCTTCTATATTTTTTGAGCTTAAATGACATGATCCTTATGTTTAATTGGGTTGTTTTCTTTTATAGGTTCATAATGGTGGAAGGCAGCCCCAGATATTGAAGGGGAAGCACCAAGTTTCATGGAAAAAAGGGAGTTCAATTTTAGTGTTTTATCTTTTAAACTCTCCACATTTTAGTCCAAAACATATTTTGAGCTTTAAAGATAAAATTGCATTCCCACACTTGAATTAATGTTTTACTTGACTTATCTAGGAGACATGAGTTTCTTAGGAACCCAGTGATGCCATGTTTTAGATTTCAAGGTTGATATGATTAAATGATTGAAATGAAGAATTGAATTTTTAAATATGAAGCATAGATATTGAAATGATTACTCATGATTCGAAGAAACTAATTAATTCATGTAAATAAAATTTCCCAACCATCTTTCATACCTTGAATTTCTGAAATTTATGTGAATTGATTTATTATTATTAGTCATGCCATGAGTGATTGTCCAATGTTATATTTCTTATTCCTGAGAGGATTTCTAGACCAAGTACTTCCTATTTATTCTTGAGCATATTTCTTGAGTGATCTTGGGACATGTAACTGACCAGAACTTTTATTGAAACTTGTCAAAGCTATGACTGTACAAGAACACATTTAAAATGATTGAGGCATCCTTTGAAAATCCACTTATCATTAAAATACCACCTTTACATGAATCCTTCTTTTAGCCCATAGAGACCATGAATGACCTTTATAGGGATGAACTATGTTTCAAGCCATTTTTATCCATTCCTACCCTACTCTTGGTATTTTCATGATATTTAAAGTTGAAGTGTGGGGGTAAAGGAAATCATGGTGGACGGGATGATACACATCGTAAGGAAGAATTGTGGGGGATTTATTGTTTAAATTAGAAAAGGTTGTGAAATCATTCATGATACTCTATTGTTTGCCCCTCTTGAATAAAAAAATGCAAAAAAATCCAATAAATAGAAAAATGGGTTGTGATTTGGGAAAACCAAAAATCACCATTTTCCAGACCGACAATCTTCTGATCATATGTGGTTAGGTGATGGATGTGAGGATTGATCAAATCATAATTTTCAAAAAAAAAAGAAAAAAAAGTACAAATGTAAAAAAAATATTCAAGAGGGTGCACAAATCATTCATTATGCATAATCTGATCACAACCTTTACTTTGAGTTTTGGGAAGTGGGTGTTGCTACTTTGAAGGGGAGAAGTTCATTACACTTTTACATTTGATATCATGCATTGTACTTAAGAGATTATCCTCCTCCTTGAGCCATAATTTTTAAGGCATCAAATCCTACCAACCATAAGCCTCAGAGTCATTTGAACCATAATTGCAAGTCCTCATGATTTTATGTGTCTTTTGTCTTTACAAAGTAGAGAAAGTAGTTCATTTACAAGCCTATGGTTAAGAAGCATGTTTTCATGATATGAGCATAACTCTACTTGAATTATATCATGAGTGATGAGAGAAAAAAATAAAAATTGAGGTAAATCATGACATGGCATGTTTAATAATGATGAATCAAGGAGCTTGAATGAATGAAATGAAAAGTTCCATCAATTTTCAAAAGGGAAAAGTAAAATATGTGAATTATTTGTTTCGTTGAAAAATGGGAAATTAAATTGATATTTTATGCAGATTATTGAATGTTTGATTTTACATGGAATTTTTTTTATTTTATTGCATTGAAATTTGAATATTGGTAACATTGGTGTCCTTTGATTTCCATGTTGAGATTTTATGCTTGAGGACAAGCATGGTTTAAGTGTGGGGTATTTGACAGAGCAAATTTGCGTGCATATTTTTGACCAAACAATGAGTATTTTTTACTGTTTTTCAATGATAAAACCCATATATTTCATTATTTTATTAAAATAATCGGTAATTTGAATTTTATAATGAAAATGGTCATAATTGAAGAAAAGTGCATAATTCTGGATTTTGGACAGATTTTGACCACAAGGGTATTTTTATCTTTTAGCATAAAATATATGTCCAAATTTTGTGATTAATTTTTTTTATAATCCTTATTGTATTTCCTTCATTTTTGTCTTCTGGACCAGGAGCTGATTCGGTCATATAGAGGGTTTGAAAATTCATTGAAGTTGGACAATTGTTTCGGGCGGACAACGTGGACACCAGCAAAGTTACAGAACCAAAACGCGGCCTACACACATCCAACTGAGATGGTTCCACCTGGGATATGACGAGGAAATCTAGAGCCGACTATAAAATAAATTTGGTGGATGTTGAAGGTCATTAAGGAGTCCATTGAATGACATACTTTTGGAGGAACCTTCCTGGAAGCTTCGTCCAGAAACAGAAGCCTTCAATGAAAAATTCATAACTTCTACATCCGGAGTCCAAATGTGCTGAACCTTTTTGGGGAGACAGACAACACATTTATGAACATCCTTTATGAAGGAGGAAATGCGTGAATCGACCATTTATGGGTCCATAAACGCGAAAATTTCGGGGGACGGAAATCTGCCTATAAAAGGAGGCCCTCTCCTCCTTCCAAAATCATCAGTTCGGCACCCAAATCCAAGGAGGGATCCCACCGGGGTATGGGCCGCTACTGCTCCTCTTTCGCCCCCTCATTTCTCCTTTTTTATTTTATTCTTATTTTATTTTTATTTTAGTATTAATTTTCATTTGTAATTTGAATTTCTTTTCAATTTATCCATGCATTTTTATTTTGGTTTCCACCATTTAATTTCTTCTATAATTATAATAATAATAATAATAACTAAAAACTATTATTTTTATTATTAATATTATTATAATCAGTATTTACAATATCTCAATCTTAATTTCAAATTATTTTACTTTCTTTCTCTCTCCTTTTTGGAAAACTATTTTCTTAAGTAATAATAATAATAATAAGTTATATTATTATTATTATTATTATTTTCACTTTCATTATAAATTATTTAATCTTCCTCTTTACCTCTCTCCTCTCTCTCTTTCTCTCTCTCTCCTCATCCATCCACCATTGTGATCTCC
This sequence comes from Viscum album, assembly GCA_963277665.1. Taxonomy (NCBI): domain Eukaryota; kingdom Viridiplantae; phylum Streptophyta; class Magnoliopsida; order Santalales; family Viscaceae; genus Viscum; species Viscum album. The sequence continues at coordinate 2,080,560,961 of OY728126.1, forward strand.
AACTCTCGGAAATGAGAGGCTGACCCCGAGGCTTGGCTCGGGGGGAGGTGAAGAAGTTCATGCGTTTTCTTTAATGTTTATTCTAAATTTGTGATAGACTTGAGTTGTATTCTTGGGCGAGGCAAATGTGCCCGATTGGGTGACGGTCCCCAACGACATGCATCTCAAGCTATTTCTATTCTGGAAAAGAATAGTAATTCAAACATGAGATTTCATGTTTGAGTTATCAAATTAGAATCAAACATATAAAGGAGAATAATGATTGAATCCCTGGACAAACCCCAAACCAAATACTTTCTTCCTAACTTCATTCCGTTTAGACATGCATCTAAGTATAAATTTAGAATTCTTACTTTTCATTTCATTATTTTAAATAATTAAAAAACCACAAAAAGGGATATATTAGGTTATATAGAATAAAGTAAGTGAACCAAATTGAGAAGGCTACTCAAGAGAGATGACCCTGGTCAGCCACTGTGCTGCACTAGGAAAAAAATATAATTGTTTTTGTCCACTCCCCGCGACAGGCGTGCGTCAAAACTGGAGCCGTTGCCGGGGAGCCAATCAGTTATTCATTTAAATTTTCTATTTTCAAATCTTAGTAAGATTTCATTTATTTTTATAAAAAAAAAATTCTTTCCATGATGAATTCAAATGATTATTATTCGACATGGACTGAAAATTACTCACAGGTGCAAGAACACGAGTACACTGAGGAGGCCCTCCAACAAAGAGCTGATGCGCTGATGATAATGGTCAAGCAGATGGAAAGAGGCATTACAACATGGATCTCACCTAAAGACTTGATGGTTATGGTCGATGAATTTCAAACAGACTTAAAAAGATTCGAGGCCAAGAAGGAAGTGCTACTAGTCTTCCCGGATTTCAAAGAAGACATCCATGAACTTGAGGCCAAACTCGAGGTGGAGGAGCCTGACTACCTGACTTCACCTTCCACCATCATACTCTAATAGGAACTTACCACTGAGGCGGAGATTGAAGCTGAACCAACTCAGGGAGTGAAACCTTTCTTTGACCCCATCTCTTCTGATTTTTTTGAAACAGATTTGTATATCACTCCCTCTTGTTTTGATTATACAGAATCAGACATTCTTTGCTATGCCTTGGAGGAAGATGAAGAATACAATGGACATGCACCACTTGAGGAACACATGTAGCTCCTTGATTTCAATGAACATGCATTGGAGGAGCCCCATCAAAAGATCCAGGTAGCTGAGCCTAAGAAAATCAGACAAGAGGCTTCTCTTCATGCAACCCCCATGAAGCCAACACTGGAAGATAAGAAGGTTGCACAAGTCGCAACCAAGGAAGAGGATGTTCCATACTTCATCCTACCCCCACCTTCCAAGGTGTACCATATCGCGAAGGGGGAGGATCTGGCATACTCTATCCTTGGAGTCCTCCTCAAAAATAAAAAAGAAGTGGATGCTGGGAAAAATCACATGTGCATGTCAAAGAATCCCCAACCACCATCAGACCTTGGATAACTGCTGTTACTGCCCTCTGGAGGCAGTAAAAGAAGCCAGGGCCCACTCGGGGGATCGTACCAAGATTTATCTTTAAATTCTTTGTAGGAATTTAGATTTCAATTTGTTTTCTTTTCCTAGATGTAATGCAGCATGCAGCCCCCTCCCTTCTATATTTTTTTTATCTTAAATGACATGATCCTTATGTTTAATTGGGTTGTTTTCTTTTATAGGTTCATAATGGTGGAAGGCAGCCCCAGACATTGAAGGGGAAGGACCAAGTTTCATGGGAAAAAGGGAGTTCAATTTTAGTGTTTTATCTTTTAAACTCTCCACATTTTAGTCCAAAACATGTTTTGAGCTTTAAAGATAAAATTGCATTCCCACACTTGAATTAATGTTTTACTCGACTTATCTAGGAGGCATGAGTTTCTTAGGAACCCAGGGTTGCCATGTTTTAGATTCAAAGGTTGATATGATTAAATGATTGAAATGCATAATTTAATTTTTAAATATGAAGAATAGATATTGAAATGATGACTCATGATTCGAAGAAACTAATTAATTCATGTAAATAAAATTTCCCAACCATCTTTCATACATTGAATTTCTGAAATTTATGTGAATTGATTTATTATTATTAGTCATGCCATGAGTGATTGTCCAATGTTATATTTCTTATTCCCGAGAGTATTTCTAGACCAAGTACTTCCTATTTATTCTTGAGCATATTTCTTGAGTGATCTTGGGACATGTAACTGACCAGAACTTGTATTGAAACTTGTCAAAGCTATGACTGTACAAGAACACATTTAAAATGGTTGAGGCATCCTTTGAAAAGCCACTTATCCTTAAAATACCACCTTTACATGAATCCTTCTTTTAGACCATAGAGACCATGAATGACCTTTATAGGGATGAACCATGTTTCAAGCCATTTTTATCCATTCCTACCCTACTCTTGGTATTTGCACGATATTTAAAGTTGAAGTGTGGTGGTAAAGGAAATCATGGTGGAATGGATGATACACATTGTAAGGAAGAATTGTGGGGGTGTTATTGTGGAAATTAGAAAAGGTTGTGAAATCATTCATGATACTCTATTGTTTGCCCCTCTTGAATAAAAAAAATGACAAAAAAAAATCCAAAAAATAGAAAAATGGGTTGTGATTTGGGAAAACCAAAAATCACCATTTTCCAAACCGACGATCTTCTGATCGTATGTGGTTAGGTGATGGATGTGAGGATTGATCAAATCATAATTTTCAAAAAAAAATGAAAAAAAGTACAAAAGTAAAAAAAATATTCAAGAGGGTACACAAATCATTCATTATGAATAATTTGATCACAACCTTTACTTTGAGTTTTGGGAAGTGGGTGTTGCTACTTTGAAGGGGAGAAGTTCATTACACTTTTACATTTGATATCATGCATTGTACTTAAGAGATTATCCTCCTCCTTGAGCCTTAATTTTTAAAGCATCAAATCCTACCAACCTTAAGCCTCAGAGTCATTTGAACCTTAATTGCAAGTCCTCATGATTTTATGTGTCTTTTGTCTTTATAAAGTGGAGAAAGTAGTTCATTTACAAGCCTATGGATAAGAAGCATGATTTCATGATATGAGCATAACTCTAATTGAATTATATCATGAGTGATGAGAGAAAAAAAAATCAAAAGTGAGGCAAATCATGACATGGAATGTTTAATAATGATGAATCAAGGAGATTGAATGAATGAAATGAAAAGTTCCATCAATTTTCAAAAGGGAAAAGTAAAATATGTGAATTATTTATTTCGTTGAAAAATGGGAAATTAAATTGATATTTTATGCAGATTATTGAATGTTGGATTTTACATGGAAAATTGTTTGATTTTATTTCATTGAAATTTGAATATTGGTAACATTGGTGTCCTCTGATTTCCATGTTGAGATTTTATGCTTGAGGACAAGCATGGTTTAAGTGTGGGGGTATTTGACAGAGCAAATTTGCGTGCATATTTTTGACCAAATAATGAGTATTTTTTACTTTTTTTCAATGATAAAACCCATATATTACATTGTTTTATTAAAATAATGGGTAATTTAAATTTTATAATGAAAATGGTCATAATTGAAGAAAAGTGCATAATTCTGGATTTTGGACAGATTTTGAACACAAGGGTATTTTTTTCATTTAGCATAAAATATATTTCCAAATATTGTGATTAATTTTTTTTATAATACTTAATTTATTTCCTTCATTTTTGTCTTCTGGACCAGGAACTGATTCGGTCATATAGAGGGCTTGAAAATTCATTGAAGTTGGACAATTGTTTCGGGCAGACAGCATGGACACCAGTAAAGTAACGGAACCAAAACGCGGCCTACACACATCCAACTGAGATGTTTACACCTGGGATGTGATGAGGACATCTAGATCCGACTATAAAATAAATTTGGTGGATGTTGGAGGTCATTAAAGAGGCCATTGAATGACATACTTTTGGAGGAACCTTCCTGGAAGCTTCATCCAGAAACAGACGCCTTCAATGAAAAATTCATAACTTCTACATCCGGAGTCCAAATGTGCTGAAAGTTTGAGGGGAGACATACAACACATTTATGAACATCTTTAATGACAGAGAAAACGCGTGAATCGATCATTTATGTGTCCAAACATGCTCAAACTTTCGGGGGACAGAAATCTGCCTATAAAAGGAGGCCCTCTCCTCCTTCCAAAATCATCAGTTCGACACCCAAATCCAAGGAGGGATCCCACCGGGGCATGGACCGCTGCTGCTCCTCTTTTCCCCCCTCATTTATTCCTTTTATTTTATTCTTATTTATTTTATTTTATTTTTAATTTTCATTTGTAATTTTAATTTCTTTTCAATTTATCCATGCATTTTTATTTTGGTTTCCACCATTTAATTTCTTCTATAATAATAATAATAATAATAATAATAATTAAAAACTATTATTATTATTATTAATATTATTATAATCAGTATTTACAATATCTCAATCTTAATTTCAAATTATTTTACTTTCTTTCTCTCTCCTTTTTCGAAAACTATTTTCTTAAGTAATAATAATAATAATAAGTTATATTATTATTATTATTATTATTTTCACTTTCATTATAAATTATTTAATTTTCCTCTTTCCCTCTCTCCTCTCTCTCTTTATCTCTCTCTCCTCATCCATCCACCATTGTGATCTCCAACTCTCGGAAATGAGAGGCTGACCCCGAGGCTTGGCTCGGGGGGAGGTAAAGAAGTTCATGAGTTTTCTTAAATGTTTAATCTAAATTTGTGATAGACTTGAGTTGTATTCTTGGGCGAGGTGAATGTCCCCGATTGGGTGACGGTCCCCAAAGACATGCAACTCAAGCTATTTCTATTCTGGAAAAGAATAATAATTCAAACATGAGACTTCATGTTTGAGTTATCAAATTAGAATCAAACATATAAAGGAGAATAATGATTGAATCCCTGGCCAAACCCCAAACCAAATACTTTCTTCCTAACTTCATTCTGTTTAGACTTGCATCTAAGTATAAATTTAGAATTCTTACTTTTCATTTCATTATTTTAAATAATTAAAAAACCACAAAAAGAGATATATTAGGTGATATAGAATAAAGTAAGTGAACCAAATTGAGAAGGCTCCTCAAGAGAGATGACCCTGGTCAGCCACTGTGCTACACTAGGAAAAAAATATAATTGTTTTTGTCCACTCCCGGCGACAGGCGTGCGTCACTTAGCTTGAGGGAAGTGCATATTTTAGCCTGAGGGAAACTTCTTCAGTTCATGTGGGCAATAAACTCTATGCCTGAGGGTGACACTTTGTACGCCTGGGGGGAATATCTGATATGCCTGTGGGAAATTACCTATTGGTTACCTTCCTGATTACCTAGGGGTAAGGGTTTGAGTGTCTGAGGACACTGATTGTTTACATAGAAATTCACTGTGGGGGATTCCTTATAATGAATGATTAAATAAATAATAAAATGGAAATATAACTGGTAATGTTAGTTACTTTTGAGTATTTCTTAATTTATTGCTTTTGACTACGACACATTGTTATTGCATATTTTCACACAGTTGGGAACGAGCCTTTGGTGGGTGCCCACTATCAGACCTGGGCCCTCACTGCTAGTTGACAGCCTCTGGCGTTTGGGGAAATGCGTTTGAGGTCACATGGCGAACCGGGTTCGGTGCACCCGTTGAGTGGCACCCAAAACTATGAAGTTACACATTATTCGTTACATTTTCCAGTATAAATATTTTGAACTATTCATCAACTGAATTAGTTTCATGAATAGTGATGAAATTCTGTAAAATGAGGGAAAATACAAAGTCATCTATATTGAATCATGTTTCATAACTAAACATGGTAGAAATATTAAAAAAATAAATGGATATCTTATCAAATTTCTACACAGGAATCTATATATACTCCAAAAAATACTCATTATTGATCCTTCACATTTACCTAATAAAAAGTGAGGCATCTCGATACATACTCTTCTATAGTGCTTTTTATTCTAACCCACAAAAACTGTTATTTCAATTGTTTCATCATATATTATATTCTAAAAAAATATACCATATCGAATAGTGGGAAGAACTATGAATTTTTTCTTCCCAAGAAATAGGTATGACCATTCTATCTCTAAACGATAACATTGAATTCCCATCCATCTTCCTTTTATGAATGGTCTCCCCATGATTGGTTTTTAGCCCCATAGAAACAAAATATGAATCATATGTTGTAGGATATTTAACCTATTAATACAAATAAATAACACATGAAACTATAATTAAATATATAACATCACCTTGTTTTATACATTATTAATGTCTATTTGTCATAATTAACATTATTTTTTTATTCTAAATCCTCTTTAGACAACTGATCATATTTATTTCTACTCAATGAATTCACCAAAGAGATCCCATTACCTATTCAATATATTATCTCAATGTAAAAAAATTATTGATACTAAATTCATATGTTCTTCCATACATTAAATTCACTTTTTGGGGAAATGCATTTCAAACCACAGTTATCTATAAGAACTGTGAATTTGTCACCAAAGAGGTAATGAATCCAATTCATCAAGACACAAAATTTTATATATAATTAGAAATAGTGTTTTGGCTAGTTCTGCTCATGAATTGATAAATATTGTCAACCATAAGGATTAATATGTTCTCCCTGTATGGTAACACATCACAAAACAAATCCAAATATATCACAATAGACTACATACCCCTATATAAACTCTATAAACACAAGGATAGTTGCTGGTGTAAGTATAAAATTATATTCCTAAAAGGATTCATTCCATTCATCATTACCTTATAAAGGTACTCCTTTACTTTTCAATGGTTTCATTTTTGATTCCAAACATAAAAAAGCACATACAAAACGTCCGTATTAACTTGAAAAGCTAAGGAATGTTTACATCTCTGATTCTTTCTTTGTTCAATTCTAGTAGATTATATTTCTATCTTCTCATGATAAAAATAATGTTGTTTTTTATAAGTTAAATATCCATGGAATTTGTGTTCTTATGTCAACAAATACGACTTTGATAACATGTAATAAAAATGATGTTGAAACATGTTACCCACAAATAAATACAGGTGTTTACCATAATCCTCATTTATTAATAGAATATCATGGTATATTATATAAATACCCAACCAAAATTAAATCTATATACCATTATAAAATATTATTCCTAAATTCCATGCACAATTCTCGTGCATTCATAAGTTAAAAAGGAAAAAAACATACTCATAATAGAAATTTCTGCATCTGAGAGATGTTTTCAGAATATCGTCTTTTATAACTTGTAATTAATGAATACCCTGAACATAAGTCAATTTTTGGGAACTTCCTAGATCCCCTCAATTGATAAATCCTATATCAATTCATTTAAGATGATACATATTCTTTATCGAAACCTATTTAAGCATATATTAATCCAAATAGATCCTAGGAGTTTCATCATCCTTTACTTTAAAAAAAGATACTACTTCCCACAAAGAACTGCATAGATGAAAGAAGACGTTTCTCTCTAATTCTTCCAGAAGATCTTCCAACATCCTTAATTATGTTGGTTCCATTTTATAAGAGGGATGTGATAGCATTTTTTTTATAGTAGTAGATCAATCAAAATCTCAAATTCGCAATTTGTTCTAGCATGTGAATTTTATATGAAAATTAGTATAGAATTGGTCAAAAATTGTATGAAAATATGTACACATAATGTCAATAAAAAAATTCCCAGTCAACCACTTCCAAAAAAATAAGATATGTTTCCATCCCATTATGCCTAAAATTCAAACTCTACATTCCTTTCTAACCTAATATATTGTAATTAGGTTCTTAATGCAATCCAGAGATGTGAAAATAAACTTCCTCGAATAATGGATTATATGGACCATTATTGACTTCAACTAACCCATAACCAAATTCAATTCATAGAAATAAATCTCATGAATATATAAATCCCAATACAACTCTCCCACATCAACATTTAAAGAACATTATTTATACATAATGGCTAGAAATTATCTTTTTTAAAGATGTTTTTCATGTTTCCATGGATAAGTTACAATATCTACATGTAAACCCATATTAACAAAAATATGATAAGAGTTAAATGAGTCATACTTTCCCATTTCAAAAAAATATTCCAAAAGGCTATAAGTTAATATAATCAAACCTCTCACTATAGAAGGAATATATTGGACATCCATGATCACTTTCTCAACTTTATACTAACACTTACATTATTTTTCTCTTTATTTCCATATTGATATTATAGTAGTTTAGTAATAACAGTTTTCCTCTAATATCCTTGGATCATTTTATTTTAATAATAAAAATTATTTTTCTATAGATTCCCATTTCAAATATTATATTCATAAAAAACATGATACACGCCTCTAGAACATGGCCATTTAGCACTAAAACAATTGAGATGAAGATGTATCATCATTATAAGATTATTAAATTCTATACGTGGTTCCATTAAATCTCTTTCGATTTGATAATGTGAACTACACAGAAAACCTAATGATATATTTTTCGATTGAGGGAAATATTTACTAATCCCATCAGTTGATTTTGAGGTTGGCCTCCACTCTGGAAGTAGGTTCCCCTCTTCCTATTATTCTCATCATTAGTGTTTTCACATGTTCCCATAAGAATAATCATTCCCCCAATAATAATATTTCTTGAGATATTCATTTATCCCACTTTAACTTAATTGACTATTTGGGTATAATCAGTTTCATAAATAATTGGAATCATTGAGAAAATATCTGTTGTCAATCCCAAATTGAAAATGTTTCTATTCATGTTATGGATGGATTATGGGAAAAACTGGGTAATAAAGATTAATTATTATGATTTCCATAATTTAAGAAGGCTGAAACATACACTGAACTATTAGGCCACATTGTTTGGAAATATATTCAATTTTTTTTGATGCTACTATATTAATGCCACTTCATTCCAAATTAGCTAGAATAGTTAGGACTACTATGATCCAACCATAATTTATCTAATTATTTCTTAATACTATATTACTCTTGGAATTTAAATGGTTTGGGAAAACTATCTCTCAACTGTGTGCTTAACCAGTTCCCAATGCCTTCCATTACACTATTCACTGGAGATATTTCACAGTTTCTACTAACAATGTAGAAACTAAGAACCTCAAAACATTCCTCTAAAACATGTTAAAATCAATTTGAACCTCTTAAAAAATAACCCAAAAAATACATATATTCAAAAAAAATTAATAAAATGGATATTTAATAAAAATTGGGGGGGGGATAAATATTTTTCTTCAAACACTAATAATGAGGTTATTATATCCATATGGAAACCCCTTTGGACATTTCCATTAGTTTTCAACTTCCGACATATGGGTAGGAACTCCTGAGGTCTAGAAACATTTTATATTGATTACTATTTATGATGTTATCATGTATTAGATGTTACAAAATTCATTTATTTTTTCAACCCTAAAATTTCCCATGAAAATAAATTTTGTGATTATATAAATTTTGATTGTGTTTTACTCAAAGTGATTACCTAAAATCATTTCATATTTTATCCAAAATTTGTTTTATATGTGAATTTAATTTTTATTTCATATTATGTGATACCAAGTGATGTTAATTATATATTAAAAAACTTTATTGGGTGAAATCTAAAAGTAGTTTTGCATATTATTTTTCCCATTATTTTATTTATTACAAGGTGAAATGGATAAATTAATTTGTTGATTTAGATAGTGTGGGTGATTAAGTGAGATATGTCATAAACCCATAAGTACATATGACTAGTTTTTTCCATATAGTGTGGTATCATATCGGTATACCATTATATATGATTTGTTATATTCTTACTCAACTATCTTTGATTATTTATGACTTGGGATTGGATGATATCACATTTCATGGAAATGTATGAAATGTTAATGGCTAATAAAATTACTCACAAGGTATATCATTAATTTAATGAATGGTGGATTTTAATACATTAATTTTATGAGTAAATGTTTTTCCATGGCTTAAAAAATTGTTTTTTAATTTAATGAATTTACTTATACATGTTTCAATATACGAGTTAATTATTGATCACTGGAGGAGTTCCTATGACAACCCTGCTTTTATTATAAACATAAACATGATGTATTACATAAAACATCAATTCATACAAAAAAGAAGATCAAGAGGTTTAGTGTATTTGGGGCTTAGGATCATTACATAAAAACTTGAAACATGAAATACAACATCTTTATTGAAAACTTCTTTTACATGACCACTACATTCCCTCGTACTTAGCATTGCATAGGATAACCTGAGGACATGCATAAGAAAAGGGTGAGCTATAAATCACAGTAAGGGAATACATATGGAATAAAATGAGGAGTAAAAAATAGGTTATACATTTGGCATATCAATATAGAACAAGAGAAACATGAACATAAAGGCATGATAAAGCATGACAATCATAACATGGAAATGTGGCAACAACACTTAACATGGAATTAGCATGAGCTAAGGCCCATTGCACATGGAGCATGACTAAATCCTCATTGCACATGAAGCATGAGTAAACCCTTGTTTCACTTGAATTAGCATGATTCAACACTCATTGCACATGAAAAATCATGATACTATACTTTACCCAATGCATTGGAGCACTATAAGGGCACACCCTTCTTAAACATTTCATTTCATGCATAAGTGTGCCACATGGATCATAAAACATGGATTTATAAAATAGAATCATTTATTCCACGATAAAGGAATGTGTAATTAATACATGAAAATTTATAATAAATAAGTAAATGTTCATAAAGGTGAATAACCTTGATGGAGAAATGGGCATGGTATTCACTACACAATGGCATTGGCTTAGAAAATCGGTGCGATTTTGACAGCGTAACGACCTGACATAAGAATTCATAAAAATGGTTTTTGAGAGAGAAAGGGATTACTCATCATATTTAAATGTAATGTACATTAAGGAGGTCATATAGATACATTTCCCAACAATTGTAATGGAATTTAGATTCATGATTCAAAAGTATTGCTTGAATGTAAATGAGGAGAGAGAAGTTCCTTTCTGAATTTCGGCATAGTAATGGGTGTACATGGGAGGCATTTAATGAGAGATAAAGGGGTATCCCATCATTAAAACATAATTAGGGCAGTATGAGGGAGGTGATAAACCATACCCCAACATTCATAATTTAAATTAAAAGGGAAAAACAACTGAAAGAAAATTGGAAAAAAAATGAGAAAGGAATAAAAAAAACCCTTACATAGAAGTGTGATTCCAAAGGCTTGAGAGAAGATTGAGTGAGGCTTATTGGGAGCTTATGGAACCTTGGGAGTATTCTAGAGAGATTAGGGCAGAGGTTGGATGAACTCCAAAGGCTTTGAGTGGGGAGGAAGTGGGATCTTGGGTGGGTTTATATAGGAAATGCGAGGGAATTCTTTATTATTTAGGTTTGGGACCCCTTATATTAAATTAATCCAAACCACAAACCATTCCATGGTTTTTGCCCATAGTTTTTGGATAAGGGAATAGGAAAACAATATATTATAAGGCCAAAGTCCAAACTTCTTAAAATAATAGGGTTGCTTATGTGGAGGTGAGTCACACTCCCATGGAAAATAATTTAAAAAGACAAGATGTTTAATAAGTCTTGAGGGGTCCATTAATGCTTTATAAAATAAGTCCAACAAACCCAAAATCACATTATTTTAATGGTAAAACATATATTGGCCTAACATAAAGATTTTAGTATTTTACAACATCACTATTGGGTCATTATGATGTCATAAAACACATTATATATTTAAACGGTATTTAATTTTTACCCAAAAATTTGACTATCTCAGGAAATTATGAAAAAGGCCCCATTGGATAATTTCGACATCATGATTCCAGAAATAACATTTATTTTATATAAATAATTTTCTAAATATTTTAACTTTCACTTTTAAAATGAAAACCTACATTTATCAAAAATTCATGGGTTTTGACAGAAATGGCTTTCAAAACTTAATAAAAATTATAATTGCATTCATAAAATTATAAGATCATTTATATTTAATAAATATTAATTTAATAATAAAAATAATATTTTATTAAAATATTATTTAATTCAAAAATCCAGTAATTTAATAAAATAGATTTCTTAATTAAATAATAATTAAAAACAATATTTGAACTTTAAAAACTATTTACAATGTATCCATAATAACAAGAAAGTATATACGTTATTATATACAAAAAATAATGCACATGAACACAGTACTACCGATTCGTTACATAACCCCTTAAAACAGTCACATAAGATCTAAGGGTAAGGTGTGCGATAGTGACAGACTCTTGGGGTGGCTTGAATAACATCGCTCGAGTGGTAATTTCTATCAACTTCTACTTCTCCCATAGACGGCCCCGTTCGAGCTTGACATGATAAAGCTCAAATTGGGATTGGTCAAGAGCGAAGCCCAAGGATGCCACCTCTTTTCCGAGCTCCAACAAATGGGCTTCGTATGGAGAAATTCTACTGGATGAGGCCATCGCTTCTTTTTTCTATGTAAATTGGACTCATTAAAGTCCTATATTTATACTAATCATGTGATCACTGTTCAACGACTATAAAAGTAATGGTCACAATTCTTAACATAAACCCAAAGAAGTTGAAATTTTATATAAATGTTTTGCATAAAGATACATTTAACTTGATTAAGATGGATTTCCATTAATGAAAATTTGGGTCGTTACAATATTCCCCCCTTAAGAAATATTTCCTCGAAATTTTCCTTTTCCCACACTAAAACAGATGTGGGTAACTCAGTTTCATCATTTCCTCTGATTCCCAAGTCACTTCTTCAAACTTGTGGTTTCGCCACAACACCTTGACAAGGGGCATTGTCTTATTTCATCGAACAGTTTCTCTATGATCTAAGATCTTCACTGGTTGCTCCTAATAAGAAAGATCATCCTCCAACTGTACCACCTCAGAAGAGAGTACATGTGAATGGTCCGATATGTACTTCCTTAAGAGGGATACATGAAAGGCATCATGTACTTTGGCCATGGTAGGTGAAGTGCTAGTCAATAAGCCACAACCCCAACACGATCAAGAATATCTAAGGGGATGATGTATCTTGGACTTAAATTCCATTTCTTTAAAAACCTCATGACCTTATTCCATGGAGATATGCGTAGAAAAACCATGTCTCCAACTTTAAACTCAAGGTCTCGTCGACGATTATCTGCAAAACTCTTTTGTCGACTCTGGGCTACCTTGATATGCTACTGAATGGCTTTCACCTTCTCCAACATTTCCTCGACCATTTCTGATCCAAGCAGCTTACGTTCACCGACCTCATCCCAACATGCCGGTGTAATGCACCTTTTCCCATACATGGCTTCATATGGTTCCATTTGGATGCTCGAGTAAAAACTATTTTTATAAGAGAACTCAACCAGAATAAGATGTTGATCCCATCCTCCTTTAAAGTCCATTGAGAATTCTCTCAAAATTTCCTCAAGTGTTTGGATAGTCCGCACGGATTGGCCATCAGTTTGAGGATGATAGGCCATAATGAAGTTCAGTTCAGTATCCAGAGCATGTTGAAGACTCTTCCAAAGCATAGAGGTGAATATTGGATCTCAGTCAGACACAATAGATAGTGGTACTCCATGCAACCTTACCACTTCTCTAATATATATCTGTGCCAGTTGATCCAAAGAGAAATCCTCCCAAATAGTAATGAAGTTTGCAGTCTTTCTAAGACGATCCACAACAACCCAGATTGCATTATTGCCTTTGGATGTCCTTGGAAGTCTGGTGACAAATTCCATGGTGATGTTATCCCATTTCCATTCTGGTATGGGAAATGGTTGCATCATCCCCTTAGACTTCTGCCTCTTTTCCTTCACTTGCTGACACACCAGGAACTTTGATGTATATTCAATGATCTCTTTCTTCATATTATCAGAAAAAAAGTTTTCTCGGAGATCTTGATACATCCTTGTGCTCCCAGGGTGAATAGAGAAATTTGAACTATGTGCATCATCCAAAAGTTCCTTCTTCAGCTCCGGACATGATGGAACACATAGTCTTTTTCCAAATTGCACAATTCCTTCTATATTAACATTAAACTCCGAGGATTTACCTTTTTTGATAGCTTCAAATTTTTCCTGAAATCCTACATCATCCATTTGAGCATTCTTTATCCTTTCCAAAAGAGACAGTTGAGTAATAATTTTTGAAAGTATTTATGATGTTCCCTTATTTATGATTCCCATGTGCATCTTCATCAAGTCTAAGAAGATTGGATCCTTCTCAATTCTCATCATTGATAGAATCGTTGGGCCCTTTCTACTTAGGGCATCTTCCACCTTGTTTGCTTGCCCAGGGTGGTAATGTATTGAACAGTCATAATCCTTGATGAAATCTATCCATCTTCTCTGGCACATATTAAGCTCTTTATGTGTGAATATTTATTTTGGACTCTTGTGGTCAGTATATATCTCACATTTCTCCCCATAGAGATAATGCCGCCAGATTTTCAACGCAAAGATCACCGCCGCTAAATCCAGATCATGCGTTGGATAGTTTCACTCATGTATTTTCAACTACCTTGAGGCATATGATATCACTTTACCATTCTGTATCAGCACACAGTCTAAGCCCTTCTTCGAAGCATCACTGAATACCACAAAAATTTCGCCACTTGTGGGTAAAGTGAGCACGAGCGCAGTGATAAGCCTCCTTTTCAACTCCTTGAAGCATTCTTCACATTCATCACTCCAATAAGACTTTACTCCCTTTCGAGTTATCTTGGTAAGAGGGTTGGACAATCATGAGAAATTTATCACAAATCGTTGATAATATCCAGCTAACCCCAAGACGCTACGGATATCAGTCACCGATGTGGGCCTCAACCATCCCTCAATTGCATCTGTTTTGGAGGGATCTACCGATATCCCATTGATTGTGATGATGTGGCCCAAGAATGAGACCTACTTCAACCAAAACTCAAACTTACTTTACTTTGCATTGAGACCTCCTTCTTAAAAACTCCTAATGATCCTCCTTGCGCAAAGTCTCCAGTACAGTTCTTAAAAGCTCCTCATGATCCTCCTTGGTTTTAGAGTATATTAAAATATCATCTATAAAGACTACCCAAAATTTGTCGAGGTAATCTCTAAAGACTCTATTTATTAGGTCCATGAAGATTGCTGGAGTATTAGTGAGTCCGAAAGTAATTACTATGAATTCATAGTGCCCGTATCTTGTGCGAAAAAGCATTCTTGGGATATCATCCTTCTTCACCCTTACTTGATAATATCCCGAACACAAGTCCACCTTAGAGAAGTATTGTGCTCCACGAAGCTGATCGAACAAGTCATCAATTCGTGGGAGAGGATACTTGTTCTTTATCGTGATTTTTTTGAGCTCATGATAATCAATGCAAAGGTGCATTGACCCATCCTTCTTCTTGACGAAGAAGACGGGTGCACCCCATGGTGAAGCACTTGGACATATAAACCCTTTATCCAGATTCTCCTGTAGTTGTTTCTTCAGCTCTTCAAGCTCTAAAATAGCCACTCTATATAGATTCTTCGATATGGGTAATGCCCTGGGTATAAGTTTAATTTAGAATTCAACATCTATTCTAAGAGGAAGACCAGGCAGTTCCTCGGGAAACACTTCCGCGAATTCCCTCACAATAGGCATTTCTTCAAGGATGGTTTCTTCCTTGGACTCAATCATCTGAGCCAGATACGCGTTCTCATAGGGTAGTAATATCCATTCTTGAGATGATGAAGCTATAGGAGATTCATCTTCCTCCTTACACTTGTAATGAATCGGGGGTCGATTCCCAATATGGAGTGTGATTTCCCTCTCCAGAAAATTTATGTTGGCTCTATATAAGGAAAGCTAATACATGCCAAGAATTGCATCAAATTACACCAGAGGGAGTATGACGAGGTTCCCCGAGAAATTAAATCCATATATTATAACAGGGGAGGACTTATATTCATGGGATGCAATGATTTCCCCATCTTTCGTACTCACCAACATCTTCACATCCATGATTTGTGGTGGTGCTAGGATTGTTCTACTAAACATTCGAGATATAAAAGAATGCGTAGAACTTGAATCAAAAAGTATGTTCGCTATTATTGAATGAATAACTATCATACCTATCACCACTTCATTTTCAGGGTTCACTTCAGCAGAAGTGATGGAAAAAGCACTTCATTTCTGCCTTGGAGTTTGTTGGTTGCCTCTGAAAACCCTTGGATTAGGACACTGATTTGAAAAATGCCTCAGTTCTTTGCATTTGTAGCATTGAACAATGCGTTGAGGTTCGAACAGAGCATTCCTCTCCTCTATCGCAGCCGTGGGTCTTTCTTGTCGACAGTTAACCGCTAGGTGCCCTTCTCTTCCACACCTAAAGCATTTCCTCGTCCCCTTGAGGCAATTTCCAGGGTGCTTCTTCCCGCACTTTTGGCAAGCGGGGTGATGGATCTTCTTAGCACAGTTGGATTTATCCATCGGACCGCCAGCATTGAAGTCCACCTTACGCTTCTTGTCCCCATGATACCCCTGTGATTCCTCGATCTCCATTTCGACCTTGAGGGAACATCGGACAATTTCCTCATAGCTGTCGAAGTCACAGATTGCTAATACTTTCCGTAGGCTAGGCTTCAACCCGCCAAAGAAGTGGTCAACTTTGCATTTTGGGGTAACGACAAAGCTGGAAGCATATTGTGCAAGCCCTGTGATGTTTTCCTCGTACACTCCAATGGATTCTTTGTCTTTTTTCATGAGGGAAAGGAAGTCCCTTTCCATCTTAAGCCAGAGGGTGCGCAGAAAATATTTATCAGAAACATATTCCAGAAATCCTTCCTTTCCAACACCTCGATCTCCTCCTCAGGCTTCATATTTTTGATCAACTTCATCCATTGATCAGCTTCACCCCCCATACGATAATCCTCCAGGAGAACCTTCTCTTGTTCAGAACATTGAAGGATGGAGAAGATTTTCTCAATGGAGTTGATCCATTATTCATTGATCGTGGGATCAGATGATCCACTAAAAGTATGAGGCCTTTGTCTCATGAATCTATCGATAGAGACTTGTACTTTCTTAGGGGGGGGGTGTTGAACATTCCTCTTGACCCGTGTTTCTATTCAAAACTTGAGTTAGCTAAGAGAGAATCATGACAAAGTTCGCGATTCCCACTCCCATTGGATTGGGCATCTCATTAGTACAGTCATCACACTAATCTTCACATCGGTTGTTAGCCCGAGTCCTCCTATTACCGGGCATTGGTTAGAATAAAAGGAAAGTTAGGGGTAACACATAAATGGTAATCCAAAGACAAAATTTGATGACTTATAAATAAACTTTTATTTCCTTAACTCATGAGTATATAGGCTTCAATCTAGGATTTTCATGATCTACTTTCTAACATATATTCTTAGGGGCATTTTTTTAATTCCATTAATTAGGGTTCATACTAAGCTTGTGAATTTATCAAAACATATCCCCTGGGAGTGTCGTAACCAAGAGTGCAGCAAGACCCGTTGTCGTGCACCAGTTCCCGTTCGAGTCTAGCTCAAAGCGGTGTTTTTGAGTTTTACCCCTTGGATACATCTATGCCAGAGCCACCTCTACCTGCTCGTATCCAGAAAGGGATGTATTTTTTTGATAAACCACATTCTCAGAACATACCAAAACTTAGGGATGTTTTTATTATACTTATTATTGTCTCTAAGGATTTACTAGGGTTTTCAAATCCTAGTCCCAAAAATAACTAAACCTATCCTTTGATACCAACTATGTCAACCCTGCTTTTATTACAAACATAAACATGATTTATTACATAAAACTTCACTTGATTCAATAAAGAAGATCAAGAGGTTTAGTGTCTTTGGGGATTATTATCATTACATAAAACTTGAAACATGAAATACAACATCTTTATTTATAACTTCCTTTACATGACCACTACATTCCCTCGTAATTAACATTGCATGGGATAACCTGAGGACATGCATAAGAAAAGGGTGAGCTATAAATCCCAGTAAGGGAATACACATGGAATAACATGAGGAGTAAAAAACATGTTAGACATTTTTCATATCAATATATCAAAATAGAAACATGAACATAAAGGCATGATAAATCATGAAAATCATAACATGGAAATGTGGCAACAACACTTAACATGGAATTAGCATGAGCCAAGGCCCATTGCACATGGAGCATGAGTAAATCCTCATTGCACATGAAGCACGAGTAAACCCTTGTTGCACTTGAATTATCATGATTCAACACTCATTGCACATGACGTATCATAATATTATACTTTACCCAATGCATTGGAGTGCTGTAAGGGTGCATCCTTCTTAAACATTTCATTTCATGCATAAGTGTGCCACATGGATCATAAAACATGGATTCATAAAACAAAATCATTTATTCCACGATAAAGAAATGTGGAATTCATACATGAAACTTTATAATCAATAAGTAAATGTGAATAAAGTTGAATACCCCTGATGGAGAAATGGGCATGGTATTCACTACACAATGGCATTGGCTTAGAAAATCGGTGCGATTTCGGCAGCGTAACGACGTGACATAAGAATTCATAAAAATGGTTGATGAGAGAGAAAGGGGTTCCTCGTCATATTTACATGTAATTGACAGTAAGGAGTTAATATAGATACATCTCTCAACAATTTTAATGGAATTTAGATTCATGACACAATAGTATTACTTGAATGTAAATGAGGAGAGAGAAGATCCTTTCGGAATTTCGGCATAGTAACGGGTGTACATGGGAGGCATTTAATGAGAGAGAAAGGGGTATCCCATCATTCAAACATAAAGAGGGAAGTATGAGGGAGGTGCAAAACCATACCCCACATTCATAAATGAAATTAAAAGGGCAAAATAACTTAAACAAAATTGGACAAAAAATGTGAAAGGAAGAAAACAACCCTTACTTGGAAGTGTGATTCCAAAGGCTTGAGAGAGGCTTGAGAGAGGATTCTTGGGAGCTTGGGGCACCTTGGGATGATTCTAGAGAGAGTAGGTAAGAGGATGGACGAACTAAAAAGGCTTTGAGTGAGGAGGAAGTGGGAGCTTGGGTGGGTTTATATAGGAAAGGTGAGGGAATTATTTATTATTTAGGTTTGGGACCCCTTATATTAAATTAATCCAAAACACAAACCATAACATGGGTTTTGCCCATGGTTTTTTGAAAAGGGAAGAGGAAAACAATATTTTATAAGGCCAAAGTCCGAACTTCCTAAAATAATAGGTTTGCTTATGTGGAGGTGAGTCACACTCCCATGGAAAATAATTTAAAAGACAAGATGTTTAATAAGTCTTGAGGGGTCCATTAATGCTTTGTAAATTAAGAAAAACAAACCCAAAATAACATAATTTTGATGTTAAAACATATATTGGAAGAACATAAAGATTATAGTATTTTATTACATCACTATTGGGTCATTATGATGTCATAAAAGACATTATATATTTAAACGGTATTTAATTTTTACCCAAAAATTTGACTGTCTCAGAAAATTATGAAAAATTCACCGTTGGATAATTTCAACGTCCTGATTCCAAAAATAACATTTATTTTATCTAAATAATTTTCTAAATATTATAATTTTCACTTTTAAAATAAAAACCGACATTTATCGAAAATTCACGGGTTTTGACAGAAATGGCTTTCAAAACTTAATAAATATTATAATTGTATTCATAAAATTATAAGATCATTTATATTTAATAAAAATTAATTTAATAATAAAAACAATATTTTATTAAAATATTTTTTAATTCAAAAATCCATTAATTTAATAAAATAGATTTCTTAATTAAATAATAATTAAAAACACTATTTGTACTTTAAAAACTATTTACAATGTATCAATAATGACAAGAAAGTATATACATTATTATATAAAAAAAATAATGTACATGAACATAGTACAATCGATTCGTTACATAAACCCTTAAAATAGTCGCATAAGACCTACGGGTAAGGTGTGCGATGGTGACAGACACTTGGGGTGGCTTGGATAACATCGCTCAAGTGGTAATTTCTATCAACTTCCACTTCTCCCATAGACGGTTCCGTTCGAACTTGACATGATGAAGCTAATCTTGGTCTTGGACAAGAACGAAGCCCAAGGACGCCACCTCTTTTCCAAGATCCAAAAAATGGGCTTCGTATGGAGAAATTCTACTGGATGAGGCCACCACTTCTTTTGTCTGAGTAAATTGGATTTTTTAAAGTCCTATATTTATACTAATCATGTGATCACTGTTCAACGGCTTTAAAAGTAACAGTCACAATTCATAACATAAAACCAAAGAAGTTGACATTTTATATAAAATTTTTACATAAATAGACATTTAACTAGATCAAGAGGGATTTAATTAATGAAACATTGGGTTGTTAGAGTTCCCTTATGATCTTATATGAAGACGAATCAATATCATGAATATGGGTGAGATCCTAATTGTTATATTTCACATAATTAATCACCCTATCCTGAAACAGTCAACTCTTCCTTCCTTTTAAACTAAGGTAGTGACATGCCATGGAAGGCAAGAAATTCATTCTTATGTGATTGTTGATTTACTTCCATATCAGGGAAACACATATGATGATGGAAGTTATCTGGTTACCTTATTGGTGATATTTATAAAACCAAGATGATGATATTTTTTACATCATTCATTGGTTTATTATACATATATAGTGTTCTTCCATTTATTTTCATTACGGTTTTGGATTTTCTTGCATAGTATACCCAGTATGTGGTTTCTAAATTTCTTCAATGCATGGATCAGGTGAAAATATATCACTAGAAAGATAAAATATATTACATTTTATTTATGTTTTTATGTTATATTTTCATTATTTAATGTTAAATATGCATTTTATTTATAATATTGTTTTGTTATAACATTATATTTATTTTATATAATCAATATGTTTACATTATCTATATGTTAATGTTACATTATATTATTTCATATATGTGCTATTTTTATATTATGTATCATTCTATATATGTTATATAAAATAATATTTATGTTATATATATATGTGATATTTATGCTCTATTTCCATTATACATGAAATATATGTATATTACGTAAAATTATATTTACATTCGGTAATGTTATAGTTCTGTTATGTATACATTATATTATATTATATTTATTTTATATATGCATTATATTTAAATTATGTAATACTATATTTATGTCTCATTACATTAAATTTATTTTATTTGATGTTATATTTATTATATATTTACAATATTTTTGTGTAATATAATATTATATTTAAATTATATTTTTCTATAGTAATGTAATATATATATTATAATTGAGTTTTATTTATAGTATGCATTCATTATATTAACATTAGGTATTGGTATATGTATGTTATATAAAATTATATTTATGCTATATTATGTTATATTTATGACATATTTATTTTATAAGGGCATTATCTTTAGATTATAGAATAATATAATGTAAATATGTAGTCCATTAAAAATGTATACACAACACACATAAAATGTAAACATAATGTTATAACAGTATAATGAAATAAATATAACATATGTATAATGTAATATAATGTGTTTTTTTCAAGAATATATCATTACATAATGTGAATATAATGTATATATAGAGTTAACAAACAGTTCATATCATAAAAAACAATTCATATAACAAATAGAATTAATATATAACGTAAATATAATGCATACATTAGGTATATATAATTATTTATAGAATAACATGACATAAATATAATGTTATATTAAAAAATTATGTAAATAATGTAACATAACATTAATATAAATCAAATATTTCATATTTATATATATATATTATATTATATAATCTAATATTAATATAACACATGTATACATTTTATATAAAATAATTCAATCTAAATATAATGTAATTACTACACAGTATAACATTATTTATTCATTAATGTTACATTATACTACAATATATTTAGGATTTTTTCGCATTATTTATTTTTAATATTTATGTTATTAATGCATTAAATATTCATTATTTATGGTTTGCAGTAACATTATGTTATTTTATATTTATGTTATAATAGTGTTTTATGAGATTATATTTATATAATATTTAATTTATATATAATTTACATTTACTTTTTATATATATTATATAGTCATTATATATATTATTTTTATGGGGCTTGAGGTTATATTACACAGTATTTATGTTATTAATGTATTATATAACACTATATTTATGTTATACTACATTTTACATAAGTTATATATGATATATATATATATATTGTATAATAACGTTACATATTCATTGTATATACTTTTTTTAATATTAAATTTACATTATATAATTTTATATTTGTGAAATATGTATGTAATAATTATGTGAATTAATGATTTACATGAAAATTAAAAATATTTTGTTATATTTATATATAAATATTAATAAATTAATTGTTAATTTTTTATTTTTCTATAGATTTATATATTTTTTTTATATTTTATAATTTTTGTGAAAATGTATATTAATATTAATTATTATCATTATTTTTTGAAAGTATTTAATAAACTTATTATTATCTAATATTATTAACCATTATATATTTTTTATTAATATCAATATGGTTAATATTGTTGTTATTAACATTATAATTTTAATGGACCAATGTAACATGCCAGGCTTCGATGGTACGTTTACCTTTGAATAAAGCAATAGGTTGCATTGTACACAACTTTGAGATTCTAACACACTACAACCAATCAAACTAGTCGTTATGAATAGTAATACACCATTTTTAAAATTTTAGAAATTTTATTTTTCAAAATGGACTTCATTTTTGAATTTGGAATATCAAAATTAGCTTAGGGTGAATTTTTTGTACATTTCTGAAAACATTCAATTTTTGATGAATATTGAAGGATACTAAATTTTAATTTAAAAAAACTTTTTTAGTCGAAATATATTATAGTGTTAAATTATACATTTGAGTGGTTTTAAATTATAAATAAATTCTATTTTTATAAATTAATACAATTCAGGTAATTTTATGTAATTTCCCGTTTAAAATGAACAAAAACATGTGTCAATCTTTTGATAGTTATTATTTCTTAAAACACATTTTTTGTTTTGACAACGAGAATTAATTTTAAATTAATTTCAGCCACTTATATGTTTTGAATTTGGAAAAATGGATTCAATATTTGGAATTAGGAGGTTGAAATTGTGTAAATAAGTAACTTTTATTTTTAGACATTATGAATAATTACTTCGGTAAATATTTTATTTACGATGGTTAAAGGGTAAATCCGGTAAATAAGGGTAAAAAAATAATATTATAATAATATTAAATTACCCAAAAATGTTTCCTATTTCTATTTTTTGATACATTTCTGACCATGGGCATCCTTGGGTCGATTATGGGACCCCATGGAGCCACATGAGAGTGATAATGAAACTATATTTAAAGCAAAGACAAAATGACATAAACATATATCTTTTAATAATATAATTTTTACATGGGGATATTTATGTTATAATTTTGACTATAAATACTCAAAATAAATATAAAAAGATTTCCTTCATAATTTATTTTATTTATAATTTGTAGAAATTAAATAATTAAATTTATTTGTGACACAATAATGATGGGGTAATTACCTTATTAATGAAAGAATCAAATAAATGGTATTATAAATACGAAAATAAATATAATTTCAAAGTTTTTATGACATCCACGAATTTTATAGGTTAATATGACATGTTAGGGTTGATTCAATAGATTTGGTTCGATGTAATAAAGTTGTGGTGACTTTCACAAAAACCCAATCCTAAATAGTGTCAAAATTGACATAAATGTGTTTTTAAAACAAATATTATATTATTAATTTATATAATAGTTTTAAAAATATAAGGTTATTCAAAATAACTTATATAATGATATTTATATCATTAACTAACCACTTGAGGTTCATTTTTCATTTTATTTTGAATTTATTAACCAATTATAATAATAATACAAGAATACATGGTAAAAGACAAACTATTTAACTATGAGTTAAATCTAAAAGATAAGGTTAATATAGTGACCCAAACCTATCCAAAACCAATTAAAAGAGAGGTTATAGACCCAGACCCTCCTTATCCTCGAAATAAATATTTTTTAAGCCATTTGAAACCAAAAATGAATTTATTATAAAATAATATTTCAATCTTTTCCTAAGGTGCCCCTCACCTCTCTTATAAAAGGGAACTTCCCCTTATCTCAAAATCACACCTCCAATTCCATATGACTCAGCCAAACCCTACCCAAATATCCTACCAATTTCTATCACCTCATCCTAGAGGTCTTAGTTCGATCATAAATCCAATCTAAGGATCTATTTTGATCAAATCAAATGGAAGAACCTGAAATGTAGGTAAATATTTCATCACCTCTTTCAATTTCTTTTTATTCTTCCACATCTTCTATCATCTTTTTTTCCATTCTAAAATTTTAACTCCAGTATCTTCTATATTCTTTGATGTTAGTATAAAAATAGTAAAACCATATTCACTATTTAATCCATCATATGAATGACAAAGTCACCATATGTGCGTACGTACGGTTTACCATCTCCACGTCGTGGTGTAGTCGTTATTAAATACATTATATTTTATGATGGGTATAATAATGATGTATAAATTATGTAAATAATAAATATAACATGTTAATTATTTTTTATATATGATATATCATCTATTTACATATTATTTTAATGTAAAAATAATGATATTGTCGCTCATGCGTACATACATATTACCATCTCCATGAACGCGATGAGATTCATTTCCCCATCGCAACCATTCAAGAATAACTTCCATTTGATGATTTAAAATAATGTTTAAGAAATTAATATCAAATTGTACATGAATATAATACATCTTATCCATAAAAAATGACTTATGTAACAAAACTTATATAGGAAAACGAATCCCCATACACCCAAAATGGTGATAATACTAAAATATTATTCACCAAACAATATTTGAAGATAATATATGATATCATATTTATGTATATGGTTATTTTATAATTTAATAACAATGATTTAACTATTATAAAGGATGTTATCTTAACCACAACCAAGGAAAAGTACATGGTAAGGGTTAATTTCAGAATCTCTTTATTACTCGAGGTTGTTTTTACATAAGTATCTACTAGGACCTCTTTATCATCCACATCCGTGTTTTCTTAAAAATGTATTTCAAAACATTTTTACTATTTACTAGACTATGGGTTAGAGACATTTTTACCCTTATTTGATATTATATGTTTTTAAATGAATCTTTCTGTCATGTTCCAAACAAGGTACTTTATGACCTTTTCAACATAATTAAGGTAAGGATGTTTTTTTAACTTATACCGCAGGTGCGGCTATTTTCTGTCATTATAACATCATCAAAGATTACCTTACAATCTTATAATAATATTTTCAAAATAATTTTTTTCTATTATAATTATGTGACTCTTAAATGATTTCAATATTGAAATAGATATTTCTCTCAAAAAGTTTGGATTTCATCTATGTCATCATCCTTTGAAAAAATTTACACTTGTTTGAAGTTGATTTATTATGATAAAAATATTCCATTTCGTATTTAGGGTTTTGTGATATTTTCTACTATGGATGTGTTATTTTTATACCATTCATGGTATATGGTTAAAGTATTGACATTTCATATGCTAGTATTAATACGAATTTTTATGTTATGTTTCAACCTTTTCATATGAGGAATGTATTAGAATTTTTATGTGATCGGTGGAACCCACTATATCTACTTGGTTCATCGGTAGGTCTAATTAGACAATTAGAAGTGGAATTGGCTGAGGCCTTTCGCAATTAGATATACAATTTTGGATGAGGCCTAAATCATTTTTTGACGTCTCGGACGAGGCCTTGAGAAGATGTTTCAGAATGTCTTGCATTATACATTCTCTCATTGTAAAGATAATATTGATGGTTAATGTGTGTATTAGACTAGTAGAATACCCAAAAATATGTATTATTATTTAATTACTTACACAGATCATATTTCTTCCATAAAATGTACTTGTTTATTATTTATAAAGCATGTGTTTTCAATTATTCACCATGTCTAATGTTTATGTTATCTTCCTCTATATTGCATACTCTTACTGAGTGTTTGAGCTCACCCCTTTGTTATGTTTCATTTTCCTAGGATATGAAGAAGTTTGTTATGGGTGACTTCTAGGCATAATCTAGGAGGCTAGGATGTTTCTAATGGAATAAATTTGTGTTGCATCTCTTTTCAAGTTGTAATATTGATCTTATGTACGTATCTTGTTTCAAAGAATACTAAACTGATCGGTACATAGAGACTTGATTCATTGAATCCTTCCAATATTATGTAATAATTCACCGACTCTAGGTAACTGGGTTCAGGGCGTTACAGTTGGTATCAAAGGAAGTTTAGTACATACCATGGAAACAAGATTTAGAAAAACTCTAATTAGAGAACATTACCCAACGATAGACTATGAGGATTAGTATAGAAGAACATCCTAGAATTTTGGTAATGAAGAGATTTTGAGTATTTTCCAAGAAATACATCCTTGTAATGGTATGATTAGGTAGAGGCAGCTCTGGCACAGATTTATCTAAGAGTGAAAACTCCGACAAGGAGTTTCAGGCTTGACCTGGGGTATCTTGGTCCATGACAATGAGCCTTGCGGAACTCTTGGTTACGACACTCCTGGGGGATATGCTTAGGATGATTAACATTTTCATTACAAACCATTATTAAGGATTTATGAGTATATACCTCCTCAAAGAGTTTTTTTTATGATTATGGATTATATACATAAATTTTTCAACTTATTTTAAGTGTTTTACAAGTTATGAATTATGTATTGTGATTCATAAACTAATCTAGTTTCAGACATTGTTTAGAAATGGTGCATAGGGGAAGAAATGGAAACCATATCAAGGCTTGTAATCCATGTAGTTATTTCCCTCCAAATCAAGATAATTATAGTGGATCTAGTGATGCAACTAGTGCTGATCATCTTATCACCATATAGGGAAAACACACTAAGGTTATGAATAATAACCTTACCCGTATGGTGCACCCTGATCCATGACATGGAGGATCAATGTTAGACTGCTTCATGTGGAAGAAAACACAAATATTTAATGGGTCAAAAAATCCATTTGTTGATGAGAAATGGATGAGTTCCTTAGAGAAAATATTTTATGCGTTGGGGAGTAGCAAAAGGGAAAAATATGTGATGGTAGTTTATCGCCTCACGAGAGATGCAGATCAATGGTGGTCATTAATTCAAATCAAAAAAGAGGATAATGAAATATCAAGTATGGAATAGAGGTATTTTAAAGATATTTTAATCGAAAAATACTTTCATTGTGACCATCGAGGAGATATGGAAATACAATTTCTAATTCTGAGACAAAAGGTGGATAAGAATGTTGAAAAGTATGAATATAACTTTACAAGGTTATCAAGAAATTCTTGAGATTATATACATAACCTCGTATGTAATATTGATCATTTCTTTGATATGTTGAAACCATTTCTCTATTGAGCATTAGTCTCGTATTCCTTCTCATCGTATGAAGAAATTATCTCATGTGCTCAAGATAGAAAAGGAATTATTTATGTCTTATGACTATAAAGAAAAGAAAGAGAAGAAGAGATCTTCTAAACACTATGGGAATGGAAATAAGGAAACAGGGAAGAAGGGAAGAGTTTAATTTTCACCCAGTGATAATTGTGGTTGGAAGCACCCTGGTTGCTGTCTAAAAGGAAAAGGAGTATTCAACAAATGTGGATAGAAAGGCCATAATTCTAGTGATTTTAAGGGGAATAAAGAAGCTACCATTGATAAATGCTACAAATGCAGGGATATGGGACATTATGAAAATGAATGTCCTTATCTCCAAGGAAACATACCTCAAAAAAGGCCAAGGGAGAAAGGCCAAGCTTATGTGATCACTACTGCTGAGGTTGAAGCTTTGAAATATGTGGTGGAAGGTAATTTAGTGGTTTCTTCATGTTTATCCAATGTTTGTTTTATTCCAGATCATCTCATTATTTCATATCATCCTGAATTTCTAAGAAAATTAGATATTTCCAATTTGATTTAACAAGGGAGTTGTAAGTCAAAACTCTTAAGGAAAGTATCATTACAACAATGTTTTATGAGTCAGTTCCCATTAGGGAATATAAATGTTCTTTCTCCACTGATCTCATTGTCATACCCATGATATAATTTGATATAATCCTCTATATGGATTGGATTTCGGAACATGATTCAAAAAATTATTGTAAGAAGGATAAGGTTACAATTTTAGATGATGGTACTAAATTCCTTATTCTTAGAGTAGTGACGTCACCATCTGATTCTTATATAGATCCACCCCCAGTAGCTCTACTAAATTCAATTATTGGGAAGGAAGAGAATGAAAAAACTATGGGTGAGTAAAGGAATGTTCAAATAGATTATGTACCTTTTGTGAAAGAATATGTTGATGTGTTTCTAGATGATTTACTTTGACATCCTCCAGAATAAGAAATTGAGTTTTCCATTGATTTAATTCCTGGTTCAAGGCTCATATTGAAGACTCATTATAGAATAGCCACTGTGGATGGAACTAAAGAAACAAATAGAGGAATTGAGTGATAAGGGATGTATTCTCCCTTGTGTTTCTCCATGGGGATCCCCTGTCCTTTTTGTTAAGAAGAAAGACAGATCTATTAGGTTGTACATTGACTAAAGGGAGATCAATGCTATAACAATAATGATATTGTATCCCCTACCTCACATTGACGATTTATTAAACCAACTTCATGGAGCTCAATATTTTCTATAGATTGACCTTCAATCAGGATATCATCAGTTGTGTGTGAAGAAGGAAGACATTCCGAAAATAGCATTTCGAACTAGGTACGACCATTATGACATTACAGTAATCCCTTTTGGATTCACTAATGCACCCTATGTCTTCAGGAATTTAATGAATAGAGTTTTCAAGGAATATCTTGATGGATTTGTAGTGGTATTTATTGATGATATCAAGGTATACTCAAAAATCAACAAAGATCATGAAAATCACATGCACACTATTCTAAAAACTCTCAGAAGAAATGAATTATATAGGATGTTTAGAAACTATTAATTTTAGATTAAAGAGATTTCTTTTCATGGAAATATTGTCTCTAAAGGTGGAATCTCTATTGATCCTTGAAAGGACAAAAGAAATATATGAATGGACAACACCGATGAGTATGAATGAGGTATGCAGTTTTATTGGTTTAGTAGGTTATTATTGATTTTTTGTCCAGAATTGTTTTCGGTTGGAAAACCCATTAACCAAGATCATATGTAAAGGGGTTAAATTTGTTTGAAAAAAATAGTATGAATAATGTTTTGAAGAACTAAAGAGAAGATTAGTCAACACTCTTATCTTGAATCAACCATCAGGTTGTGATGGGTTTGTTATTTATTGTGATTATTTAAAGAATGGTTTTTTTGTCTCCTTATGAAGAATGATAGAGTTATTGCCCATGAATCATGAAAACTAAAAATTCATGAGAAAAACAATCCCACTCATGATCTTAAGTTAGCAACTTTAATCTTTTCTCTGAAGATATGGAAACCCAATCTCTATGGTAAAAATGTGAGAATTATACTTATCACAAGAGTTTGAAGTATATTTTCTCGCAAAAAGAACTCAACAAGAGGCAAAAGAGATGACTTGAACTAATCAAGGATTATTATTGCACTATACACTACCAACTGGGGAAGGAAAATAAGGTGACAAATGCTTTGAGAAGAAAGTATCGTGGAGTTATGAACACGATGAGAGTTGAAAGGGATCGTATGTTCACGGATCTAGTAAATATGGATATGGGAATAATCATGGAAGTTGAAACATCGATAATTTTTCAAATGGTTGCTAAACCATATTTACTAGAAAGGATAAAATGTTCTCAGACTGATGATGTAGAGTTTCAAAATAAAATTATAGCTGTGAATGATGAGAGATTTATTGACTTCATATATGAAGATGGAATTTTGAAATTTGGGGAGAGACATTGTGTTCCTGATATACCTAATCTAAAAAGGGCATTTTTGGATGATGATAATAGCTCCAATTTCTCTATACAACCTGGTAGTACTATGATGTATAGAGATTTGAAGGAACATTTTTAGTGGTACAACATAAAGAGGGAGATTTCTTATTATGTGTCTAGATGTAGGGTTTTTCAATAAGTGAAAGAAGAAAGACAACATCCAGGAGGAGTCATGCAACCTCTTCCCATACCTGAGTGAAAATGGGATGATATTAAGATGAAATTTGTCATGGGACAACCAAATACTCATAGAAAGAATGATGCAATATGGGTCATTGTTGATCGTCTTACCATGTCAGTGAATTTTCTTGTTATAAGAAAAGATTTAACACTTGAAAATCTTGCAAGAATATATATTAATGAAGTTGTAAAACATCATGGAGTACCTCTATCCATTGTTTCTGATCATGATCCCCATTTTACATCAAGATTCTGGAAGATTATTAAGAAAGCCTTGCATACTGAACCTTATTTGAGCATTGCCAACCACCCTCAAACTGATGGACAATCATAACGGACTATTCAAACCATATAAGACATGTTGAGATCTTGATAACCTCTCTTTCAAGGTATGTGGGATCAGTTTTTTACCTCTAGTAGAATTTTCCTATAATAATATTTTTCATTCAAGTATTCAGATGGCACCATATGAAGTGTTATATAGAAAGAGAAGTCACACACCAATTTTTTGGGATGATGTTGGTGAAAGAAAACTCATAGACCCGGAACTTATTAAGGAAACAATTGAAAAGGTATAGGTAATCGAAACCCACGTCAAAGAAGCTCAATGTAGGTAGAATATCTATGACGATAACTGACGTAAGGATTTGGATTTTCATGTAGGAGATCATGTTTTCTTGAAGGTATCTCCACTGAATGGAGTTATACGATTCAGTAAGAAGGTGAAATTATGTCTGAGGAACATCAGACCTTTCAAAATTATAAATGAATTACGGTTGTAGCTTACCATCTAGAAATGCCGCCAATTCTCTTCAATGTTCACAATGTTTTCCACATATCACTATTGAGAAAATACATGCCTCACAAAACACATGGACACAACTATGAGGAAATTGAACTAGAACATAATCTATCTTATTGTGAAGGGCCTTTCAAGATTCATGATACCATAGAACAAGTGTTGAGAAACCAGATGACTCCTCTAGTAAAAGTTATATAGAGAAACCATAAGATGGAAGAGGCAATGCGGGAACCTGAGAAACTTATGATGAAGAACCACTCGAATATTTTTGTGCGGTAGTATTCTAGAAATTCCGTGGATAACATTATTCTATGTAGGGAATAATTTAACACCCCAAGCTTCAATGGTATGTTTCAATTTTTAAAATGCAATAGCTTGAATTGCATGCAACTTTGAGATTCTAACACACCGCGACCAATCAAACTTGCAGTTATAAATAGTAATACCCACATTTTAAAATTTTAAAAATTTTATTTTTAAAAATGGACTTCATTCTTGAATTTTTAATATCGAAATAATCTTAGGGTGAGTTTTTGGTACTTTTCTAAAAACTTTCAAATTTTGATGAATAGTGAAAAATACAAAATTTTAATTAAAAACATCTTTTTTAATTGAAATAATTTATAGTGTTAAATTATAAATTTGAGTGGTTTTATAGTATAATTAGATTATATTTTTATCATTTAATATATTTTAGGTCATTTTATAAAATTTCACTTTCAAACTGCACATAAACAAGTGTCAATCTTTTGATAGTTATTATCTTTAAAAACCATTTTTTTGTTTTGACAACAAGAATTAATTTTATATTAATTTTTGATACTTATGTTTTCTGAATTTGGAAAACTGGATTCCATATTTAGAATCAGGAGGTCCAAATTCTGTAAATAGGTAAATTTTATTTTTATAAATTATGAATAATTTTTTCAGTAAATATTTTATTTACCATGGTTAAAAGGTAAATCCTGTAAATAAGGGTAAACAATTAATATTATAATAATTTTAAATTAACCTAAAAAGTTTCATATTTGTATTTTTTGATACATGTTGGACCATGTTCATACTTATGTAGATTTTTGGACCCCATATATCCACTTGAGAGTGATAATTACACTTTATATTAACTAATTTAAAGTAAAGACAAAAATGACATAAACAATAATCTGTTGGTAAATAAATTTTCACATGTGGTTATATAAGTTATATTTTTTACTATAAATACACATTAAATATTTGATACATAATTTTATTTTATTTATAATTTTTAGAAATTAAATAATTAAATTAATTTATGACACAATGATGATGCAGTAATTACCTTATTAATGAAATAATCAAATAAATGGTGTCATAAATATTATAATAAATATAATTTCAATGTTTTTATGACATACAATAATTTTATAGGATAATATGACATTTTAGGGTTGATTTAATGTAATTTTTTTGAAGTAATCACGTTTTCAGGACTTTCACAAAAACCAAATACTAAATAGTGTCAAAATTGACATAAATGTGTTTTTAAAACAAATATTATAATATTAAATTATATAACAGTCCAAAAAATATAAGGGTCTACCAAATAACTTATATAATTATAGGTATATCATTAATGAACCATTTGAGGTTCTCTTGGAAATTTATAGTAATTTTATTAACCAATTACTATAATAATACAAGATTACATTTTAAAAGTTGAACTATTTAACTAAGAGTTAAATCTAAAAGATAATGTTAATATGGTGACCCAAACCTATCTAAAACCTATTATTTGAGGGGTTATTAACCCATCCCTAGGTTATCCTCTAAATAAATTCTTTTTTAGCCATTAGAAACTGAAAATTATTTTATTATAAAATAATATTTCAATATTTTCCTAGGGTGACCCTCACCTCTCTTATAAAAGGACCCTTCCCCTTCTCTCAAGATCCCACCTCCAAATCCATTTTTCTTGGAAAAATCCTTCCCAAGTATCCTCCCAATTTCCCCCAATTAAACATAGAGTCATTATTTTTATCATAAAGCCAACCTAAGGATCCATTTTGATCAAATTAGAAGGTAGAACCTGAAGAAGAGGTAAATATTTTTTCACCTCTTTCAAGTTCTTTTTCTCCATCCACTTCCTCATTCATGGTTGTTTCCATTATAAAATAATAACTCCATTATATTATATATATTGTGATGTCATTATAAAAACGGTACAACCATATTTATTAATCTATCTATCATATGAATGACAAAGTCACCATACCTGCATACGTACCACATACTGTCTCCACGTCTTGATGTAGTTGTTATTCAACACATTATTATTTTTGGATGGCTATAATAATGATGTATAACTAATTTAAATAATAAATATAACATTTAATTATTATTTATATATGATATAATATCTATTTACATACGATTTTAATATCAAAAGAATTATATTGTCGCTCGTCCGTAGGTACGTATTACCGTCTCTATGAACATGGTGAGATTAATTTCCCCATCGTAACCATTCAAGAATAATTTTCAGTTGATGATTTAAAATAATGTTTAAGAACTTAATATCATTCTAGATATGAATCAAATACATTCTAACCATAAAATACACTTCTTATTTAACAAATCATATGAAGAAAAATGAATTAGTTAACACCCGAAACGACGATAATACTAAAATATTATTAACAAAAAAATACTAGAAGATAATATAAGATATCGTATTTATGAATATGTTTCTTGTATAACTTAATAACAATGATTTAACTATTATACATGATTTTAACACATCCTTGAACAAGGAAAAGTACATTGTAAGAGTTAATTTCACAATCTCTTTATTATATGAGGTTGTTTTTTACGTAAGTATCTAATGGGACCTCATTATCATCCACATCCGTGTTTCCTTAAAAATGTATTTAATTTTTTTTTAATATTTACTATACTATGGGATAAAGTCATTTATACCCTTATTTTTCCTTATATGTTTTGAAAGGAATTTTTCTGTCGTTTTCCAAACAATGTACTGTATGACCTTTTCGACATAATTAAGGTAATATTGTTTTTTTGACTTATACGGTGGGTGCAACCATTTTTAGCTATTATAACAATGTCAAATAATCCCTTACAATAATATAAGAATATTTTCAAAATAGATGTTTTATTTTATAATAATTGGACTCCAAAATGATTTCAAAATAGAACGAGATATTTCTCTCAAAAAGTTTTGATTTCATATATGTCAACATCCTTTGATAAAATTTACATTTGTTTGAAGTTGATTTATTATGATACAAATATTCCATATTGTATTTAAGGTTTTGTGATATGGTTGACTGTGGATTTGTTATTTTCATACCATTCATGGTTTATGGTTAATGTATTGACATTTCGTATGCTTGTTTTAATACAATTGTGTATGTTATGTTTCGAACCTTTTCATATAAGGAATGTATTGGACTTAGTATGTCACGGGTGGATCCTGCTATAGCTCCTCGGTGCATTGGTAGGTTTCATGAGACAATTAGACGTGGAATTTTTTGGGGCCTTTCCTAAATTTATATATGGTTTTGGTTGAGGCCTAAATCATTTTAAGACATCTTGGTTGAGGCCTTGATAAGAAGATTCAGAATGTATGACAAAATACATTCCATCATTATGAAATTAATATTGATGGTTCATGTGGTTATTCAACTAGTAGAATACCCATAACTATGTTTTATTATGAAATTATTTACTCAGCTTGTATTCCTACCATAAATTGTACATATTTATTATTTTTAAATACATGTGTTTTCAATTATTCACCATTCCTAATGTTTATGTTATCTTCTACTATATTTCTTTATCTTACTATGAATTTTAGCTCACCTCTTTTTTATGTTTCATTATACCAGGATATGAAGATATTAGTTATGAGTGACTTTCATGCATAATCTAGGAGGCTTGATTGTTTCTAATGGAATAAATTAGTTTTGTATTTCTTTCCAAGTTGTAATATTGATCTTATGTATGTATCTTCGTTCCACAAATACTAAACTGACCGGACCTTCAGGAATTGATTCCTTGTATCATGCCAATATTATGTAATAATGCACCGACTCTAGGTATCTAGGGCCCGGGCATTACAACCTAACCTTTTTAGACTGTTAGTTTGTGTATTTATAATGTTGGATTAAATATGTGAATGTTGAGGAATAGAAATGAAGTTACATTTGATAATTCAACTGTAAATGATGAATTGTTTCCTATCCATGGGTGTTATACCTAGAAGGGATGACTAGAAGAGATGTGTGGTATGTAGTATTCCATGTCATGCCATGAATATTTTACTCATGATGAGGTTTTTATGTTGTGATTTGGGGTGTAAACTGTGAGTGATTGGTGTCTCACATGTCAAAGGAGGATTTATGGACAAACTATGATGAGTGTTAGTAACAGTCTGATATATCCTATTTAGTTCATGCATAAATGGTTTTTGGGTTTTGGGTTTACTCTTCTATAAGTAACCCTTTTATACCAAACATTTTCATATAGTGAATCTAACATGATACGCCCTCACATGTCATCTTATGTAGAGTTCATCAATATATGGATAGACCAATCATGATATGATGATTTTTGGGGAGAAATTTTTTCGAAGGTGTTAACAATTGTGTATCGGGTGGGAATGTTGTGTATGGGTTTAGGATCATTCATATTACATTTTCCAATTTTCTGGTCTAGGAGTGAGGTATGGTTTTTATATCATAAATACATATATGCCATGTTCAATTATTCTATCTCTTGAGGGGTTGTTGCACTATGGTGATTTTCCAGAATATAGATTCCATAACATGGAAGTAGAAATAATTTCATTACCTTACTCATATATATCAAATTAGATTGGTTGGAAGAGTTTTTAATGTTTTAAGATATAGGATCTCACACTGTAATTTTCAGAGGATCCAATCATTTAGCCTCTGGAAGTCATGGAAATGACCTATCAGGGTTTGAATACATAAATTTTGAGTGTATGTATAAATTTATAAGTTCATATAAATTCATAGTGATTCCTTTGTACTAAAAAATACATACATAATCAAAGGTACATTTTTAGAGAATGGATAATTATCTTTTATTGGATTTATCCCATGGATTAAAGAGATAAATCTCTTTGTGATAGGATGAGATTACATATTATTTGTCTTCAAGGTTCCCTTCCTCTACTTCATCATTGATGCACTGTAAAAGTTTTATATATTTAGTTTTGTTATCCTCGTGTCATGAATTTTTTTATAGATTTCCTCACTCCAGTTTGGATGTTTTTATTACATAATTTTGGATTGGTGATCATCTCATACATCATGATATTTTTCTGCAATTGTAGAAGATTTTATTGAGGTATGTTATTTGAGACGTATTCTTCTTTGTTATGGACGAATTGTGCAAGAACAAATAATATTAATTATTTGGGTATATGGTC
This sequence comes from Viscum album, assembly GCA_963277665.1. Classification (NCBI taxonomy): domain Eukaryota; kingdom Viridiplantae; phylum Streptophyta; class Magnoliopsida; order Santalales; family Viscaceae; genus Viscum; species Viscum album. The sequence goes on from OY728126.1 coordinate 2,080,597,698, forward strand.
AGGAGTAATAAAATGGATATAATAAAGTGAAAAAAATAAATTTAAGTGGATGAATGGATCTATTTTGTTATATTTAATTATAAGGTATTTAATGTGATTGAAGTTTGTATGACATTTTTGTTGAGAGTTTTATTTTATACAATGGTATATGTGAAAGTATTATGATTAAAATATTTAAATCATATACCATAAAATTTTTATCATTTAATTATGGTAATGAATAAATTTTTTAAATATTGTATTGAAGGGACTATACTTAAAAAAGTTATTTTTAATTTATATAATATCATGTTTAAAAGGATAAATTATTAATTTTTCAGGTATTGAACTTTTTTTTATATACAAGAATGAATTTTTTATATTGATGACATTATTGTGGTCCTGGTGATGTTTTATTTAATTGGAATTATGGTTGATGTGGTTTGGGTGCAGTGTTTGAAAGTTGAGGGTTTATTTTGAGTTGGTTTGGGGGATACAATTTTAGTGTTTTTTATTAATGTGGTGAATGTGTGATGTGATTGATTTTTCAAGATTTCTATGATCGGTTTTGGGGATGTGTTTTATATGATATCATAGTGTATTTTTTTATTGGTTGTATATTGTTGTAATATAAGGATATTATTGTTGATGTTGAAATGGTGGACGGGTTGTTATATTATTTTTTATAGTGTAATGGATGGTAATGTGGGAAGGAATTGGCTTTATGGTGGTTGAATTCATGTGCAATGGTGAGGTTCAAGTAGTGATTTGTTATGGTGTTGTGGGGTAATGTAATCATTTTTTTAATTTTTGTGAATTTTTTTTAGAAATAGTGAATATGGTAGTAGGGATATGATATATATAGTGGATGTTATTGAATAGATAAATATTGTCATGCAAACATGTTATATAGGATAAATATGGGTGATGAATAATGAAGGATTTGAATGTATGTATTGACAAATTAATGGTTTAATGACTCTGATGTGTCTAGTTAAATGGTAAATCTGGAAAATATAATAAATAAATTATTATATAGGGGATATGTTCAATTTTTTAATATTTTTCTAGAGAATGTGGCATAGTATGTGGAATATTTTTATCTGTGGGTTTTCAGTTATTGTTATGGTAGTTCAGTTATTTTGATGGGATATTGTAGTTTATTTTAAGAACCAATCCCTGGTTTGGTCTTATTAATGGATTTGAAATAAGTTATCTTTTTTGCAATATTTCTTACACACCCATATGATTTTGATAACCATATTGATTCTGAAATTTTTTATATATATACATAGGGTTATAATTGATTAATATTATATAATGTGATATGTTCTATGAATCAGTTTTGTGGTTTTGATGATGATACATGTCCAAGTATGTGTATGGTAATAGGATGGTATGTGGTCAATGGATATCTTGTTCATGATACCCTACATTAATGAATATATGACATGGGGTTGTGATGTGGTGTTTGTTTTCAGCTATTTGGTTTCATGTGGTGGTGGATATGTGATGAAATTGATGTAAATATGGATTTGAAATCTAGTATACTTCTTTAATATGTGATATGGTGTGTGATAAAATCATAATTGAAGGGATGGATGTCTATGATTTTTTTACAATGTAATGAGAGTACAAAATCAACATGGAAGTGGTTGCATGATACATTCGTTTTATGTCCTTTTGATAGTATCTTATTATATGAAGATTTGGTATTGGGAAAGAAATCATCAGTCATGATTGGGAATAGTAAATTAGAATAGGTTCTTATTGTTTCTTCTATTTCATTAATGATGAATTAATATGTTTATTCTAAATTTTAATAATAGTTCTTGGATAGTATCCCACTGAGTACATGTGTATTCATACCACTACATATAAATCAATTCTTGGAGGTCTCCATTAGTGATTTGTTGACCAATGTATATATTATAGGCATGTGGATTGGAGCTATTATTTAAGTCACTTATCTCAGAGTTTAGTGTAATGATTTTTAAAAACTTACTGCTATATATTGTTACATTCAGTATGGGATAATGGTTTTCATTTTATATTATTGAATTAATTGGTTTCTTACTATATATAATATTTGAATTTTTGAGGGAAATGATTCATGGGGTCACATTCATTAGAGGGAAACACCAATTAAATACATAATATTAGAGTGTAATATATCATGTCATATAAGATATGAAATATTTCATTGGGAACCCCTATAATCAAATGCAATAAACATAATATTTCTGAAAAGACAAGGAAATAAAATATCGACTATTTTGTAATGATCTGGGAGATATACATGAATCATGTTTGACTTATCTTGTGACGTAACTAAGATGATTTTGGCCATAGTTAAAATGAATATAATTAAATTTTATTAAAAAAATTAAATTTTAAATGGATTTTTATTTTCTTTTATTTCTCATAAAGATGGATACTGGTGATTTTCAATGAGCAGATTAGATTTTAGAGGTACAACATGATGATATAGTACATCATCTTATGGTTGGTTGGGATATGGATAATGAAACATGGTAGGGGATGTTGTATGAGTCCCAACATCATTTTTTTGTGATTTTCTCCGATTTAGAGATTAATAACTTGTTGGAGGAGTTTTAGATCAACATTATCTTTATCAATGATAGGGTGGGCATTGGGTCTGATTGGATGTTATTTAGAAGTGATTAGTTTTGTTCTTGTGGTGGATACACATCATTAACAATATAATAATGTTGAAATTTCATGGTATGATGTCCAAAATAATTTATATACATATTTCCACTAATCAACATAGAAGAACATGAAGAGGTATCTTTTTATCTCCCATCATTAGGGGATTTTTATTGTGTGGGAGATCAACATTATATTTATATACCGTGTATTTTTTTCCTCAAATCCCTTTATAAGTGAGGTGGCCATTGTGTGACATTTATTGTCACATCCATAATTTTTAACTACTATTTTTTATTTTTTTGTGGGTTTTCCAAGTAGTTTTGGAGGAAAGGGTGTGTTTTCATGATTTGGGCCAAATCGTGAGCTCATTTCATGTTTAAAAAAAAAATATTGTTTTTTATAACTCTTTCATTTTTCAACATTTACACCTTTGCCACTTCCCAATTAGCTTAACCTAATATATTAAAACCAAGATATATATTTCGAATTCATAGGAATCCAAAATCATGGTGGATTTTTATTTTTTATTAAGGTATTAGGCCTACCAATAATCCCAGTTCCTACTTTAAATTATTTTTTTAATTTTTAAATATCCTATTCATTTTTACTATGTTTAGGTAATTACAACTCCCAATAAAAGAGAAAACCCTTAGGCTCGCCCTCTTTATCGAGTTTTTCTCATTAGAGCTCATCTCCCCCATAGATTAGGGAAATCTTTCAAAGTATTTCTCAAATTTCCCTGATTTAAATAGGTAATATGATTCTTTCATAACTCCATGAATTTTCATTCTTTTCCCCCAATTTTAGTCCCCACATTGTTTAGTCAATAAGGTTTCCTTATGTCATTTCCATTCCTTCTTGTTTTGAAAATCACAAACACCTTATCTTAAGGTAAATTATGTTTTAAATGACAAGGAAAATTTTCCTTCCCCAAGGAAAATTTATCCTAGCCATGTTTTTCGTTGTTCAAATTATTTCTATGTATAAAATCTACATTTATAACTAAAACCTCGGAATCTTAAAAATACTTAGATATAGAGCATTCTGTTTTTAGGATCCAAAATCAGGTTCTGAATTCTATGAATTCAGACTCCAAACATTCCCAGTTTAGACTTTGAATTATTATTAATTAAGACTCTGAACATTCTAATTTCAGAATCCTAAATTTTATGAATTCAACTCTGAACTTTCAAAGTTCAGACTTTGAATTCTTATGAATTCAGACTCCGAACATTTTAAAAGTTCAGGCTCCAAATTCTTATGAATTCAGACTCCAAATTTTCTTGAAATTCAGACTCTTGAATTATATAGAATTCATGTTCCGAATTCTTCAGGAAAACATAATCTGAATATTCATGTATTATAGACACTGAATGGTTTTTTTTAGACTCAGAACTTTTATTTCCTTAAATTATGAAAAATTAATTTGGTGAAGTGACCATATTTTTTCATTCCCATGTTTTGGTTATAAAACTATATCATGCATTCAGTTACTGACCAACTGCTGATTGAGTGACATGTGTACAGGTCCCTCTGAAATTCATGGAAAATTATCACCGTTGAAGGATGGAGTCGACCCTTGAAGATGTGCCTATAAATAGGATCTCATTTGAATGGGATCAACACAGTACTACGACTCTAGAGGTTACATGATTATGAAGTGATTTATAGAGAGAGACTCTCATGATTTGTGCATACTGAACATCTTGTTCAGAATTTCTTCATGCGACTCCGAATGTTGTTGATTACATTCAAGGGATTCTGGAGAGAGGAAGACAGAGATGCTAACTACCTTGAAGTTTGAGGGCTTGTGGGGATAACAAGACAGACTCCGATATTCGTATCTAGGGCTCACCCTAGAGTGTGTAAGAATTTTTTTTTTGAAAGTATAAATCAAGGGACCTTTATCCAAGGTTGTTGGATACCCTTCTCTTTTTGTTAAAATATTTACTACATGTTATATTGTTTCAGGTTTTCCTCTGCATTTTTGGTTGTTGAGGAAAGCATAATTGTTTTATACTTTCTTTACTTGTACTCTTATTTGTATGATTCTATACACTTTAAGGTAGAATCTTTTCATTGTAAACTTTTCTCAAGTTTCACTTCCAGAACCATATTTCCAAAATCAATCTTGTTTATAGAACTAAGAGGTTTTTTGAATTTACCCTTTTTAACTTTGTTAAACACTACAATCATTAAATGTTCCAAAATAATTTTTTAAAGTATACAATTCACCCCCCCTCTTGTATATTGAGGATTTATATAATTATACTGATACTACAATCAGTATCATTTAGATCCAAAAATCGGTGTCAGAGGAGGTCTCTGAAATACTTATATTCACATATAAGCTTTCTTTCTCAAGTTTTTCCATGATCTATATTTTCCTTGCTTCAGATATTTTTTATCCTTGTTTAAAAACTTTTATTACAGACAAGTTTGTGTGGAAATATTTTATTTTATATGACAGGAATCAATGTTGGATCCATAGAAAACCTGAATCCTACTAGACCACCTATTTTTGATAGAAATGATTACAAATATTGGAGAGATCGTATGAAAACTTTTTTTTATCAATACTTGAGTAGAAAATTTTTTCATGCTTACTAGAGGTTAGAAAATCCCTAAAAAGGAATTTAGTACTTTCACCAACCAAGAAAAATATGAATATCAACTAAACTATAAGGTACAAAATACTTTTCTTTGTTCTATGACTAGAATTATATATAGCCATATTTCATCTTATGAAACAACAAATTTTATTTGGAAGAAGCTTCAAGTTACTCACTTTGGAACTTTCAAAGTTATTGAAACTAGAAGAGCCATGCTCAGAGATGAATATCATGGTTTTTGATTTTATTATGGAGAACCCATATGTAAGGTAAAACAAAGATTAATGACTATTGTTAATATTTTACAATACATCAGTGAGAAAGGATTATATGATGAAGCTATTCTGGACAAAATCATAGACATCATGCCCAATGAGTGGGAATCTAAGAGGACAACTATAGATGAGAATAGAAAAGTTACACAGATTTCTATTGATGAAATTTTTGGAACTCTTCTTCTACATGAGACTAGAATGAAGAGATATATAGATAATATTATAGTGAAGAATGGAAATGTTAGGGTTTCTTTTACAATAACTTCAAATCGTATGAAATCCAAGACTCCTGAGAGAGTTACTAGATCTAAATCGAAGAAGATTGTTATTCAATCTAAATCTAGTAGAAGTGAATATTCAGAAAATGAATTAGCCAATCTTACTTGAAGGATGAACAGGATTGTTGGACATAGGAACTTTCAATCCAGATACAATAATAAAGAAATAAAGGATAAGAAAGGATCATATGTCACCTATTTTGAATGCAAAAGAATAGGGCATATAAGGCCAGATTATCCTATGCTTAAGAGAAAAAAAAAGAAAGGGAAAAAATTATGAAAAGAATAGAAATAAGTACTAAAAAGATAAATCTACGAATGTTCTAAAATGTAATGACACCTTGAGTTCCAATGGTGGTGAATATTCAGATGAATCATCATATTATGAATCTTCTGGACAAAAGAATCTTGGTTTAATAGCCAGACTACCAATTGAATATCGTTTCTTAATGGCTAAGGTACAAAATGTGGAATCCATTTCCAATGTATCTATAAATAGTAGTAGTAAATATTATGACTCCTTGGATGAATAATCTACTTCTTATGAAGATAATACTTTACCTAGCTATAAATAAGTTTCCAGGTTTTCTATGCTTCTTGAGAATGATAATTCTAAAGTTAGGAAAAATCTTGATATGTCAAATTATAGGATTTCTATTCATACTAATGAAATATCTGATCTTTCTAAATATCTTGATAAGAAAACCATTGATTTTTAAAGTATTTCAAAAAACCTTGAGGAAGTTAATTCGGATAAGGATAAACTTTCTAAGGATCTAGAAAAATTAATTTATAAGAAAAATGTTTTCGAGCCTAACTCTAGTGCTAAATTTTTTTTGGAAGACAATAACATATTTATTAGACTAAAGTCAACAATATTTCCTTGAGGAAGTGTTTTTCAAACATTACTTTAGGTAAGTAAAATTTTGATAAGATATATTCCGAAATTTTATATCTATGGAATAATTATAGTTTTTGTTATACTAGTTCAAAACCTATTTTTAGTAACAATTATTTTGTTCCTCAAAGTGCCCCATATATTCTAAAAAAAGTTTCAGTTGGTTGTCATTGGGAAAAAATTGTCCCTTAAACAAAACACAGTCTTTAAGTTTTCATAAAGCATATTTTTCATAGAAAATGTGGATACTTAATATTTTTCTTTCTGAAGTTTCTGGATCCAAGAAAGTTTGGGTTCCGAAAGTCTAACACTCTTATTTTCCAGAAAGTAAAGATATTAACAACAACAAAACATTGTAAATGGATAGCAGATGTTCTTGGAATATGACTGGTAACAATAACTTCTTTGAAAAGATTATCAAGAAAAAATGAGGAAATGTATCTTTCAAAGATAATGATAATGGATAAATTATTGGTATAGGTAACATTGTTCTTCTTGGAAAAACATTCATTTAAAAAGTTTTATTTTTTAAAGGTCTTAAGAAGAACCTCATTATCATAAGTCAATTATGTTATGAAGGAGACCTTGTGAATTTTAAGAATGAAAAGTTATTAGTATGGAATTCCAAGGAAGAGTTTATTCTATTTCACAATAGGCACGAGAATGTTTACACATTAAACATAGAAGACCTTAGGAGCCATGATTTACCTTGACATAGTGCAGTGGAAGATCATTTTTGGTTGTGGAATAGATGGTTAGGACACTGTAACCTTAAGAACCTATACATACTCTCTATGAAACAACTAGTTATAATTCTACCAGATCATATATTTGATTATTCAAAAGTTTGTTACCCTTTTCAATTTATAAAGTAACATAAATCAAGTTTTAAATCTATCGGTGATGTATCAACCAGTAGTGCATTGCAGTTAGTGCATATGGATCTTTTTGGTACAACAAAAACTGGAAACATTGGAGGCAAATATTATGTATTTTTCATAGTTTATGACTACAATAGATTTAGGTGGGTCTATTTTCTAGAAAAAAATATAAATATTTTTCATATTTCAAAATATTTAGATCCCAAGTTAAAAATGAGAAAATCATACCTTTGATAACTATTCATAGTGATCATGAAGGAGAATTTCAAAATTCTGATTTTGAAACTTTTTGTAGTAGAAAAGGCATTACTCATAACTTCTCAGCACCCAGAACACGTCAAAATAATAGTGTTATTGAAAGAATAAATTGAATTCTTCAATAGATAACAAGAACCTTGTTGAGTGAGTATTAGGTAGCCAAAATTTTTTTGGATGATGCTCTAAGTATTGCTTGTTATACTATAAATCGTGTTTTGATTAGACCTTTTCTTAATAAACCTCCTTATGAGTTATGGATCAGTATATAACCTAGACTTTCCTACTTTAAGGTTTTTGGTTGCATGGTATTCAATTTGAATACTATAGATAATCAACACAAATTCACACCAAAATCTAATGAAGAATTTTTCTTAGGTTATTCCACAAATTCTAAGGCTTATAGAGTTTTCAATAAAAATACTTGTACTGTTGAAGAAACAGTACATGTCAAATTTGATGAAACAAATCCTTTTGTATTTAAAAAACCTCAACCTAAATCTTCAGATGTGTTTAAAAAAATTGATTATCAACCATTATTAGAAGATCTTTCTGATATGGAAAATGTTTAAGAAAATATTTTTGAAGCATTTTCCCCAGAAGACATTCTACCCTATGTTGATGAACATGTTTTACAAAACCCAAACCAATTGTTTCTAAAGGATCATCCCAGTGATAGTATCATTGGTGATGTGAATCAAACTGTAAGGACTAGAATTTATTTATGAAATGAAGTATAACATCTAGCATTCATTTCCCAATTAGAACAAAAAATAACTGATTAGGCCTTAGGTGATGATGATTAGATAAGAGCTATACAAGATGAGCTAAACGAATTTGAATGGAATAAAGTCTGGACCTTGGTTCAAAGACCTAAGGAAAATTCTATTATTGGAGTAAAATGGGTCTTCATAAATAAGTGTGATGAAAATGGAATCATAGAAAGAAATAAACATATATTGGTCGCTAAAGGATATAATCAACAAGGAGGAATAGACTATGAAGAAACCTATGATTCAGTAGCTAGACATGAATCCATTCATATTCTACTTGCCTTTTCATCATTCTTCAATTTCAAACTTTTTCAAATGGATGATAAATGTGATTTCCTTAATGGTTTTGTACAAGAGGATGTTTTTTTGAACAACCTCCTGGTTTAGAAGATTCAAAATATCCAGAACATGTTTATAAACTTACCAACACTTTGTATGGAATCAAGAAAGACCCTAGAGCTTGGTATGATAGACTTAAAGGATTTTTACTTCAAAATAATTATGTTAAGGAAAATGCTGATCCAACCCTTTTTATAAAGAAAGATAAGAAAAATGTTTTTATTGTTCAAATTTATTTTGATGACATTATATGTTGTTCAACTCAGCAATCTTTAACTGATTACTTTGTGGATCTAATGAAATATGAGTTTGAAATGAGTATGATGGGTGAGTTAAAAAATTTCTTGGTTTTAAAATTTCTCCAAAACCGGAAGGAATCTATATATCCGAATATAAGTATATTAAATATCTTCTTAAAAAGTATGGATATGACAACACTAAGAGTATAAGTACTCCCATTGGTACCTCAAATTCATTTGATCTTGATGAAGCTGAGAAACTAGTAGATCAAACATATTTTAGAGATATGATTTGAAGTCTACTTTACTTGAAAAATAATCATCCAGACGTAATGTTTCTAGTATGATTATGTGCAAGATATCAATACAATACTAAGGAATCTCATTTAAAGGTAGTGAAAAGTATTTATTGCTACTTAAAGGGAACCATGGATCTAGGACTCTTTTACACTTTTGGAAATGATTTTGTTTTAAAAAAAATTCGGATGCTGACTTTGGTTGATATAGAATGGATATGAAAATTACATCCAAACATTGTCATTTATTAGGAGATTCATTAGTTTCTTGGTCATCCAAAAAACAACACTCAGTAGCACTTTCCACTGCTGAAGCTGAATATGTAGTAGTTGGAAGTTATTGTGCTTAGGTGTTGTGGATGCAACACACACTCAAAGACTATGGTATAAGTTTTACAAAAACAAAAATTATGAGGGATTATACTAGTGCCATTTCATTAAGTAAAAATCATGCACATCACTCTCGTGAAAAACACATAGATATTATGCATCACTTGCTTAGGGATCACACACAAAAAAAAGGATATCATTCTTCAATTTATCGGAACGCAATCTCAACTTGCTGAAATTTTCACCAAATATTTACCATGCGATAGATTTAAATAAATTAAATAGAAGTTAGGAATGATAATTGTAAGGTAATACTCCATGTTAACTTCATATTGAAACCTATCTCCTTACAGTAAAAAAGCACATTTTTATAGGGGGGGGGGTACATTTGTCTGTTAGATTCTAAATTTTCATAATGAAGTTTTTCAAAATTTTCATAATGTATATTTTCATACATAGATTTTTGTAATGATGATTTTCATACTGATGATTTCTGTACATAAATATTTATATAATGAATATTTTTTTTGCAGTTTAAAATTTTTATAATGGAAATTGTTTGTAGTTTTTTTAAGAAAATTTTCGTAGTTAGATTTTTCATAATCAAAATTTTCAGAATCTAAAGTTCTTCAAGAAGATTTTTCCTTAATACGAATAGTCATCCTAGAAATCCAAAAGGTATTATTACTTTCTTTAATTTTCATAATAATATTTTACTTATTGGTATTTTCATTTGTTTTAAATTTTCGTATTAATTTTTTTTCTTAAATCTGAATGTCTTTCTTAAAAAAACCTCAAAAGATCGAATTCTATCAAAATTTCCTTCTGGCTATCATCTCAACCGTTAGATCTGATAAAAGGATTTTTAAACCATTGGACTGAGTATGGAAGTTGAACCGTCGACTCAAACACCTATATAAAGGACCCCGAATGGCTGTCCCACATCGAAACTAAAGCTTGTGCGTGCTGAAGACATGCCCTCCTACATAAGCCCATTCTAGATTTTCAAGGTTTCCTTAGCTCTGAATGTCTATCGAAGTATCTTCACAGAAAGATATTTCAACATTCATACTAAATTCTGAATGGAAGATTTACAGAGAAAGGTTGGTATATCCAAATTTCTTTGCTAAGCATGATTCTATCATCTCAAAGAACATCAAGGTGAATGGATGGGAGAGAGTTTGCACATCAAAACTATGAGTTCAGGATTTGGTATATCCGAAATTGATAATAGAATTCAATGAGTCGGTAACCTTATTCAAGGAAGAGGGAAAAGAAAAGTTTTCTTTTATGTGCTATAGGAAGACTTATTCACTTTCATACACCAATGCTACAAGTTTGATTAGAATCCCATATGATGGAGAAGCTGAGTTTTGTTCTCATAAGCTGTCAGATGATGAAGGAAGCTTTGTTAAGGTGAAGGTTATGGCTTTCCTTGGACTTTTTGATATAAAGACTCCAATGATTTTTCACCTATCTAAAAATTATTGGATTCTTGAACAGTGGGTTCAAGGATTTATCATTCAGAGAAAATGGGAGAAGGATACTTTTAAGAAGAGTAACATGTATATCCTAGATTTCATGGTGAATTTAAGAAATATTAACCTGGATAAGCATATTCTGATTACAATTTATAATATAAAGAATGGAAATCTGAAGTCAAAGATCATCATGTATCTAGCCATTCTCTCAAAGATGATTATACAGTGTTCAAAATATTTCAATATCCCTTGCAAATCAATGTCACGGAATTGTAAGGTTATGTTATTGAGAGATGAAAATCTTAGAAGAATGAAAGATGGTTTTTCCAGAGAGTCTGAAGAAATATATGACTTTCCAGAAGAAGGGGTTGAAGCCATATCGATAGAACAGGAGGTGGATTAAACTTCTAAAAGCGATGGAAGGAAGAAGAAGCTGAAGGAAGTAGAAGAGAAATAAAATTCCCTAGAGGCTAAGGAAATCCAATCCGCACCCCCAAATCCTAAGAAGAAAAAACCATATCTAGATGAGGTAGTAGAAAAATGGAGGGAAGACATGGAGAAAAAAAAAGCCGAGGATCCTAGCTTTGGTTTGGATCCTGCTGAATCGAAATTCATAAAAGAGAATACTATTGGTGCGCATGAAAATAAAGAAAAAGAAAAGAAACAAAAGAAGAAGATGACTGAAGCAGAGATTGTGCAATCTCTTCTGAAGGCTGCTGAGAAAGCTTCCGAAAATGTTTTGGTACCACAATCCTTCTTATTAAAAGCTTTACCAGAGACACTAGGAAATAAATATGTGACTCCAAAAAAATTACAAGTAGAATAAGTAGAAAAATTAGTAGTAGAAGAAGAAGAAGAAGAAGTCAGTGACGAAACTTATGATCTTATTAAGAATGTAGAATATTATCATGAGATGGAAATTCCATCTGAGAAGATTTCAATATGAACCTCTCTAGCTAAATCTTCAAAGCTTTTTACTCCTAGGAAGGATTAAGAGAAGGGTGAAGATGAAGTTAAAAACCATATGAAGAAGAATGCATCAATAGAGATTTCATTCATCCAGAGGATGTTGAGGCAGGAGTAGAAAAGGAAGATATAGATGAAGAAAAAATCGTTCAGCTATCTGATAGTGAGCACGAATCTCCTGACCAAGAGGAACCCATTCCAAAGGTAGATAAGGGGAAACAAGTGGTTGTTAATACACCTAGTAAATATTTTGTGAAGAAGAAAGAAGATGGTGGATCATCGAAGATGAAGGAAGTTTAAATAGAGAAAGATCCCTCACCATGTAATGTTTCAGATTCGGATCCTCCCTTGGACATGATTTCATGGTTCAGTCCTTGAAGAAGCTTGTTGGCACTATCCCAATATTTCCCAGTATAGACTCCAGATGCCAAATGCTTCAACAGACCTTGAATCAGATATCAAATTCAGTATCCATGGTGATGGATAAGTGTGTCAAGCTTGAGGCTGATTTCAATTTTTTTCATAAACTATGAAACCCACAAAAGATCTTGCAAGAAAATGACCAGTTTGTCAAGGAAAACTATAGAAGATATGAGAATTCTTGATGAGTTTCAAGAATGTTTCAAGGATGCATTCGACACCGAAGATGTTAAGAAAAAATATCTCATAAATAGTTTTGAGGAAAAGCTAAATCTGTAACAAAATTCTTGGGTTTGAGAAGTAAAAGATCTGAATGGGAAGTTGTATTCAGTTGATCAAATCTGGAAAAGTGAAAGGAATCTCAGGATTGAGATAGAATAGAAGCTTGCTAAGCTGGAAGAATCCCTGAAGGCTTAGGAAGAGGATCTTAAAGCTTAGGAAGAAATAATCAAAGCCTTATAAAAGAAGACAGAAGATTAGGATCAACATCTCAAACGAGAATAGGAAGATCATAAAGAACTCAAGAAGCTCAAAAATATTGTGAAGAATTTGACGCCGAAGGAAAAGGAAGGATAATCTTATTCAGTTCGGACCGTTTTTTGTATTCCTTATGTGAACAAAATTTTCCAATCCTAATGAAATTTATGGTTTCTATTTATATTTTTGGTTGTCTAGTACTAAAATTTTAGGTACCATATTTTCTTTTACATTCTCTTTAATCCTTTCTGAAAAGCACAAAGGGGGAGAAAGGAAAAAAGAATACCAAGTAAAGAAGAAATTCCCCTAAGGGGGAGTTCATCTAAAGGGGAGTTCTTATCCAAGAAGACTTTCGTATGCAATAAAATGCTAAGACTCAATCCGAAAATCCAGAATATGATCCTTAGTGTGTCCAAAGCCTAAGGGGGATTTAGTCATATTTGTCTTTTCCCATGAGTTAAGGGAGATATGTTTTACTTTCAAAGACCAACAAAATATTTTCTAATCCCTTATATTCTTTTGAAAAAGGATGTTTGTGCTTTCCAAAAAGGGAGATATTGTTGAGTCAATAAGGTTTCCCTATGAATTTTCTATTCCTTCTTGTTTTGAATGTCACAAACACCTTATCTTATGGAAAATTATGTTTTACTTGATAAGAAAATTTTTCCTTCCCCAAGGAAAATTTATCCTAACCATGTTTTTCATTTTTCATATTATGTCTAAATATAAAATTCGGATTTGTAACTAAAACCTCAGAATCATATAAATACTTAGATATAGAGCATTCTGTTTTTGGGATCCCAATTCAGGTTCAAAATTTTCTAAATTCAGACTCCGAACTTTCATAGTTTAGACTTCGAATTCTTATGAATTCAGGCTCCAAACATTCTATGTTTAGACTCCAAATTCATATGAATTCAAACTACGAACTTTATAAGTTCAGAATCCGAATTATTATGAATTAAGACACTAAAATTTCTAAAATTTTATACTTTGAATCCATATGAATTCAGACTCCGAATTTCCTTGAAATTCAGACTCATGAATTTTATAGAATTCAGGTTCCGAATTCTTCAAGAAAAAAGAATCCTAATATTCATGTATTATAGAAACCGAATGGTTTTTGGTTAGACTCTGAACTTTTATTTCCTTACATTCCGAAAAATGAATTTGGTTAAGTAACAATATTTTTTCTTACTCAGGTTTTGGTTATAAAACGATGTCGTGCATTCAGTTACAATCCAACCATTGTTTGACTAACATGTGTATAGGTCCCTCAAAACATTAAAGAAAAATATTACCGTTGGAGGAGGGAGCTGACCGATGAAGATGTGCCTATAAATAGGATCTCATTTGAATGATCTCAACACAGTTCTATGACTCTAGAGATTATATGCTGCTGGAGTGATTTCTAGAGAGATACTCTCATGCTTTGTGAATATCGAACATCTTGTTTATAATTGCTTCATGTGGCTCCGAATATTGCTAAGTACATTTGTGGGCTTCTGGGTATATTAAGACAGAGGTTCTGACTACCTTGAAGTTCGAGGGCTTGCGGGGATAGCAAGATAGACTCCGATATTTTTATCAAGGGATTACCCTGGTGTGGGTAAGACATACTTTCTTGAATGTATAAATCAAGGGACCTTTATCCAAGGTTGTTGGATACCCTTCTCTTTGGTTTAAAAGATTTAGTACTTGTTACTTATATTGTTTCACGTTTTCTACTGGATTCCTGGTTGTTGGGGAAAGGATAATTATTATATAATTTGTTGTACTTGTACTCTTATTTGTAAGATTATATACGCTTTAAGGTAGAATCTTTATCTTTGAAAACTGTTATCAAGTTTCATTTCTAGAACCAAATTTCCAGAATCAAGAATGTTTTTAGAACTAAGAGGTTTTGTGAATTTACCTTTTTTAACATTGTTAAACATTACCATCATTAAAAGTTCCAAAGGATTTTTTAAAGTATACAATTCAACCACCCCCCTCTTGTTTATTGATCATCTACATCATTATAATAATACTACAATTAGTATCATTTTTATCCTACACACATTACCTACTATGACATATTAGATACTCCCTTCCAGTTTTTTCTACATCGAGATTCACCTATTGGTTTATTTGGGTCGATTTATTCAAGATCCCTTAAGTAAGTGGATTTCCTTCCTTCCTCCTCCCATTTTCTTAGGGTTTATTCTTTTTTATTTGTATTTCATCTTGGATTTCTTTATGTTCCCAATTTACAGAAGCTATGGTTCGTACCTGGGGTTTAACCATATGCCTTTTAGTGAAATTGTGTGGATTAGGGCCCGATTTCACTCACTTATGGTGCAGCGGAGATGCGGTTGACGTTTCACACAACGGTTTTGTTTTTTTGGAACAAATGGTAGGTGATTCCATGTGTAGGAATTATTTGATGAGATAGTTTTTAATGATTTATATTTTTAGCAGGATTCTATTTCCATTGTGTTTGATGTGAAAATTGTATTTGGTATCATTTGTTAAGCGGTTGGGTTTTAAGTGGAAAACTTGTGAAAAAAATGATTGTTTTTCATATGTATTTCATATTGTATCAAGTGGGGTTGTTCTATGATTCTTGAAATGGTTTTATTAAAAGGTTTTAGGAATTCGAATTATGGTTTTATGTTATATTGGAATGACTTTGGACTGCAAAGGGGGTATTTAGAAGTATTTTTTGGGAAAGACTTGGTTACACTCCTTGGAATTATTTTGTGAAGGTTTTAAATTATTTTTTGATTTAGTTAGTGTAACACCCCAATCATCCATGGTACTTTTCCCTTTGAATAATGAAATAGCTTGCATTGTATGCAACTTTGAGATTCTAATAGATCACGACCAATCAAACTAGCAATTATGAATAGTAATAACCAATTTTGGAAATTTTATAAATTTTATTTTTCAAAATGGAATTAATTTTTGAATTTTGAATATTGAAATTATCTTAGGGTGAATTTTTGGTATTTTTCTGAAAACATTCAATTATGGACAAATAGTGAAAAACACTACGTTATTGTTTAAACTCGACTTTTTATTTAAATAATTATTTATTTTATTAAAATTTATTTTATGTCAAAATAGATACATGATTATTGTATAAGTCAAATGTAATTCATTGGAGTCATTTTATAATATGTTTAGATATATAAAAATTTTATTGAACTTTTTACCGTCTTTTACCCCTCCTCCTAGGAGCATTTCAAAATTTGCATAAAACTTAATTCTACTAATTCTGTGAGTTGAATTTAAAAAATCTGAGACACACAGTTAATATCATTAAGTAAAATGTGGTTTAATAAGATGAAAATAATTTTTGGTGAATGGTTACTTTTGATTTTTATTTAACACAGTTAAAAGCAAATAGGGTAATTAAGGGTAAAAATGATATCTTAATTAACCTAACACATTTAATAATTCTATTATATATGTATTATTCGACCAAAAATAACCTTAAGAATTAAATATGATCCTTTTTTTACACTTGGATTAGATTATGACATTTATTATTATTTTATTTAAGGAAGAGTTAAAAGAGTTAAATTCAATGTTTAATAACTAAACCATTTTTAATATTGGGTTACACATAATATAAATTCAACTATAAATATTAATTAGAAATAAAAAAATATTTCCTACATAATCATATTTTATTTATAATATTTAGATAGTAAATAATTTTATTTATTTATGACACAATGATGATGTAGTAATTACATTATTAATGAAATATTAAAATAACTGATATTATAACAATCCAAATAAATGTAAATTGAGATTTATGTTCAATTCCACTAATTTTATAGGTTAATATTACATATTAGGGTTGGTTATATAAATGTTATTTGAAGTGATAAAGTTTTAATGGCTTTCAAAAAAATCAAATACAAAATACTGTAAAAAATGACATAATAGAGTTTTTAAAACAAATACTCTATTATTAATAAATATAATATTCATAAAAATATAAGGATCTGAAAGAGGACTTAGATATGGTTATATATATTAATAATTAAAAACATGGAGTTCTATTGGCTTGTTAGAGTAAGTTTATTAACCATATAATATAAAAATACGAAGAGACATTGTAAATGACAAACAATTTAACTAAGAGTTAAATCTTAAAGATAAGGTTAATATGGTGACCTAAACCAGTATAAAACCTATTTTTTGAGAGTTTTTTGACCCATAACCACCTTATATTCTAAATAAAACATTTTTTATCCATTCGAAACCAAAAATTATTTTATTATAAAATAATATTTCATGCTTTTCCTAAAGTGACCCTCACCTCTCTTATAAAAGAGAACTTCACCTTATCTTAATTTCACACCTCCAATGCCATTTGGCTCGGCCAAATCCTTCCAAAATATCCTAAAAACAATCCTCCATTCATCCTATATGACATAATTTGGTCATAAAGAAAACCTATGGATCCCTTTTGATCAAATCAAATGGAAGAATATTAAGAAGTGGTAAATATTTCATCACCTATTTCAAGATCTTTTCTTCTTCCACATCCTCTTTCTATGTCGTTTCCATTATAAAATAACAAATCAAGTATATAATATATTCTATTATTTTATTATAAAAATGTTAAAATCATATTCATTATTCTATCCATCATATAAATGAAAAAGGCACCATATATGCGTACGTACAACTTACTATCTCCACGTTGTGGTTTAGTTTGTTATTCAAACACTTAATTATTTGGATGACTATAATAATGAGTGTCACTGATTTAAATAATAAATATAACATGGTAATTATTCTTTATATATTATATAAAATCCAATTACATATGATTCCATCATCAATAAAATGATATTGTCACTCGTGCGTGCGTACGGATTGCCGTCTCCACGGACGCAATGATATTCATTCCCCATCGTAATCATTCAAGAATAATTTTCATTTTATTATTAAAATTATGTTTAAGAACTTAATATCATTCTTTATATGAATCAAATACATCTTATATATAACAAACATGTCTTACGTAACCAAGAATATAAAGGAAAATGAACCAGTTAACACCCGAAATGATGATACTACTAAAATATTATTAAGAAAGCAATATTATAGGATCATATATGATATCATATTTATGTATATAGTTCTTATATAATTTAATAAAAATGTTTTAACTATTATACAAGAGGTTAACATACCATCTACTAAGGAAAATTACAAGGTATGAGTTAATTTCACAATCTCTTTATTATCCTTGATTGTTTTTACGTAAGTACCTTCTGGGACCTCCTTATCTTCCACGTCCATGTTTTCTTAAAAATTTATTTAAAACATTTTTTAATATTTACTAGACTATGGGTTAATTTCATTTATACCCTTATTTGACCTTATATGTTTTTAAAATAATCTTTCCATCATTTTCCAAACAAGAAACTTTATTTCCTTTTTGACAAAATTATGGTAAGAATGTTTTTTTAACTTATACGATGGGTGCGACTATTTTCCACCGTTAAAACATATTCAAAGCATCCCTAAAAGGCATATAATTTTTTTTTAAATAAATTTTTTCTTTTATAATTATGAGACTCTTAAATGGTTTCATAATTGAAAGAGGTATTTCATTCAAATAGATTTCATTTCATCTATGTGACCATCCTTTGATGGATTTTAAACCTGTTTGAAGTTCATTTATTATGATACAAATATTCAATATTGTATTGAAGGTTTTGTGATTTGATTGACTGTGGATGTGCTATTTTTATACCATTCATGGTTTATAGGTAAATTATTGACATTTTTTATTCTACTTTTAATATGAATGTTTATGTTATGTTTCAACCTTTTCATATGAGGAAAGTATTGGACTTAGTATGTGATGGGTGGAGCCCGCTATAGCTCCTCGGTGAATCAGTAGGTTTCATAAGACAATTAGATGTGGATTTGGCCAAGGCCTTTCCCAATTTTATGTATGGTTTTGGCCAAGTCCATAATCATTTTTAGACGTCTTGGCTGAGGACTTGACAAAATTTTTCAGAATTTATGACATTATACATTCCCTCGTTATTAAAATAATAATGATGGTTCATGTGGGTATTCGAATAGTATAATACCCACGACAATGTTTTCTTATGGAATTATTTACTCATCTCATATTCCGTCCATAAAGTGTTCATGTTTTTTGTTTGTAAAGGAACATGTTTTGAATTATTCATCATGCCTAGTGTTTATTTTATATTCCTCTATATTACTTACCCTTACTGGGCATTTGAGATCACCCCTTTATTATGTTTCATTTTCCAAGTATTTGAAGTAGTTAGTTATGAGTGACTTGCAGGAATAATCTAGGAGGCTTGGATTTTTCTAATGGAATAAATTAGTGTTGTATTTCATTTCAAGTTGTAATGTTGAACTTATGTATGTATCTTGTTTGCAATTATACTAAACTGATCGGTTGTTCCGGACACAATTCCTTGTATCAGGCCAATTTTATGTAATAAATCACTGACTCTGGGTAACTAGGGTCGGATATTTATAGTTGGAATCAGAGGAAATTTAGTAAAAACCTTGGAAAATATATTTAGAAAAACTCGGATTAGAGAACACTACCCTAAGATATACTTTGGGGATTAATATAGAATTACTTCCTAGATTTTTGGTATTGTAGAGATTTTGTGAGTTTTATAAGAAATACATCCTTGTCTGGATATGAGTAGGTAGAGGCAGCTCTGGAACAGATGTACCTAGGGGTAGTGCCTGAAAACACCGATTTGAGCTTGACTTAAACGGGAACTGGTGCATGACAACGGGCCTTACTTCAATCTTGGTTATGACACTCCCGAGGTATATGCATAGGATAATTCTCATTTTCTTTATAAACCATTATGAAGGATTTATAAGTATATAAATCCTCAAAGAAAACATTTTTATGTTTATGGATTATATCCATAAACTATTCAATTTATGATAAGTGTATTACACATTCGGATTTATGTATTTTGATTCATAAACTAATCTACTTTATTCTATTGTTTAGAAATGGCACCTAGTGGAATGAATGGAAACTAGGTCAATGCACATAATCCATGTAGGGATTCCCCTCCTACTCAAGATAATTATAGTATATTTGGTGTTGCAACTGGTGCTGATCAGCTTATCACCATACTAGGACAACTCACACAGGTTATAAATAGTAACCTTACCCGTATGGAGCACTCTGATCCACAACACGGAGGGTAAATTTTAGATCACTTCATGAGGCAACAACCACCAACAGTAAATGGATCGAAAAATCGATTTGTAGTTGAACAACGGATAAGTTCCTTAGAGAAAATATTTCATGCTTTGGGGAGTAGCAAAAGGGAAAAAAATTTCATGGCAGTTTATCACCTCACCAGAGATGCAGATCAATGGTGATCATTAATTCAAAACTGAAAGGAGGATGAAGAAGTATCATGTATGGAATGGGGGGTCTTTAAAAATATTTTCTTATAAAAATAATTTCCTCATGAATATCGAGAGGATATGGAAAAGAAATTTTTGATTC
This sequence comes from Viscum album, assembly GCA_963277665.1. Classification (NCBI taxonomy): domain Eukaryota; kingdom Viridiplantae; phylum Streptophyta; class Magnoliopsida; order Santalales; family Viscaceae; genus Viscum; species Viscum album. The sequence goes on from OY728126.1 coordinate 2,080,618,413, forward strand.
TGAGACAAAAGGAGGATGAGAATGTCACAAAGTATGAAGACAACATTACAAAGTTATAAAGGGATGTTTCAGATTATATGAGTAACCCAAGAAGTAATATTTTCATTTCATTGATGGGTTAAAACCATTTCTCCATCGAGCATTAGTCTAATAATCTTTCTCATCATATGAAGATATTGTCTCATGTGTTATCAAAACAGATAAGGAATTCTATAAATCTTATGACATTAATTTAAATAAATATAAGAAGAGATCTGCTGAAAACTCTGGGAAAGGAAATACGCAAATAGGGAAGAAGGTAAGAGTTGAATTTCCACCCTATGAGAATTGTGGAAGGAAGCACCTTGGTTCATGTCTAAAAGGAAAATAAGTATGCAAAAAATGTGGATAGAAAGTCCATCTGGCTAGTGATTGTAAGGGGAAGAAAGAAGCAACCAATGTTGAATGCTACAATTTCAGGGAGATGAGACATTATTCAAATAAATGTCCTAAGTTTCAGGGAATCTTACCTCAGAAAAGGCCAAGGGATCAAGTACAAGATTATGTGATCACTACTACTGAGGTTGGTGCTCCGAAGTACGAGGTGGAAGGTAATTTATGGGTTTCCCCAAGTTTATCCAATGGTTTATTTGATTCTGGATCATTGCATTGTTTCATATCTTCCTAGTTTTCTAAGAAAATTAGATATTTTCAATTTGATTTAACAAGGGAGTTGTCAGTCAACACTCCTAAGGGAAGTATCATTGCAACAATGTATTCTGAATCAGTCTCCATTAAGGAATATAAAAGATATTTATCTTCTGATCTAATCATCATACCCATGAATGAATTGGATATAATCCTTAGTATGGATTTGATTTCAGACCATAATGAGAAAATTCATTGTAAGAAGAATGAGGTTACAATTCTCGATGATGATAAGGAGTACCTTATCTTTAGAGCAGAAACATCACCATCTGATTCTTATCTAGATCCACCCCCAGTAGCTCTACTGAATTCAATTATTGGGGAGGATGAGAATGAAATAATTATGGGCGAGGGAAATAATGTTTGATTAGAGGATATACCTATTGTGTAAGAATATTTTGATGTGTTTCCAGAGGATTTACCTAGACATCCTCCAGAATGATAAATTGAGTTTTCCATAGATTTAATTCCTGGTTCAAAGCCCATATCAAAGACCCCTTATAGAGTGTCCACTGTAGAATTAGTGGAACTAAAGAATGAAATAGATTAATTGAGTAATAAGGTATTTATTTTCCCTAGTGTTTCTCTATGGGGAGCCCCTATCCTTTTTGTTAAGAAGAAAGATGGATCTATGAGGTTGTGCATTGACTACAGGGAGATCAATGCTATAACAATAGAGAACAAGTACCCATACCTCGCATGTAGAGACCCAAATCTTGATGTACATAGACATTACATTACTTTTTCATAATTCTTAATACATAAAAAAAACAGACACCAAAGGACCGTAATAGTTTAGTGTCTTTGGAAACTTGGAACGTAATCTTCTAATCATGGTGAAAGATCATCAACATCTCCCATAAATATCTTCCCATTTTTGGTTTTCTTACCCAAAACACTTCTTGAAATTCTGGGGAAAAGAAAACATATAAAGGGTGAGCTCAAGTTCTCAGTAAGGGTAAGCCTGGAGAAAATAAAACAAACCATATACATTTGAACTTAAAAACATGAACATAATGTTTAAACATCAAAATCTTGAGCAATGACATAAATCTTGGAAGTACGTAAGGCATGTATCATAATGGAACATCAATCATGATAAAATAGCATGGGAATAAATCATGTAATTGTGGAAACCATTTAGCACTTGTTATGATTTCCATAGTAGCCAAGGAATTGCTGCCAAGACCATCTTAGTGGACAAAGTCCCTTTCTGAATCGAGTTCACTCCTCGTTCCAGTCCTGTATCACTGAACCAGAATAACTTACCCTTCCAGCCTTGTCTATCTCATGAGATATAAATCTTTACCCAATGCATTGGAGGGAGATATAGGTCCCACTTATCTCATAATGAAATCATTCTTACTTGTTCCACAACATAAACATAAATCATTCATCATAACCCAAAGAATAAAATGGTTTTCATAAACATCATTCCATCATAACATAATCCATATAAAACAAATAGATATCATTTCATAATAAGAAAATTTAAACCATGTAAATCATAGATAAATTATACTTGAAACATACACATATAAAATAATTCCATCTTATATGGAAAATGGTTTTTATAAAACACTTGAAATTAATTCTTGAGGAAAATATCCTGTCTTCTTCAAAATCATTTTCGTTTCACAAAATGCCATTAAATTTTAAAAGAAAATCATTTTGTTGAAAATAGTCATTAACTCATGTAGAGTAAGCTTCATGAAAATAAGTTTTTATGAAACTGTAAAAATCTGTTCATTCTGTATAAGTTACAAAACGTTCTTCTCGTACTTTTGTCGGAAAAGTCAAAAAGTTCCACGTATGGTAAACAAAAAAAAAGATTCCATCCATAAAACAAAGTAAAAGTCAAAGAGGGTTAAACATGACTTTAAAAATACATGGAATAATATTAAAAACTTTATGAAAAACATTTTTATGGACATGGATGAAAAATATAACCCCAGGAAATACTTACGAATAAGCAATATCGGATAAGAATGAGATTGCAAAATTATCCCTTACCTTATGTCTGATATGCTTCGTATGTTTCTGAACCTCCTGTATAATGATTTAAATAATGTCATTGACTTATTACAGAATCATATTCATTGGTATTATATCATATATGGTTCACTTATGACTTTATATTACCCGTTCTTTTGTAAATTCCATGTTAAAGAGCGTTTTGGGTAAAATCGTTTCATTTGTCATCCGTGTTTTAACTTGTAATTATTCATATGATTACATAGATCATGATTAATTAATTCCAGAATATAAAACAAGATTTATATATAATATATATTCATAATATACATATATATAATAGATCAATAAATGGAAAGAAATACACTGTTCATGGATATGGTAGGTCGTACGTACGCAAGAACGATGTTTTCTATTCCGCATTGAATTGAATGGAATTAAGTATATGACATACATATATATATATATATACATAAATATAGTAGCATTATTATTTCATATATTTAATGATTACTTATTATATATACTTTGTAATCATTCTTGAATTATTAACATGGAAAATGAATCTCATCGCATCGTGGAGACGGTAATCTGTACGTATGCACGAGCGATGATATCATTCCCATATTTATTTAATCGAATTGGATTGAATGATCTAATATCATAGAATAAGTATGATGTTATAATAATCATATTTATTTATTATTTACACCATTATACCCATCCATGTAAGGTGGTGGTGGAAAAACATATTACACCATGGCGTGGAGACGGTATTCTGTACGTACGCACGCACGGTGATTTCATTTTCCTTAGAATGGATAAAAGGTGAAATGGGGTTGTTTCATATTTATAATAACATATCAGTATATTATTTATACTTATGTTATTACAATACAATGAAACAACTAAAGAAGAGTATGTAGAAGAAGAAATAAATTTGAAAGAATCGGTAACGGATATTACCTCTTCTTCGATACACCTCTTTGAAACCTCCTCTTAGGGCACTAAAATTGGTCTCTGAAGTATACAAGGACCTCTAGGATGTTTCTAGGGAAGTGGAGAAGATAATTTGGTAGGGTATGGCCGATCTTGAAGGCTCAAAACGGTGTGAGGAGGAGAGGGAGGAGGTTCCCTTTTATAAGGGAGGAGAGGGGCACCTTTGGAATCCTCAAAAATTATAGTTTAATATAAATTCAAACCCCACATAAAAACCTCCAAAAATGACTCAATTCGAATATTATATGATATAGGGTTGTAATATCATCAACCAATTAAATTTAGACATGTTTTGATCTTATTTTAAACCTTATCATTTTGATTTGTCCTTATTTAATATATTTAAGTTTATTTGTGGTAATAAAATTATAAATTTTAAATGGTTATAAATAATCACTTAGGTGTTGTTAATTTTCCACAATTGGATAATTTATGACATTTTAGACTATAAATTTCAATTTATATATTTTAAATATTTTTTTGATTTTTAAACAATTTAATAATATGTTATTTTTATAAAATAACAATAGTGTCAATTTTGACACTATTTATTTATTTGAATTTAAATAAAATCTAAACATAGGATATATTAAAAATAAAATATTTAATAGATTCCTAAAATGTCAAATTTTTCTATAAAATTCGTGGAGAACATTAAATAGTTCATATAATATTTATTTTAATATTTTTGAAACCATTTATTTGGTATATCTCTTAATAAAATAATTAGTACAACATTTTTGTATAATTATTTAATATACTTATTTTTGCATAAAAATTAAAAATAAAATCCTTTGATGAAGATAAATATCAATGATTTCATAATAATAATTTTACTCGAATTTATCATCTTAAAATAACAACATGTAAATTGTTATCTTTATTAAATTATGAAGGTGACAACTTCAGAATCATTTAAAATAAAATATCATAAGTTTCATAATCGCCTTAATAAGGATCCAAATGGTAAAAAATTCGTCCAGTGGATGATTAGGGTTTATATATACACTAATAATAAGTTTTTTGTTGATTTTTGGGCCTTTTTATATGTATTATTATTTCAATAAAAACAATATTATTGATTTTTCACTAAATAAAAAGTTTCTGCATAATTAATGTATAAGATAATAAGGTAATTAAATAACTCTTAAAAATTAAAAATACATTACGATGATAAAGAAAAAAATTTTATCTTTAAAATTAGTATTTATAACCGAATTTATATTCTATAAAACTTTATATTAAAAAAACATTAATTATTAAAGTTGAGTGAGACATATTTCAGTTTCCTTTAAATAAAATAAACTAAAGGTCTTAATCACCTCAAAGTGGGTTCCAATGGATTCCATTTCGACCCAAATATTCCTTAGGACGAAATATAAGCATCAAATTATATTATGAAAAGTTTTATGGTAATTTTATAACATTATATTTACCCTTAATTACCCAATTTACCTTTTACTATGGTAAATAAAATTTACCGTAGTTACTATTCATAATACCCAAAAATAAAAAGTAGCTTATTATCAAAATTTGGACCCACTAATTCCAAAAATGGAATCCATTTTTCTAAATTCAATACACAAAAGTTGAAGAAATTAATTTAAAATTAATCCCGTTGTTAAGAAAATGTGTTTTAAAAGTTAAAACATTGCAAAAGATTGAAATGTTTTTACGTATGAATTAAATGTAAAATTAATGTTAATGACATAAATTATATTAAATGGTAGAAATATATTTTATTTATTCTTTAAAACCATTCAATATTATAATTTAACCATACAAATTATTGCAATGAAAAAAAATTGTTTTTAATTAAAATATATCGTGTTTTTACAATTCATGAATGTTACCAGAATACTATGAAACATTTATCCAAAGAAAATTTGTATTTCCTGATTCCAAAGAAGAATTATATTTTTCCAAATTGAACTTATAAACATGTCAAAAACTATATTTAAAGTGGGAGCTCCATCAAAAGGCGGCAAAACTGCATTTTTTGAAAACTACTTATTTTACCCGAAAAATTTATTTTGTTCTTATACCATGTTCTAGAAAATGTGTAAGATGAATAATAATGTTATAAAATTCAAAATTTAGTTAATACTATTTATAACGGCTAGTTCATAATAATATTATAACAATATATCATTGTTTAGTGAAACCCGGTATTGCGTACAACACACGCTATCGAGGAAGGTCGCGATTGCGTGTAATGCAAGCCAAGTCAGGGTTGCGTATACTGCAAGCTAATACGGTGTTGCATATAGTGAAAGATAATCTTGGTGTAGCGTACAACAGAATACATCATTGAAATTGAAGAGAATATTTTTCATAAAATCTCAGGGTGTTACATCGCATTGATGATTTATTTGACCAACTTCATGGAGCTCAATATTTTTCAAAGATTGACCTTCGATCAGGATATCATCAGTTATGTGTGAAGGAGGAAGACATTATGAAAAAAGAAATTTGAACCAGGTACAAGCATTACGAGTTTATAGTAATTCATTTTGGATTGACTAATGCTCCCTATGACTTCATGGATCTAATTAATAGAGTTTTCAACGAATATCTTAATGAATTTTTAGTGTTATTTAATAATTATATCTTGGTATACTCCAAAAGCTACGAAGATCATGAAAATCACTTGCGCATAATTCTGAAGACTTTTAGAAGAAATCAATTATATGATATGTTTAGCAAGTGTGAATTCTGGATTCAAGTGATTTCTTATCTTGGACATATTATCTCTAAGGATATATTATTTTTTGATCCTTTAAATGCCAAGGAAATCTAAGAATTTTCATCACCGATGAGTATAACTGAGGTACGCAGTTTTATTGCTTTAGCATGTTATTATCGACGTTTCATCCAGAATTTTCCTCGGTTGGCTAACCTATTAACCAAGAGAACACATAAAAGAGTTAAATTTTTTTGGAACAATGAGTGTGAAGAATTTTTTGAAGAATTGAAGAGAAGATTAGTTAATGCTTCTAACTTGACTCTACCATCAGGGAACGATGGGTTTGTAATTTATAGTGATTCATCAAAAAAAGGACTTGGTTGTTTCCTTATGACGAATGATAAAGTTATTTCCTATGCATCACGAAAGCTAAAAAATAATGAGAAATAATATCCCACTCATGATCTTGAGTTAGAAGCTGTAATATTTGCTCTAAAGATATGGATACACTATCTCTATGGTGAAAATGTGAGATTTATACTAATCAAAAGAGTTTGAAGTATATTTTCTCATAGAAAGAACTCAACATGAGGAAAAGGTGATGGATTAAACTACTCAAGGATTATGATATCACTATACACTACCTCACGGGGATGGAAAATAAGGTGGAAAGTGCTTTGAGTAGAAAGGATCATGGAGTTTGAACAAGATGAGAGTTGAAAGGGATCCTATTTTCATGGATCTAGTAAAGAATGATATAATAATAACTATGAAAGGTGAAACAACAATACTTTTCCAAATGGTTTCCAAACCATCTTTACTAGGAAGGATACATATTTCTTAGACTGGTGATGAGGAGTTTCAAAAGAAGAATAATTCTATGAATGATGGGAGATTGAATGACTTCGTATATGAATATAGAATTTTAAAATTTGGAAAGAGACTTTGTTTTCCCGATATACCTAATCTAAAAAGGGAATTGTTGGATGATTCTTATAGCTGTAATTTCTATATAAACCCTAGGAGCACCAAGATGTATAGAGATTTGATGGGAATTTTTTTTGGGACAACATAAAAAGGGAGATTGCTGATTTTGTGTCACGATGTATAGTTTTCCAACAAGTAACAACCAGAAGACAACATCGAAGATGAGTCATGAAACCTATTCCCATACCTGAGTGGAAATGGGATGATATTACGATGGTCTTTGTCATGGGGCTACCAACTAATCTTGAAGGAATGATTCAATATGGGTCATTATTGATCGTCTTACCAAGTCATCACATTTTATTGCGCTAAGAAAAAATTTACCACTAGAACATTTAGAAATACTATATTTTAATGATGTTTTAACACTTCATGGAGTCCCTTATCAATTGTTTTTATCATGATCCCTATTTTACATCAAGAATATAGAAAATTATTTAGAAATCCCTAGATACTGAACATCATGTGAGCACTGTCTACCACCCTCAAACCGATGGACTATCAGAACAGACTATTCAAAACATAAAATATGTGTTGAGATCTTGCTCACATGACTTTCAAGGTATGTGGGATCAATATTTACCTATGGTAGAATTTTCCTATAACAATATCTTCTATTCAAGTATTCAGATGGCACCATATGTAGCGTTATATGGAAAAGATGTCGCACACCAACTTGTTTGGATGATGTTGGTGAAAGAAAACTCATAGGCCGTAAATTTGTTGATGAAACAATGGAAAAAGTGAAGATTATCCGAACCCACATCAAAGTAGCTCAAAGTAGGCAGATGAGCTATGCCAATAACCGAAGGAAGGATTTGGAATTTCAGGTAGAAGATCATGCTTTCTTGAAGGTATCTCCATGGAAGGGAGTTATACAATTTAGTAAGAAGGGTAAATTAAGACCTAGGTACATCGGACATTTCGAAATTTTATAATGAATTGGGGATGTAGACTACCATATGGAAATGCCACCATGTCTCTCAAGAGTTCACGATGTGTTCCACGAATAACTGTTGAGAAAATACATGCCCGACCCAACGCATGTTCTCACCTCTAAGGAAATTGAACAGGAAACTGATTTGTCTTATTGTGGAGAGTCTGTCAAAATTCCTGATACCGAAGAACAAGTGTTGAGAAAACGGACGGCTCATTTGGTAAATTTTCTATGGAGAAACCATAAGATGGATGAGGCAACGTGGGAACCAGAAAAAATTATGATGAAGAACCACCTAAATATTTTTATGCGGTAGTATTTTAGAAATTTTGAGGAAAAAATTATTTGAAGGAGGGAATAATGAATCACCCAAAGCATCCATGGTACGTTTCTCTTTGAATAATGCAATAGCTTTCATTTTACACAAAATCGAGATTCTAACACACCGCGACCAATCAAACTAGTCATTATGAATAATAATACCCACTTTTGTAAATTTTATAAATTCTAATTTCGAAAATGGACCTCATTTTTGAATTTGGAATATTGAAATTAGCTTATGTGAATTTTTGGTATTTTTTTGAAAACATTCAATTTTTGATTAATAGTGAAAACCTCTACGTTATTAGTTAAAATCGACATTTTATTTAAATAATTATTTTTTTTATATAAATTTATTTTTGGTCAAAATAGATACATAATACCTATATAATTCCAATGTAATTTGTTGGAGTCATTTTATAATATGTTTAGATATATAAAAAATTTCTTGAACTTTTTACGTCTTTTACCCACCTCCTAGGAACATTTTCAAATTTCCATAAAACATAATTTTACCACTTCTGTGAGTTAAAATTCAAAATTCCAACTGACATGGTTAATATCAGTATGTAAAATTTTGTTCAATAAGATGAAAATAAATTTTGGTGAATAGTAACTTTTGACTTTTATTTACCACGGTTAAAAGTATATTGGGTAATTAAGAGTAAAAATGATATCATAATTACCCTAAAACATGATATAATTCTATTGGATAAGTATAATTAGAACAAAAACAACATTAGGTATAAAATATGATCCTTTTTCTGCACTTGTATTAGATTAGGACATTTATTATTATTTTATTTAAAGAAGAGTTAAAAGAGATAAATTCAAAGTTTAATAACTAATATATTTTTAATATAGGGTTACACAAAATATAAATTAGACTATAAATATTTATTAAAAATCTATAAATATTTCATACATAATTTTATTTTATTTATAAATTTTAGACATTAAATAATTTAATTTATTTATGACACAATGATGATGTAGTAGTTACCTTATTAATGAAATATTGAAATAATTTATATTTTAAATATCCAAATAAATGTAGCTTGATACATATGACGAATTACAAAACATATCGAGATTATTATGACATTCTAGGGTTCGTTAAATAAATTTTATTCGTAGTGATAAAGTTTTAATGGCTTTAAAAAAAATAAAATACAAAATACTGTCAAAAATGACATAATAATGTTTAAAAAAAATACTATATTATTAATTGAAATAATATTCATAAAAATCTATAGTTCTGCCAAAGGATGTAGATAAGGTTATATATATTAATAATAAAAAACATGGGGTTCTCATGGCTTGCTATAGTTTGTTTATTAACCATGTAATATAAAAATACAAAGATACATTGTAAATGAAAAACTATTTAACAAAGAGTTAAATCTAAAAGATAAGATTAATATGGTAACATAAAACTGTATAAAACTTATTGGTTGAGAGGTTTTCAACCCATTCCTCACCATATCCTCTAAATAAATCATTTTGGATAATTCATAAACCAAAAATGATTTTATTAAAAAAAATATTTCAAGATCTTCCTAAAGTGACCCTCACCTCTTTTATAAAAGGAAACTTCCCCTTCTCTTAATTCCACACCTACAAAGCATTTTGGCTCAACCAAACCCTACCCAAATAACCTCAAAACATTCCTACCTTCATCTTAGGGGCCTTCCTTTGGGATGAAAGCTAGCCTAAGAAGCCCTTCTGATCAAATCAAAAGGAAGAACCCAAAGAAGAGATAAATATTTCATCACATCTTTCAAGTTATTTTGTTCTTCCACATACTCTTTCATTGTTTTTTCCATTATAATATAGTAACTCCATTATATTCTATATACTGTGATGTTATTATAAAAATTATAAAACCATATTATTTATTCTATCCATCATAATAATGACAAATTCACCATACATGCGTACGTACGACTTACCGTCTCCACGTCGTGGTGTAGTTTGTTTTTCAAACACTTCATTATTTGGATGGGTATAATAAAGAGTATAACTGATGTAAATAATAAATATAACATTTTAATGATTCTTTATATATTATATACCATCCAATTAAATACTATTTCACCATCAATATAATGATATTGTCGCTCGTGCATACGTACAGATTACCATCTCTACGAACGAGATGACATTCATTCCCCATCGTAATCATTATAGAATAATTTTCATTTTATGATTAAAAATAATGTTTAATAACTTAATACCATTATTTATATGAATCAAATACATAATATTCATAAAAACATGGCTTAAAAAGTCAACAATATAAATGAAAATGAATCAATTGACACCCTAAATGAAGAAACTATTGAAATATTATTAACAAATAAATACTAGAGGATCATATATGATATCATATTTATGTATATAATTCTTGTATAATTTAATAATAAAAATTTAAATATTATATAGGAAGTTAAAATAACATTATCTAAGGAAAATTACTAGGTAAGGGTAAATTTTACAATCTCTTTATTATCTGAGCTTGTTTTTACGTAAGTATCTACTGGGAGCTCTTTATCATCCACATCCATGTTTTCTTAAAAAATAATTTCAAAACCTTTTTTAATATTTACTAGACTATGGGTTAATGTTATTTAAACCCTTATTTAACATTATATGTTTTTAAAAGAATCATTCCATCATTTTCCAAACAAGGTAATTTATGACCTTTTTGACAAAATATAGGTAAGAATGTTTTTTAACTTATACGGTAGGTGAAGCTATTTTCCACCATTATAACATCATAGAAGCTTCTCTTACAATCTTATAAGAATATTTTTAAAAATAAATGTGTTATTTTATAATTATGTGACTCTTAAATTGTTTCCAAATAGAATAAGGTATTTCTTTCAAATAGTTTTCCTTTCATCTATGTCAACATCCTTTGATGGATTTTAAGCTTGTTTGAAGTGGATTTATTATGATAAAAATATTCCATATTATATTGAATGTTTTTTCATATGTTTTAATGTGGACGTGTCATTTTTAAACCATTCATGTTTTATGGTTAAATTATTGACATTTTGTGTGCTAGTTTTAATTCGAATGTTTATGTTATGTTTCAACCTTTTCCTATGAGGAATGTATAGGACTTAGTATGTGACGGGTGGAGCCCACTATTGCTCATCAGTGCATTAGTAGGTCTCATGAGACAATTAGACATGGAATTTTCCGAGTCCTTTCCCTAATTTAATATATGGTTTTTGTCGAGGCCTTAATCGTTATTACAAGTCTTTGCTGAGGCCTGGAAAAAATGTTTCAGAATGTCCGACATTATACATTCCCTCATTATGAAAATAATAATGATGGTTTATGTGTTTATTCGACTAGTAGAATACTCATGACTATGTTTTATTATAGAATTATTTACTCAGCTCATATTTCTCCCATAAAGTGTACAAGTTTGTTATTTGTAAAGGAATGTGTTGGGAATTATTCATCATGCATAATGTTTATGTTATCTTTCTCTGTATTTCTTATCCTTATGGAGTATTTGAGCTCACCCCTTTTATGTGATTCATTTTCCCAGGATATGAAGAAGTTAGTTATGAGTGACTTGTAGGCATAAATTCTGAGGATTGTATTTTTTTAATGGAATAAAATTGTGTTGTATTTATTTTCAAGTTGTAATGTTGTACTTATGTATGTATCTTGTTTCCAGTAATACTAAACTAATCTATCTTTTGGGACATGATTCCTTGTATCATGCCAATGTTATGTAATAAAGCACCGACTCTGGGTAACTGGGGTCGGGGCGTTACATGTAAGAGGTGTAAATATGTTTCCCAACTATTTTGGTAGGAGTGAACTTTTGAAATGGTCTATTTTATTATTAATGTTCTGTTATGTGATGTGTAATATCTTGGTAATGATTTATAAATTTATTAACGGTTTTGTTGAAATTTGAAAGTGAGTTGAAACATGTTGTGGGCTGTTTTTATGTGAGTATGATTACCAAAAAGAATTTGAATGGAATAGTGGATCATGTGACATGTTTATGGTATGTTTAGTGTGTGTGTGAATTCTTTGGGGTATTTTAATGTGAAAATTTTATTTCATGGCTTGTGGAACTTGTTTGAGCACAAGAGGGAAAACCTAGGTATCTAGGTGGGTGGACATGTACTAGTATGCTAGTGATCCCGTGGGGTTTGGCCCCTGTTTCATGTAGCAAGTTTGAAGATGACAAAACTTACTAAACTGTCTGGAAGATGATGATGTTGGGGGACTATAATGCTATGGTTATGATACCTTCTAATGGATCATGTTCACGAGAATGGATATTTGTATGGTTACATTCACCGAGATACAAGGTACCTGGGATCCACAGTGAGCTACTTCCTAGGGTTGTTTCCCATTGTTATCGCTCATTGGTTATCTTATAATTAGTGTTGTTATATGGTATGCATGGATGAAAAAATTAATTATATTTTTCATTGTATTTAAACGTGTGGATTTCTATAAAATTACACCACGTTAATGCTCTTTTTATTTAATGTTCCGTCTATTAGAAAGTGTTTTGAGAATATATGGTTTACAAAACATGCAAGATTGTTTTCTTATAATGATTATCATATAGAATATTTTTGTGGTGGCTTCATAATGGGATAATCTTCACACCCTACTTACACCTTTCGGTGTAATTATACTTGGTTATTGTGTCACAGGTTTTGTTAATTCCTTTAGTTCCAATGGTTCAGGTTTCTAGAAGTCCTTTGTGATGAAATGTTGTGGGTATGGATTGAGGGCAGTGCCAATTTCCAGGAGGTGGTTCTTGGGAAGTCCTTTCTGGTTTTTTCCATTTTAATAGTCTTTAAAAATTGTTTTAATTTGTGTAATTCAACTATGAAATTTAGTAAAATATGTTCTGGTTTGAAAAATACACATTTGTTTTATTGTATTTGTTTTATGTTTTATGTTTATAAACTCATGTAAACTATTCCCAAATTCCATTTTATGATATCAGGGAAAATATTCCAGTCCGTGAGGATATGGAACACTTTTCGAGTCATTCCAAAGACTAGGTTAGGTGTGATTTTTGAAGGTGACCATATCTGGTTCATGACAAAATGGTGTCAAAGGGGTCAGGTTCACACTTTGGGTCATGTTATTTGGAGAAGATTTGGGATAGAATGGAGTTAGGATTGTCGGGGCTTGACATTCCGATTACATGTCGGGTTATGTCCATCACACCATGTGATGTTATTCATGTTTCTAGGGGAAGTCGTGTTTTATCTGAGTTTTTTGGCTATCTTGGTTTGATGATGATTAGGGGAAATGAAAAGAGAGTTGGGATAATGGTCTCAGTGAGCTCGAAAGTCCTAGAAAGCCATGGGGCGTAGAGGATTTTTTCTTAGAACACTATCTATGATGGTGAAGTTATTTTCATATGGATGCCAACCATAAGTCTATGTCACCCACCGAAACTAGTTTCCTCTCCCATTGTCTTGTGTCCTTTAGTTTTGTAATCTTGGATGTCTGGTTTTATGTAAAAAATAACTTCGTTTTATGAAGAGTAATGTTTTTTGTGAAATGACATTCTAATAAATAGGGAATGGTTTTATTTGTGATGTTTTGTAATATAATTTTCATAATTTTTATGTAATGTTAAAGGGAGTATTTAAACTCTATTGAATATATAAATTACATCAAATTGGTGTTTGAAAATTTATTTCAAATGGAACATTATAAATTACTGAAAAGTTTTTTGAATGGAATAAAGTGTTTTATAATTTGTGTGGGGTGTTTAGAAATAGATTATTGATTTGGTAACTAGTTAGAATTTTAAATGTTTAATGAATAATTGGAACGTTATTTTAAATAATAAGAGAAGAGATTTTCCATGAATATCTGTTGATAAAATTCCATATGTCATAAAACTGAATGTCTTTCGATAGAATTTGAGATGATTTTAGATTTATGTTAATTACTTGAAATTTAGTTTTTATTCGAATTATTATGCCTTTCTATAATGTTTTGAATGCTATAAATTGGGTTAGATTTTGTGGTTGGCAGGTTTGAGAAAAAGGAAGTGTCAGTTGAATGTTTTGGTTCTGAAAAGTAGAAAGATTTTTTATTTTTACCATTTTTATTCCCATCATCAACCAAATTCATGGGTTTATATGGGATGATGGACAATTAATGGAATGACTATATTAGTTCCGGGAGTGATATGAGGAGGGTACCAGGTGTGGAACAGAAACATGCATGAGTGAGGCCCAGGGGGTACCATTGGTGGATACGCTAAATGTTGAACCATTTATTTCCAAAGAGATGATTTTAAATGAAAACATTATGTCTTGAAAACTAGTTTGTGTTGGTGTGCCTTATGCGTTTTTGGAATTTTTTTGTTTTGGGATGTTTTGAGTCCAAGAAACCCTCTTGTTGGAATGGTATTTTGGGTTTATGTTTCTATAGTAAGTTAGGTTGAAGGGATGGTTAGGGGTCTCTTCTGAGAAGAGTTCAGGTAGCCTATAAGGTGGTTCCACTCATGTGTTCGGTTCTTTTTTGTGGCATGTTTTGAAAAATAAACCAACTTGGTGGGGTCCTTTTGTTATCTCATTGGAAATGTTATACCCCCACTAAGAGTTAATGCACGACTAAAGTGCATCCCAAATTGTTTCGCTCATGGAAGATCCTCTAGTTGATCAAAATAAGGATTGTTTTTCTTGACCATTGGAGATTGATTCTACACCATTTACTTTCGTGGTTTTGGTGATCCCCTTGTAGCGGGTGTGTGATTTTAGAAGGTTGAAAGAGACCATAGTTTCTTATGTTACCTAATTTGTTGAAGGTGAAAGTAGTATGTGGTTCTTAGTTTGGATGGTGTCTAATAAGGCCTCTAGGTCCTTTGTAGTGTCTTCAATTCAAGGGTTCATGTTAAACCACCATCATAGGAAATCTGGTCATGAGAGGCTGTTATGGAATGTTGTTGGATTTTTGTGTGTTTGGGGAGTTTACATAAGGTCATTTTCTATGTATTGTTTCTATCAAACCCAACGGTCATGTTAGGTGATGACTTGTGATACTGTGTGTTAGTTTTACTGTGAAGGTGAAGGTTGTGAAATCATCTAAGAGTCTCTATTTTTTATGATGTGTGTCTCCCTTTGGAAAATATCGACATCCTATGTTTAAAGGAAGGTGTTTTCATGGGTCTTTCATCCTTCCATTTATCATCCTAAAAAACAAGGGGTGATGTGTGTGCATCCTATAAGCACTTGTTTCATCAAAATGTCAAGTTGTGGTAAATTTGGTTTTGATGAATGTTATGTCTTAGTAAACCCATCTGGGATTGCAGTGTAGTTGTTTGTATCATTGAAAGATGAAGTTCCATTCGGGGGTTTCCAAAGATTGACTGTGAGGCCGAAGATGCTTCAATCATAGGAGTTGTATCCATAGGACCCAGAGTGACGTTGGCACATAGCCAAGGGAAATCATGGGGTTGTTCAAATTTTTTTTCAATATCCTATCATCAGTATGAAAGATGGGAAAAGTTTAAACCTCTATTGTCGTCACCATGTTCCAGTTGTTCTCCTTCGGTGTTAGAGGTGGGAGGACATCATTTCCATGTTATATACTATATTCATGTTATTCCCATGGGCTTCCTTTGGGTTTTTAGAGAAAATGATGAAATTTAGGCCAGGTAGATTGAAGAGAACGATTTGCACACGATTAGTAGTAACTATGCACCATCCAAGAAAACTGTGTGATAAGAGACTGTAGCTACTTCATGGTATCTACACATGCATGTGACTCTTCCTATGAAACTATGTGAAGCATCCCATTTGGACATATTGCTCTGCATGGTTAGTGAAAAATTTCCCAAACTGTGCGGACTGACTGTGTAGTAATGCCAACTCTTTAAATTTTGGGGTCTTTTCATGTTGGCCCATGCTGGTCGATTAATATGGTTGGTTCTTATAGTGGGGAGACCCACTATGAGTCTCATGTATGTTCTTTTGGAAAAGTCTAATAACTATATTCCCCTTATTCCGGGATTCCGTTTGGGCCTCCCCTGTTAGTGTCCCAATTCTATCTCGGAGAAAATTTTGAGTTTCCCCTTATCGTGGGGAGTTTGTTTGTGTCTCCCTATAATAGTAACTAGGTATTGTCCCTAGTGTTGGTTTGGAGGTATGTCATATTATTAGGAGTTATTTAACCACTAACTTCCCCCTTGAGTAAAATATGGGATTGAGTGTGCCCAACAGTTTTTTTTGAAGTAAGACTACGATGACCTCATTTGTTTTCATTGTTCATTCCAGATATGTTTCTTGACTCTTGTTCGGATAGTGATTGAGGTGTTTTATTTTTGAATTTAGTCCAAATATACATGATAGATTTTGGATGAGGTTTATGTTTTGGTTGGTGAGATTATTCCTTCATTGATTGATCAATTCGAGGTGTTTTGGCCTTTTGGGGGTAGGTGAAACTTTGAAAAGGTGTCCATTTTGGGTTTTCAGTTGGGTTTGTTTTTTTTTCCGTACTCTGGCTTTACGAGGGTAGAGCATTTTATGGTGTAGAGAATTGTCACATCCATGACTTCTTTTAAATTTATTTTTCATTCAACTACTATTCTTGATTTGTTTGTGGGGGTTTCCACTACTACAAAACTAACATATACAAATGGTTTGGAACCGTTGGTATAGGCCTCCAAACCGTTGGTATAGCCTATACCAATGGTTTGGAGAACCGTAGGCAAGTAAGTCGTTGGGATAGGTCTATACCAACGGCTTTTGGAAAACTGTTGTTATAAACCTAAACCAACAGTTTTGAAAACCTTTGGTATAAGTAATAAGAAAATCTATACCAACGGTTCCATAAAATTGTTGGTATATGTATTTCAAAAAAACATTCAATGGGATTTGATCCCAGGACCTCTAGTTTATCATTCAATGACCTAACCACTAACCTAACATGACTTTTTTGAACATAATTTCATAAATATATATATGTATTATTATAATTATTTTAATGTTTGATTTGTCTAATGTTCTCATTTAGAAGTTTCGTTTAAAAATCAAAGGACCTATACCAACGATTGTCATAACCGTTGGTATAGGTCCTTGAATTTGGGAGTGATGTTGGTGTATGGGGGACCTTTCCCAATGGTTTGGCCAAACCGTTGGGATAGGTACCCACCATTTCCCAACGGTTCGGCCAAACCATTCGGAAAGTGGCCTCAAAGTATACTTTTCCCAACGGTTTGGCCAAACCGTTGGGAAACCCATACCCTTTCCTAACGGTTGGGCCAAACCGTTGGGAAAGCCATACCCATTCCCAATAGTTTTTGAAAACTGTTGGGAGAAGTGGCCTCAAAGTGGAATTTTCCCAATGGTTTGGCCAAACCATTGGGAAAGGGGACCTATAACAACTATTTTTACAAACTATTGGTAATGAAGCGTTGGGAAAGGTCAAATTTCTAGTAGTGTTCATTTGTAGTTTTGGGGTAAAGGGTGTGTTTTCATGATTCGGGCGAAATTGTGATCTCATTTCATGTTTTTAAAACAAATTTTTGTATAACTCCTTCATTTTTCAACATTTTACACCCATTCCACTTCCCAAATGGAATATCCTAGTATATTAAAATCACCATATCCATTTGGGCCTGATAGGGATCCATAATCAAGATGGATTTGGGTTTATTATTATGGTATTGGGCCTACCTGTAAGCCCATTTCCTACATTAAATTAATTTTTTAATTTTCCAATATCTCATACATTTTCAAGGTTTTTAGGTGATTACACATCCCACTAGATACCAAAAAACCAAGGCTAATTCCCATTATATAGGTTTCCTTTTTGGAGCACATCTACCCAGTGGATTAGGGAAATCTTTCTCAATCTTTATCAAATCTCCCAGATTTGAAGAGGTAAAATGTTTCTTTCATAACTCCTTAAATCCTCACTCTTTTCCACCATTATAATCCCCACTTGGAAAAATAAGACTTTTTAGAGACTCCCAACCAATTATGTAATCTTCAGGATTCACCTATTTATGTATTTGGGACGATTTCATCAAGATCAATTAAGTAAGTGGGTTTCCTTCCTTCCTCCTCCCATTTGCATAAGGTTTATTTCTTTTTTATAGGGCTTCATCCATGTTTTCTTGATGTTCATAATTTACAGAATCCAATGTTCGTACCTAGGGTTTAACCTTTTGTCTTTTTTGTAAAATATTGTGGATTAGGGTTTGATTTCACTTCCTTGTGGTGTAGCATCGGTGCAATTGAAGTTTCGCACAATGGTTTGGAGTTTTTGGAAGAAATGGTAGGTGATTCCATGTGTAAGACTTATTTGATGAGTTTGTTTTGATTGATTTATATTTTTATAATTATTTTATTCCAATGTTTTTGGTGAGAAAATTATATTTGGTATCATTTGTTACACAGTTAGGTTTTAACTGGAATCATTGTGCCAAAATGACTGTTTTTTAAATGTATTTCACATTGTATCATGTGAGGCTATTCTATGATTCATGAAATGGTTCAATTAAAAGAGGTTAGGTCTACCAATTCAGTTTTTAGGTTATATTGGCACGACTTTGGACTGAAATGATGGTTTTTAGAATAATTTAATGTACAAGACATGGTTACACTCCTTGGAAGTTTTTTAAGGTTTTAAATAGTGTCTTGATTTATGTAAGAGGTGAAACTATGTTCCCAAACAGTTTTTGTTGGAGTATTCATTTGAAATGGTCTGTTATAAGGTGAAAGGGCTGTTATGTGATGTGTACAATCATGTAATGTTTTTTTAAAAAAAAATTAATGGTTTTGATGAAATGTTAAAGAGATTTGAAATGTGTCATGGGATGTTTTTGTGTGAGTATGATTTCAAAAAAGAATTTGAATTAAAAGGGGGATCATGTGACATGTTTATGGGATGTTTGGTGTTTGTGTGACTTTTAAGTGGTATTTTCATATTCAAATTGTATTTCATGGCTTCTAGAACTTGTTTGATAAGAAGAGGGGAACCCCGAGTATCTAGCTGGGTGGAAGCGTACTAGTATGCTTGTTATCCCACAGGGTTTTGCCCCTATTTTACGTTGCAAGTTTGATGATGAAAATACTAACAAATATATGTGGTTGATGATGTTGGGGGAAAACTAGGTTATGGGTACTACCCCTAATAGTGGGTCATGTGCACGATAATGGATATTTATATGGTTATATTCACCGAGATATGATGTACGTGGGATCCACAACGAGGTAGTGCCTAGGGTTGTATCCCGTTGCTAATGTTCATTGGTTATCTGAGACTTACCAACAACATACAATATGTTTGGATGAAAAAAGTATATACATTATTCATTCTATTTAAAAAAAATTATTTCATTTAAAGTACCCCACTTGATAGTTGTTTTTATTTAAAGTTTCATCTTTTAGAAATTGTTACAAGAATTTACAATATAAAAAATCCGCATGCTTTTTGTCTTATAATGTTTGTCACATGGAATCTTTTTGTGGTGGAAATCTTATGGGATTTGTCTCATACCCTACTCACACCTTTGGGTTTACATAGAATTGGTTGTTTTTTCACAGGTTTGGGTAATGCATTTAGTTTCAATGGATCGGGTTTCTAGCAGTCATTTGTGATGCAGTGTTGTAGATATGGATTGAGGTTGGTTACTCACACCATGAGGAGGTTATTGGGCTATCATTTTTGGATCTTTTAATTTTCAATAGTATTTAAAAACTGTTCTAAATTTTGTAATTCAATTATGAAATTTAGTAAAATATGTTTTGGTTTGAAAATCTAGATTTTTTTTATTGGATTCGTTTGTTATTTTCTGTTTATAAACTCATGTAAATTGTTCCCAAATTTAATATTGTTACACTTACTAACTTGTTCGAGAACATAGAGAGCGAGAACACATTTCCGGTATTTCCATGGACTGGGTTGAGTTCCGGTTATGAATGTGACCAGATCTGGTTCGTGACATTTATAGAAATAACAACATCCAAAAAACTGGTATGTGATTACCCTATTTATGTTACATCTATAACTAGAGATTTTGAATAATGAAAAGTAAGTCAAGAGGATGTATTCTCGTTCAGTACAAAATTGATATGATATTTATCATCATATCTTAAATAGATGGGATATGTATGGAGGATCCATGATTTTGGGACAATCAAGGTCCTGGTCAGACATGATTCATCCTCAAAATCCATTCCAATATTTTCCAATGAATAGTATTTCCCATGCATGCCTCGGGTTCTCTATTAATGCATGTTTTACTTGTGGAGGTTATGATCATCATTGACTATAGTGTCCATACATTCTAAGATGAAATTATAGTTTTGGTGGTTTCTTACAATTTTGAATAAATATTTATTTTTTAAGAAGACTTATTTTCAAAAGGGACTGTAGGATTTATCCTATTGAAGGGAGATGGTGGAAGTAGAGTATAACACTCTGATTTTCGCTATCCTCAGGGATATAATATTGATCATGTCCTTGGAGATAGTCATTAGATGTTCAAACATGAAAAAATAGTATATTATAATCAATTCTACTCCATAGAGATTCTAGTGTATGTATGATTAGATATTGCTTGAGATTACATTGATTTATCATCTATCCAATCTTTCACATTAATGGATTATAGATATTTGTGTTACTTTATTTCACACAACATGGTTAGTTCCTTAGAACTCAAATTGAGAGGCATCACATTACCATAGTGTTGACATTTCCATTTTGAGGTCTATAAATCTTTCTAAACGCGTGTCATTGATTTAAAATGATTATATAGTAGCATTAGTAATTAAAGGATTTCTTCTTGAAACATATTAAACTATTCAGTGTAATATATGGAATATATATGTTGTATTCCATTCATGATACCATCATATTACTATAATTTATTTTTCTATTCTATAGTGTGGGATGAAAAATTATGGAAATTATTTGTGAGTGGGATCATCATATGGATCATAATAATTTATAGAATCTTTTTTCTCATATAGAATAGATTTCATCAGGTTTAGTAGCAATGTATTTTTTGACATTTCATAGTTTTTTAGAGGAGTTCTCATATGTTTTACCTAAATAATTTGGGATGTAACAACCTTTATTTAATACTATGTCTAACATATATCCCCATTATTATTAAATTATGAATTATATAGATCATTGTCTAATTAAACCTTCTAAGTTGTGGGGGTAGATAATTTAGATTTGAGATTTTATTCAAAAGAGTTTTATTATGCCTAGTGTGTCATATTTGGGTTCCTTGGTGTGTTTCACCAAGAAGGTGGATGGTGGTATGAGGTTGTTTAGAGACAATTACTTAAATAATAAGGTAAAAATAAATAATCATTATCACATTCCAAGGATAACTGGTTTTTTGTCTTAGATAAAGGCATCTAGAGAGTTTTTTAAGATTGATCTACTGTCTAGTTATAATCATATGTAGGTGAATAAGGGTGATATTTATATGACGTATTTCGTTCATATTTAAGAGAACATTTAATATTTAGTTACTTTTATTAGTTTCAGAAATTATCCATATATTTTCATGTGAATCATGATATCTCTTTTTTATGAGTTCCTAGGTCAGTTTATCAAAGTGTTCATTGATAACATTTCTGTGTACTGAAATATTGATGTGAATCATTTTGGGAATCATATTTCCATTTTATAATATAATTGAAAATATCAAATATATAAGATGAATTATAAATGATTTTAATTAATTTTAGATTAATTTTTTCAGGCATTTGGTTGTTCAGTAGAGAGTATCAGTTAACCCATCTTATATTAGAGTGATCATCTCCTAGCTAGAAAAAAAAATAGATGATCATTGTTTACATGGTCATGTGGGGTATTCTTAGAGGATTTTATCTAATATCCCTTTAATTGTATCCTCACCGATATCCTTATAACAGATAGAATAAAATTAATAAATAAAACTTATTGTTAGTTGACATTTAACTACCTAATAGAGAATATTATTATTGATCATTTTCTTTAATATACAAATGAATGATTGAGGATCATGGCTTTAAACGATGTATATAATTTTTTTATATTGATTCAGTAGAGGGAGTTGAATTTATATGGAACTATATAACTATATGCTAATAAGAATAACTATGCCACCCATTACAACAAGTTATAGAAATTGGGGTATTCAATGAAAGTGTGGAGAAATTTCCTCCTATTTTAAAACATTAAGGTATTTATATAAAAAAGGGAATAAGGTATATATTTTCCCAGTAGTGTTTAAATTTGTTTCATAAATTTTTTTCGAGGTTCTTAGATAACAATGACATTGAGATATCTTACACACCAAGGAAAGGGAATGTATTTGTTGATATTACAAGAAATAAGTCACAATGAGATGCTTTCTAAGATCCCAAAGATCCATTGAATGTATTGGAGGAGCATATAGTGATATATATCAATGTAGAGGAGGCCAATGTTAGAGGATTATCAGAGAAGATGATAATGAAATATTTATTACTGTTATAGGTGGTAGAGTCTTAGTTTGGAGTCTCAAAGGTAATGGTGGTACAAGATTACATCTTACATGGTGTTTATTCTAAGGGTTGGTCGATGTATTATCATAATCATATATTATTTTTTGGGATTATAGATTTTCAATTAGGGATTTCAAATTTTTCTCATCATTAGTTTCACAGTTAACTCTCAATATTTATCCCTATTATATTCATGTTGAAACAAAATATGAGAAATAATTTTTATTGGTTGGGGAAAAGGCATCCAATATTTTGTTTCATGTTGTGGTTTTTAGTCTACCAAAAATTTACCTAAGGGAATTATGTCCCTTGTGGTTTTACATATCCATTTGATATCATCAATTCATTGTGGGATGTCATTTTATTATAATTAATCACTAGGAAACCCCACATTTATAGAGTATAAGATGTTATTTAGGTGATTATAGTCTAGTTAATGAAATTATCTCATTTCTTAGTAAAAAATATGTCAGTATTTAGGATTTTATTCATGGTGATATATGGATGAGATAATAACACATCACGAGTTACTGAGTACCATTGTTTCTAATCTAGATCCTCATTTTATATCATGATTTGTGGGAGTTATACAATGTGATTTTGTATCTCATATATTCCTTACCAGTACCATCCATTCATAGACTGATAGATATTAATAGAATACCATCAATATTTTACAGGACATGTTTCATGAATGTGTTTTGGATTCTAATGGGTGATGGGTTATTCATCTTATATATGTTTTGTTCTCCTATAATAAACACTAACACTCTTCCATTACAATAGCTTAATTACTTGAACTTTATTGGTGGACTTGATGATTATTATAATGTTTTTCCAAGGATATATAATCTATTATATCCTAAAAAGATGTTGTGCATTGCATATCCAAGAAGTTGAAGATGATTCAGTACTTAGTGGATGTTTTTAATTAGTATCCTAACTATTATGTTGATCGATGTCGGACAACATTGTAGTTTGGGATTAGCAATAACTTGATCAGGAATATTTCTCCGTAATATGGGTGTTTGAGGTTTATTTTATGGAGTAATATTTATCCTCAATTTATTAGTCCTTTTGAGTGTATGGTGTTTTTGGATGAGATTGTATATTGGTTTTCTCATCCCTTATAATTAGATCAGATCAAGGATGTTTCTAATTTACCGGTTTTCATCGATATCTATATGACGAATCCCCTAATACAAATTTGAGTTATATAGATATAGAGGATGAAATTTTTTTTGTAGAATAATAGGTTGAGATCTTTGAACAATGATATAGTACCAAAATGTTTTACAAAAAATATTACAATGTTTTTAAAATTGATATCCAACATATTCGTCACAGTGATAGAGTGTCATATAATATTTAGATATGAAGATGATAATATATCAAAGTGATCATATAATTAAATTAATTCATTTTAATCTATATATTGAGATCATAAATAAATTTTATCTCTTATAATTTCAAATTATAACCTTGGAATACATTAACAAAAGGGGTGATTCGAAAATCCTAGTAAGTGAATAAATATAATAATGAATAATAAAATATTATTCAAAAAGAATAACATGATATCATAAAATAAAATGGTTATAAATTCTATTAAGGTAGAATACAATAATTAACATGTAATCTTAATATCATGGAAATAAAGGATACTTTCAAAAAAAATTAATAATATGTTAATGATAACAAACAAGAAAACATCATAAGGAGAAAAAAGTCCCACCATGTATTTCATTTAATCCCTAATTTCATACATGTAATATGTTGAGACAAAGAAATTACAAAATAAATTAGAGATTTATCGAGTCACAACCATTTTACTATTTATATGATTATGTTTTCTACAAAAGGAAATCAAACTTAAGGGATGAACTTAAGAAATACCAATGGAATGAAATGGGTTACATGTTAATTCCTCATATGAAAACCAAAGTTTATTTCATAATGATCTAAATGTGAAGAAGGAATTTGATATTTTAGATATTTATATCTGAATAAATAATAACATTTCCAAATTTTGGTTTTCAATTGAAAAATCATCATGAAAATGTGTATATAATTGGGTACATAAGTGAATTTTCAAACATAATTTTAATAGAATCGGTTAATGAATTTAAATAAAATAATGGAATAGTTTTTTCATTGAAAACCATAGTAAACCAGATTTTTGTTATAAATAAAATTTTAATATATAAAATGAAATAAAAAATGTGAATAATACATTAAAATACATTTACATTAAATTGTTAAGGTAAAAAATGTTCCACTTAATGGGGTTTCATTTTAAAGAGGGAATTTGAGAAATGGGCTCAACTCAACCTTAAAGACATCAAGAAAAGTAATAATTATATTGGTATATATGACAAAAAGGCATATATATAGGATTTAGAATCATTTAATAACTTAAAATTGAGAGGGAGAGAGATTAAGTGAGTTAGAGAGAGAAATTTCCAAAGAAATAGAAAATATAGTGGGTCAAAGAGATCCCTTACCCTAGTTTCCAAAATCATTTTACACTTACAATTAACAAAATTATTAATAAAATTACATTTCTCTATATATTAACTAGAAATAATTTTAATTTATATATTATTTACTAATGTAAAATTATGTTTATTTACAACCATTTCAATGACATATATTGATTAATTTTTTCAAATTGTGGGATTTAATTTCAATGTTCTGAGGGTGAATCATTTGTTGATAATTATTGATGTTCTTTTAATATATGAATACAAATATATGTGTAAAATGAAATTATATTTATTTAAATCCAAAAAAGATAAATTATCCCATATAAAAACATTTTTGATGACATAGGGATTAATCATTAAATAAAAATTTAAATGTTATGGGGTAAGCTTTTTTGTTATGCTGACCCTCATGAAGTAGAATTTTTTTAAATAATTAAATAATTAGTAAAACATTACATAACATTATATAGGATATATTATACTTATTATCATAACAATTAACCATAATAACATATTTATAACAATCCCTAGATATGATGGAGAAGAAAAGAACTATGTTGCTCATAGAGTCATGAACCAACCATATTAGGAATAATGTTTTTGTTTTATAATTAATTTTGGTGAGGGTATAATATGGATATTTCAAAATAATAATAAAAAATAATTATATACTGTATAGTTATGTTACTAATTTTATGTGGATCCAAAAGATATGGGGTGATTGAAAAGGAATAAAATTGGAAGATGATTGTTTGGGAATTTACATAACCCTTTGGTTGTCCCCCCTTAGGCTACCCCTTATGATACAATGAATTATGTTTGGTGAGAAGAGGCCTTATATATACTTTTTGAGTGATATAATGAGATATTTTGAAAGATTCTTGGTAACCACATTGGCTTGAATTTGTGTAAATAAGAGGAGGAATTTATAAGGGGGAGTTGGTTGTTTGTGAACATCATATTTATTAATTTATTATTTTGTCTCAATACAACCAATCGTTTGGATTATTGTGAACATATATAGTAATGGGGGTATCTAATTTTTATATAATGGGTCCCCACATTACCTCATATGAAATTTAATCATGTATTTAAATAATAATTTTAAACATCATATTTTAATATATTTCCATATTCACCAAAAATTAAACTATTATTGATTAATAAAAAAATAACCATACCCATTTCTAATTGTTTATTACAAAAGTATAATTAATTTTATAAAAATAATTCTATAATTTAGTTAATTTAAAATTTAGAAAAATTTTGTTTCTTCTTTTAAAAAGAAAAAGTTTTATATTTTGTTCAATTTTCTAACACATTGAAAAATTACATAAGGTAATATAAAATTATATAATTATTATAAAAAATTAACATTAATTAATATTAAAATTATATGAATCCATAAATTATTTTAAAGTTTTATATATTCTATAAAAATAAAATAAAACATTTTATTTTAATAAAAATGTATACGCTTCTTATAGAAGTTTGAAAACATTTTTTACATATATCATGATATAAATATGACTTAATCTTATTTTATAAGACAAATAAATATTATTTTACACTAATATATGTTTTAATTCTATTCTAATGCTCGTTATACTATTTATAATGAATATATTACTATTCCAACAGTCATATTACTATTTCAATAGACATATTTGTAATGGTCGTATGGGTTCTCTACAATCAATATATAAAACATATTTAAATCATTATTCATTCACTTCTCTTTTATCTCAAAATTATATGTATTATAATTTTCAATATGAATATTATGAAACTAATATTTCCCTTCATCTCTATAACATTTCTGATGGAAGATATTTTTTTGGGGGATCAAATAGATTTAGGTTTTCATATTTTTGTGATCATATTTTCTATTTTTTATCACATTTTAATATTTTTAAATCATATGGTCATATTAATTATCAAATTTTAATGTAAAAATTAGAATAATAAAGAAATCAATAATTTTTTCATTGTATATTATATAGAATTTATTTCTAATTATGGAAAATTTATATAATAGGGGAAATTATGTTAATTAAATTCTAGGATGTTATATTATTTCCCTCTTAAAATATTTATTCCATAAAACATTATATTGAACACTAAGGTTAAGATAGGTGAGGGTACATTTTCTTACTGATTCCCCTGGTCGTCATGTTTTCTCCTTGTAGATATTTTTTTTGTAGTAGTATATTGGCATATAGAGTTGACTTATTATGCAGAATGTGTCTCTATAGTCCAAGATTTTCTTCTCCTGCTTCTCATAAAAGATATCATTTTCTAGTTATTCCACCTCCAAATTTAGAACATATTAGTGATATGTTATCTACTTACTGGATATGTATACAGGGAAAATATAATATACTTGAGAGAAGATTTATTGTGGTACTAGTCAACTTTCCAATTATTTCATGTTATCAAGATTTTCATAGTGATTAATGGAACTAAGAATAAGATTACCTTCTACCAAGTACTTGTGATTGTCTTAAATGGAGATATGTGATGGATCACATTTTCATTAACTACAAACTCTCAGTTTTATTAATGATTATTTGAATATCTATTCTATTAACTTTTAGAAGCTATGATGTGATGCTAAATGGTTTTGAAAATTTATAAAATTTCTATGAAAATTTCATGTCCTAGAAACTTATATTCAGCAATATCTTCCAAGTATGTAGGTGTTTAATATCACTTACCCTAATGTTCTTAATATATGCCCATTTAGATTTTTCAGTGAAAGTGATTATTTTATAATAACTCATTTTGAAAAGGATACTAATTCCATCTAACTTTGGAATCCATCAAGAATTTTCTAAATATATCCTCCATTGTATGTATAGTATACATAGATTTTCCATTATTTTAGTGGTCATAAGACGTAATAATGTTCAATAGAGTATTTTAATCATGTTAGATAATTTTCTAGAAATTTGTGGTAAATCAAGAATCATAGTCCAATGTAATCAAAAATGGTTTTCTAGGAAACCTCAGTAATTATCTAATGTATATCCTGGAATTTTGATTGATGATTCCCCTAAAATATAAATTAAATGAGAATTTTTTGTATTAAGATTCAGTAAAAACCATATTGTTTTTTCCATTATATTTATTTATTAGATAATTTAAAAAGTCAACGGTGATATTGTTTCATTGTTATATAGGTATGTGTAATGGTTTAACCACACCATGGGCCATTTTCCTTTCATTAATCAGTTTTTGAAATACCAAGAACACTAATGAATAATGCATTATCTCCTAAGGCATATTTTCCCAAAAATAGTGATTGAAAAGATCTCAACACATCATTTTGATCCATGGGAATATAGAGAAGTTCAAGATATGAGCATCATTCAACAACCCCATTTTTTATAAAATGATATTATGGTAAAAAAAATTCATGAAACAAATTTTAGAAATTCATCATCATAAATTATAAACACATATCATTTCTCATTTAATATATCTTCCACAATCTTATATATATACAGATCAACTCTATGATAAGCCTCTATCATCTCCCAAAGGGATGGTTGAATAATCATATGAGAAATGGATTCTTATGTTCCTTACATAATGATTATCCATCCATTTCTTGTATAATATCAGTGTATCCCTCTAAATTTTAATAATAGATAAGGTTTATAGATCCTTTTTACAAATAATGGATGAAAATTTATTCAACATCTTTGATGGTAGTAGACTGAGTAGTCACATTCCTCCATTTTATATAGACATCTTTTTTAGGGATTACGAATTTCCATTTGAGTGAATTTATAATTGTGAATCTTATTATCCAAATATATTTCATTCATCTCAATATATAGATAATATATTAAAATATCCATTGTAGAGATTTCTATAAAAAACTCCCCATCATTCATTGGGTAGTTTTTCACATGAACATTTAAATTTAATGAGGTGTAAGCTATCACTTTATAAATGTTAAATAGTACAAAACCGAAGAACATATTTAAATCATCAATTTATACCATGAAATGTTCCCCACTTTTGTGTATTGTATGTATTGTTGTTGTGATAAGTCACTTTTTTAATTCTATAATGATTTATTATCACACATTCATCCAGAAAGATGTTACTCACTTTTAAGTCATCTTAGTGAGTAGGTTTGAAAATCAGGTGAAGTTATTCATATATTTTTTATTGTACACATATTCTGAAAGTAAAATACTTATATAAATTAAAAAATATGATATGAACCACTCCTTATCTACCTCTATCATATAAGGATCCATCTATATCAATTTAGAGTTATTGTCATTCTCCAATTATGATACTTCCTCCATCTAGAAAAATAATTTTTTGTACATTGACGATGAATTATCCTTTCATAATATTATTATTTACATATTAAAATACCCATTTTTATCCTCCTTACTCATGGTGTTTCTCAGAATACCATCTATAAACTCTACCATTAATTTTTTAATGTAGTCACAAAGACTATATTCATTATGTCCTGAATGATTTTTGTAAAATTTTTGAGTCCCAAGGGAATCACTATGAACTCATAATGGATATACCTTTCCAGAAAGATAGTCATGGGAATATGTTCCTTCATAATATTTATTTTTTGATATACCAACTAAATAAATTCTATAGTGAGTAGTTGATCAAATAATTCATAAATATTTGTTATGGGATACTTGTTATTTTTTACAATTCTTTTGAGTTAATGATGATAAATTAAGAATATTATTAACCCATACATCTTCATCTATAGGAGGGTTAGCACACACGAAGGTGATGTACTCAGTCATATAAAATATTTGTGAATATAATATTGAAACTACTTATTCAGTTATTCAAACTAAATAGTGTCAATTATATTTGGAGTCCTGGATATATGAAGATATACATATATATGTTCGATTGAGAACTCAAACTATTTTGCAGAGGAAGACACGTTAAATCATTAAGCAATAAATTAGTTTATCCCCATTCAATGGGAATGTATTAAAAATGATTCTATCCTTTGTAAAAATTATTTAGTATTGATATGATTTATCATAAATAAAAAATATCCATTTAAGAGAATAATATTCAAAAGAACATTGAACCGCCTCCTTAAACTTATATGAAATTAATCTCTATGTTAGGATATAAAGGGCTGTAGCCCTCTATTGATAGTTGGTGTTTTATTTATAAATGAATATTTATTCCATTATGAATATAGATAAAATCTATCATGAACCATCAAGGGTCGAACCTGAACCTGTCACCCGAGGTAGTCAGCAGAATGGTCCGAGGGGCGTTCGCAATCCTGATGGGCTAGAAACTAGTTCTATGCAACAAATATAGACCAAATGGGAATAGTTTTAGAACTAATAAACTATGAAAAAGGAAAAAATAAAAAAGCTAAACATAATTTGAATCTCAAATGAATAAACAGATCAATTTAGTTACAAAACACCACTCACTAGACTAAAACTTATAATAAATCTAACAACCTAAAACTGGAACTGGACCATGCTATCACAATCTCAATGTAAAAACATGGTCACCACAAACCACATGAAAATCACTCCCCCAAAACACGAAACTGAACCTGGATAACCTCAGAGAAATGGAACCTACAAAACTGCCTAGGTCTACTAAAACCGAGTTGTACAAGTAGGTTGTGAGATTCACATATAAATAAGAAATCACCACAAAATCCATGTATTTTTTTCCTAAAAAACATTCCATTAACATTAGTCTGCATTAAATTTATAAAAATATGTTTTTCAAATTTTATTAAGAAAACATAGCTTCCCGTCTAAAAAATCCCACACATTCCCCATTTAATTTCCAAAATTGACTGCACTTTTTATACTGAAAAATAAAAGAAATACATAATCAAAAAAATATAGGGTTGTGATGAAAATAAATAAATAAATGACAAAGAAAAATGTACATTCAAAACTAAAGGTAATGGAATGTAAAAAATAATATATAAAATGTAACCCTGGGTCATCATAAAATTCCCAATAGGACCTTAAGATGTACTCGGTTTGGAACCAACTATCCGCGGATGGTGAACCCCCTATGACTATAAAAAATTGGACTCCTTACACTAGCCAAACTAGTGGCACATCCCACCTCTCCTATTTGCAATCCAGTGTGTACCAACCCCTCTAATTAGGGTTGACCAGCAACCATCACTTGTTCCTCTATAAGATTTACAATAACCCATGGTTTTATTATAATGTGAAACTAGGATTCCCTCGCATGCGTGACCCACCTTACCTTCCCTAAATTCACTTTTTTACCCAAAAAAGGACACCCTATATGATAACCCACAAAAAATAAATCCCTCCAATAGTTGGTCTAATTATATATACACATATATTCTTATATGTGTATCACATCATTAAAGGTGTAAACTAGGGCATCAGGTCATATACGCACTCAATACATTCTATAAAATACATTAAGTATCAAATTGGGAATTCACATTTTTCGAACACGATTTCATCCAAAAGTATAAAAGTTGCAATCAGTCCTTATACCATGTCTACCCCATATAATCATGCAAAAAAATTTCCAAACATTCACGAATTTATTAAAAATACTTACTTTCAAAAACATGATGCCAAACAATACTTTACTCCAAATCCATATTTATCAAAAAATAATCAAGATCAAAACATAAACAATGCACATAATGATGCCCAATGGGATTACTTTTCATTTAAAAACTTATCTTTCTTTGGGTAACACCAAAATTCTCCCAAAAAGTATTCATACCTCTTACATAATGTAATAAATCTTGTAAATAGTTTATTAAAAAATCCCAAGAAGCAGCATAAGGATATGCATCAAAAACCTACCCAGAATACTCTTTTAAAACCAAACACACCCCAAAACTATCTCATAAAATGATTCAAATCATGTGAATAATATAGTAAATCATTTAAACAAATTATAATACATCCCCAAGTAGTACAACAATGGTTTACAATAAAAATACACCCAATTCCATATAAGGATTCCACATTCAATCCAAAATCTTATTTACCCCATTAAAAACTAGTTCCCCAGAACACATAAGTACAAAAACAAAATCCACAAAAATTTATAAAATATCTCTATGAAAAAAAATCAACAAAAAACTCAATTTTCATGAAAAACAAAATTGGAACTTAATCACACCCATTTCATATAAATTCACAAAAACATTAACAATAAATTTCTTAAAAAAATATATTTAAAAAAATCTATCTAAACAAAACCACCAAAAAACTAAACATATGCATTATCTAGGTGAGATCCATATTTAGAAATCATCAAAAAAAATATTCCATTTTATCAAACTCTCTTTGTTCACAAGGCTTAGGGGAAATTATAGAATCACATCAAAACCTACATTAATAAATTATAACACCATAAAATACTAATATTAGAGAACCCAATAATCCATAACCATGAGAATCAGGATGAAAAATTAATTTAATGAAAAAATGTTTCAACCGAATTCATCAGAAAGGAAACACATTAATTAAACTACCTCAATGGAATGTGAATGTGGAAATAGTCCTGAATGAGGAAGGGAACACCCTGAAACCCAATCCGCATACCCTAGAAATTGGGGAAACTAAATCCAAAAAACAATATTTTCCATCAGTGTTTGGATAATCAGGAAAACATGAAATATGAACATTAAAATTGAAAGATCATGGAGGGGATACTCACTGAATTGAAAAAATAGCCTTGTGTGGGAGGAGCCGCTGCGTGAGGGGGGTGACACCACACATGTGAGGTCCACCATAGTAGGGTTTTGTTGGGGTATCCACATATGGGTAGGGGCCACATGGGTGATTCCATGAAAGCATGGAGCAGCTGCTATGGGGGTGGGGGAGTACTGGCCTAATTGGAGGCCACCAGTAGGTTCACACCAATAAGAGAGGGGGAGCCAGCGGGTCACACAGGGAGAAGGAAGGAGCATTGGGGGGTTTGTACTGAGGAGTGGGGGAATAGGGGGTCCCATTGGATAGGGGGAATGGAGGGAGAGATCAAGGGTTTTTTATTTTAAAAAACCATAATAATAATAATATTTATAATAAAACAATAATAATAATAATATCCATTATAATAGTGATAATAATATTCTTAATAATAATAATAATAATTATAATATTTATCATAACAATATTATTTTCATCATCACCATCATTATTATTAATCATTATTTTAAAAATTAATTTAATTTTTTTATTTATCTATATTTTATTTAATTATTTTTAAATTTAGGGAATGATGCAATGTGACACCCTGAAACTTTTTCATGTGTAATAATAATATTTTATGTTTTTTACTTCGTTTTATTTTCATTCTATCCAAACAAGGTTTTCAAAATAAAAACAAGGCATGTTTTATTTAAGAAAAAAATAATTATATTACAGAAAATACAAAATAGTCCTAATAACCTAGGATACCTACTAAGAGACCAATCAAAATTATAGGGATTCCACCAAATACAACAAGAATACCAAGAAAATAGTGGATGTCCTTCACATCCATAACAAAGAAGAACATTGTAGCCAGAACCTCCACAATTGTGATAAGTATCAGAGCAATGATAAACACCATCTTATTTGTCTCAATGTTTGAAGTAGGAACACCTTAATCATGTTTTTATAAGTCCATAAAGTTAATTTGATTGTTTCCTCCTTTATATGACCATTTAATCTATAGTGGTTATCAGACCATAGAGTTATTGGGTATTCTGGTTAATTTATTTTATGTTTATTGAGATTTCTAATTGTTTTTTTGTATGCATTAATGATATGTATTTAAAATAAATTTGTTAACTCTTCCTTGGATTTTGAAAGGATAATATTTTAATGTTTAAAATTTATTTGAAATAATGACACTTGTGTTTTAATGAAAATATCAAGAGAAGCACACACCTGATACCCCATGGTTTTGGTAAAAAGAAACATGATTTTTAGTTTGAATTCATAACTTGTGAAAATGAAATTATTGACTATTGTTGTATTTAGTATTTTATCCATACTTAGTGAATTACGTATTTATGTATTCAAAATGTTATTAAATGTTACATTGAAAATATTTCATCCTTGGATTAATAAAAATAAATTTTTAAATAAAAATATGTTTTCCAATTAAAATATAATAATAGTGTAAGACTTCTATTATGACATATTAATCTTTTATTTTAGATTATGAAAATTGATGTTTTTTTAAAAAATTGGAATGATTATAAACTACGAAAAATGTTGGTTTTTAGGATTTTTTATAACCATAGTAGGGAATTTATATTCCCTATTTTGTAGACACCTTATATATATAATCCTATTCTTATAATTAATAAAAAATAATCTTTTCTTTGTTAAAATTTAAGTGTGTATCCCACCTAATAGTGGGTGAACTAGAAGTCCAAGACACTCAAGGCCATGGTAGGATTCTCACTCAGATCCCCTAGGCCTAGATCCTAGGATGTGAACACATGGTGGGTGATAATTCATACGCACATGCCTTCATAGTAAGTCCCTATGTGCACACAGGCATGTGCAAGGTTTTGCAAGAGTGCACCTATGTGTGGGGCAGCACAACGGTAGGGGTGGGCATAGAAGCACACCCGTAGAGACTCTGTATGGGGCTATACTTCGAAGGGTATAGGGGGATTTATTAGTGATATCAGTGAGTTATAGGTTAATAAGATATCCACAAAACCCATCTGGTTTTGATGTGGGAGAAGGCCTTATTAGTGAAATGCGATCCAGGTTATCCGATTGATCTAGATGAAGTATCAGTCGTCTGTTCCTCCCAACGTTAAAATATTTACCTCTATGGTTTCCTATGTGTTTTTCTTGGGCAATTTGATCATCACCACATCAGATATCAGCTGCAAATCTCTTTTAAAACCCTACGTTGCGCCACATTTTTCCGATTGAGTTGAGATTTAATCTCAACAGTTCATCTATTTCTAAACACACAAACCCTCCTCGGTTGCTAGATAAAATTTTGGTTAATCCCAATTGTCCGTTCATTTCCACACCCCTCCATGTGATCTTCTTCCTTGCATCTTTATATTTGCGTTTAGCTTCCCAATTTCTTTATTTTTTTCTACACTCGTGACACTCGGAGCCCCTTCCCTGTCTCAATTTCCAAAAGACAGTCCCACATGGTCTTATTTTTAAATGAGGTTCCTAGGTTTCTAATAAGTGTTTCATTTAAAAAATATATTATATACAATTTATATATAACTATTTTTCAACCGACAAACCTACATGTTTTCTCTTTCCAGCACCTCCATCAACCTTCATCCTTCTTTTTCTTCTTCTTCATCGAACCAGGTAAGGTTTTTGTCTTTGTATTTTGTATATTTTTACTATTACTTATATGAAAAGTGTATATATATAAAATAAAATATACATTTTTTCCAAAACCTAATGGTTTCTTATATGTTTTTTGAATTTTGAATTTTAGTTCTAAATGGCGTTTTTAATTCTTTTTAGACCATGAAAGGGCTTTTGTTGTCTTGTGTTTGATAAATCTATATGTATATATGTATACATAAACATATATATGTTTTTTTATAAATTTTTTTTTCAGTTTTATATCATGATTTTCAAATAGTGACCATTTTTTTAAATAATATTCTAAACATATGTAAATCATGTAAGTGTCAATAGGTTTCTGATGCATAACCATTGTATACATTATGTATAAATGGATATATATATCTATGTGTGTGTGTGTGTGTACTTTGATCCTAAATCTAAATTAGGTTTTCCAGAGGATTATAATAATGGATAATAAATTATTTTAACGCATAAAAAGGATTAGAAGAATCAATTTTAAAAATAGTTTTAAAGATGCAGTACTTTAATTACACTTTTTGAATAAAAGGATTACACAACATGAAATCCTAAATAAATTTTGGGTTTTCCAAATACTGATTTATTAGATTCGTTTTTTTATGATTAATATTTATGGAGAACTTATGAGTAATAATTTTGGGTTTTTCCAAACCTAAGTATATGTAGTGATAAAAATGAGTTTTTTTGCATAAATAGACTACTCAACCTATTTTAAAAGAGAATTATCATTATGTTATGAAAGTCAGTGCTTTCCAACCAACATAATTTATTTAAAGAGTAGTCCAAATATGAATAATGGGTGTGTATTAATATACACATATGTATGACATGCTTATTTTCATAAGTTTTAAATGGTATTGGTTATGTTAGTAAGTTATGTGGTTGATTTTCATGATTTTGAAATCATAACATTGGGTTGAATAGTTATAAGTACCCTTATGTTATGTTATACATGCAAGTAATCGATGTTTTGAAAATTATGTGTTCAATACCACACATGAAATATTTTTTTCGCATTTAAATTTTTTATGTATTCAATCAATGATGAATTCTTATTATAAATTTTGAATATAATATGTTTACATTCATAATAACTATTTTAGAATTGAAGAGTTATTGATTTATATGATAAACCAAAATAATCAATTATGTTATATTAATTGGTTATCACCACATTTTCTATAGTATATCTGACATTCCATATATGTCGTTGATTACTTTGTCATAGCTATGCAGTTCTAAGTGTTAACAATTAATGAATGATTCACATTATATATGTAATTGATAAAAAATGAAATTTAACTATTATGTCCATTTATGGAATAAGAATTAAATTATTCAATATGGTATGAGACACTTTGAATAATATAAAATGAGAAATTATATATTCAATGTTGTATGGGACACTTTGAATTTATGACATTACATGGACATATGAGGAATGAATAGGACATAGTATATAACGTGTTGGGGACCGGTTAATGAAAGTCTTGCGAGTTGGAGACTGGTTAATTCCAGCTCTATGGGTTGGGGACTGGTTAAGGAAGTCCCCATTATCTATCCTTAGTCCTCATGAGACAAATCAGGTCATGGAATGAGGCTTTGGCATAGTCTAGCATTATACATCCCCTCTTTATGTTTATAGTATTTAATTGACCAAGTGTGTATTTAACTGGAGAATGTGCTTAGTTAAGACCATGTACTTTTGAGTATCAGAAGATATTAATGCACATGGCATAATTATAATTCAGCATTTAGAAATTTATCATCAATATATGATTTACAGTTAGTAAGGAAAGAAATTAATCTTATTATTTTATAGGCAACTCTGATCATGTATTAATATCATTTATTTTGTATATTTAATTTCTCATGTCACACTTAGTATATTTTGACTAACTCTTGATTTATATGTTTTTTGGAACCTAAAAACGCATCCAGGTAATTCACTGAATGCTACCATATATGATACCAAAACGTAGCTCATTTCCGAAGCTTTAATTTGATTGGTCGTGGAGCCCAAAAGAAGTTACGGATTAGAATTTATGGTCGTTCAATGTCAGTCTGCTGGAAATGGCCATCTAGGATGATTTTGGTGTAAAGTTTGGTTTTACGAACAAGAAGTGAAATCTTGCACGCAAGAATGATGGTTTTTCCTGAAAGAAGTGAAATCTTGCGCGCGTGAATGGATGTTTTGTGCACACATATGGAATCTTGCGCGCCACTGTAAAATCTTGTGCGCAACATGTCACGAAAATATTTAACGCGACCAATGAGATGTCAACCTCAGCCCAGGATACCCGAAAAATGTCCAAGGAAGGTGCATGAAAGTTTTGAGTGGTGCGTGCAAGAGGAGCATCTACGCACAAGATTCTTTCATGCCAAATGCGACATCAAACAACCCTTTGCACCTACCCCCACTGTAGGTCACGCGGAAAAGAACATGCGCGTGTAGAAGTTTACGCAGACTACCTCATGCGGAAAACAACTTGTAAACACAAAATCCTATGCACAACCACTTCTAGGTTCATCAATAAATATAATTGCAGCCCCCACACTTTAGGGGGAGTTCTTCGGAGGTCGGTCTCTACTCTTCCGTGCATAAGACCGCTTCTTCCATGCTCACACGGAAGAATGAAATCGTTCATGTGATATCTTGCACGATAGGTCCCATATGGGTCTGCTTTTTCACAGGCCCATAGTGTTTTGTTCCTCACCTAGAATATTTTTTTCCTAAGTCATGTACACAGAAGATTCCACACTTGCGCGCAAAATTTACAACCTTGCTTGAAAGATTTCCTGCTTGCGCACAAAACATCCAATCTTACACCCAAGACTTCAATCTTGCATGCAACAGTACCAAGGTGCTGAATCTTGCATGCACATATTCCACAACACTTCCATATTTCACGCAACCCTCCCCTTTTGTGTACAACTCTACCCTCTTGCGCGTAACCCTTCCATCTTGCGCGCATACCTTCCCTCTTACACACAATCCTTCCATATTGCACGCAGACCCTTGTCGTCCAGTCCAATCTCGCATGCAACTCATCCTGTGTGTAGGCCATCTTACAAGAAATACTGCCCGAGGCTGTGCCGGATGGTCCATACCACGGGGGGTGCGCCACCAAATCCCCATTCAGGGTCACTGTTGGGTTGCGGTCTCATCCCTCCAGGTCAGTCCCTTCGCTACCATCACTAACCGCATGAAAAATGGAGAGTCTCACCGCAAACTTTTCGGTTCAGGATG
This sequence comes from Viscum album, assembly GCA_963277665.1. Taxonomy (NCBI): domain Eukaryota; kingdom Viridiplantae; phylum Streptophyta; class Magnoliopsida; order Santalales; family Viscaceae; genus Viscum; species Viscum album. Next base: position 2,080,657,623 of record OY728126.1, read on the forward strand.
TCTAAAATTCCCATTCCACCTTTATACATGACCGTATTCCACCTATGGAATAACATTATTCGAGATACTCCTCCAAAAACCAGGAAATACCTTGAGTTGACATCTTCCTCTTGGTCCCTTTCACATGTCGTGAGTTGAGATTCTCATCATCAATTCCTCGAATACCTTGAGTCTAACCATTCCTCAAGAAACACATCCAAACTCCATAACTTGGGTCATATGCCAGGTTGAACCATAAAAGGCCACTCTTTCATAATTCCCAACAGAATTTATTGCTAGGCGCCTTCTGCCTAATATTCCTCTCTTCATGACTATAAACTATAGTACTCCCTCTATGACAAATATAGGATGCCTCTTTCTCCAAACAAGAGATGTCTAATGCTCCAATCATAGGATGCCAACAGTCCTCTCAATACGTCTATAAAGTGTATTATTCCCTATTATTCAATAATAGGATGCCTCTTGTTCCAAATAAGAGATGCCTTATGTGCCATGCATGAGGTGCCAATAGTCCTATCTACATGTCTATAAACTGTAGTACTCCATATGTGACAAACATAGGATGCCTCTTGTTCCAAATAAGAGATGCCTTATGTGCCAAGCATTAGATGACAACAGTCTTCAATACGTGACTATAAACTATAGTATTCCCTATTATTCAATAATAGGATGCCTCTTGTTCCAAATAAGAGAAGCCTTATGTGTCAAGAACAAGATGCCAATAGTCCTCTCTACATGACTATAAATTGTATTACTCCCTATTTGACCAACATAGGATTCCGCTTGTTCCAAATAAGAGATGCCTTATCAGCCAATCATAGGATGCCAATAGTCATCTCTACATGACTATAAACTGTATCCTTCCTTATCATTCAATAATAGGATTCCTCTTGTTCCAAATAAGAGTTGCCTTATGTGTTAAGCATAAGATACCTCATTCTATGATTACAGTGGCTTAACTTCAAGAGCATTGTAATCCGTTCAAACAATCCATCACTCCACATGACACTTTTCATGTCCTTAATTTTGATCTTCATCCAATTCCATGTATGAAGGGACCCCCAAAAGGCCTAGTCCCATGCGGCATCGGCTCACCTTCCATCCAGGGCCAACGTCCTGTAAGACTTTGGACAACACTTCAAGTCAGATCCTATGTTTCGAACAAGTTCAGCATTCAACACTCATTTGTTTGTACCCATTTTAGGCGAATGTGATGTGGATGCTGTGTTTCGTACAAAATCAATAGTCATCCTCCATCGCCACACCACCTTCATTATATTCTGAATGTTGGGCATGTGATTCACACTTTTTATCTCCCTTTGTTAGGACTGATTCCAATGCCCTTTAGTGTTATCCCTCTTGTGAACTAGCTCATTTGTGAAGGCCTCATCCCACCACTGAGTTGGGATTCCCTCATGGCCAGACATGAGGTAGACCTTCGGTTAGCTTCCTTTCATAATCCCCATTCACCATTGCCACTCCTTACCGGCACACGGGCAGCTTCTTTGCTTAATCCCCAGTCACCATTGTCGCTCCTTAGCAGCACCCGAGATGCTTCATTGAGTAAGCCCCATTCATCTTTTTCGCACTATAGAGGAACCTGGGATGCTTCCTTACGTTAGCCCCATTCACCATTGTCACTACATAGTGGCACCCGAGCTACTTCCTTGCATAAGCCCCATCCACCATTGTCGCTCCACAGCGGCACCCGGGTAGCTTCCTTACGTAATCCCCATGCACCGTTGTCGCTCCATAGCGGCACTCAGGTAGCTCCATTACATAATACCCTTTCACCATTTCCCCTCCATATCATCACCCGTGCAGCTTCCTTGCGTAATCTTTATTCACCACCCTTCATGGACGCACCATTGAGTTGTGATCTTTGGGTCCTTGCCTCCACTTTTTTCTCACACCGAGCATGACTCACGTGGGCTTAGAGTACTAAGCATCGACCATGAGATCCTCTCTAAGAATCCTAGAGTGTAAGACCAAAACACCCACCATAACTATGTGGACTTTGATCTTTTCTAATGCAAGGTAAATAGGAACCCTCCCTAAGGTTAAAGCCTATAGCATCCATTGGTTCTGACCCCCTTCATGTTGGCACCCACTCCTCCTGATCTATGTGGTCTATGATCCTTTCCAAGGAAAGGTACGTAGGAAGCCTTCCTAAGGTTCAAGCCCAACACCCATTTGTTATGACCATATTCACGTCATCAACCACTCCTCTTGAACTACATGGTCATCGATCCTTTCTAAGGCGAGGTACGTTTGAAGCCTCTCTGAGGATCAAGCCCACCACCCATTGGTCCTGACTATCTCCATGTCGGTTCACCAAACACTCCACCTAAAATATGTGGTCTTTTATCCTTGCCAAGAAAAGGTATGTAGGAAGCCTCCCTGAGGTTCAGGCCCACCATCCATTGGTTCCGACCCCATTCACATCGGTCCAGCCCTTTCCTCCATGATGTTAAACTGTAAGCCCCTTTTGTCCCGCATGAACCTAAAATGTCCCCTATCCAGTGGTAAGCCATTTTCAATCCCCTATCCAGTAGTAATCCATTGCAAATCCCATCTAGTGGTAAGTCGTTGTCAATCCCATTAAGCGATAATCTATTATCAAAATAATTCGGCAGTAATCTGTGGAAGTCCCCATATCGACAGTAAGCCGTCATCAAATGAACTACACAGACTTTTATTCCATTCACCGGGGATATGTAGGAAGCCTCAATGAGGATCAACCCCATCACCAATGTCCCATCCTGATCTATCCCTCGATCGCATGTGTTCTGGGATGATCATGCCCCAACCTGGAGGTTCCATTTCCTCTGGATCCCATCCATGTGTCCATTCTCACGGGCCGCCTCCTCATGTGTCCCATCGTCCTACCAAACTATGAGGCCTTTGATTCCCTTCCACAAGGATACGTAAGAAGTCCCTTCGAGGCTCAATCCCAACACTAATGTCACATTCATGACGACTCCATATAATTCCACCATCACTACATTAAATTCTCCACCATCCATCCTGATTCTTATCCGGGCTACCACATTTTGGTGAGATCATGCCATTCATCCCGGCGTCACTCCTTGCGGCACCTGGGAAACTAACCAAGCATAAGCCCCACTCAATCCACAACCATCCACCCAAGATTATCCCTCTTGCGATGGGACTCTATCCATTCATATGTCATAACATGTGTTGGGGTTGTTTTCCTTTGTGTACACCCCGATTCATCACCCCATCGAACTATGTGGGGTTTGATCCCTATCATCTACACATGGTGTATAGGAAACCTCCACGAGGTTCAATCCCATGAAATTATGAACCTTGGTGTCCCTCGTTTTGGGGTTCAACCTTTTAGATCTGCCCTAAGTGGTTTCCAGACCATCCTTCACTGTGTGACAACTTCTCCTTATGGGACACACCATCTTGGGTATGCTCTTATTGAGTGTTCTAATCCATCCACCCGGTAAACCTTCCAGGTGTTCCCTCCTAGTGATATACCAATATGATAAGTCTCAATGGGACATTATTTTCACCTTCATTCCATATCCTCAATACATTAAACACGTGGCCTACTACGTGTTAAACATGAGCATCCTGAGGAAAACATTGGAAGAAATGCCTTTAGCGTAGCCGTCTCCACAAGATGTTAAACTCACGACAAACCTCGTGCTAAAAATGGAAAGTTGAGGAAAACCTCAGAGTCATGACTCCGACCTAAGATACCCAACAACTAATGTGGTATGCCTTGGGTTATGATCCCTTGAGATGACCACTTTTGAGAAAGAATACAGGTTCCACAATTTCCACGCATCCAGATATGTCCCAACACGCCTGATGATACAGTCTACTCCGACCAAAGGTTGGTACCATGTCAAGACCCCATGGAATATCCTGACAGAAGTAGTGTAATTAACCAGTGTCCACAAATATATGGCACCCAGAACAAGATTCACTAACCATGACTTAATCATTAAGGGAGACCCGGACTAGGTAACGAGTTCCGAGAAGAAATCCACGGAAGGAAGAACCGAAATTCCATCATCCCATTTAGATCAAGGAGTAAACCTCCAAGAATAAATAAAGGATGTCGCCTACCTTTGGAAAGCAGGAATGCGGGTAAACAGATGTGTGTCCTCCAAAGATGGATGTGCGCACCCTGGAAAACGTGTCGGAAACAATTTTTTCAACAATATAATATGTAGAAGCATTCTTATGATTAGAACTTGTTTTATTGTAGCCCTGTTAATGTTCCTTAAATTTTTTTCTAGAAATACCTTGGAAAAATGTTATATTATGTTTCATGAATTACAAATTTCATTAAGAAAATGTTTTATGGATATTATTAGAGGATGTTTTTAAACGATTTTAATTGAAATATTATTTTACTTTTGAGAACCCCTTACTGGGAATTCGTATTCTCACCCTATATGTTCTATATATTTTATTTAATTATTATTAAATGTAGGGAAGGCCACACTATGACATCCCAAACCTTTTTCATGTGTCATAATAATATTTTATGGTTTTACTTCATTTAATTTACATGCTATCCAAAAAATGTTATCAAAATAAAAACAAGGAATGTTTTATTTAATTAAAAACTGAAACGATTACATTACAACAAAACCCAAAGAGTCATACAACCGTCTAATACCTACTAAGAGACCTATCAAAATTTATGGGAGACCACCAAATACAAAAAAAGGACCATGAAAATATTGTATGTCCTTCAGACCCCTCAACATGAAGAACATTATAGCCAAAAGCACAACAATCATGCTAAGAATCAGAGGAACAATGAGCACCATATTCATTGTATAAGTTTTTAAAGTCATAACACCCTAATCATGTTTTTATAAGGACTTAAAGATAATTTGACCGTTTCCTTCTTTAGGTGACCTTTGAATCTATAATGTTTATAATACCTTATAGTCATTGGGTATTATGGTAATTTTTTATGTATATTGAGTTTTCCAAGTGTTTTATGTATTCATTAATGTTATATATTTAAACATGTTTTAATTAAATATTCTTTGTATTTTGAAAGGATAATTTTTTAATGATTAAAATGGATTTTAAATCATACCACTTGTGTTTTAAATAAAATATCAAGTGAAGCACACACTTGATACCACTTGGTTTTGGTACAAAGAAACATGTTTTCGAGTTTGAAATCATACTCTGGGAAAATGAAATTAATGATTGTTGTTGTATTTAGTATTTTATCAATACATATTGAATTATGTATTTAAGTATTTAAAATGTTTTTAAATGTTTCCTTGAAATGTTTTCATCCTTGGATGAATAATAATAATGTTTCAATTAAAAATATATTTTGGATTTCAAATATAATATTAGTGTGGGATTTCATTTATGACATATTAAAATTTGATTTTAGATTTTGAACATTGAAGTTTAAAAAAACTCTAATGATTATAAACTGGTGAAAATGTTGGTTGTTAGGTTTATATTTAACCATAGTATTGAAATTATGGTCCGTATTTATTAGAAACATTATATATATAAACATATTCTTTTGTTTAATAGAAAAATAATATCTAATTTGTTAAAATTTAATTGAGTACCCCACCTAACCGAGGGTGACCTAAATAGCCAAGCCACTCAAGGAATTAGTGAGAATCTCACTCAAATCCCCTAAGCCAATAACTAGGGATATGCATGCATGGTGGGTGTTAAGTCACACACACAAGCGTGCATAGTAAGTCGCTAACTTTGCATGGGCATGTGCAAGGTTTTGCAAGAGCGCGCCGCAATGCGGGCCAGCACAATGGAAAGGGTGGGCGCAGAAGCGCACCTACAGAGACCTGATATAAGGTTTCACTGGGGAGGGGGATGAAGATTTATGAGTGCTAGCTGGGAGCTCCAGAGTTATAAAAGAGCCGCGAAACCTGTCCTATTGCTAAGTGGGATGATATTTTTTTAGTGAAACGTGGTCCATGCCATCCGATCAATCTAGATGAAATCTCAGTCATCCATTCCTCCAGGCCATTGAATCACCACCATTGTGGTTTCCTCTGCATTTTTCTTGGGTCATCCGTTCTGCTCCATGTCAGATATCAGCTGCACATATCTTTTAAAAACCAACGTCATTCTGTATCCATCTGATCGAGTTGAGATTTAATATCGATCGTTATTCTTTTTATAAACCTGTGGATGCTCCTCAGATGATGGATCCAATTTTGGTTAATCCAAAATGTCTATTAATTTCCACAACCCTCCAAGTCTTCTTCTTCCGCATGTCATTACTATCATGTTCATCTTCCTACTTTCTTCATTTTTTTCTACACCCGTGACACCTAGTGGCCACTTCTCTCTCTCGTTTTCCACAAGACCGACACACTTGGTCTTAAATTAATCTGAGGTTCCTCAGTTTCTATAGAAAGGTTCCTTTAATAAATATATTATAAATAGTTTTTATATGAACAGTTTTGAACCAAGAACCCAACAGGTTTTCTTCTTCCACCACCTCCATCAACCCACATCCATCATTTTATTCTTCTTTGAACCCGATAAGGGTTCTATATGTGTCTTCTGTATGTTTTTACTATTACTTATATGAATATATATATATAAACTTATATATGTTTGTTCCTAAACCTACTGGTTTCTTATATGATTTTAGAATGGTGAATTATAGTTCTAAATGATGTTTATAATCCCTTGTAAAACATGAAATGGGTTGTGATGTTTTGTGTTTGATAAATCTATATGTGTATATGTATAATTAAACATATATATGTATTTTTTATAAAATAAACCTTTTTTGTGTTATATCATAATCTTTAAATTTTGAACCTTTGTTTAAATAATGTTCTTAACAAATGTGAATCATGTAAGTGTCAATAGGTTTATGATGTAGAAACCTTATATACCTTATGTATATACGGATATATATATATATATACATTGATCCTAAATGCAATTCAGTTTTACCATGGTTTATAAGAATGAATAATAAATGTTTTTGATGTATGATAGGATTACAAGAATCAATTTAAAAAGTGTTTTAGAGATGCAATCCTTTATATACACTTTTTCTATAAACAGATCACACAACATGAAATCCTAAATAAATTTTGGGTTTTCTAAATATTGATTTATCAGATTATTTTTCCATGTTAACTATTTACGGATAATTTTGGGGTTTTCCACAACTATGTATATATAGTGATAAAAATGAGTTTTTCCATAAACAGATTATTAATCTTATGTTAATGGTGAATTATCTTTATTTTATGAATGTGGGTGTTTTCCTACCCATGAAATTTATTTAAAGAGTCTTCTGATTATGAAAAATTTTTTTGTATGAGTATACACATCTGTATGACATGCTTATTTTAAAAAGTTTTAAATTATATTGGTTATGTTAGTAAGTTGTGTGGTTTATTTTCATGATTTTCAATTCATAGCTTTGGTTTCTATAGTTGGATGTACCCTTGTGTTATGTTATACATGAACGTAATGCGTGTTTAGACAATTATGTATTAAATACCTAAAATGATTTTTTTTGCGTTTAAATAGATTATATATTCAATCAATGAGGAATATTCATTATGTATTTTGGAATATAATATGTTTACTTTAATAATAAGGATTTTAGAATTGAAGATTTATTGATTTATGTGATGAAACATAAATAATTATTTATTTTATATGCATTGGTTATCATCACATGTGCTATTAAATGAATGCCATTCCATGCATGTCTTTGCTTAATTTGTTATAGCTATGCAGTTTTTAGTGTTAATAATTAATTCATGATTAACATTATATAGGGAATTGAAAAAAAGGAAATTTAACTATTGTGTCCTTTTATGGATTAAGAATTAAATTATTCAAAGTAGTAAGGGACACTTTGAATAATAATAAATGAGAAATTAAATATTAATAGTGTTATGGGACAGTTTGAATATAGGGCTTTTGTTGGGCATACAAGGAATGTATTAGACTCAGTATATAACGGGTTTCTGATAGATTAATGAAAGCCCTATGGGTTGGGGACCAGTTAATGCAAGCCCTAAGGGTTGGGGGCCAGTTAATGAAAGCCCCATGATGCATCAGTAGTTGTCATGAGACAAATTAGGGCATGGAATGAGGCTTTGAAACAATCTAGAATTATACATTACAATATTATGTTTATAGTATTTAATTGACCAACTATGTATTCAACTGGAGAATATGCTTGGTTAAGAGAATGTACTTATGAGTATCAGAAGAAATAAATGCAAATGGCATAATGTTTATTCAGCACATAGAAATTTATCTACCAATTTATGATTTACAATTGGTAAGGAATGAAATTAATTTTATTATTTTATGTGAATCTCTAATCATGTATTACATTTATTTATTCTATACTTTAACTTTTGTATGTCACGCATAGTATAGTTTGAATAACTCTTGATTTATTTGATGAACACCATATAATTTGTATAAGTATTCTTATGTTTGGAACATGTTTTTTAACCCTGTTATTATTCCTTAAATAGATCTCTGGTAATTCTTGGAAGAACTGCTATATTATGCTTTATGAATAACAGATTTCATTAAGAAAAACGTTATATGAATATTTTTAAAGGGATGATCTTAAAATGTTCTAATTGAAATGATATTTTAATTTTATGAAAACGTACATGGGAATTTGTTTTCTCACCCAACGTTTTCAATCTGTTTTTACAGGTTTAGTATATTTGAGTTACACTGTTCGGTGGTAGCTTTATGAAATATTTTCTATACAGTTTTGAAGGATTGTAATATTTGAAATAGGTTTTCTAGAGCCTAAATTGTAATGATCTTCTATAGTGGAACATGATGCATAATTATTCATTATTTATTTTATATAAAAAAATTACACACCATGTTTTATTAAAACCACACTAACTCCGGGGCTGTCTGGGACCGCGGCATGACACAGATAGTTTGGTTGCATGGTCTTCTAGAACCTGTACCAACCATGAACACACTACTAGAATGAAGGGGTGTATGCATGGTATGGACAAAAAGTTACCAAACCATGCACCAACCATGTGGGAAACCTCTTCTTGGTTCCAATTTCTGAACCTCATGGTCTCCACATGGTTTCCCAAACCGTTCACAAATCATGCGCATGCCAAAAACACTCACAAAAAACTCCAAAATTAATTTTTTTTACCTAGGACGCAACCCAAACCACATTTAAAAAGATCCAAGATCAATAAAAGAATAAAATAAAGAATATTTTAGGTTTGGGGTGCGAAAATTCTACCCACCACACCCAATTTCATCCAACATAAATTCACCCACCCAAAAATAGATAAAACATGAATCCATGCCAAATTACATCTAAAATAAACCATTATCCTCAGGGTGAATGTTTACTCCACTTATCACAACTGAATGATCAAGAATAAATAACCCCCTTAGAATGAGGGAACTACACAAGGGGTTATCCGCACCATAAGGACTCAACTAGAACTGTGGTTCAATACCCAAACAACACCACCACTTCAACAAGGAACTAAGCAACCCCATTCCAAAACTGCCTCACATTCCCTAGATCAAATAAGACACACCGCCAAGACAGAAATTTAAATCCCACTACATGGCCATTATACATACGAGGGAACTATTACAAGGAAATACACCTCTATAACACCGCCATAACTAAGAATTTTACACACCAATCAAAAACATCTAACACAAACACATATGATATCCTTATCATGAGCGAGACAAAACCTCCTAAAAAACAAGGAACTTTTCACTCAATCCAAGAAACCCCCAACAATAGGGAAACCAACAAGAACAACAAAAACCAAATAGAAAATCAGAAACATCACCCCTTAATTCCAAAAATCACCAACACCACAAAACGAGCACAGTTAAATAGAGATCATCCCACACTGTGTTTGGACACCCTAAAGGAAAAGGAATGATTCAAAATGCAACATTCATATGGGAAAAACTGCTTGGATTAAAAAATACATTCCCCTGTGATCTCTTAAGGAAATGATAATATTACAATTACTATAAGACTTCTCCAGTTGGAAAATAAATAATGATAGGACATTAAATCTTCCAATGACAACATGGAACATAAAATTATACCAGAAATTCACACACCCAATGAATCCTAATTGTTTTCGAGCTTCTCTTAGTGACTAGTGGATAGGGATTTAGTGGTTTAAGCATCTCTTGACTCATAGTAAGGAACTACAATCCGACGGTAAAACTCATTATTTGAGATACAATTCATGAAAAAATATCTAGACGTCTTAGATTACCACAATGATGGATGGTTTTGGAGGGATGCAACATGTCAGCATCGAATTCCTGAACCAGCCACACTAATGGAACACCACTAAAAGGACTAAATAACTAGATGCCAGAACCAACAACGGAGATTAAATTGAGTTATCTTCCTCCATCATGAACTTATTTCTATATGGGTAACATTTAAAATTAAAGGAAAAACCAGATTACCGAAAACATACACTCCGAAATCCCACTCATAAATGTGGTCAACATAGACCATCATCTAACGCTGGCCTTATTCAACACTCATGAAATATTCCCTATTTTTAATCTACTTATTCGCATCCTCTTGTATTTAAAATCAGATAAAATTGGACATAAAAATATCCCATGTCATCCCAATATGGAATGATGGAGGGGTGAATATCTCTCAATCGTACAAATATGGACACTCAATCAACCGCATGATTGTACACACTCTGACATCTTTATGAGTTACCAATGATCTAAAGACACACATTACATCTTCAAGGAACTCTACTCCCTCTATTTGGACTTTATTACTATGAAGAAAATGAAACATTAGAGAATAACCAAAAACTGGGCATGACCTATCAAAATATTTGTGGAACATTATGGGAGACATTTTCTGAACATCATGGAAAACATGAACCAAACCCTATATCAAACCAAAACACAACAAAAATAATCAACATGGGCTAAAAATCATCATGGAATTCAAACACAAGACATAATATACAAAAAAACCCTGTTCAAAATCCACCAATTTCATTTAAATTTCAAAACTCTCTTCATCTATGGCCATTTTCCTAATACCAAAACCCTCACTTTAAACCATATTCAATTTCAAAAATAATTTCATCTTCTGGATGTTCATAGAAAAAACAAATCCAAGCTGTAATTTCAAATATACACAAAAGTAAACCCATGAATCTTTGAATATTTGTGCTTTAGATTCCATCCAAATGCACCAACTCACTCAATCCATACACACCCTCACATTTGAAAACGTTGATATGGAGAACCAAATGTTTAAGTCAAACCACTTTCTTATCGAATACAGTCATTTATCAAATTCTATAATCCAAATTATTTTAATTTTAAAACCCAGTTTACCAATTTTAAACGATTTGAAAGAAATGACATCCATTTCAAAGAACATTTTCATTTTAAAACCCTCAATCACAGAAACTCGAACAAAAAAGGATCTCAATATAGGATAGACTACTAGAAGTGTGGGATTAGTATTCGTGCCTGACCTCGAGACATGGTAGTGATCCTTTCCCCATTAAGGAATAACATTAAGGATATCTTAAACCATGAGGTTGAACTTATCATGGGTTATTACACCATGAGAGGACACTATGTGACACCAGATCACCTCCATTTTCTTCCTTCAATCCAAAACAAATACAAAATACTCAACTCTCTTACAACCCCCATCAACTTGAGGATTAGATTGATCAAGGGTTCATGAAACACTACCTATACTTACATCCCTTATATCAAAAATACCTAATCTCAAACTACTAGACACCCCAAATAACAATGTCCTACTCTGATACAATTTTATCTCAAACTAGCATGGGTTTCCCCTGAATCGGTCACCTGATCCAGCACACAGCATGGCCTGAGGGGCGTTACCGATCCCCATGGGCTGGAAACTAGTGTTAGGCATAAAATATAGACCAAATGGAAATGGTTCAGCCTAAATAAACAAGGATTAACCAAATAAACACTACAAACAAAATCTAAACACAATCTAAATCTTAAATAAAAAAATGATTCTATTAAAAAATACAACTCAGTCGAGTGAAATTAAAAACAAAACCGAGAACCAAAAAACAAAACTGGAACATACTACCAAAATATCTATGTCATCACATGGTCACCTCCATCCACAAGACCATATCTACCACAACAACGTGAAACTCGACTAGGAGAACCTTAGTAAAATGGATCCTGTAAAATTGCTCGGGTCTACCGACACTGAGGGGTACAAGTAGGGTCACAACTCGGAAGGAAGTCACCATGGAATCCAGGTATTTTTATTTTCTCAAATTAAATAAATTAATAGTAGTTTGAGATACATTTATAAAAATATGTTTTTCAAATTTTATTAAACAAACATAACTTCCCAAGATAGATGCTACATTTCATTTCAAAACCAAATAACATATCAAAAAAATGCAGTGCTATGTGGAAAATAAATCAATAAATCGCTATGTAAATAGTGTAGGATGAAACTAACGTAAATAAAAAAGTAAACAACTAGGTATGGAAAGTAAACAACTAGGTATGGAAAGTAATCATGGGTGATCCTAAACATCCTTAAATGACCCATGGACGTACTCGGATTGGATCCTCTATCTGGAATATGGTGAAGCCCCTATGTCTATAACCAACTGGTCACCCTAAACTAGACAAACCAGTGGGACATCCAACCTAGCCTATCTTCAATCCAGTGGGTTCCATCTAATAAAATCAGGGTTGATTTGAAACCATCACTCTATCCTATTTAAGAATACCAAAAACCCATGGTTTTATTATACTATGTATGTAGGAGACCCTCGCATGCATGACTCACCTTACCTACCATCACCACACCTTCCTTCCCTAAACATGGACACCATATAACATAATCTATAATATGTAAATCACGACTATATAGGTTCCCAATATATATACATATATATACATATATTTATATCACTTCATTGATGGTTCTAGCCAGTCCATCACGTCACATAAGAATTAAATACATTATAGAAAATTATTTAAGTTGCAAACCAAGCGTTTATATTTTTGAAACCCCATTTCACCATAATGTCACAATGTTCCAATCAGGGAATATACGATATATATCCTACAAATAGTTTCAAAACATTTTCAAAACATTCTCAAATTCACTAAAAATACTCCCTTCCTAAAATGCGATGCCAAACATGGCATTACCCCAAATCCAACTTTATTACAAAACCAACATGTAAACATATAAATCTCACTTTAGATATCAAACAGGTTTTAGTTTCATTTAAAAACTAATTTTTATTTAGGCAACACCAAACGTCTCCGAAACATTATACACACATCTAACAAAATTTAATACATATTTGAAACAATTAATTAAACAATTCCAAGAACCACCATAAGGATTTGCACCAAAAACACACCTGAATCCTCTTTTAAAACCAATCAAACTACATAACAATTTCATAACAGGATTCATATCTTTTGGACAATATTTTAAATCATTTAAACAATTTATAAAACATCTCCAAAAAATCATAACAATGGTTTACACCAAAAATACACCCAATTCCATATAGAAATGACCATTTTATACTAACTTCACTTTTTCCCAATTCAAAAACATCATACACACCACACAATATTCCAAAACCACAATCCAAATAAATTTATAAAATCACCCAATGGACAAAAATAAACAAAAAACAAATTTTATTTAAAAAATAAAGTGGCACAGAATCACACGCATTCTATATATATTCACATAACCATAAACAAGGAATTTTTTAAAACCCTATTTTCAACAAATTCTCTCAACATGGAAACAGTACCACAAACTAACCATATGTGTTATCAAGTTTAGAATCATATTTAGAAATAACCATATACATTTGGTGTTTTATCAAACAATCATAGTTCATAAGGTTTAGGAGAAAATTTATATTCACATCAGAAACTATTTTTAATAAATTCTTCCACCCGAAAAACTATACAATGAGATAACCAAATAAACCACAAGAATGAAAATCATATTTAAAGAATAATTGAATGAACAAAATTATCCAAAAAATGAATTGGACATGATAAAACATGAATCCACCTACGTAAATGGCATATAAATGGGATGAAACTCATTGAGGAGGAAGATAACACCTTGAATACCACTCCACACACTCGAGACATTGAGAACAATTAAGCCAACAAATAACACTGTCCATTAGGGTTTATTTAGTCATGATAAGCTCCTAGAGGAAGTATTAAATTTTAGAAGAATGTATGGGATACTCACCAAAGGGGAAATAATTTGTGTGAGCGGGGAGCCACTATTGAATAAGGGTAGCTCCACAAAATGGATGTCTTCTAGAGGATTTTTTTGTTAGGGTGTCCATGAGCGAGCAGGTTGCTGCATGCGGGAGATCATGCGATCAGGAAGGAACCTCTAAGGAGAGAACGGGTTGAAGAGGTGGGAGTTGGAGGGGTTTCACCAATAGGATAAGGGGGGAGGGGTTCATGTGGGAGAGGGTAAAGGGAGGGGTGGAGTGAGGGTTTCCTTATTTTCTTAAGCACTAATAACATTAATATTAATAATAACACAATAATTATTATTATTATATTATCCATAATAATAATAACATTCCTAATAATAATAATAATAATAATAATAATATTAATATTATTAATATTAATATTAATATTATTAATATTATTTAATATTATTTTGCATTTTATTTTACCTTTATTATTTATTTTTAATTTATTTTTATTATTTTTAAATGTAGGATATCTCACAGGTTTTGGCTGCATGGTCTTCTAGACCATGTGCAAACCTTGTGAATGATACTCGAATGAAGGGGAACACCCAAATGTTGGACACACTGTTAAAAACCATGATCCATCCATTTTAGAAGCCTTTACCCTATTCCCAAAACCGAACCACATAGTTTCTTCATGGTTTCCCAATTTGTGTACATGATAAAAACTCCCTCGAAAAATTCCAATATTTAAAAGAATACTAGGGACTCAACCGAAACTTCAAAAAAAAGAACCAAGATAAAGAATAGAATAAAATAACAATGTTTCCAGGGCTGGGGTGTGAGAATATCTCCACTAATGGATGTTGGAGAAGATTTTATGGGTTGTTCAGTTGATATGTATTGGTTATTGAGGACTTATATATGTGGGATTCCACATTTTTGATGTTTTATATTTTCAAAAATTGATAAACCAATATGTTTTGAGGTAGTGAAGGGTAGTTCAAATAATACATTATGATCCAATGAGTTATTTACATATATAAATATATTTTTGAATTTATGTTCATTAATGGATAATGATCTCACTTTTCTCTATTTGATTGTGGTCTTAGTCATTTACACTATCCAAAATAAACATCTAGGTGATAATTTTCAAACTAATTAATAAATATATTGTAAAATGTGTATGTGGAAGGAATAAAATTTAATAATCATTTATATACTGACATATCTATCTCCAAAATTCAATATACTTTATCCATGACAATTTCCCAAATATTTTTTATAAACTACAAATTTAATCAAATCCTACATAATGGTTTGTAAATAATTTTAGAATTTTCAATACATATCACCAAATACTATCAAATTATGTTTGATGTAAGTCCTAAATATCATGTACCATGTATAGGTAATGTAATTACACAATGATCCCTTTTATGGTTATTATACCTAGGAATTTCTCTGATAGAGGAAAATGCACCTGTAACACATAGACATGGATGTAATTTCATGAAACCTAATTCAATATACCTCAATAAAATATAAGGATATTATCATATTCATTGAATAATGAATTTTTTTTAAACAATATTTGCATATATATTCTATTATATATCCAAGGATCTCACCCTTCTAATTACAAACCATTAGATATTTATCCAAATCTAGATATCTCATACCACAAAATTTAGTAATGATTCCCTTGAATAACCCACAACCATAATACTTGTAATTAAATACATTTATATGTCATCCACATCTAATGGGGAGAGACCCCATGTATTTCATGGTAATGAAGCAACATAAAACACAATACCCTAATCAATAAATACCACATCACTGGACCCCATTGAATATATAGGTGTCTCTGCACCCTGAAATTTTCATAAATCCATTAATGAAATATTATAATAATCTAAGGAATACCATAGTATCTTCACTCATAAGAAATACTAGGAATTAATTCCAAGTATTCCATACACATAACCATTTCCATATATATCTAATAAAATTGTTCTATAATTCTGGTAATAGAAATTTATAAAAATGAATATGTGATCACCATTTAAGTTCAATTAACATTTAAATTTATGCATTCCATAGATATATGCATCAATGGTCCATAGAGGTTATCCTATAAAACCAAATTTCCATAATTAACCATTATATTATAGAGGGATGCCTGAAATTACCACATTACTTCACCAAAATGAATGGAAAAAGGGAAAAAGAACATATTTTATTGTTTTAAAGTTGTTTTACAAAAAATAACAAGATTTTATAAATTCATGGAATCTTCAATGACATAAATATGGAATCAAACAATATTTTATTAATTTGAGGCCATGTGTATAATGATTTGATGAGATGACAATGGATTGATATGTAATGCTATGGCGAGACTTTGTGTTAAAACACTGAGACCTCCTAACTTAGGTTTTAAGATTACAAATTACTGTGTATTGAGATTTTATATGAGTTGTAGTAATGGAAATAAAAAAACCATATTGAATCCATGAAATTATAGAATCTGCATTAAATGTGGAGGGAATGATTTACCATGAAAAAATGCATGATTGTAAGTTATAGGATGGATATGATTATTGATAGTTGTCCAAGTTGATTAAAAGAAGTGAAATTAAGGGTGGAATGATGGGGAACACCAAATAACCATGAGTAGGAGGATGAAAATCTCATGATGCTACTAATTCCTAATAAGGGGAAAATCTATGTTAAAAAATAAAAGGTGATATGGGAATAAAATATGCAATATCTATTATCTAAGAATACCTATCTAGAACCAACTGTAGGGATGGTGGGCCTCACTTGATGGCTAGTGGTATTTCATTGGCTATCCCAATATATGTGAAGACCACTGGGTTGCTAGTGGAAATGAAACCCTGATGTCGCATGTTCCAACATCCTCTATATTGAACCATGTTTTTAAAAAGGTATGGACCACTATATTTTAGATTAAATTCATTTATGACTTATTAGTGATGTTTAATTAAGTCAAGGATGTTGTAGATATGTATAGGGCTCATTCGTAAGTGAGAGTCCCATAAAGGAAATTTGTAGACTCATCACCACTATTAGTAGAAAACGTAAAACCCTAGCACTTATAGTTTCCCTAAGTCATGAAATTTCACACTATGGGGTTTTGGGAGACACAACATTTATTTCATACTATATGATCCTAGGTGCATGCCCAATAATCGAACTACAAGTTTTTGAAAGTTCCTTTTAGAATGATTTTTTCGTGGTTAAAATAATGTAGGACTAACCATGCTATGATCCCCTATATTTGAGTGTCTTGAAGCATGGTTGGTGCACATTTTGAAATTTGTGTGGCCAACACATAACCCATAGTTTTTTCATTGAATTTTTTTTTCATCACATAAATAGTTTTAAGATAGATATTTCTTTCGTCATCCTTATTCTCTAGTGGCTTCCTCTCCTCCTACACATTCAAAGACCCTCCTCCTCCTATTAGAGGGTTTTTTATTACTCTTCCATCTGATTTTTATTTCATTAATTTTTTTCTTTTGAAAATAACTCAGTAATATCCTTCTTACTATAACATTTATTTCAATATTATCATCCTCCCAATTTAACTATCTTGGTGCAACCTCATTTTCCCAATTTTAATAGAATTTGATGATTTATCTGATTTCTTTAATTCCTTCTCGAATCCAAGATCCACACTGGTCTATGAGAGATTTATGATGATAAGGTACATGGTCTATATTTTTTCCTCTCATTTTACTGCATTATATATAATTTTTCAGTGTGAAATGGGTCATATCATTCCATCAAATCCACATAATTGTTAATTAAACAAAACTGAAATCATTATCTTTCCTTTTCGACAATTGATAATGGAGAATCAATCCCATAGGTATATTTCCTTGAATATGTGTCATTAAATTAATGTTCCCTATATAGAAGCATAAAATTCCCATACATTGGAAGTTTAAAAATCCATTGAGGTGTGCTTCTTGACATTTTATACCTATATTTCAAAAATAGAATTAATTAATTTGATGAACCTTGATTTATGCCCTAACACCCAATGTTATAAATGAATTTATTGATCCTTTTAAATTGGAAATTTTCTTATACATTACATATGTTCATAACTAGGTTGTTTAATTGATTTACTTAAGCACTAACCTATTATCATATATACAATTTATTTAAATTTAAGGGACCAGTGTTCTATACATGTTTTACATTCTTTGTTTGATTAAATTATTCACCATAGTTTGTGGGGTGATACACAGGGTTTCGACTAAACGAACCCTTTGACAAACTCATTGTGGCTTCTTATAAGATGTTATTACACAATGTCATCATGATAGATGTGGCACCTTCTCTTCATGTGATTAGATCACTATTATTTTTATTTTTTTCATTTATAAGAGTGACATTATATCCCTAGGGAATACTCCTTAGATGGGCTCAATATCATTATGTTTGTACCATGAAAAATGAGAGACTCGACCCCCTACATGTGATAGAAGGTACAAAATCAACGGTTGGACTTTTGAAATTGTCACACCAATCTTGGAGTAACACTTTCAATGTCTTCTTGGGTCTCCTTGGATCAATTCCCAAGCCATTGGTGTTTTACCAAGCCCCTCGAGTGAAACATTGAAATTCCCTCTGAATTTCCATGGACGGGAACAAGGTAACTACCTATTTTTTATAAAGATGATTTAAATTGAAATAGAAATAAAATTAATAATTTAAAATGAAAATTGATAATTTTTTTGAAACACATGGACATGTCCTCCATGCCTAATTAGAAACATGGGGACATCCCACCTTCATCCATATTATGTCCCTCAAATTACCTTTTGCTGTTGTCATTTCACAAACACTCCATCATAGGGAAAATCATGTAGTTATTGATGGGTTTCCTCTTTGAATCCATACTAGTTTATTTATTTATATTTTATATGTTGCATTTATTTATTAAGAAATGTTGTTCATTAAGAAATTCACTAAATGGATTGTCCGAGAAACTGTGCGTGACAACCTAATAAGATTTAATCTCACACATTTCTTGACGCTCTTTTGGAAACAAAGAATAATTTCTAAATTCTAGTATAGATAAATGGAAGAATCTATCTTACAATTCAAGGTTATTAGTTATAGGATATAGTTTTTGGGAAGAGGACTAATCATATTCTTACGATTCTAGACATAGCAGGTTTTTACCTTTTTTATATTTTATTAGAATTTGTTATATGATTTTATCCCTTTCCCCTATGAATTATTTCTAATAGTATGTGAAATTATATCATCATATTTTGTGTCTATTTTTATTATTTATCATTCACTCATTGTATTACATGGGTTCATGATTATGCATTTTTTTACTATTGTCTTTTGTTTACTACTGTAGTTGTTTTTGTTTATATTTTCATCTTCATTATATGTTATTTCTCTTCACTCTGACCTATGAGGAAATAGACTCTCTATGGACACAACCAAGGGCCTCACTGCTAGTCAGTAGTCTACCGAATTCAGGGAGTAATGCTTGAGGTCTTGTGGCCCATCATCTTGGAATACTATTAAGTGGTTTATGGGTAGGATGGTAAAATGTGTTATAATAGAACCTATTCTCATTGTCTTACTATATTTGGTTTATAAATGAGACTACGATATTTGAATTTGGTCATGAGACTCTTCCTTGGAATAGGTAACCCACATATAGGTGAAACCCACTTTGACTATGATGGGTAAATGGTGTTATTTCATTTGTTTCTTAAAATGTCATGGATTTCACAGCTAGGTGACAACCATAATTTGTTATTATATTGATGATGATGTTATTAATGTGGTTTTTATGCATGTCCATAATATACAGGGGAATATTATCATCTTTAATCATACTAGGAACCACTGTACTTAAGAGAAATAAATTATGAAATTGTTTATTTACCTATCAGATTACATTACCTATATTTAAACTTATTTTTATTTGTGATATTTTTTGGGATTTTTTGTCCTTTTTTAATTATAAAGTGAAATGTGTTAAAATTTCTAATATAACTAATAAAACATAGTTGGCACTGAAAGTATATGCCTTAACCTAAAAGTATTTTCATTCATAGGATAAAAAAAATACATTTTGTATCTAATTGTGGCACATTGATCCATAAACCATTATTCACCAGAGATGGAATGTGTTATGAGTAGGATTAAATGGACACCACCATCCAATTTTTAATGTTAATTGGAACTTATAAATTTGATATTATAATTAAACTAATTCAAGCAATAAAAATAAATTTACGAACATAAGTGAAAACAAATAATACACCCTTAAAAAAGAATTGGGACCCTTATATGTGTAATATGAAACCACGACCCAACACGACTATAGTAGTGGAAAGTAGGCCATGCCTCACATAATAATTTTGTGACCCTTCATGATCACTAAGACCTGAATCCTGATTTAGTCTAATGGTTGTAGCATTCCAATATTCTATATTTAAGATATCATTTAAAAATTTCTTTAGTGGTTATAAATCCTATATGTGGTGTGTGATTATGCCCGCCAAATAAGCATGAAAAAGTTATAATGGAAGAAATACCTGGATATGGAAATTATTTTTCCAAAAATATAGATGAAGAAGAAGTTGTCCAAAGACTCATAGATTTCATATTCCTCTAAGAGACACATGACCACATTACGCTCATAAGGCCATCTTATGGAGATTTGAGGAGCACATGGAATACAAAAGGCGTTGTGAGGTCCCATAAATATGTCTGTATGCTCTTGAAAAGTCACCCTACAAAACTAGTTATAATGTGGTGGTAGCCAGGTAAGTTCCCCTAGTTATATGGTTTATCAACATGAAGAAACATGTCAACCCTTCAAATAGAACTTTGGAATAACACGAAAATATACTAAACAAGGGATCCTATTATAACTTTAAAACTCATATGACACATCATCATTGGGAATATTATTGTCCTCAACAATACCAAAAAAACCTAACGAGATACCCCACATTTTAAAAATAAATAATAGAAATAATGTGGACGAGGAAGGATCCTCTTGAGGTCAAAAACATCACACATCATTACCATGGAAGTCTGTGGGACACTGAAATCCCCCAACAACACATATGCCTCATCTCATGAATTTCAGATAACATGTTGTCTTCCTCACATGAATGGTCGGGAGTATGTCCTGGTGACATCACGTCCACCCTTTTGATCTTCCAGGACCAACAAATGGAATTTTCCCTTGAATTATATTGAATATTTATTTTAATGTTATTAGACCTATGACACATCCCCTAGAGGTAGTGTGGTTTCCTTTGATAACACTCAGTCAATCTCACGAGATCCCCAACACCTATAAGAAAATTAAAGGAAATAAAGGGGGTAAATAATGTTGTCTATAATGGTTGTAAAATTCATTTGATATACTATGGATGTCCATATCATTGTATCTCAAGAACCCTTGGTAGGTCAGATTGATCTCTTGAATGCCCCATAACGTCCCATCCTTCTCTTACAAAAGGTTCCAAACAGGTCACTTAGGATCACATGAAGGCTTTCTGATTAGCACAACGATCTCTTGAAGGCCCTCCAAAATATTCCCCTAAAAATATATAATTCTCTTGGTATGTACACATAATTTAATAAAACCATATTAATAAAAAATATACAAAAAAGGAGGTAGCGGGGAATGGTCATCTAGTCAATTAATGACATGCGATGACCCAAGAGTGGTTCATGGTAGGACCTTGTGAAGGAATGTGATGATGATTCCCCTCCACTGATAATGTCCTAGATTATTTAATATCTTCCGTTGAAATTAGTGAGCAACAAGCATTCTGAGGACTATAAATCCCTCAGCATTGAATGAAATATTCATCATTACTCTTTGGATTAAGGGTGAACCTTTTTCATATCTACATGCTATGAAGCACCCATGAATAAGAGAATATTTATTAGAGGGCCTTATCTCATGAATGAAAAAACATCCCATTAGGTAAGATCCATGGAACAACTGGATAAATGATTATGGATGAATAAATGACTACACAAGATCAATCATATATCATGTAAAAAACTTCTAGAAGAACATGTTAAGAACATCCCAAATTTCAGTTAAATCACGTGAGACATAAAAAATCTAATAATGAAGAAATATAATTCATTCTCAAAACAATCGATATAACAAAGACTAAGTTCTATGGGAATTTAAAAAAATAACATATACATTGATGCTCATGTTCTTCGCCTGAACCACCTAGGAAATGAAACAACACCCATAAATGTAGCCAAAGTCTCATAATGCATCTTCGATATACTATTGGGATCATGTGAAATCCTCTAGGTATGCCAAATCATGTCACACAACACCCATCGTGCATGCCACCCATGTACCAAGAAACCAATCAGGATCTTTATCCAATCCTATTTATGTCCTTAAAATGTGTATCAAGACTCATAATATGAAACAAATTAATGTCATCTTAGCCACAATGTAGCTAATAGGCATGTCATATCACTCTCGAGACACCGTCTAGGAATTCCATACATATCTCACGATGTCTTGCATATATATAGACCGTGACATGAGACACCCTCTAAGACATACCCCACATACTCTCGTGATTCCCTTAAATATTGGCATCCATATCTCACAATGACATAATAACATGTCACTAAGATCATGAGATACCCTCTAGAGAAGCTAGTTTAGAAATTGGTCAGCTTCTAGGATTTACCGGATGGGTCTTGTAATGTCCTCCTGAAAAGTCATACACAACCATTAAAAACCCTTATGAAATTACATATAGGTTACCTAAAGTCATATGGACTAGTAAACTGAAAATTTTAATTTCCATTTAAAATAGATCTTATATGTCAAGCAGACAATCAAGGAATGTCATGTGTATAAATAAGGGATATCAGTAAGAAAAGTGGTGTAGGTCAATGGGAACCTTAGGGATTGATAATTATGTTCACATTCATTTTGTATGACATGACCAATGGGTAAGGTAAGTTTTTGATCCCCTGATAGATGGATAAAAAATATGGACTTTATATAAAGGAATCCTCTATTTGTATTACCCGATTAACTGAACTATGATAACTCTGATTCTTACCATAACTAGGATACATATGATGTCTCTTAGAGCCCTGATATCTATGTTATGCTCAAAAAGGATGTCTTGGTTCATACATCCTATATCAATAATCATTGATACTTATAATTTCCAATTCCTTGTTTTCACTCTAAGTATAACTCATGTGGATTTAGGGATTTTCCATAATCATGTAATTTTCACAGTAAACCTCTAGAAAGGTGGGGTAAACCATAGTTTGTAATCCATGATTGATGGAGTAATATTGTATGTCCCACATATAAGTGAAACCCTAGTGTGTAATACTCGATTGATCGAACTATGGTAACTATGATTCTGTCTATAACCAGATTATGTTGGATTCTTCTCCAAGTCCAGATATCTATGTTATCCTCTAATGTTTTTTCCTAGTACATAATCCATGCATCTATACGTAGTGAGACTAATCATTTTCCACCTATTTTTTCTCACACCATGCATAGATCATGTACGATTAGGGAGTTTCAATAGTCTTATCATTTGGGATGTAATCCTATACAATGAAAAGGGGAACCATTTCATGGAAGTGTTGATCCTTAGAATAACTTGGTATGTACTGCATATAAGGGAAAAAATAGTGTGTAGTACATGATTATTTAAACTATGAGGAATTTGATTCCTATCATATCAAGTATACCTAGGACATCATCTGACTTCTCAAGCCCAAACACAAATAGGAAACCACGCCAGAGAATGTCCCCTTATGTCTCTATAATTTCAACAATTGGGACCCAATCAATCACATGGGATGACTTCTCTACCACATACATCAACGGATAGTAAAATAAACTGAACTACAATATCAATGATTCCTACAATAACCTATGATACAAAGGATTACTCTCAAAAACAAAGATTTTTATTAATCTTCAAGGGTTGTCTATGTTCATAAGTTAGGAATCAATATACAATGAGGTTGATCACCACTAATACCTTGTTTCCTAGACTAAGTGTATCTCGAATGGGATTAGGGAGTTTAAATGAAAAAATAATAATTAGCATCATGAATCTCCATCATCTTTTGAAATGTTAGTATATAATCTCCGATGAGTGGCATGATATAAGAATCCTTCATATAAGGGAAATCTACCATGGGGTATGTCCTTAAGGTATGAATGAACTACGAGAACTCTGATTTTTGAAATTTCTATTATGCATAGGATTCCTTCCAAAGGAATGAGATTAAATAAGAATCCACGTTAGTAGAAGACCCCTCATTTCATTTACATCTCAACCATCAGGAAAAAATAATTTTGATGGGTTATTAACGGAACCCCATCTATCAGTGGACTGAGAAGCCAATAGAAATAAGATAACATTGATTACTTCTATAAATAGGATATGTATAATGCTTCCTCAATAAATTATCTTGAATATATGGTTCCTAAGAACCCATACATATTTCCTCTTCACATGAAGTTAATGAACACAATTTTTTAATGAACTGGATGGATTGTGATTCCTTCCATAACTAGGATAGTTAGGATGGTTCATAATGGCTCAATACCCTCCTCATAATATTTACCACCTCTCTACATGATAGAAAATTATGAAGAACTAGTTATATGGCTTCATCACAAATGAAACATCCCATTACTCAGAATTAGATAAAGAACCATTAATACATACCTATTGATTCAATAGTCAGATCCACTTATTATACTCATAAATGTGGTTAACCTTGTAAGGACCCAGAAATTTGAAGGAAAGTTTTTTTCAAAAATTCATTAGAATTTTATTAGTCTAAAGTTTCTGACAGCACCTGATTCCGAGGCCCGGTGTGCCCGGAATAATTTTCTGATGTTTTTATTCGGGTATGTTCAGTAAACATATGTGCAGGTTTTTTTCTATTTTTTGAACCGGTGCTCGAAATTGAAATACGAGGACACCGATGAACTCGCAGCGCAGATATTCACTTAAGGGGACCTTTACCGTAGTTGCATTTTATACAGGTTGAAAGTTAATTTTTGGAAATTCTAAATAAACTAAATAAAAAATTATGTGTTACATAATTTTTTTGTTAAGAGGTGGTTATTTTCTCCAAAGAGGAGTTGGAGGTGGGGCCCGCATCCTACATAACCTCCCACGAGAAGATATTATGTGGTGGGGGCCACATGAATAGAAACCCCTCAACTCCCCTTGAAACCCCACTTTAACTCTTAAAACTCTCCACCACCCTTCTTTTGAATTTCAAACCTTTCACTTTCTTTCAATAATTTTACAATACCATTTAATTAATTAACTGAGCTCCACAATTAATTAATTAATTTGACTGTTTGATTTTTCAATTTATTTTTCCACCATTAAAATAATAGAATGGATTCTTCTAATTGGGTTGGCATAATCATTCTTTGGGGAGCTTGGGAGAATTGGGAGGATAATACTCTCTTGACAAAGAATGATGACTCCCACAAAGAAATCCCATATTCTTTCTTCTTCCTCTGCATAAAGGGAGAAGACGTCGCTCGCAAAGAATATCACCAATGACATTTCCTCTGACGTTGACAGAACGACATCCATCTTACGTGACGCCCTCTTCTGCGTCTTCGAAAACGTTCTTCGATTCAAGGTAGGGGAATTTATTTATTTTTAAATGAAAAAAATTTATACATCGTCCTTAGATGAATGTTCTGGTTCGTCTTTGGCCATTTGGTATCATCGAATGTGGAGGGCGCATGCCGAACAAACATAGCCCGACGCCTCTCCGTTGATTCTTGATTATGTTAAAAATGGAGACAGAACTGGAAGGGTGCGGTGTCGTCGCACCATGCCGAAGGAAAGATGCCACAACTATGAGGTGACAATGACTGAAGGGGAAGGCAATCGGAGGCCGCGGCTAGGCCGGGCCGCATGGAAGAAACCGTGGCCCGCAACCGCGGGCTGCTCGGCCGAAGAAGAACCGGCCGACTAAAGACGGCTGGGCTAGAGGACCGCGTCACCCACATGGCGTCGTGTCGGGGAGAAGATCGGGGCCCTCTGTGCGGGCCGCTCTTCTAGGAGAACTGGTCGGACACCTGTCGGCCGGGTTGGAAGACTGTGGCACTGCTTGGCACCGCGTGGAGTAAGACCATGGCCTGCTGTTCGAGTTGCTCGCGCCGAACAGAACCGGCCGGGCAGGGAGAGGCGGCGCCGCTTGGCGCCGCCAGGCGAACCAGACCGGACCACTCCGCGGGCCAGGTCCTTAGGTGGTCCGCGCCCCACCAGGCCAGACCAACCCCCTGCCGAGTCAGACCTGCCAAACCGGGCTAGGCCAACCCCCAGCTGGGTCGGACCCGCCGAGTCGGGTCGGGCCGACCTGCTATTCCACTAGGCTAGACTGGTCATGCCTGACATTGCCTAAATGCGAATATCTTCAATACCACGCGTCCGAACGACGCGCCGTCTGCGGCACTAGGACCCTTGAGACGAGGTGGTCCTTTTGCGATACTCTAAGTGAGTTTTTGATGAGTTTGAAAAATTGATGGGTTTGGATCGAGCGTAAATCCAACCGGGCCCCTGGAACGGAAAAGCCTATAACTCCCAGACCGGGCGTCCGATTGATGCGCCATCTGTCGCATTGGGTTTCTTTTTATGAGACGGAACTTCGGGATAAATCAAATTAGGACTTCATGATATTTGATGTATCGAACCCCCTTTTCTCGAGGAGCGGACCCTCCCAAAATCGAGCGTGCTGTGTGCGTGAACCCTAGAGCTGGCTGCGACTGTGACGACTATTGTACTAGATTCCTCTGTGGGTTCGACGACAACTACTACTATAACGTAATCATGTGTGGGTTTGACAGTTATGAATTCTGTTCCTGTATCCTGTGTGGGTCCGAGAGAATATCTGGTCCTATATCCTGTGTGGGTCTGACAGCTCAGTTGAATTATAGCTGGTCCTGTATCATGTGTGGGTCCGACATCTTATACAAGATAGGTGGTCCTGTATCCTGTCTGGGTCCGACAGAATAGACGAGATAGATGGTCATGTATCATGTGTGGGTCCGAAAGCTTAGCTGGTCCTGTATTCGGTGTGGGTCCGATAGATTAGATGATCTCGTGGCTACATCTTATCGTTTATATATCTCTAATATTGTGGAATACCTATGTGAGTTGATACTTGTCTTTCAATCATTATCATCGATGTGAATGACCTTACATCTTGTGTGGACTGGGTTGTTCTTGGGCTCGAGAGTTGGAGTCGAACTTTGATTGGTAACATAGGTTTATGTTTGGGCATATTCCTAAGTAGGGTTGGTTGATACTTCGTTATTGTATCTTTCTTCTATGGTTTATCCTTCATGGATTCTGGGCGACGTTCGGGGATCTTGGGGTTCCTACTGAGTATCTTTATACTCACCCCTGCACAGGCTATGCCCACACTTCGTTGTGTTGGTTGCAGACGACAGAAAACACTAATCGTGGTAGAGAGTTATATAGCTGGATAGTACCCAGAGGTAGACCACTTGGCGAGACGTACACAGAGCGGACGGATGGACCGGGGGTGCTCAGGAGGCCATCTGTACCCACCCTTTAGGTGGGAATCCCGGAGGATGATTCAGTGGTTGCTGTTTTACCTTTCTTTAGTTGTACTACCTTTTCTGTTGTTTATACATTACTGTTGGGAATGTATTTCCAGCCCCTTTCCTTTCATCACTTTTTATTGTATACATCTTTACTTAGTGTTTACTTCCTGTTTCATACTCCGTTGTTTATGTTTACTTTTGAAAGGTAATGCTTTCCCTTTTTATCGGGATTACGCATTTGGTGCTAGTCTCTATCCCCTGGCCTATGGAAGGCGGGCTTGGGGTAGTCATGGCACGGGCCCCGAGGACGGGTCATGAAAAATTGGTATCAAAGGAGTTGGTTCTACCTCGAAACATAGACTCTTATTTTTTAATGAAAATAGTGGTAAGTGTTTTGGGTGTGGTTATCAGTTTAGGGAAGCTGGTGTTGGTGCAGCGGCCGACGTATCCATACACTAGGACACTGACTTCTGATCTCTAACTCAGTGCACGAAAACACTGATTGTGTGTGTGTTCCCTTGGAAAAAGTTTTCTTCATGATTAATTTTTATCAGCTCACTAGGTATACTATTTTAACCATGGCGCACCTGTTTCTTTTCAGGATGGCCCCACGAAGGCAACCATCTACGGTTCCGAGTTTCGTACAAGATGGTAGCCCACCGAGGGAAGAGGCCTCAGTGCAGGGCCCCATCACAGCAGAGGTACCAGTGGTACCACTACCCATTGGGCCACCGATATCACTAGCTCTAGCAGCATAGAGTACACGCCGCCTGAGTGCACTGCACATGTTCTAGCGCCAAAGACCGCCTAGGTTCTGGGGAGAGACGAACCCACATGCTGTTGAGGATTGGCTAGAGGCTATCGTGAGAGTTTTCATAATGGTAGGGACACCGGCCGACCTTATGGTGATCCTTGCCGCGAGTATCCTGGACACAACATCAGGTAGATGGTGGAGCCTAATGCTATTGGTGCATGACGAGGCATCACTAATCTGAAAGGACTTCGAGAGTCTCTTCCGCTAGGAGTTTGTTCCAGCCACCCTTCGTGCGGTGCGGATTCAGGAGTTACTACATCTGCAGCAGGGCAGTATGACAGTAGCTCAGTACATAGTGAGGTTCACTAACCTCTCATGCTACTCCATTGATATGGTGTGGGACCCGTTCTTCAAGGCCCGGACCTTCAAGCAGGGACTCAAACATGAGATCAGGTCTTGGATGATTCCTCTCAGCATTCTGACACAGGCGGGGGTACTAGAGTTAGGCCTTCTTGTAAAGAGTTTTCTCGCTGAGCAGTCACCAGCGGCGAGACCCACCACAGGGTGACACATATTGGATTCTTCTACAGCCGGCAATAGACAGATGATGCAGAGGTCCAAGAGGACCATGCCATCAGGTGGGCGACCCCAGGATATGGGTTCCGTTGTGCAGGGAACACGAGACATAGTCAGCTATATGAGGAGAAGGCAGTGTAATGCATGCGGCAGGCAGGGACACATGGCTTGTGACTGCCTGACCTGCCATAAAGATGAGCAATAGACATTAGAGGGACCTTCCAGGAAGAGGAAGAGGTTCAACCATGGTGGTTCTTAGGGATCAGGTGGACGTGGAAGAGGAGTTGGCCGAGTAGCGGGTGGTGGACGACGTTTTGAGGCCCAACCACCACCACCACCCGGAGGTCCACTCCAACCACAGGGAGCTGGAGGACAGAGGCGGACTCAGCTCCAGGCAGTCGAGACCTATGACCATGGTGTACCTGAGATGATTCGAGTTACTATCTGTGTCAACTCCACCCTTTCTGAGTTACTTATAGACACAGGTGCAAGCCATTCTTTCATTGCCGCTACCCTTGTTCGGAGCGTGGAGATTCCAACAGAGCCATTGGCTCGATCCTTATGGCTAGAGACTCCTACAGGTGATGAATCGATGGTTATTCACTAGTTCTGGAAGTGTGAGCTTACTCTAGGAGGCGAGAGTTTCGACTGGGATCTTCTTGTAGCAGCATCGAGGCCTTATGATGTCATCTTGGGTATGGACTGGTTATCTGCAGTCCATTATCAGATCAACTGTATTAGGCACAAATTGTGGTGGTTCAGCATGGATGGGAGCAGGTTCACCTTCACTGGCGAGAAGGGAGCCTTAACAGTGTAGGATGGACTTATGCAGAGGAGGGGGCAACCGATCACACATTAGTTGGCTAGTCTCATCCTCAGAGCGGTTGATGTGCGGAGTCCGATTTTTCCTGTTGTGGTGGATAAGTATGGAGATGTTTTTCTTGACGACGTTCTAGGAATACCTCCTCGTAGATAGGTAGACTTCAACATTGACCTATACCCTAGGACATCACCGATATCTACTCCAGCATATCAGATGGCTCCCACCGAGCTTCGTGAGCTGCAGATACAGCTAGAGGACTTGTAGGGGAAGGGATTTATCTGATCCGGTGTTTCACCCTGGGAATATCCTATTTTGTTCGCCAAGAAGGCGGATGGGAGCTTGAGACTATGTGTCGACTACCGTTTCCTGACTCAGGTGACCATGAAGAACAAGTACCCACTTCCAAGGATTGACGACCTCTTTGATCATATCAAGGGAGCACGATGGATCTCGAAGATAGACCTCAGGTCAGACTATCACCAGCTCAGAGTTTGAGATGAGGATGTGCAGAAGACAACCTTCAGGTGTTGGTATGGCCACTACGAGTTCTTGGTTATGCCTTTCATCGTAACTAAAGCTCCAACAGTGTTCATGAGTCTCATGAACAGGATCTTCTAGCCTTAACTCGATTGATTTTTTTAGTCTTTATCGAAGACATACTGATTTACTCAACAACTAAGGAGGAGCACGCCTACCATTTGCGGGCAGTACTAGATACACTCTGAGAGAACTATCTTTATGGTAAACTCTTGAAGTGTCAGTTCTGTATTCGATAGGTTCACTTCTTGGGATACGTCATCTCAGAGGGTGGAGTTGCAGTGGAACCAGTGATGATCGAGGCAGTATTTTCTTGGGAGTCACTCAAGAGTGTGACGGAGGTGAGGAGTTTCCTGGGACTAGCTAGGTACTATCGGAGATTTGTGATAGACTTTTCCAGAGTTGCAGCACCGCTTTCAGCATTGAAGAAGAAGTGTAAACCCTTCATGTGGTCAGAGAGGTTACACAAGAGATTTCAAAAGCAGAGGCAGAGGTTGACTAGTGCACCCATCTTGTGGCTATCAGAGGAGGGCGTAGGGTACGCAATTTACTGCGATGCATCAGGGACTAGACTCGGGTGTGTTCTGATATAGGAGTGATCAGTGATCACCTATGGTTCACAATATTTGAGATAGCACAAGCAGAACTATGCTACCCATGACCTGGAGTTAGCAGTCGTGGTCATCACCTTGAATATGTGGCGGCACTATCTGATGGTAGAGCGTTTTACAGCCTACTCTGACCACCAGAGTCTCAGGTATATCTTCTCACAGAAGGACATGAACATGAGACAATGGTGATGGATTGAGTTCCTCTAGGAATATGACTTCGAGATAGTATATACTTCTGGGAATCAGAATGTTGTAGAAGATTCTCTCAGCAGGAGATCAGGCATTCACCTGTAATGAGTGGTGACAGAGCAGCTGGCCGCATTGTAGATATCATTTGTGGATATAGATGGAGCATCCTTTCTGCAGTCTCTCACAGTCACTCCTCCACTTCTTCAGCGAATCAGAGAGGCGTGGAGTGGGGACATTGACTTTGAGGCACGACGTGCTTAGATATCCTCTGGGAAGGCACCTGAAGGATTTTCTGAAGGTGGAGAGCACGTCATCCACTTTAGAGGATGTACCATGGTACCAATTGCACTATATGAGGAGGTGTTGAGGGAGTTCCACACTTCCCCTCTAGCGGTACATCCAGGAGTGGTGAAGATGTACCAGGACCTCAGACGACAGCATTGGTGGCTAGGTATGAAGAAGGCAGTAGTAGAGTTTGTCTCTTGATTCCTCACTTATCAGTAGGTAAATCGGAGCACCAAGTTCCACCAAGATTGGTTCAGCCCTTAGAGGTTCTATAGTTGAAGTGGGATGGGATATCCATGGATTTTGTGATGGTACTTCAATGTACATCATGAGGACACAACACTATCTAGGTGATCGTTGACGGACTCACCAAGTCGGCCCACTTCCTACTGATCAGAGAGTAGGGTTCAGTAGAGATCTTGGGATGCCTCTACGTGCAGGAAATTTTGCATTTACATGGAGTACCTTCTTCTATTGTCTCTGACCGTGACACACACTTCACTTCCCGGATATGGAAGGGGTTATAGGAGGCTTTTGGGACACAGCTTCACTTGAGCGCCACCTTCCATCCTTAGATGGATGGTGAGACCGAGAGGACCATTCAGACTCTCAAGGACATGCTCCGTGTATGCGTCCTCGACTTTGGTAGCAGCTGGGAGGATCACTTACCCTTGGTGGAGTTTGCGTAAAACAACATCTACCACTCCACCATCGGGATGGCCCCTTACAAGGCACTGTACAACCGACCTTGCAGATCACCTCTGTGATGGAATGACCCAGGAGAGTCAGCACTCATAGGACCAGAGAAGGTGCAGACTATGATGGAGAAGGTGAAGATCATCCAGGAGCAGATGAAGACTGCACAGAGTAAACATAAGTCTTATGCTGATAGGAGACAGAGACCACTGGAGTTTGAGGATGGCGACCACTTCTTCCTACAGGTCTCACCTCGATGAGGTCTATAGAGATTTGGCCTAGGCAGCAATTTATCTCCGCAACTTATTGGGCCGTTCCAGGTCCTCAGTAGAGTAGGTGAGGTTGCATACCGCCTGGCCCTTCAACCTTAGTTGCACCGGGTGCACGACGTCTTCCACGCATCTCAGCTGAGGAGATACGTGCAGGACATGTCCCACATCATCGACCACAGGTATCTGGACATCGATGATGTGGTGACGTTCATGGAGGTTCTAGTGGATATTGAGGATTGACAAGAGCATGTCCTATATGGACAATCAATTCCTCTAGTGCGTATTTGCTGGTAGCACGAGAACCTCTAAGAGAGGACATGGGAGTGAGAGGCTCAGATGTGTGCACAATACTCTCATTTGTTTCCCTAGTGTGTGTTGTAGCATTATGGGGATGAAAAGCCCTGAGGTGGGGGTAATGTAAAGACCCATAAATTTCCAGGAAATTTTTTTCCTAAAGTTTTTGTAATTTTATGAGTCCACATTTTTTGACGGAACCTGATTCTGAGGCCCGGTGTGCCTTGAATAATTTTCGGATGTTTTTATTCTTCTGCGTTCAGTAAATGTACGTGCAGGTTTTTTCTATCTTTTGAACTGGTGCTTGGAATTGAAATCCGAGGACACTGATGAACTCGCAGCACCGATATTCACTTATGGGGACCTTTACCATAGTTGCGTTTTATACAGGTTGAAAGTTAATTTTTGGCAATTCTTAATAAACTAAATAAAAAATTATGTGTTACATAATTTTTTTTGTTAAGGGATGGTTATTTTTTCCAAAGTGGAGTTATAGGTGGGCCCCGCATCCCACATAACCTCCCATGATAGGATATTGTGTGGTGGGTCCCACACAAACACAAACACCTCAACTCCCCTTGAAACCCCCCTTTAAAACTTAAAACTCTCCACCTCCCTTCTTTTGAATTTTAAACCTTTCACTTTCTTTCAATAATTTGCCAACAACATTTAATTAATTAATTGAGATCCACAATTAATTAATTAATTTGAGTGTTGGATTTTTGAATTTATTTTTCCAACATTAAAAGAAGAGAATGCATTCTTTTAATTGGGTTTCCATAATCTTTCTTTGGGGAGCTTGGGAGAATCGGGAGGATAATACTCTCTTGACGAAGAATGGTGACGCCCACGAAGAATGCCCATCTTCTTTCTTCTTCCTCCGCATCAAGGGAGAAGAAGCCACCCACAAAGAACACCACTAATGAATTTTCCTCTGACGTTGATGGAATGACATCCAGCTTACACAACGTCATCTTCCGCGTCTTCGACAACGTTCTTCGATTCAAGGTAGGGGAATTTATTTGTTTTTAAATGAATAAAATTTATACCTCGTTCTTCGATGAATGTTCTGGTTCGCCTTTGTCCATTTGATATCATCTAATGCGGAGGGCGTGGGCCAAATAAACATGGCCCAACGCCTCTCCGTTGATTGTTGATTGTGATAAAAATGGAGACGGAGTCGGAAGGGCATGGTTGTGTTGCACCGTGCCGGAGGAAAGAGGCCATAGCCATGAGGCGGCGTCAACCGAATGGGGCGGCAACAGGAGGCCGCGGCAAGGCCGGGCCGCATTGGTGGAGGACCAGCACCGTCACGCCTGTCGCATGGAGAAAATCGTGGCCCGAAATCATGGGCCACTTGGCCGAAGAAGAACCGGCCGGCTAAAGCTGACCGGGCTGGAGGACCACGGCACCCACTTGGCGTCGTGCTGCAGAGAAGACCAGGGCCCACTGTGTGGGCCGCTCTTCTGGGCGAACCGGCCGGCCAACTGCCGGCCGGGCTGGAATCCCGCGCGGCTGCGCAGAGGAAGATCGCGGCCTGCTCTGCTGGCCGCTCCTGCCAGACAGAATAGGTCGGATTCGGCCGGCCGAGCAGGGAGAGGCGGCGCCGCTCGGCGCCACCAGATGAACAGAACCAGCCCGCTCTGCTGGCCGGGTCCGCAGGTTGGCCATGCCCCACCGGGCCTGGCCGACCCCCCAGCCGGGTCAGACCCACCAAACTGGGGCGGGCCGACCGGCAGCTGTGTCGAGCCCGCCGAGTCGGTTCAGGCCAACCCGCCCTCCCACTGGGCTTGACGGGTCGGGCCTGACATCGCTTAAATGAAAATATCATCAAGACCGTGCGTCCGAACGACGCGCCGTATACGGAACTAATACCCTTGTGACGAGGTGGTCCTTTTGCGATACTCTAAGTGAGTTTTGGATGACTTTGAAAAATGTTCTGGTTTGGATCGAGCATAAATCCAACCAGGCCCCTGGAACGGAAAAGCCTATAACTCTCAAACAGGGCGTCCAATTGACGCATCATGTGTCGCGTTGGGTTTCTTTTGCTGAGACAGAACTTCAGGATACATCAACTCAAGACTTCGTAATAGTTGATGTATCGACCCCCCTTTGCTCGAGGAACGGGCCCTCCCAGAATCAAGCGTACTGTGTGACGGAACCCTAGAACTAGATGCGACTACAATGACTACTGTATTGGAATTCTCCGTGGGTTCGACGATGACGACTACTATACCAGAATCCTGTGTGGGTTCGACAGTTCTGACTTCAGTTCCAGTATCCTGTGTGGGTCTGAAAGAATAGATGGTCCTGTATCCTGTGTGGGTTTGACAGCTCAGATGAATTATAGCTGGTCATGTAACCTGTGTGGGTCCGACAGCTTAGACAAGATAACTGGTCATGTATCCTGTGTGGGTCTGACAGAATAGACGAGATAACTGGTCATGTATCATGTGTGGGTCTAACAGCATAGCTGGTCCTGTATCCTATGTGGGTCTGACAGCTTTGATGATCCAGTGGCTACATATGATCGTCTATATCTCTCTAATATTGCGGCATACCTGTGTGAGATGAGACTTGTCTTTTAATCATTATCATTGATGTGAATGACCTTACTTCTTGTATAGTCTGGGTTGTGCTTGGGCTCGATAGTTGGAGCCGAACTATGATTGGTAACTTAGGTATATGTAGGGGCATATACCTATGCAGGGTTGGTTGATAATTCTTGATTGTATCTTTATTCTGTGGTTTATCCTTCGTGTATTATAGGATACCTTTGGGGGTATCGGGTCCCTACTGAGTATCGTTATACTCACCCCTGCATGGGCTATTCCCGTACTTTGTGGTGTTGGTTGTAGATGACGGACATCACTGATCGAGGTAGAGAGTTGTAGAGATGGATGGTACCTGTAGGTAGACCACTTGGCGAGACGTACACGGAGTGGACGGATGGACCTGGGGTGCTGAGGAGGCCATCTATACCCACCCTTCAGGTGGGTTTCCTGGAGGACGACTTAGCGGTGGCTATTTTACCTTTCTGCAGTTGTACTGCCTTTTCAGTTGTTTGTACTTTACTATTGGGCTTGTATTCCCAGCCCCTTTTCTTTTAACACTTTCTTTTGTATACATCTTTACATAGTTTTTACTTCCAGTTGCATAATCTATTGTTTTTGTTTAATTTTTAAATGCAATGCCTTCCCTTTTTATAGGGATTACGTCTTTGGTGCTAGTCTCCATCCCCTAGCCTATGGAAGGTGGGCTTGGGTAGTCACGACATGAGCCCCGAGGACAGATCGTGAAAAACCTATGATCCTTTTATTATGGTAATTGGTCCCATATTAATATTTGGAATACATTCCTCAACATATCATAAATTTATACTTGATTCCTTATGTAAGAAGCACTTCCCCCCTATATGAGTGTGATGAGCCTGAACATCCATCCTCTTGACCAATTTCAGTCCCTAAGTGTGATTTGGTAATAAAACCCAAATAACCACCTATAATTGGAAATAATTTATATTCCTAGTTATGGAGAAGGGATCTATTTTTGTGTTCTATTAAAAATAATTATGGTTACCTAGTATCAATGATTGTGAAACAAATTAACACCTATTAATCAATCACCGGTCCAAATGAGTCAACGAATATACCAGTTCATGGTCATATCATATCAAATGTTACAAAAATGGAGAACCCTATGTGAATATATCTAATATCATAATTATCATTTAATCATTAATTTAGACATTTGTCTTTTCAAATTCTATGAAAGAAATAAGCTCATCATAAAAACCTCAAATAGAAAGATGTTAGGCTTATCATATGTCAGACCACATTGTTTTCATGTCAAAAAATGTTGATGGGCCTAACATAAATCTTACGTCCGATACTTTATAACTAGATATATCATAAAATAGGTACTTACATTCTTTTTCATGTCCACAAGATTAGAATACCCGAATTAGTAAAAAGGAAAATTGTGTTAACCAAGCATATCATATTGATCGTATATCATGCCTACGATGTTGCACTAGATTGAAACTGTGTACCATATTATATACTTGACTGTAGATGTATATTTCATCCATGACATCCCAATATGAGATATTTTAATCATCTATAGACCATTTTCACACCAAGAAATTCTTAACCAATAAAATTGTATTAAATATCATGTCTGACATGAAACCCCAAGTGTATAAAGAAAAATAATTTATTGAGAATTTAAGATATACTTAATATTTTTAATAAATATATTCTATTTTGTTTAATTCTTGAAGCACTAGTTTATATTGAAATACATATAACAATGATTTTTTTGGTAGTTTGCATTAAATGTAGGACTTAGTTTTACTAAAAACTGTTATATTTTTGAGATATTATTATTTAATATAATAAAATTTAACCTAGCTATAAAATTGAATGTTATTAATAAGATTAACTTACTTAGGAAAATATATTATTGATTTCATAATTTAAAAACTTATTGGAAATGAATATAAGAACCAATTGCATATAAAGGGAGTATTTTTATAAGAAACTATTTTTATGAACACAATTTGTTTTATACTAATAACTTAAATTAGAGAGTTATATTGATGTAATATATATTATATATTAAAGAAATATTATTTAAATTCATCTAATATATATTATATTTTAAATATAATAAATAAAAAATGATTACAAATAAAACCCTATATATTTATAAAGGTATTTTTATGGATTTTAATGGTGAACCAGTTATAAAACATTATTTTGGAACTATTAAAAATTTAATATGTAAAAATAAAATTAATTTCGTAATTATAACATCAATACAATATTTGGGTGACTTATTATGTGTTCAGTAAATTTAATTTTTTGGAAATAAAAGTTGTGTGGAAGAGTTCAATGTGTTTAAGGTTTTTTAAATCTGACGATCGTAGAAAAGGTATTTAGATCCAAATTCTTTTACTAATGAAAATGCATAGTTTTTATAACATTTATTTGAAGAATATATTGAATATTCCATGCAATAATTATTTATTTTTCATGAGGATGATTTTCATGTTGATTATGGTTTAATTTTGAGGTTTTTTTGTATGTGGAAGTTTGTTATTAATTTTCAACAAGTTTATCAAAACAATTGACCAACTAACATAGATATCCTTAGCCAACTTGACCACTAAAATATGTGGGGACCAAGAGGGCTGAACATGGATGAGGGAGCTAGCTTGGGAAAACCAGGATGTGGAATGGTGTGTTGAGTTTCACTCATATGTGTGCATGGATGTGCACTAGCGAAGAACCACTATGTGGGCCGACACAACAGCATAGGTGGGAATAGGAGCATGCATATAGAGAACCAGTACGGGGAGGTACTAGAGATGGAGAATATAATTTTAAAATATTTATGGTTTATTGATTATGGTAATGATGAAAAAATCATGAGTTATTTTTAATTCCATATTTAGTGAATTAAATCACAGACTTTTGATCTGTTTGGTAAAATATCATGATCGTCCAATCATCCAAGACAAAATTCTATCGTTCAATGAAATCGATCATAAAGTATGGAAATTTGATATGTCAATGTTATCTTAGTGTTATTGGATCCCATACCAACTTTTATCCTTCATCAAGATAGTTTGAGAAGGATATTCTCATCATATCATGATGGGCACACTGATTAATGATAAATCCAAAGCCTCCTCTCAACATTTCATCATTTAGAGAATCGTAGCAAGGTCAAAATCGTTATGAATGTTCATTTTCATATCATTGATTTAAAAAAATCAATGATTATTTAGGTGAAAAATATTGATTATATAAGGGGTAATGTTTTGTGATCATTATATTTTCTGGATTATTGAA
The DNA here is from genome assembly GCA_963277665.1 of Viscum album. Lineage (NCBI taxonomy): Eukaryota > Viridiplantae > Streptophyta > Magnoliopsida > Santalales > Viscaceae > Viscum > Viscum album. The sequence continues at coordinate 2,080,696,472 of OY728126.1, forward strand.
TATAGAAGGTTTTATGTTGGTGATAATTCTTTATAAATACTAAATATGAGATAATTTTCCGGTGTCTTTTATCATACATATGATTTTTTTTAGAGTGAAACGGTGTTGTGAATATCTGGTTCGAAAAGGATCCAGTGATACTTCAATTTGCGTGAATAAGTCTTGAAGGTTGTGACTATTTCACATGTTATTTCCACAAATAATAGCTTCTCGAAGAAATATGATTCCTCAAAGCACTTGGGATTGCATGTTATGTGTATCCCCATTTTGCGTGATGAATCATGTTCTATAAATCCTTTGAAGCAGTGTGATCCTTAATGCTTCTATTTTACATATTTTCAAGAATGTATAGAGTTTTCATAAAGGTATAGCAACACACTTTTGTGAAAAAATAATTATACAGCGAGTGTGGTTATGTTACATGCGTAGAGGTTGTTCATAAGAGTAGTTCACTATATTTTGTATGCACAACATATACAAAAATATTATATAATCATGGAGGCAATGAGGATTTTTAGAATTGATGAATATAACAATATTTATCTTTATTACACACACTAACATTATTAATTACATAAAAATGCACTTAAGTCAACTCTGAGGATTGACAGGTCTAGTGTCTTGGGAAATTTGGAACATTACAGGGCAACTTAAGACATAACATACAACATCTTTATCAAAAACATATTTTTCATGACCATAACATTTCTTCGTAATTAGCATTGCATATGATAACCTGAGGACATACATGAGAAAAGGGTGATCTATAAATCCATGTAAGGGAGTAAACAAGGAATAACATAAAGAATAAAATGCATGTTAGACAACAGGAATATTAATGGAGTATAAGAGAAACATGAACATAAATTCATGATATAGCATTATTATCATAACATGGAGATGTGGCACCAACATTTTACATGATATTATCATGATCCAGAGCTCATAGCACAAAAATTATCAAGAGTAAACCCAAATTGCACATGAATTAGCATGAGTAAACTCTCATATCAAATGACATATCATGATACTATTATTTATCAAATCCAATGGTGTGCTATTAGGGCGCACCGTTGTTAATCATTACATTTCATGCATAAGTGTTCCATAGAGATCATTCAAAAAGGATTCATGAACGTCATAATTTATTCCAGGAATAAAAGATATGGAATAAATAAATTTATGTCTTAAATCAACAAGTACATATACATAAAGGTGAATTCCCTTGATAGATAAATGAGTATGGTATTCACATATATTATGATTTTGGCATGGGGGATTTTTTGGTAACTTTGGAAACCTAACGACGTCCAATAGAAATTATAAAATGGGTTGATGAAAGATAAAGGGGTATTTCATTATTTATACATGAAATGTACTATAAGGGGGTTATGTAACATAATATCCCCATATATTTAATTTAATTTAGATGTATAATATAAAATAAATTATTGAATGTAAATGAGGAGAGACAAATCCCTAATGGAATTTCGGCATGGTAACATGTGTACATGGGAGGCACTAATGAGAGAGAAAGGGGTATATCATCATTAAAACCAGGAGTGAAATATAGGGGTGGTAAAAAACCATACCCAAACATTTTTAATTGAAAATAAAAGGGCATTACAGTATAAGGAAACTTGTACATAAATAAGGAAGGAACGAGAATGAGTATCCCTTAATAGAGTGTGTGACTTCAAGAGCTTGAGGAGGGCTTCATGAGAGATTGGGGTCCCCTGGGAGGATTCTAGATAGAGGAGGGCAGAGTAGGGATGTGATCCAAGGATTTTGAGTGATGAGAAGTTTGAGCTTGGGTGGGATTATATAGGAAAATAGAATGAAATTCTTTAATCGTTCGGAAACATTGGTTTTAGAATATATCTAATAAAATATTCAAAACCACAAACCATCATATGGTTCTTGCCCATGATTTTCTCCAAATGGAAGTGTAAAAAATTATTTTATATGGAAAATATCATAACATAATCAAATATAAGTCATGCCTATGTGGAGGTGTGTCACACTATCAAGAAAATCATTTAAAAATGATAAAATATTTTATAAGTTTTGCGGGTCCACTAAGGCGTTGTAAAATTAATCAAACAAATATAAAATCACATTATATTAAAAGTAAAACATATATTGGCCGAATATCCATTTTATAGTATTTTATTACATCACTATTGGTCAATTATGATGTCATAAAACAAATTGTATATTTAAAAGACAATGAATATTTTCCAAAAAAAATGATTGTCTCTGAAAATAATAAAAAATTCACCATTAGATAATATTGATGTCCAGAATCCAAAAATAATATTTATATTATCTAAATAATTTTAAAAATATCTGAATTTTATCTTTTAAAATTAATACTGACATTTGTTGAAAATTCATGGGTTTGAAAAAATATAGTTTTCAAAACCTAATTAAATTTTCAATTGTATAACAATTAAATAATCATTTTTATTTAAAAAAATATTTTATAAATAATATTTTTTTAAAAGATTATTTAATTAAAAATTATATTAATTCATCAAGATAGATTTCATAATTTAATATTAAATCAAAATAATATTTGTGCTTTAAAACCATTTACAAAGTAACAATAGTAAAATTAATGTATATTCATTATTCTATACAAAAATAATGCACATAATAATATTTCTATGGTCTTGTTATATAAACCCTTATAACTCCGGCATAAGACCTAAGGGTAAGGTGTCCAATGGTTATAGTATCTTGGGGCGACTCAGAGAACATCACTCGGGTGGTAATCTATTTTAACTTCGACCTATCATGTAGACAATTCCGTTTAAGCATAATGTGTTGAATCTTGGATTTGTCTTGGTCCAGAGAAATGTCCAGTGATGGTACCTCCTTCTCCAGCTCCGACACATCAGCTTCGTATGGAAAAATTCCATGTGATGATGCCATCACATCCATTGTTTGGGTAAATTTGATTTGTTAAAGCCCTCTATATATATGAATAATGTGATCACTGTTCAAAGGATATATTAGCAAAGGTAACAATTTATAACATTTTTTTAAAATCCAAAAAAAATAAAACAAGGAAGTTCATATGTTTTATATGACTATTTTACATAATAAGAAAATAAATAATATGAAAAGGAATTATAATTAATCAATGTTTGGGTCGTTACAATCTTCCCCCTTTAATAAATAGATCCCCCTGAAATTTCCTTTTCGCACACTAAAATAGATTTGGGTAACTCTATTTCATCAATTCCTCTGATTAGAATGATAATTTATGAAACACATGGTTTCACCACCACATCTTGATGACATGCATTGTCTTATTTCGTAGAACCTTTTTCCTAAGATCTAATATCATCACTAGATTATCTTCATAGGAGAGGTCATTATACAATGGTACCACCTTTGTATTGAGTACATGCGATGGGTCAGGTATGTATTCCTCAAGAGTGATACATGGAATATGTCATGTACTTGAGATAGATTCAGTGGGGATGATAGTTGATAATCAACTGCTCCAATGTGATCAAGGATCTCAAAAGGGCTTATGTACCTCATATTAAGCATTACCTTCTTACAAAATCTCCTAACTCTCTTCCACATTGATATACAGAGGAATACCATGTCTCCAATACCAAACTATAGGTATCATCAATGATTATCATCATAGATCTTTTGAAAACTATGAGTAGCTTTAATGTTCTGTTGGATGGTCTTAGCCTTATCTACCATTTCATCGACCATTTTTAGACCTAGGAGTTTTCACTCTCCAACTTCATCCCAACATGTTGTTGCTTTTTAAGTTTTCCCATAAAGGGTTTTATAAGGAGCCATTTGGATGCTTGAGTGGAAACTATCAATGTAAGAGAACTCAACAATAGAAATATGTTGATCCCACATTCATTTTATGTACATTGAGGATGATCTCAACATGTCCTAAAGTGTTTGGATAGTCCACTAAAAATGAAAATCAGTTTGAGGATGATAAGACATACTAATGTTCATCATTATATTAAGAGTGTGTTGAAGAATCTTCCAAAACATAAAGGTCAATCATGTCTCTCGATCGAATACAATAGATATTGGTACTCCATTGATCCTTACCACTTCTTGGATGTATATTTGTGCCAGTTGATCCAATAAGAAATTTTCCTGAATTGCAATAAAGTGTGCAGTCTTTTTAAGATGATCCACAACAACCCAGATAGCAATGTTTCCTTTGGCTTTCATTAAAGGTCCAGTGACAAAATACATGGTGATGTTCTCTCATTTCCATGTTGTTATGGGAAATAGTTGCATTGTCCCCTTAGACTTATTCTTCTCAGTCTTCACTTGTGGACATAATAGGAACTTTGATGTATACTTAGCGATCTCCTTCTACATGTTAACCCACCAATAAATCTCTCAGATATCTCGAAACATATTTTTTGTTTCCTGGGTTAATGGAGTAACTTTTACCATGTTCACCATCCAAAAGTTCATTCATTAACTCTAGATTTTGAGGAAAACAAATTGTTGTCCCAAATCTCACAATTACTTCTTCAATAAAAATGAACTCCAAAAATTTCCCTTTTATGATAGTTTCCAATTTCTTCTGAATTCCCACATTGTAACACCCTGAGATTTTATGAAAAATATTATTTTAATTTGACTAATTTCTTGTGTTGTATGATACACCAAGATTACCTCGCGCTATACGCAACACCGTATTATCTTGCAGTATACGCAACACTATTCTTGGATCGTGTTACACACAATTTTGATAATAGTTATTCTACGCAACATTGAGTATATATATATATATATATTCAATGTATAAGTGAAATATGGATGGATTCTGTTATACGAAGCAACGAAGTATTCTTTCACAACACACAACCTTGACTTGGCTTGCATTACATGCAATCGCGACCTTCCTCGATAGTGTGTGTTGTATGCAATACCGGGTTTTACTAAAAAACGATATATTATTATAATATTATTATGAACTAGCCGTTATGAATATTATTAACTAAATTTTTAATTTTATAAAATTATTATTCATCTTACACATTTTCTATAACATGGTATAAGAACAAAATAAATTTTTCAGGTAAAATAAGTATTTCTCAAAAAATGCAGTTTTACCGCCTTTTGATGGCGTACCCACTTTAAATCTAGTTTTTGACATGTTTATAAGTTCAATTTGACAAAATAAAATTCTTATTTGGAATCAAGAAAAAAAAATTTACTTTGGATAAAATTTTCATATTATTCTGGTAACTTTCATATTTTGATGAATAGTAAAAACACGCTATATTTTATTTAAAAACAACTTTTTTCATTGCAATAATTTATATGGTTAAATTATAATATTGAATGGTTTTAAAGTATAAATAGAATATATTTTTACCATTTAATATAATTTATGTCATTAGCATTGATTTTACATTAAATTCGTAGGTTAAATCAATTCAATCTTTTGCAATGTTTTAAAGAAAAACCCGTTTTCTTTCGACAACGGGATTAATTTTAATTCAATTTCTGAAAATTTTGTGTATTTAATTTGGAAAATTGGATTCCATATTTGGAATCAGTGGGTCCAAATTATGTTAATAATCTACTTTTTATTTTTGGGAATTAGGAATAGTAACTACGGTAAATTGTATTTACCATAGTTAAAGGTAAATCGGGTAATTAAGGGTAAATATAATATTATAAAATTACCCTAACACATGTAAAAATTCTACTAGATGGCTAAAACTATACCCATATCACCTAAGGGTCGGATTAGATTCATTTAATGGACTTTTGCCCATGAAAATAACTTAATTATTATTAAAACCAAAGAAAGTGACAACATGTCACTCTCTTAAATCTTATAAGTATATTAATTTTAATTTAATGATAAAATTCATGAAACTTAGAAAATGAGTAGTCTCCAGAAATATAACAAAATTATCTACAACATATGAATTTATTTATAATTTTTAGGGATTAAATAATTATCATTAATTATGACACAATAGTGATGCAGAAATTGTTTATCTAGTGAAAAATCAAGAATATAGTTTTTATTAAACTAATAGTGACCATAAAATGCACCAAACCCTGACCAAAACTTATTTTTCATGTAAATGTAAACCATAATAATCCAATGGTAGAATATTGGACCATTTGGAGCCTTATAAAAGAGATTATGACACTTATATTATTTTATTTTAAATGATGCCAAAGTTGTCACCTTCATAATTTAATAAATATAACAATTTAAATATTTTTATTTTAAGATGATAAATTAGAGTAAAAGTATTATTGTGAAAGTTAATAGATTTATATTCATCATAGGATTTTATTTTTAATTTTTATGCAACAGATAAGTATATTAAATAATTATACAAAAATGTTGTAGTATTTATTATATTAAGAGATAAACCAAATAAATGGTTTTAAAAATAATAAAATAAATATTATATGAACTATTTAATGTGATAAACTAATTTTATATATACATATGACATTTTTTTAATCTATTAAAGATTTTAGTTCGAACATATCTTCTGTATATATTTTATTTAAATTCAAATAAATGAATAGTGTCAAAATTGACACTATTGTTATTTTATAAAAATAACATATTATAAAATTGTATAAAAATCACAAAAAAATTTAAAAATTATAAATTTAAATTTATATGGTCTATAATGTTATAAAGTAAACAATTATGAAAAATTCACAACAAATAAGTAATTATTTGTTATAATTTAAAATTTAGAATTTTATTACCACAAATAAACTTAAATAGATTAAATAAGGATAAATCAAAATGATAAGGTTTAAAATAAGATTCAAACATGTCTAAATTTTATTGGTTAATGATAATACAACCCTATATCATCTAATATTCGAATATGAGTCATTTGTGGAGGTTTTTATGTGGGTTTAGATTTATTATAAATTAATATTTTTAAGAATCCGAAGGTGCCCCTCTCCTCCCTTATAAAAGGGAACCTCCTCCCTCTCTTCCACACACCACTTTGAGCCTTCAATATCGGACAAAACCCTGACCAATTATCTTCTCCACTTACCTAGAAACATCCTAGAGGTCCTGGTCTTCTTCAAAGACCAATTTTAGTGCCCTAAGAAGAGGACCCAAAGAGGCGCTTCAAAGAAGAGGTAATGTCCGTTACCGATTCTTTCAACTTTATTTCTTCTTCCACTTCTTCTTCTTAAGTTGTTTCATTATTAAGTAATAAAATCAGTATAAATCATATACTTATATGTTATTATAAGTATGAAACAACCCAATTTCATCATCTATCCATCCTACGGAAAATGAAATCACCGCGCGTGCGTACGTACAGAATACCATCTCCACGCCGTGGTGTAATCTATTTTCCACCACCACCTTACTTGGATGGGTATAATGGTGTAAATAATAACTATATATTATTATTTTAAAGTGATATTTATTCTGAAATATTATACATACACTCCAATATAGTCCCATGATCATGAGACCGATATCATCGCTCGTGCGTACATACGGACTACCATCTCCACAACGCAATGAGATTCATTCTCCACATTAACCATTCATGAATGATTATAAATTATATATAATAAGTAATCATGAATTATATGACATAATAATGATACTATATTTATGTGTATATATATTTATTTCATCTACTTAATTCCATTCAACTCAATAAGGAAACGAAAACAGCGTTCATGCGTACGTACGACCTACCGTCTCCATGAACGGTGTATTTCTTTCCATTTAATGATTTATTATATATATGTATATTCTTAATATATATTATATATAAATCATGTTTTATATTCTGTAATTAAGTAATAATGATCTAAGTAATCATATGAATAATTACAGGTCAAGACACAGATGACAAATGAAACAATTTTACCCAAAACCCTCTTTAACATGAAATTTACAAAAGAACGGGTAATATAAAGTCATAATTGAACCATATATGATATCATAACAGTGAGTATGATTATTCAAAAAGTCAATGACATTATTTAAATCATTATATGTGATGTTCGGACACTTACGAAGAAATTCGGACCTAAGGTAAGGGAAAATCTTGCAATCTCAATTTTTATCTGAGATTGTTTATACTTCAGAATTTACTGGGCAATATTTATCATCCACATCCATGTGTCCTCAATATGTAATATTTATATCCTTGTACAATATTTTATATCCAATTTTACGCTTCGGTGAGTTTTTAGTAAAAGATATGAAAGGAATCTTTTGTCGTTTTTCGTACGAGTGACTTTTTGACTTTTCTGACAAAAGTACGAGAAGAATGTTTTTTTAACTTATACGACATGAATGGATTTTTAAAACATTATTTCCAAGAAGCTTCCTTTACAAGTTATCAAGTTTATTTTTAATCAAATTCTTTTAGTTTAAAATTGTATGACATGTTAAGAAAGGAAACTGTTTTTGAAGTATAAAGGGTATTTTCCTCAAGAATGGAGTTCAAGTGTTTTATCAAAATTATTTTCCATATAAGATAATATAGGGTTATTTTTCTATCCCTATTATTACATTTATTTTATTATGTTGTGATGGAATTATTTTTATGAATTCCTTTATCTTATATGAATTTTTTTATGATGTCATGTTGTTTAAGAATCCCATTTTTATTACATGGGTTATGCAATGATGTATGATTTATGAATTTGTGGAACACATAAGAATGGTATCATTATGAGATGGGTGGGACCTATATATCCCTCCAATAAATTGGGTAAAGATTTTATATCTCATGAGATAGACATGGCTGGAACGGCAGGTTATACCTGTTCAGTGAAACAGGACTGAAATGAGGAGTGAACTCGGTTCAGAATTGGACTTTGTCCACTAAGATAGTCTTGGAAATGAGTCTTGACTAATAAGAAATGATTCTCTATGATTATGTGTTCATGCCAAAAAGTTTCATGTTTTTTGTTATGATTATTGGGATTACATTTCACTACCATGATTTATCCCATGTTATGAAATTATGATCTCTTTTGCAGGGTAATATTTCCAAAATGTTATGTTCTTATGAATATGATGTGATTGATATTTCTTTTGTTTACCCTTACTGAGCATTTGAGCTCACCCTTTTATGTTTTCTTTTCCCCAGGATATAAAGAAAGGTTTTAGGTAAGAAAAAAAGGAAGATCTTTATGGGAGATGTTGAAGATCATTCACCATGATTAGAAGATTACGTTCCGAGTTTCCAAAGACACTAAACTATTACGGTCCTTGTGTCTGTGTTTTTGTTATGTACTAAGTATTCCGCAAAGGTAATGTAATGTCCATGTACGTCAGGCTTAGGGTCTCTACAGTTGGTATCAGAGGAAAGGTTTAGTCAACCTTTGAAAACTAGGATGCGAAAACGTTAGTGAGATCCCTATTGATATTTCTAAGGTATGTCTAGGGATGTCCCTAAGGATAAGTATATGTATAGGATATAGTCCTAGAACTACGGTAACAATCATAGAATTTATCCTAAGATGTTAGATATTCAGGGTGCTGCCCCTTTACTATGTTATTTTCCCTAGCATGATTTTTTCCTCTCACACTATTCTTTTTGGGTTTTAGAAAATGGCTGGAAACAGGAAGATTCGCGATAATGGAGGATATGATAGACAATGGAATGATTTTCTTCATGAGAAACCAAATGAAACGGGATCTGGAAGTCCAAACATCATTATTATGCCTAATCAGCAATCTCATAATATGATCAATAATCTCAACTTTGGTAAGTTTCCCGACTCAGATAATAAGAGAAAGATGGAGTCTCATGATGATCATAGAGGAAAGAAAGTCAAATTTCCCTCATGTAAATCATGTGGGAAGAGGCATCGAGGAGATTGTTTTAAAGGAACTGGAAGATGATTTGGGTGTGGAAAAGAAGGACACAAAGCCAGTAAGTGCAAAATAAAAGGTTCAGTTGACACCATGGATGAGGATAAGGGTATTGCTACGACATAAACAATGGTTAAATGTTTTAAATGTGGAATGTACGGGCATTATGCAAACCAATGCCCTAAGGGAAAGTCTCATGGAGAAAATCAGTATGGTCATATGGGAAGTATTTATGTTGATGATGATGAAGATACTACAAATGATATGTGAGATGAAAGAATTGTTGAAGCTCGGTCAATGGTTTATGAAGGTTGCAGAATGATTACATGTTTATCAAGTGTAATGTTGTATAAGTAATCTCATGCTACTATGGAATAAAGAGACATCTAAGGATTGTTACACTATTTTCTTTCCTATGTTTTGAAAGTGTATGATTAATGGTTCTAGTAACCATAAAACGTTATTCAGATATTTTTGGAAAGTAGATGATATGCGCATAATGAAGGGAAAAGAAGAAAATTAAATGTTTGATAGTATTCATGAGCTCATGACTGATATAAGGAGAAGGTTATATCATGGTTTGAGTATATAGAATTTTTGGATTTCGGTTTGTGTAAAGAGTTAACTTTTGACAGTATTCATGTTTTCATTAAGATTCAATGGGTATTCATTTTTCAAGAGAATACATGATTAAGGCCTTCGAATGTTTGGAATGTGACCAACAAGACATATCTTATGATATATGGGGATCAACGATGGAATTAACATTCTTCTTATATGAAATCTCTGGTAATCATTTTCACTATAATATGAGAGTGGACTGTAGTATTATGGATAAGCCTAAAGATTGGAATTGATTATGTTGGACATAAGTTTGTATTGTTTAAGGATAGAAGTTTTTTTCTTTCGATATTATTTATGAGATGTTATAGTAACATAGTTTTAGAAAAAAGACAACCTGCAAGACGGGTGACAACCCATCGCGTCGGACAAGGCTCTGGGAATCGAACCCACAACTGAAGTGCGACTATCCTTTATCGCCTACCACTGGCCTACAGGAAGTCCCTGGTTAGTAGAAACTAGTTTTATTTTGTTAAGAGGTATGATATATGAAGTATAAGTTCATTTTTGGAACCATATACGATTAATCTAACCATAAGATGGACTTATAACTTTTGATAACCTTTTGTTTGAAAGAGATGGAATGACCCATCATTCTATCACATGATCTGCTAACACATCACGAATAACAAATTCAACTTCATTTTTTAAGGGATGAATTGGAAATTGTTCAATTCACGAAAAACAGTGAGATTGTACCAAAATCATGTAAGTATTTATTTTAATTCATCAACTTTAGGGAAATGATCTTGAAAACCAAAAATGTTGTACTAGTTCCCTTATATCCGATGAATCAGATGGTACCTTAGATCATCACAAATCAATATCTTTGTGATTTTTGGCTTTTTCATATCCATGTTCGCTATCACTCTCCATCAGAACTTGATGGTCAGATTTTTCTTCCATATCCAGATTTTTACCTATGTTCCCCTACATGGAAACCCAGTGATGAGTTAATTTGGGTAACCATTACATTTCATACTTTAGTTTTTAAATCCATGTTTTGGTATTCTTTTTTATGATGTGGGTTTCTATTAAACAAACTTTTGAGTAGTAAACCATTTATAACCCCGACGAATTTCGAGGGTGAAATTCATTTTAAGGGTGGTAGAATGTAACACCCCGAGATTTTATGAAAAATATTATTTTAATTTGATTAATGTCTTGTGTTGTATGCTACACCAAGATTACGTTGCGCTATACGCAACACTGTATTATCTTGCAGTATATACAACACTATTCTTGGATCGTGTTACACACAATTCTAATAATAGTTATTCTACGCAACAATGAGTATATATATATATATATTCAATGTATAAATGAAATATGGTTTGATTCTATTATACAAAACAATGAAGGATTCTTGCATAACACGCAACCCTGACTTGGCTTGCATTACATGCAATCACGACCTTCCTCGATAGCGTGTGTTGTACGCAATACCGGGTTTTACTAAACAAAGATATATTATTATAATATTTTTATGAACTAGCCATTATGAATAGTATTAACTAAATTTTTAATTTTATAACATTATTATTCATCTTACACATTTTCTAGAACATGGTATAAGAACAAAATAAAATTTTCAGGTAAAATAAGTATTTCTAAAAAAATGCAGTTTTACCGCCTTTTGATGGAGCACCCACATTAAATCTAGTTTTTGACATGTTTATAAGTTAAATTTGACAAAATAAAATTCTTATTTGGAATCAAGAAATAAAAATTTACTTTGGATAAAATTTTCATATTATTCTGGTAACTTTCATATTTTGATGAATAGTAAAAACACGCTATATTTTATTTAAAAACAACTTTTTTCATTGCAATAATTTATATGGTTAAATTATAATATTGAATGGTTTTAAAGTATAAATAGAATATATTTTTACCATTTAATATAATTTATGTCATTATCATTGATTTTACATTAAATTCATAGGTTAAATCAATTCAATCTTTTGCAATGTTTTAAAGAAAAACTCGTTTTCATTCGACAGCAGGATTAATTTTAATTTAATTTCTGAAACTTTTGTGTATTGAATTTGGAAAAATGGATTCAATATTTGGAATCAGTGGGTCCAAATTATGTTAATAAGCTACTTTTTTATTTTTGGTAATTATGAATAGTAACTACGGTAAATTTTATTTACCATAGTTGAAGGAAAATCAGGTAATTAAGGGTAAATATAATATTATAAAATTAACCTAACACATGTAAAAATTATATTGGATGGATAAAACTATACCCATATCACACAATGGTCTGATTATATTTATTTAATGGACTTTTTCCCATGAAAATAACTTAATTATTATTAAAACCAAAGAAAGTGACAACATGTCACTCTCTTAAATCTTATAAGTATATTAATTTTAATTTAGTGATAAAATTCATGAAACTTCGAACATGAGTAGTCTCCAGAAATATAATAAAATTATCTACATAATATGAATTTCTTTATAATTTTTAGGGATTAAATAATTATCATTAATTATGACACAATAGTGATGCAGAAATTGTTTATCTAGTGAAAAATCAAGAATATAGTTTTTATTAAACTAATAGTGACCATAAAATGCACAAAACCCCGACCAAAACATATTTTTAATGTAAATGTAAACCATAATAATCTAATTGGAGAATATTGGACCATTTGGATCCCTATAAAAGCGATTATGACACTTATATTATTTTATTTTAAATAAAATTATTATTGTGAAATTTAATATTTTTATCTTCATCATAGAATTTTATTTTTAATTTTTATGCAACAAATAAGTATATTAAATAATTATACAAAAATGTTGTAGTATTTATTTTATTAAGAGGTAAACCAAATAAATGGTTTTAAAAATAATAAAATATATATTATATGAACTATTTAATGTGCTACACTAATTTTATATATACATATGACATTTTATGAATCTATTAAAGATTTTAGTTCAACCATATCTTCTGTATATATTTTATTTAAATTCAAATAAATGAATAGTGTCAAAATTGACACTTGTTATTTTATAAAAATAATATATTATAAAATTGTTTAAAAATCACAAAATTATTTAAAAATTATAAATTTAAATTTATATGGTCTATAATGTTATAAAGTAAACAATTATGGAAAATTCACAACAAATAAGTAATTATTTGTTATAATTTAAAATTTAGAATTTTATTACCACAAATAAACATAAATAGATTAAATAAGGATAAATCAAAATGATAAGGTTTAAAATAAGATCCAAACATGTATAAATATTATTGGATAATGATATTAAAACCCTATCTCATCTAATATTAGAATTTGAGTCTTTTTTGGAGGTTTTTAAGTGGGTTTATATTTATTATAAATTAATATTTTTAAGAATTCCAAAGGTGCCCCTCTCCTCCCTTATAAAAGGGCACCTCCTCACTCTCTTCCACACACCACATTGAGCCTTCAAGCTCGTCCAAAACCTGCCCAATTCTCTTCTACACTTCCCTAGAAACATCCTAGAGGTCCTGGTCTTCTTCAAATACCAATTTTAGTGCCCTAAGAAGAGGACTCAAAGAGGCGCTTCAAAGAAGAGGTAATGTCTGTTACCGGTTCTTTCAACTTTATTTCTTCTTCCACTTCTTCTTCTTAGGTTTTTTCATTATTAAGTAATAAAATAAGTATCAATAATGTACTTATATGTTATTATAAGTATGAAACAACCCTATTTCACCATCTATCCATCCTACGGAAAATGAAATCACCGCGTGTGCGTACGTACGAAATACCGTCTCCACGTCGTGGTGTAATCTATTTTCCACCACCACCTTACTTGGATGGGTATAATGGTGTAAATAATAAATATATATGATTATTTTAAAGTGATATTGATTCTTAAATAGTATACATAAACTCCAATACAGTCCCACGATCATGAGAACGATATCATCACTCGTGCGTACGTACAGACTACCATCTCCACGACACGATGAGATTCATTCTCCACATTAACCATTCATGAATGATTATAAAGTATATATAATAAGTAATAATGAATTATATGACATAATAATGATACTGTATTTATGTGTATATATATTTATTTCATCTACTTAATTCCATTCTACTCAATAAGGAAACGAAAAAAGTGTTCATGCGTACGTATGGCCTACCGTCTCCATGAACGGTGTATTTCTTTCCATTTACTGATTTATTATATATATGTATATTATGAATATATATTATATATAAATCATGTTTTATATTCTAGAATTATGTAATCATTATCTAAGTAATCATATGAATAATTACAACTCAAGACACATACGACAAATGAAACAATTTTACCGAAAACGCTCTTTAACATGGAATTTACAAAAGAACGGGTAATATAAAGTCATAATTGAACCATATATGATATCATAACAATTAGTATGATTCTGTAATAAGTCAATTACATTATTTAAAGCATTATACAGTAATTTAGGACACTTACGAAGCAAATTGGACCTAAAGTAAGGGAAAATCTCGCAATCTCAATTTTTATCTGAGATTGTTTATACTTCAGAATTTACTAGGGAGTATTTATTATCCACATCCATGTATCCTCAATATGTAATATTTATATCCTTATACAATATTTTATATCCAATTTTACACTTCGGTGAGTTTTTAGTAAAAGATAAGAAATGAATCTTTTGTCGTTTTTCGTACGAGGTACTTTTTGACTTTTCCGACAAAAGTACGAGAAGAATGTTTTTTTAACTTATATGGCATGAATGGATTTTTAAAACATTATTTCCAAGAAGATTCCTTTACAAGTTTTCAAGTTTATTTTTAATCAACTTATTTTAGTTTAAAATTGTATGACATGTTAAGAAAGGAAAATTGTTTTGAAGTAGAAAGGATATTTTCCTCAAGAATGGAGTTCAAGTGTTTTATCAAAATTATTTTCCATCTAGGATAATATAGGTTTCTGTTTCTATCCCTATTATTACATTGATTTGATTATGTTGTGATGGAATTATTTTTATGAATTCTTTTATCTTATATGAATTGTTTTATGATGTCATGTTGTTTAAGAATCCTATTTTTATTACATGGGTTATGCAATGATGTATGATTTATGAATTTGTGGCAAAAATAATAATGGTATCATTATGAGATGGGTGGAACCTAAATATCCCTCCAATGCATTGGGTAAATATTTTTATATCTCATGAGATAGACATTGTTGGAATGGCAGGTTATACCGGTTCAGTGAAACAGGACTGAAACGAGGAGTGAACTCGGTTCAGAATTGGACTTTGTCCACTAAGATAGTCTTGGAAATGAGTCTTGACTAATAAGAAATGATTATCTATGATTATGTGTGCATTCCACAAAGTTTCATGTTTTATGTTATGATTATTCGGATTACATTTCACTACCATGATTTATCCCATGTTATGAAATTATGATCTCTTTTGCAGGGTAATATTTCCAAAATGTTATGTTCTTATGAATATGATGTGATTGATATTTCTTTTGTTTACCCTTATTGAGCATTTGAGCTGACCATTTTATGTTTTCTTTTCCCCAAGATATAAAGAAAGGTTTTAGGTAAAAAAAAGGAAGATCTTTATGGTAGATGTTGAAGATCTTTCACCATGATTAGAAGATTATGTTCTGAGTTTCCAAAGACACTAAACTATTACGGTCCTTGTGTGTGTGTTTTTGTTATGTACTAAGTATTCCGCAAAAGTAATGTAATGTCCATGTACGTCAGGCTTAGGGTATCTACATTTTTTATTAGAGGAAAGGTTTAGTCAACCTTTGAAACTAGGATGCAAAAACGTTAGTGAGATCCCTATAGATATTTCTAAGGTATGTCTAGGGATGTCCCTAAGGATAAGTATACGTATAGGATATAGTCCTAGAACTACGGTAACGATATTAAAATTTATCCTAAGATGTTAGATATTCAGGGTGCTTCCCCTTTACTATGTTATTTTCCCTAGCATGATTTTTTCTTCTCACACTATTCTTTTTGGGTTTTAGAAAATGGCTGGAAACAGGAAGATTCACGATAATGGAGGATATGATAGACAATGCAATGATTTTCTTCATGAGAAACCAAATGAAACGGGATCTGGAAGTCCAAAAATCATTATTATACCTAATCAGCAATCTCATAATATGATCAATAATCTCAACTTTGGTAAGTTTCCCGACTCAGATAATAAGAGAAAGATGGAGTTTCATGATGATCATAGAGGAAAGAAAGTCAAATTTCCCTCATGTAAATCATGTGGGAAGAGGCATGGGGAGATTGTTTTAAAGGAACTGGAAGATGCTTTGGGTGTGGAAAAGAAGTACACAAATCCAGTAAGTGAAAAGTAAGAGGATCAGTTAACACCATGGATGAGGATAATGGTATTGCTACGACATCAACAATGGTTAAATGTTTTAAATGTGGAATGTACGGGCATTATGCAAACCAATTCCCTAAGGGAAATTCTCATGAAGAGAATCAGTAAGGTCGTATGGGAAGTATTTATGTTGATGATGATGAAGAGACTACAAATGATATGTGAGATGAAATAATTGTTGAAGCTCGTTCATTGGTTTAAGAAGGTAGCGGAATGATTACATGTTTATCAAGTGTAATGTTGTATAAGTAATCTCATGGTACTATGGAATAAAGAGACATCTAAGGATTGTTACACTATTGCCTTTACAATGTTTTGAAAGTGTATGATTAATGGTACTAGTAACCATGAAACATTATTCAGATATTTTTGGAAAGTAGATGATATGTTCATAATGAAGGGAAAAGAATAAAATTAATTGTTTGATAGTATTCATGAGCTCATGACTGATATAAGGAGAAGGTTATATCATGGTTTGAGTATATAGAATTTTTGGATTTTGGTATGTGGATAGAGTTAACTTTTGACAGTATTCATGTTTTCACTAAGATTCAATGGGTATTCATTTTTCAAGAGAATACATGATTAAGGCCTTCGAATGATTGGAATGTGACCAACAAGACATATCTTATGATATATGGGGATCAAAGATGGAATTAACATGCTTGTTATATGAAATCTCTGGTAATCATTTTTACTATAATATGAGAGTGGACTGTAGTATTATGGATAAGCCTAAATATTGGAATGGATTATGTTAGAAATAAGTTAGTATTGTTTAAGGATAGAAGTTTTTTTTCTTTCGATATTATTTATGGGATGTTATAGTAACATAGTTTTAGAAAAAAGACAACCTGCAGGACGGGCGACAGCCCATCGCGTCGGACAAAGCTGTGGGAATTGAACCCACAACCGAAGTGCGACTGGCCTTTTTCGCCTACCACTGGCCTACAGGAAGTCCCTGGTTAGTAGAAACTAGATTTATTTTATTAAGCGATATGATATAC
Organism: Viscum album; assembly: GCA_963277665.1. Classification (NCBI taxonomy): domain Eukaryota; kingdom Viridiplantae; phylum Streptophyta; class Magnoliopsida; order Santalales; family Viscaceae; genus Viscum; species Viscum album. The sequence goes on from OY728126.1 coordinate 2,080,714,359, forward strand.
AAATTATAAGTTCATTTTTGGAACCATATACGATTAATCTAACCATAAGATGAACTTATAACTTTTGATAACCTTTTGTTTGAAAGAGATGGAATGACCCATCATTCTATCACATGATCTGCTAACACATCACGAATAAAAAATTCAACTTCATTTCTTTAAGGGATGAAGTGGAAATTGTTCAATTCACGAACAACAGTGAGATTTTACCAAAATCATGTAAGTATTTATTTTAATTCATCAACTTTAGGGAAATGATCTTGAAAACCAAAAATGTTTTCCTAGATCCCTTATATCTGATGAATCATATGGTACCTTAGATCATCACAAATCAATAGCTTTGTGATTTTTGGCTTTTTCATATCCATGTTCTCTACCACTCTCCATTAGAACTTGATGGTCAGATTTTTCTTCCATATCCATATTTTTACCTATGTTCCCCTATGTGGAAACCCAGTGATGAGTTAATTTGGGTAACCATTACATTTCATACTTTAGTTTTTAAATACATGTTTTGGTATTCTTTTTTACGATATGGGTTTCTATTAAACAAACTTTCGAGTAGTAAACCATTTATAACCCCGACGAATTTCGAGGGAGAAATTCATTTTAAGGGGGGTTGAATGTAACACCCTGAGATTTTATGAAAAATATTCTTTTAATTTTATTAATGTCTTGTGTTGTATGCTACACCAAGATTACGTTGCACTATACGCAACATCGTATTAGTTTGTAGTATACGCAACACTATTCTTGGATCGTGTTACACACAATTTTGATAATAGTTATTCTACGCAACATTGAGTATATATATATATATATATATTCAAGGTATAAATGAAATATGGATGGATTCTGTTATACGAAGCAACAAAGGATTCTTGCACAATACGCAACCTTGACTTGGCTTGCATTACATGCAATCGTGACCTTCCTCGATAGCGTGTGTTGTATGCAATACTGGGTTTTACTAAACAACGATATATTATTATAATATTATTATGAACTAGCCGTTATGAATATAATTAACTAAATTTTGAATTTTATAAAATTATTATTCATCTTAAACATTTTCTATAACATGGTATAAGAACAAAATAATTTTTTCGGGTAAAATAAGTATTTCTAAAAAAATGCAGTTTTACCGCCTTTTGATGGTGCACCCACTTTAAATCTAGTTTTGACATGTTTATAAATTCAATTTGACAAAATAAAATTCTTCTTTGAAATCAATAAATAAAAATTTACTTTGGATAAATTTTTCATATTATTCTGGTAACTTTCATATTTTGATGAATAGTAAAAACACGCTCTATTTTATTTAAAAACAACTTTTTTCATCGCAATAATTTATATGGTTAAATTATAATATTGAATTGTTTTAAAGTATAAATAGAATACATTTTTACCATTTAATATAATTTATGTCATTATCATTGATTTTACATTAAATTCGTAGGTTAAATCAATTCAATCTTTTGCAATGTTTTAAAGAAAAACCCGTTTTCTTTCGACAACAGGATTAATTTTAATTTAATTTCTGAAACTTTTGTGTATTGAATTTGGAAAAATGGATTCCATATTTGGAATCAGTGGGTCAAAATTATGTTAATAATCTACTTTTTATTTTTGGGAATTATGAATAGTAACTACGGTAAATTTTATTTACCATAGTTAAAGGTAAATTGGGTAATTAAGGGTAAATATAATATTATAAAATTACCCTAACACATGTAAAAATTATATTGCATGGATAAAACTATAAAAATATCACCTAAGGGTCGGATTAGTTTTATTTAATGGAATTTTTCCCATGAAAATAACTTAATTATTATTAAAACCAAAGAAAGTGACAACATGTCACTCTCTTAAATCTTATAAGTATATTAATTTTAATTTAGTGATAAAATTCATGAAACTTATAACATGGGTAGTCTCAGAAAAGATAATAAAATTATATACATCATATGAATTTATTTATAATTTTTAGGGATTAAATAATTATCATTATTTATGACACAATAGTGATGCAGAAATTGTTTTTCTTGTGAAAAATCAAGAATATAGTTTTTATTAAACTAATAGTGACCATAAAATGCACAAAACCCTGACCAAAACTTATTTTTTCATGTAACTGTAAACCATAATAATCCAATTGTAGAATATTGGACCATTTGGAGCCCTATAAAAGCGATTATGACACTTATATTATTTTATTTTAAATGATGCCAAAGTTGTCACCTTCATAATTTAATAAATATAAAAATTTAAATATTTTGATTTTAAGATGATAAATTAGAGTAAAAGTATTATTGTGAACTTTAATAGATTTATCTTAATCATAGAAGTTTATTTTTAATTTTTATGCAAAAAATAAGTATATTAAATAATTATAAAAAAATGTTGTAGTATTTATTTTATTAAGAGATAAACCAAATAAATAGTTTTAAAAATAATAAAATAAATATTATATGACCTATTTAATGTGCTAAAACAATTTTATATATACATATGACATTTTATGAATCTATTAAATATTTTAGTTTTAACATATCTTCTTTATATATTTTATTTAAATTCAAATAAATGAATAGTGTCAAAATTGACACTATTGTTATTTTATAAAAATAACATATTATAAAATTGATTAAAAATCACAAAAATATTTAAAAATTATAAATTTAAATTTATATGGTCTATAATTTTATAAAGTAAAAAATTATGGAAAATTCACAACAAATAAGTAATTATTTTTTATAATTTAAAATTTAGAATTTTATTACCACAAATAAACTTAAATAGATTAAATAAGGATAAATCAAAATGATAAGGTTTAAAATAAGATCCAAACATGTATAAATTTGATTGGTTAATGATATTACAACCATATCTCATCTAATATTAGAATATGAGTCATTTTTGGAGGTTTTTATGTGGGTTTATATTTATTATAAATTAATATTTTTAAGAATTCCAAAGGTGCCCCTCTCCTCCCTTATAAAAGGGAACCTCCTCCCTCTCTTTCACACACCACATTGAGCCTTCAAGATCGTCCGAACCCTACCCAATTATCTTCTCCACTTCCCTAGAAACATCCTAGAGGTCCTGGTATTCTTCAAAGACCAATTTTAGTTCCCTAAGAAGAGGAATCACAGAGGCGCTTCAAAGAAGAGGTAATGTCCGTTACCGATTCTTTCAACATTATTTCTTCTTCCACTTCTTCTTCTTAGGTTGTTTCATTATTAAGTAATAACATAAGTATCACTAATATACTGATATGTTATTATATGTATTAAACAACCCTATTTTACCATCTATCCATCCTATGGAAAATGAAATCACCGCGAGTGCGTACATACGGAATACCATCTCCACGCTGTGGTGTAATCTATTTTCCACCACCACCTTACCCGGATGAGTATAATGGTGTAAATAATAACTATATATGATTATTTTAAAGTGATATTTATTCTGAAATAGTATACATACACTCCAATACAGTCCCACGATCATGAGAACGATATCATCGCTCGTACGTACGTACAGACTACCATCTCCACAACACGATGAGAGTCATTCTCCACATTAACCATTCATGAATGATTATAAAGTATATATAATAAGTAATCATGAATTATATTACATAATAATGATACTGGATGTATTTGTATATATATTTATTTCATCTACTTAATTCCATTCAACTCAATAAGGAAACAAAAACAGCGTTCATGCGTACGTACGACCTACCGTCTCCATGAACGGTGTATTTCTTTCCATTTAATGATTTATTATATATATGTATATTCTGAATATATATTATATATAATTAATTTTTTATATTCTGAAATTAAGTAATCATGATCTAAGAAATCATATGAATAATTACAAGTCAAGACACGAACGACAAATGAAACAATTTTACCCAAAACGCTCTTTAACATGGAATTTACAAAAGAACGGGTAATATAAAGTCATAATTGAACCATATATGATATCATAACAATGAGTATGATTCTGTAATAAGTCAATGACATTATTTAAATCATTATACAGGAGGTTCAGACACTTACGAAGCAAATCGGACCTAAGGTAAGGGAAAATCTCGCAATCTCAATTTTTATCTGAGATTGTTTATACTTCAGAATTTACTGGGGAATATTTATCATCCACATCAATGTTTCCTCAATATGTAATATTTATATCCTTATACAATAGTTTATATCCAATTTTACCCTTCGGTGAGTTTTTAGTAAAAGATATGAAAGGAATCTTTTTTCGTTTTTCGTACGAGGTACTTTTTGACTTTTCCGACAAAAGTACGAGAAGAATGTTTTTTTAACTTATACGGCATGAATGGATTTTTAAAAAATTATTTCCAAGAATCTTCCTTTACAAGTTTTCAATTTTATTTTTAATCAACTTATTTTAGTTTAAAATTGTATGACATATTGAGAAAGGAAAATGTTTTTGAAGTAGAAAGGATATTTTCCTCAAGAATGGAGTTCAAGTGTTTTATCAAAATTATTTTCCATCTAAGATAATATAGGTTTCTGTTTCTATCCCTATTATTACATTGATTTGATTATGTTGTGATGAAATTATTTTTATGAATTCCTTTATCTTATATGAATTGTTTTGTGATGTCATGTTGTTTAAGAATCCCATTTTTATTACATGGGTTATGCAATGATGTATGATTTATGAATTTGTGACACACATAAGAATTGTATCATTATGAGATGGGTGGGACCTATATCTCGCTCCAATGCATTGGGTAAAGATTTTATATCTCATGAGATAGACATGGCTGGAACGGCAGGTTATACCGGTTCAGTGAAATAGGACTGAAACGAGGAGTGAACTCGGTTCAGAATTGGACTTTGTCCACTAGGATAGTCTTGGAAATGAGTCTTGACTAATAAGAAATGATTCTCTATGATTATGTGTGCATGCCACAAATTTTCATGTTTTATGTTATGATTATTGGGATTACATTTCACTACCATGATTTATCCCATGTTATGAAATTATGATCTCTTTTGCAGGGTAATATTTCTAAAATGTTATGTTCTTATGAATATGATGTGATTGATATTTCTTTTGTTTACCCTTACTGAGCATTTGAGGTCACCCTTTTATGTTTTCTTTTCCCCGGGATATAAAGAAAGGTTTTAGGTAAGAAAAAAAAGGAAGATCTTTATGGGAGATGTTGAAGATCTTTCACCATGATTAGAATATTACGTTCCGAGTTTCCCAAGACACTAAACTATTACGGTCCTTGTGTGTGTGTGTTTTTTATGTACTAATTATTCCGCAAAAGTAATGTAATGTCCATGTACATCTGGCATAGGGTCTCTACACACATCATCTTTTTGAGAATCCATTAACATATCCAAAGAAATATTCGATAAATAATTTTCAAAAATATTGATGATGTTCCCCTATTTATGATTCCCAAGTCCATCTTCATCAAATCTAGGAAGATTGGATCCTTTTCAATTCTCATCAATGGTAGAATCACTAGGTCCTTTCATCATAACAAATATTCCACTTTGTTCACATTCCCAGGAGTGGTAACAAATTAAGGAGACGTAGTTTTTTATCAACTCTAATCATCATTGTTGTCGCATGTTAATCTGTCTGTGTGTGAATATACACTTGAGGCTTTTGTGATCCGTATAGATTTCACACTTTACTCCAAATAGTTAATGTTGCCAAATATTTAATGATAAGCTTACTGCATCCCACTCCAGATCAAGTGTTGGATAGTTTCTCATTGACATTCCATTAACATGAATCAAATGCAATGGCTTTTTCATTATGCATCAATAGACATTTCATTCCCTTCTTCAAAGAATCACTGAATACCACAAAAATTTCTCCACTTATGGGTAGGGTGAGAATAGGTGTAGTGATAAGCCTCATTTTCAAATCCATAAAGATATCTTCATATTCACCACTCCAAGCATACTTTACTCCCTTCTCAGTAAGCTTGGTAAGTGGGTTTGATAATTGTGGGAAATTTCTCACAAACCGGCGATAATATCCAACTAACCTGGGGAATCTAAGAATATATATCATAGATGTTGGCCTCATAAATCCCTCAATTTCATTTTTCATTGAGGGATCCATAGATATCCCATTTCTTGTGATTATATGACCCATGAATGAGACCTTCTTCAATCAAAACTCACAATTGTTGTACTTTTCATTGATCTTCTCCTTTTTCAAGGTCACTAGTACAATGTTTAGATCATCCTGATGCTCTTCATTGATATTGGAGTATATTAGAATATCTTCTATAAATACTACCACAATTCTTTCCGGGTAATAATTAATTCCCCTATCCATAAATTCCATGAGGATTCCTGGAGAATTCATGAGTCTAAAAGGCATTATTATGAATTCATAGTTCCCATAAAATGTACAAAAATAAATATTGGGGATATACTGCTTCTTCACCCTTACATGGTAATATCCCCATGGAAGATTCAACTTGGATAAGTATTGTACTCCATGTAATTGATCGAACAAGTCATCAATTGATAGATGTGGATACTTTTTCTTTATCATGATTTTTTAGGCTCACGATAATCAATGAAAAGGAATATTGACCCATCCTTCTTCTTGACAAAGAGGGTTGGTGCACCCCATGGTGAATAACTTGGGTTTATAAACCCTTTATCCAATTTTTCTAGTAGTAATTTCTTTAACTCCTCAATCTCCACAACATATGTTTTATATGGAGTATTGGATATAGGTAAAGCCTTGTGTATAAAATTAATTGGGAATTCAATATCTCTTCTGGGAGGAAGTTAATGAAATTACTTGAGAAACACTTCCGTAAATTCACTCAGAATATACATATATTTATGGATGGTTATTTCCTTAGATGGCATTATTTGAGCAAGATACACATGATCATAGGGTAGTAATATTGATTCTTGAGATGATGGTTCTAAATAAGATTCATCCCCTTCTTCCCACTTGTACAGAATCGGGTGTCGATTCTCTATAAGGAGTGTGATTTCCCTCTCATAGTAATTTCTATTGGATCTATATTGGAAAATCCAATCCATGCCACAAATCGCATCAAATTCCACCAGAGGGAGAATGATGAGGTTCACCGGTATGTTCAATCTAAAAATAGTGACAAGGGAGAAGTTATATACATGGGATGTAATAATTCATACATTTATTGTTCTCACCGGCATCTCTAATTCCATGATTTTTAGTGGAGTTGGGATTTTTCTACAATACATTTGGGATATAAAAGAATGCATAGAACTAGAATAAAAAAGTATGTTCTCTACTCTTTACGAATAACTAGCGTACCTATCACCACTTCATTGTCGTGGTTCTCTTTAGCGGTAGTCATGGAAAAAGCTCTCCCTTTATACCTTGGAGGTTTTTTATTGACTTCTGAAAAACATGGATTAGGGAACTAGTTTTCAATGTTCCTTAGTTATTTTTAGTTGAAGAAATGAACAGTGCATTGTGGGTCGAACGGTGTGTTCATCATCTCTATTTTAGTAGTAGTTTTTTCTTGTCAACAATTAATGTCTAGGTTCCCTTCTCTTCCACACCTATTTCATTTCCACATCCCCATAAAGAAATATCTAGGTTGTTTATGTTTGCACCATTGACATGTGGGGTGATGGAATTTCTTAGCACCGTTGGATTTATCCATCAGGCCACGAGAAATAAAGTCAAATTTCAGCTTCTTATCCCCATGATACCCATGAGATTCACCATTCTCTATCTCAATGTTGAGGGAACATCGAATATTTTACTCATATCTATTGATGTCACGGATCGCTAGGGATTTCTGTAGACTAGGTTTTATCCTACCAAATAACTGGTCAACATTGCATTTCGGGGTCATGAAAAAGCCGAAGGCATATCGTGAAAGCCCTATGAAGTTTTTCTCATACACCTTGATGGATTTGTCATCTTTTTTCTTAAGGGAATATATGTCCCATTCCATCTTATTTCGAAGGGTGTGAGGAAAATATTTATCGAAAATCATTTTCGGGAAATACTTCCATCCCAACGCCTCAATCTATTCTATAGGGTTCATATTTTTTATCAATTTCCACCGTTGATCAGCTTCACCCTCCATAAAATAAGTGTCCAGAATAACCTTCTCATGTTCGTAACATTGAAGGATGGGTAATATCTTCTCAATGGTGTTGATCTATTGTTTGGTGACTGAAGGATAGCATGATCTATTAAAATTAGGAGGCATTTGTCTCATGAACCTCTTGATTGCTATGAGTTCTTTATTCAGGGGTTGTGGATGTTCCACATGACCCATGTTTATATTCAAAAATTCTGTTAACAGAGAGAGTATCATGAAAATTTTTGTGATCACCACTCCCATTGGATTTGGAATCTCATTTGAACAGTCATCATAATGATCTTCACATCAATTCTTATCCCGAGTCCTCCTATTACCGGCCATTAGATGGAATAAAAGGAATTTTAGGGGTAACACATAAGGGGAATCCAATGAAAAAAAGGTATAACATATAAATTAAATTTATTTCCTTAACTTATGAATTTTAGGCTTTAAAATATGTTATCCATGATCAACTTCTCAACATATATTCTTAGGGGCATTTTTATTCCATTAATAATGATTTATACTAATATTATGAATTTTAAAAAGTATATCACTTGGGAGTGTCCAACCAAGAGTGTAGCAATGCCCGTTTTCAAGCACCAGTTCCTATTTGATTATAGCTCAGAGTAGTGTTTTGGGGTTTTACCCCTAGATACATATGTGATAGATCAACCTCTACTTATCCATATCCGTACATTGATATATTTTCTTGATAAAACACTTACACTATACTCCCCAAAATTTAAGGATGTTTTTATTATACTTAGTTTTATCCCTAAGGATTTCACTACGGTTTTCTAATCATAATCGAAAAAATAACTAAAAATATCCTTTGAAACCAACTATAACTACCCAACTCTTTATTACAAACTTGAACTAGATTTATTACATAAACAAGAAATTAATAAAACTATGAGGATTGAGAGATCTAGTTTCATGGAAAATTAAAAACATTAAATGAAAACCTAAGACATAAAATACAACATCTTTATTGAAATATTTTTTTACGTGACCACAACATTTCTTCGTACTTAGAATTGCATGGGATATCATGAGGGCACACATGAAAAAAGGGTGAGCTATAAAACTAGTAAGTGAGTAAACAAGGCATAAAAAAATAATATAATACATGTCAGGAAATAGTCATATTAATGGAGCATAGGAAAATCATGAACATAAAGTCATGATATAGCATGATTATCATAACATGGAGATATGGAAACAACATTTAACATGATATTAACATGAGCGAAGGATCATTGTACATGGAGAATGAGTAAACCCTCATGGAAAATGAATTAACATGAGTAAACCCTCATTTTAGAAGAATTAGAATGATTCAAAAATCATTTCACATGATGTATAATGAGTCTATTCTTTACCCAATACATTGGAGCTCTATCTGGGTGCACCCATCTTAATCATTTCATTTCATGCATAAGTGTGCCCCATAGATCATTCAACATTGATTCATTATTCATCATAATTTACTCCAAAAAAAGATATGAAATACATAAATGTAAGTCCTCAATTAACAATTACATGTGCGTAATGGAGAATACCCTTGATAGTGAAATGAGTATGGTATTCACTTACATAATGATTAGGGCATGGGAAAATTTGGTGTATCTTCTGTAGTATAACGACGTCAAATATAAATCGTAAAATCAGTTGATGATAGAGAAAGTGGTCTCTCATTTTTTATGCATTAAATGGATAGTAAGGGGTACTGGAACATAACATCCTAACATTTTTAATGGAATTTAGATTCATAATATAAAATAATTGCTTGAATGTAAATGAAGAGAGAAGAAATCCCTTACAAAATTTCAGCATGGTAACAGGTGTAATGGGAGGCATTAATGAAAGATAAATGTGTCTGCAATCATAAAAACATATGGAAGGAAGTATATGGGAGTTTTTAAATCATACTACATAATTTTTAATTGTAAATAAAAGGATATAACAATATAAGTAATCATGGAAATAGATAAGGATGAAAGGAAAGTGAGTATCCCTTACGAGAGTGTGTGACTTCTTAATCTTGTTGAGGGTCTTCTCGAGAGCACGGAGAACCATAGGAGGATTCTATAGAGATAATGTTAGATTAGGGATGTGATTCAAGGAATTTTAGTGAAGATAAGGGGGAGAATGGGGGGGATTATATTCGAAAATAGAGGGAAATTCAATAATAGTACACAAATGTAGGTTTGGGAATCTATCTAATTAAATATTCAAAATAAAAAACCAACCCCTGGTTTTTTTCATAGGTTTTGAAAATGGGGAGTGGAAAAAATTATTTTATAAGGCCAATGTATGACATTCTTAAAATATTAGGCATTATTATGCGGAGTTGAGTCACACTCTCTAGGAAATAATTTTAAATTGATAAAAATGGTTATAAGTCTTAGAGGGTCTAATAAGGAATTGTAAAATTAATCAAAAAATAATAAAATAATTTTTTTAATAGGTAAAACATATATGGTCCGAATATTATTTTTATTTTATTTTATTTAATCACTATTGGGTCATTATGATATCATAAAATACTATATTTAAACGGTATTTAATTTTTACCCAAAAATTTGACTATCTCAAAAAATTATGAAAAAATTAACTCTTAGATAACAATGATGTCTTGAATCCAAAAATAATATTAATTTTATTTAAATAATTATCTAAATATGTGAACTTTCACTTTTAAAATAAAAACTGACATTTATTAAAAATTCATGGGTTATGACAAAAACAACTTTCAAACCCTATTAAAAATTATATTTGTATAAAAATTTTACGATCATTATTATTTACTAAAAATTAATTTTTTAATAATATTTTATTAAAATATTATTTAATTCAAAAATCCCATAATTCATCATAATATATTTCTTAATTTAATATTAACAAAAAATACTATTTTTTCTTTAAAACCCATTTACAAAGTAACAATAATAAAATGAATGTATATTCTTTATTATATTAAAAAATAATGCATAGAATCATAGTGCAAGGGTCTTGTTACATAACCCCTTATATCACCTGCCTATGACCAAAGCGTAAGGTGTGTGATGGAGACAGACTATGGGGTGGCTTAGATAACATCCCTCGGGTGGTAATCTCTATTAACTTTAACTTCTACCATAGGCGTTTCTGTTAATGCTTAACGCGTTGAAACTCGACTTGGGCTTGGTCCTGAGTGAAGCCTAGTGAAGCTATCTCCTTCCCGAGTTCTGAAAAATGGGCTTCGTATGGAGAAATTATACATTATGAAGCCATTGGTTCCTTTGTCTCAGTAAATTGGATTTGTTAAAGCCCTATATTTATATTAATCATGTGATCACAGTTTAATGGAAATATTAAGGCGTTATAAATTCATAATGGTGTTTTAAAATACAAAATCATAAAACCATGGTAGTGCATATGTTTTCTAAAACCATTTAACATAATAAGTCATTTAGTTAGATTAGGAGTAATTTTCATTAATAAAAGTTTTGTTTGTTTCAATCAAGGAATATACAGAGTGGACAAGATAGTGTTAGCACAAGGGAGTAAAATAGAGGTCTTTCAATTTTTCACAAAATAAAAATTTAGATTTTTTGAATTTATTTTCATGAAAATCTAAATAAATAATAAAATTAATAGTGTGTATGTGAAAAGTTGAGTGAACAAGAGGGAAGGAACATGTATCAAGATTATACGAGAATTAAAAATATCGAGGTAGAATTATTCAATACAAAAAGCGTGTTCTTAAATTTTTTGATGGAGAAAATATTGAGCAATAATATCATGGCTTAATATAAGAATACTATGGAAATTATTATATACATGAAAAAATATTGATCAAGTGCACATGGAATTCAAATTTCCTAATTTCTGTGCTGTATTCTGAGACTAAAGCTAGTAATCTTTGCATATTAGTGATTCAAAAAAAAATTGTATCTTAGTTATTAGAGATTAGTGAGCCCAGGTCTTCTAAAAAATAAACAATTCTTACCTGAGATATTTTGTACTTAGGCAGCTAGCTATATTTAGGTTTCATAATTTTTTTCACAAGTAAAAAGTAATTTTAAAGGATTATAATCAATACATTAGCCTGTGTGGTCAACCAAGATTGTGGATGAGGATCAACAAATCAACCTATATGTGGATGAATTATTCAAGAAGAGGTTCAAAGATATAGCCATAGGTCTAACCTATAGTTGAAGTTTGTGATTGGGTGGGGGGTCTAACCAATCATAGTAAAAAATGTGACGTTGTGAGTATAACCAACTATTGAAGGTTGACTAGAATTTGGGGTATAACCAGTCTATAAATATAGGTGGTGGGTCTAAATAATTATCATGGTAATAACCTTCTGATATAGTGCAGAATATGTGTTGGGGGTCTAACCAATGTGGCAAGAAGTAGGACTTTTTTCTAAACCATGTAAATGTCTATGTGATATGTTTTTCTTTATTTGATACTTCTTTTAGGGTGAGGATGAGTATTAATGATGGGGGATCAAGACTTTAATTAGTCACAGAGGTTAAATTAAGTGTTAAATGAATTTTTAAAAGTTGTATACCACTGATTCACCCCCTCTAAGTGGTAACTAACTGGTACATGGACTCATTAATTGGTATTAGATGAAAGGTACCCTATATAGAACTAGAATAGTTTTGAGAAATGGATAAATTTAATTCAGTGAACATACGAGGAGTTCATACTTTTGATGGAATACACTATCATAGTTATAGGAATTAGATGATTGTTTATCTTTTATATCTTGGACTGGAAGTGAGAGATACAACAACAGTTGGTATCCTTCAGAATAATGAATTTGTTTCTGGAGACCAGCTGACATGAAAATTTTTAAAAGTGATGAAAAGGATTAGAATTAAATCTTGAGGGCTCTATCAAAAAAATATGACACTAATGTGAAGATTATTCAAACGTCCAAAGAAATCTATGATAATCTGAGAAGTAGTTATGGGTGAAATATTGAAGTAAATGATTACATGTTTAAAATATGGAGAAGAATGATAGATGATATAAAAATCACTAATGATGAATGTATTTTTGACTACATTACAAGAGTGAATGAAATTTTCCACAATATCAGCAGCTTTGGAGATAAGTTGGATGATTCTACTAGTGTAAAAAATATTATGTGAAAATTTTCAAAAAGACCCAACTAAAAAATTTATGCACCATAATAATGATAAGATTTATAATTGTATAAACATAATAATACTCTTGAATCTTATGAAATGGGAAATGTGTTAGCATTCAAGAAGAAGGAAATCGATGTGGTTTCCTTTGAAACTATAATAAAAGGATAAACTAAAATCATAGAAGAAACAACATCAATTCAGCCGTAGGATGGAGAATCTAAATATGACTTCAAACAAATTATGGACTTGTTTTTAAAAAATATTTAATAGGGGAACATGGAAGGTAAATAGAAAAACGTCACTAAAATCCTAGAATTGTCCTAATAGGGGTCATTTTGCTGGGAACTACCCAAAAAATAAGGTTGATTATAGTGAATAGGAATAAGAGGATAATAATTAATTGAAAAGGAAGTGGATGAAAAATAACAATAGGTTTAAATCCAAAATGATAAATATGATGAAAATATAAATCGATGAATATACATCATCAAGTAGTGAGTTGAAAGATGGTATATATTCTATGATTTATAAGTTATATATAGCTAAATCCAAAAATTATAAACACTCTTTTGAAGGTGATGACTGTGATGAAAGAACTTATATTTAATGGTTGTTAAAATTAAATATGTATGCTACTCTTTTTGATATAATGAAATTCTAGAAAGATAAGAAAAGATTAAATAATTAAATTGAAAATATATCCTTATAAAATAAAGAATGATTAATGATTTATGGGATTATTATTAATGAGATAAGGGATGATAAGAAGAATATTGTTGAGTTATAAGAAAATCTCAAAAACATTCAAAAATAATATCTTGATAAGAAGGAATTAAATTTTTTAATAGAATAAAGAAAACAGTTTGAAATTAGTTGATCTCAAAAATATTGTGTTTGATATTTATAAGATAAATTATTATAATGATGAAGAATTATTTAAGACACATGATATCTATATTTTTAGATCAATGTAAGTTAATGAAGATGAGTGAGTACATCACCAAATCTATTGAGATAATGGATGAACCATCTAAACCTACCGAGAAAAAGTGTGATTCTAAACCTAATAAATCTCAATGTACATTTCATGTTTCTATTGATATAGGTATTAATGGGAAGAGAAAATATAACTGAATAAAAATAAAAAAAATTCAAAAAGGTGTAATGTTCTAATTCCTCTAAAAGACATCCTCCATAGAAGATGCATCCATAGTCTGTGAAAAGAAGACAACAATAATCTTCAGAGATGAAGTTTTTCTAGTCTTGAATATTATCGTTCAGAGGAAAATTTTGGGGTTATTGAGTGTTTTTTAATAATGTTTATCCATGATGTTTTAATATGACACTACCAAAGAGGAGGCATGAATCAAGGGGGATCAATACTGAGCAGATATGACCATATTTTCAAAAAATGAATCATGTGGTTGATAATTAATATAAAATATCCTTATAAAACTTGAATGAATTTTTGAATGAATTTTTGGGAATATGTGGTCAATAAGATCACAAAGATAAAAAATGTAGTGTTTGTTCAAGTGATATTACACATAATGAATATGAGAAGAAAATTAAAACATTGAAGAAAACATTAGTCACCACTGAATTGTGTGACAATATGAATTTTTTTTAGCAAGATCAGAATCTTGATAGGGAAAATGAAGATCATGTGGTGAAATATAAATAATTTTTTGATGATAAGGAGTCTTCTAAATATGATGACCCTGAAATTATAAAGTGTGAATGGTGTGGAAAAATTGGGCATCACTCAAAACATGTCATGACACTTCTAAAAACCCAAGAGATAAAAGATAACTCTTCTAAATAATATTTTAAAAGGATGGCCGGGAAAACAAGGTTGAGCAGGAGCTCTCAACCTGAGTGTTATTTTTATGGAACAAATAGTTTTCTCCTTAATCCCTTATATAAATACTATTTTACTAACATGAAATGGAATTATAGGAGATGGGTGAATCCCTTGAGGGGGGGTATTGACGATTTAAAGCTATCAATGTTTCACAATCCTATGAAAATGATAATCACTCTCATACTTTAACTATAAATATTAAAGGGGAAGGAATTTGTTTTTTCACTTTAACATTGTGAATTTTTGTTGAGATATGTGTAAGAAATATCATAGAAATCTTGTTAAAATTCTCCCCTGAGATGAGGTAGTTGAATGATGTTTGAGATTGGTATCACATTATACGATTTTAGTTTTATTTATTCTTAGCTAGAATATCTCTTGTTTTCTACATTATTCTTTCCCATGTAAACAAATATTTTATTAACCGAAACCCCATTTCTAATGTCCAATTAGATTTCATTTGTTTAAAGAAAATTGGTGAATTTTCTGGATAATAAAACTCCTCAACTCTTTATATTCATTGTGAATAAGGGGGAGAATGAAAATTAAACACATTGATATCATTTGAGTATTGATAAAAAATTCAAAGAGGGATATCTAAGTGTATAGTAAATTTGTTTTTTTTAATGAGTGATTGGTGTAATATTTCACTGTTTTTATGGTCTTTTGAATATAACAATTGCAGAAATGGTCTTCTGTTCCATAGAATTCTAAAAATGTGAATTCATATAGTTTATTAAATTTATTTAATGAAGATTAATAATACACCATGATATAATAGTTTACTTTTAATGAGGATGATTTTCACATTTATTATGGATTAATTTTCAATTTTATGGTCTATGGAAGTTGTCTGTTATTTATTAATGATTTTATCAAAAAATTGGTCCAACCTATATATAAATACTTATCCAACTCAACGTTGTCCATATGTGGGCCTATGAGGGTCGACCATGGCTGAGGGAGCCATCCCAGACCATCTAGAAGGTGGAATATTGTACATAAGTGCATGCCCCTAGGGGATCATGGCATAACAATGATGGAGCACCACTGTGTAGGTAGGAATGGTGGTGGAGTAGGGGAAAGGGTGTGCCCGTAGAGAACCAATATTGTGTGGTGCTAGAGATAGGGAAGAGAATTTTGAAATGGTGATGGTGTGCTATGTATTATAATAAAGAAAAAATATTGGGTTCTTCTCGATGTAGGATTTAGAAAATCGAATAACATTCATTCGATCTGTTTGGAGAAATATCATGACCATCCAATCATCCATGCCAAAATACAACTGTGTGATCAACTCGATTATAAAACATTCCATTTACTTTTTTAGGTGATCTCTCAATGGTATTGGATCCCAGACCAATATTTCCCCTTCACCAAGTTGGTTCAGAAATATTTTTTCACATCGTATCTTCATGGACACACTGACAGAAGATTGATTCAAAGCATCCTATCAATGTTTCATCATTTTGATAATCATACCATGGATGAAATAATTATACAATTTTATTTTCATAACATTGAGTTGAATTAATAAAGGCTCTTGGGAGGTGCAGAAGATTGATAATTTGATATTACAATGGTTTTCAGTTGTAGTAAATTCTTCCTTCTTGATTCTAGAAGGGTCTATGTAGTTTATCATAATCTATAAATTTCATAGATGAGATCATTTTCTAGTGTCATTTTATCTCAGATCAGATAATTTACTTTATAAAGAAACAATGTCATGAATTTCTAGTTTATGAAGGATGCCGCACTAATATTTTATGAGATGAAGTCTTCAAGGCCTCCATTGTTCAACATGTGATATCTACACATGAAGAGATTCATGAATAAACTTGTTTCGTCCAAGCACTCAAGATAATGTGTTTACTGTCTCACTAGATAGTGTGATTAGTAGTATTCTATAAATCCTATTAAGTAGTGTGATAATTAATGCATTCATTATTTTTATTTTTGTGAATATATTCAGTTTTCATTAAGATAGAGTGACACACTATTGTGAAAATTGAATTATAAATTGAAGGTTATTTTGTTACAGTAATATAAGTTCTTTCATAAGAGTAGTGTGTAGATTTGTGTATTCATAATGGTTAAATAATTATTCTATATGTATGGAGGTAGTGAGGAGTTTATACAAGGTTCAAGGGAAATGCCAAGTGGACCAGACAGTGTGTATATAAGGGAGTAAAGCAGTGGGTTTTTTGTTTTTAGAGAAATACAAAGATGTGATTTTTAAAATTCATTATCCTACACACATAATGAAATAATAAAATGGATTACGTTTATGTCAAATTTTTAGTGTAGCATAGGTAAGAAACATGATTCAATTTTATATAGGCATTAAAAATATAGGGGAGTAAATATTCATATCATAATGTGTGTGATTAAGTTTTATGATAGTGTGAATCTTGTACATGAATATTATTTCACAAAGATAGAATAACATGAAATTTATTATGTACATGAATAATTATTGAAGAAATGAAAATGAAATTTTTATTTCCTAAACAGTGGGCAATATTTTGATAATTAATCTAAGACAGTTTTTCTATTAGTTATTTAGAACATTATGGTATCCAAATTTCTAGTTTTATATAATGTCTGGTATTATACCAAATAATTAATTAATTATTGAGATGTTTTGTAAAAAGGAAGATAACTATATTTATTATTCAAAAATATTTAATCATGTGTAGAAACAGTGAAAATGAGCATGAACTGTACATGAGTCTATGTGATCCAGCAATCTTATGGTGGAGTATTAATTGATCATACTATATGTGGATCAACTATTCAAGAATAAGTTAAAATCTATAGATAGGGGTATAACTAGTTGTTTCTATTTATGATTGGGGGGGGGGGTCTAACCAATAATAATGAAGAAGGCGTAGTTTGGGGTGGTCTAACTAACTATTGAAGGATAATTGGAATTGGGTGGTATTAACAGTTTGTAATTAGGTGGTCTAACAAATTAAAAATTTATTCTCTTTCATATATAGTAGATAATACATGTTTAGGGGTTACCCAACATGAAAATGAGTAGTTTTTTGTACTGAACCTTTTAAATCCTTGTCTGTAATATTTTTTATATTTTTTTTATTTCTTGCAGGGTGAGGTAGAGTATTAAAGATGAGGGATCATGACTTTAATTAGTCACAAATGCTGACTACAAAGTTAAGATAATTTTTTAAAACTATTATATTTAATTCACCCCCCTCTTATTTTTATCTAACTGGTCCCTTTCCACTTGAAATCTTTGATATTTTTCTATGAAGTATAATTTTTTGATGAATAGTGGAAACTTCTGATTTTTAATGGAAAGATGAATCTTCCACTAATTTATTTCCTTGGATAAATTATATTTTGTATTTATTTTAATTTAAAATAATATTAATTATATATAAATTAATACATTTTTATCATTTAAATAATATTCACATTAAATGTGAATATAAAAAAATAGTAATCCTTTTTAATATTTTGAATTTTAAAACACAGTTTTTCATCCCATCTACAGGATTAAATTTAAATTAATATCTAATAATTATGTTATTGGAATTTATAAAAATGACTTACATATTTTTAATTAATTTAATATATAATTTATAATAAGTTATTTTTTTTACAAAAAAATATTTGTAAATGTAATTAAACTTAATTACAACTCTTAGGGTAACATGGGATAAAATGTTAATCATAAGGGACACAGTGATGTATAAACATTTCCAAAATCCATTTGAAGGACATATTTATACAATATAATCCATTTTATATTATATTTAACATTTTTAGTTGAAAATTTTGTAATAAATACCTCTCAATAGTGTTTAACTTTTTATATTTACAAGAATACCACTTCTCTTCCACTATAATGTGGTACTCACACCTCAAATTAATTCACTTCCATAAAACTCATTTTTCTCATCCAAAATATTCATAATTATACTACAAATAATCATAAACTCCATTTATAAGCCTCACATTCTGAATAATATTGAACAATGAAGCCTTTTGGTATAAATCAACCAGAGTTATCCGAAATAAATGTAATATTTTTTAACGATCACGGTCATTTTTTTCATCCCAATAAAATTACAATATTCTTATTCCATTTTTATATAATAACCTGTTTATGTTGGATATACTGATATTTTTTAATGAAATGATTTCTACCTAGATTTCACACACATCCATCAAATGGGATATCCAATCATCATTCATCTGTATATAGGACTACGACCATAAGAATTGATGTCACCCATTCATCCATTCACCTAAATTAATTATTTGAATAATGATGGAATTGTAGTTTATATATAATATATATCATATTTAGAATTTATTTATTCTTACGTAACCATATCTTTATTCCACCCTATATTTGGGAATATGAAAAAATATTTTCTGGACGTGTGGACTACCGCATCCTAAAAGCGATGTGATATGTTCCCACATTACATGGAATGTATTATGGATATATTTAATTAAACATATGTAACATACAAGAAATGTTTATGATATCAATTAAATAATTAAATTTCTTTACATATATTACATATATTTATATTTTTCCCTTCTCACATATTAAAATGGGATAACATAATTTGTGGACGTCTCGAGCACCGCCTCCTTGGTGAGATTTGATCCATTTTACCTAACATAAATTCTAGATATACGTATATATAGTAAAATAATTGTCTATTTATTATATGGTTATATCAATAGAATGTAATGTTCTACTAACCTCGTTTTCATAATGATCATTTAAAAATGGGAATATTACTTATTCGTATGTATGACCTACCATCTCAATGATTATAATGTTGGTTCGTTTTTCATAACCATCAATAATTATTGGTATTAAACATATTATTTATATTTAAATATGATATTTTTTATGAATATAATTATTTATATATTTATTTAATGACCCCTTTGACTACAATTGACCTGCCAATGTTGTTTTTGACACCTGGACCGAATTTGGTCAAAAGACCTGAAGTTAACAAAATAGATTTTTGTAGCTATATAAAAAAATGTAATAAGTGATTTAAAAGTAAAAATATACTTTGAAAATGTTCCCTTGTAAGTAATTAATTAACATATGATTATTATTCATGATAATAAAGACACACGTGACATGTCAAACTCAAGGTAAGGGATTTTCATCCCACTTTTTACATCAAAGTGATAAAAATAATATTCAACACAAAATTATTTTGTTTGGTTCATATACTTCTCAAATTTAATTCAATTTCACAATTAATTGAAATTTCATTGGACTATTGTCTTTTAAATTTTATCATCCCATGGGTTTGACATAAATATTACCATGTGGTTAAAATTATCATTATAATATCACATTATTTTATGATCGTTAACATTCCCTTGAAGCTATCACATCCTTATAATAATATTTAAGGTAAATTAGAGTTATTTTTAATATATAAATTCCAGTGTGATGGACAAAAAAATTTCATAAAGTGTATTAAATTTTTTAAAGAAGGATTCTCTTTGGGAGTTATTTGATTAATTGGGGACATTTCAATAAATCGATATCTTTTGTTCAATACATTTTTTGGATAATAAGAATCATTGTTCGATAATTACATAATTTATTGGATAAATGATGAATTATTTTGAAATTAAAGACATGTTTTGGGTAAAGTCTAATTCCCACCTCTCGATACATCGTTATTATCATGAAACAAAATCTGTGGGTGACAAAACCATTATGTTTTTTTCCCAGCGAAATAGACGGGTTTCAACCCACAGATATAAAATGTCTTAAGGATAGATATTGATGGTATAATGGCTCATGATCTGGATATGTGACATCCAATAATTAAGAATTTAAATTATTTTATAATTAATAATTTATTTATATCAATCAGATTTTTTCCTTTGATATTTTATATTGATACATTTCATTTTCATTTTATTGATTAAATGGAATATGTTTTGGTTATATACATTTCCATATAGACTCTTCCTTATCCAGTTGTTTATATGGAATGCGTTTTTAGTTAAATATGTTTTATTATTTCTTATTCTCATTGATTCATGATTACTTTCACTTAGTTACACTCATAGATAATTTTATCTCACCCTTATTATATTTCATTTCTCTATGTTACTAAGAGGAATCCTTTTAATGAGTTTCAATTATGTTGATTTTTTACTTGTGTTATTCTTTATTTTATTTTCCAATGTATTTTGGGTATCACTCATGTAATTGTTTTCCTAAAAATGATAAACTACTCAGTAGTTTGAGATTGTATTCCTTGTAATCTTGGAAATGTATAAAATTAATTAACAATATTTGGGCTTATGGGGTCTATTTGATACTAGTTGTATCAATATATGTTTATTAGAAACCATGGATAATATATTTTGAAAGCATATATTAAAAAACATATCCATAATATCTCTATTGAGGATATGTATACAAGAACATCCTAATGTTTTTGTAAGGTATAGATTATGTTGTACTTCCTAGAAATACATCAATTTGTTGATACTACAAGTGGGTGTGGTTTTTTTATAGATGTACCTAATGGTAACAACTCCTAAAAGGTGTGTCATGCTTGAATCGAGTGAAACATGGTACCTAACAATGGTCCATACTTAAATCCTAGATTGAAACTCTTAAGGGACATGCTTAGTATAATTAAAATTTCATTAAAATTCATTATGAATGATTTGAAAATAATTATATCCCCCAAAAAACCAAGTATAATATTTTGATATTAGATATAAATAAAATTTTCTAATTATTGTATTTATTTCACTAGTTTTTGTAGAATACATTATGTTTCATAATATTATGATCTAATCTAGTATATTACATTATTTAGAAATCTACCTTGAATGAATAAATGTGTCAATAAATGAGGTTGATGTAGAGGTTTCCCTAAAGAGAAAGTTGATGTAGCTGGTATTCGAATCAATAATGTTATCGATATATTAAGGAATCCTACCATTTTTATGGCATATAACCTCACCCATATGGACTAAAATGTTCTATAATGAGATTATATGATGTACAATCACATTATTAGATAGATTCCCCCATAATTTATTTGGACTATCGATTCAATGGAGGATGAGAAACAGAATATGTCTTTCGAGAAGATATTCATGGAATTGGGTTGTGGTGAAAGATAAAATGGTTACACTACTAGTTTATTTTGTCAATATCAATGAGGATCAATGATATTTGATGATCCTGAATACTAGGGGAGATGAAAGAGAACTCATTGAATATTGAACATTTTAGGATAAATTATTCGACAAATACTTAGCTTTTTATTAATAAAACAATATGAAGTGAAAACTAATTAGTTAAATGAAAATTGTGGAATAAAGTGTTCCAAATTAAGAAGATAGCATTTTTTATGTTAGAAGGGTATACTATAGATTTCAGATGCAACACATAATACATAATTGATCATTACATTGATGGACTTAATCCATTTCCCATAAGGGAACTGGTGTAACATTCTGTTTCTTCACTCGATTAAATAGTTTTATGTACTTTAAAGATGTAAATAAAATTCTACAATTCTTATGGATTGATATGGAAGAAAGATAATAAGTGTACGGGAGAAAAAATAGGGATAAAATAACTAAGGGAATGAAGTGTTTCCAACATGTGATAATTATGGGAGGAATGCAACACCCTGATAATTTTTGAGAAGTATATTTTTTATGTCTTATTTTGTATACAACATCAAAGAAATCTTTCACTACACAGAACACTATCTTGGCTTGCGTTATACGCAAGAGCAACCTTCCTCGATAGCGTGTGTTGTACGGAATATCGAGTTTCACTAAACAACAATTTGTTATTAAAATATTATATAAATTAGACGTTATATATATTATTAACAACATTTTTAATTTTAGATAACCTTATAATTCATTTTACATATGATATGAGAAAAAAATCAATTTTTCGGATAAAAGAATTATTTTTTTCAAAAATAATGTTTTCCGCCTTTTGATGGCACACCCATTTTAAAGATAATTTTTGACAAGTATATAAGTTCAATTTTAGAAAATAAAATTATTCCTTTGAATCAAGATATAAAAATTTACATTGGAAATTTTTTGGATACTTTTCTTATAACATTCATATTTTGATGAATAGTAAAAATTCCCAAATTTTTAATTCAAAACAACTTTTTTCATCAAAATAATTTATATGGTTAAAATATATTATTTAATGGTTTTAAATTATATATATAATATATTTTTACCATTTAATATAATTTATGTCATTAGCACTTATTTTACATTGAATTCATAGGTAAAATCATTTCAATCTTTGACAATGTTTTAACTTTTAAAACCTGTTTTCTTAACAACGGGATTAATTTTAAATTTATTACTGAAACTTATTTGTTTTGAATTTTTAAAAATGGATTCCATATTTGGATCCAGTGGGTCCAAATTATGTTAATAGGTTACTTTTATTTTTTTATATTATGAATAGTAACTACGGTAATTTTTATTTACTACAGTTAAAGGTAAATTGGGTAATTAAGGGTAAAAATAAGATTGTATAATTACCCTAAAACTTGAAAAAATTCTATTGGATGAATAAAAGTCGACCTATATCACCTAAGTGTCGGAATATATTCATTTCATTGACCTTTGACCATGAAAATGATGTAATTATTATTAAAACTAATGAAAGTGACAGTATGTCACTCTCTTAAATATTATAAGTTTAATAATTTTAATTTAGTGATAAACTTCATAAAACTTCAAACATGAATAGTATCCAGAAATATAATAAAATTATCTACATAATGGGAATTTATTTATAATTTTTAGGGATTAAATAATTATCATTAATTATGACACAATAGTGATGTTGAAATTATTTTATTGATTGAAATATCAAATAAATGGTTTTAAAAATATTAAAATAAATATTATATGAACTATTTAATGCACTCCACGAATTTTCTAGAAAAATATGAAATGTTGTTAATCTATTAAATCTTTTAGTTAGAACATATCTTCTTTGTGTATTTTATTTAAATTCAAATAAATGAATAGTTTCAAAATTGACACTATTGTTATTTTATAAAAATAACATATTATAAAATTGTTTAAAAATAACAAAAAATATTTAAAAATTATAAATTACAATTTATATGGTTTAAATGTCATATATTATACAATTATGGACAATTAACAACATATAATTAATTATTTATAATGATTGAAAATATAGAATATTATTACCACAAATAAAATTAAATAGATTAAATAAGGATAAATCAAGTTGATAATGTTTAAAATAAATTTAAAACATGTCTAAATTTTATTGGTTGATGATATTACAACCCTATCTCTTCTAAAATTATAATTTGAGTAATTTTGGAAGTTTTTATGTGGGGTTTAAATTTATTATAAATTAATATTTTTTTAGATTTCCAAAGGTTCACCTCTCCTCCCTTATAAAAGGGCACCTCCTCCCTCTCCTCCCCACACAATTTTGAGCCTTAAATATCAGAAAACCCCTTCCCATTTCCCTTCTCAACTTCACTAGTAACATACTGGAGTTCCTGGTCTTCTTAAAAGACCAATTTTAGTGCCCTAAGAGGAGGTTTCAAAGAGGCGTGTTGAAGAGGAGGTAATATCCATTACCAATTCATTCAAATTTATTTATTCTTCTATTTCTTCTTATTTAGTTGTTTAATTATGAAGTAATAACATCAGTATCACTCATATACATATATGTTATTATAAATATGAAACAACCCTATTTCACCTTTTATCCATGCTACGGAAAAAGAAATCACCGCGCGTGTGTACGTACGGAATACCGTCTCCACACTGTAGTGTTATCTATTTTTCACCACCACCTTACTTGGATGGGTATAATGGTGTAAATAATAACTATATATTATTATTGTAATTTTATATTGATTCTTAAATAGTATACATACACTTCAATACAATTCCACAATCTTAGGAACGATATCATCGCTCGTGTGTACATACGGCCTACCGTCTCCACGATGTGATGCGACTCGTTCTACATGCTCTTCATTGAATAATGTTTATATAAATGAATTTAATAAATAAATATGATATATATTACACTAATAACATTTTGTAAATGTGGTATCTATAACCTAAAAAGATGAATAATAATTTATTCGACAAAACATGCACAAGAACATAAAGCAACGAACACCCGAATAACAAGTAGCAATGAAATATTA
Organism: Viscum album; assembly: GCA_963277665.1. NCBI lineage: Eukaryota > Viridiplantae > Streptophyta > Magnoliopsida > Santalales > Viscaceae > Viscum > Viscum album. The sequence goes on from OY728126.1 coordinate 2,080,739,751, forward strand.
CTAACAATAAGATAAGAATATGACCATATATGATATAATAAAAATTAATATGATTCTGTAATAAGTCAATGACATTATTTAAATAATTATACAAGAGGTTTGGATACGTATGAAGCAAATCAAACCTAAGGTATGGGAAAATCTCACAATCTCATTTTTATCCGAGATTGTTTATACTTCAGAATTTACTGGGGAATATTTATCATAAAAATCCATGTTTTCTTAATATTTAATATTATTTATATCCTCCTACAATTTTTTAAATCCAATTTTACCCATTGGCGAGTTTTTAGTAAAATATATGAAAGGAATCTTTTATTGTTTTTAGTACGAGGTACTTTTTTGACTTTTTCGGCCAAAGTACGAGAAGAATGTTTTTTTAACTTATACGGCATGAATGGATTTTTATGATTTCATAGAAAATTATTTTCATGAAGCTTCCTTTACAAGTTTTCATGTTTATGTTTAATCTACTTCTTTTAGTTTAAAATTGTATGACATGTTAATAAAGGAAAAATGTTTTTGAAGTAGAAAGGATATTTTCCTCAAGAATGGAGTTCTAGAGTTTTATCAAAATTATTTTATATCTAAGATAATATAGGGTTCTATTTATATCCCTATTTTTACATTGATTTGATTATGTTATGATGGAATTAATTTTATACTGTCTTTTTATTTTATATGGATTATGTTATGATGGCATGATGTTTAAGAATCAAATTTTTATTACATGGGTTATGCTATGATGTATGATTTATGGTTTTGTGGAACACATAAGAATGGTTTCATTATGAGATGGGTGGGACCTATATCTAAATCCAATGCATTGGGTAAAGATTTATATCTCATGAGATAGATATGGCTGGAACCACAAGTTAATCCTGTTCAGTGATACAGGACTAGAAAGAGGAGTGAACTCGGTTCAGTAATGGACTTTTTCCACTATGATGGTCTTGGAAATGAACCTTGGATAATATGAAATGATTTTCAATGATTATGTGTGTATGCCACAAAGTTTCATGTTTTATGTTATGATTATTGGTATTACAATTCACTACTATGATTTATCCCATGTTATGATATTATGATCTTTTTTGCAGGTATAGATTTTCAAAATTTTATGTTCTTATGAATATGATATGATTGATATTTCTTTTGTTTACCTTTACTTAGAATTTGAGCTCACCCTTTTGTATGTTTTCTTTTCCCCAGGTCAGGAATAAGGGTTTTAAGTAAGATATTCCAAAAGGGACTATAGATATGATGAAATAAACGGGAGACAATGTAGATGAGTTATGAACCAGTTGTTTATGTTTCCCAGTTTCTAAAGACACTATACCTATACGGTCCTATAATGGTTTTTTTATATGTTGTAATATGTATGCTTCAATTCTGTTGTAATAACCATGTATGTAAATTATGGGGCGTTATAGTTGGTATTAGAGGAATGGTATAGTCAACCTTTGGAAACTATGATGTGAAAGCCTTAGTAAGAACTCTAAGGATATGTATAAACATAGAACACAATATTAGTATTTTAGAAATGTCCATGAACAACCTATGATAAGACCTAAAGTGAGAAATGTTATTCTTTATTATGTGGTTTTCCTGTTATGATTAATGTTTCTCACATTATGCTTCTTGGTTTTAGTCAATGACTTGAACCCAAAGGAACCGTGTTAAGGCTGAATGCGACGGGAAATGAAATGATTGACCCCCTGAGCAACCAAACATTATGGGAGCTGGAATGAAAAATCTTGTATCCATGCTCACACAACTTTCTCAATCTATGAATCAGGTTGTACTTACTAACGAGAAAATGAAGGAGAAACATTCTGTTGAATCCTTCATGAGGCAGCATCCACCTTCATTCAGCGGGTCTTCTGGTCCATTAGTGTCTGAAAAATGGATCAGTACCACTGAAAAGATATTTTCAGTTCTACAATGTTCTAAACATGATAATTTCATCTTAACTGTGTATCGTTTGGAAGGTGAAGCTTATCAATGGTGGAATATTAGTAAAAATACGAGGCAAAGGGATGAAATTGAGTCCACATAATGGGAAGAGTTCAAGAACTTATTTTTCAATAAGTACTTCCCTTGTATTCTTCGAACAAATATAGAGAAGGAGTTTCTTGAACTGAAGCAAAAGGATGATGAATTTGTTGGTACCTACGAAGCAAATTTTACAAGAAATGCAAGGCACGCTTCCAGAATTATTATCCAACGTGAGAGTAAAATCGATCGATTCTTTAGTGGCTTAAAAACAAGTCTTCAAATGGCGTTATCCATAAGGGACTTTAATAGCTATGAGGAAATTGTTCGATGTGCTCTCAAGTTTAATATGGAGATTGGAGTAACCCATCAATCATATGGGTTTGATAAGAAGAGGAAAATGGAATTCAAAGGAAAATCTAAATACCCCACTGAAAAGAAGATGAATTTTCACTTATTCTCAAAGTGTGGAAATAAACATGGAGGGAATTTTCTTAAAGGGGAAAGTAAATGTTTTAATTGTACAAAAGAAGGTCATCAGGCAGTTGAATGTTGAAATAATGGGAAGAATATTTCTAATGATGTGAAAAAAGAAAGGGATACACAGAATGAACCTCCTACACTTCAATGTTTTAAGTACAAGGAAATGGGGTATTATGCCAATCAATGCCCTATTCCAAGGGTTATTGATGATGATCGACGTCAACAAACTCTTAAGGCCAAAGACAATGGAAAGTAACATGAAATTTCTATTAGCGATGTGGAGTATGATAACAAAGTGGTGAAAGGTACACTTACCGTCCACTCTAAAGTAGAAAATGTTTTATTTGATTTTGGATCCACCCACTCTTTTATTTCTAAAGAATTTTCTAAGTGTATCACCGTATTACCTCAGTAGTTACATATTGTGTTAGCTGTGACAACACCTAATGGCACAATAGTCGCATCAAAAGTTTACAATTCTTCTCCGATTGAAGTTTCTGTGAAAGTGCTTCCTGAAAATATTGTGATCCTTCCTATAGTGGAATTTGATGTGATTATTGGCATGTATTGGCTTTCTTTATACGGAGCTCATATCAATTTCCAAATAAGGGAAATCACATTTAATTTTCCCGATCAATCTATTATCATCTATCGATGCAAGGATGGATATAACCTTCCAGTGGAAATTTCTTCCATCTTATGGGTCTTGATTTCAATAAATGAAAGTTATATATCTCAAATGGTTGCAGAGAAATTCACTATTAAGAATATTCCCATTTTATGGGAGTTTGATGATGTCTTTCCGAAGGAATTTCCAGGTCATCCACCATATCGTGAAGTTGAGTTGTCAATAGAACTCATACCGGGTGCTATTCCTATTTCAAAGACACCATATAGAATGGCCCCAATTGAGTTGCAGGAACTGAAGAAGCAACTCCAAGACAATCTTGATAAAGGATTCATATGCCCTAGTGAATCACATTGGGGACCACCTGTTCTCTTTATTAAAAAAGGATGGATCAATGAGACTTTGCATTGATTATCGAGAACTTAACAAGATCACTATCAATAATCAAATATCCTCTCCCACACATTGATGACTTATTTAACCAACTACGCGGAGCTCAATACTTTTCCAAGATTGATCTTCATTCAGGGTATCATCAGTTATGGTTAAAAAAGGAGGATATACCAAAGACGGCTTTCCGTACAAGGTTTGGACACTATTAATTTATAGTGATGCCATTTGGTCTTACTAATTCCCCAAATATCTTCATGGATCTAATGAATAGAGTCTTGAGAAACTATCATGATTAGTTTGTGGTAGTATTTATAGACAATATTCTTGTCTATTCAAAGAGAAAGTAAGAACATGAAGATCACTTGAGAATTTTATTAAAGACCCTAATAAAGGAGAAGCTTTATGCCAAATTTACCAAGTCTGAATTTTGGCTTCAAAAAGTATAATTTCTGGGTCACATAATCTCAAAAGAGGGGATATCTATTGATCCAGCAAAAAGAGAGGATATCGAAAGATGGTCGAGACCAACAAAAGTAACTGAGATCCGAATTTTTCTTTGTATGGCAGGATATTATCAACGTTTTGTGAAATATTTTTCAAGGTTATCTAATCCACTCACCAGGTTGACTCGAAAAGAAGTTAAGTTCGTTTGGATGGAGGAGTGTGAAGATAATTTCAAAGAGTTAAGATAAAGGTTATCCAGTGCACCTGTGCTCACACTTTCATGTAGTGTAGAAAGGTTTTTGATCTATAGTAATGCATCCAATAAGGTACTGGGGTGTGTTCTCATGAAAAATGATATGGTGATAGCTTATGCCTCATGACAATTGAAAATCCATGAGAAAAATTACCCAACTCATGATTTGGAGTTAGCTGTAGTAATATTTTCATTAAAAATATGGAGGCATTATCTTTATGGTGAAAGGTGTGATATTTATACTAATCATAAAAGTTTAAAGTATATTTTCACACAAAAGGATCTGAATATGTTCCAAATAAGATGGTTGGAGTTGATTAAGGACTATGACTGCTCAATTCATTATCACCTTGGGAAAACAAACAAGGTGGAAGATGCATTAATCTGACAAGACCATGCTAGCATATGCATGATGAGGATCACAAAAGATCCAATATTTATGGATTTACAAAGGATAGATCTTCGAATTATAATGGAAGTGGAGAAATTTTATCTTTCTCAATTTAATTTTCAACCATCTATACATGTGAAGATTAAAGAGGCACAAAAAGAAGAAGTAGAGTTACAAAAGAAGGAGAGAAATGTTCATGAATTAAACCTTGATTGTGATGGGATAATAATGTTCAGGAATCGGGTTTGTGTTCCTCCCATCCCAGAATTAAAGAAGGAACTGCTGGATGAGGCTCATAGTTCTTCATTCTCTATTCGTCCTGGAAGCACGAAGATGTATAGGGACCTGAAAGAGTACTTCTAGTGGGATGGCATGAAAAGAGATGTTGCTGAATATGACTTTCGATGCTTGGTTTTTCAGAAAGTTAAAGCTGAGAGACAGAAGTATAAGGGGATGTTACAACCATTACCCATACCCGAATGGAAATGGGAAAACATCACTATGGACTTTGTCACCGGAATTCCTAAAACATCCAAAGGCAATAATGCTATCTGGGTCATAGTTGATCATCTTACGAAGTTGGTACACTTCATTGCTATTAGAGAAGATTTATCTTTGGATCATCATGATATGATATATGTAAATGAAGTGGTAAGATTGCATAGAGTACCACTTTCCATTATATCTGATCGGGATCCGAGGTTTACCTCGAAGTTATTGCAAAGTCTTCAGCATACTTTAGATATAGAGTTGAGTTTCAGCATTCCTTATCATCCTCAGATACAAGGTCAGTCTGAGAGAACAACTTAAACATTATAAGATATGTTAAGATCTTTCTCTATGGATTTCAAAGGTGGTTGGGATCAACACCTACATTTGGTGGAATTTTCTTATAATAATAGCTTTCACTCTAGTATTCAGATGGCTCCTTATGAAGCTCTCTATGGAAAGAAATGCAGGACTCCAACTTGTTGGGATGAAGTTGGGGAAAGAAATATATGAGGACCTGATCTTGTTGATGAGATGGCAAAAAAGGTCAGGGGGTCCAAATTATGTTAATAGGTTACTTTTAATTTTTTATATTATGAATAGTAACTACGGTAATTTTTATTTACTACCGTTAAAGGTAAATCGGGTAATTAAGGGTAAAAATAAGATTGTATAATTACCCTAACAGTTGCCAAAATTCCATTGGATGAATAAAAGTAGACCCATATAACCTAAGGGCCATAATAGATTCATTTCATGGACCATTGAACCTAAAAATGATGTAATTATTATTAAAACTAAAGAAAGTGACAATATGTTACTCTCTTAAATCTTACAAGTGTAATAATTTTAATTTAGTGATAAACTTCATTAAACTTCGAACATGAATAGTCTAAAAAAATATAATAAAATTATCTACATCATGTGAATTTATTTACAATTTTTTTGGGATTAAATAATTATCATTAATTATGACACAATAGTGATGTTGAAATTATTTTATTGATTGAAATATCAAATAAGTGGTTTTAAAAATATTAAAATAAATATTATATGAACTATTCAATGTTCTCCACGAATTTTCTAGAAAAAACTGACATGTTATGAATATATTAAATATTTTAGTTAGAACATATCTTCTAGGTGGATTTTATTTAAATTGAAATAAATGAATCGTGTCAAAATTGACACTATTGTTATTTTATAAAAATATATTATTATAAAATTGTTTAAAAATCACATAAATATTAAAAAATTATAAATTAAAATTTATATGGTCTAAAATTTCATAAAGTATACAATCATGGACTATTAACAACCCATAAGTAATTATTTATAATGATTTAAAATTTAGAATATTATTACCACAAATAAAATTAAATAGATTAAATAAGGATAAATCATGTTGATAATGTTTAAAATAAATTCCCAACATGTATAAATTTTATTTTTTGATGATATTACAACCCTATATCATCTAATATTTTAATTTGAGTAATTTTGGAAGTTTTTATGTGGGGTTTGAATTTATTATAAATTAATATTTTTTAAATTTCCAAAGGTGCCCCTCTCCTCCCTTATAAAAGGGAACCTCCTCCCTCTCCTCCTCACACAATTTTGATCCTTAAATCTAGGCAAAACCCTTCCCATTTTTTTCTCAACTTCCCTAGAAACATACTAGAGGTCCTGGTCTTCTTCAAAGACCAATTTCAGTGCCATAAGAGGAGGTTTCAAAGAGGCATGCCAAAGAAGAGGTAATATCCATTACCAATAATTTCAAATCTATTTCTTCTTCTACTTCCTCTTCTTTAGTTGTTTCATTATGAAGTAATAACCTTAGTATCACTAATATACTGATATGTTATTATAAATATTAAACAACCCTATTTCACCTTCTATCCATCCTACGGAAAACGAAATCATCGCTCGTACGTACGTACGGAATACCGTCTCCATGCCGTGGTGTAATCTGTTTTCCACCAACACCATACTTGGATAGGTATAATGGTGTAAAGAATAACCATATGTTATTATTTTAAAGTGATATTGATTCTGAAATAGTATACATACACTTCAATACAATTCCACAATCATGGGAACGATATCATCGCTCGTGCGTACGTACGGCCTACCGTCTCCACAATGTGATGCGACTCGTTCTACATGATATTCATTGACTAATGATTATATAAATGAATTTAATGAATAAATATGATATATATTACACTAATACCATTTTGGAAATGAGGTATTTATAACCTAAATAGAATAATAAGAATTTATTCAAAAAACATGCATAAGAACATAAAGCAATGAACACCCGAATAACAAGTAGCAATGAAATATTACTAATAAGAAGATTCGAATATGACCATATATGATATCATAACAATGAATATGATTCTTTAATAAGTCAATGGCATTATTTAAATCATTATACAGGAGTTTTGGATACGTACGAAGTAAATTGGACCTAAGGTAAGGGAAAATCTCACAATCTCATTTTTATCTGAGATTGTTTATACTTCAGAATTTACTGGGGAATATTTATCATCCACATCCATGTTTCCCAAATATATAATATTATTTCTATCCTCCTAAAAAAAATTTAATCCAATTTTACCCATTAGTGATTTTTTAGTAAAAGATATGAAAGGAACCTTTTGTCATTTTTAGTACGAGGTACTTTTTTGACTTTTCCGGCCAAAGTACGAGAAGAATGTTTTTCTAACATATACGACATGAATGGATTTTTATGATTTCATAGAACATTATTTCCATGAATCTTACTTTACATGTTTTCAAGTTTATTTTTAATCAACTTCTTTTAGTTTAAAATTGTATGACATGTTAAGAAAGGAAAAATGTTTTTTATGTAGAAAGGATATTTTCCTCAAGAATAGAGTTCAAGTGATTTATCAAAATTATTTTCCATATACGATAATATTGGGTTCTATTTCTATCCCTGTTTTTACATTTATTTGATTATGTTATGATGGAATTAATTTTATGATGTCCTCTTATCTTATATGGATTATGTTATGATTGCATGATGTTTAAGAATCCCATTTTTATTACATGGGTTATGCTTTGACGTATGATTTATGATTTTGTAGAAAACATAATAATGGTTTCATTATGAGATTGGTGGGAACTATATCTCCCTGTAATTCATTGTGTAAAGATTTATATCTCATGAGATAGACATGGAAGAAACAGAAAGTTAATCTGGTTCAGTGATACAGGACTGGAACGAGGAGTGAACTCGGTTCAGTAGTGGACTTTGTCCACTATGATGGTCTTGGAAATGAGAGTTGAATAATATGAAATTATTTTCAATGATTATGTGTGTATGCCAAAAAGGTTCATGTTTTAATTTATGATTATTGGGATTACAATTCACTACTATGATTTATCCCATGTTATGATATTATGATCTCTTTTGCAGGTTAAGATTTTCAAAATGTTATGTTCTTATGAATATGATATGATTGATATTTATTTTGTTTACCCTTACTGAGCATTTTATCTCAACCTTTTGAATGTTGGATTTTCCCCAGGCCAGGAAGAAGGGTATTAAGTAGTATATTCCAAAATGGAAACTAGATAAGATGAAATAAATGGGAGACAATGTAGATGATTTATGAACTAGTTGTTTATGTTTCCCAGTTTCTAAAGACACTATACCTATATGGTCCTATAATGGTTTTGTTATATGTTGTAATAAGTATGATTCAATTCTAAAGTAATAACCATGTATGTAAATTTGGGTCGTTATAAGGAATCACCCTGGGAAATTCTTGAAAGGAATGGTATTTTGTTATATGTTTAGAGAAAATGGCCACCAAGAAAAAGAATTCAATGGAACAAAGGAAAAATATTCTATTCAGTGTTACAACTATAAATATATGGGGAACTATTGAAAAAAATTATTGAAGAATAATGGGAGTATACCTAAAGATAATATAATGGATTACGGTCAATAATATTTAATTGACACAACCGAAGTGGAATGATTAATGCGCTTTTGTATTTAGATATAAGAAATATTTTGTAAACGATTTTTATTAATGATTATCTCATAATATTCATTATAAAATAAAATATATTTTATTTTATTAGTTAATGATTATATAGTTGATATCATTCGTTTAATGGTACAAATATAAGTAATTTCATAAAAATTAAATCTATTTGTAGAATAGATGGTTGAGGGAATGATAACACATAATAACTTCCTGTTACTGATGCAATGTTGTTTGGATAAATATATTATTATATTGATATAGTATATGACATAATATTTACTAACTTATAACATATTCTAATGTTTTGTATCATAATTCATGGAAGGGTCATAAGGGTAACCATTTATGAAATGGCTTATATTATACTTTGGAGGATATTTTAGACATAATTGTATTGCTTCACCGTGTGATGGAAACTATTCTATGAAAATATGTATTAATATTTCAAGATATTACTAAAGGGTAATATTGTTCTTATAGAAATTTATTAAATAATTTTATTTAGTTTCATTCCTAGATAATTAATGAATACCTCAACTCTAGAAAAACGTTCTTGAAACAGAAATGTTTTCATGTTGTCATCAATTTAAAGGATATCATAAACCTTTATTCACACCTCTAAATTATGTTTATGTGGTCAAAAACTTATAGATTATAATGTTATTGATCAATATAAATTATAACTTGATTGTTATATTTCTCTTCTGTATCATTATTTGTGCTAATGTTCTCCTAGTCGAAGGACATGTTGTTTCTGTGACATTCCAATTTTGATTTCCCACTCATTAAGATGATTTAATATTAACCAATCATATGTTGTGGGAATTTCAATAATATTATTTTAAAATATTAATCCCTCTAGAGTACATATAATGTTTTAAGTGAGATGACACATTTTAATTAATGTAGGAAGAATGTGGCACACTAAATTTCTAATGTAAGAACATTGTATTTAATAGCATAAATGCCACACATGACCAAGGGTGGAAAGGAATATAATGACCCAATAAATTGTGAAAAATTTTATATTTTAAATAAATATATTATATATCATTTAATTCACTCAAAAAAATGTTATCTTACATTACACATAGGAATAAATTTGTTCTATATTTTGGATAACACGCAATATCGAGTTTTACCAAACAATAATATATTTTTGTGATATTATTATTTAACAAAATTAGAAAAATATTATGCATTACATTTATTTTTATTATTAGTAATAGATAAGTTATGAATAATATGTCCTTTAATTCAATGGTTACAAATTATTTGGAAATAAATATAAGCAATAATTGAATATAAAGATATGATTTTATAAGAAAATATTTTTATAATAAAAAATTTGTTTTATCATAGTAAATTAAATTAGAGATTTATATTAATATAGATATAATATATATTCATTAAAATATTTTTGAAATTCATCTAATATATTTTATGAGGATATGATAAGAACAAACCAAACTTTTACACATAAAAACTTATATTTTTATAAATACAGTTCTTTTTGCGTATTAAGGGAGAACATATTCGAAATCACTAATTCGAAAATTGTATTAATTTTTTATTTCAAAATAAAAAATAATAATTGAAAACTACTTCTTCATCTAATCTATTTATAGGGATAAATATTATTTTAATTTTTTTCTAGTAAAATAATATCAATTTTGAAACAATTAATCCAATTTAGACTATTGGGTTCAATTTCAAATTGAAATTGAATATAAAAACCTAGAAAATGAATCATTATTTTTGCTTTAAAAGCCCACTTTTTCGCCCCTTATCTGAAAACAATTTAAATATAATTTATACCATATATGAGATTTTAATTTCTTTAAACAGATTAAATATTTATAATTAGAATAATTTATAATTTATAATATGGAAAAAATAGTTTTTGACAAAAAAAATTATTGAACACAGTTGAAATTTATTATAGTGGTTAAGGTAATATTTACCCTAATAAAGGACTAATTCATAATCTTAAGGGCCAAAATGACTTACAAACATATCCAAAATATTTTCAATAGAAAATTTTCCAAAATTTAATCCCTTTTATCTAATATTTAACATTATTTTAGGTATATTATGTTGGATAGACCTCTCAATAGTGTTTACCTTTTTATGTTTATACGAATTCCACTCATCCGCTATAAAAAGACCGTCACCGCTACTATTTATTCTCAAATATCAATCCATTTATATTATTCAACCACTTACCAAAAAATATCACAACATACATAACATCCCCATGGAATGCACACTATGTTAATAAATCTAATAAAATGATGTACTTTAGTAAAAACGAAAATGTGTTACTGGAAGATGAGGTAACATTATTCAATGTTATCTTTCAATTAATTTTAGTTTAAAACTAATGAATTATTCTCATTCCAGGATTATATGTTAATCTATATATCATAAAAAATTCTATTATGGTGTTATTATAATATTTAGAACTAAATTTTCCCACACAACCATCAAATGTAATACACAATAATTGTCTATGTGTATGGTAGATTACTGCCTTCTAAACCAATGTCATTTTTTCCTCTAATTTCCACCTTTAAAGGTTGGAATAATTATGTATTTATATTATATATATAATAATGTTTATATTTATAAGGTATTTTTTCATATGTATGTTTTTATAAGAACATACCTTCATGCCTTCTATTTTAGTGAGAATACGATAACATCATTTGTGAATTGGTGGTCCATCGCCTCCTCATAGAGATTTCATTCACTCAAACATTACAATGATTGTATTAATGATGGGTTTTATTAAAATTATATTAAGTACATGAAATTTATTTTATATTAATAACATATGTATTGTTATGTATATATAATATGTCATTTTATTTATTACCCATTTCATATTCAAAAATGTGATGACATCATTCATGGACGTGTGGACTAGTGTGTTCTCATTGGGATGTAATTCCTTTTACATCACAATAATTGTAACATCCCAAGGGTTTTCAAATAAATGTAATTAATTAATTAAGAAGACAATATAATAAAACATTTCTTTTATGGTGATTATTTCAAGGTATCAATTAAAACATAATTTTTCCACATATATGTTTTGAATTTATAAAACATGTCATCTATAATTGTGATCAGTAATTTATTTGTAGTCTGATGGAACCAGCTTTATGTTTGGTGAATAGTAACATACCCATGTATATAGTAATATTAATATCAATATGAACCAAATTAATAGTGAATTTTATTATTATTATTATATTGTGTTAAGGATTTATAAGAATGAAATATTGATTATTTTTTCAAAGTGATATAAAATGAGTTAGAGTTTTAAAATGGTTTAATTTTGAATAATGTATTATTTTATTTAAAAATTATATAAATCATATTTAGAAATTTATTTTCAAAAAATGGAATTTATTTTTGAATTATACAAATTGAATAATGGTTATAGTGAATTCTTGGTATTTTTATGAAATTCTTGAATTTTTTATGAAAACTAAAATATAGTAAAATACCGTATAATAAAATTATCCGGTAAATACACAATTTCTGACATCATGACTAATGTAATCCCACTTTATTTGAACGTACAAGCTCTATATACTATTTTTTATCACAATAATGAAGACTACTCATAGTATTGGACATAAATATTAAAATAATGATTAAAATAATGTAAAATCCTTTATCTCCTCAACATTAAATACAACCCTCATTCCCCTATTCCTCTCAATCCTCTAATGCCATTATCTTTACTATGATCTACAAAATCCCCTCCCCAAGGCTCTTAAACACGTCCAAGATATTCTAGTCTAACCTAAAGGCAAAAACTCAAGGCCTTAAGGAGGATTTAAAGGAGAAAAGATCAGGATGTAAGAATCCTCTTTCACATTAATGTGTTTTCTTTTCGATTTCATTCATTTATTATACTGTCTATCACTCCCCATATATAGGAGGTTTGAAATATTAAAAATCTTATATATTATATATTTTATCATGTTTATATAAAATATTCATCAACTTTCTTCCCCTCCTCATCCTCTTAATCTAAATAACAATAAAAACAATATTCGTGATATGTCATTTACCAAATTTGTGGACGATGTGCTTTCTATTTATATTACTTCCTTTAAAGATAATAAAAAACCCTTTTAATGGATGGAAAAGAAGTAATTTTTTATTATGTAACCTATTTTTTCTTCTGGAATTAACTTCTCTACATGACATTATATTATATAATGAACCAAGTGCATCATTATCGAGGAACTTCCAAAAATGATCAAAACAAATGTCATTAATGTTTTATATAATCACTAATCTACATATTTGATAAAAAAATGATTCTTGGTATCATTATATATTCAGGAATTATATTAATACCATTTCATTCCTCTTCTAGAATTTCACTTCCATATGAAAAGAAAATAAAATAAAAATCAGCCACATAAATCATGTAAAGAACACACCCAAAACAATGAAATGAACGAATAACTAGTAATTAAAGAGTGAAATAATGTTATTAAATGATAATATAAGATGTTATAAACATGAAATTGTGTTTTTATTATACTAATAACACTATTTTTATAATTATATAGTTTTTTTAATCATGGTTGATGTAATACAAACCCAAGGAAAAGGAATCCTTAACCCAATTTCTATTCTTTGGGTTAACCACATACTTCATTATTTATGCCGTATTAAATTTTTTTTGTGATGAATTTATTTTTATATTATTTTAGATTTGTCTATTTATAGTTTATATACATATTCCATCCACTATATTAAATCTCACTTCAATTAAATGATATTTTTACCAGGCTTTTCTTTTAAAATGCTCTTAAAATTTGGTTTTATAAAATTCAAAATAATTGTTTTTATGAAATTATTCATGTTGTATGATTATGTTCTGGTAATTGGGAATTTTCTATGATGTAGGGTGGGAACTATATCTCCCTATATTTCCTTGTGTATATGTAAGTTTTAGTTCAGCTATATGGTTACTCCATGAGTAGCTGTAGTGGTTACTCGATATGGTAGTCGTGAGGATCAAATTGTATGGTTTCTGCGAGGGTTAAAAATCATGTGGTATCCCAGAGGGTTACAAAAAAGGTATTTAATTTCATAATATAACTTTATGGATCTATTTATTACCTTTATGTTTCAGTAGAAATTTCTAGAAAATATCATGTTCCACAAGGTATGTATATATGTGGGACGAGTATGTCTTTTCAAAATGATTTCCAACTTTCATGGACTTCTATTTGATTTTTCTCTTTTTTATGTCCCTTAATAAAATATTTATGATCATACAAAGACTTTAAGTTATTTTCATAGGTTATTAGTATGTGTATGAAAATGAAGGATTCCAATTTAAATGTTATGATATTTTTTCACAGAAATCCTATTTTATTTGAAAATTTATATATTTTGGAAAAATGGATATTGTTTTTGTGGTATCTGCTCTATATAAATGTGGAATTTTATGTTTGTATTATATCCCAATTATATAAAATTTTAAACTTGATAAAATCCTAAATATAAAAGGATTTTAGTTTTTTTTCTAAAATTCAATATTATATAATGTAATAAGGTCGAGTCCTTATAGTTGGTATTGGATGTTTTTTAGATAACTTTAGTAGTTATGAGGATATTAATAGAATATAACAATTTTTTTTTACTTAGTGGTCAATTTATAATGTTATAGAAATTGGTGATTACCATGTTTCTTTGATTAAGTTATTTTTTTTTTCAAAATGGGTTTCTGCTAAAGAAATAGGGAAGATGAAGTGGAAAGGCACCGTCAGAATGAAATACTTCCAAATCTACACCATGGAAGGGTATGGATTGGAACGGAGCAGTTTGTGAGAGTAATGAAACATCCAAAATAGTCAATATGTTGTGGTGGCATCCATGAAAGAGAACAACTAAAGGTAACACAATGGAACATGATGATAATATATTTTTTTCTGAGGCAACCCCCTTCTGCTTTTAGGGTATCTTCTAACCCAGTAGTAGCTTAATGATGGATTAAACCCCTTAAAATGTAATTCGATGTTATGGGATGAATAGATAAACAAAATCTATGTCTTCCCATTTATCTTTTTTTTTAGGTGAAATAGAATAGTGGTGTTCAATGGTAAATAATTTTCCGGATATAGGCAAGATTGAAGCCTTAGAGTGGGATGAATTTGAATATCTTTTCCATGAAAAATATTTTCCATCATTGGATTGACATTGTAAGGAAAATAAATTCCTTGAATTGATAAAAAAAGAGGATGAATAAGTGGTTTCATATGAAGGAAACTTTACCCAACTGGAAAGTAATGCTCCAAATTTTAATATAAATCGTGATAGAAAAATAATTTTTTTACTCAGGATTGAAGCCAAGATATCGAAGGGAATTAGCTTCCCATGAGGTCAAAAGTTATGAGAAACTAGTTTGATGTGTTAATAGGGTAGGAATGGAGTTTTTTATGATCACGTGCACATTGAAAAACAGGGGAAGAAGTGGTCTAGATGAAAAGATAGGGGAAAGAATCAATCAATGATATCTGATGGTAAGAAATTCTAGTTTCTAGTTTGCGAATACTATAGTAAAATGAACCATGAAGAATTCCTTACTAAAATTGGGAAGTTTTTTAGATGTCGTAAGTTTAGACATATGTCCTGAGATTGTAATGAAAATGATGATAAGACTAATCCTAATAAGAAAACTATAATGTGATTTAAATTTGGTGATATGGGTCATCCTAAAAATGGATAACCAAAGAGAGATTAGAATGATGAAAAGCATCTGGACTATATGTAGAAAGGTGTAGTGATATCCTTTGAGGCTATGCCGGTAGATGTCAAGGAATCCAATGAAGTAGTGTCAGGTACCATGTTTTTTTACTCTGATTTGGCTAAAATTTTGTTTCATATGGGGTCTAGACATTACATTATTTCTGAGAAATTTTCAGGTAAATTAGAAATATCACCACAAAAAATGAGACTAAAACCTATCGTTAAAATTCAAGGTGGAAATCTTATAGAAAATTGGATTTATAAGAATCTTTCTATTGTGTTCACTGGAAATAATTCACCTGCACTCTTTATTTTTTCCCTTATTATATTTTAATGTCATTTTGGGTATGGATTGGAAAACTTTTTATCTTACCAAAATTTTTTGTAGAGAAAATGATGTTGTTTTTCTGAAAGAGTTTATATTTATAGACAAGAATGAGCCCAAAAAAATCGATGACATATTTGAAATCTAAGTAACTGTTAAAAGATGGAAATGAATGTTATCTTTCTTATACAGTAGAAAAAATGGAACTATTTAGATAAATGATGTGCCAGTGGTAAATGAATATCTTGATGTTTTCTTTGATGAGTTACATAGTGTTATATGTGATCGAGATATAGAATTCACAATTTACTTAGTTCCTGATGCTAAGAAAATTTCAAAACCCCCTTATCTAATGCATCAAATGGAACATATTGAATTGAAAATTTAGTTTGCAGGCGTTTCTTGATAATGGTTTCATTAATCCTAGCACATCACCATGGGGTTCTCCTATTTTGTTCCTTAAAACAGATGATGGTTCCATGAGACTTTATATTGATTATAGCTCCTTCAATTACATCACTGTTAAAAACAAGTATCATTTTCCTCCTATTGATGAGTTGTTCGACCATCTCTAGGGATTTTAGTATTTTTCGATGGTTAACCTTATGTCAGGCTACCATTAGTTAAAGGAAAAAAAGAAATAACACATATCAGAGACTGTGTTACATATTAGATTTGGTAATTATGAATTTTTTGTAATGAAATTTTGGTTAACTAATTCTCTTGTTGTATTCATGGTTCTTATGAATAGAATATTTAATGAGTTATTAGGTAAGTTTGTAGTTTTATATATTGTTGACATTATAGTATTTTATAAACTTAAATATGGGCATGAAAAACATCTAAGAGTTGTTTTGAAAACATTAAAGGAAAATAAACTGTATAGAAAATTCAGTAAGTATGATTTTTGGTTGCAACATATTTTGTTTTCTGGGCACTTTTTAAATAAGGATGGAATGAAAATTTATCCTACAAAAACAAAAGTGGTTGATTAATATCCAAGACATAAAAATGACACATAAATTCAATTTTCTCTTGGATTATAAGGTTATTACTAATGGTTTAAAAAAATTCTTGGTTATATACATTTCTAAATAAGTTAAAAAGAAAATCGGTTAAATTTATTTGGACCGAAGAATTTTTGTTCATGAACTAATGAAGAGATTGGTGAATGCTCCAGTTTTTCTTATTCCTTCTAGAAATTGTGATTTTTTCATCTATAGTGATTCATCATTGAAGTGAATTGGTTGTGTTATAATATATAATGATCAATTAATTTCTTATTCTTCAAGAGAACTAAAACCTCATCAAGTAAATTATCATACACATGATTTGGAATATGAAATTATCATTTTGCCATTGAAAATTTGGAGGCATAATTCATATGAATCCAAATATCAAATTTATACTTACAATAAAATTCAAAATTATATATTAAGTCATAAGGAAAATATCATAATTTATAAAAGATGGATTCAATTGATAAAAGATTCAGATTTCACAATCAATTACCATCGATGAAAAGCATACATTGTGGTGGATGCCTTGAGTCGAAAACATCTCTCATCATTAACCATGTTACATTAAAACATGACTCCTTGATTGATGATTTGAAGAATTTTGGATTCAAAGTCATTGGTTCTGGTAATACCACTATTTTGTTTTAGTTTTAGTGTATGTAGACTTCTTTGTTATATAGAATAAGGAAAGCACATAAAGAATAACATGATCTACTTGAAAAGGGTAGAATTTGTAAAAATGTGCAAGTTTCCAAAAATTTACCTTGATAAAATTATTGTTTTATGATTTGGAAAATGGTTATGTGTGCCTTGTGATTCCCAATTTAATAAATAGTTATTATGAAAAGCTCATAGTTCTCCATTTTCAGTTTATCCTTGAAGTACTAAGATGTAATGAGACCTTCAGGAGTATTATTGGTGGGATAATATGAATAGAGATATAACAAAATATTCAATGAAATGTTAGAAATGTCAGCATGTTAAAGAAGATTGGTAGTTACTAAATGGGATATTTCATCCTTTACCAGTTCCAATGTGGAAATGAGAAAATATATTCACGAACTTCGATTGGGACTATCGAGGACATCTCGATGTAATAATGAGATTTGGGTGACTATTGAACGACTGACTAAATCATCACATTTCCTTCATATTTGAGATAAATTTCTTTGTATCAGATTCCTAAACTATACCACAATGAGTTTTTCAGGTTACATTGAGTGCCTCTTTCAATTGTATCTGACAAGGATCTCAGGTTCTCTTCAAATTTTGGGAATCTCTTTTAGAAGTCGTTGGGAATAGAATTAAACTTCATCACTGCTTTTCATCCTCAATATAATGGACATACCAAGAGAAAAATTAATTCTTTAAGGGATATGATTTGATCTTGTTAAATAGAATACTAGGGAAGTTGATACATATGGATCCTTTTAAGGCATTTTATGGAACGAATTGACAAAATCTAGCATTTTGGATTGGATTATGGGAAAAAAAGATGATGGGACTAGAATTAGTAGAGGAAGTATTCGAGAAAGTGAAGATGATCCAACAACACATGAGGAAAAATCAATGTAGGAAGAATATTTATGCAGAAAACATGATGAATGACAATTATTTTGAGGTAAGTGATCATTTTTTTCATAGAATCTCACTAGGGAAAAATTTTATACGTTTTGGTATGAAAAAAAATGATAAGTCCAAGGTTCATTGTACCTTATGAAATTTTAGTGAACATTGGACAAGTCAGCTACCTAGAATATTTGCCTCTTATTTTATCTCTGGTTCATAATGATTATCATGTTTTGATTTTGTCAAATTATGTGCCAGATTCTTCTCATGTCTTAAGCCAAGAAGTAGTTATTCTCGAAGAGATCCTTTCTTATGTAGAGAAACCAGTTCAAATTTTTGATTTAAGGGAACAAGTATTGTAAAATAATGTAAACCACTAGGTAATGGTTTTTTAGAGAAACCAAATTGGTTAAGAAGAAACACGGGAGTCTGAAAATTCTATAATGGAAATGTACCGTCACTTTTTTAATAAGTAAATAATTAAATTTAAATTTTTTTTGAGCACGTAATTACCAGATGGTAGAGAGAGTGTAACACCATAAGGATTTACAAACAATTGGAATGCATAATATTTTGAGACTCTATGAAACAATTTTTTTTAATGATATACTTATAAATTAGTTGTTAAAACATAATTTTTCCACTTATATGTTTTGAATTTCAAAAAACGGTCATCTAAAATTATGATCAGTAAGTTATTTGGAGACCAATGGAACCAACTTGATTTTTTGTGAATAGTAACATAACCTTATGAATAGTAATATGAATATGAATATGAATCTAATGAATTGTAAATTGTATTATTAATTTACTATTTTAGGTTTAAGATAATGAAATATTGATTAAATTTTCAATGTGATATAAAATGAGTTATAGTTTTAAAATTGATAATATTTGAAGAAATTATGATTTTATTTCAAAAATTTAATTAATCATATTTATGAAATTATTTTCAAAAATGGAGTTCATTTTTGAATTCTACTCATTTAATAATGGTCGAGGTATATTTTTTGTATTTTCCGTAATTCGTGAATTTTTTACGAATAGTGAAATATGGTAAAATACAGTATATACAAATTTATAATTAAATACACTATTTTTACATCATCAATGATGTAATCCCAATTTTTTCATACTCAAATTCTCTATTTTTTATTTTTTTCACATTAATGAAGACTATTCATAGTACTGGAAAAAAATATTAAAATAATGATTAAAATAATGTAAAATCCATCCTCCCCAACACTATAAATACAACCCTCATTATCCTCTTACACTAACACCGATCAAGCCTTGCGAATAGTCTATGTTCTAACAAAGCCCCTCCCCAAGGCTCTTTCTCATGTCCAAGACATACTGGCCTTACCAAAAGGCCAATACCAATGTCCTTAAGGAGGATCTCAAGGAGAAGAGATCAAGAGGAAAGAATCCCCTTTAATTTTCATGTGTTTTTGTACAATCCATTTACTTTCATATAATATCCTCTTATTACCTTATCCATGAGTTATTAATTAAATAGAATATTATATATTATATATCTGATTAGGTTAATGTAAAAAACATTCATCTTTATTCTTCTCCTCTTTCTCCTATTCTAAAAAAATAAAAACACCATTCATTATGTGTTGTTTACCAAATTTGTGGACGATGTGCTTTCAATTTACATTAATACATTCAAATATGACCATAAAATCAATTTAATTGTTGAAGAATAATTTAAATTTTATGATTTAACCAATTTTATTTTATGGAATGATCTTCTATGCATGAAATTTAATTATACAATGAAAAAATTTCCTGAATATTGAGAAACCACAAAAAAGTATCTAAACAAATATCATTAATTATTTAACTATTGATTCATCATAATATGTGATAATAAAATGATTTATGGTTTTATTATATATTCTTGAAACAAATTAATACAATTTCATTCATCTTCTGGAATTTCTTTTCAAGATGTTAAGAAAATCAATTACAAACCAGCAATGGAAATCATGTAAAGAGCACACCAGAAAAAATGAAAGGAACAAAATACTAAAAATTAATGGGTGAAATGATGTCATGAAATGATCTTATAAGGCTATATAAACATGAAGATTTCTCTGTAAAATAATAATAACAAAATTTTAAACATTATACAAGAGTTTTAAAAATGTTTTAAGTGAGAAAAACCCGAGGAAAGGGACTTCTTAATCCAATTTCTATTCTTTGGGATAACCTTCTACATCATTATTTATATGGTATTAATTTTTATTTTTTAATTTGGTTTACATTATGTTTAATTATGTGTATTTATAGAGTATATAAATATCCCATGCATTCTATTAATTCTCATATAAATTAAATTATATTCCTATGGGGATTGTTTGTAAAACTCATCATTATAAAATATGTCTTACAAAATTCAAATGCATTATTTTTAATAAATTATTTCTGTTGTATGATTATATTTTAGATCTAGGGAATTTATTTTGATGAAGAGTGGGACCTGTATCTCCATCCATCTATGTCCATTGAGGTACCATCCTAATTCCACTTCAGCACCTCATGTGTCTGTGTTGAGCCTCCTTGAACCCGATGCTCAGCCTTCAATTACTGACAAGTGAGGAATCACAATACAAAATCCCCCACTCCTTTCATCATCCCAGGCCTCTAGTTCTGACCTCAGAGGTCTTGATACATATTTTCCACACCAGGATGTACCGTGAAATGGGATGTATGAAACTCTCGTAACACCTCCTCCTGTAGCATCACTAATACCATGGTGTGTACTCTAATAATAATTACATGGTCCCCACCTTCAGAAAAACTATAAAAATACTATCCTGAGGATAACTGAGCACGTTGATCCTCCCAGTATACGTCCCCAAGTTGTTCCTCCTTGCCATGTTTTTGAGTGCGGGGGGGGGGGGGGGGTAACTGTCATAGACATGATGTAAGATTCTCCATCAGAATCCACAAAAGATAACTGCAATGAGGAAAGCTGCTTTGTCAGCTCACTCAACAACTATAGACCAGACCTCCTATTGAGTGCATCTACCACCACATTTCCCTTACAAGGAGTGTATACTATCTCAAATTCATAGTCTTTGAGGAACTCTATCCATCATCAATTTCTGAGGTTTAGGTCCTTCACTGAGAAGATATACATGAGACTCTAGTGAACAGAGTATATAGTAAACCAGTATCCCCTCAAGGAGCACCACAACATATTCAAGGCGAAGACCACTACTGCTAAATCATAGCCATGGGTAGTGTAGTTATTCTCTGGTTTTCTCATCCTATGTGAGTCGTTGGAGATCACCACTTTCTCTTATATCAGGACACTTCTTAGTCGGGTCCCTGATGCGTCACAGTAGACTACATACCCAACACCCTTTTCTGGTAACCTCAAGATTTGAGCACTTATGAGTCTCTGCCTCAGCTCCTAATAACTCTTTTTTCACCTCTCCATCAACATTAAGGTTTTTTCCTTCCTATTCAAGGCTGAAAAGGGTGTCAAAACTCTGGAAAAGATAGGTACGAACCTTCGGTAGTACCCTACCAACTCCAGGAAACTCTGCACCTTGGTCACACTCCTGTGAGGCTCCTAAGAAAGTACTGATTCTATCTCCACCATATCCACTATGATTGTAGTCTCTGAGATAACATCTTCCAAAAATTGGACCTCTCATATCCATCATTGTATCATTTAGAGCTTACCATTAAGTCGGTGCTCTCAAAGTGTATTCAGAACTATATTCAAGTGAAGATTTTCTCCTCCTCTATTGCTCAGTAAACGAAGAGTTCATCAATGAAGACCACCACAAAGTGATAGAGTAAAGGCTAAAAGTATTTTTCATGAGTCCCATGAACACTACTAGATCATTTTTCATTCCAAAACGCATCACCAATAACTCGTAGTGTCCATTCCAACATCTGAAGGTGGTCTTCGGTACATCCTCATCTCATACTCAGAGTTGATGATTGCTTGATCTGAGGTCAATCATAAAAAACCATCGAGCTCCATTAAAATGATCAAAGTGATCACCAATCCTTGGAATTGGGTACTTTTTATTCACGGTAACCTGGTTTAGGCACTAATAGTAAATGAAAATCTACAAACTCTCATCCCCCTTCTTGGTGAACAAAATCGGGGTTGCCTATAGAGAAAACCTAGGCCTTATGAACGTCGTATCTTAAAAGTCCTACAACTATTCTCGTAACTCACAAAGCTCCACAAGAGCCATCCGATATGATGGAGTAGATATTGGTGGAGTCCCAGGGTATAGGTTGATGTTGATGTATACCTCTTGGGAGGAGGTAGCCCCAGAACATCCTCAGGAAAGACATCATAATACCGGTCCACCAATAAATGATGACTTCGACTCCTCACATCAAATTCTCTGAAGGTAGGGATATCCATGTGATGAGTGATCGGTTGCACCCTCATCTGAAAAATTCCATCCTGATCTGTAAAAGTTCCTTTATTTCCAGTGAAGGAAAACCAGGTCCCATACTCGCGGCCACACCACACTTTGCGCCTAATACAGTCAATCTAAGCATTGACCATGGATAACTAGTTTTACCCCAGATAAAATTGTAAGTCCTCAACGCTACTACTTGGGGATGCCATCCAATGTTCTCACCTCCTAGAGTAAGCTCACAATACCAGAAACAGTGTGTACTCATAAAATCCTCCCCCATAAGAGTCTCTAATTGTAAGGATTGAGCCAATGGCTCTACCGGAATATCTGAGCTCCAAACGAGAACCATGACAATAAAATATTTACTAGAACATGTGTCTATTAGTACTACAACTATGGTGGAGTTGACATAGATTGTACCTTGAAACATCTCTAGAGCACCACGGTCATAGGCCATAATGGCTTGAAGCTCAGCTCGTCCCTACAGCCTACTCCATGAGGTCGGCGTGGACCACCTAGAGGTGGTGGCAGTAGAACCTCAGATGGCCACCCCACCTACTGCACAACCTACTCCTCTACTAGGTATACTGCTCGATGGACCTCCACGCTCAAATCTCTGTCTCTACCTCGGCAGTCCCTTAACCATCTGCTAATTTTCAGTACATCGGGTCGGGCAGTTTCTAGACAAGTGGCCCTACCTACCTTTGGTGATTCAAAATCATCACCTATATTACCTGCTCTACCTTGAATGATCCACACCTCTAACCCTGAATCATGAGGTCTTCCTCTAGTTGGTCAGGTTCTTGGACCTCTATGTCATCTGCATACTACCTTTTGTAGATTACTCGACAACCTATCATCCGGTGGTGGCTCTCACAATCGGTTCCTTCTCAGCTAATAATATATGCACAAATAATGCTCGCTCTAGTAATCCAACCAATATCGAGATATATAGTAATATCAACGATGATCTGATCTCCCACTTGATACCCATCTCAAATTTATGAGCCCTGAACAAAGTGTCTCGCACCATGTCGGTGGAGTAACAAGAGAGGTAAGTGAATCTCACCGAGTACTGGCCACTTTCAGGATGTCATACTGTAAGTTTATGAGCTCCTGAATACGCACAGAGTATAGTGTTTCAGGAACAGACTCCACCCTGAAGAGGCTCTTGAATTCCATCCAGGTGAGGTTCACCTCGTTGTGTAACTAGAGAATCAGGTTCCACCATCTAGCTATCATTACCTATAAAATACTAGCATCTATGATCACCATTTTCTCTACTAGTGTGATAATTAGGCGGAAAACTCTAGCCACAGCCTCCAGCTAGTCCTCAGCAACCTTTGGATCCATATCACCATGAAATCTCTGAGGCCTCGTCCATTGGAACTCCTTCAAAGTGCTCAGTCGGCATGCACCATCCACTAGTGGGGCTGGTGGAATCTACTGCCCAATGAGTAGTGGTGCTACTGTTGCACCACCCGAAGGTTCTATCACTGTAAGAGGGACCTACATAGAAAAAACATCTCTCGGTTTTCCATCATCATGAAATATCTCTAGAATCCTAGCTTAATGTCTATGTGGAGGCATCCTGAAAAGAAACAAGTGCTCCACATTAAATATGTTATACCTTGTGAGTTGACTCAAAAGTTATCAAAAGTAAAATATTTTCAAAACACACACAATCTGTGTTTTCATGCACTATGTCAGAAATCAGAATTCATGGTCCTAGTGTATGGATACATTGGCTAAAAACCAAATAAGAGACTTCCAGAACTGAAAACCACACTCCAAAAACATAACCACATTGCTCCAATGGAAAGATCATATTTCTTGTTCTTCGGTATAACCGACTCCTTTGATACCACATTATCACAAACCATCCCCTGGGGCCCAGTTAGTGACTACCATAAGCCCCCATTCTATAGGCCAGGGGTTGGAGATATGCATCAGTATTCCATTTCCCTATAATTGGGAGGGAATTTCCTTTAAGCCAGCAAACACAGAAACCATGAACACGACAACATCCAAAACACTTAGTAAAATAGCATTAGTGAAATTGTTTACTGAATGTAAAGGGGGCCAAAATACAATCCCAACTGATAGATATAACATCAATATAAAACTTCTCCTGAGATTTTCCACCAAGGATCCTACCTGAAGGGTAGGTACAACTCATCTCCCCAGCTCTCCACGTCAACCTGTCACCTCCATGAACCGCTTTCTTCTAGCTCCCTAATGTCTCATCCAAACCACTCGTCATATACACAAGACACGACATGGTGCGGGTGAAGCCTTTGTAGGGGTGTGTATAACAATACCTGGTAGGGATCATGAGACCCCTGAAGGACTCCCATAATTCCCTAAATAAAAAACCACAAAGCCTGACCTCAAACAAAAAGAATGAAATAATGTCATCTTACACTAGGTATACAACTAAGATTTCAAGAACAAATATTATTAGTCTTAATAAATACCATTTTATTCCATTAGGATATTCCATAACTGAACCACAAATAATTTGTTCCATTGTTGATCCATATAGGGTCATATGTCGTTGATCCATGACAGGCTTTTCTAAGGCTGGTCCTCATCGGGTCATGAATTGCTAATCCACACAGGGTGTCCATGATGCTTATCCACACATGGTGGCTATGATGCGGATCCACACAGGGACACTGTGATGTTGATCCACACAGGGTCACTCTTGAATTGACAGTCGTCCTCAAAATTCCTCACCCTCGGTGTGCTTGAGTTTCATAGAATATGATCCTCCAGATATCAATCACGCCTCTACTACCACAAAGTTCCAAAAAGGAGTAACCGAATGTACCATCATGTCTTAAGTGTTCCAATAGGATAGACGATGAGTCAATTAGATGCTCAGCCTGTGAGTTATAATAGTTTTAGTACTGAGGGATCGGTTGGATTCACGTTTTATCCAACCTGGTCTTACTTCAAATTTCTCCAAAACTCAGGTGGAGTACTTGAAAATTCCCTTCTTGTTCCAAGAATTCCAAAGCTGTAGATAGTTCTCCAAACAGATTTCTAGTTCGTGAGAAACGACCATTTAAGAAAGACCAGGTCAAAAATGGTCCGGGTCTGGTCTGACCTGTTAGGACCGACCTGACTCAGGCAGGCCTGAACCAGCTGATCCGGCCTAAGAAAAATGGGCCATGGAGGGCTCGACCCATTGGGTCGTGGACTATCCCATCACACCTTAGCTAGTTGCACCCCTGTGTAGGGGTTGGATCCCCTTCCAAATAGACAATTTGTCCATTCAGGTTGCAACAGCGGGGCCACGTGGTGCTGCCCCCTTTTCAGTGGGACCCATGGGGTGTAGGTCCCCTCCACTACGGGTCAAAGCTGTAGCCTCCCTTTATAGACTATGATAGCACACCACCCACTTCTTACGTGGCTGACCTAGGGCTGGAAGCCCCTGATGTCTACTGTGTTTCCATCAGGCACCACCTTATTCTATGGCCTGTGAGAGCTAGCCTCCACTATCCCTCTCCAGTGCTGGAAGGGGTTCCACGAGCCATAGGGTGAATTCCTATTGTCCATTTCCACTTTTCATTTCGTCTATGGGCCTCCCAAGATGTTGTCATAACTGCGTGGCTCTCAGATTCAAATTTTTATCATGTTCATTCCTCTACCATGAAGAACGTGACAAATCCTAAAGCGGAGGAGGATCCGAGCCTCCTTCGGTTTGCTTACGCCCTCATCGTTATCAATTAAACAAGGGTGTGGTTATAAAATCATCAAAAGTAAAATTAAAACCCCATTCAAATATTCCCGCATTATCCCCACATCATTTCGTATGAATCGATGATTAACTCATTTTTTGTTAATCTGTGATCCTTATATTTTTCAAGAATGATTGATTGAAAAAAATTCACTTGAAGTTAAACAAAAACCCCAATGTCTGAAACATAGAAGATGTCGCGATTGTGGTAGAAGAATCCACGTTCGATTAAACTGTAGGAGTTCGTCTATCCCAGATCGTTTCCCCCAACAATGTGGTCCAATCATCCGTTCTTCATTAGAAGGGTTGATTGTTGTCACTCTGTCTGATTTCTGCCACAATATATCACCACCTACTCCCTTTTCCAACTTTTTTAAAATCCAAAGGATGAGTAATGAAATTAATCATATTTTCAATTAATGGTTAATTAACTAGTGTAATTAATGAACCACATTAATTTTATGAGGTGAGGGTACTCAATAAATATGTAACCAGGCATTTAATGTCCCTTGTTAAAAGTCTGACCACCTTAATGGTTCCTGCAACTATCACTCAAACAGTGGTAGAAAAATAAAAAACATATCATGTAATTCTATTATTCTTTCAAAAGGACCATGAAAATAACTTTTTCTCTTGGCCTACTGTAGTTGAAGTTAAGCCTCCCATAAGAAAATGACGATGCTATGAATTCAACAGTGCCCTCATATTTTAATTCTAAGCATCAGTTCAAAATATAGGAAATTTCACCCATATGTTTACTTAACGTACCATAAACAAAGTTCAAATTTTCATATTGGGCCCTCTGGGCCTTGGAATCTCATCCCGTCGATTTTCATTGGCTCGTAATAATCTCAAATAAATTTAAAAAACATAAATGGTATTTATAGGTCATTTCACTAATCAAATGTTAGGTTAATTCATATCAATTCTGTAATACAATAAGGTATTTTAGATTCAACAGAACATTTATGCTAAGAATCACTTTCTGTATAAAGAATGTGAATTTACTTTCTGGGTATTCCAATTAATTTCTACTTAGAAGAAGGATAAATGATTATAATATAATATAAATTCCATCTATATGTATATTTTCTCTTTTCAGATCCTTGGTTGACTACGTATGGTAGCTTATCTCTTTGTGTTTCCACCAGACCTTTGTCATGTTCAAAATGTATTTCATGTATCTCTACCAAAGAATTACATATATAATACAACATATGTTTTGAAAATATAGGTTTTTACACTGTTTCATTATATTTATTAAGATTAAAATCTAGCAAAAATATTGTACCATAGTGAAAATGGTTTACAGAACAATACTACTATACTGGTGAAAGTTCACTTGATGAAATAGAAATTTGAAGAACCTACTTGGGAACCTGAGGATGTAATGAAATCATTATATCATAATTTTTTATTAATGTGTTGTAACTTAGTGGATGAAGATAACTTTATCCAGGGTATAATTTAATTCTAGTATAATTTAAGATGTATTTATCATCAAATTATGTTAATTTCTTTAATAGATAATGATAAACTAGAGTAAAAACTAACTACAATCTAGTATGAAATTATAATATAGCTATAAAATTGGAAAAAATAATAGGAATAACAATAATTTTAATTTTATTTATATAGGATATTGATATATAAAATATTTTGATAAATAATCACTTGTTATTTAGTTAAGAAACCATATTCATTAAAAGTACAATTTTTCTCAAAAAGGGTGTTTATTATTTTTTTGTGATAACATAATATAATTAATTTCATTGAAATTTAGAAACATTATTAGAAAAAATAATTAATAATTTTTAAATAACCACATCAAAATTATCTTAGATTTAAAGTTTTATAAATTTATGAAATTTGTTATTTTTTTGAAGAATATTGTCTATTAATGTATTAATTGAAAGATACCTTTTGTTTAAACCATTTAAAAAGTTATATACCATTTTAAAATGGTTTGGAAATTATAAATACGTAAATTTTATTTATTAATAATCCTATTCATTTCATTTTAATAAATTTTATATTATATTCTGGTCCATGATGTTTTCATACTGATGAAAACATTTTATTGGAAAAGCACATTTAAAAAGTGTAGCGGGATTAATTTAAAAAATAATTAGTCCAATTATGTGAATTTAATTTGATAAAAATAATTATATATTTTTAATAAATATAATTAATATTAATTTATTAATTTATCTTTAATTTCCTCATATAGAATAGTAATAAAAATAAAAATATTGTTACCATGATTATGGTTAAAACACCTTTACCTAAGCGTTGAACCAAGTATTTAGGGTATGTTTTCCAGTTAAATATCCAAAAAACATTTTTCCCCTGAATAATTATACATAAGAGCATACCACGTTCAAATATATATGAATTTAGAAGCATTTTTATGGAAAATGAGTTAAATATGTATTATTATTTTAATAAATCTCAGGTGTGCCCTCTCCCCCAGTTATAAATGGAAACATCACCATTAATATCATCACACCACTTTGAGAGAGAATTCTTGAAAAAAGCTTGAATCATATATCCTTGACATCAAAAATAAATATTTATAATTTCCCTTCTTCTTAAAATACCATTAAATCATTCCCTAATAAAGGATCCAAATGATGCCTACAAGAGAATATGTTTTTATCTTAGCATCCCTAATTTAATTTATTTAATCTTCAACCCCAATAAATATTTGTTATTAATTATATAAAAATCTATTTAGTTTCCCATTATATATAAATTTAATTATTAATTTTTAACCACTAATATATATTATATATTCCAGTAAATGGTATTTTAATGTATCCCTTATTCGTAACTATGGACTTAAACCTCTACGTGGAGATCAAATTAAGTTTTCATCACTAAGTTGCATGGATGGATTTTATGATGATTTTTGGTTTATATGTTATATTTATGATATAATTTTGCCTCCATCATTATGATGTCCTATATAAAATCATACCTTACAATTTTTTGGTGAAGAATAACGTCACTTGTGCATATATGTGGACTACCACAACCACAAAGTGATGTGATTAATTTTTCAAATTTCTATTACATGACTAGTAATGTTATTATTATTATGAATATATATGATATATATGATATTATATTGGTTATAAAAAGATGAAATATTATTTACCTTTTTAACATCTATCATAAAATGAAAGAAACCTTTATGCATACATATGGTCTATCATCTCTATGAATGGTGTAATTCATCTAACTACCACTAAATTTTAGGGATGAATATAAACATTAATATAATGGATATATATGATATATAAGATATTCATATCATTATTAATAATATTTTGATGATGTAAACATGATCAAAGTACATGTACTAGAACTACTGAACAGAAATTGTATTGAAAAAGAAAATTGTTAAACCCTAAAAAAGTTTATTTTTTAAGGAATTGTTAATAAATGGGTGTTGAAATGTTATAAGTGGATCATATTTGATATTATACTTATATAAATTATTTTTATATATAATTATATTAAATTTGAATTTATTATAATGGAGTTAATATATATTTTTAGAATGAATTAAAACTCATGGTAAGAGATTTATTCTACAACGTCATTGTTTTTAGGGATTTTTGATGATTAAGTTTCTAATGAAGAAATTTTATTAACAATATCTCAATAATATAATTAATTATCCACTCTTATGGTTACTTATAAACATTTAAAAAAAATCTTTCATTTTCATCTTCTTATGAAAATGTGATACTGAATGATTGTTATTAATAAAAGCAAATTTATTTATCTCTTCAATCGAAAATCATTTTTATTCCATATCAATATTTTATAGAAAAAACATGAATGATTTTCATATTATCCTATTATTTTGAAATTTAATATTTACCCATTATTTAGTTTTTAAAATATAATTTAAAGAATTTTATTTTTGTTTTCAAAATGAGTTCATTTTTAATATTTACAAAAATGTGAAAATAGTCTTTCTTTTAGCATACATGGAATAAATAGAATTTACCATCACCAATACCAATAATATTGTTTAATATAATATACAATTATTCCACGTTTATATTGAAATAAATTTTTATCCATAGTATTTTGGATGTTTTTAGATAATAAATAAGTGATTTAAAATACAAATTGGAGTTCTTCTTATGAATTTTCCAATAACATTTAATGGAATTTTTCATGTTTAAAAATTTCGTTTTATGTTATATATGTTTATAAAGCACATGGTCCAATAATACCATCCAATTTTTTAATTTGATAGAATACAATTTTTATTTAATGATGATTCTATCTATCACATTTATGTCTCATGGGTATATTAAGTTTTGTTTAATCCTTTATGAAACTCATTTATTTTTCAAATGTAATTCTATGATAAAATATTGAAATTTTGATTAAACTGATTTCTATTTTATGGTTTGTTCTATGATGAATGGCTTATGATCATATTTAATACAAATGTATTATTTTTATTATGTTATGGGTGGGCATAGAATTTTATATCCTTCCAAGGAATTGGTCAGAGGTAGATATATCAATAGATATCACAAACAACAATGAGTATTGTGTGTTATTTAGTAAATAAATTTTTCATTATTTTCGACTTGGGAGTGG
The DNA here is from genome assembly GCA_963277665.1 of Viscum album. NCBI lineage: Eukaryota > Viridiplantae > Streptophyta > Magnoliopsida > Santalales > Viscaceae > Viscum > Viscum album. Next base: position 2,080,771,337 of record OY728126.1, read on the forward strand.
ACATTGACTAATTATATACTGTAATGAGGAGAGATCCCAATCCCTAATGGTCATCTTTGAAGAGTTCCACAAATTGTTAAATGATTTTCTATGATCTTTTGTATTCTAAAAAGTTATTTTTTTACAATGTTATAATATAATATCTCTTAATTTATTATTCATTTTAATTAATTTACTATGAACTACTATGATTTACTCTAGGACTCTTGATTTTGATCTATGATCTAAAGGGGTGGTTTTCAATGTTTATGCTCATGTATTTATACCCTTATTCGCTTTTTATTTTTGAGCGATCTCATAAATATCTGATGGTTTCCATTAATGAGAATATCAGGGGATCATTTCTTGTGTTTCATTTACATGGGTTATGAATACATGATTTATGTATGATATGTCAATTTAGGGTGCTAAATGTTAAAAAATAGTAGTAGAAACAGTATATCTCCTATAAATGAATTTATTATGTTTCTATGATTTCAAAGATAATATTCCTATATGAATTTATAATGGATAAGAATTTTTTTTATTTAATATTCTTATATAATATGTAACATTTATTTATGAAATATATGGTTCACATTAAGTATAACCTCCTTGAATATGGTTTTATCATTTAATTAAGAAAATAATTTGTCTTCCTTGTTGGATAAATTTATTCAAAAAATAATTATTAAGATGATTTTGTATCTCATATTAATTCCATTCCAAATGATTAATTTTGGCCTCAATAATAACTTCATTATCCTTAATATTGGTTCTATGGTTAGTCTTTAGGAGCATCAGTTAAAAAACATAATAATATGTATAATTTTTTAGGAAGTGTCTATCCAGGTATCTTGATCAATCCTTCTTCATTGAGGGTGACTTCATAAAATATTATTGAATATGAAATCTAGTGGTCACTTTATTTATTATTAATAATGGTGGATAGAATAATGTGATAATGAATAATTATTTTCAAGATATTTCCTATATTAACCACAACTCATTCTCCCAAAACTGAAAAATTTAAAAAAACACCTATCATGTTTGGTGGAAACGTTTCTATTGACTAGTTTTCCCTACCATGATTATTGATCCTTGAATATTGAAAATTCACCGAAAAAATATGATTAAAATGTTACATGAATAATCAGTTATAAATGGTAGATGATTTCTCAAAAAAACTTCATCCCTTAAATAACATTAAAGTCTCTAGTGAGAATCCAAGGGCCATATATACTTTATTTGAGAATATATATCTATGACCAAAAATTATTCAAATATTGGGAGTTATCCATGGAATAGATAAAATAAGGGTTTCATTCAAATATTATTATACTTATAAAAAGAAATTGATTTTTATGGATTACAATTGTATAAGTCGGTTAATTATAAATAATAACCCACAATTTTTTCACAGAGCCAATACATTTTATCATTCCCATAATCTCATAAAAAATTACCTTGTGTTATATACTAAATTAAAATTTAATATATCTATATGTTTTATAATACTAATAAAAACATTATTATTTTTACATATGATTGTTTTGAGGGAGATAGTGGTGGTTGCATTAGCCATCCCTAGAAAATTTTATAATTGCATATTCATTCCTTTTTGAATTTGGATTTACCATTCCTGTCACATATCTATGTAATTTTCTAATTTAGATAATATTTTTTCATATTCTTCTTTCCCATAAATGTATGGGAATTTATCCTTTGTTGAAACCATTTTTATATGTTTCATCCCTGAAAATAGTGCAGACAACTCAATTGTAGTAATAAGTTGTTAACCAAATGTATGACTAATTACATCCTCATAGATAGAAATTATATAAGTCTCCAATAAAGGATTACATTATTCATTTAACATAATGTTGGAGGAATATTGATCCACAAGTTTATTAGGATCCAATTCCTTATCCACAATATCAATCCATTTTTCCTAGAACTAATTACCAATATTTTTTAGAAGCTCCAAAACATTTCAAGACATCCAAATACCCCTACAACATGAATAATGTGTAATGTTAAAATGATTTTATCCAATAAAAAATAAAAAAACTAATTCCTTCCCTTTTTGAGGTTTGAGAAAACATAAGAGATTCAATAGGCCTTTTATTCCAGGAAATTAATTTTATGCCATTCTTGATCGTAATTTGAGGATCTATAGTTTTTTTGTTTTCTTCACCCCTATCCTTAATGGGATACACTTGTGGAAATAAAAATTCATATATGTGAGATCCAAATTTATTATTTGGAAATATTTGAAGCTGAATTTGGCAAGAAAAATCATGTCCTACTAACATATATTCATTAAAAAAAATTATGAACACATATAAAAACACAATTAAAATATTTTCACCACTAATTATTATAGTAGCACTATTAAGATGATGATTCATAACATTTGGATTCAACAAAAACCCTAAAATACTATCATATTTTTCCCATAATAATAGTTTCTTCCATATTTGGTAGTTTTATATTCTAGGATGTGATGTATTTCAATAATCTAGGATGCTTAAAGACCCACTTGTAACTATAAAACACTATTTCAATATCTATATTGATATGATTATAATGATGAGGGATAAAATATATCTCTCATTTTATGATATAGATAAATAATTTAATGATATTGGATAAATTGAAATCCTATGAAGTGGAATCCTATATTTTATGATTATAACACTAGGGTACTGTGTCACTTTCCAATTTGAATTATCTTTCAATTTTAAAACCCTAGAACCAATTTACTCTGAGTTTCAAATCCACCACATTACAAGGTTTATTTCATCATATCAGGGTCAATCTACTATTAATGGGAATCCTAAATGAATAAATTCATTACATGAGTGCAATTATTATCTTTTCTTATCATTGTATCACTAATAATGAAAATATTTTTCATTGTGTTTTGGTAAGCAATGATAAAACCATTTACTTTTTTAATATCAATAACAGTAATTACAAAACTCATTTCCATTCTATATTTTAGTGAAGCGTTGTTTTTTTTGTTTCCTCTATGTACTATTCATGATGATTTTACCCATAAAACCAATGGTATTATATTTGATTTTTATTTTCTGGATTATCCAACTGATCATGAATGAATTTTTCACTATCTGGTTTTGGTTCATTACAAAATTGACTAAAAATATGATCCTCAATTATCTAGGAATATCAATCAGTGTGTATATAAATTTACATATATGTAATAAAATGAATTTTATGCTGAATTATTTTGGTTTTTCATTGCATAATCATTTATAAATATATATTTATATATTGAGATTAAACCAAATCATTACATTCATAATTATTACATTATTTTTCTATAAATATTCAATATATATAATAATAATAGATTCTATAAAATCATAATATTTTAGTGCATTTTTATAAAATATACATACACAACCTATTTGATAGAATATCATTATCATCCCCTATAATTTTCTTCAAATATATTACCTTTATAATAAATACAATAATTAACACCTTCCTTCATATGCTGATGAATTTGAATCATATGAAAGGGTTAGAATAATTTCGTTGTATGTTTATACATTATATATTTCAACCAATGATTATATGTGATCATAAGATAAGAATAATGGTTTGATGAAATAATTATAACATTAATATTCCATACCCAATCATTTAGTGATCATTAATCATGAGTCATGTCATATGTAATTTTCATAAGAAATACATAAGTTATAAGTTTATAAAATCATAAATAATCAATCATGAGGATGCGCTCAGGTCATTAAATTAATACATAAGTAGGTTGCGTACAAATAGGAAAACTGAGTGATTTAATTTTTCAATTATTACATCCAACACTATCATTGATGATGATTTCCTATATTTGATTCCCTATTTCCAAAATTTCTTTAGATATGACTCACTACCACAACAATCATAGTAGAAAAAGTCTTTCACTGAGTTGGGTTCATTACACATTATATTTCATATTATCTATTGATATATCAATATTTACCTAAGGATTTTGTGGGATATATAATTAAAGAACCTAAAATAAATTAACTATAACTATACATAAGTGTTCCATAATAACATAAAAACATTCATCACCCCATAACACGTGATAAATAAATTGTTTTTATATTTATTTAATCATAACATAATTAATCAATGAGAATATACATAATTTAATTGAATAATGCATAAAATATCATCAAAATTAGACATCCATAGGAAGAAACTAGATGGCGTTATAAGATCATACACTTAATGAATAATAAATTTGTCTAATAGATGCTTATATTGTCGAAAAATATATTTTATAAAAGCATTTATAAGAATATTTGAAAATAAATAAAAACAATTAATTTTCTTATCATTTTAAAATAAAATTCCAAGGTAATAAGGAATATTATTATCTATATAAAAACATTGATACATTTAATGGATTCTTCTTCGAGAAGGAATGAAACTATATGAGTAAAATATATTTATGTTGTATATGTTAAAAGAGATCTTTTTTTCACACTTCTATAAAAAATTCCACGTTATCAAGATATACATTAAAATTATTATTTATAATTATATATAATTACATTAAAATAGTTTGTCAATAATTTTTATAAAATATTTTGGTATATATAAAAATTTAACTAAAATATTTCGAAGAAAATTTTCACTAATGTAAAATATTCAGGACACAAAAATAATAAGTAAGGTCGTCGTATATTAAAACCATTTTCCAATTCATTTTTAGTATCAACTAGAGGATAGCATCACAAATAAATATATTTCCCATAAATTAATAGTTTTTAATCAAATATATCATGTAGAAAAGATAAGTATCATATTATTTCACTTAATAGAAATTTAACATATACATTCTTGAAAATAATAGAGAATATAACGAAACCCTTACGACATTGGTAACTTTTTTATCATAAATGCATTAAATATATTAACATAATAATAAAAATAAAATAAAATATATAATAAAATATTTATGATATAATATATGAAATTGGTGTTATATAATCTTTATAAAACCACGTTGGTGTATAACATGAAAAAAGGATCTATGAGAAAATAGAGACGAACTAACCTTACCTTATTCTTTGATTTATATTATTTATTCTCTCTACATATTGTATAGTAAATTAATATTTATTATGAATATATACAAATTCCATATTCACACTTTTATTAATATATACCATTTCAACATAATTTATTTTTACCCATTCATTAACAATTCTTCATTTTAATAATTCTGCAGTGTAAACCGGTCTATTACCCATGCATGCTTGGGTTCAACAGTTTTGGTACATGAAAATTGGTCATGGATTTATCATATAAAGAATATAAATAATGTCATAAATATAATATTTATACAACATATAATGATTTATAACTATATATATAAAATGACGATTAAAAATGACTTACATCACATTATGAAGATTCTATTATTTATGTACACATAAGTAATGTCTCTATATTTCCATGGTTCAAGTGGAAGAAAATTAAATAATTAATTATCATTAAATATAAATAATAATTATATAAAAAAATTAAATATTTTTTTTAAATCTATACACATAATAATCCATGAAGAGTAAAAGTGAAAAACAAATCACATCACTTTTTAGATGTGGAAGTTCACATGAAGGAACATGTGATGTTGTAACATTCCCAAAGATGGTATGGTAAGAAGTTAGAAAATATTATACCTTTTAAATAATCATATTTATGATATAAATTTCCAATATACCTATTAAATCAATCTATATAACTATCCATGAGATAAAATGACAAAAAAAAGAACACATCACATCATGGTGTTGCTATCCCACACGTAAGAACGAGTGAAAATTTATTTTCACATTGGAAGGAATGATGAATGAAAATGGGTGTACTTATCATGTATTTGTTCAGTATTAATTTTAACCCTTTTATAACTGTGTAATTTTTTTTAATTTTAATTTCAGAATATAATAAATTATTGTAATTTAATTTTGATTAAATAATCTAATTTATATAGAAATTAAAAATGTAAATTTCACTTGTGTGGGTGTTTTCATTATAGGTTGATGTGATTTGGAGTTTCAAGATAATCATAAGGATGTTTGGTCCAAACTATATAAGAAACCAACAATCCATGTGGGCTTTAATGTATAGTTCAGCTAATTTTAACAATAATTTGGATAAAATATTGTTTACTGAAAAAAAAATATTGCTTTAACAAAACTCTTTTGAGACATAGAATACTAAACAATAAAACAAGGGTCCAAGATGAACTATTATATGCATGAAAACTAATCCTTTGGAAGTAAATATTTTGGTATAGTATAGTTGAAATATATCCCAATTTTGATAGAAAATATACTAAAAATTTGATAGGGATATAGTCAAGATATTAGTCAAAAATTTATGTCATCTGTTCAGGTCATGATAATGTATTTTTAATATCCAAAAACATTAATTTAACTGTTATTTCAAAATAAATGTTCCCAAAACCACCATCCACTTGGCCTGTAAATTGTATCTTTGGGAACCCCATTTGAATACTTAAATAAGGGGTAAATCTCTACCATTATAGATACCCAATGAAGATCCAAATTCATTCTATAATATTCATATTCCTATATCCTCCTATAGAGATCATGAATGATGGAGAAATTCTTCTCAAGCCTTCTCCACCTCTCAATGTCATGATAAATGGTGTGTGGTCATTGGAGAAATCTATACATAACTGTTGAAGGATTTTTGATACATGTTCTTCTATAGGTTCTTTGAAATTTTTTAGAGAAATATTTCACATATTTTTTTTTCAAATCATGCATATCCTTTTAATAAATTTATTTTGTATAATCAAATTATAAATAATTATTTTGAATACCGATTAGGTTAATATTTGTTTGGGAATCATGGGTTCTTCATATTGTATAAGATAAGAACAATATTTCATTCAAACATTAAATGTATGAAAGTATGCTTTAACATCCCTCACTCTATACTTGATGTCCACACCATAACAAAGTTATTTTTATGCCAAGGGTTGGGTTATTTTACATTATTTTACAATAAAATATGGGAATAAAAGACACAATAACCCATAAACAAAGGATTAAATTAAATCATGAGATTATTTTAAACCATCAGTCTATCCAAGCTGTATAGTATAATTTAAATAACCTTCTTCTCTTATAAATTCAATAAAATCACCTTAGGTTGACTCAAATTGAGCTCTTAATATAATTTTTTTTTGAAATTTTTCTTCAAAATATTCACCCCACTTTTATTTATTTTACTAAATATGACAACATTTATCATCCAAAAATCATTTATATATGACTTTGGGTCTACCCTATTTTATAAAAAATAAAAAAAAAGTACTCATTTCATGACAAATCTTTAATGCAACATAGATATAATAATATTTAATTATATTGGAAATACTTCAGTTATTATACAATCATGGATAAGATATGTTTGAAGGGGGATGAAAAATAAATAAATATAAATGATCATAGATTAGAGTTATACATATTCTTTGGAAAACGACATTTTTCATACACCATAATCCTTATAGGTTATTTTTTTGAGATTAGGAACTATATGTCATGGGGTTGATATTTGAGAGGGTATTTTCACATATCTTGTATGAAATAAATGTATCAAGTGTCTTGGAGATGTGATATTTTGAGATTCACTATAATAACTATCGGGAGTGGAACACATGTAATTATTCTCAACTTTTAAATATTATTATTTTTACTCCTCTTAATATTTCACTATAACTATTCCAATTTTAATAAACATGAAAATGTTCAATATAACTTATAAAATAATTGTCAAGATGATATTTTGTGACATTATAAAAAATATAACATTGGTAAATTAGTTAGACCATTTTACTATGTTGAAAACATTTTTCCATCATTACTCTTTATAATGACCAAAAATGATATCAAAATCATTCATAAATTGGAACCTAATAATTCAATATATGAAATCATTTCTTACTAATTCAATTTTTAGAAGATGTAAAAAGAAATTATAAAATTAGTGCAAAAAATTAAATGGAAAACAATTTTTTGAGAAACATTTTTAATAATTAAATGATCATATATCAAGATCAAATAAAGTACTTATTCCAAAAATTAATTTGATTATTTTTAATCAAATGGTTATTATGAAACATTAATAAAAACTTGGATATATACACATACTTCTTAGTTACATGATTTAATTAAATGAATTGAGAGTTTTGGATATGTTGGTATTTGAACTATTCACTTATAAATTTTTTTTTCCAGAAAATCAAAATACAATACACTAAGAAAAAGTTGATTTAAAAAAATTATTTCTATTTTTCAAAAAAAAATTCAAAAACTGGATGAAATAAATTATAATATTCATATAACAATTATAATAAAAGTATTTTATGATCAATATAAATTTTTTACCCATTAAATTATTTTTTTAACTCCTTTTTAATAATCAAAACTAAATGAATTTTAATTTATTTTAATTTATGTAATTTAATCATTAATTTAAAAAAATTGAATAAGTTATTTATTGATCGATATTCATAAAAATACAACACACATATAAATATAGTTTTATGAAATATATTTGTTTTACCTTTATAATATTTTCCCCTAATTTTTTAGGAATTTATTAGCAGTATTTAATTGATTATAAATTTTATAAAGTAAATAGTTTTAAAAATAATTTACAATGAATAATTTTGTTCAACTATTATTTCTAATGAGTGTAAATAAATCTAATAAACACTTACAATTTATTATGGAAAAATATATATTCAAATATCTTGTAGTGTTGTATTATATTACTCATATAAGAATTCATTCCTCATGATTCCCTTACAATGATACAACCAATTGTGGATAAATCATCCTCTTAATATATTTTGGTTCACCCTTAACTCAATAAAATTTATTATTTCCCCACAAAACATTTACTAGGTGAGTTTTCGTGTTTCATATAACAATATCTCTCTAATCAATAATCTACACTGTTTATTACTTAAGAAAAATACCATTCTTTGGTAGTAAAACAATTTATTTTATTACATGTGAAAAATCTTGTATTTACATACTCAAAGGAGATACATGTAACACATCATAAACATGTGAGATAGTTTCTTGTAGCACTAAGTGATAAAACACCATCCCAAAATGATCATGAATCTTGAAGGGATCGATATATCTAGTGCCCTACAATCCCTGATTCACAAATATCATATCCTTATTCCCAGGATAAAATTATTGTAATATATTATCACTAACTATGAACTATAGAACTTACTAGCGATTTTTATCAAAACATTTCTATCCACAGTGAGCTACAATGATGTGAAATTGAATACCATTATCCCTATGTACAATTTTCACAGCTATCCCCAATCCCCAAGATTTTCATTATCCAACATCAATCTAAATGAGTTTAGTTCATCACATATTACAATAGTGGGATTAAAAAGGATCCAATTCAATTCTGAATTGAAGACAATATTGTAATTAAATTTGACTGAAGGAAGGTCTTGATCCCAACCAACATAGATATCCATAGAACACGATGTTGAATTATCTTATAAGGAATGATTGGTCCTCTAATAATGGAAATATGTATGAGGATGATATTATGTGATAAAATATTACACAATATTGAAGTCCCATTGAATAATTATCCAAATCATCAAGGTAAGCCTCAGATCCGGATCAAATTTAACTGAATGCAGTATTCCAAGAATCATTATATATTTTTTAATGTATATTCTACAAAATTAAAAAATGATACACAATTTCTCTAATAGTATCGATGTCTGTTGACTTCATATAATTATTGAATACATCTCAAATATAATTATAGTCATCATATATTTTGTGTTTTCTAATTTAAAAACCATTATGTTTTTTTTAGTTTCCACAATGGATTTATTAATGGTTGTAACAACGCCCTAGAATTATATCTCTCATATTTAACATAATATCCTTACAATAATCTAGATACATACTATGTAAAATAAATTTTCATGCTTTCACACTAAAAAATCTATTTTATAATTATAAACATATTTTTAACTTCAAGGATGGATATAAAATGATGAACTATGAGCTTCCTCAAATAGATCCTTATTAAATATTTCATTCTAAGGGACACATATTGGGTTCCTGAATCAAATAATTTCATCACTGTAATGTATTATGTTAAGACCAATTGTGGAATTATTCTATATTACTATATACCCCATTTTTCATCTTTTATATACAAATGGATAGATGACTAAAAATCCATATGATAAATATAATATATATTCCATTTCCTTAAGATTTCATGATCTGCATTCTATTAATCTATAAGTAATATATATATTTCTATCCTCTAAATATTTAAATTAGAATGGTTCTTATTGTTCAATGAATCAACCACCTTATTTTACAACCCATAGTGGTAATGTATTAATAATTCATAATTTATAATCAACTCCCACCACACCCTTCATCCAATTTTAAAATTTTCATTATTAATATATTACTCAAAATTTTATAATTAATATATATACAACACCATTCAAAATATTGAAAATTCATCTATATTTTATTTGAAAATATTATTGATTCCATCTACAAATCATGAGACTAGTAATTTTTACTCACATATAATTAATTTTTATGCTGTATATGAATCTACTATGTAATTATGTATAATAACACATCCAAATACATTCTTTGATGCATCACTATAAATTAAAAACCATACTTTATTGCTTTATAGTTTTTGTATAGATACAGTGGACACAATTTATATAGATTTATGTGATTTTACTCACATTTGTTTAATGTAACATGTATCCCTTTCATGTCTATGTAGTTTTTAAATTACATATCAATGATAAATTTCCCAAAAATCATTATTATAATCCATCTGACCTGAGAAATGTAACGCCCGGACCCCAGAATCCCAGAGTTGGTTCATTATTATGTATCATTGGCATGATCACAAAAAATCATGTCTCGAAAGACTGATTAGTTTAGTAGCCTTGGAAGTACTGGATAAATTCGTAAGTGTTACATTACACTATTAAATAAAATCATCCACAACATTATGCACCCTTTTTAAACACACTTATACCATTAGCCTATCACTATAGGTCAACTATAAAATAATTCTTCACATCCTAGGAAAAATAAAACATAGAAAGGGGTGAGATCAGATGCTCGGTAAGGATAACAATATAGCAAAAACTTTCCAAAATAATCATAAACATTTAAGGAAATGTATAATACTAAAACAAAAGCCTTTTAAAAATGAACTTTAGTATAATATGGAAAAGATAAAATCAAAAAATTCCATTTACTTATTCACATGGATATTCAACTAGTCGGATAATCTCATGCAATATCAATAGCCACTTTCATAATGACGGAATGCATAATGCCTTACTTCATAACCACATAGCCAAGGCCTTGTGCCAAGACTACAAATAAGATTTTGTCAAGGCCTTATGCCAAGAAACTAGATTGTCTCATGAAACCTATCGATGCATCGAGGAGCTATAGTAGGCTCCACCCATCACATACTATGTCCAATTCATTCCTCTTATGAAAAGTTTTAAACAGAACATAAACATTCGTATTGAAACTAACATACGAATTGTCGATACTTTATCCATAAACCATGAATGGTATAAAAATAACACATCTACAATCAAACATAACTCATTAAATACAATATTGAATATTTCATTATAATTAATCAACCTCAATCAAGAATATTGAAGGATACTGACATTGATGAAGTTAATCTTCAAAACTATTTGAGAGAAATATCCCCCTTTTTCTTTAAAACATTTAAAAGCCTCAATATTTATCACGAAACTGTTTAAAATAGATTTTTGAATCAAAATGTCCCATACCATTTTGAAACATTTAAAAATAATTTTAATTTTAAAACATTAACATCTATATAAATAAAACCTTAAAACCATTTTTAAAACATGGACATTAATGAGAATGGTTTAGAAGAATAAATTTTGTAAACATTTAAAATGATATTTTAGTTAGAGTTCCTAACCAAATGAGAGACACTTGAATAAAAATAATTTAGGTAATAATAACATTATAATATCATGAGAATAACTGGATTCATGATATACTATTTCAAGGTATAGTATTTACACCAAATAAAAGTGTATTGGTCGATAACAACAAAGTGGTCTCAATGGAATGTAAGATTGGATGAATTCATTTATAAAGACCGTATCCTTAGGTTAAGGATAAATCAATGAAATTATTATGTGTGAAAAATATAAATACACTAAATATGATTGGATATTTAGTGTAATTCAATCAAATGACATTCACACATATTCTTGTAAAAATAACACCAATGACTTGGACGTTTAACTCAATGAATAGAAATTAAGTTAAAACTACTCTTATCAAGTTTATATCGATGACTTGAGAATTTATAAATGGAGTGATTATTTGCATCAAATGTATATCCACGCAAAGGGGGGAGGAAATTACTACATAAGTAAATAAATAGTGATTTCACACGTAATCTTGGGGCGACATAATCAATGATGTTTACGTAAAACCGAATGAGTGGAAATTGAAATTTGAAATTCCCTTATCGATTTGGTAACATACAAAACATACACCCATGAAATAAGGATCATACAATGATGATTTAAATACCCAAAAATTAATGTATATTACTCAAACAATACAATCATGGGTAGTACATACACCACACAAAAGGTAGCAGTGGAAAATATAGCATGAATCTCACGGGAATAAAAGTGAGATGAAAACCCATTACCTTATTCTTTTCCTTAGTAAAGGGTACTTTAACCTCTTGTATAATAGTTAAATAATTGTTATTAAATTATAAAATAACTATATACATAAATTTGATATCATATATGATCCTCTAATAATGCTTTGTTAATAATATTTTAGTAGTATCATTGTTTCGGGTGTTAACTAATTCGTTTTGCCTTATATGCTTGGTTACGTAAGACAATTTTTTTATGTATAGGATGTATTTTATTCATATACAGAATTATCTTATCTTCATAAAAATTATTTTTAATCATAAAATGAAAATTATTCTTCGATGATTATGATGGGGAATGAATCCCATCACGTTCGTGGAGACGGTAATCCGTACGTACGGACGAGCGACAATTTCATTCTTTTGATAATAATATCGTTTATAATTATATGGTATATCATATATATGGAATAATTATAATGTTATATTTATTATTTACATAATTTATACTCATTATTATACCCATCCAAATGATGATGTTTTTGAATAACAAACATCACTATGACGTGGAGACTATAATCCGTACGTACACACATATGGTGACTTTTTCATTTATAGGATTGATAGAATAATGAATATGGTTGTACAATTTTTATAATAACATAACAGTATATGGAAGATACTGGAGTTATTATTTTAGAATGGAAACAACAAAGAATGAGGAAGTGGAAGAAGAAAATAACATGAAAGAGGTGATGAAATATTTACCTCTTCTTCGGGTTCTTTCTATTGATTTGATCAAAAGGGCTCCATAGGTTGAATTTATGACTAAATTAAGGCCTCTATGATAAAAATAGGACAGTTGGGAGGATATTTGGGTTGGGGTTGGCCGAGAAAAATGGTTTTGATGGTGAGAATTTTAGATAAGGGTAAGTGCCCTTTTATAAGAGGCGTGAGGGGCATCTTAGGAAAAGTTAGAAATATTATTTTATAATAAAATCATTTTCGGTTTATAATGGCTCAAAAATAAATTATTTAAAATATAAGGTGGGGATGGGTAGAAAAACTGTCAACCAATAGGTTTTAGATAGGTTTGTGTCGCTATATTAACATTATCTTTTATATTTAACTCTTAGTTAAATAGTTTGACATTTACCATGTCTCTTTGTATTTTTATATTATACGGTTAATAAACATACTATTCACTCTTAAGGGAACACCAAGTGGTTCATTAATGATACACATATCATTATATAAGCCTTTTGGAGTATCCTTATATTTATATGATTATAATATCAACCATTAATATTGAATTTTTTTAAACACTCATTTATGTCAATTTTGACATCATTAAATAATTGATTTTTTTTAATTTCTAAAAACATTATTACTTCTAACTAAATAAATTTAATCAACCCTAAAATGTCATATTATCCTATAAAATTAGTTTAATTTATTAAAAGTCTCATATTACATTTATTTGGATATTTATAATATCAATTATTTTAATATTTCATTATTAAGGTAATTACTATGTCAACATTGTGTCACAAATAAATTAAATTATTTAAAGTTTAAAAATTATAAATAAAATATCATTATGTATGAAACCTTTTTATCTTTCTAATTAATTTTTATAGTCTAATTTATCTTATTTATAACCCTATATTAAAAATGGTTTATTTATTAAACTTTTATTTTAACTCTCTTAACTCTTCTTTAAATAAAATAATAATAAATGTCCTAATCTAATCCAAGTGGAACTAAAGGATTATATTTTTTTACTAAGGTTTTTCTTGGTCGAATTACACTTATCCAATATAATTAGGACAAGTTTTGGGGCAATTATGATATGATTTTTACCCATAATTACAATATTTACTTTTAACAATGGTAAATAAAAGTAAAAAGTTACTATTCACCAAAAAAAAATTCATCTTATTGAACCACATTTTTTTTAATGATATCAACTATGTCTCTCATATTTTTGATATTCCACTCATAGAAGTGGCGAAATTAAATTTTATGTGAATTTTCTAATGCTCCTAGGAGGTGGGTAAAAGACGGTAAAAAGTTCAATAAAATTGTATACATCTAATTCTATTTTAAAATGACTCTAATGAATTACATTGAACTTATATAGGTATTATATATCTATTTTGAGTTAACATAAATTAAAATAAAATAAATTATTATTTAAATAAAAAGTCTGTTTTAAACTATAACATAGTGTTTTTCACTGTTCATCAAAAATTGATTGTTTTCAGAAAAATACCAAAAATTTACTCGAAGATAATTTTGATATTATGAATTCAAAAATGAATTCAATTTTACCAAATTAAAAACATATATGTTTCATTAATAAATTTAAAATTAATTCCTATGGTCAAAATTGAAAAGCGGGTTTTTTAAAAGTAAAAACTATCAAAAGATTGACATGTGTTTATGAAAAATTTAAATGTGAAATTAAATATAATCACATACATTATATTAAATGATAAAAATATAATCTAATTATACTTAAAACCCATTCAATAGTAACACCCTGACCCTAGTTACCCAGAGTCGGTGCATTATTACATAACATTGGCATGACCACAAGAAAGATCAAGTCTCGAAAGACCGATTAGCTTAGTAGCCTTGGAAACAGTAGATATATTCATAAAGTTTTAAATTACATCATAAAAATGAATACTACAACAAAATAGTGTCCATAGTCCACACTCTTATCCCCTCATACTATCCCTGCAGGTCATTCATAATTTACTTCTTCACATCCTGGGAAATATAAAACATAGAAAAGGGGTGAGCTCAAATGCCCAGTAAGGATAACATTATAGAGGAAACTTTCATCAATAAGAATAAACATTTAAGGAAATTTATAACTAAAATAAAATCCTTTTAAACTTGAACTTCAACATAGTATGGAAAAAATAAAATGAAATAATGCCATTTACTTACTCACATGGATATTCTACTAATCGAATAATCACATGCAATATCAATAACCACTTTCATAATGATGGAATGCATAATGCGAGATTATCATAACCACATAGCCAAGGCCTCGTGCTGAGACTACAAATAAGATTTTTCCAAGGCCTTGTTCCAAGACACTAGTTTGTATCATGAGACCTACCTATGCATCGAGAAGCTATAGCAGGCTCCAACCGCCACATATAAAGTCCAATGTATTCCCATATGAAAAGGTTTAAACATAACATAAACATTCGTATTAAAACTAGCATAAGAAATGTAAATACTCCATCCATAAACCATGAATGGTATAAAAATAACACATCCACATTCAAACATATCACAAAACCTTCAATACAATATAGAATTTTTGTATCATAATAAATTAACTTCAAATAAGCTTAAAATCCATCAAAGGATGTTGACATAGAAGAAATCAAAACACTTTTTATAGAAATATCTATTTCTATTTTGAAATCATTTAAGAGTCATATATATATATAATAAAACATTTTATTTGAAAATATTCTTATAAGATTTTTAGGGAAGCTTCAACTATTTTATAACGGCGGAAAATAGCCGCACCCGCCGTATAAGTTAAAAAACATTCTTACCTTAATCCTGTCGAAAAGGTTAAAAAGGACCTTGTTTGGAAAACGACGGAAAGATTCTTTTATAAACCACTTATAAAAGTCAAAAATGGTAT
This sequence comes from Viscum album, assembly GCA_963277665.1. Classification (NCBI taxonomy): domain Eukaryota; kingdom Viridiplantae; phylum Streptophyta; class Magnoliopsida; order Santalales; family Viscaceae; genus Viscum; species Viscum album. The sequence goes on from OY728126.1 coordinate 2,080,787,805, forward strand.
AAATGACTTTAACCTATATTCTAGTAAATAGTAAAAAAAAAGTTGAAATACATTTTTAAGAAACATGGATGTGGATGATAAAGAAGTCCCAGTAAATTATTACATATAAACAACCACGGATAATGAAGAGATTGCGAAATAAACCCTTACCTTGTACTTTTCCATGGTTGGGGGTAGGTTAACCTCCTGTATAATGGTGAAATAATTGTAATTAAATTATACAAGAATCATATACATTATCATGTGATCATATATGATCTTTTAACATTGCTTTGTTAATAATATCTTAGTATTATTGTCCTTTCGGGTGTTAACTTACTCGTTTTCTTTTATATGTTTTGTTACGTAAGCCATGTTTGTCATGGATAGGTTTTATATTATTAATATTCAGAATGATATCAAGTCCTTAAACATTATTTTTAAATCATCAAATGATAATTATACTTTAATGGATACGATGGAGAATTAATCTCATCGCGTTCGTGGAGACGGTAGTCCGTACGTACGCACGAGCGACAATATCATTCTTTTGATATTAAAATAATATATAATTGGATGGTATAACATATATACAGAATAATTATCATGTTATATTTATTATTTACATGAATTAAAAATCATTATTACACCCATCCAAATAATAATATATAGAATAACAATTACACCACGACGTGGAGATGGTAAGCCGTACGTACGTACGTATGGTGACATGTCATTCAAAGGATGGATAGAATACTGAATATGGTAGTACCATATTTATAATAATATTACAGTATATAGGAGATACTAGATTAATTATTTTGGAATGGGAATAATAAAGAAAGAAGAATTTGAAGAAGAAATGAATTTGAAAAGGGGTGGTGAAAACATTACCTCTTCTTCGGGTTCTTCCTTTTGATTTGATCAAAAGGGCTCCATAGGTTGGCTTTATAATCAAAATAAGGAATCTAGGTTGTAGTGAGGGAAGTTTAGAGAGTATTTGGGTAGGTTTTGGCCGAACCAAAGGCTTGAAGGTGTGAATTAATGAGAAGGGGGAGTGCCCTTTTATAAGAGGGGTAAGTGGCACCTTTGGAAATCCTAGGAATATTATTTTATAATAAATTCATCTTCGGTTTCTAATAGCTCCAAAGTGGATTATTTAAAATTTAAGGTGGGTATGGGTCGAAAACCACTCATCCAATAGAATTTAGATAGGTTTGGGTCATTATATTAACCTTATATTTTAGTTTTAACTCTTAGTTAATTAGTTCGATACTTACCATGTCACATTGTATTTTAATATTATATAGATATTAAACCTACTATATACCTCCAAGAGACCCCCAATTGGTCAATTAATGATACACCTATCATGATCTAAGTCTCTTGGCAGAAACTTAGATTTTTAGGAATTGAATATCAATTAATAATATAATATTTGTTTTAAAAACTCTTTTATGTCAATTTTGACACTATTTGGAAAATTGATTTTTGTTAAAATCATAACAGAATTATTACTTAGAAATAAGTTAATTAAATCATTCCTAACATGTTATATTAACCTATAAAATTAGTGTAATTCATAAAAAGTCTAAAATTGTATTTATTTGGGTATTTATAATATCAATTATTTTAAATTTTCACTATTATGGTAATTACTGCTTCATCATTGTGTCATAAATAAATTAAATTATTTAATGTCTAAAAATTACAAATAAAATATCATTATTTAGGAAATTTTTGTATATTTCTAATTAATATTTATAATGGAATTTATATTATGTGTAACATTATATTAAAAATGTTTTAGTAAATAAACATTGATTTTAACTCTTTTAACTCTTCTTTGAATTAAATAATAATAAATGTCCTAATCTAATCCAAGTAGACCTAAATGATAATATTTTATTCCTAAGGTTGTTTTTGATTGATATAAAATTTTCCAATATAATTAGGACATGTGTTTGGGTAATATTAATATCATTTTTACCTTTAATTACCCTATTTACTTTTAACCGTGGTAAATAAAAGTAAAAAGTTACTATTCAAAAAAAATTATTTTCATCTCATTGAACCACATTTTACTCCTTGATATTAACCGTGTCTCTAGGATTTTCGAAATTCCACTCACAGAAGCGGTAAAATTAAGATTTATGAAAAATTCAGTTTTTTTAACTACCACTTAGTGGATTCACTATTCATCAAAAAATGATGTTTTTCAGAAAAATACCAAAAATTCACCCTAGGATAATTTCTATATTCCGAATCCAAAAACGAAGTCCATTTTAAAAAATAAAATTTATAAATTTCAAAAAGTGGGTATTACTATTCATAACGGCTAGTTTGATTGGTTGTGGTGTGTTAGAACTTGATGTTGCGTACAACACACGCTATTGCATTATTCAAAGAGAAGCGTACCGTAGAAGCTTGGGGTGTTACATTCTCCCCTCCTTCAAATAATTTCATCCTCGAGATTTCTATAATACTACCGCATGAAAAGACTAGGGTGGTTCTTCATTATAAGTTTCTCGGGTTCCCACGTTGCCTCTTCCATCTTATGGTTTCTCCACAAGAATTTTACCAGACGAGTCGTCCGGTTTCTTAGTACATGTTCTCTCATATAAAGAATCTTGACGGGCTCTTCGCAATAAGACAGATCGGGTACCAGTTCTAATTCCTCAAAGGTGAGTACATGCGTTGGGTAGGGCATTTATATCCACAATAGAGATACGTGGAACACATCGTGAACTTTGTAGAGACTTGGCGGTATTTCCAATCAGTAAGCTACATACCCAATTCGTTCTAGAATTTCAAAAGGTCCGTTGTACCTAGGACTCAATTTACCTTTCTTACCAAAACGTATGACTCCCTTCCATGGAGATACCTTCAAGAAAACATGATCACCGACTTGAAATTCCAAATCCTTCCTTCGATTATCGGCATAGCTCTTCTACCTACTTTGAGCTACTTTGATATGGTTTTGGATTACCTTCACCTTTTCCATCGTTTCCTCCACCAATTCTGGGCCTACAAGTTTTCTTTCACCAACGTCATCCCAACAGGTTGATGTGCGACATCTCTTTCTGTATAATGCTTCATATGATGCCTCTAAATACTCGAATGGAAGATATTGTTATAGGAAAATTCTACCAGAGGTAAATATTGATCCCACATACCCTGAAAGTCAAGTGAGCAGGATCTTAACATGTCTTCTAAGGTTTGAATAATTCGTTTTGATTGTCCATCTATTTGAGGGTGGTAGGCAGTGCTCAAATGAAGTTCACTATCCAAGGCTTTCTAAAGACTTTTCCAGAATCTTGAAGTAAAATGGGGACCATGATCAGAAACAATTGATAGGGGTACTCCATGAAGTCTCACAACTTCATCAATATATAGTCTTTCTAGACGTTCTAGTGGTAGATCTTATCTTATAGGAAGAAAATGTGAAGACTTGGTAAGACGATCAACAATATCCCATATTGCATCGTTCCTTCTACGAGTCTTTGGTAGTCCCATGACAAAGTCCATTGTGATATTATCCCATTTCCACTCAGGTATGGGAAGAGGTTGCAATACTCCACCAGGTTGTTGCCTTCCAGCTTTCACTTGTTGACAAACCATACAACATGACACAAAATCGGTAATCTCCCTCTTCATGTTGTCCCACCAAAAATGTTCCTTCAAATCTCTATACATTTTGGTGCTCCGAGGGTATATAGAGAAGTTGGAACTATGAACATCATCCAACAATTCCCTTTTTATATCAAGTATATCGGGAACACAAAGTCTCTTCCTGAATTTCAAAATTCTTTCTTCATACACAAAGTATCTCAATCTCCCATCATTCATAGCTTTAATCTTCTTTTGAAATTATTCATCATTGGTCTGAGAACTCTTAATCCTTTCTAGTAAATATGGTTTGTCAACCATTTGAAAAAACATTGATGTTTCACCTTCCCTGGTTATTCCCATGTCCATCTTCACTAGGTCCATGAAAATTGGATCCCTTTCAATTCTCATATTGTTGAAAACTCCATGATCTTTTCTACTCAAAGCATCTACCACCTTGTTTGCTTTCCCCGTGTGGTAGTGTATTGTGCAATCATAGTCCTTGAGTAATTCAAGCCATCTCCTTTGCCTCATGTTGAGTTATTTTTGTGAGAAAATATACTTCAAACTCTTGTGATCAGTATAAATCTCACATTTTTCACGATAGAGGTAGTGCCTCGATATCTTGAAAAAAAATATCACAGCTGCTAACTCGAGATCATGAGTAGGATAGTTTTGTTCATGAATTTTCAACTGTCGTGATGCATAGGCAATAAACCTGTCATTATGAATAAGGACACAACCAATTCCTTTCTTCCATGCATCACTATAAATAATGAACCCATCATTCCCTGATGCTAGAGTCAATATATTAGCATTTACTAATATTCTCTACAGTTCTTCGAAACATTCTTCACTCTCTTTTGTCCAAACAAATTTAACCCCTTTACGTGTGAGATTTGTTAATAGGTTAGCCAACCGGGCAACATTCTAGACAAAATGTCGATAATAACCTGCCAAACCAATAAAAGTATGTACCTCAGTTATACTCGTTGGTGTACGCCATTCATGGATTTCCTTGGTCTTAGAAGGATCAACGGAAATTCCATCCTTACAGATAATATGGCCATGAAAAGAAATCTATTGAAGCCAGAATCCACACTTGCTAAAATTCCCATATAATTCTTGTCTTCTCAAAGTCTTCAGGATAATTCGCAAGTGATTTTCAGGATCTTCTTAGCTTTTGGAGTATACCAAGATATAATCAATAAATAACACCAAAAATTCAACGAGATATTCCTTGAAAACTCTATTCATCATATCCATGAATACAGAGGGTGAATTAATCAATCCAAAAGGCATTACTGTAAACTCGTAATGCCCATACCTGGTTCGAAATGTTGTGTTCAGAATGTCTTCCTTCTTCACACACAACTGATGGTATCCAGATCGAAGGTAAATCTTTGAAAAGTATCGAGCTCCATGCAGTTGGTCAAAGAAATCATCAATGCGAGGTAGGGGATACTTGTTCTTTATTGTTATAGAATTGATCTCCCTGTAGTCGATACATAACCTCATAGATCCATCTTTCTTTTTAACAAAAAGAATAGGGGATCCCCATGGAGAAACGCTAGGGAGAATAAATCCCTTATTACTCAATTCATCTAGTTGCTTCTTTAGTTCAACTAATTCTACAGTGGCCATTCTATAAGGGGTCTTCGATATAGGCCTTGATCCAAGAATTAAATCAATGGAAAACTCAACTTCTCATTCTGGAGGATGTCCAGGTAAATCTTCCAGAAACACATCTACATATTCTTTCACAATAGGTACATCCTCTATTTTAACATTCCTTTCCTCACCCATAGTCTTTTCATTCTCTTCCTCCCTAATAATTGTATTTAGTTGAGCTACTGGGGGTGGATCTATATAAGAATCAGGTGGAGACGATTCTGCTCAAAAGATAAGGTGTTCCTTATCATCGTCATCAAGAATCGTAACCTCTTTCTTATTAAAATAAATCTTCGCATCATGGTCCGAAAGCCAATAAATACCGAGGATTATATCAAATTCAATCATAGGCATGGTGATGAGATCAGCAGATAAAGTACATTTATGTGCCTTAATGGAGGCTGATTCACAAAACTTTGTTGCAATGATACTTCCCTTATGAGTTTTAACTGACAACACCCTTATTAAATCAAATTGGAAATATCTAATTTTCTTAGAAAACTGGGAAGATATGAAACAATGTGATGATCCAGAATCAAATAATGCATTTGATAAATTTGAGGAAACCATTAAATTACCTGCCACCACATCTTTTGAAGCTTCTACCTCAGCAGTAGTGATAGCATAAGCTTGTCCTTGATCCCTTGGCCTTTTTTGAGTTAAGTTCCCCTGATGCTTAGGACATTCATTTGCATAATGTCCCATCTCCCTGCAATCGTAGCATTATACATCGGTAGCTTCCTTCTTCCCCTTGCAATCACGAGTTTGGTTGTCTTTTTCACCACACTTGTAACAGACTCTTATTCCTTTTAAGAAAGTACCGGGGTGTTTTTCCCACATTTATTGTAGGATGGATATTCAAATTTTCCCTTCTTCCCTTTATTTCTATTCCCAGATTGATCAGCATATCTCTTCTTCTCTTGCTTTGCTTTAAATTCATATGACTTAGAGAATTATTTCTCTGTCTTGATAGCACATGAGACAATGTCTTCGTACGATGAGAAGGATTATGAGACTAATGCTCGATGGAGAAATGGTTTTAACCCATCAAAGAAACGATCAATCTCACTTATTGGGTTACGTATATAATCTCCAGCATACCTTGTTATCCTTGTAAAGTTAGCCTCATACTTTGCGACATTCTCATCCTCCTTTTGTCTCAGACTTAGAAATTGTCTTTCCATATCTACTTGATGGTCATGAGGAAAGTATTTTTCTAAAAACAGATCTTTGAACTCCCTCCATTTTATATTTTTTAATTCATAATCTTCCTTCGTGTTTTGAATCAATGACCACCATTGATCAGCATCTCCAGTGAGGCGGTAAACTTCAATGATAACGTTTTCCCTTTCACTACTCCCCAAAGATTGAAATATTTTCTCTAGGGAATTTATCCATTGCTCATATACTAAGGGATTTTTACTCCCATTGAACGTTGGTGGTTGTTGCCTCATGAATAGATTTAACATTGATCCTCCATGCTGCGGATCAGGGTTCTCCATACGGGTAAGGTTATTATTCATAACCTGAGTGAGTTGTCCCAGTATGGTGATTAGCTGATTGGAACTAGTTGCATCACCATCTCCACTATAATTATCTTGAGCAGGAGGGCAATCCCTACATGAAGTACGTGCATTGATAAGGTTTCCATTTCTTCCACTAGGATCCATTTCTAAACAATGGCATAAACTAGATTAGTTTATGAATCAAAATACATAATTACATACTTATAAGACACTTAAAAAAATTGAACTATTTATGGATATAATCCATAATCATAAAAATGTTTTCTTTGAGGATGTATATACTCATAAACCCTTCATAATGATTTGTAAAGAAAATGAGAGTTATCCTAAGCATATCCCCCAAGAGTTCCATAACCAAGAGTGCAGCAAGGCCCATTGTCGTGAACCAGTTCCCGTTCGAGTCCATCTCAAAGCGGTGTTTTCGGGTTTGACCCCTAGGTACATCTGTGCCAGAGCCGCCTCTACCTGCTCGTATCCAGATAGGGATGTATTGCTCGGAAAACTCACAAAATCTCTACAATACCAAAATTTTAGAAAGTTCTTCTATACTAATCCTCAAAGTCCATCTTAGGTCTATGTGCTCTAATCAGAGTTTATCTAAATCTAGCTTCCAAGGTTTGTACTAAACTTCCTCTGATACCAACTGTAACGCCCCGACCCCAGTTACCCAAAGTCGGTGCATTATTTCATAACATTGGCATGATCACGAGAAAGATCAAGTATCGAAAGACCGATTAGTTTAGTAGCCTTGGAAACACTATATATATTCATAAAGTTTTTCATTACATCATAAAAATGAAGACTACAACAACATAGTCTCCATAGTCCACACTCTTATCCCCTCATACTATCCCTGCAGGTCATTCATAATTTAATTCTTCACATCCTGGGAAAAATAAAACATAGAAAAGGGGTGATATCAAATGCTTAGTAAGGATAACAATATAGCGGAGACATTCATAAATAAGAATAAACATTTAAGGCCATGTATAACTAAATCAAAATCCTTTTAAACTTGAACTTCAACATAGTATGGAAAAAATAAAATTAAATAATTTCATTTACGTATTCACATGGATATTCTACTAATCGAATAATTACATGAAATTTTAATAAACACTTTCATAATGATGGAATGCATAATTCCAGACTATCATAACCACATAGCCAAGGCCTCGTGCCAAGACTACAGATATGATTTTTCCAAGGCCTTGTGCCATGACACTAGATTGTCTCATGAGACCTACCGATGCATCGAAGAGCTATAGAGGGCTCCACCCGTCACATAATAAGTCCAATGCATTCCCATATGAAAAGGTTTAAACATAACATAAACATTCGTATTAAAACTAGAATACGAAATGTAAATACATCATCCATAAACCACGAATGGTATAAAAATAACACATACATAGTCAAACATATCACAAAATATTTAATACAATATAGATGTTTTGTATCATAATAAATCAACTTCAAATAAGCTTAAAATCCATCAAAGGATATTGACATAGATGATAACAAAAGTCTTTTTAGAGAAATATCTCTTTCTATTTTGAAATCATTTAAGAGTCATATATCTATAAAATAAAACATTTTCTTTGAAAATATTTTTATATGCTTGTAAGGGAAGCTTCAACGAATTTATAACGGCGGAAAATAGACGCACCCGCCGTATAAGTTAAAAAAATATTCATACCTTAATCCTGTCAAAAAGGTTAAAAAAGACATTGTTTGGAAAATGACGGAAATATTCCTTTATAAACCACTTATAAAAGTCAACAAGGGTATAAATGACTTTAGCCCATATTCTAGTAAATAGTAAAAAAATGTTTTGGAATACATTTTTAAGAAACATGGATGTGGATGATAAAGAAGTCCCAGTAAATTATTACGTATAAAAAACCTCGGATAATGAAGAGATTGTGAAATAAACCCTTACCTTGTACTTTTCCTTGGTTGGGGGTAGGTTAACCTCCTGTATAATGGTGAAATAATTGTTATTAAATTATACAAGAATCATATACATAATTATGTTATCATATATGATCTTTTAACATTTCTTTGATAATAATATCTTAGTATTATCGTCGTTTCGGGTGTTAACTTACTCGTTTTATTTTATATGTTTTGTTATGTAAGCCATGTTTTTCATGGATAGTTTGTATCTTATTCTTATCCAGAATGATATCATGTCCTTAAACATTATTTTTAAATCATCGAATGATAATTATTCTTGAATGGATACGATGGAGAATGAATCTCATCGCGTTCGTGGCGATGGTAGTCCGTACGTACACACGAGCGACAATATCATTCTTTTGATATTAAAATAATATTTAATTGGATGGTATATCATATATACTGAATCATTATCATGTTATATTTATTATTTACATGAATGTCAATTCATTATTATACCCATCCAAATAATAATATATTGAATAACAATTACACCACGACGTGGAGACGGTAAGCCGTACGTATGCACGTATGATAACATGTCATTCAAAGGATGGATAGAATACTGAATATGGTTGTACAATATTTATAATAATATTAAAGTATATAAGAGACACTGGATTAATTATTTTAGAATGGTAATAACAAAGAAACAAGAAGTTGAAGAAGAAATGAATTTGAAAAGGTGTGGTGAAAACATTACCTCTTCTTCGGGTTCTTCCTTTTGATTTGATCAAAAGGGATCCTTAGGTTGGCTTTATGATCAAACTAAGGCCTCTAGGTTGTAGTGAGGGAAGTAGAGAGATTATTTGGGTAGGGTTTGGCTGAACCAAAAGGCTTTGAAGGTGTGAATTAATGAGAAGGGGGAGTACCCTTTTATAAGAGGGGTGAGGGGAACCTTTGGAAAAGTTAGAAATATTATATTATAATAAATTCATATTCGGTTTCTAATGGCTCAAAAGTGGATTATTTAAAGGTTATGGTGGGTATGGGTCGCAAACCACTCAACCAATAGAATTTTTATAGGTTTGGGTCATTATATTAACCTTATCTTTTAGTCTTAACTCTTAGTTAATTAGTTTGACACTTACCATGTCACTTTGTATTTTTATATTATATAGTTAATAAATTTACTATATACCTCCAAGAGACCCCCCAAGTGGTCCATTAATGATACAACTATCATGATATAAGTCTCTTGATGAACCTTAGATTTTTAGGAATTGAATATCAATTAATAATATAATATTTGTTTTAAAAACTCTTTTTTGTCAATTTTGACACTATTTGGAAAATTGAATTTTGTGAAAATCATAACAGAATTATTACTTCTAAAAAGTTAATTAAATCATTCATAACATGTAATATTAACCTATAAAATTAGTGTAATTCATAAAAAGTCTCAAATTATATTTATTTGTGTATTTATAATATCAATTATTTTAATTTTTTACTATTATGGTAATTACGACATCATCATTGTGTCATAAATAAATTAAATTACTTAATATCTAAAAATTATAAATAAAATATCATTATGTTGGAAATATTTTTAGATTTTTAATTAATATTTACAATCTAATTTATATGATGTGTAACCCTATATTAAATTTTTTTTAGTAAATAAATGTTGATTTTAACTCTTTTAACTCTTCTTTGAATTAAATAATAATAAATGTCCTAATCTAATCCCAGTGGACCTAAATGATAATATTTTATTCCTAAGGTTGTTTTTGGTCAAGAAACATTGTTCCAATAGAATTAGGACATGTGTTTGGATAATATTAATATCCTTTTTACCTTTAATTACCCTATTTACTTTTAACCGTGGTAAATAAAAGTAAAAAGTTACTATTCACCAAAAATTATTTTCATCTCATTGAACCAAATTTTACTCCATGATATTAATCGTGTCTCTCAGATTTTCAAAACTCCACTCACAGAAGCGGTAAAATTATGTTTTCTGAAAAATTCATTTTTTTAACTACCACTTAGTGGTTTCACTATTCATCAAAAAATGAAGTTTTTCAGAAAAATACCTAAAATTCACCCTAGGCTAATTTCGATATTACGAATCCAAAAATGAAGTCCATTTTGAAAAATAAAATTTATAAATTTCAAAAAGTGGGTATTACTATTCATAACGGCTGGTTTGATTGGTTGTGGTGTGTTAAAACTTGATGTTGCGTACAACACACGCTATTGCATTATTCAAAGAGAAGCGTACCGTAGAATCTTGGGGAGTTAAATCAAATATATAATTTAACACTACAAATTATTTTGATTAAAAAAGTTGTTTTCAATGAAAATTTAGTATTTTTCAATATGCATCAAAATATAAATGTTATTAGAAAAGTACAAAAAAATTATCGAAAATTAATTTTTATTTCCTGATTCTAAAGAAGAATTTAATTTAATAAAAATGAATATATAAAAGTGACAAATATTGTTTTTAAAAAGTTTTTTCCATTAAATGGTTGTAAAATTGAATTTTTTTTAAATACTTCTTTTATCTGAAAAAATGGATTCGTTCTTATATTATGTCTAAGAAACACATAATATGGATTCTAAAATTATATGGAGTATATAAAAATCAAAATTTAGTTAATACTATTCATAATCTCTTTTGAACGGCTAGTTTGGTTTGTCGTGGTGCGCTCGAACTCGGTGTTGTGTGTAGTGTAAGCTATTGAATTACGTTAATGAAAATAACTTACTATGAAATCTTGGGGTGTTACATTCTTCCCCCTTTTGGAAATTGCGTCCTTTAAAATTTTAAAATTGGGCTTGGGTACTTGATTGAACATCCCACATTGGAAAAAGAGTCAATAAAACTATCTCTTTAATATAAAGAAAGAAAGAGAATTACAAAGGTCATCTGAGATAACCGACACAAGTATTCCATATAGGAATACATGGATATGGAAGATAAAATATGTGTCATGTTCGGGTGGAGAGTGATATAAAAAATGATTAGGAGAACGTTAACAACAAGAAAACCACAAACTTGTGAGAGATAAATGTTCATTAGTTTCCTAGTAGTAAAAGTAAACAGATAACATTTTTTTGTTTTAAGTTCCATTTCATAAAGTTGTGGAATTTATTTATGAGATTGACTAAGAACATAAAGAGATATACTTACTTTTTATGTATAGTTTCATCCTTTAATAAATTTCTACCACTAACTCATATTTTTTTTCAAATGATGAGTATTCAAGATGACTTGGTCACACCTGAAGCGCTAGAATCAACTTCTAGAGAGTCACATAATCCACAAAGGATAAATTATATTAATTTACATTGTCATTAGAGATTAACCAAAACCAAAATGGTTAGTATAAGATCAGATGATCCTCAAAAAAGATAATCCTTTAGAGAAAGAAATACTTATCTTAATTTATAAAATTAATCCAACAATACCCTAAGTTCTATAAATACCATTCAATAAACAATTGTCCTTAAAATCCATCAATATATTCCAAACTAATATTGAAACCAAAAACATATAAGAAATTGATTACGTAGTCTTCCATGTTAAATTGTATTTCCAAATAACATCGACTACTCTTAAAGTCACATACTTAAAATTAATTATCCTAATCACATAATCTCTATGATAGGTTAATCCTTTCCATAAATAACCCAAATCACTACAAGTCCACAAAAAAATAGATAAAAATCCACCATTACTCCTCAAATGAAATCCCAAAGTATTATATTTTCCTTAGGCATATAGTATTTCCAACAGAGTGAACGTCTTCCAAAATAACATTTTATCAATTAATCCCCAAATCATTTTCATATACTAATGATATTAATTTGATAAGACATAAGATCCCAAATCAACTTAGCATTGATCAATAAAATCATTAATGTAAAAATAATTAGTCACACTAACCAGGTATTTCACATAGTCCAGTGGTAGGTGATAAATCCCAATCACACTATGGTTGTGGGTTCGATTCCTACAACTTTGTCCGATGCGACGGGTTGTCACACGGTCTGCGTGATGTCCTTTTTCAATAACTATATTTTATAATGTTACCAAAATGAGATAAATTCCTCAAAATAAGTATAAAATAATTCCACCACAAATGTTTTCTCATACCTCACATTTTCATCCCAAAATTTAATAGCATGTAATTTCCCCAAATTCAAGGATCATACAAACCCAAATGGTTATTTATAAATATATCAACAATAGAAAACATAATTATTCCCAAAATAGCATTTTCACATAATAAACAGCAGGGTTACACATAAGAGAAAAGTCTTCCAATGTAATCCCATGAATAAAGAGAACTAATACTTTTAAACATTTCACCATCCATTTATTTACCCATAGGTTCTTCCTTGACCAAGGGGTTATACTATAGAATAGGTCATTCACTCGGGTAACGCCCAGGTCCCCTACATTTTTGGAAAATGACTATAAATGGATTCATGAGATCATTTTTATTTTCCTCCATGGTACTCTCCATTTTCCTTGGAAATTCTTTACTTTATGTACTTCATTACCACACATAAAGCATTTCTTTGTTCCATTGAGACACTTCCCTAGGCGTCTCCTCCCACATTTATTTAATGACAAAAATTGAGCTTTCTTTTCTCCATGGTATCCACTGATGGAGCTCTTATCATTCACTGCCTTTATCTTCTTTGTTGGGTTCGGGAGATGGTTAATATATATGTTTTTATCATATTTTTGGAAAACTGTTTCAGCATGAACACGATATATTTTAGATCTATCAGAATTCCATTCTGTTTCTCATTTCCTCCACCGTGCACACCTTGTAAATTATGTTCAATGTTACTATGACTTCCTCAGGATCCATTCATTTACTAATACAGGAAAGCACAGTGTGAGTCATAAAATTATTTAGAGAATATCATAACACCTTATTTTCAATATAAAACATCTTAGGATTAACGACGGTTATTTATTCTCATCTTATATTAAAATATTTTAAATTAGTTTGTAAAGAAATGTTAATTATCCTAAGAATATTCCCCAGGAGTGTCGTAACCAAGAGTGCAGCAAGGCCTGTTGTCGGGCACTAGTTCCCATTCGAGTCTAGCTCAAAGTGGTGTTTTCGGGTTTTACCCCTAGGTACATCTGTGCCAGAGCCGCCTCTACCTGCTCATATCTAGACATGGATTTATTTTTTGGAAAACTCAAAAAATATTTACATTATCAAAATTCTAGGAGGTTATTCTATAATAATCCTCAAAGTCTTTCTTAGGGTAATGTGATCTAATCAGAGTTTATATCAATCTAGTTTCAATGGTTTTTACTAAACTTCCTCTGATACCAACTATAACCCCTTTACCCTACAAGCCTAGAGTCGGTGCATTATTACGTATCATTGGCATGATCACAAAAGATCAAGTCTCTAAAGACCGATCAGTTTAGTAGCCTTTGATGTACTACACACATTCATAATTCTTACATTACGTTATTAAATAAAAGCATTGAAAACATTATGTACCCTTTTTAAACACCCTTATATCTTTATCCTGTCCATGTAGGTCAACCCAAAAATACTTATTCACATCCTAGGAAAAATAAAACATAGAAAGGGGTGAGATCAGATGCTCAATAAGGATAAAAATAAAGCGGAAACTTTCATAAATAATAAAAAACATTTAAGGCAATGTATAAGACTAAAGCAAAATCCTTTTAAACTTGAACTTCAGTATAATACGGAAAAGATAAAAACAAATAATTCCATTTACATATTCACATGGATATCCTACTAGTCGAATAATCACATGGATTATCAATATCCACTTTCATAATGACAGAATGCATAATGTCAGACTTCATAACCACATAGTAAAAGCCTTGTGCCAAGACTAAAAATAAGATTCTGTCAAGGCCTTGTACCAAGACACTTGTTTGTCTCATGAGACCTACCGATGCATCGAGGAGCTATAGAGGGCTCCACCCATCACATACTAAATCAAATTAATTTCTCATATGAAAATGTTTAAACATAACATAAACATTCGTATTAAAACTAACATATAAAATTTCAATACTTTATCCATAAACCATGAATGGTATAAAAACAACACATCCACAGTAAAAAATAACTCATTAAATACAATATGGAATATTTTGTTATAAGAAATGAACCTCAATTGAAAATAATTAAGGATATTAATATAGATGAAGTTAATCCTCAAAACTATTTGAGATAAACATCCCCCTTTTTCTTTATAACATTTAAAAATATCACTATTTATCAAGAATCTATTTAAAATAGATTTTTGAATCAAAGTTTCCCACACCTATTTGAGACTTTTAAAAGTAATTTTAATTTTAAAACATTAATTTCCATATAAATAAAACCATAAAACCATTTTTATAAAGTGTACATTAATGAGAATGATTTTGAAGAATAAAATTTTAAAACATTTAAAATGATATTTTAGTTAGAGTTCCTAACCAAATGAGAGACGCTTGAATAAAAATAATTGAGGTAATAAAAACTTTATAATATCAAGAAAATAAAGGTATTCATGATATACTCTGTCAATGTAAAATATATACACCAAATAAAATTGGATTGGCGCATAACAACAAAGAAGTCCCAATGGAATGCAAGATGGGATGGATTCTGGATTAAAGACCCTATCCTTAGGTTAAGGATAAATCAATGAAATAATTATGTGGTAAAAACATAAATACACTCAATATGATTTTATATTCAGTGTAAATCAATCAAAGGACATTCACACGTATTCTTGTAAAAACAACACCAATGACTTGGATGTTTAACTCAATGAATATAAATTGTGTTAAAATTACTCTTATCAAGTTTATATCGATGACTTGAGAATTTATCAATGGAGTTATTATGCGTATCAAAAGTGTATCCATGCAAAGGGTAGTGGAAATTACTACATAATTAAATAAATATTGATTACACACAAAATATTGGGTTAAATTAATCAATGAAGTTTGCGTAAAACCGAATGAGAGGAAATTGAAATTTGAAATTCCCTTATCAATTTGGTATCTTATGAAACATAAACCCAATGAAATAAGTATCATCCAATGATGATTTCAATACCCAAAAATTAAATTATATTACACAAACAATACAATAATGGGTAGTACATACACCACACAAAAGGTAGAAGTGGCAAACTTAGCATGAATCTCACGGGAATAAAAGTGAGATGAACAACCCTTACCTTGTACATTTCCTTGGTTGAGGGTATGTTAACCTATTGTATAATAGTTAAATAATTTTTATTGAATTATAAAATAACTATATACAAAAATAAGATATCATATATGATCCTCTAATATTGCTTTGTTAATAACACATTAGTAGTATCATCGTTTCGGGTATTAACTGATTCGTTTTCCTTTATATGCTTGGTTACGTAAGCCATTTTTTGTTATGAATAGGATGTATTTGATTCATATAAAGAATGATAGTATGTTCATAAATATTTTTTTTATCATAAAATGAAAACTATTTTTTATTTATTACGATAGGGAATTAATCGCATCGCGTTCGTGGAGACGGTAATCCGTACGTACGCACGAGCGACAATATCATTCTTTTGATATTAAAATCATATAGAATTGGATGGTATATCATATATACAGAATAATTATCATGTTATATTTATTATTTAAATCATTTATAATCATTATTATACCCATCCAAATGATGAAGTGTTTGAATAACAAACTTTACCACGATGTGGAGACGGTAATCCGTATGTACGCATGTTTGGTGACATTGTCATTTATAGAATAGATAGAATAATGAATATGGTTATAACATTTTTATAATAACATCAAATTATATAGAATATACTGGAGTTATTATTTTATAATGGAAACAATAAAGAAAGAGGAAGTGGAAGAAGAAAATAACTTGAAAGAAGTGATAAAATATTTACATCTTTTTCGGGTTGTTTCTTTTGATTTGATCAAAAGGGGTCATTATGTTGGATTTATGACTAAATGAAGGCCTCTAGTATGAAGGGAGGACTGTCGGGAGGATATTTGAGTAGGGGTTGTCTGAGCAAAATGGCTTTGAATGTGTGAATTTGGGATAAGGGAAAGTTCCCTTTTATAAGAGGGGTGAGGGGAACCTTATGAAAAGCTAGATATATTATTTTATAATAAAATAATTTTCGGTTTCTAATGGATAAAAATTAAATAATTTGAAGGATAATCTGTTTATGGGTCGAAAACCTTTCAACCAATAGGTTTTAGATAGGTTTGGGTAACTATATTAACCTTGTCTTTTAGATTTAACTCTTAGTTAAATAGTTTGACATTTACCATGTCTATTTGTATTTTTATATTATATGGTTAATAAACTTACTAATAACTTCCAAGAAAACCCCAAGTGGTTAATTAATGATACACATATCATTATATAATTATTTTCCCCGATACTTGTCTTTATAGGATTATTATATCAACCAATAATATTGAATTTGTTTTAAAAAATCATTTACGTCAATTTTGTCATTATTTAATAATTGACTTTTTTTAAGTCCTAACAAATTTATTACTTTGAACTAAATACATTTAATAAACCCAAACGTGTCATATTTACCTATAAAATTAGTGGATTTTATTAAATGTCTCAAATTACATTTATTTTGATATTTATAATATAAATTATTTTAATATTTCATTATTAATGTAATTACTGCGTCATCATTGTGTCATAAATAAATTAAATTATTTAATGTTTAAAAATTATAATTAAAATATAATTATGTAAGAAATATTATTATATTTCTAGTTAATATTAATAGTCGAATTCATAATATGTATTACCCTGTATTAAAAATGGTTTAGTTATTAATCTTTGATTTTAACTCTTTTATCTTTTCTTTAAATAAAATAATAATAAATGACCTAATCTAATCCAAGTGGACCTAGAGGTTAATATTTTATTCTTAAGGTTGTTTCTGGTCGAATTACACTCATCTAATATAATTCAGACATGTATTGGGGTAATTATGATATCATTTTTACCCTTAATTACCCTATTTACTTTTAATAGTGGCAAATAAAAGTAAAAAGTTACTATTCACCAAAAATTATTTTTATCTTATTGAACCACATTTTTCATACTGATATCAACCGTTTCTCTTGGATTTTTTAAATTACACTCACAGAAGCGATAAAATGAAGTTTTATGTGAATTTTCAATGCTCCTAGGAGGTAGGTAAAATAAGGTAAAAAGTTCAATAAAATTTTATACAACAAATATTATTATAAAATGACTCCAATGAATTAAATTGAAATTATATAGGTATTATATATAAATTTTGTCTTAAAATAAATTTAAATGAATTAATTAATTATTTAAATAAAATGTCAGTTTTAAACTATAACGAAGTGTTTTTTACTATTCATCCAAAATTGAATGTTTTCTAAAAAATCTCAAAATTTACCATAAGCTAATTTTGATATTCCAAATTAAAAAATGAATTCTATTTTACCAAATTTAAAACATATAAGTTCCATTAATTAATTTTAAATTATTTCCCGTGGTCAAAACCGAAAAGCGGGTTTTAAAAAAATAAAAACTATCAAAAGAATGACATGCGAATATGTCTAATTTAAATGTAAAATTAATTATAGTCGCCTATATAGTATTAAATGATAAATATATAATATAATTATACATCCACACCATTAAAATACAAAATTAAACACTATAAATTATTTTGATTAAAAAAGTTGGTTTCAATTAAAATTTAGTATTTTTCAGTAATCATCAAAATATAAATGTTTCTTAAAAGTAAATTTTTTTTATCCAAAATAGATTTTTATGTCCCGATTCTAAAAAGGAATTTAATTTCATTAAATTGAATATATAAAAGTGTCAAATATTTTTTTAAAAGGGATTTCCATTATAACGGTGGTAAAATTTCCTTTTTTAAAAAATACTTCTTTTATCTGAAAAAAATGAATTTTGTCTTATATTATGTCTAAGAAACACGTAATATGGATTATAAAATTATATGGAGTATATAAAATTTAAATTTTAGTTAATACTATTCATAACCGCTTTGGAATGGCTAGTTTGGTAAGTCGTGGTACGCTCGAACTCAGTATTTCTTGAAGCGCTATCTATTGAATTACTTTAAAGAAAATAACTTACTATGAAATCTTGGGGTGTTACAAGAAAACTATGGAGACCAATAATAGTGTTTGGTTTGTTCCATTGATCAATATATACCATCATTTAAGGATCCACCAATATTCCCTTGATAGGGATTATATAAGCTATCAATGAAAATATCAATATCCAAAATTCACAATTATTAAATTTGGATTACAATATGACCTTCCTCATAGTCATCAACAAAGTCCACAAATGGAATTCATGCACTAACCAACTCATTACATATATAATATTATTATATAATAATACTACCATAAAATGATTAATGTAATCTATAATGACTCTAATCATTTTATCTGTAAAGATAATGGGGTAATTGGGATGTCCAATGGAATCACAATATATCCATAATGATAATACCTAATTTTGAAGGATATCATGGGTATATCATCTGTCAGGACACATAATTGGTGATATGAATGATTTCTATCAACCTTTTGAAAATTATGGAGCTCTATATAATTTATTAAAAAAGACATAAATATATGGTTCATGATAAATTGTATTGATAGTGATCTTGTTATGTCCCCAGTATTGACTACATATATTCATTGAACCATCATTGATATTATTAAATAGAATAGTTACACCCCATGGTGACACACTAGGGCATATGAACCCCGTTTATAAATTCCCTTACATTTTCTACTTCAATTCCTACAATTCAATTCGGGTCATTCTATATAGTCCTTTTAGAATATTTGTTGTATCATGAATACAATATATTGAGAACTCAACATCAAAATTCAATAAAGTATTTAGAATGTATTCTTGTAATATATCATCATATTCCCAAAAAAATAATATGATGTTCGATGTTGGGTTTAGGGTAAACCATTTGAGTGAAAAAAACCCATAATATTTATTAAGACCCAAAAAATGGATGTAATTTCAATGGGAATTACATATTCATACATGCAGAGATTAATGCTCATAGATTGATTCGGGATATTAAAATAGATTGACATATTTTAGTGTTTCATAAGGGACCTTAATAGAGATATATAATCAATCCTAAAAATTTAAGA
Source organism: Viscum album (assembly GCA_963277665.1). Classification (NCBI taxonomy): domain Eukaryota; kingdom Viridiplantae; phylum Streptophyta; class Magnoliopsida; order Santalales; family Viscaceae; genus Viscum; species Viscum album. The sequence continues at coordinate 2,080,807,761 of OY728126.1, forward strand.
AATTACATAAAAGGAATGATAATATTATTTGGACAGAAAAACATCATATAAACATCAATATGACATACTTGACTCTATAGTAGAGTATATATGTACCTTAATTATCATGATCCACTTTAGTGATTGACATAAGACAATCCCTTCCTTTTTACCTTGGTCTAGATGCATTCCGTTGGATAAAGTCATGGAACTGAATAATTTTGAATTGACACATATTTAGTCCAATTGACTATTATTGGTAACATAGGATGAAATATATTTCCCTTTATCGAACTCTTTATTTATCCATAGCAATTATCTTATCTATGCCATATTTTCCACACATAAAGCAATATCTTCATCCTTTGAGACATTTATATCGAAACTTCTTACAAAATTCAAGAATTATATTATGTTTTATAATCATTAATCCATTTTATATAATATAAAACCTCCCTTAAAACTCCATTTTTCTTGGATTTGGTGTAATAAGAAACTAACATTGGTTCATTTTCATAATTTTGGGGCCACATTGACAGGATAATTTTTTTGGAAGTTAGACTATGTTTTTTTTCAAGTGTGTGGTATTTTTTTGTCAAAGAGGATAAATCAATTCACATTTTAAAATTGTAAAATCAGACTCATAAATCATATTTAGATAATTCAACTCAAAAATAATAATAAATTCAATCAATTTGAGAAGGACTTTGTTTTGCAATTTTATTCTATTTACTTATAATTTAGGATAAATCCGGTCAAATTGTAAAAGGAAAAAAGTTACCAACAATTTATATTTAGATTCCAGAGATCACAAGGCATATAAAATTCAATCTTTTTTAAAATTATTTTTCTAGATGAAAAGTATTATCATACTCTCCTAGTGTCAGAATAGAAGGGTGATTATAATAATAATGGGACTCAGTGTCTCTATGGATTTTATGTTAAGCTGGCGAGGCTTATATAATTTGTATTTCTCTAAAGAATTAATTTATTTGGAATACATGTGAATCTGTCCTTATGTAAGAATGGGAGAGAACTGCCCATCATATTGAGTCTCGGTTTAGAATGAATGGTGTTTTTTGGAAGATAGGGAAGATACATTACATACCTTATCATGTAAAACAATTATAAATAAGATCTTCATCATTTTCAAACTCCCGGGGAAGTCATGATTGAATAAAAAGTTTGTAGAAGAATACTTTATTTATTGAAAAGCATAATAGTAAATATTTAATTGGTATAAGAGCATCATATTGATAATTTCATTATTTCTTCCTGACTTGGAGTATTATATTCAAATTAATAAATACATTAGTGATGATACTGGTCCATAAAAAATAGTATTCCACTGATCATCAGAGGAAAGATGACACCGATTTTTCATCACTATTTTGTTAGTGTCATCTTGACATCATATAAAGGTGATAGATCAGCATAAAATTAATATGTGTTTTTTCAAATATGTTTTAAGCATATACTGAGGTGCTAGAAAATAATGGAATTATTTAGGATGAATTTTTTTCAATAATCTTATGTTTAATAGTTCTTATAGACATCTATTTGGGAATTTTGTTTATTAGTTTTTATGGATAATTTTATTGAGATGACATTAGGTTCCATATGTTTAATTTAATAAAGTGAAACATAATAAAGATTAAGATATTTTCATCATAATAGAAACATTGTAATGGAAATTGGGATCAAAATACAGAATCAGATTCAGACTCAAGAAATGTTAGAATACCTAAACAATTGACGATGTCATATTGAGATTTGAAATTAAAAGTATATTAATTACACTGAATATTTAAGTGAAATATATTATATTTAAGGTTGATTAAACATTCCAATGATTTTCATTATTGGGAAATCATTTTCAAAATCTATCTTAAAATTTTTTTGCATGTCTACAAAACAGGATAATACATTACGTATTTAGTTCCCTACATATTTCATGAATGTGGAGAGTTGATATCTTCATTTCAATCTAGAATAAGCTTATTGATTATGTTTTCATGATTAATTTTAATGGGAATAAATAAGAAAACGTGAACAAACATGACCAAATAATGTTTCAATAATCAGACTGATTAGTGAGGCTGGGAATTTACAGATTTAGTCAGATGTAGTTCATATTTCATTTAATTTGTATTCTAAAAATTGTATTTCTATATTGGGAAAAAACATGGGAATCAAATAGGTAAATTGGAGTGAGTATCATTTGAAAGTATAGGATGTTATTACCTCGTCCTATATAATAATGTGAAGATTTATATTGAAGTTTATGTTTTTGAGAAAGTCGAATAGGAAGCACAAAAATTGATTTAAATCATCTTGTACTACATGAATCCCATGCACTATTTTACTGATCATAGTTCTACTCAACAAAAATAGAATATCCTACTTGTTGTATCAACCAAAAATATATATTTTCATGTGTATGGTTTGGTATTGGATTGTTTCCAAACCATCCCAATGTCACGTTAATCTTGTCAAGTAGTAAAACTTCTAAATTCTTTTATTCCAAATGATGTGTGATTATTTTGTTTTCAGAAATGAAAAACATCATTAACGAGATGTAAATGTTTTTTCACAACCATGGAACTTTAAAATAAAATTATATAAAATAAACACCCACTTCCCCTATCAGTGATACGTGGATCAAGGTTTATAAATAAAAATTGGTATTATAGCTAATGTTCCCTTCGTTTACTGTTGGATGAGTTTTATTGCAGATAGTTTATATAGGATTGTTTTAATTGTGTCAACAGTAATGGAATATAAATCTTCTATGGGAAGAACTATTATATATGGAAAGATACATTTCTGACATATCCTATGTCTTTGGGATATGATTTTCATCAAGATACAATAAATGAATCTCCTACCATTAATGATAAGTGTCCTTATAAACCTATTGATAAGAAAAGACATAATAATTGTAGATGAGTGAACAATTATTTATTATAATCACTTTCTTACTGATTTTTTCTAAGAGTGAAGGGTGTTTCCACCTAAATAGGTCTTCAAGAAAAGTGGAAAAACATTTTTGAAGGAAATAATAAGGTGATTATGGAAACTGTTCAAAAATGGAGGATTGGGTATGAGGATATGATAATGGGTGTGAATGAAGCTTTTGGAGACATATTTACTTGGTTAAATGATATTTTTATCATATTCAAATGTGTTGGTGAAAATTTGAATTACTAAAAAACTATTGAAAAGATCATGGGAATTACTCTAGAAAAATATAATGATAATGTTTTTTCTTTGGGAGATAGAAATAAAAAAAACAATATCTCTATAAGATCTTCATAATTATCTTATTACTTATGAAATGAGAAAGGAAAAATCAATTAAGGGGAAAATAATAGTTGATTGTGAAATGTCTTTTAAGGATACTATGTAAGGAAATTCCAATAAGAATCTTGATCCAGAGTATGTTGCTGACTTGGAATCCTAAAGTTTTGTATTTAAAATAATAATGATATGTTTTCATCCACGTATTTTAATAATTTCAAAAGAGATACAGAAAAATACAAAGGAAAACATCCCATGATTTTTTGTTCAGTTTGACCCATTACACATTTTGTGGATGAATATCATCAAAAATTTATTGAAGTGGATAGCTATGAAGAATATATAAGGACAAGAGGATCATGTAAGAAACACCGTGATAAAGCTACATCCTTTTTAGAATGAAATGATAAAAAAATTCTAATACAAAAGGAAATTTTTCTTATCTAAGGATGAATAATAATATGATAGTGAATCCAAATTAGAAAATTTTACATTCAATATTAGATATAAAACTGTAATTTCTACAATTTATGATGAAAATTTTATAAGCCTAATTTATAAAGAAGAAAATCAAACTCAACATGAATTTCATATGAAAGAAGAGTTGAAATAATGTATGATAAAGATAATAAGTCTTGAAAAGAAAAATATAAATTTTTATAGTGAATATCCATCAAAAAAAAATAAATAATGTTTTATTGATAATAATTTAACTTTGATGTAGTAATTTATAACTTGAAGAAATATGTCCAGAAAGAAAGAAATTTTAATTAAAATCTAAAAGTTAAGATAAAATCTAAATAATAAAAATTAGAGGTTGTCCAAATTAAACATTATAATACTGAAGAGATGTTTCAAGTTTCTAAAATTATTTTTCAAATGTTGGTGAAATTTCTAGGAAGGATGAACATGATAAGGATTAATAATTTTTTCAATATTTTCTTTTCAAAAGATGAAATTGTTCACAAAAAGTAGAAATCTATGAATGTTATATATGTTGATAAAATTGACAAAGTAGAGAATTCCAAAACATTATAACACATTTAATCCTAAGAATTTATTCTTAATTATGGTTTGGATATGGCTTATAAGATAGAATAGGGGAATAATATTGTTCTAAATGAAAAAAAATATCAACAATGTTCTGATAAGAAGAAAAAGATGATTTCTAAGAAACCTATTCATAACACCGACATATATGAATTTTATAAAGGATAATTTTCTTTCTATTGATACAAATGGGGGTTTGGTGGATTCATACATACAGAAAATATGTCTTAGTATAACCAAAAACATTATTGCTATTCCAAAATTTACGTATAGAAGGGTTTACAGGTAGTCAATTCCCTTAAACAATAAAGTAAGAGAATAATTTTCTAATGAAATATGAGAAGGCATCTATAGGAATCCAAAATAGGATTCATCCTTTTTAAACTACATGAAAAATATTGTAACAAATTCCATATATTTCAATGTTTTTTTGGATATATTTCTCGAACAAAAAAGGTTTCTTAGCATTTCTCATATATTGAATGTAAACAAAGAAAAAAGAAATGAAAAAGCATGTAAAGAAAACCCCTTGTGAAAGATACAAAGGGAGAACAAAAATCTATCTTTGATAGTGGGTTTTCAATTCATATGAATGGATTCTTAATGTTGTTGATAAATGTTAAATTCATTAAGGATAGAATAGTGACATTTGGAGATGATGGATGTATTCGAATTAAGGATGTTGGATGAGCTATCATTGGTGAAGAAAATTTGAAATCCATGAAATATTTGATTGTTGATGGGTTGAAGCATAACTTGAGACATTTTTCACAATATTTTGAGGAAGGAAAAAAATATTTTTAAAAAATGGGTTTTTTAATAAAATTGAGGATGATGGAAATATGGATACAAGAGGCCAACACAATAATGGAAACTTGTTCCAAGTTAGTGAAATACAAAACTCTTATTACATGGGTTGGGAAAAAGAAAATATGTTTTGACATTAATGGTCGGGACACATGTGACATAAAAACATGATGAAGTTATCTAAGAGGGACAATGTTTGGGGACATCATGATACATTGTGAAGATGAAATTGGTGGTTCATTGATTGTAAAAATTTAACATTCCTCATTCAATTCATACGAATGTTTATATTTGTTCCCAAAAATCACTAGAACATATCCATTCCCATATGAATGGGTCAATAATGAAATAATTTTTTGATGGAGATATGTGCATCATAACTTTTATTTATGACTTCACTCACATTAGTTGTGTCATGTATATGAAAGATAAGTCATATACTCAGAATTTGTTCGAATTTTTCAAGAGGGATATTGAGAAGGAATGTGAGTATACAGTAAAAATATTGAGAACATAAAATGTTGGGGAAGAAAATAATCTAAAAATGTGAATTTCATCTTGAGAATAATGGAATTATTCTTGAGTTCATCTTTGCATGAAATCCTCAAAAAATGTTTTGGTGGATAAAAAAATAGAAGTTTTGTGGAAATGGGGAACACTATGATACTTGAACATGGTCTTAATCAATATTTTTGGAGGTAGGTAATGGGTAATTCTATGTATATTAAAAACTAATGATTCTACAATGCATGTTCTGATATGACTCTATATGAACGTTTTTTTGGAAAAAACCGTGTTTTAAATACTAAAAAGTTTTTGGGAGTCCATGTGTTATAAAGAATAAGGGTAAAAACATTTGAATTATTGAAAAAATACATGAAGATGGAATTTTTCATTTTTATTCTATATAATTAAGAATATATAAGTGTTTTAAAAAATAAAATTAATGCATTGTTGATTATATTTATGTGATTCTTATTGAAGAATTTGAGAAATAAAAACAACATCTTCTATATTAGGAGCATCATTTGGATAAAGAAAGTTTTTTTTAACATTTCTGATAATGAAATAAGAAAATTTAATCCTAGTGACAATGAAAATTAGAATCATATAGTTCTAGTGGTATGGAATTATCTCGAAAATCTCATCCATGGATAAGAAAAAAAAGTAGAATCACATAACATTAAGGGTGATAAATATCAAATGATTCTAATAATAAGGACAAATAATGTTGTTAAACATTCATCCTTGTATACATAAGTTGAACCTAATGTTGTGAATAATGATTTTGAGCATCTAGAATGGGTTTAGGCTATCAATGAAGAGCTTGTATGATAGAAAATAATGTTACTTCTCAAATCCAAAATAGATAAAAAAATTTATTCATATAAAATGGGTATTCCAAAATAATATGAATGAAGAATGTGAAGTGATAAAGAATAATGAAAAATTAGTGGGAAAAAATATATAAATTTTTTTAAGGTATTTATTTGGATAATAATTTTTCTGTAGGGGGGATGATAGAAATAATAATAATCATTTTATATATTGCTACATAAAAAAATAAATTTTTTTCAAATGGATGTGATGTCCTCATTTCTAAATGGTGATCTTGATGAGGAATTTTACACTGAACAACCTTATGGGTTTGTTTTAAAAAATATGATAGTTATGTATACAAGATGAAGAAGTCCTTATATTAAATAAAACTTTATCTAAGATCATGGTATTAAATTTTAGAACATTTCGAAAGGACAATGATTTTTATGAAATGAATAGTTGATAATAATATTCAAATTTTAGAATGTCATAAGTTTTACCTTATCATAATTTATTATATTGATGAAATTGTCATTTCTCATAATAATTAATAAAAATGTGAGGGAATTTATGAATAGATGAAAAAATAATATGAGATGTCCATTCATGGAGAAGTGAAAAAATTTATTAGTTTACATATTTAACAAAATAAGGAACACATTTTTATTTTTCATGAAATGTTTGATATGTAAACTATTGAGAAGTTCAAGATGGAAATTTCCAAACTAGTTTACATGCCAATTACAATGGGAACAAAGTTGTATAATGATTGATAACACCATAATGATTATCATAAATAGTTTTAGAAGCTAATAGGGCATTTTTAAAATTTGAATTCCCTAATCCCGAACATGGTTTATGTTATTACCTTACGTTCAAGATTTCTGAGTACTCCTAAAGAATCACATTAAATTTCTAGAAAAAATTCTAATATTTTTAAATGGAATAATTAATTTTTTATTAAGGTACCATAAATCAGAAAGTATTGAATTTTTAGGTATTGTTATGCATATTTTGATGGAATTTTTTATGATAGAACTTCCATATATTATAATGTTTTTAATGTAGGGAATAATTGTATTAGTTGTCATACAAATAATAAAACTCAATAAATATTAGCACAACGGAATCTGAGTATATTTATTTTACATAAGATATTACTCAACTTACGCAGAAAAGGAAACAATTGGAATAAATACTTGTTAATGTAATGTTACCCTTGATATTGGGATTTGATAATCAATTATCAATCAAAATAATAAATATTACATTACAATATTCTCATTCGAAAAATATTGAAATCAAGTACCACTTCATCAAAGATAATATAGAGAAGAACGAGCTATAGATGAAGTATTTTCTTACAACATAACATGTATTGGGAATTTAATAAAACATTTACAAAAAGAAAATACTTCTAAACTGAGGATGGATCTGGGTTTCTAACATAATTGTCATGAATTTTGATGTGTGTGAAAATTTCCCCTATCTCATCTAAAATTTGGATATTATTTTCAAGGTGGTATTTTTTTCATTAATATATCCATATTGAAGCTTGAATAAAGGGAGAGTTTTGGGTTATTTGTGAATCAAACATGAATGTGTGTGGAAAATTATAACTGTTTATTATATAGATTTTAGAAAACATTTTGTTTTAGTAAATTTGATGATGTCAATAAAAAAAGGTGAAACCATTAAGAGGTTTCAAGATCACTAATTTTGGATGTAATGGTTTTTCTATTTATTGTTATCATATCCTACAATTATTTAGCTCATGTAGGATTACAATTTGTTATATGCAATCCATATCAAAAGGGTAAAAATGTCAGTGTTTTATGAATCATGGATAACAAAAAAATGGGGATATTTTTCGGACCAAGATGGATGGATTAGGTTTTTGAATTGTAGATGAATAATTTTTTATTCTTTTTAGTATTTTGTTGTCAAAGAGGATAAATCAATCCAGTTTAAAAAATGGACAACTAGTTTCACAAATAAAATTTAGAAAATCTGATCCATAATTAATATGAAAGTACATAATATTAGGATTGATATTTTTTGTAATGTGTATTGTGTTTTATTTTCAATGATGAAAAATTAACTCACCTTTTCTAAATAGAAATTCAAAATCGAAATTTTTATTTAGATAATTGGATTCAAAATTATTAATAATTTTCATTTTTTCTGGTGTAATTTTTTAATAGTAATGTTTATCAGACTCAACATGGGTTAAGAATAACAATTTGATCTTAATTATAATGGTAATTAGAGTTTATATTGATCGGATATCAACCTGTTGAGGAATTATTGTTCCTTATTTCACAAAAAACAAATTTATTTGGAAAACATGTGATTCAATCCTTATAAATCAATTGGGGGGAGATTTTGATCATATTGAAGCTTGTATTTCTAATGAAATGTGTCTTCAAGGATGTAAAAATGATATAATAACAAATGTGTCATGTGACATGACACTGAAGCTGATCTATAACATTTTCAATTTCATGAGGGCATCATGGTTCTGGAAAGAGTTTGTGGAAGAATAATTATTATTAAATAAAAAAATTCTAGTATCATATTAATCGGTATAAGATCACCATAATCATAATTTTTTGAAATTTCAATGACATGGACTGTCATATTCAAAACAGGAATGAATCATCTAATGATGTCGGTCCATCAAACTCTGTAGGCCACTGATCATTAAATGAATGATTACACCAATTTTTCAGTAAATATTTGTTAGAATATTTAATACATCATATTTAGGTGATTAATTGAAGGAATATTAAGAAGAGTTTGTCAAATAAAATTGAATCTGATATTGAGGTGTGACCAAGGAAGTGAGTTTTGGTGGCAGAATTGTTTTCAATGTTCTTATGTTTAATATTTTATTATAAGAAATCATTTTGGGAATTTTGTTTATCAGTTAGAATGGAGCGTCATACCGGGTAGAAACATTTTTCTCTAAGTTTCATTCAGTTTATAGAAACATGATGAAAATATTGAAATCGTAATTAAAATGGAGTCATTCAAATTGATATTAGAGTCAAAATTAAGAATCAGATTTAGACAAAACATTTAATAAAATTATTAAGGATTTGATTAATTAAAATTGAGATCTAAAACTAAAGTAAAATAAATGGTGTGGAACATGTCATAAAAAGATCTGAGATTTTACAAAGATTAATTTCTTTAGAAACATGTGATAGTAGTAAAACCTTTTTTGAATCCTTCTTAAACCAATTTAACATGTCTATAAAATATTAGAATACTTTTTTATTTTTTGTCTCACATCATTCATAAAAGATGGGATAGAATCTCTACAATTATATCATGATGGAGTTTTCATATTTTTTTCATAAAGAGGTTTTATAGACATAATAATGAAATTTGAAGAGTTAAGATCATATACAGTTTTCAAAATCAGATTAATCAATCAGATTTGGATTTTTTGACGGTACTAGTAACTATTTAGATTTTATTCAGTGGTATTCAATCAATTTTATATTTCCTTATTGAAAAATTTGTAATCAGAATCATACATGGAAATTAGAGTGATTATCATTATAATATCTAGGAACTTCTTACATTCTCCTAGGTAATAAAGAAAATATTTGTTTGTAATGTTCTTGTTTTTGGAATGGATGGTCAGGAAGAAGAAAAATTATATTAAATCATTTCATGCTACATGATGCACATGCACTATGGTAGTGAAAATTGTATTCTAAAAGTGTAAATGAATATCATACCTATTGAATCCACCAAAAATATTGTTTTATAGTTAATTTTGAGGTATTGGATTGTTTACATACTATAACAAGGATTAGATACTTATTTTGAGTATTTATCTAGGTAAATTATTATGTTCTTGTAGAAGTGTGATTTTTTTGTTTTCATATGGTAATGAAATAATTAACATGATGTGAGATTTTTTAATAATAATAGAAATTTAAAAGAAAATCATAACACTTATTAACCCCTCCCCCTATCAATGATATGTGTATACAGGTTGTGAAATCTCTCATTATTATAACTCTAGATAGATGATTAGGAATTATCAAAACATAACATATTCTAACTCTGATTTTATTTTTCCACATGTGGACATCCATTTCATTGGTAATCACATCTATTTTTGCACATGGTTCATCCCTATTAAACACATTCTATAAAACCAAAAAATATTTTGTGGGTATCAAACATAAATAATAAAGTAGGAAATCACATTATTATTAAATTCATTTAATTATTTCCAAAATTATGATACTGAATTTTATTCCATGACACATTAGGTTTATCCAAAATCCCATTCTAATCAGAACATGATTTCAAATATTATATCCTATCATTATTCATAATGGTTTTTAAGATAATGTGAATAAAATTAAGAATATATCCTTGGAGATTAAATGTAGGTGAAATTTTAGGCCTCTTTTTCATTCACTATGTGAAGACTGAATTAAAAAATATACATCCTTTTTAGGTTTACTAAGCCATTGTAAATCCTTTAATTATACTTTATCCACTTTATTGTATATATATACCGATGATATTCTTATAAAATCATACAATCACTACCTCATAAAAATTTATGATTTTATAATATACATTGGTATGGATTAAGAGTTTTCATTAATGTTTTTCTATCCATAATTTTAAAAAATAAATAATCCATGAAATGTTACAAATTGAGCTAACCCATAAATTTCATTCATAAATATAACATCATTTTAGAATAATGTCTACTAAAATTCATAATAATACACCACAAAAAAACCTGTTATTTTCATTCAAGAATAGATGCGTAATAAAATTGTTTTTTGATATATATTTGATATCACTGACAATGTTCTTCTCATGTTTTACCAATCTTAGACATTTCCTATTTAAAACCTTTCTTCATAACCTTGGGAGATAAAAACACAAGAATTTGTGAGATAAGATTCGTAGTAAGAGTATATTTTGAACGTATCAATAAATGATCACAAGTCATCAGAATATTAGCCGTAGGGTATGATGATATGATCTTAATATACGAAATCCAAACCAAATCAATCATATATGAATAATCATGAGTGGTGGAATAAGTATTTTTCATATAAAATACATAATTAATAAGAGTGTGAATCATCAATAGTTAGTCATGAGAAATGAGAACATTACATAAGAATAAGCCATAAGTTGTTTTAAAAATTGAATTATATAAAAAACTCCTCCTTATTCAATGATTATTTCCAAGATTATCATCATAGAGAATGACCAATAGTATACTGTGTTTACTCCCCATTCATATCATTTCCATAGATATGGGTAAGTTCCACGATATACTTAAATGGGAATTGTCTCTTACTGAAATGGGATTACTCCCTATTCTAGTTTATATTATCTCATGAGATATAATTCATTACACAACACATTATTGGGAAATATAAATATAGGACCTCCCACAACAAAAGAAAAACCATATATAAATGTGACACCATGTCATTAAAACATTCATCAGAGCATAATTTCTCACAAAAATGGGTTCATAATGATTTCATCATGACATAATTAACCTTTGGGAAAGTACAATGTTTCATAGAATAATCCTTTTACATCATAATCATATGAAAACATGAGAAATTAATAATATGGAATTATAATTTCACATCCCAATGAAGAAAAAATCCTTACATTATGTTAACATAGATGTATAATCTCAATTACAAAAAATATTAGAATACACATAAAAAATAAAGATAAAAAATCTCTTTTTGGATATTTTGTAAATATTATTACAGGATTATTTGGAAAATTATTTTCTTTATCAAACCATTATAAATTGTGAATTAATCTGTATAAAAAAATAAATATATGGTGGTGGGAAATTTTTTTCATGCCCTATTCTTTAAAAGGTAATATTCTTCACACTTTTTTTAAATGAAAATGGTATCCAAATGAAAGATCATTAAATGGTTTAATTTTATTAATTATAAAATAATTTAAAAGGTATTAAAAATAAACCTTCTCAATAATTTATCAGCCAATAAAATTATACAAATCTTTTCAAATGTAACAATTATTGAGGGAAACCATTCTTGGTCCGAAAAGAATAAATTAGTTCATCTTTTCTTAAAAATGTTTTCAAAATAATTATTTTCTCAAAAATAGAGGATAATGGATAAAATATCTAAAAAAAATAAATAATGGATGGTGTTTAAAATATATGGTTCATATAATTTCTCTCAATGGAAGTATAAAATTGACAGTCCTGAAATGAATAAATATTATGACAAAAACTGTTATCTCTTTACTATGTTTTGAATTATAAACACCTTGAAAAAAGTTGCCTTTATATTTATCCTTAAAAAAATTAATTTAAAAATATTCATGATATTATATATAAAAGAAATATTATATAATATATATAATCAAAAATAATTGTTTTATATGAAAAATGATTCAATGAAACAATATTGAGATAAAGAACCCCTAACTCATGTCCTAACATTTAATACCTTCCCTTTACCTGGGGTGTAAAAAATTTATTATGATCATACATGTATAATATAAATACATTAATACATATATTAATATATATCATTCCATTATAATATAAAACTACCTATCAATTAATCATTCTTCATTAAAATATTTATTCTGTCGAAACTTGTCTGTTATCCAGGAATGTCATGGTTCGACGGGTAAATTACATGAACCATGGTCAAGTTTCATATTAAATATAATCTCCAAAATTTCATTGATATCATATTTATCCATTATATAAACTTTTATAACAATCTAAATAGGGTGGTGATGAAAAATTAATATATCTCTTTGAGGAGATGGTAGTCAGCACATACATATGAGTAATAATAACATTTTTTAATGATTTAAATGAAGAAAAATAAAATAATTATTCCATATTTTATTGTCATATTTATATCATATATTTTCGTGAATTTAATCTGTATTATAATATATATAACTTTTAAATAAAAAACGAATAACATATCTTTTTTGATGTGGTAGTTCACACAAAAAAATTATTGATGTCATCATTTTCTGATGAATAAATATGTCAGAAGGTAGAAAATAATTTATCAATATAGAATCATAATTATTTTTTAAAAACTATATATAATAATTAAATATATCTATAAAACCGTCCATCATTGATAGCGATAAAAACAAAAACTCATCACTTCGTGGATCTGGTAGAACACATGTGTGCACAAGTGATGTTTTCAACTCACATGGGATGGAAAAAGAGAAAAAAGGGTTATACCATAAACATAATAAAAATTTATTATTTTATAAAAAATTATATTATTATACCATAATTGTTTACATATTTTTTACATAGGTAAAACATGAAACCAGTATAAAACAACTCGATTTAGAGTTATACATCTTCATTTGAAAAAACTCATTTTCATACACATAATTCTTTCTAGGATGTTATTTTGGAAAAAGTGTAACATAAATGTTATTAAGAGAAAGTTTTAGAGGTTATTTTTTTATAATTATTCATAATAAGCGATCAAGTGGTGTTTATAATTGGGTATGGTATATTCCCTTTTATATGAACGGGGAGTGGAACACTTGTAAATATTCTTAACATTTATATATTTTACGTTTCTTTCTCATGGTCATGTTGCACTAAAATAATTCCAATTCTCAGATTATTGGATATTAATTGAAATCACCTCACCCAATAATTATTAATATGATATTTTTTAATCATATCACAATGTTTTAACAGTGATTAAACTATTTCACCAATATACTGTGGTGACAACATTTTTAGAAATGCAACTATTCATAAAGATTGAAATCAAAATTTTCATAATTATTTAATTTGATGCCACTGATTAGAAATATTAATTAGATTTTTCAATATTAAATTGTATACTTGGAATCGATTATTTTGGAATCATGTGGTTAAAACTCATAGGTAAAAAATGTATTTAAGTATAAAAATAGCATATATCAAATTAAAATAAAATAATAATACATTTGGAATTAATTTTATTTTCTTTTATTAAATATATATTATTATCCATAAAAAAAATTAATAATAAATTTAGGAATTTAAATTAATTATTTAATTAATATAAATTACTATTTTTCAAAAAGCATCATTTTAACAATTCACTCAAAAATCAATATTTTTTGAAAAATGAAAAAAATGAACTAATATAAATTTCACATTATGAATTAAAAAATTATTTCTATTTATTCAAATAAAATTTATAAAATTGGTAGAAATTATTTATAATATCTAAAAAAATCAATAAAACCCAATTTTTATGAAAATACATTTTTGTAGCATATAATGGATTAATTTTTATTATATAAATAGTGAATATAAATAAATTAAGGTTAGTTAATTTTAATTAATGTAATATAATAATCTCATTAAATCATTTATCTATAGTGACTAATTTAATCTATGAAGATACCAATACATTTCTCACAAAAAAATTAATTTTTTGTAAAATAACTCTTTTACCCTTTTTATGCATTTCAGACCAATTAATTTATCAATATATAATTGATTACAAATTTTATTAAAGATAATTATTCTAAATTTATTTTAAAAAAATCACTAGGTCCATATAATATTGTTGTTTCAAGTATAAAAAATCTATTGATCACTTACAATATTATAAATTGAAATATATGTTAATAAAATATTAGGGTGTTACATACACATGCTCATATATATACATATATAATCAATTGTGTGGGTTTTATCTATTTTTATATGTAAAAATTTGTATATTTGTTCTCTATAGGTAAATATTTATATATATATATATATATTCAAGTGTACTAATATAAATCAAAATATTTATATATAAATTGACACAAATATATATAATAGATTGTATGATCATATAATTTAAATTACATTTAAGTATATGACATTCCTGTATTCACAAAAGTATGTATGAATTTTCATTATATTTATTCTTAATACTTTGATAATTGTTGTAAATATATATGTATAGTCATACATATACATTTACATGTGTACTCACATGCACACATACTTAATTTTATTATTTAGAAAAATAATAATAATTTGGTTACCTTTGCATATATATATATATAATAAAATCCTATTTATATACATGTATTTTATATTATCTTTATATTTATAAATGTAAGTTATAAATAGTAATTATATCTATTCTTTTATTTACTATCTATTTGTGGATGTCATAATTTATAATTATAGTTTTAAATGATAAGATATATATATATTTTGAAGGTAAAAAATGATACATTATATGCATACCATATATATATATATTTAATATAAAATATTAATATATTTTAACAAAATTTAATGATTATGAATTAAATATGGATGGATTTTAGAAATACACTAATGGCTTGTGAGGTTGGGAATAAATAATTCATTATGTTTCCAACAGAACGTGGAAATGAAATTACTCAAATAATTTTTCATTGTTAACTATGTTTTTATTCAATATGAAATTATAATGGTGAGTTAGAGGATACCATGATTTTTCATAGGATAGATTTCTATAATAAAAAATAGAATAAATATAGGGAATAAAGTAATGTTGCTAGTGCCTTGGAAAACGCATTGGTATATAGATCATCTGATATGAGATTAACAATAAAAAAATGGAAATATTTTTGAGGAAATGGAAATTACATCTTATGTTACCCTTTGAGATTATCCAAAGCATTTTTATAACCTAAATATTTATTTAAATAGTACATTCCTTGAGGGTTTTAGCAAATATATCATATTTGTATCCATACTGAAGTAATATGATTTCAAATCATGAAATAGTTGGTATGAAAATAGCTTTATTACACTAATTAATCCCTTTAATGATATGTTACATGGATATAATGATCATAAATATAAAAAATTGGATGTAAAATGAATGTTATTCTAATTGGGTATAATATCTAAAATAATACATGTATGTCCAAATGACTTTATTTCGTTACACAAGGACCAGGAATCACTTAATAATTCTAATGTTCAGATTGCATCAATAGAAGAAATATTAATTATCTCTTTCATAATACATATAGATCATTATAATATTGTGAAGTATTATATGGACCTTTGAGGATTTATCATGTGAATTTATATTGTATGAAAATATGAATATATGATATTGGAATCTTTATCATCTAGATGAATCTCCGCATAATAAGAAAATTGTGTATGAATGTTCAATATATAGAAGAGAGTTGATAAAAATTTTCTTTCTCTATATAAATTTGTAATGAATTGTTTTTGTCTAAATTATATCACTCATGTTAAATGGATGTTTATATATGTGAATTATATGAATGAACCATTATTATATAAGATTTGTATGTTTCTAATTTTTCCTCCACTTATATTAGAAAAAAACCCTATTAAGGATATTGATATTTTTTTGGATATATATATTGATGATTATAAATTATTTTGGAGTTAATACATTAGTTTATATGATACAATGAAATAAAAAGTTTTCTTTAAGGGAAACATTGTTCTGGATGATACATGACTTTCCAGGGTATTGAACATTTTCTTGATATATCATTAATGAATATTTATGGCGTAAATATTTTGAATAAGGTAAAGACATTGTTAGTTTTAAATATTCCTTAAAGTCATAATTTCAATGTCATTATAAAATTTTACCTTGTGTACATAAATACTAATATTAGATGTCTACATTCGTTGTGAATTTATATGAAGGAAAAACACCATCTCTTTCACATGTGATGAAAATTTGGAGAATGTAAAGGATATTATAACTATTTATGTTAAAAAAACTAAAAACCATTAAAATAATAGAATCATATAATAGATAATTATTCTCAATTTAAATATTGGAATTGTTTATATAAAAGATATTACAGTGATGTTATGCACATATTACAAATATTATGTTATAATTTCATTGAAATAATACTAAATTCACATGGTAAAATAAAATATAGAATTACGGTTTTGTTGAACATGATTGATATGTGGATAATAGAAGTGTTTTCTTTTGTGATGGGTGAAAGATGGTATTTTTTATTCATGTGACATACACTCATTACAATAAAGAGAGATTCTAGTTTCAAAACAACTTTAATGTTGTAAACATTCTTTA
Source organism: Viscum album (assembly GCA_963277665.1). Taxonomy (NCBI): domain Eukaryota; kingdom Viridiplantae; phylum Streptophyta; class Magnoliopsida; order Santalales; family Viscaceae; genus Viscum; species Viscum album. The sequence goes on from OY728126.1 coordinate 2,080,825,352, forward strand.
GGTGTATTAGTAAAATATTAATAACATAATGTTAATTCTTGATTTTATGATTATATTTTTAAAATAACATGATTTCCATATTTTAATACAAGTTTCAATAATTTTTTTTTTAATTTTATTCTATCTAAAAATGATTGATACACATTAACCCCAATTGGAAGCTTCTTCAAATCTATGTGCAGTAAAGTTATTTAAAAATTAATATTCAAATCTGTGTGAAAGTAAATTACTATCATGCTATGTGAATTGTAGATATTCTTCCCGCCATTATTCATTTGTATAATGGTCTTATTTGTAAGTGAGATCTTACTTTATGGTCATGTACATTATAAATTTATGTAACTCGATGAATCAAATATAATTTTTTTGAAAGGGTACATCAAAAATAAATGTTGTACATATGTATACAATATTGAAATAATATTTTTCTGTTATTATAGGGAGTTTTGTACTGACCTATTATCTAATGTGGATATTATTGTTCTCCCAAAATCGCCCCACAGTGAGCCCCTTATGGTTTATTGAATTTTCAGATGTGATGTTATCATAATTACCATTACATAGTGATAATACTACCACCATTACATTTTATATATTACTATATAGGTTTCAATATATATTTTTTTGCACCCTATATAATTATAGGTTATAAATTCTTAAGGGAATTTGGTTTGTTGACTCCATTGTGGGAGTTAGTTTGAAAATTGAGATTTAGTTATGAATTCCAAGAGTTTGAGTGTCTTGTGTAATTTTTTCCTGAATTTGATCAAGGAATGAGTGGTGTCCCATGTTCTTAGATGAGTCTCAATATATTAACATTGAGTTTCATATTGTTTTAAAATGTTTTATCTATTCTTTTTTGCTGCACAGTGAGGAAATACAATATAGGTTGGCTCTACCTTGATATTTGGATCACTTCTGGTGAATGATTGTAGGGAAACCATAAAAAAACTAAAACTATGGATCCAAAGTGTTTTTTAATAGTAGTATCATGGTTTTGAGAACCTTTTGAAGGGGAATTCATGAGATAGTCAAAAACATTTGATTGGAAAATGATTTTTGAAATAATTAAGAAACTGCATGGCCTATAGATTTTCAATAATCATAAGGATTTCACATTATTCCTCTATAACCATTTAACCCAAAACTCCCTCTAATAACCCTTTATTAGGATATATGGGTAATATAGATCCTTGAAATCATTTTTTAATGAATCCATGATTTTTTAGCACTGTTATATTGATTATTGAATATTTTAACGTGGGGTATTCTTCATTCTTCCATAATGTATCTCCTCTAACATCCACTCTTTGATTTAGAAAATTTAAAATAGATTATAATTGTGAATTCAGTTGGTGAATTGTTGTAATTATCTTATATTTTATGGATTACAATATTTATTGAAAAATGATTTCCTTATATAATTTATACATCTAATTTCAGGCCTTTTCATTATAGATTCATCACAATGGGAATTTCATTATGATTTTTTCATAAATTAAATTAATTATTCGATTAAATTATTGATTAATGATGATTATTTTGTGATTCTTATGTCTATATATTCTTTAGTTGTATACCACCCCGCTGTTTCTCACAATTTCAGTAAAATGGTCACACTCGAAGAGATTTTATTCACTTTGGCTATTTAAAATAAATTGTTTCATTAATGATATATTATTTCAGTTAATTAAAATGGGTGTTTTGGAGTGAGTTAGGGACTCATATGATTTTTTGATGCATGGGTGGAAATAAATGAGCGTAGGATATAGTCTTCATGCAATAATTAAAGTAATATATCTATATAATATAGGTGGGTGCTATGCATTTCCCAATATTATATGCATTTAATTTATATAGTGTATGATGTGGGGTCGCACCACTATGGAATATTCCCAATTTTAAAATTAAATATTTTTTAGTTTAACATTAATTCTTTGAATGAATAGACAATGATTTATAGGAATTTAAGATCATTCCATCATTGGTTAAAATTCACAACCATCGAAGGTTGAGGGAATCCCTGTAAATATATTCCTAAGGATATATTGGCCATTAGTTGCATAAATGAAAAGAAATTAAATGAAAAATAAGTCAAGGGAAATTGTTTTTGTTCCCTGATATCCCTCTGAGTAGTGTATTGTGTTGGATGAAAATGGTTGGCCTGAGTAAGCCTTGAGAAAGACATGATATTTACTGTTTCCTTAGTCTAAATGATGGTAGAGTGGTGTTATTTCTCTTTCCTCAATGACATGTGAGTACCTAGGTGTGAATATGATGGGAGAAATAAATTCAAATCCCAATAGAACATTTATCTATTTATATTATTTTTATTGAAAAGTAAATTAGAAATTGTAATTTTTGGGAAATTTCTTGTAAAATTTGGGAGTTTTCATTTTTGGGGAATGTGAATTGTTTTCCTCGGTATTAGAGTAAACCATGTAGTTCAACCAAAGAAACTATGTCTCTTATTTCATAATTATAAATGAGGGTTCATAGTTAGGTTCATAGTTTTTAAAATCCATATGTATATCTTCTAAAAGAATGAAAAATTGGATTGAGGAATTTTTTATTTTCGATGCATAATTTTTCAAACCATGTTGAAAAATCACATACATTTTCCAATAGCCCATAAATGGGTCCACAGGTGAAAAATATTTCAAACCATATGTCTAATTTTTTTTAAATGTTTGGGCCGAAGCCTCAATTCATTATTTAAAGCAAATACCTCTTTAGACTGGGTAGAGGGTGACCCATTACATAGCCCGGAGGCCCAAGGCCAAGTGTCCTGAATACAAGTCTTGAAAGACCATTTTTTGGCCTAAAGGACCCCTCGGTGAACAGTACGACTACAGTACCCGCACTGCTACCGTCCCTACTACAGTAACCGCTGCCGCTATAGTCCCTGCTACAGTCTCTCCACCGCTATAGTGTCACCGCTGCTACTGTTCCACGACTGCTACAGTACTGCTACATGCCCTGCTACAGTACCCCGGGAATTCACCCCTGCCCGAATTTGATCCCGGGTCTTTTGGATGCCAAGCAGGAGCTTGTACCACTAGGGTACAAGCTCCTTGGCACCATATGTCTAAATAATATGATATTATATAATTAATTTTATTTTTTATTTTACACGTCAATATACCTCTAATTTTCCTCATTATTATTCTTGTGGAATAGGTTCTCAACCTAGGAGACCATTTTTTGTGATTTTAATGATTTATTGCATCTTAGTGAATTATTTCGATGCATCCTTGGTTGTTAGATTTAGTTTTCCAAGTTTAATTTTCATGTTCCTCATCATTATTCGTTATTTTTTTGATATATTCTTCTCCCTTTGAATATAATCACATATAAATGGAGTTGATGATCTATCTATGAAGCGTGACACAATATAATTGGGTTTATTATATATCCTCAATGGTATAGGAAATCATTGTTGGGATCTTTAATTGATATTGTGTGTATTTACATATCATCGAGGTAAGTGATTTATCTAATTTCATTTATTTTAGAAATTGGTGAATTGATGATTCATGGTTGGGAATTATTAAATTATGTTATTTTCTTCATTCTGAGAGCCCAATTTCTAATTTGAAGTGTGGATCCTTTTTTAATTATTGTAATTCCAGGTTTTGTGGTGGGTGATTTTACCTAAGGTAGTATTTTTATGAACCACACATGCTATATCACATAATAAAATTTATTTCAAATTGATAATGTAATAATATATGATTAATTTAAATGTGTATGTCTTTTTTTGATGTAAAATATTTTTCCCTTTTTTTGATAAAAATAGGTTAACTTCAAAGAACCATTGATTTCATTAAAATAAATATATGTATGGAATGGTTTTCATTTGATAAATTTTAGTGGGATTGATTATTGAATTGGGATAATCCTTGTTGAAATTTTTGAATAATCACAACACATAGTACCCTTGATTAATATGGAGGGATTTTTTATCTGTAATTTTTATTGATTAGTACATTGAATTACACATCTATGTATTCCACTAGATCTTTTTCCATCATTCTGATGATAGGTTTCTCACTCACTATCTGGTATCAGTCATTTTACATGAAACCTAGCTATCCAATACCTATTGTATCCTTTAGGTAATTTAAATTTTTTTTCTTTTGATATTGGGTTATGATGCATGTATGTTAAAAGGTAATTGAATTATTTTAAATTTATTTAAAAAATATTTTATGTGTAAATGTATATAATATATTGAAAAATTAAGGTTTTGTAGACCATATTTTCTCTGATATATGATAATGTAAGGGGACATTGTGAGGTGGCCATTATTTGAGGAAATATGTTTCAAGAGTTAGGTGTTGATATCATTGCTCCCACATGGTACTTGGAGATAGTGGTTCTTGTCTAATTTATTTATGTTTTTTTTTTCAGGAATCATGGATTAAGGAATATTTTTTCATCTTTATACTGTTATTGCAAATTGAATTTTCTTAGGTTTCTAATGACTTTATATATTCAATGGGTGTAGTTCTATCTGGTTCAGATAAACCATTCCCAATGGAAATTTTTTATAACATGGTTTTTATCACCAACCCGTTGGGATCGAGAACTCCCTTTGGGACATTAATTTTTTAAAGCTTGATTTATGGTCATCAAAGTAATGTTTCTAAACATTTTAATAAGAGGCATGTTTATTCTCAAGTTTCCTTATATTTAGATGTTCGGTTGACGAGATGTATATTTTTTAAGTTTTAAGTGGCATGTTATGAATGATTTTATGTCCGACACTCGTCATGTTGATTTGTATGCTACTATGAGATATTTAGAAGTTCATATCTTATATTTATTGTTGAATTTTTCACTGTACATAATATTTATTCTCATGGATTGATTTGAGAGGTCATCTAGGTATGTTGGTCTCTTGTCATTTCTTAATAGTGTACAATGCCTCCTAGAAGATATCATTTTGATCCCAAGGATGGAGTTGTTCATGATCCTACATGATAAAACCCTCCCACTATTCATATCCTCGATGAATTTATAGTATGGTTAGTTCTTATAGTAGAACAACCTGAAACTCTCACTGAAATAAAGTATTTTGTATTGTAAATTGGAGGTGGAGGAGGCAATGATCAGACTCGATAATTATTTCACCTAATGCCTTTGAAATTTATGGGTTCTCAGGAACAAAATAAAAAAAGGATTGGATGTTTAATATTGATCTGATATTTGAATTCTTAGAGACTACATGATGTATTCAAATATTGTTTCATACATTTATTCATGAGGGAATTAGTAAGAGGTGGTTTGGAATAGTGGATCATGGTATAAAATATAATAAATTTAAGTGTATGGTCTTCAAAACCATATTATTTAATATTTTTGGACATAATCCATGACTATGGATAATTCAATAGTGTCTCCCCCCCACTCATTAGGGTAATTTATAAGTGATATATTATGCTAATATTTTTACTGAATTGGTATGTTTTACTCATGAGGTGGTGAAAATTGAAAATTTAATGAATCAGATATTACATAAGGGTTTGAAATAATATTTTTATTCTTTAGTATTCATGGATATTCTTATCACAAATACAACAATTTTTAATATAGGATCAATTCTACATATTGATGTAGTGGGAAAGTCAATATTTTTTTGAGATCATCATATAACTAGTGGATAACATCAGGATAAGATATACTAAGAAAAGGCTCACAATTGTGGCAGTATAATCTCCTAGTAGTTTTATAACACCACACCATATGTAAAATCAAGTAGTATTCTTGTGACTGGATACCCACGTGTAAAGATATGAAACACTATCCATTATTTCTCTACACATTTTATGTTCTATAATTATTAAGGTTCATTATTCTATTTCAATATATTCTTTTGGGATCTAAATTAAACTCATTTTGAATTAGGTTCATCAGATCCAAATGAATATATGGAATAATCAAAAGTTTCTAACCTAATGGGACCAATCCAAAAACCTATGGAGTGAAGAAAAGATACATATTAGTGGAGTATCTACTGTATGTTGATTTTTGTCCAGCAAAATTAAATTGTATGATAATTATTACATCATCTATATAGACTAATTTATTTGATATATATACCTATCATTCATTTATATTTATGGATTTTTTATACATTTTTAAAAATTCAATGGAACCTTCTTCCTTCATTAAATAACTAGTTATTCCTCTTTAGAAGAAAAAGATATAGTATTTTTTATGAACCACATGTTCTTTCTCAATATTCTTCACTGAGAAAATTATAGATTTTATGGTTCTTTTATTGGATTACTTATAAATAGTCATTGTGATAGATTGGCCAATTTTCCATCAACCTGAGGTTGATTTCTAAATCATAGATTCTCTTATACATCATTCCATTTGTGTTTTCAAGTGGTTCAAATTGAATTGGTCCCAAGGTGTAGCCACTGAAAACATCACCATAAAAATTAAAAAGTTTTATATCCACTTTAGTAGTTTATTTTGGGGTTTAATCCTCTTATTTCTATCATCTATTTGTGGTTAAGGATTTTCTAATGTCTTCATTATTCTTACTCAGTTGAGGTAGGTGTTGTTTAATATCTACTCGATGCCTTTGACACACCTGATTTTTATTTTATCCTACTCTATGGTTGTATTTGAGTTTAGTAATATTAAGTTTCAATTGGAAAATTTATAATTGAATGGATTTATTCGTTATAGTTTATCCCCTTTGGTATCTTCTATAATTTTTCTATAGAAGTTACAAGAACTCATTATCTTTGATTTGATTATTGGATGCAGAATTAGACGATGATTAAGAATAAGTTTATTTTTTCCATTACTGTTGACCTATTTGATTATTTAAAGGGTGAATATTGGTAATGAAAGATAAAAAACGAGTTCTGTTATCATCATCTTATAGTTATGGATTTTGATATATTTGAGATCGTGTTCTGGTGCATGTATGGAAACATTGAGAATCATGTGATTTCATTTTTCTTGATATAGGATCATATAAATTTTATGTCTTTGATGAATAAGATATTCTATCAGTATAATGAAAACCTTTTGTTGGATTTTTATATTATATCATGGTCTATTGAATATCTAAGGAGGATCTCGATAATCACATGAAAATGATTTTGGGAACTTTTAGAAATCACCATATATATGAAAAAATATTGAAATCTGAGTTCTACATTAGCAATGTGAATTTTTTAGGTCTTATGGAATCAGAGATGAGTATATCAGCTGACCATGAAAAGTTAAATGCCTTCTATTCATGATAATATTCATATAATTTCTTTTAAATATGAATCATTTTGGGTTTAGATAGTTATTATTGAAGGTTCATAAAGACTCCTCAAAAATTACACTACTTTTGATAGATCATATTATGGTGTGAAAATCATGTGGGAAGGAAAATAGCAGAAAAACATTTATGAATTTATGTGTTTTACATACTCACCTCCTATTTTGATATTACCAGAAGACGGTAAGGGATATTTGTTATATTTTGATTTTTTGGGTCATGGTTTGTGATGTGTTCATAAATAGGTACATTATATAGTCAAATTAAGTTTTTTTCAGTATCTACCACATTAAAATAACATCCTATTGATGACCCAAAACATTTAATAGTTACGAATACACTTTTCTATTGGTAACCCTATCAATTTTAGGTAAGTTTCCTTATTTATAGTAATTATATGATTCTGAGAATTGTAATCTCATTGAGAGAAATGAACCTTATAAAGAGTTTATGGGTAGAGTACCTTGACACATTTTACATTGAAATCATCAACACCCATGTAAAATGTAATTTTTTTTATTACCATATTTTGAAAATGACATATCATTCTATAATGTATTCTAAGGGGAGTAATATATCATGGGAAACATTACACAGATTCTCCTGGAGGAAAGGGGTGATGAAATACATATGATTTTTTCTAGTTCCTAATAGTATTCATCTCTCATCAAGTCATTTAATTAGAAAAAAATGGTGATAATATTGTGGAAATTCAAGAATCTCTATATGTTTGGAAACCCATAGTTTTTATTATCCCTCGTCAGAAATAATCCTTCATTAGGAGTGATTTTATTATCCAAATATCAATTTGAAATAAAATTATGTATGATTATAATATTTTTCATGGTCCACTAACCCTAGAATAATGAAGAAGTATTATGACATAAAGCATATGTCATACTGGCTGTGAATGAAATTTGACATAAGCGAGTTTATGTTCTTCTAATATTCCTACCTAAATATTATGGTTAACTATCAAAATATATTATGACATAAGCGAGATTATGTTCTTCTACTATCCCTTACTATGTACGGATTGGTTGGATTACTACGCCAACACACATTATTCTGATTTTGGACAACACTAATGTAAATTATTTAGGAATGATTTAAATTTTGAATATTGTGGGAAGTAATACGGTTCCATAATTAATTTCCATAGAATGGGATCCAAGGATTAGTTCCTGGTTCTAGAAGTTTTTCAGGTCCTGATGGGGACTCATGTCATATTGAGTATGATAAATATGCATTATGAAAAATCCTAGTTATGTCATAATATGCATATCCTATGATAAATAATTTTTTCCTATGTTATGGATTTCTTAGTATAATTTTATAGCCATATAAAATATATTATGTTATCATATAATAATAGTTACCCTTCATTTATAAGACTAGATTCATTCATAACTATGTATGTCTCCATTTTAAATGTCTTATTCATTTATTAAAGGTGGTTAATGATTCTCTTGGGATACCTAGTGTTATCCAAGATACATATATGATGATTTTAGTTATAAGAGAACCATTCTTGATGTCCAAAAGATGAAATATGTCTTATCTGTTGCACGGAAATTGATCATGGGTGTTCTTAGTTGGTGACCAATTTATCTTCATAGAATATACCCAATTGCTTCATTTTCATATTTAGAAGATGGTTAAATTGGATTTGAGATATGTGGGATTGTTTAATATTTGTGATAACATTGGCATGTTGTCATATCTATTGGATTCACTGTCCCAGTTGATAGTTATTCATGATGTATTATATCTATCTAATTTTAAGAAATATAATCATAATCCTTCCTTAGTATTGAATTAGTAAGAGATATCATTAGACATATATGTGACGGTGTATGTGAAACATGTTCCATTTGGGGAATTTGATGGGGAAATTACTATATGCATATTATTTTTTGTTGGTCCGATTTTAATGGAAGAATGAAACAATGTCTGATAATATGTGGGAGTGGGAATATAAAATGAGTGAGTAGTCGAGTCATCTATTTTTTAATCAATCTTCTATGACATGACTTTTTGGGGGTAGAAATTGATACGTTGGAGGGAAATGTGACACCTCGATCGATTGAAAATTGTATTGTTTAATATTATTCAAGAAGAAAAACAAGGCCCTATCCCAGTGGGTTTAGAGTGGTCTATAGTGATGTAGACCCAGGGCATACCCATGAAAAATATTCTTACATATCCGCGGTAGAGATCCAACATTCATGAACACCCTTCAGGGTTCCTCCGGACTACTCTCCCTAGAAAGAGCATTAGCTAAAAAGTTATCTTCTCTTGGGATATGTCAGAGAGAGAAATCATTTGGAATCAAAGCATCACATCTACGAACAATGTATGTTAAGACCCATGACACCTTCACTTTCCCCTGCAATGTCTGAATCAAGATCTCAGAGTCTGATTCCATTTCATCACACATTAAGGACAACCTGGTACAAAGACCAAATCCTGTGTATAACACGTGCACTTCCACACCCAGTGAGTTTCCCAATCCATGGAAGCTACTGAAGGCCATAATGACCAAACCATTCCCATCACACACCAAACCTTCCACGTGCATCATCCCATCCCCAAATGATCCATCAACATTAATATTGACTCCTCTTCCCTGAAATAACCACCTTACCTAGTTTCGCTATGTCCTGGTACCTATCATTTGCCTATTAATAAAATTAAAAAGGGTAAGATAGTGATGTCCTCCTTTAAAAAAAGACCCATGTTCATAGACCATCCCTTTTATATTCAACTTTAGTAAAAAGGGGGACCACCGCCCCCCTAAACGATCCTTGTTCCGCACCTCCTAGATCATCCAGAAATTCGCTGTAAGCACTAGGCTGTGAATTTTGGACTCCATATCATTCTAAACTGTACTCGAGAACTGGCTGACAAGGAACTCCTGACTAGAAGGGCAAGTGAAGTTGTGACCGATCCGTAAATCCACACTGGACCAACAACACACAACCCAATCGCTTTTATGAAAAAGTGTAAGACTGACTCGGCCTGCGGATGAGAGAAATATAAACATCTTGAAGAAAGTTTTATTCCATTCTTTGGAATATTGTCGTCCATCAGCAGGGACTGCTTTCTCACTCGCCAAACCAAAAATGAAATCTTCATGGGGAGTTCTCTAAACCATAAATGTGATCCCCACTCATCTTGGATGCTCCCCTGACGTATCAGGAGATGGTAATCCTGTCCATTGATGTTCTTGGAACTAGCCACTATGAAACAGAGTTTGTCATCCTCCCCTGAGAACATCATTTCATTAAACAACTCCTTTTGATCTGAGCTAAGGATTTCTTCACGCAACTTGGGATGACAATTGGCCTCTTTCAACAAAAAAATCCAGAACTGGGCAGTATGGGAAGAAGAGCTTCTCCCATGCCCAATTGATTCTCCAAAAGTTGATATCCCCATGCCCTACAATCCACCAGGTGGCCTCTTGGAGGATTTCAAGATGATGTCTTACCGTTTTCTCCAGTTTGGACAGTCTCTTTAACTCCCACTCCACCTATTTCGGACCATATTTAATACTCATATTTTTTTATCACAACGAATGGTCCTCCAAAAAATACCATGATAACCGAGCTTGCATGGATTTAATTAAGATCGAAATATCTCTAAGACTGACTCCACTATCCTCCATAGGTTGGAACAATCAAGACCATGTGGCCCAGTGATCTCTTCCTGAAAGGATGGCATCTCAAAGTAACTTGTTCATCAACTACTCCATAGACTCAAGGATCCCTTTAGGAAGAGTTTTAACCGCCAAGATGTGAATCAGAATAGAGGATACCACATTGTTAATCCAATTCACCCTTCCACCGAAGGATAGGAGCCTATTTTTTTAGTGATCACTTTTCCATACATTATTTTCACTATGTCCATGAAAAATATTTTTTTCACCCTGCCATTTGAAATTGGAGCTCCATGATATAAAATAAGAAACTTTCTACTTTGAATTCTCAAAATATCCTTAATGCTCCGGGCCCTCCGTCTTGAGAATTTGTTGGATATAAACACACTGCTCTTACTAGCATTGAACATTTGGCCACTAAGACTGCAATAAATCAACATTAGATGCATAAAATTACGTAAGGACAACCTCCTTCCATTCATAAAGATGAGAATAAAATCAACAAAAATAATATGAGAGAAAGAACCATATGAGGATTGGGACAGATATGGACATATTTTCCGGTCCCTGAAGCATCTAAACAAGTTACAAGAAAGAGCCTCTTATGCAAATAGAAAAAGAGTAAGAGAAAGGGGATCCCCTTGTCACACCCCACAGACACTCTTGAAAAAATTGAAGCCCTTCCCCATCAACGATATAGTTAACCACAGAGAATAGAAGCACTGGAAGCATAAGTCACAAATCCATTCTTGGAAGCCCATTCTTATCATTAACTGGACTAAAAAACATCATTCATGTTTTTCAAATTCCTTATCTATGTCAAGCTAAATTATCAAATTGGAACCCTCCACATTCTTATTCAAGTCCTCTGTCAGTTCTTGGGAAACTCCTACTACCCCATGAATGCCTCTACCTTGGATAAAACCATCTTGATCATGGGAAATGATTCATTGAATCTCCTTATAAATCCTCTTATCAAGAAGACTAGCCAAGATCATGTTTGTTACATTACAAAGACAAATAGTCCTATAATGATTTACAATGGAAGTATCTTTCACTTTCAGAACCAGCACCACCCTGGAGGCACACATTCCCCTATTGATGGAACCCCCAGAAAAATCATGAATCTCCTCGATGACTTGAGGCCTCACAAAATCCCACGTTGCCAAATAAAAGGATCCCAGAAAACTATCTAGACCGGGTGCACTCTCCAGCAACATTGAGCTAATAGTCTACCAGATCTTATCTCCCGATGGTAGGGACCTTAAGGAATCGTTCTCCATCGAGTCAATGTTCTGAGGTATACTTCCCATAATTATCTCTTGATTAGGCAGTAAGTTATCCTCCATCGAATATTCTGGTTGATCCCCCTAGCAGATGCTCAAAGTGTTCCAATGCCAGCTTTCTAGCAACATTCATATCAGAAGAAAAGGACCCATCCAACAATATAATGTTCACTTTTGAGGTCTTACTATCCTTTAATAATGCATGGAAAAACCCACTTTTTATGTCTCCTTCCATAAGCCATCTGATCCTCGATCTCTGCCTTAAACTTTTCTCCACCACCAGTAGCCTATGAGCTAGCAACAATCTCCTATCACATAATAGTATTAAAGAGGGTTGATTCCACCTGTGTTATAGATGTTCTTCCAAGTGGTTGATCTCACTCCACCGAGTCCCACATTGTTTGACTATTAGAAAACCATCTACCAATATCATATTTGAGACGTTTGTGGCGTCAGGAAAACACAACCCATGCTCTTCCCTCCACCTCCTGGTCCCATGCATCCTTCGTCATTTGCATGAAACCCTCCATGGAAATCCAATCCTCTGAGTATATGAAATATTTACCCTCCTGATCTCCTCGCTTATGGTCAATAAAAAGTAGATTATGGTCCTAAAAACCTCGCAATAAGTGAGTGGCTGAGTCCCTAGAGATGGACTCAAGGCCTTTAAAGTTTGACAGGAATCAGTCCAACCTACACCAGTTGCGGTTGATCCCATAGCGGTTGTAACACCAGGTGAATTTGCTCCAAGATAACCCCATGTCCAAGAGACCCTTACTCTTAATTCAGAAATTAAAATCCATCATGTCGTTATTGTATAGCCCAGAGCCCCCTCTCCTCTCATATATGTCAACAATGGCGTTAACGTCGCCACCAACAAACCAGGTTAGACCCACCGCATAAAATGATCCCAGATACTCCCACAGATTCCTCTAAACCACAACATCAGTACTGGAACAAATAAATGCTAACAAGATCACCATTCCTTTGATTTCGAGTTTAACCAAGATGCATTGATCCGAAACCTGCTCCAATTAGACAACTCTTCCAAAAAATCCAAACAAGTTTATTAATCGGGTGACCATGCATGTGATTGAAAAACCCCAGATTCCTACCAAAGAAGCTTATTCTTCCTGGGTCTGGATTCAGCTCAAAGATAACCGCCAATGAAGCCCCGTGTTTCCTACATTCAGATTCCATGAATGCACATTTTTCATGTCCTCTGAGACCACGAGCATTCCAGATAACCAAGGAAGACATTACAAAAGAGAGGGATTAGCCTTTCGGCCAATGTTATCGGTTATCAGGAAGAATAAGTCCCTACAACACTTCTCCCCCCAGGTTCCGCTCCTATTGTGGCTTTCATGGTCATGCGGTGGAATTTTGTAGGAGGGAAAAAAGAGAGTTCGATGTCGGGGGGACACAGGTCCTAGAAACAGAAATTCGACGTCGCCATTGCTTATCCCGGTGCATGTTTCGACTGGTTGAGATATGGCCCAGAAGCTTGATCCATACCACCCCCATACAGGATTCTTTCCTATAATGGCACTCCCAATCCAAACGCGATAGAGTGAACAGAAGAGGACCACACCGCCTTCCATATCTCAACCAGGCATGCACGAAGTCCTACCTATCGAAGATATGCACACGGAAAGAAAATTTCGATAATGGATGATATTTAATCTAATTTTGTTTCATACAGATCCCTCCTATTATTGGATTATATATTTTTATGGATCATTAATTATCTATGTTTGTTTATCAAGGGTATTCAACGTAAATATTTCATCTCATATTAATTATTAAGGAAACATATTCATTGGGGATTAATTTTTTTGGAATTAATGGTTTGGGATCTTCTCACAGTCCCGCAATACCTCATCTTATTTTATTGTTTTGATACCATTGCAATTATTGTAATAAAAATTATTATGTTTTTTGGTTTTATTTAATGTATTTTTTACAAACTCTATATACACACTGACTACCTAAAAATGAATTGGAAATTGTTAATTGTATGATCTATGCTTAAATTTTATTTTTATGTTTTGTTTTTGATAGAAATTAGTTTTCTAATTTTTGATTTATAATGGTAGTTTCATTTCAAAACACTATTTAATTTGTTTATGAAAACTTGACTCAAGACATTGTATTGATATGAGAAATTGTTATACGATTATTATATGAATTGTGAATATTCCTTTTGAAAATTAATAATAAAATTATCACATGTGGGATTTGGGTATTGAATTCGGATTTTCTATCAAAACTTTTTGTTGATGTGTGTTGGGATTTTCACATTGGATTATTTATATACCCCATTGGGGGTGGTTCATGGACTACCTTACATGACATCATAGGGTTAAATCTACATCGTGTTATTCCTTTATAAAATTTATCATCATTATGAGGATAGGTTTAGTGTGCACATGTAATAACAGATTTTGGAATGAAAAACCTTGATATCCCGAACCATTATCATCTTTAGGTTAATTTCCATTGTTCTTTTTTAAAAATGGATTTACAAATCATGATTAGAAAATGATAAATGGTTTATTTTAATTCACATTGAATTTTTTTTATTATAGAAATTTTTAAAAACTATTGAAAGGATGAATATATATTTCATATTTATGTCTTTGAAATTGTAAATCATTACATTTTATATTTTAAAAAGTGCATATTAATATTATTTTATAAATACAACTTATGGAAAAATTGGTGTGATCCCATTGGTCATGATTGTTTGACACACTACACGTATCCTCGGCTAGGTGTAGACAATTTCTCTATAATATTGAAAAATGCAATGTTCCAAATATGAGGTAGTAGGTATATGAGTTTTTCAGTTTAGACACATGGGTGGTGAACTGGAAGTTCCCACATAAAACATGGAGATAATGGTTGTAATTATTCATACTCAGGTTTTTATACATTGAAGATGTATTTTTTCATGTTTTATGTTTTTTGTACCACTTCCTCTATTTAAATATGTGTGTGATATATACTTATTTACATTCTAAAATTATATATTCTATAATCAATTTTCAATCTTGTTGGGTGAAATTATTACCAAAGGTTTTTTTTGATTCCTTGGTTCTTATTGCAAGACTATAGGGATAGATAAAGATCTTAATGTCTTATTAAAAATTTGTTTTAACCTATATGGATGGATCATCTTGTTTGGATCATGTAAAATATAATTTATTATGTGATCTAAACATTTTATAATGATATTTGGAAGTGTGGACAGTGTTATTCCTTCCCTCAAGAGTGGGAATATAGGGATTATTCTATGATTGTGGTGTGTTTGTAAGATTATTATGATGATATTGAGGGATTTCCATCCCTCCAAGTGGTTGGATTGTCCAAAAAGACAATAATTGTGTAATTTATCTGATATCTTGTGTCATGTAGAGATAAGACCTCAGTGTCATTAGTATGTTACATATTGTGATAATATCCCAAGGAAAGGTGTATACATGTAATGGGTATATATATGTGTGTGGGTCATCATAGATCAAATATTAGATATGTGGGACATACATGGATATAGTAATGGTGGATATGTCATTCACTTGAAAAACTGGCCTTGATTGTTCCTAACAAGTTTGGGTTAATGGAAAACCCTTATTAAATATTTTTTACGAGGTACCCTTGAAGGAATACACTACCATTGTGTCTTGTAAACAAATCCCTAGGATATCATCTGGGTTTTAGTGTTTACTTAATTACTAGTGGGAATCCTAGGATACTAATCATGATTCGACACTTGTGCGTGATTTTTAGGATTCATTGGGTACCCACTAAGATCTTGTTGACATGCCTCGTATGATAAATGTGTAAGAACCCGGTTCTTAGTTTTGAGGTACGAGCTTCTTCTTTTTCCGTTCCCTTGAGTGTTTTCGAGAAAATATGGAAAATGAAGAAAAATCCAAAATTTTGGAACTACACACCGTGTACTTTTTCCACAAACCGTGTAATTTTGGCCGTGTTGGGATGAGTACACAGGGCGTGTAGCCATGTCAGCGACGAGGGGTGTAGGAACCGACTACATGCTGTGTAGTGGTCCTTTACACGCCATGTAGTCAGTCGGGAGGCCAAAATAGTAAGGCGGTGGAGCAGCCGCCAGCTGGGCGGTAGCACACGCCCTGTAGTTGGGAGTACATGCAGTGTACCCATGTCGACGGATGAACAGTGTGGAAGTGCCACCAGAGGAACAGTTAAATGAAGAAAGTACATGTCGTGTACTCGGATGTACATGCTGTGTACTTTGTTTTTTTCGCTTAAATCAGCAGTAGCCTCCCCTGTTCACAGGTAAGGTTTAGAATGGAGGATGGGGCGGGAGAGGGAGTCCGGAGCTTTGGAGATCCGCCGGGCGCACGTCTGGAATCCGATTCTGCTGCGGATGATCTCGTTGGAACCGCACGTGTAATCCCCCTCTTCTCCTAAGGCGACTTTTACCAATTCTTTCCCTAGCGGGAGTTATTTGAGTTTGAATGGAAGTTTTTATTACCTCATATCTACGCCGTTCTTGGGCGTTTCTAGGATTGGCATTCGTGTATAATGCTTGTTGCCATATAATGCAGGTGGCATTGTGTTAATTTTTCAATTGTCGTGTATTTTGTGCATTTGTGTGCCGCGAACCCATGTTGGGGTGTCGTGTGGCTGAAGCCATTGTTATACTAAACACCTAGAATTGAATAGGTGATTAAAATATGATATTAAAATGCTAGTTGGGATCATTTCCTGGATCCGGAACCACCCCGGGGGTGTGTTCCACTGGTTAGCCGTTTGGCCAGGATATCCGAGGGTATGACTTTAAAGTAGTAATTGTAGAATTTCCTTGAGAGGAATTGCTTGTTTTCGGCTTGTTTACCTGTTGGGCATGGCCCGGTTACCTGTTTAGCCTGAGGGAATTGTTGCGATAAGCCTGTGGGCACTGCACTATTTAGCATGTGGGCAGTAGTTATTTCGGCCTGAGGGCAACTTCTTCTGTGCCTGTGGGCAGCTGATTCTGTGCCTGTGGGCGACACTACCTACACCTGAGGGAAAACTCTGTTATGCCTGAGGGCATTGTTGCGATTAGCCTGTGGGCACTGCACTATTTAGCCTATGGGAAGTAGTTATTTCGGCCAGAGGGAAACTTCTTTTGTGCATGTGGGCAGCTGATTCTATGCCTGTGGGCGACACTACCTACGCCTGATGGAAAACTCTGTTATGCCTAAGGGCAGATTCTAGTGTTGGATACTCTTTACCTGAAGGTAGGGTTTTATGTGTTTGAGGACATTAGTTGGTTGCTTAAAATATTCACTGTGGTGATATTTTAAATTAAATGATTAAAAAGAATATTAAAATGGAAATATAACCGGGGGTTAGTTACTTTTGAGTACTGCTTACTTTATTTCATTTTTACTGCACTATGTTGTTGCATGCTTACACGCAGTTGGGCACGGGTCTTTGGTGGGTGCCTACTGAGATATATTTCTCACACCCTGTTTGGGTCATGCTTTTCTCCCAAACAGATTACGTTTCTGTAGGAGTGGATACGGGAAAGAGTCCCTACACTGGTACTTGACTGTTGCTGAGGAGTAGGAGGGCATGGGACCGAGCCTAGGCTCGCGATGCCGCTGCCAGCTGTTTTGCTTTGTTTTGTTGTACTCTGATTTTGTTGTACTGTATTGATGTATAACATGTTCTGGCTGTTTTCTTAGAACTTGATCCATGTAGCATCATTGTTTATATATTTTTGTTTGTATCCACTTCAGTTGTCTATTTCAGTTATGTATGGTTTACTGTTTCCACTGTTCGTTGTATGTTTTATTTTTTATTTCGCTTCGCTACACATTGACAAATGAGGGCATAGTTTCCCCACTATCAGACCTGGGCCCTCATTACTAGTTGGCTGCCTCTGGCGTTTGGGGAAATGCGCTTGAGGTCACGTGGCGAATCGGGTTCGGGGCACCCGTTGAGTGGCACTCGGCTCGGGATGTTACAAAGTGGTATCAGAGGCAGGTTTCTTTTCTTTGACTTACTATCTAGAGCCGTAGTCAAGGATAGGACAAATGGTAGTTGGTAAAAAGCGGTGGCCGGGCATAGGTAACCCGTGTACAGGGAAAAGCCAGTCTACCTCGTATGTTGCGATTCATTTGATTTTTCAATTTTACGGTTGATATGTTTTCACCGTTGGGTGACGCAATTGAGATTGTGTTTTTTATAATTTATCTGTGGGTTCTATTTAGTTGCAACCCGATGTGATGAGGGTATGTCATCTCATGCATCATATAGGACCATTCTAGAAATCACATTCCATGCATTGTTTACATGCCGTGTAGGTGCATTAGAAATTGAATGTTGTTGTGATAGTTGTTTTGCTAATAATGCATGTTGTTGTGATAGCTTCTTGATAAATACCTTCTTGTGATATGGTATTTTCGTTTGATCCTGTTTATATAATGGATGCCAATGTTCGGTTTTTGGGGAGTATGGGCCCCCATTGACTGGAATTTGGTGGATCATTGACTGTTTATTTGTTATAACACAGATAAGATGTAAAACTTTGATTCGTGGGGAGTATGGGCCCCCACGGGTCGGAATTTGACACTTAGGTGTTGGTTTCAGTATTTTCTGGGTTCTGGGGAAGTTTCTGAGGCATACTGCCCGAAAACCCAGTATACTCGCTGTGTAGTATCTTTATGCACGCCGTGTATGACTTTCTATTCGGGAAGAAAAATGAACTTTTTGAGTACACGCCATTTACCCTGAGTACACTCCATGTAGTCTATTCCCGTGTCACAAACCGTGTTTGTGGCGATACGGGGAAGGGAAGATCTTGGGTAAAACACGCCCTGTAGCTTTTGTACATGCCGTGTAGTGTTGACCTGCAGTCCAGCCGTGTAACTAACAACACGGGTCAGTGAACTCCTTCACAGAACACGCCGTGTCAATGATGCACACGCTGTGTAGTGTGACCTGGGGATTCGGCTGTGTAATGAACAACATGGGCCAGTGTCACCTATCCTTGAACACGTCGTGTAGTCTTGTCCGAGGACAGACCGTGTGGTGTTAGCCGTATGGCTAGGAAATGGGATAGTTTACACGCCGTGTGTGGGTGTAACACGTCGTGTAGTGTCATGCCGAGTAGTCGGCCGTGTCACAAGCGACACTAGAAGATGAAAAATAACACCATACACTCCATGTAGATTTTATAAACGCCGTGTAGTTTTTGTTCAACAGAAGTCGTGTGGCTTAGCCGTGTATAAGGACCCGGGCAGAGGAGGAGAAGTCAAGTACATGCTGTGTAGTTAGTATACACGTTGTGTTGTCATGTTTTTTAAATTTTGGAATGCCTTCTTCCTATTGTTTCCTTTATGGTTCCTTCTCCTTTCGGTCTTAATAATCATTAATCTAAGGCGTGATTTTGACCTTGTAGTGTCATGCCTCCTAGACAACCGCACATTGTAAGCCAGGAGAGCGGCGACGACTATACTCCAGAAATGGTGTGCCATGGGCTACCGGTGGATCCTCTAGTAGAGCCAGATGCGGCGCTGGATATTATACCAGACACAGGTGCGGAGGCGCAGTTCCGTGAAGGCTTCATGCGGTTCATGCAGACCTTTCAGGGAGCACCGCAGGCTGCCACATCTATGACTGAGTTGACGCACATCTTCCAGCAGCAGCATCCGCCTACGTTTTCAGGGGATGGTAGACCACAGGCAGTAGATTCTTGGTTGGGGTCGATGCCGACTATTTTCGAGCATCTTGAGACACCTCCAGGGTGGAGGGTCAAGCTCGCGATATATATGATGCGTGATTCCGCCAAGAGGTGGTGGGATGTTACCACCCAGTCAGAAAATCACAGGGACATGGCGTGGGAAGACTTTCAGGCTGTCTTCTATGAATTTTTATTCTTGGAGATGCTGAGAGCATATAGAGCTCGAGAGTTCATGAATCTGCAGCAGGGCGCTATGTTAGTGATGGACTATTCTGCTCATTTTATGGAACTTCAGCGTTTTTCACCCGTGCTGGTGGGTGATGAGACATTGAGAGCCATGCGTTTTGAGGATGGTCTTCGTTATGACATCTGAGCATTGGTGAATGTTTTCAGGTTGCCTTTAGTACACGCTATTGTGAACTAGGCACTGATTACAGAGAGGAACCTGTATGAATCTAGTGTTGTGGGCCAGGGAAGTTCAACACCAGTTACTGGTACTATTTCTACTGGCAAGAGGAAGAGACAGATGGACTTCTCTCAAGGCGGCAGTACCAGTCAGAAGAATGTTTTAGGTGGACAGGTTATTTTCTACCAGTGTGGTAGAGAGGGGCACAAGAGTCCACAGTGTCCACGTGATAAAGTGGAGTGCTGAGATTGCGGCAAGATGGGTCATCTGCAGCTCTTTTTCAGGGTGTTTCCACCAGTGGCTAGTGAGAGGGGTTCTTTGCAGACTCCATGTTCGGGAGCAGGACCAGTGGCTTCTTACAAGTCATGGAACTGGAATACGTCAGGGTGTGCAGGCAGAGATGGTGGTCGTGGACGTGGTTTCCAGACACCAAGATCTTAGAGGCAGCAGGGCGGGAGAGCTCAGGGTAGTCATGCTGTGTCGTAGGTCCGTGACACTGGGCAGACATATGCAGTGCAACAGACCTAGCAAGAGTAGGAACCCGGACCTGCTATAGTCAGGGGTACTATTCTAGTAACTTTTTTCTTATCTTCAGTACGTTTTCATACAGGTGCAACGCATAGTTTCATATCTGTACCCGTTGTGGAGAGCCTTTGGCTCTATGTTTCTACTTCATCCAATATCAGGACGCTAGACACTCTGTTGGGGACTAGAACGGCTGCTGTGCGTCAGTTCAAGGAGTTCCCCCTTGAGGTTGGTGGGTGTCACTTCCTATGGGACCTCTATGTCTTAGAGATGACAGCTTATGACTTCATTCTTGGGATAGACTGGTTGGTTCCCTATCGAGCCTTTGTAGACTTCTATCGCCGCAGGGTGCGTTTCATGTCATCAGAGGGCGGAGAGTTTCTATACAAGGGTGAATGGGATGTTCAGGTGAGTCGAGCTGGACCAGAACATCGTGGGTGAGGTGGAGTCACATCCCAGATTGCGAGTTTGTATCTGGATGATCCGGGGACATGTCAGACGGATTTCCCTCCAGTTTTTGATCGTTTTAGGGATGTCTTCCCGGAAAAATTTTCAGGTCTACCTCTTGAGCTAGAGGTGGATTTATCTATTGAGCTTGTGCCAGGCGCAACACCGGTGTCCATTCCACCTTATAGAATGGATACACCTGAGCTGCATGAGCTCAAGAGGCAGTTAGAGGAGTTACAGGCGAAGGGTTTTATCTGACCCACTACTTCTCCTTGGGGTTCTCTGGTCCTTTTTGAAAAGAAGGCGGACGGTACCCATAGACTTTGGGTGGATTATCGGAAGATGAACCAGTTTATGGTTAAGAACTGATATACCTTGCCGAGGATAGATGATCTGTTTGATCAGCTTCGTGGAGCATGAGTGTTCTCGAATATTTACTTGAGATCCGGATATCATTATATGTGCGTGAGACTATCGGATATACCACTAACAACTTTTCAGAGAAGATATGGTATGTATGAGTACTTGGTTATGCCGTTCGGACTCACAGATGCGCCAACAGTTTTCATGGCTCTGATGAATCGTGTGTTCCATTTGTATCTTGATTCTTTTGTGGTAGTATTCATGGACTACATCTTGGTGTACTCTCACACTCGACATGACCATGCCACCCATCTTGAGATCATATTGAGTACATTGAAAGAGAATCTTCTATATGATAAGCTCTCAAAGTGCCACTTTTGGATAGACCAAATTCACTTCATGGGTCATATCATCTCAGAGGCAGGAGTTGCAGTAGACCCAGAGAAGGTGAGATTAGTAGTTTCTTAGGAGCATCCTAAGAACGTCTTTGAGATATGGAGTTTTTTAGGGCTGGCTGGTTACTACAGATTCTCCATACAAGACTTCTCCCACATAGAAGCACCATTGAAAGGTCTGACTAAGAAGGGTGTGAAGTTCGTTTGGTCCGAATCTTGTGAGGCAGCTTTTCAGGTCCAGAAGGGAAGGTTGACTTCTGCACCAATCCTGATACTCCCAGAGCAGGGGAAGAGCTATACAGTTTACTGTGATGCATCAGGTATTGGGATGAGAGCAGTGTTGATGCCGGGTGATCGAGTAGTGGTGTACGAGTCTCGGCAGTTGAGGCCACATGAGAGGAATTACCCGACGCATGACCTCGAGTTGGTTTTAGTTGTTCATGCATTGCACTGTCTGAGGCACTATCTCTTGGGAGATCACTTTGTGGTTTTTACCGACCAAAAGAGCCTCAAATATATCTTTACTCTACGTGACTTGAATCTGAGACAGCGGAGGTGGGTTGAATACCTTCAGTCCATCGATTTTCAGGTTTCCTATACACCTCGTAAGGGTAATGCAGTAGTTGATGCACTGAGCAAGAAGACTCAGATACAGGCGGTGCAGGAGGCCAGTGGTGAGTGGGAGCTCATGGATTTGTTCTCTGAGATGCATCTGGAGGTGCACAACAGTCAGGGACAGACTTATCATTCCTCATTAGCTGTGACTTCTACCCTCCTGGACAGAGTGAAGATGAGACAACTATCAGATTCAGAAGACCTATTTCTATAGGAGTCTGTGGAATGTGGGGACCCTCCTCCTAGTTGGACGGTAGGAGGTGATGAGGTTTTGCATTTCCATGGACATGTGTGGGTTCTAGGGGATATACGCGAGGAGCGGATGCGGGAGTTTCATGCTTCATCTTGGGCAGTTCATCCAAGGGTTACCAAGATGTACTGTGACTTGAGGCGTCAATACTGGTGTCCGGGTATGAAGAGAGAGATAGCTGATTTTGTTACGAGGTGTTCCACCTGTCAGCAGGTGAAGGCGGAGCACCAGAGGCTAGCCGGACTGTTACAGTAGTTACCCATTCCAGAATGGAAATGGGATGATGTTGTGATGGATTTCGTGACGGGATTGCCGAGGTCAACTCGTGGCAATGACGCCGTGTGGGTTGTTGTGGATAGACTCACGAAATTAGCTCACTTCTTTCCAATCAAGGAGACCTACGGTGTTGACGAGCTCGGAAGGCTGTATATCCGAGAGATCATTCATCTTCATGGGGTCCCTTGTTCTATCGTTTCAGATAGGGACGCCCACTTTACGTCTTGTTTCTGGTAGAGTTTTCAGAGGGAGCTGGGTACACTGGTGCTTCTGAGCACAACATACCACCCTCAGACAGATGGCCAGTCAGAGCGGACGATACAGGTGCTAGAGGACATGCTGCGCACATGTGTACTAGACTTTGGAGGATCTTGGGAGAAGCATATACCCCTAGCCGAGTTTGCCTATAACAATAGTTTTCAGGAGACTATTAAGATGGAACCATATGAGGCTTTATATGGTAGGCCATGCCGTTCACCTTTGTGCTGGTTAAAGGCAGTTAAGGCAGCTTTACTGGGGCCACAGCTCGTGTAGGAGACTTCTCAGCAGGTCTAGTTGATTCGGAAGCGGATGGCTACCACACAGTCTTGTCAGAAGTCTTATGCTGATCACCGTAGATGACCTTTGGAGTTCGTGGTCGGGGATCAGGTTTTCTTGCGTGTTTCGCCGAGGTTGGGACACAAACGGATCAGGAGACAGGGTAAGCTTTCACTGAGGTATGTGGGACTATTTGAGATTCTGGAGAGAGTCAGGATGGTTTCCTATCGGTTGCAGTTACCGCAGCGATACCAAGCCATGCACGACATATTCCATGTGTCTCAGTTACGTCACTATCATTCATACCCATCTCACGTCTTTTAGCCTAAGGAGGTTGTGCTAGAGGCAGATGAATCCTTTGAGGAGTATCCGATTCGTAACATTGATAGGAGCACGAAGGTTCTCCAAGGCCTGTCAGTTCCTCTCGTACGGGTGCTATGGCAGCATGGCCGAGTGCAGGACGAGACCTAGGAGTGGGAGGCTGACGTACGTGCCCAGTGGCCAGAGATGTTCTGAGCTATATCTTCACCACCCTTGGAAGGGCAATTTGGGGACAAATTTCTATATGGGGGGAAGCTTGTAAGAACCTGGTTCTTAGTTTTGAGGTATGATCTTCTTCTTTTTCCTTTTCCTTGAGTGTTATCGAGAAAATATGGAAAATGGGGAAAAATCCTAAATTTTGGAACTACACGCTGTGTACTTTTTCCACACGCTGTGTACTTTTGGCCGTGTTGGAATGAGTACACAGGGTGTGTAACCATGTCAGCGACGAGGGCTGTATGAACCAACTACACGCCATGTAGTGGTCCTTTACATGACGTGTAGTCAGTCGGCATGCCAAAACAGTAAGGCGGTGGAGCAGCCGCCAGCTGGGCGGCAGTACATGCCGTGTAGTCAGGAGTACATGCTGTGTACCCATGTCGACGGATGAACAGTGTGGCGGTGCCGCCAGAGGAACAATTAAATGAAGGAAGTACACGCCGTGTACTCAGAAGTACACACTGTGTACTTTGTTTTTTTCAATTTAATCGGAAGTAGCCTCCCCTATTCACAGGTAAGGTTTAGAATGGAGGAAGGAGCAGGAGAGGGAGGTCGGAGCTTTGGAGATCCACTGGGTGCACGTTTGGAATCTGATTCTGCTACGGAAGATCTCGTTGGAACCGCACGGGTAAGACCCCTCTTCTCCTAACGCGATTCTTACCAATTCATTCCCTAGAGGGAGTTATTTGAGTTTGAATAGAGTTTTTTCATACCTCAAATCTACACTATTCTTGGGCGTTTCTAGGATCGACATTCGTGTATAACGCTCGTTTGCATATAAGGTAGGTGGCTTTGTGTTAATTTTCCAACTATCGTGTATTTTTTGCATTTTTGTGCCACGAACCCATGTTGGGGTGTCTTGTGGCTAATGCCGTTGTTATATTAAACACCTAGAATTCAATAGGTGATTAAAATATGATATTAAAATGCTGGTTGGGATCATTTCCTGGATCCGGAACCACCCCGGGGGTGTGTTCCACTGTTTATCTGTTTGTCCAGGATACCCAAGGGTATTCCTTTAAAGTAGTAATTGTAGAATTACCTTGAGATGAATTTCTTGTTTAATGCTTGTTTACCTGTTGGGCATGGCCCGATTACCTGTTTATCCTAAGGGCGTTGTTGTGATTATCCTGTGGGCACTGCACTATTTAGCCTGTGGGTAGTAGTTATTTCAGCATGAGGGAAACTTCATCCGTTCCTGTGGGCAGCTGATTCTATGCCTGTGGGCAACACTACCTATGCCTGATGGAAAACTCTATTATGCTTGAGGGAAGATTATTGTGTTGGATACTCTTTACCTGAGGGTAGGGGTTACGTGTCTGAGGAAATTAGTTGTTTGCTTAGAATATTCACTGTGGTGATATTTTAAATTAAATGATTAAAAATAATATTAAAATGGAAATATAACTGGGGGTTAGTTACTTTTGAGTACTGCTTACTGTATTTCATTTTTACTACACACTGTTGTTGCATGCTTACACACAGTTGGGAACGGGCCATTGGTGGGTGCCTACTGAGATATATTTCTAACACCATGTTTGGGTCATGCTTTTAGGCCCAAACAGATTACGTTTCTCCAGGAGTGGATAAGGGAAATAGTCCCTATATAGGTACTTGGCTGTTGTCGAGGAGTAGGAGGGCATGGGACCGAGCCTAGGATTGCGATGCTGCTACTAGCTGTTTGGCTTTGTTTTGCTATAATCTGCTTTTGTTGTTCTGTATTGATGTATAACATGTTCATGCTGTTTTCTTAGAACTTGACTCATGTAGCATCATTGTTTATATACTATTGGTTATATCCACTACAGTTGTCTATTTCAGTTATGTATGGTTTACTGCTTCCACTGTTCATTGTATGTTTTATTTTGTATTTCGCTGCGCTACACTTTGACAAATGAGGGCATAGTTTCCCCACTATCAGACCTGGGCCCTCGCTGCTAGTCGGCAGCCTTTGGTGTTTGGGGAAATGTGATTGAAGTCACATGGCGAACCGGGTTCGGGGAACCCATTGAGTGGAACCCGGCTCATGACGTTACAGAATGCCTATGATATTACATGAGATTTTGATTTTACTATATGTAATATATTAGATATTCTATAGGACCTAAAATTTAAGGCTATGTTGTTATATATGTATTATTAAATAGAGTATCTAATAGAAAAACCCAACATTTGTGTTTTGACTAAGATCCTACCGGGGATCCAACAAGAAAGCCTGATGACCAAGGGATTCCAAAAATATTACATTAGATCTAGGATGTATGCATGAGATGTATTTATTAAATTTTAATACCTCCCAGGAATGATAATTGTGATAAATAATACTATATATCATAGGAGTACAATATTGGAATCAATGATTCAACCTACAATGACATGGTCATTAGAAAAAATACTATTTATATTAATTGTGTTGGGTCCACATAGGTGAATGGGCACTGGTCGATGCCAATGTAGTTCTTCCAGGGATCCAAATTATAAATCAATGATTTAAGGTGGTCATTTATTTACACATACATTTTTTTATCATCCATTTAAATTGAAAATATTACATGTTTGTACTATTTTTTTAATTGTTATAAACATGAACCTATTAGTGGTTCCCTACTAATTCATACTCACACCCTACCCAAACATCCAATGTAATGGTTTAACCATCTATACTTCACATATCAATGATTCAAGGGAGGTAGAGGCATAATGATTTGTGATCAATCGTGTTGTCCCATAAATGATTGGATTTTAGTTTAAAGTAATGGTCTAGGATAATAGTAGATCCTTATTTTAGTTTTATTGTACCTTTAATTTTTAGATTTGAATATTACAGTGGGTGATAAATTATTATATGATGGAACGATCATGTGTCCCCATGACTATGGCCCAAATTTCATTTTTATAGATTGGTTCCATTATATTTTCTATGGTTAATCTTATTATTATTGTGATATTTTAAATGCTATTTTGTTATTTAATATGTAATTTCACATAGATATGGGGTTATAGTAACCCCACATATAGTACCACTAATGAATTATTTTCTAGTCTGAATCCATGACCATATGTGGATTCATACCTGAATTCATTTTATTACTCTGATCTATGCACTAAATATTTTTCTATATCCATAAAACAATATATAGTTATATTATAGATTTTAATTTTTTTCATAGAATTTGGGTAGATGGTATTCTTCTAGTATAGGAATGCATTTGGGATTTTGACATACCTCAACATGGTTTATTGTGAACACCATTATGATGGTAATTCCTTGTTACCATGGATAAATGATTTTTGTACATGAATTTTGTTTTTACATATTCATGGAATCACATAGAACGATTCACATTATTTTTTATAAAACATTTTGGGTTTTACATCATATACATTTTCCAAGAGTCATGTCACATGAATCATTATGATAATATAGAAATCCCATGAAATTAATGATCTTGTGTGTGATTGGAAATACAAAAGAAAAAATATATAATACTTAATGTTTCAAAAAACACCTATTGGGCGATTTATCATATATCTTGTAAGTGTGATTATTATTAGATTATTCACAATATATTTTCACTGTTAACAGTTCATGTGGATCACATAGAGAGATTTTTGTTTAATGAAAATAAATCTTCTCTTATGTAAGGGATATATAGTGACCCTTGTGGGTTATTATAGGAACTTTATTCCTTTTTACTTGCCCCAAAAAATGAATATGTTTAGTTATAGAATGCATCAATAATAATTTATATAGTGTTTTCCAATATAGATTATCTATGGAAATTAACAAAACAACACCATATGATTATGGTATACTAATCACATATCATCTAGGGAGATCCCATCATAAAAACACCAGCATGATATTGTACTACCCAAGAGTGTAGGCTCATAAGTAAATGTTGGTTTAGAATCAGTTCCCTATATGTTCAATGATGTTTAATGTAATGTCTGATATGTTGTATAGAATAGAAACAGTGAATATGTTTTGGGCTATTATTCTCCTTATGATGTTTCAGAAGTAAATAAAATGGTATTTTTTGTTTTTTATATACTATGTGGGATATATTTTAGGTTCTATACAAGATGGTAATTTTTATTGAGATGTAGATCCTTATACTAATGATATGGCCTCTATGATTTAATAACAATATATTTTCCATCCCTGGTTGAGATGATAGCTGATTTGGGAGGGTAATAAAAGGGAGGGGTTATCTTAGTCTTGTGAGTTCACTCAAGATAAATAATGTATAGATTCTTTAGTTAATATATTGTTTAATGGGAGGTGATATCTGTTATATAGTATAAACTTATAGACACATTGATCTATATGATGCAAATCACTTTTAGTGTTTTATGTATCAATGATTTTTTCTGAGGGTAGGATCATCCCGACTTCTAAACATGTTTATTTATGGAATTGTACCCATGGAGATAGTGGGATTTTAAACTATATGGTTATATCAAATATGATTAAATATCATCTAAACATTTCAAATTTCTGAAAAAAAATTTATTGTTTATCTTGAAACCATGTTTTGTACCTTAAGGTGGGAGAAATACTTCAATGATGAATTGGACCATAAATGGTGATTCTAGATATATGATAATGACATGTATTATAACATGGTTAGATTTCTAATAATGTTATACTTGTTTGGAATATCCATGACACTTTAGAAAGTGAATACTATTTTTTTACAAGTGAGATTACTAGATGTTAAACCCAATGGGGTGGATGAGATAGTTTTTTTGAATTTAATTTAAAAGGGATTTTTTCAGCAATAGAATGTATCTATATGTGGTTATAGGTGACATTATAGATGAATTCAAGAATCTTGGTATTTTCAACCATTGTGTGTTCCTTAAAAATGATTGTTAGGAAGGTGTGTGGTTATAACTAGTTGAGATTACACTTAAAGAGAAGTATACTAATTTCCATAGGGTGGGGGTTCAACCTATTATTCTTTATGGTGTGACCATATTATAGATTTAATTTTTTTGGATTCTATTGAAATTTATCTATTCAAATAACAGGAATCAATTTGATTTTTAATGGTTATCATGTATTAGATAGATGGTCATGTGTATTTATTACATTTGGTAATTGATTAAGTGTAGGAAAAGTAGGTTTGAACCTATGTATGTTTGGTAATGTGTGTGAAAATACATATTATATAGTGGTCAATGTGTTATTTTGGACACTAGTGTAAAGTGAATTAACTATTATTTATTACCTAGGGAATAGTTAATTTGATATTTTTATGATGTTTCTATTAGAGTCCATGTATTGGGGTAAATATCATGTCTGGTTGAATGTTATCTGAATTTGAGAAAGATTGGGACGTTCCAATGCTTGGAATGAGAGCACACATAATTTTTGTGTTGCTCAAGGAACCAACCATGGACATATAAAAAGGTTTTTTAGACATTGGTGTGTGTAATTGAATGACGCTATTATTCATTTTGAAGTTATGTTATCGAGGTCCGGTGATGTGATGGGTTACTACTGGTGAAGCTATGAATTTTGAAGAAAGTTATTCTAGAGTATGATAGAGTGATATTTTTATCTGATGTTGTGTTTTTTTGAACTAGAAACTATGGTGAGATGATAATTAGAATACTATAAATTTATTTATATAGAGAAATATTATTTTTGGGAACACTATTGATCAGAATCATTACTTGAGAGAAGTGGATTATGGTGAGGAGCGCCATGGATCAGAACTATAACTCATTAGAATATGAATTTTATGGGGAGATCCATAACCCTGTATATTAATTGATCAATAAAACCTTAATTTTTTGGTATTTATGAGGTCAATGGAGAATTATATTCATCATATAGTTATGATAAAGAGTTTGTGTCATTATTTTGTTAATTAAAAGTGTTCTTCATGGTAATGGTTACATAGTTGAAGATAAATTATCATTCTATAGTACAACATGCTAAACTGGTTATGAATTAATAAACAATATAGGTTACAGTCAAGAGATATAAAAACACCAACCCTTCTCAGGAAAAATATGAGGTATGGTAATGATGTTTTAAATATTTATATTCTTTCATGTTGGTATATCCATAGGGAATTTTATTTTTTGACTATGCAGTATGAATTATTTTGAAAAATGTGATTCAAATTTGAATTTTGATAGTATGAGTATCCATGATATATGTTTTTTATATTTATCAAGGCCCGAGTGGTTTCTTCAGTGATTTTGTCTATTTGAAGGGCTCTAGGTTCAAATATATATATATATATATATATATATATATAAATTTTCTGCCTATGCTAGATTTATGCTTGGTTTTGGGAAACTTTTTGTGGATAATCACGAATTTTGGTTTCAGATTAGGGCTTGGAACATAGTTTCTTCCCCATGGTTAAAAAACCATTCAAAACATACAACTATGGATTAAATATTGGTATAATAGATGGATTAATGATTGTAAAACCATGTATTAATAATGTGTAGAGTCGATGAAATGAGATAGTCTCAACCACATGGATAAAGAACAATTTATCAAAATGTACAAAAAAATTATGTGGCACTCTATTTCCCATAAAAAATTGTCAATTTATGATTTTTATCTAGTGGTATTTTCTCTACATAACCTATCTTTTATCCCTTTAGATGGTGTTTGGGTCCCCTCTATTAATTTTCCATCAACCCCCCATTGTTCTATGGTGATTTCATGTAGATTCAACTATGTTTTAAGGTAATACATGCCTCATAAAATTTTATTATCTAACTTAATTTCCCCATTATTGTTTGAGTGGTTTGAATTTGAATTTCGTGATAATTTCCATTTTATATTTTTTCAAAATATCATATATTTTAAGCCGAATTCACGCCATATATAGTCTATTTTCACACATTATTTCATGCCATTTTTAGTGATTTTTTGACACCTCATAAATTATTTTATTTTTTATATATATATTGAATTTAATTGGCCATTACATTTTTGATGAATGATCAATTTTTTTTTGAAGTGTAGTTCTAGGTGTGTGTCAAAAGTTGATCATAACTCGAATCTTATAGATTCTACAGGTCGATAAAACCTAATTAAATTTTGAGAATTATACCAATTTGAATTAATTTTTTTAATTAATGGTAAATTATTGAATTTAAATAAAATTTGTATTCTGTCTTGAGATATGGCCTCATATGGGTGGAAAATGGCTGATTTAACATGGATGACCATGGGAGAGAGTCACCAGTCAATATTAAATATAATAACCCACCTTGAGACATGTTTTCCGAATTTATTTTCTAATAGTTGAAGTATTATATTATAATTCTTGTATTTTCTGTTATTTCTATAATGGGTTATTGAAAATTTTAGAATAAATTCATTTTTTAGTTTAAAATAAATGTATATGAAAGATTGGATGATGTTTCATGGGCCACAATGTGTCCTTACTCTTTTTCATGATGCCTTAGTTGCTAATGGGTGTGGAATTCATTATAACAATGTTCCTTGAGATGTATGAACCCTGATGGGGGAAAATTAAATGAAATTGAATATATTGGATATTTCTATCCTCGGGACATGTTTCATTAATGGCGTCTTTATATAGACCTTTAATCAATGTAGATTATTGTCTTCAGTAGGCCATGAGATATCTTTATGATTCCTTAAAACCTTAGCCTAGTTTATTAAATAGTGGTGGGGGTTATCTTATCCCACATTCATGTAAGTACCCTGGGTGGCATACCCATGGTATATTATAATGTGTTTGATGAGTGGACCAACCAAGGATGACCATGGGATGTTTGACAGGTGATATAACTTCTCTTCTGAATGTACCAGTGGGGATTACTTTATAAAGCTAGTGATGCCATAAGAAGATCATGATGAGACTAGTGGAATCCATTCCCTCGATGTAATATGATTGTCACTGAGATATGTGAATTTATTAGAGAAACTTTTTTCTATTGTTGGTGGATATCATGCCTATGGGAAGTCATGCGGTAACTTTGTGATATATAGACACTTGATAAGGGGTGTGCGGGAACTAGGTATAGAGGTTTATGAGTGTCACCATAGAATATGAATCAATGATGTGAGCCTGGTACATATATAGTAATGAGGATATACATCACACATGAGAGTCCAACATTGACTATGTATGAAAAAATTATTTGGATGGACTACATGTCACGACCCGTCCCCCGTGGCCCGTGTTGTGACTACCCCAAGCCCGCCTTCCACAGGCCATGGTTTTTTCACTAGATTTGAAAAGTTATATTCCTAAAATAGAAATCCATTGCCTTTACACCTATACAAACACAAAACCCATGCACACAACAAGAAGCAACCACGAAGTAAACTGCTTTAGTAAAAGTGTGTTGAATGTAAAGGGGCCAGAATACAAGCCCAACAAGAATTTACAAGTACAACTGAAATAGAAAACAACTCCTATGATCGTTTACCAAGGTTCCTACCTGAAGGGTAGGTAAAACTTGTCTCCACAGCTCTCCACATCATATAGTCTCCTCTGTGTACTACCCAGTCCTGGCTCTCTTATGTCTTAGCCATGCAGCTCATCGTCTGCACAAGACACAACAATGTGCGGAAAAAGCCTGTGCAGGTGTGATTATAACAATAACTAGTAGGGACCCCAAGACCCAGAAAGGTCTCTCATAATACCACAAAGGAAATCCAAAAAGAAATATATCAATCACAAATCACAAATAAAAAGACACAGCTCAAACTAGATATACCCGTCTCATCCACAATGAAAAATATGGCTCCAAACTCAAGAGATTTCTAGCATTTACAAACAAAGATCAATGCGTAACTCAAGGATCAAGAGTACACACTCCATTAACTGGACATCCTTGATAGCACCCTTATGATAGATGTACTCCATCAGGTTCAAATCAACCAACACCTAATGGAACGTCTGGATGGATGTGCTCCATCAAAAACATTCTTCTAGAACTACCTCTAGTTTCCAGCACTAGAGGTCTCACAGTCACAGTCTTGCTCCAGAGGCAAGACCAAGGGATACCAAGTGAAGAGGCCCACACCTCGACACTATGTCCTAAAATAGTGGGAGCTCCAAATCCCTTGAAGGACCTTCTCTTTGTCACTACTCGGAGACGGGGGAGTACTACTCCAAATGTGAGGACTTCCACCCTACTAGACCTTCTCCCCACCTGTAATTTAATTTTATCCTGCACCCTACCCATCCACGGAGTAAAAATCTCAGGATTCCTTCATCATTGATCACCACTCGGTTTTGTGGTTCTGTTATGTTGGGACAACCCACCACCAAAAAACGCAATGGAAAACAAGCGGCGGAGGGTCCAGACCTTGTTTGTTCGGACTGCACCCTCCTTGTTAGCATTTGAAAAAGTGGGGGTAATTTATACATCACATTAAACTAATGATAAACCCTGTTAAAATATCTCACAATGGCTAACTAAAAATTAATGAATGTTGAGAATAATCATGGAAATTCTTGAATTAATTGACAACCTTTACCTCGATATTCTTTGGAGACGTAGTGGTGGTGGAAGCAGATTCTGTTTTCGATGAAGTCGACGATATTCATCGATCCTAGTTCATTTCCACATGAGTTCTCATATTTTTCAATGGAAGGTGTCACGTCGCATTGCCAGAGGTTCCTCACATGATTAACTCATGCAAAAAACACTACCTGAGCCCCATTTAAATAGAAGTGGAAAGGGTGAATAATACACCGAGGAATTAATGAGGTTCATTAATTAACGTAATTCATGAACCACATTAATTTCATGAGGGGTGGTTATGCGACAAAAGTGTAACTGAAAATTTAATATCCCATATTAAATGTGTGACTACCTCCGTGGTCCCTGCCATCATCACTCAAGAGGCGGTAGGATAAAATAAAATAAAAATTTTGTTGTTTTATTAATTCTTAAAAGTTGCAAAAACTATCTTTTTCACCCGACCTTTTATGGTCAAAATGAATCATCCCTTATGTGAATCTCATCACACCATGTTCAATGGTACCCTAATTTTTCAATTCCATGAAACTGTTCAAAAGATAAAAATTTCCACTGGCACATTTACTGAACGTACCTTAAAAAAGATCAAAAAATTATTAACAGTCACCCCCGACCCACACCATTTGAAGATAGGATCTTCCTAAGGGAAACACGCGCCCACGAGCTCAATGGTACTCTCGGATTTCTAATCCGTGTTATCATATATGAGTTATATAATTTAACAATAAAATAATTGTTACTTAATTATTTTATTTACGGCCAAAAACTCACTTCCATTGTTGGCCCGTGACGACCAATGTTAGGATCTAGCTAAGTAAAGAATACCCTCAAGATTTCTCTGGTGGTCTTGGATTTTAAATTTGATTCACTGTTCGTGAGTTATAATCATTTGAAAAATAAAATAATTTTAGTTAATTATCTTATTTATGGTTATGAAATTTTATGGTTTTCTCACCGAAGTCTTGGTCCAACTAAACATAATCCCTCCTAGGGTAAACCCGCCATCCTAAACGTAATAGTGCCCTCAGATTTCTGATCCAGGTACCCATTTAATAGTTATTCAACTTTTTTCAGAAAACAAATCACGTAGACTATTTTAAGCATAACACTATTTCGATGGATCATTCCAGGCACTCCGAGCCTCAAAATCACATGCTGTCAGATTTCATGGTCTTGTAAGAAGCCCAAATAATTTAAAAAAATATACATAAATTCAGGGACCTTACACAACATTTATGAGATATTATTTTTGAGGTATCAAAGGAAGGATGCATTACCCTTAATAATTATTAATTAATGGAAATAATAAAATTATGGGTTCATCTTATTAATGATGAATAATTGTAAGATATTTCCATTGAGGATGATATATGATTTTTCTAGGGCACTCTAGAGCATTCAGAAGATATACCTCTTATATGGAATACCCAAGATATGAACTGAGATTTGATGGTTTCCAATATGGGATGCCTATGATTTTTTGGGTGATAAAAAATAATCATGATATTATCAGATACAAATGACACTACCTAGAATATTTAGGATTCATTTAATAGGTATTGGATGTCTATGATACTACATAGTAACCAACAGTTATGTTTTATGACCATGTAATTTCTTTGTTATTTCTTCTGAACCATTGAGTATGTATCATGTATTAGAGGTTTCTTGGAATGCATCCATGGAATCCATGTTACTCCGAACAGTATGAGATTCACTTGGATTACATACTAGATAACATTTATTACACTATATATGATATGGACAATGATTTAGATACTATCTTGCAACGTTATACTATTTTCTCAAAGATGCTCTATTATTAGGTGATATAATTATAGTTGATCACATGTTCCATGATCAAA
The DNA here is from genome assembly GCA_963277665.1 of Viscum album. Taxonomy (NCBI): domain Eukaryota; kingdom Viridiplantae; phylum Streptophyta; class Magnoliopsida; order Santalales; family Viscaceae; genus Viscum; species Viscum album. Next base: position 2,080,861,030 of record OY728126.1, read on the forward strand.
GATGGTGATAAATGATGATTATTTATTTATAATTTCACAATTTAAATTTTAAATATATATACAATGAATATTATTTTTTCAAACAATATATTTTTTGGTAACCTATGTGACCTCATTGGTGGAACACTACTATTTTTTATTCACTCCACGATTTATTGTCCCTGACTCTTGGTTACAAAAAATGAAATCACTTTTATCACGTCATGTTGTTATAGTGGGTTCAATTCCTAGATCATCTTTTCATTTTTTGGAGTTTGGGTGGTATAAATACAACATTGTCAATTATTGGATCTTAATTATGTGTTTTTCATTGACTTAAGATCATGTATTTAGATGATTCCTAACGTATGAAATTTTTATGGGTGTTCTCCTGAGGTTTTTGTGCTTCGAACATTGAAAACCCAAGTTTTTGGTGGGTGATTACTAAGGCCCATGGTTTGGATATATTTTTCATCCTCCCAGGGGAAACCATAAACCTTTATTTTTTCAAAATCATGGTTTGGTAAACTATTCTGAAGGTAGAAAATGATCATGAAAGGACCATTGTAGTTTTTTTAGAGGGTCCCACATGGATTGTGTGCGGTTATGGAAAATTGTGTGAAAGATGCATGATTATTTCCACATGGAATTTATATATGCACTATATCATGAATGGGTACTGCATAGTTTGTCCTTACCATGTGAACTAATCATGATTGTCGAGCTCTTCAATGGAAAGAGACACATAGTTTTCATACAATTTAGATAATCGTGTGAATAAATCATTCAACCTATTAATTGTGTAAATTTATAATTTACAAATTATTTTATGAACCTATTTTCTTTATCTTTATTCCTCCAAGGGTGGCACACAGTAGGGAGATCCCACTTCTTTTATTCCACTTCACTATATTGATGTAACTCCTCTGTGAGGACTTTGTTAATGAATCCATCTATGGAATTTGATTCATATAATCAATCTATTGATTCCTCCATCCACTTTAATACATTTACCTCTACATTTAGTGTGATAAATCTTTGTAAGTGGTTTTACCCTATTTTATAGGCATTCAAATAATACAATAATTTATTCCAATTTATTCTATATTTCATTTTAAAACCAGATGTTCGAGTGTCTTCCAATATGAGATAGGTGGTACATAACTTTAATTGTTTTTTAAGGGTCTCTTGGGAAAATAAAACTTAGCATGATGTTGTGTTAACCAAGAGAAACCTAATTAAAAAATTATTTTTTTAATTAATTAAACTGATCATATGGGATGTCATTGGGAACTACATAACTATGATTGTTCATCTGAGGACAAGTTATAGCCCATCAAACATTTTATTAGTTCATCTTACTGGTTTTTTTAATTTTATATTGTACTTATTTATATAATTTTAATACAATAATAAATATATATTAATTGTTTTTGATCTAAAGGTTCCAATGAAACTTGATGTGATTTCCCTGAGGATTGAGATAACATTGGATAAATTTTTTGAAGACATATGGTCTCTAGGTTGGGTGTGGCCTGAGATATATAGATATATATATATAAATATTTCTAGGTCACGTTGATGACAGTTTTGTTGACTTAGTCATCATATTAAGGTTGTGAGGCTATCGTTTTATAGGTGAGGATCATGTGATAATGGATGTTAATGATCGTCAGATTGAGTGATATGTTTTTAGGGGAACATGGTGAGAAATCAACTAGAATAGGTTTGAAATTAGTTATTACCACTAACCAATGTTTTCAAATGCACATTTTGGTGTCATGTTCACATATAATGACTCAGTAGATGAGGAGGCTTTGACTACTCATGTGTGTAGAGGCCACCATTTGTTACGAATTTAGTGTAATGAATGTAGGTTATTTCCATATAATTCTATGAGGATGGTGGGGAGACATCAGATTATGGTGATGAGACTATCAGTTTTGGGATGAGGATCACCATTCTAGAGGATAATGGGAGGGTACTATTTTTGGATGATCGATATCACCTTTCCTCAGGGTGTTGGCTATTGAGACGACAAACATATTATTTTTATGATTGGTATTGTTGGGCCTAAGAAATCATACTATGTTCCAATGGATTCAATTCTAAGATGATGTCTATGGGAAAAGGTAATGGTTATTGGGAATTCTTTCACGACATTACTAGCTTGATTTGGACTTGAGATGTAAGATGGAAGATTGTATTGGGTGAAATTATTTGTGGTGGAACCTGTGGGTTCAACTGAACTATTTACTATAGGGAATTCTATGGAATATGAGATAAGGTTCATCTCCCCTTAGTTTTTTTCTAGTGTTTCCCAAAGCAAGTGATATCATCCTAATGGATGTTGAGAATTAGATATTATTGAGTTTATTTGAATTCATTTTATTAGTTTATTTATTTCTGTAAACACACTATAAATCAAAAATATAAGATAGGAACACATTGGAAATTTTCTACTTAGAATCATTCTCAAAATATACATGGGACCTTCAAGACATGAGTATATATCATTCCATTACCACCAGGTAAAGGTGGGAGCTCAAAAGTTGGATCTTAGTATTTTAGTATTCAGGGGGTGGATAGAAAGGGACCTTGAGGTTCCTTCAAGAGATATAGTTTCCTTTTTTTATTGGTTGTGTCATTGTGATATATATATATGTATAAAGGTTGGCCAATAATATACTTTTTTATTTTATGTATGAGTCATTTTTTATTCATGTTTCATATTAGTATCAACATGTTTTATGTTGAAAATTTTCATTCTACAAATATTATTGAGGTAATTTTTTTTACTTGTTCATTAATTATTTCTTATTCTTACAAAATGGGTGGGTTAATGGTCCAGTATATTGGTTATTATTTTCACTGCATTATATTTATATATACCCTCATTATTAAAAAACATAGGTTATGGTATGGAATGTTTTACTTGACCATTGGCCTAGTATAAAAAGGGCCGAAATGGTCCCTTGGCATGGAATGGAGAGGTTGTGCGTTTTTATGATTCTCAAAAGGAAGACGAGATGTTTTAATTACATGTATTCATGAGTCATGGGAATTTTTTTTGTGTAATGTGATATTTTTTCATATTTGGGAAAGGATATTATAGGTGTTAGGATGGATGATGACTTAGAGTAATGTTGATCACCATGTTGGGAGATGAGGTCATCACTTTGTGGTGACAGGGTTCTTTAGCATAGAAATGGCCCAGGGAATATGTTATTCCTGGATCTATTATGGATGGGTAAGGAGGCAATGAGCCATGTATTCCATGTTGAATCATTGGAATTGGGGGTATTAAGGGTATTGAGGGTTCACATCGAATTAAAAATTTCCATAGCATCATTATATATAAATATATATGTTATAAGGGATGTATGACCATGTTTTGAAACTCAATAGGATTCCAACTATATGAGATCCAATGGATTTTTAGGAGAGAGATGGTTTAGTTCCAGAAAACATGAATAGGTTTAGAGCGTTATGGTTTGGGATGAGACCATTGAGGGTCGTGAAGATCAGGTACAATTTTAGGTACTAGAAAACGTACATGATTTCGTATAGGAAGGACATCCAATGGTTTTGAGACACCATGGGCCATGTAATGATGAGAATCTTAGAATGATTGTGGTATGTGTAATCCAGTGAATTGACATGAGAGATCATAGAGCAGATCCTTCAATGTAATACATGACTTGAGAGTTCCAGTCACATCACGAACTACTATTTCAGGGTGTGTTCAGAACATAGATGGCTCATAACAAGATCATGTATATAAAAATGATCTTCAAGAATCTTGTGACACCTCTAAGGTGGTGGGTAAAGCTATAAATTCATATACTCATGGGACAAGAAGAGCACTGGTGGGATGTGAAGGTTCATGCGGTATGACATGAGTGATTATCCTAGATGGACATTGAGCCATCATTTTTCTAGAACTAGTTTTGGAGATGATGAGGGAAGATAGTTAATGATATTTTGTGACCCAACAATTGAGTTAAATGTCTATCTTGGACTGTGTAATTACATTAATTGAATTGTATCCCTTCACACAATCATATGGGGAGAGAAGACACCTCATTTGTGGGGCAGGATGATGATGGATTATGACATGAAATTATGATGTAGGTAAACATCTTCAGGTTTCCATCATTATTAGAGGTAATGAAAAATTATCTCATAGAAAATAGATATTTTGTGGATCTATTTTAATCACGATGGGTGATAACATTTGTTGATTATAGTGAAATGCTTTATATAGTATTAAGTGAGTCAAAGATGAGTTCGAGTAAAGAATATATTCTAGGGAATCAGGTAAGACACCTCGGAGTGGGTCATTTATAGTATCCTAAATGTTTGGGAAGCATATACAAGTTTAGAATTATTGTTATTGGCCTCCAAAGGGGTGTTGGTTATGTGGAAAAGCATGACATCATCAGATGATTAGTAGGAGACCTTTTCAGATATTCAGTAAACAAGGATTGGGGTAGATGTATGGTTCTGAGATAGGACCCATAGTTCATCCATATCCATATTTCTTCTGCATGTGGAGGCCATCGAAGAGACAACATGACCATGAATTATGGTCTATGGCTAGTGTCTAGTGTAGAACCAAATAGAGGCTTTCCATCAGGTAGTTAGGATTTAGGAAGGGTTCATATCATGGACATATCAGGTTCAGGTAAGGTTTATGATCTGCTGATGGATAGAGGTGCACTGTTGATGTTACTGTGTTACTCATTTGATTTATTTTGACATGTTCCCTTTATAGTCATTCCCATTTTGGGTGCATAAGATTCAAAAAAATATATTTATAGACTAAAATCATGTGGTATATTAGGTTAGAATTTGTTCAGATGATTAATATATATAAATATATGAGGTGTGAGGAATATAGATTACTTGAGGTGTGATGGAATTAGGGAATCAAGGATATGCGGGTTACATTAGGTACATTAGCATATGCACATCATTGAGATGTGGGACTTGTTTTAGGTGTGGGGAAGCAGGATTGATTTCTATTATCTCTTAAGATGTAGGACCACATAGGTCCTATGTTTATCATTGTCATGTGGGGGGAACCAATGTGTTGTTGGATTTTGATGGGTGTTCGTTATGACATGGGAGAACCGGATGTGTTGAAGGAGTGATGATGCATCACATGAGGGATTTTGAGTCTGTGGATGGTTCATGGGACACCTTTTTATTTTATTTGTGTTTGGTCGAGATGATATACGGGTAGGTATATCCTCAAGTGGGATCCCCTAAAGGTAGCTTACCTATGCCCTTTTTGATTTGGGTTGTCCGAGATATATTTTGATAGATGGGTACATTCATTGTCATCTCATATTGGTGTTAAATTGCCTAGGCATGAGTTATGATAATATAGGGGAGATTTTATGCCCATTTTTTTTTGGTGTGGGTCAAATTCCTCACCCGTTTTTATATTTTTTGGAGTTTTGTGGGTATTCCACCATCTTCCAATATTATCAGAACTTAATATAGAGGATTTCCTTAGTCCAAAACCTTATTTTTAGATTAGTCTTAATGCTTGGAATGTTTCACAATGTATTGTTTTTTGTTTCTAGTGCGTCAGATGATGAAAACCAATGATTCTAGTGTCCACAAATTGGGGAACATCGTTTGGATAAACCATATGACCACCTACAAGAAATAAGGAACGATATGTTTATATTGAGAATAGTTTGGTTAACATAGTAGGAAGGGGTGTAAAATAATTCTAGGACCTCTATGGATTTTATTAGTGTAATAAAAACATCTAGTATAATGTTATGGAAAACCTTGAGCAATATGCATTCTTAGTGACAAATGGGATGTTTTTATGAACTATACCATTCACTGTTTTTGAATAGTTTGGCCTTACAATGCATGATAATCATGTGAGGATGAGAATTTAAGTATCACGAGATGCACGATTTCCACTGAGTTTGGAAAATCGTTCGATCTAACTAATGAGTCTCATTAAATGTGTAAATTTACTTTTTCCCTATCCTTCTATAAAAATATTTTCCTTTTTTCTTGTCAATGGGTTATATAGAGTTGGGATATCCATCTCCCACTCTTGCTCATCAAGATGTTCAGGTTACTCCTTATTCCAAAAATCTATTATTAAACCCTTCCATGGATTTGGATCTATATCGGTAAGCCCTTCATTCATATTTCACATTTTATTCATTTACATCACAGTATAGTCATATAAATCCTTGTGAGTGGTTTTATTCTTTTTTCAGTTTTTTCTTCTAAAACACTAATTTCGTCCAAATCAGTCCTAGATAGAGGCTAATACCACATGTTCGACTCTCTACCAACACCAGGTTGGTGGTGATTACTGTTATTTTTATTTTTGTGATATGTCTTGGGGTGACATCATTTTGTGTGGAATTTTTTTGACAATGTGAGACCTAGTTAAATTAATTGGATTTATTTATTTAATAAATTTGATTATATGTGATTTTTTTGGGAATTCCCTAACCATGTTCTTTCATGTGAGGTCCAGTTATAGGTCATAAACCACTTGTGTAGATAATAAGGCTGGATTATTTATTTAATTTTTTTTAATTTGATATGAATTATATATATGAATTAATTGTATCAAGCAACTGATTTTATTTGTGGCGTGATGGTCTCGACCGGAGGATTGAGATAATGTTTTCTCTCTGTTTTGAGGTGAAAATATATTGAGGATAGGAATTGATCAAGAGATATAGATATAAATGACTTTTTGGTGACATTAGTGATGAGATTGGGGACTCTATCTACAGATTAATGCATAGAGGCTGATAGGTTTTGATTGAGGCCCATGTGATGTTGGATAATGATATTAATTATATTGATAAAATTAATCACATGGTAATGAGGTTCTAGATAGTGTGTGTTATGTTCTAAATTGGGAAATTCTACTCACCCACATTGTCAAATACACTATTTAGATTCACGCACACATAGGATATCCTAGTTGATGAGGTTATTCTGAGTACTCATGTGGTTTGAGGAATCAGGTTGTTCTAGCCTAGGTGTTATTTCTGTATGTTATTACCATGAAAATCCATAGGGTAGGTGAGGAGTCATTAGATAGATATTATGAGACAATAGGTAGTGAGCTAAGGTTCATCGTACATGAGGACCAGGGCCTTGAATTATTTGGTAGTAGAGACATCAATGTTCCCTAGGAAATCAGATAATGAGATAAATTATCTAGAGGATAGATATCGGTGTGCCTTAGAAAACATTCTATGAGCCAATAGAGTCACTTCTAAGCTAATATATGATAGACCTCATACATATTATTGGGAATTCCTTAGAGACATTGGATTCGTGATTTGTGAATGATTTTTTAGTTGGAATGTGGTTCAGGGTGGCTTAATTGGAGGGGGGGCATTATATTTCACTTGGACTATTTACTATGGGATATTCCTTGCAATGAGCTAAGGTTCCTCTCCTATAATGTTTTCTTCCAACAACGGCCACAGAAGGTGACTGTTTACCAGTGGCTGTGGAGTATAAGGGTTGATTTATATTATTTGAATTCATTTGGTGCTTTCATTTATTTATATATTGACCTATTAAATCCCAAATGTAACATTGGAACATGTTGGTGGCAGCCTATTAAGAATCATTATCACACCCTAGACTAGCTCTTCAGGATGCATGCAGAATAATTATATATACAATAAGGTAATGGTATGAGATGAAGAGATAGATCTTAGTGGTTTTAATTTCATAGGATGGATAGAAAGGAACCCTAATGATCCTACATCAACTAGAGTTTCCATTTTCTTATCTTTATATCATCATGTTCTATATGTTTTTATTGCAGTTGGTCACTGGTGAACCATTTTCTTTTTTTTATCTGTGATCTATTTTTCATGCATGTTCTATTTCATTAGCTAAAAATGGTTTAATGAAATGCTTAATTATTCAAAAGGTATTGTGCTTATTTAATTATTATTGCTTCTGTTGTTATTTGTTATGCTTCTTCTATGGGTGGGTTAGTGGTAATGTCTATTTGTCTTTAGATCCAAGGAATTATAATTATATATAACCTTATTATATCTTCAATATAGGGTATGATATAACCACTATAACCTCATTACACACTTCCTTCTTGTTGAATGACTTTGATGTTTGGGGAGTCGCACATAAGGCCTAGTGGCACTAGGCCTGTTGGACTATTCGTGTGGAAATTGGGGTTGGGGTGTTAAATCAATACTGATAGGTACTATTTGGGAAGTAGTTTCATATTGTATGATCTAGTGAGATATATCATAAAATATTAGATAATGTTCTAGGGTAAGTCATTTTGAATAAAATAAAGCATCGGCATATTTTTTCACATTTATTAATTTTGCTAATGTGCTCAATGCAATGGAAAGATTGTTATAATATAGTGGAATGAATTTATATTTTTATAACAAAATGAAACATTTCATATGTTATTTAATTTTTCTAGATAATTATGTTTTTTAATAATATTTTTATTTTTATTTGTGTTAAATATTATTACTGGTTATTTCCAATGTAATATCACAATGATAAGTGGGTATAGTCTCCCTGTCATACCACCCATGACACTGTTGAGTCAATAAGGTTTTCCTTATGAATTTTCCATTCCTTTATATATGGGGGAGATTGTTGAGTCAATAATTTTTTCCTTATGACCTTACCATTCCTCTTGTTTTGAAAATCACAAACACCTTTCCTTGAGGAAAATTTCATTTTACCCTTGTTTTACTTCCATAAGAAAAATTTCATTCCCAAAGGAAATTTACCCCAACCTTGTTTTCATTGTTCAAATAAATAATTTTCTTAAGTGTAAAAGTCAGATTCATATCTAAAACCTCGGAATCTTATAATACTTAGACATGAATCATTCTATTTTAGGATCCGAATTCTAGATACAAACTCTAATGAGGTTCAACTCCGAATTCTGGATACAAACTCTAATAAAGTTCAACTCCGAATTCTGGATACGAACTCTAATGAAGTTCCACCCCGAATTATAGATAAAAACTCTCATAAAGTTCCAATCTGAGTTCTAATTATGAACTTCTCTAAGTTCTGACTCCGAGTTCTCTGAATTCAGACTCTGAACACTAATAAGGTTGGACTCCGAATTCTCATGAACTTAGACTCCAAACTTTGTCAGTTCTGAATCCGAATTCCAGTGAAATCAGACTCCAAATTGCCTTGAAATTCAGACTCCGGATTTCTACAGAATTCTGGTTCCGAATTCCTACAAAACAGAATCCAAATATTCTTTAGTCTATAGACTCCGAATTTATTTTTACTTCCATTATGAACATTCAATTTCTACTCCATTCCGAATATCATTTTATTTATTCTTACACTTGGTTTTTACAAAACGCTGTCATGCTTTCAGTTATTGACTAACCGTTGGTTGAGTGACACATGTACATGTCCATCAGTAATTCAAGGAAGAATGTTACCGTTAGAGGAGGGAGCCGACTGTTGGATATTCACCTATAAATAAGATCTCATTTGAATGTGCTCCATATTTTTTTGAGAACTTTGACATATGTGATTACATGTTGTTGAAGTGATTTATAGAGAGAGAGAGGCTCTTATAAACTCACAAGCTTCATGCAGAACGTTTGAACAGCTTGTTCGAACATTGCTTCGTGCAGACTTTCTTCGTGCGACTCCTATTGTTGATGTGTACAATCGAGGGATTTAGGGGATAGGAAGACAGAGATTCCAACACAATAAAGTTGAGGACTTCATTTTTGAGGATGACAGAGGTGCCAACTACCTGATAGTTGAGGTCTTGCGGGGATAACAAGACAAACTCTGATCTTCGTATCGAGGGCTTAACCTGGTGTGGGTTAGACAGACTTTCTTGAAAGTAAAAATCAAGGGACCTTTATCCAAGGTTGTTGGATACCCTTCTCTTTGTGTTAAAATACTTATTATTTGTTTCATGTTTTTATTACAAGTTTTTCCACTTTATTTTGTATTGTTGAGGAGAGTATACTTTCTTATACTTCCTCATCCATGTAATCTGATATAGATAGATTCTATATGATTTAAGGAAGAATATTAATCTTTGTACCATTAGATAAGTTTCATTTTCGGAATCACCTTTTCAAAATCTAGCAAGTCTTTAGTACTCATAGTGGTCTTGTGAATTATCTTGTTTAACCTTGTTAAACATAACTATCCTTAAAATTTACTATGAATTTTTTTTAAAAGGTAAAATTCACCCCCCCTCTTGTATCTGAGAATCACATTCTTATTTCGATCCTAAGTTTGGTATTATAGAGTATATAATACTCAGTCACATACCATCCTAACAATAACAATTGGTATCAGAGGATTTGGTTCAATCTGAATTAATCTCACGATTAGATTCAGAAGAGAATTCTCAAAATTACTTTTTCAAATTCACACATCCTGATTCATATTTTTCGGAATCTATTTTTCAGACTCAAAGTTTGGATTCAATTTTTCATATAGTTACTTTTATTCTATATTTTCTTGATTTGAATATTTTCCTCTAGTTTAAAAACTCATTCTACTAACATGTTTTTGTACCAAATATTTTCTTAAGGATGGAGGGATTAAATGTTGGTTCCATATACAATCTAAATATAACCAGACCACCAATATTTGATGGTAATGATTAAAAATATTGGAGAGATAGTGTGAAGACTTTCATTATTAACACTGGCGTTGAAATTTTTTTTATGCTTACTGGTGGATACATGATTCCTAATAAAGAAGTAAGTGCCTTTACAAATCAAGAAAAGCCTGATTACCAACTGAACTATAAGGTACACAATACTTTACTTTTTTCAATGACTAGAAATATATATAGACAAATTTCTTCTTGTGATGTAGCAAATTCTATATGGAATAAACTTAAAGTTACTCACTTTGGACCTTCCAAAGTAATTGACACTAGAAGATCCATGATTAGAGTTGAATATCATGGTTTTAGTTTTTGTTATGGTGAACCCATATGCAATGTACAACAGAAATTCATGACTATAGTAAATAGTTTACAATCAATGGGTGAATAAGGTTTGGATGATGAATCCCTTTTCAACAAGAACATCGACATCATGCCAAATGAGGGGGAATCTAAAAGGACTGCAATTGATGAGAATAGAATGGTTACTCAGATTATCCTTGATGAGCTGTTTGGAACTCTTCTTCAGCATGAGACTAGAATTAAGAGAGATGGTGATATTGTGAAGAAAAAGAATGGAAATGGTAGTGTTTCTTTTACTACAACTTAAAATCATATGAAATCCAGGACTCCTGAGTGAGTGACCAGATCTAAATCTAAGAAAGTTGTTATCCATTCCGAATCTAGTGGTAGTGAGTCCTCAGAAAATGAATTAGTAAATCTTACTCGAAGGATGAACAATATAGATAGACATAGGAACTTTCAATCCAAATACAATAGGAAGGAAAAAAAATGAAAAGAATGATTTTGAAGTTACATGCTATGAATGCAAGAGATCTGGACACATAAAACCTGATTACCCTATGCTCAAGAGAAAAGAAAGAAAAAGGAGTCATTCTGAAAGGAATAGAAAGAAGTATTTCAAGTACAAAGCTAAGAATGTATTGAAAGCTAATGAAACATGGAGTGTAAGTGGTGAAGACTCTTCAGATGAATCTTTGGATTATGAATCTTCTGGACAGAAGAATCTTGGTTTTTTAGCCAGACTACCTATTGATGATCATTGCTTAATAGATAAGGTACTCAATGATGAATCAATGACCAGTGTTTCTTTAAATGATAATGATAGTAAATATTATAACTCTTCGGATAAAGAATACTCTTCAGATAAAGATAATACTTTATCTACCTATGAAGAAGCTTCTAGGTTTGCCAAAATTCTTGAAAATGAGAATTCAAAACTCGTGAAAAAATTCAATAAAGAAAATTTTAAGAATATTATTCTTACTAAGGAAATATCAGATCTTTCTAAAGATCTTGATAAGAAAAACGCTGATTTTGAATGCATTCCAAAAAATCTTGAGGAATTATGTTCTGAGAAGAATAATTTTTCTAAAGTTCTAGAAAACATAATTTATAAGAAAAATGTTTTCGAGCCTAGCTCTAGTTCAATTTTTTTTGGAGACAAGAACTTAGTTATAAAACTCAAATCCGAAATATTCTCCTTGAGTAAGTGTTTTTCAAACATTACCCTTGGTAAGGAAAAATTTGATAAAATTTATTCACAAATCCGACCTCAAAAGAATACTTCTGGTTTTGGTTATACTGATTCTAAACCGATTTTTAGTGACAACTACTTTGTTCCTCAAAGTGACCCATTCTTTACAAAGTGCCTATGTTGTGGTCACTGGGCAAATAAGTGTTCCCTAAATAAAAACCAATCTTTAGTATTTCATAAGGCTTATTTTTCAAATAAGATGTGGGTACTCAAAATTTTACTTTCTGAGATTTCCGAATCGAAGAAAGTTTGGATTCCAAAAACCTAACTTTCTCTTATTTTTAGGAAAATAGGGAAAGTACCAACAACAACACATGGTACATTGATAGTGGATGTTCCTGGAATATAACTGGTAATAATGACTATTTTCAAAAGATTATCAAAACTAAAGGAGGAAAAGAAACTTTCAGATATATTGCTCAAGGAGAAAATATTGTTATAGGTAAAATCATTCTTCTTGGAAAAACATTAATTTAAAATATTTTATTTGTTAAGGGTCTTATGCACAACCTAATCAGTATAATTCAGTTATGTGATGAACGTTACCTTGCGAATTTTAGGAATGATAAATTCCTAGTACACAATTCCAAGGAAGATTTTATTCTTTCTGGCCATATCCAAGAGAATGTATAAACTTTGAACATATAAGACCTTAGGATCCAAGACATACCTTGTCTTAGTGCAATGGAAGATGATTCTTGGTTATGGAATAGAAGTCTAGGACAATATAACCTTAGGAACTTATGAAAACTTTATAATAAAGGACTAGTTAAGGATCTACCAGAGCTTAGATTTTATTCATCAAAAGTTTGTGACCTTTTTCAATATGGAAAGCAACATAAATCATGTTTTAAATCAGTCGGTGAAGTCTCAACCAATGATGCATTACAACTATTTCATATGGATCTTTTTTGGTCCTACACAAACTGGAAGCATTGTGGGAAAATATTATGTATATTTTTTGGTTGATGATTACACTAGATTTACATGGTTCTATTTTTTAACAGAGAAGTCTGAAGCTTTTTCTTGTTTTGAAAGATTTAGAGACCAAGTTAAAAATGAGAAATACCTTCAATTGAAAACTATTCATAGTGATCATGGAGGAGAATTTCAAAATTCTGATTTTGAATCTTTTTGTAGTAGAAAAGGTATTACTCGCAACTTTTCAGCACCTAGAACACCTAAAATAAATAGTGTTGTTGAAAGAATAAATATAATTATTCAAGAGATAACTAGAACCATGTTGAGTGAGTATTCTGTTGCCAAAATTTTTTGGTCTAAAGGTGTAAGTAATTCATTTTATACTATAAATCATGTTTTAATTAGAAATTTTCTTAATAAAAATCCTTATGAGTTTTGGAATTGTAGAAAACCTAGACTTTCCTAATTTAAGGTTTTTGGTTGCAAAGTATTCATTCTGAATACTAAAGAGAATTTACACAAATTCTCACCAAAATATGATGAAGGAATTTTCCTAGGATACTACACAACTTCTACGGCTTATAGAGTTTTTAACAAAAACACATGTACTGTTGAAGAAACAGTGCATGTCAAATTTGAGGAAACTAATCCTTTTGTTTTTAAGAAAACATAACCTATATCTTCGGATGTGTTTTCAAAAACTGATTATCAACCTATGATAGAAAATCCTTCTGATAAGGAAAATGTTCAAGAATATACTTCTGAAACATTTATTCCAAAATATTTCCTACATTATGATGATGAAAAAGTTTAACAAAACCCAAAAAAGTAGTTTCTAAATAATCATCCTAGTGATTGTATCATTGGTGATGTGAATCAACCTATAAGGACTAGAAGTTCCTTAAAAAATGAAGTAGAGCATATAGCATTCCTTTACTAATTTGAACCCAAAAGCACTAATGAAGATTTAGGTTATGATGATTGGATTAAATCTATGCAAGATGAAATAAATGAATTTGAAAGGAATAAAGTCTGGACCTTAGTTAAAAGACCTAAGGAAACTTCTGTTATTGGAGTAAAATGGGTCTTCAGAAATAAGTGTGATGAAAATGGAATCATCATAATAAATAAATATATATTGGTTTCTAATGCCTATAATCAACAAGAAGGAATGGACTATGAATAATCCTATTCTCCAGTATCTAGACTTGAATCTATTTGTATTTTACTTGCCTTTGCATCATTCTTCAATTTCAAGATTTTTCAAATGGATGTGAAATGTTCTTTCCTTAATGGTTATGTTCAAGAGGATGTTTTTGTTGAACAACCTCCTGGATTTGAAGACTCAAAACAACCTAATCATGTTTTTAGACTCACCAATGCCTTTTATGGCCTTAAACAAGCCCCTCGAGCTTGGTATGATAGACTTATAGGATTTTTGATTGAAAATAACTATGTTAATGGAAATGCAGATATAAACATTTTTACAAAGAAAGATAAGAAAAATGTGTTGATTTTTCAAATTTATGTTGATGACATTATATTTGGTTCAACTCATCAATCTTTAACCAATTCTTTTGTAGATCTGATGAAATTTGAGTTTGAAATGAGTATGATGGGTGAGTTAACATTTTTCCTTGGTTTTCAAATTTCTCATAAACCAGAAGGAATATACATTTCCCAACATAAGTATATTAAATATCTTCTTAAAAAGTATGGATATGACAACACTAAGAGTATAAGTACTCTTATTGGTACCTCAAACACACTTGATCTTGATGAAGCTGGGAAACCAGTAGATCAAACATCCTTTAAAGGTATGATGGGGAGCTTAGTTTACTTGATATCTATTCAAGCAGACTTGATGTTTTAAGTATGCTTATGTTCAAGATATCAATCTGATCCTAAGGAATCTCATTTGAAGGCAGTGAAAATAATTTTTTGCTACTTAATGGGAACCATAGATCTTGGACTATTTTATACTCCTGGAAATGATTTTTTTTAAAAAGTTTTCCAGATGCTGACTTTGGTAGATGTATAAGGGATCGAAAAAGTACATCTAGAACTTTTAATTTCATAGGAGATTCATTAGTTTCTTGGTCTTTCAAGAAACAACACTCAGTAGGACTCTCCAATGCTGAAGCTAAATATGTAGCAGCTGGAAGTTGTTGTGCTCATGTGTTGTGGATTCAACACATACTCACAGATTATGGCTTGAGTTTTACTAAGACTCAAATTTTGTGTGATAACACAAATTACATTTCCCTTAGTAAAAACCCTTCACATCACTCTCGTGAAAAACACATAGATATTAGGCATCACTTCTTTAGGGATCACACACAAAAAGGAGATATTATTCTTCAATTTATCGGAACACAAGATCAACTTTCTGCCATTTTCCCAAAATATTTCTCCTCCGATATATTGGAATACATTAAAAAAAATTCGTAATGTAATCATCCTTGATTAAATTTTTGTTAAACCATTCTAATTATAGTAATAAACAAATTTTCATATGCGGATTACATCTTCTTATGATGTTTTCATATTTTTTGTAATGATGTTTTCATATTTTTCGTAATGGAATTTTCAGAACAGAAAATTTTCATAATGGCATATTCAGAACTGATGCTTTCACAATAGGAATTATTCAAATCATAAATTTTTGTAATGGAAAATTTTTTAATGGAAATTTTCGTAATGGAAATTTTCATACTGGAAATTTTCGTAATGGAATTTTCGTAATGGAATTTTCAAACTGGAAATTTTTGTACTCATAATTTTCATACTAATTTTTTTTTTGAGTTTTCGTATTCAAATTTTCTTCAAGAAGAATATCACGTATTACGAATAAACTTCCTAGACAATCTGAAAGGAATGACTTCCTTACTTATGTTTTTGTAATTGTTTTTAGTTGCTGATAGTTTCCTTTTCTTTTAAAATTTATCAGATTCTCTTCTTCTTAAATCTGAATTTTTTTCTTAAAACCTCAAAATATCTGATTCAAGATTTCCTTGTTGGCATGTTTTCAACCATCAGATCAGATCAGAGAGTTTTTCAACCGTCAGATTGTTTTTGGATGTTTAAAGGTCACCACCATCGCCTATATAAAGGGGACCCCTAATGCTATCCCACATCGATTTCTATTCTCTTGCGTCTCGAAGCTCTCCCATATTTCTTAAATCCCATTCTGAATCTCTCATTTTTTCCTCGAATCCGAATGTCTGTAGAAGCCACTTCTCAAGAAATATCTACCACGAAGCCAATCTCAAAATGGAAAGTATACAGGGAAAGGATGGTCCATCTGATCATTTTCAAGTATGATTCTATCATCTCTAAGAATATCAAGTTAAACAATTGGGAAGATGTATGCATATATAAACAGGTGATCAAGACATGGTGTATCCGGAATTTCTTATATAGTTTTATGAATCAGTGTGTTTCTTTGAGGAAGAGGGTAGAGAAAAATTTCCTTTTAAGAGTTAAGGGAAAACATATAAACTTACATATACCAAGGTCGCAATATTGGTGGGGCTGGCATATGAAGGGGATTCTGAGTTTTTCTCACAAAAACACCCAGATGTTCTAGGTAGTTTTGTTAAGTTAAAGTCCATACAATGTCTTGAACTTGATGATGTCAAGACAACCAAAATCTCTCACCTATCTTCTAATAACCAGATCCATCCGCTTTGGGTAAAAGGTTTCTTAGTACTAAGAAAAGGTGACAAAGATACCCTCAAGAAATGTGATATATATTTCTTAGACTTCTTGGTAAATCTATGGAAAATAATTTTGATAAGGCATGTACTTTTTACAATCAAGAATATCATGGATGGGAATATTAGAGACCAAATTATTATGTTTCCTTCCTTACATTCAAATATGATAGTTCGATGTCTTGATTCATTCAATATTGCATGAAAATCCAAGTCTCGGGATTGAAAAATTATGCTTGTTAGTGATGACACTATGAAAAGAATGAATATGGATTATTCGAAGGAGACAAAAGAGTTTTATGATCTACCAGAGGAAGAGGCAGAATCTAATCTAGAAAATGTGGAAAAGGATGAACCCCCTAAGAAGGCCAGGAAGAAGAGAAAGCTGAAGGAAGTGGAGGAGATAGACAAAACTACTAAAGCTATGGAAGCTCAATCCACACCTCCCAAACCGAAGAAAAAAAGCGTATCTGGATTAGGTGGTTGCAAAGTAGAGGGAAAATAAGGAAAAGAGGAATGAAGGGGAACCTCAGTTCGGATTGGGCCCTACTAAAGCCAAGTCTTTAAGAGATAAGACTTCTAAATACCTTGAGAAGGTAGAAAAGGGAAAAAATATGAAGATGAAAATGTCTGAGGTAGAGATTGTTCAATCTCTTTTGAAAGCCAAAGAAATAGCCTCCGAAAATATTCTAGTACCAGATACATTCCCTGCAGATCCATTACCCGAGACTCCTGGGAAAAATTTTGTCACTCTGGAAAAATCTAAAGGGAATGATGTTGTTGAAGATGTGGAAGAAGAAGTTGTTGAAGAAGTACAAGAAGAAGAGGAATTAGAAGAAGAATAAGAAGATAGTGGTGATTTAGATGATCTGATTAAACAAGTTGATGATTATCAAGAAAAGGCAAATCCATTAGAAATATTACCACTCTGAACATCTGAGGCTGAGTCCTCAAAGCTTTTCACTCCGGGAAAGGGAGATGAGAAAAATGGTAAGAAAGATGAATACATGGAAGAAGAGAATGTGAATGAATTATCTGAGGAAGAAGGCTATAAGAAACACTTTCTTGAGGAAGGAGCAGAGAAGGAAAAACAAGATGAAGATAATATTGTTCAACTTTATGAAAGTGAGGAAAATATCCTAATGAGGAAGCCATTCAAAAAGTTGACAAGGGTAAGAAACTACTTATGGACACCCCAATAAAAGATATCATAAGGAAGAAGGATGTTGGTGGCTCTTCAAGAAGAAAGCTGGTAGAAAATGAAGAAGAACATTCACCTAGAAAGATGTCAGATTTGGAGTCATATGCACTGGGACACGATTTTGTTGTTGAGTCTCTGAAGAAGTTGGTGGATACAATTCCGGCATCTCCTAAAATAGACTCCATATGTCAGATGCTTCAGCATAGCTTAAATCAGAAGTCTGAATTTGTATCTATGGTGATGGATAAATGCTTAAATTTGAGGCTGATCACAAAAAATTTCTTATCAATTAAGAGGTCTATAGAAAATCTTGCAGCAAAATGACTTTATGGTCCAAGAAAATTGATGAGGAGTTGACAGAGCTTGATACCTTTCAGAATGATGTGAAAGAAGCTTTTGATACCGGGGATGCCAAGATGAATAATCTTCAAGAATATCTGAACGTTGATCAAAATACTCGGAATCAACAGGTGAAGGATCTGAACGGGAAGCTTAACTCTATTGCTCCAAGATGGAAATGGGAAAGAGATCTCTGGATTGAGATCAAAGAGAAGCTTTCAAAGCAATATGAAGTTCTTAATGCTTAGTCTGAGGCTCTGAAGGCTCTAGATGACAAGATTACAGCCTTGGAGAAGCAAGCCGAGGAGGACCACAAAGACTAAAAGAAGCTGAAAACCCTTCTAAAGATGCTAATCCCCATGAAAAAAGAAGACAAATATACCAATCAGGTCTTTTGTTGTAATGTCATTCCTTGTAAAAATATTTTCAATCTTAATGAAAACATTGGTTTCTTGTGTTCTTTGTATGTCTTTACTAATTTTTCAAGCACTTTATTGTTTTTTTTACTACCTAAAACTCTTTTTGTAAATCACAAAGGGGGAGAAAGAAAAAGAACTACTCAAAGGGGGAGAAGAAAAAATCTAAAAGGGTGAAGGAAAAATTTCTAAGTTACGAACTATCCTTATGTAAGGGGGAGTTCTAATTATGAATTATATATTCAAATGAAATCTCTCATTCCAGAAATCAATAATATTATCCTTAGAGTTTCAATGCCTAAGGGGGAGTTAGTCGTATTCACCATTGGTTATAAACAAAGGGAGATAAGCTTTAATTACAAGTCTAGAATTTTTTTCTAATTCATTACATTCTTTTTCGTAATGATGTTTTTGCTTTCCAAAAGGGGGGAGATTGTTGAGTCAATAAGGTTTTCCTTATGACTTTACCATTCCACTTGTTTTCAAAATCACAAACACATTTCCTTAAGGAAAATTTCATTTTACCCCTGTTTTACTTCCATAAGGAAAATTTCCTTCCCAAAAGAAATTTACCCCTAACTTGTTTTCATTGTTCATATAAATATTTTTCTTAAGTGTAAAAATATGATTCATATTTAAAACCTCGCAATCATATAATACTTAGACATGAATCATTATGTTTTAGGATCTGAATTATGGATATGAATTCTAATGAAGTTCAACTCTAAATTCTGGATACTAACTATAATAATGTTCAAATCCAAATTCTAGATATGAACTCTAATGAATTTCCACTCCGATTTATGGATACGAACACTCATAAAGTTCCACTCCAAATTATGATTATGAACTTCTCTATGTTCTGTATCTGAGTTCACTGAATTCAGACTCCGAACTCTGATGTGGTCTGACTCTGAATTCTCATGACCTTAGACTCTGAACTTTGTATGTTCTGGATCTGAATTCCAGTGAAATCAGACTCCGAATTTCCATGAAATTCAGACTCCGAATTTCTACAAAATTAAGCTTCAGAATTCCTACAAAACAGAAATCGAATATTCTTATGTCTATAGACTCCGATTTTTTTTACTTCCATTCCGAACATTCATTTTCTACTCCATTTTGAATATCAGTTTAGTTATGCTTACACTTGGTTATTACAAAATGATATCTTACTTTCAGTTATTGACTAACCGTTGGTTTAGTGACACATGTACAGGTCCCTCTGAAAATTAAGGAAGAATGTGACCATTGGAGGAGGGAGATGACCGTTTGAGCTTCACCTATAAATAAGATCTCATTTGAATGTGCTCAAGATCTTTTTTGAGAACCTTGACATCTGTGCTTACATGTTGTTGAAGTGATTTCAAGAGAGAGAGGCTCTTATAAACTCTCAAGCCTCGTGAAGATGGTTTGAACGACTTGTTCAAAATTTTATTTGTGTAGAATTGATTCGTGCGACTCCGATTGTTGCTGTGTATAATTAAGGGATTCTAGGGATAGGAAGACATTCGTTCCAACACCTTGCAGTTGAGGTCTTCCTTGCTGATGAAGATAGAGGTGCCGACTACATGATAGTTGAGGGCTTGAGGGGATAACAAGACAGACTCTGATCTTCATATCGAGGGCTTACCCTGGTGTGGGTAAGACAGACTTTCTTGAATGTATAAATAAAGGGACCTTTATCGAAGGTTGTTGGATACCCTTCTCTTTGGGTTAAAAGAGTTATTAACTGTTACTTTTTTTTGTTACAAGTCTTTCTGCTGTATTTTGTATTGTTGAGGAGAGTATACTTTCTTATACTTTCTCATCTTTGTACTCTGATATAGTTAGATTCTATACACTTTAAGGTATAATCTTAATCATTGTAACTTTAGTTATGTTCCATTTTCAGAATAACTTTTTCGAAATCTATCACATCTTTAGTACTCATAGAGGTCTTGTGAATTATATTTTTTAACCTTGTTTAACATAACCATCCTTAAAATTTCCTAATGGAATTTTTTAAAAGTTACAATTCACCCCCACTCTTGTATCTAAGAATCTCATTCTTATTTCGATCTTAAGTTTGGTATTATAGAGTATATCATACTCAGTCGAATACCATCCAAACAATAACAGACACTCGATACTAGTTAAACCCCCTAGTGTAAATGGAGGCATGACTAAGTTCATGTATAATTTTTATCTTGGGAACTGATTAGTTTTATATGACCATATATTTTTATATATTAAAACTCACAATTTAATTCGTATATATATGAATACAAAAAGGTCTATAGTTGAATATGAATGATAAATTTTTAATAGTTCATAAGGTGGTTTTGAAACCTAATTTTTTATGATTTATCATCAAATATGAATTTAATTTTAGAATGAAATTATTGGAAATCATGAAGAATATATTTTTAGGTATTATCCCATAATGGATATTTAATTAAAAAATATACATTATATATAAAATAACAAGTTAAATTTATTGTGATACATAATATAAGATAAACCATTATAGATATAGAAATGCGTACATGTGGTAAAGTGGAACTAATTCTAATTTATAATAATATTATTTATTAAGTAATTTTAAAAAAATGGGATTTTTATTATATAACAATCCATTTTTTTGATTTTTGGATTTAAATGGGTTGAAAAATGGAGTGTAGTTAAAATTAATGAATTGGGATTCATGAAAGTGAATTTATATAAAGAATGTTATAATGATGAACCATTTAAAATGGAATCATATTTCATGAAATAATTTTATACCCCTGATATTATAAATAAATATTGGTCAATATTTCAATTACTAAATAAAAATATTTTATAGAGTTATAATTATGATGTGGATGAACACATAATTAGTATTTTTTAATCACTTCATGGATGTTCCAAGATAATATGATTTTTATAGTAGATTTTAGCACATAGATTTGGATTGGATACTACATATAGAGAAAATTTTTCAATAACTATTAATGAAGAAAACATTTCAATGAACAAGAATAATTTCATTGATTGGTATTTTTAAAATTTTATGTGAATCCATAAAATGTTTTCCATTTTAATACAGTATTTACATAATATAATTTAATTTTTTATCTCCTTGTGTAGATAATTTATCCACCACCTACTGACGCTATTAATTCTGAGGAACACTATTTAAGATATGTTACAATTGAATAAATATTTAATGGTGACAAATTGATGGTTGGAAATAGAAGATAGCAGTGTAGAATGGAAATGTAAGTAAACATTATTAAGGTGGGAAGTAATGGTCTAAAATATAAGGTTGGATAGAATGAAAACGGTCAACATGTTATTCTAAAAAAGAATATTTTCAACTATTACATTGGGTTTAAAATTAAAATTCATGTATTAATATATATAGATATGTGTCACAATGCCACATCTGGATGGAAGGTAGAAATTTATGAAGACATTATTATTGAATTATTATATTTTTATCCATTTCACCAAAAAAATAAAATAGAATAAAAATTGATTATGTCTTGATTATCCATTATATAGTGTATTTAAATTAGTTTATTATTAGATAAAATTCATATTAATGGTTCTTAGAATGTCTTATAAATAATTTCATATATTTATTATGAATCATAATCATAAGTATTCAGATGAGAATGTAAAACCTCACCCATAAAAAATATATGAACTACTCATAAATCTATAAGAATAGGAGGATTTAGTTATACTTTACAAGGATAAATAACATATGGTACATCATAATAACTAAAATTTTAATTAATATTACATGTATTATTCAAATTGATTCATAATTACAAATTTAAAATACAATAGTGGTGTTAAAAAATAAACATAGGTCATCAAAACCGCTATACCCCTAATACAAAGGATTGGTAGGGTACTCATTACATGAATAAAATTTTTTTGGTATATAAAATATATATTAAAAAAAATTTGTGATATGAAACAAAAATAATATTATGATTATTTTTATACATTGATTGATGAATGGAAATCTTGAGCCACCTCCATTCTATTTTATATGCTATATAATGATTCTCATTTAACTATAAATCGATAAACAGCATTAGTAAAAAAAAAATTAGTTGAAAAATGTGTTAAAATTAAATAATTTTTCTTGAATTTTAAATCAATAATAATGAATACTATTTATTAATTTTTTTTCTGTTTAGACATAACAATCATTATCTAATATACCTGATGAAGAAATAACTGTAGAGTATTTGAGGGATCTACTAAAATATATTTTTATTAGTAGTGACTGTTTTGGAGTTTCACCAAGAATTTACATTGGGAATTAAAATACACCAGATGATTGAGTAGAAAAATGAAAAAAATAAATATAGGCATTAAAGATTTCTCTAAAATAAAAAGTTATTTAGATGACTGATGTGATCCAATATGTTCCTCAAAGGATCAATGAAATAAATAAACACCTTATAAACCAAAAAAAACCAAACCTCCATAAAATGAGACAATATATTCTCCTCAAATTCCTAACACATTTTATGTATTAGACGTTATCAAAAAATAATAATAAATGTGATAAAATAATTTTATTGCATTAAAATTATGCACGATGAAATTGATTTTCATTTATATAATTCAACATGAACTTACCATTAATTGTGAAAGTTTATGTGAATAATAGTTATGTTGAAATTCTACATTATAATAATCTTATGAAATCTAACATTATTGTAGGGATTCACATGGATGATTTCTCGAGCAACATGATACAAACACCCATTAATGATCTTAATGTTATCATTGGGAAATTATTGTTACATATTTTATAGATTGTTTTTAACATTATTTGGAAACAAAATAATAATCATTTAATTTTCTATTAATAATCATATATATATATATAACAACTAATAATTATTGTAAATTTACAAAAAAATTTAATTGTATTTAATAATTGGATATTGAATATCGAATTAGGATTATTCAAAGGATCAATTAATAGATCAAAATGATCTTCTGTGTTTACATTTGACCCACTAATTCCACATCCACATTAATTAACATTACAAGTTTATTAACACAAAAACCTTTAAGAAAGAAACATGTCTTATATTGAATATTATGATAAAAATTTCTGAGAGTACATTTCTTACATGATTGGTCGTTATAACGTACATTAAATTATCAAGCATAAATGGCTTGAAGCATCTATTTTGAATGTATACATGAGGTATAATTTCATAAAGAAATTCCCCCAAATTTATCAACATTTTTAATAATACAGTAATGAGATTCATATTTTCTGTTAGTTTATATATATATATATAACATAATATAAATTGGAATTCATTGTGAATAAAATTTTGATCCATTAGTCCTCATTTCACTTCTACAAAATAAAATCATTGGATAATGATTAAAATATTACCAGACCACACAAAGTAGTCACCTCAATTGAAAAAAATTAATTGATGATATTATTTTATTTATACCTATAAAATAATCATAAAACAATACAATATAATAAAATGAAATATAATTTTGTTTCCACATTACACATTCATTTATGATTATTTTTAATCAATTGATTCACATTGAGATCAAATTTGATACTTTAATTATTTTTTTATCCAAAGAATGGATATTTAAAGAAATTACCACACATAAATCCCCATAGGAATGTGTAATAAAATAAATTTTACAATTTTACAATAAAATAAAAATTTTATAATTTATATTATGTTATAATATAATTTATTTAATGATACATAAGTGTTTTTTCACCATCAATACAATGTTATGTGTTCCACTAATGAGTATAAGAGGAATATAAAATTCTTCAACTAGATAGGAAAGTTATATGAAGTGGTGTTTTAGAAAAGTATAGTATTATAATGTTTTGGATGTTATATTAGAAGCACATGTCAGTTTTAAATTTGATTCTTTTTAATATTTAAATTTTTTTATAAAATATAATGAATATATTAATATAGATGTCTCTCATTATGTTAAAAATCGATGGATAAAAAATAGAATGTGTTCTAGATGGCTTGGTAATCATTATATTACATTAAAATTTAAATATAAATTTTATAGTGCTTTTATCAAACCATGTATCTTATTTATTAGTCAGAATATAATTTAATGTGGTACATTGAATAAAAATATTACTGTATAAATGAATATGTTAATATGGAAATGTGGGCTAACAAAGATAAATATAATTATAAATGAACATTTTTTGGATAAAATTATTCTGGATTTTATTAATATAAATATGATTAAGATTATATTATTATTGTTTATGCATATAATAAGAATACCTAGGATGCACCTACAAATTTTGTACTATTAATAGTTATTTAATTTATTAAACGGACAAATTGTATGCATCAACGTAAAATTTAGTTCTATTGGAAAATAATAAACTCACAACTAAGAAACGACACTTATATGATATTGATACTTTAATAAAATTATCCTTGATTCATTTGTGACTCGTAGTATTTGACCACACATCTGTCTGAAAAATGGAAAATCTATCACGACAAAAACTATTTTCTAATTTAATAAGTGGAATTTTTATTCACAATAGGTGTCACATTCTGAAAAAATTGTAAATATAATCTTATTATCTTTATACATTGGGAAATGTATTGATAATTAATTTTTAATTTTCAGTAATTATTCCCAAATGAATTGTTTTCATGATGTTTATGGTTTTATTGAATGTGAATTTCCTTCAACTAAAAGTTATATTTTTGTTAAAAAACATCGCACATACTAAAAATCGATCAAATGAATTTGAACTATTTTTTTACATTTGCAAAACAGTTACAATACATTTTTTATGTATATAAATTAAAAACATTTCAATTAAAATATTGAATTTTTTTTATGAATGAATTTCGGTTTATTATTTAAAAGTATATTTTTTGTTATTTATGGGTGTCACATCCTCAAAACAGAGTAAATATTCTCATGTTATCTAGATTCATTAAAACAAGGATAGACGATTCATTTTTTATGTTTAGGAAATAATATCACTTAAATATAATACACATTGCAATTGGTATTAATATATATTCATGTTCTCATTTAAAATTTTACATTTTATTTTAAAACATTTGTTACATAATCAAAATATATATGACACACTTTAATTTTCTACATACTTTTTTAAAAAAATATTAATAATTCATTTGGAATGTGTAGTCCTCTACCATACATCAATCTGGAGCATCATGTACCTAGTATGACTAAGAGTGTGTGTTTACAATCTAAAGTGACATTATATATAGAAACACACATAACATACTCATACTAATAAAATACAATCATATTTTGGTTATGATTTAGGGAAAAAAATAAACCTCATTTTTGTTATGTAAGAATTAATCCCACATCAATATAAAAAATAATTTTATTGGTATGCTAATATGGTCATGATATTAGTTTAAAAGTGATAATTTAGTTCAAATTAAATTCCATATATAAAAATCATAAAAAATACATTGATGTTTTATTCTTTATTATAAGATATATAATTTTATATTTATGTGTTATAATTTATCACATATTAATATGACATATGATGTGGATGAAAGGATTAATGGTTTTTGTTTTCATTTGAATGTGACATTTCCATTCACATCACAAATAACATACACAAAATAGAACAAACATGAAAAAATTCTCTTAATACTTTAGGATTTTTTTTAAAATCCTTTTTTCAAAAGTATAAATTGATCACAAATAAGATAAACAACGATTTTAGTTAATATAACTGAAATTCAATATATTCTATTTATGAACGAATTTATAGATAAAAGGATGCATCATATATTAAAAACTGTGAAAAAATATATTGATTTTCTTGACACATTAGGAAAAATAACAGTGATTTATTTTTGATGTATTGGAATTAATCTCACATCCACCTAATACATGTTGTTTCTGAAATGAATAAAAGTGTTTTTTTCATTTAAATGTTCAATTTTAGTTCAAAATTATCTCCACATACTAAAAATCAATAAAGCATAGTGTTATTTTATTTAGAAATTATAAAAAATATCTATAATTCATTTATAATGTGTTCATAGTAACAACATATTAATATGACACATGGTGTGTCTAATTTTATTGAAGGAACATGTTTTAAGTTCAATGGTGACTTATTTCTTCCAAACATGCATCACCTACTCAATTCTAAGAAAATATGATCTTATTGTCTTTATATTTTTGGGAAAAAATAAATAGTTTCATTTTAATGTGTAGGAATTAATTTCATGTGAATAAGAGACAATGTATAACCACCAAGAAAAAGTATTTTTTTTCATTAGAAAGTGATATTTAAGTTCCAAATACATGTAACAAACTCAAAACTATGAAAACATGTTCATATCATCTGGATTCATTTTTAAAAAAAATTACATTTCATTATTTATGTTTGTGAATTAATCACACAACATTGTAACACATGATGCATGTGATAGGACTAGAAATTTATGTTATCATTTAAAAGTTAATTTTCAGTTCAAAACTATCATCACATAATAAAAAAAAACCTTTTTTTATTACCATCATAATTTTTCATAATAATTTACAATTTATTTTTCGATGTGTAATAATTAACATAATCTAAATATGACACATTCTCTAAAAATTAGAATATAAATGTGCATTTTTTTCATTTAAAAATGAAAATTTAGTTAAAAATTAAAATCAAATAGTCAAAACAAATAAATCAATCTTAAATAGTACTCATAAATTATATAAATGATTATTTATTCATTTATTGAATGTATATATTTATCATACAAAAGTATGATAAGCACTATGATTGGTATAACTGAAAGTGAGTGATTTTGATTTAAATTATCGTGTTAATTCAAAACACAATTCATATATTTATAATCAAAAAAATAAATCTGGATTATCATGATACATTGATCAATAATTGGATATCCATTTGGTGAATTATTAAAAAAGAGTAACATTATCACATATTCTGATCGGTATGATTGAATGTGTGTCACATACTAAAAATAGGTAGAATTCCCTGTGAGTGTCATATTACATTGTAATACATTTTTTTCATGTATTATGAAGTTTATTTACTGATGTGTTATGTTTAATCATATATCTTTTCTTATTTATTTATTTATTATTTATTTATTATGTAAAAATATTTTTGTTTTATTTTTTTAATTAGATTATTAATAAAATAAACATTAATTTTTATTATAGGTTGATGATATATTTATTCAAGTAGGTGGTGGTGTTTTTGACAACTCAAAGTGAGATATGGACTTATTGGAACGGGGTTCCATGAAAAGAATCATATAGGACCACCTAATAACATATGAGTTGTATTTTTTTAGATATATATAAATTTTACATTTTTGAAATAAATTAAATAAAATACAACAATTGTAATTTATTGAAATTTATATAATGTAAATTTATTTTCTGTGAAAATATTTTGGAAATTTATTTATTTATTAGTAATATAGAATCTATAGTGTGATACTCATGTAGAAACATACTATAATAGTTGTGGAATTTTATGAGCACTAGATATAACTCTTATTAAATCCTATTTTATCAATGACAATGATAACATTGAAAAAAAATTCATTTCATCAGTTATCACTAATAATGGTTCCATGTATCAGTGCTCAAACATGTTCAAGTAAAATAAGACTTTTATTAGTGTTGACTTTAACAAAAATTTAAACCTCTTTTATCATATAATTTAGAATAATTTATAAAATCTCCCATCTTTATTTATCTTTGTATCATCAATTATTTTTTAGCACTGATAAAGTGAAAAATAAATGATGAAGCTGTAATAGTTCACAACATATCTCACTCTATATCCTGAAATTTTATCATGATATATGTATCTTCTCCACCTTATTTATCAGTCCTCCTCCACAGGTTCACATCTTTGTTATCATTGACCCTCCTGCATTCATATAGGATGCTAAATATCCTCCATGGATAATCCTAACAATTCGTCCTCCTCCCTATGACATCGAACACTCATCCTTTCCCAACTACACTCCCATTATATTTAAAAATCAAGCTTTCATTGGTTGATTTTATATGCTCGTCCAGTATATGGAGAATTACTCTTCAATTCATTTCAACATGGTATGATCATGGATGTTATAAGACACACTCATATTTCACCGCACACTTCTATGTCTTCCTCCAATCTCAAACCAATGAATCATCTCAATAAAATACCACCATAATTTTCTTTACCCTACCTCTCTGCAATGTTGAGTACAATCCCATGATTTCAATATTAATGATATATCATCCAATATAATGATACATGAAAAATAGTCCATGTGTTGAGGGTGTACCCAGTGTTTATGTATGTTATGAGATATAATGATCATTTTTTCTGGATCTTTTTATAGATAATTTTTTTCTTGTGTTGGTAAGATATCATATTTAGTTGTGTAATAAAAATTTGAAACATTCATTGGGTTATAGTTTCAATTTTTTTCATAGTTTTTATGATATAATTGGATTTTATGACATGTTTTATTGTTTTATTTTTTTTTCTTATGTAAAATCATTACACGAGTCATCGTATCCAAGATAGGATTTCAGAAGACCTCTTTATCACATCCATTTATAATAGAGGGTGCTAAAAAGTTACGAGGATATTGGGTGGAACCATTGGGATATAGAAAACTCAATTATAATGAACATTAATGATTAATTACCAAATATGTATACATTATACACTTTGATTATGTGGAAAATTATAATAATACCACTATATGAAGGTAATTGTAAACAACTAACTCAATCCTGAGTAGACGACACTGATTACCCATAGAGAAGATCACATATATAAATAAGAAATGAACATATTACAAGAGGGTTTACTCTCACTCTAACCTGCGTCTCATCTTGATATCCTAAATAATATAAATCTATCCCAGTATATGATCATATAGAAAATCATCCAAACTAAACCTATAACAAGTGAGGTCGACCGGCGTAACCATGTTCTATGTCCAATAGATATGGGTTTCAGTACAACATAGTTAGTCCTCACTATTGTGTTTCATTACCCAACTATTAATATGTATTTCACCTTCATGTTACACTATTTTAGGAATTTAATTGGACACACATAACAACATATTTATAATGTAACCACCAAGAACACAAAATATTTAAAAACCTTATGTTGAGTGGTTATGTGTTTACCAAACATCCACGAACCTTAGCCATGCCTTATTTAGATCAATTCCAAAATGATAACCACAGGTTTTCATCAGTGAGAATGAATAAACAAACATGGCTTACAACACATCACATAGGGGTGTCAATGAATTGAATCAGATTAGGCCCCACACCATTTTATAGTAGCTATGACATGGATTAGTCCTCTAGAACATCTTAGCTAATTAATTCTTGAGGTCAGGCCTCCATGACGTCATGACCCTAAAGCACTACCTTGGTACATGCCCAAATAACATTATTCCCCAACACTATACATACGTCCGTTATTTATAAAGTCGCATGTTTTCACACCCCACCACATAAGGTATAAACATTATACCACAATATTCCTATCTCAAGTACCTAAAATATCCTCCATGGTGTGGTAAACCACATATGAGGATAAATAATAAAATGATATCATAACATAACACCATGAGAATATAGTATCGACACAAAATAACATGTAATTTAAAAAACAAGGAAACATGCTACTCTTGGAATAATCATGGAATAAAAACATAATAATGGTTCAAATGGGAAACACATTTACTAACATCTATTAAAACTAATGCATGGTCAAATAGTTATTTCAATATAGGTATCACATAAATGGAGAATATTTAGACATAAAAAACGGAGAATATCATCATGTGTCATTGTTGATAGATATGCGATCATGGACAAAATTTTCAATAAATCCACCTAATATTTATGATTTCATAGTCAACATACATGGTCTAGCATGGTTACACACATCACATACATGTGATTTTGGAATTAAATATGGTCACATGTGCTCAAGGTCTTGTTTAGCACATAGAAAAACCTAATGATGTCCACGATGTCTGAGGAAATCGTTTGTGATCAATAACAACCCAAAATTTACACACATGGTTATTAATTCAGAATTGAATCATACTTATTACAAAATATAACAAAACCATGATAGGACCGTATAGGTATATTGTATTTAGAAACTGGGAGACATAAACAACTTGTTCACAAATCATCTATATTCTCTCCCATTTATTTCATCATATCTAGAGTCAATTTTGGAATATCCTACTTAATAACCTTCTTTCTGACCTGGGGAAAAGAAAACATACAAAAGGGTGAGCTCAAATGCTCAGTAAGGGTAAACAAAATAAATTTCAATCATATCATATTCATAAGAACATATCATTTTGAAAATATTAACCTGGAAAAGAGATCATAATATCATAACATGAGATAAATCATAGTAGTGAGATGTAATCCCAATAATCATAACATAAAACATGAAACTTTGTGGCATACACACATAATCATAGAAAATAATTTTATATTAGTCAAGGCTATTTGCCAAGACCATCATAACGGACAAAGTCCATTACTGAACTGAGTTCACTCCTCGTTCCAGTCCTGTATCACTGAACTAGATTATCTAGCTATTCTAGACATGTATATCTCATGAGATATAAATCATTACCCAATGAATTATATGGAGATATAGGTCCACCCATATCATAATGAAACCATTCTTATGTGTTCCACAAAATCACAAATCATAGCATAAACCATGAAATAATAATGGGATTCTTAAGAATCATGCCATCATAACATAATCCATATAATATAAAAGGACATCATAAAATTAATTCCATCATAACATAATAAAATAAATAAAAAAATATGGATAGAAACAAAACACTATATTATCATATATGGAAAATAATTTTGATAAAACACTTGAACTCCATTCTCGAGGAAAATATCCTTTCTACTTCAAAAACATTTTTCCATTCTTAACATGTCATAAAATTTTAAACTAAAAGAATTTGATTAAAAATAAAAATAAAAACTTTTAAAGCAAGATTCATGGAAATAATGTTCTATGAAATCATAAAAATCCATTCATGCCGTATAAGTTAAAAAGAATGTTCTTCTCGTACTTTGGCTAGAAAAATCAAAAAGTTACTCGTACTAAAAATGACAAAATATTCCTTTCATATCTTTTACTAAACACTCCCCAATGAGTAAAATTGGATTTAAAAATTTTAGGAAGATTGAAATAATATTAAATATTGAGGAAACATGGATGTGGATGATAAGTATTCCCCAGTAAATTCCGAATTATAAATAATCTCGGATAAAAATGAGATTGCAAGATTTTCCTTTACCTTATGTCTGATTTGCTTCGTATGTATCCGAACCTATTGTATAATGATTTAAATAATGTCATTGAATTATTATAGAATCATATTAGGTTTTATGACATCATATATGGTAATATTATTATCTTCTTATTAGTAATATTTCATTGCTTTATGTTCTTATGCATGTTTTGTCGAAAAAATTATTATTCTTCTTTTTAGGTTATAGATAACTCATTTACAGAATGGTATTAGTGTAATAAATATAATATTTATTCATTAAATTTATTTATATAATAATTATTCAATGATGATCATATAGAACGAGTCGCATCACATCGTGGAGATGGTAGGCCGTACGTACGCACGAGCGATGATATCGTTCCCATGATCGAGGAATTGTATTGAAGTGTATGTATACTATTTCAGAATCAATATCACATTACAATAATCATATATAGTTATTATTTACACCATTATACCCATCCAAGTATGGTGTTGGTGGAAAACAGATTACACCACGGCATGGAGACGGTATTCCGTACGTACGCACACGCGATGATTTCATTTTCCGTAGAATGGTTAGAAGATGAAACAAGTTTGTTTCATCTTTATAATAAAATATCAGTATATGATTGATACTGATGTTATTAATTAATAATGAAACAACTAAAGAAGAGGAAGTAGAAGAAGAAATAAATTTGTTAGAATCGGTAACGTATATTACCTCTTCTTCGACATGCCTCTTTGAAACCACCTCTTAGAGAACTAAAATTGGTATATGAAGAAGAACAGGACCTCTAGTATTTTTCTAGAGAATATTAGAAGGGAAATGGTCAGGGTTTGGATAAGCATGAAGGCTCAAAATGGTGTGAGGAGGAGAGGGAGGAGGTGCCCTTTTATAAGGGATGAGAGGGGCACCTTAGGAAAAAGTTAAAATATTATTTTATAATAATGTCATATTCAGTTTATAAGATCTATAAATTGATTTATTTCGAAGATAAAGTGGGTATGGGTCGAAATAATCTCAACCAATAGGTTTTAGATAATTTTAGGTTACTATTTTAACCTTATCATTTAGATTTAACTCTATGTTAAATAATTTAACTTTTACCGTGTCTTCTTGTTTTCTTAAACTATTAGGTTAATAAACTTACAATAACAAGCCAAAAGAACCCCAAGTGGTTCATTATTAATATATATATATCCTTATATATGTCATTTATCCAAAACATATATTTGTAGGAATAAAATAACAATTAATAATATAATATTTGTTTTAAAAACTATTTTATGTCAATTTTGACACTATTTGGTAATTCATTTTTGTGAAAATAAAAACAGCATGATTAGTTCGAAAAGAGTTAATTAAATCAATACTAACATGTCATATTAATCTATAAAATTATTGTAATTCATAAAAAGTCTCAAATTACATTTATTTATATATTTATAACATCAATTATGTTAATAATTCATTAATAAGGTAATTACTGCATCATCATTGTATCATAAATAAATTAAATTATTTAATGTATAAAAATTATAGATAAAATAAAATTATGTAGGAAATATTTTTATATTTCTAATTATTATTTATAGTCAAATTTATCTTATGTATAACACAATATTAAACATGTTTTAGTTATTAAACATTGATTTTAACTCTTTGAACTCTTCTTTAAATAAAATAATAATAAGGGTCCTAATCTAATACATGTGGCCCTAAAGGGTAATATTTTATTCCTAAAGTTGTTTTTGGTCGAATTAATCTTATAAAATAGAATTATGACATGTGTTAGGGTAATAATAATATCATTTTACCCTTAATTAACCTATTTACTTTTAACCGTGGTAAATAAAAGTAAAAAGTTAATATTCACCAAAAATTATTTTTAACTTATTAAAGCATATTATACTCCTTGATATTAACTGTGTCTCTCAAATTTTCGAAATTCAACTCACAGAAGCAGTAAAATTATGTTTTATGTACAATGGAAAATGCTCCTAGGAGGTGGGTAAAAGAGGGTTAAAAGTTCAATAAAATTTTTATATATTTAAAATTCTTATAAAATGATTACAATGAATTACATTGAACTTATATAGGTATTATGTATCAATTATGAAATAAAATGAATTTAAATAAAATAAATAATTATTTAAATAAAAAGTCGGTTTTTTAAATAGTAACCTAGTGATTTCACTATTCATCCAAAATTGAAAGTTTTCAGAAAAATATCAAAAATTCACCATAGGCTAATTTCGATATTAAGAATCATAAAATGAAGTCTATTTTGAATGATAAAATTTATATAATTTCAAAAAGTGGATACTACTTTTCATAACGGCTAGTTTTAATAACATATCGTTGTTTAGTGAAACTCGATATTGCGTACAACACATGCTATCGTGGATGGTTTCTCTTGCGTATAACGCAATACAAGTTAGTGTTGTGTGTAAAGAAAGATTCCTTTGATGTTTCATATACCATAAGACATAAGAAAATATATACTTCTCATAAAATATCTGGGTGTTACATTCTACCGCCCATTAAAATGAATTTCGCCCTCGAAATTCACCACTTCGTAACAAACAGATGAGGATACCTCTCTCCCATCATATCCTCAAGCTCCCATGTATATTCTTCTAATTGGTGGTTCCACTATAAAACATTCACCAAGTGTGTGGTCTTGTTCTGTAGAAAATTTTCACTACGATCTAGAATCTCTATCGGCTTTTCTTCATAAGAAAGGTCTTGCTCCAACGGTACAACTTCTGAGCTTAGGACATGTGAAGGATCAGATATGTACTTTCTTCTGGAGAGATACATGGAACACATTGTGAACTTGAGAAAGATTCGGTGGAAGCTCCAATCGGTAAGCTTCCTTCCCAGCATAATCCAGTATTTTGAAAGGACCGATATACCTAGGGCTTAGCTTTCCCTTCTTTCCAAATCTTATTACTCTCTTCCAAGGAGATATTAGTAAGAAAACTTTATCCTCCACATCAAAATCTAGGTATTTTCTTCAGTTTTAGGCAAAACTTTTTTCCGACTCTGAGCTGCTATTATGTGTTGTTGAATAGATCTGACCTTTTCTACCATCTCATCAACAAGATCAGGTCCTAATAGATTTCTTTCCCCAAATTCATCCCAGTAAGTTGGAGTCTTGCATTTCTTTCCACAGAGAGTTTCATAAGGAGCCATCTGAATACTGGAGTGAAATCTATTATTATATGAAAATTACACCAAAGTTAGGTGTTGATCCCAACCACCTTTGAATTCCCCAGAGAAAGCTCTCAACATGTCTTATAAGTTTGAATTGTCCTCTCAGACTGACTGTCTGTCTATGGATGATAAGAAGTACTGAAACTCAACTCTGTATCTAGAGTATGCTAAAGACTTCTCAAAAACATCATGGTAAACCTCGGATCCCGATCAGATATAATGGAATGTGGTACTCCATGCAATCTTACCACTTCCTTTACATATATCCTAGCAAGCTGATCCAGAGAGAAATCTTCTCTAATAGCAATGAAGTATGCCAACTTCGTATGATGATCAACTATGAAACATATAACATTATTGTCATTGGATGTTTTAGGAAGTCTGGTGACAAAGTCTATAGTGATGTTTTCCCATTTCCATTCTGGAATGGGTAATGGTTGTAACATCCCCTTAGACTTCTGTCTCTTAGCTTTAACTTGCTGACAAACCAAGCATTGAGAGACAAATTCAGCAACATCTCTTTTCATGACATCCCACCAGAAGTACTCTTTCAGGTCCCTATACATCTTCGTGCTTTGAGGATGAATTGAGAATGAAGAACTATGAGCCTCATACAGCAGTTCCTTCTTTAATTCTGGGATGGGAGGAACACAAACCCAGTTCTTGAACCTTATTATCCCATCACAATCAAGGGTGAATTTAGGAACATTTCTCACCTTCTTTTGTAACTCTACATCTATCTTGTGCCTCTTTAATCTTCACATGTATAGATGCTTGAACATTAATTTGAGAAAGATATGATTTTTCCCCTTCCATTATAATTCTATGATCCATCCTTTGTAAATCCATAAATATTGGATCTTTTGTGATCCTCGTCATGGATAAGCTAGCATGGTCTTGTCGACTTAATGCGTCTTCCACCTTGTTTTCTTTCCCAGGGTGACAATGAATTTAGCAGTCGTAATCCTTAATCATCTCCAACCATCTTCTTTGGCGCATATTCAACTTCTTTTGTGTGAAAATATACTTTAAACTTTTATGATCAGTATAAATATCACACTTTTCACCATAAAGATAATGCCTCGATATTTTTAATGCAATGATTTCTGATTCTAACTCCAAATCATGAGTTGGGTAATTTTTCTCATGAATTTTCAACTGTCGTGAGGCATAAGCTATCTCCAAATCATTTTGCATGAGAACACACCCCAGTCCCTTCTTGGATGCATCACTGTAGACCACAAACCTTTCTCCACTACACGACAGTGTGAGCACAGGTGCACTAGATAACCTTCGTTTTAACTCTTTGAAATTATCTTCACACTCCTCCATCCAAACGAACTTAACTCCTTTTCAAGTCAACCTGGTGACTGGATTAGATAACCTTGAAAAATCATTCACAAAACGTCGATAACATCCAGCCAAACCAAGAAAACTTCATATCTCAGTTACTGTCGTTGGTCTCGACCATCTTTCAATAACCTCTATTTTTGCTGGATCCACATATATCCCCTCTTTTGAGATTATGTGACCCAAAAATGATACTTTTTGAAGCCAAAATTCCACTTGGTAAATTTGGAATAAATCTTATCCTTTCGTAGGGTCTTTAATACAATTCCCATGTGATCTTAATGTTCTTCCTTTCTCTTTAAATAGACAAGAATATCGTCTATAAAGACTACCACAAAATGAACAAGATAGTCTCTAAAGACTCTATTCATTAGATCCATGAATATAGTAGGGGCATTAGTAAGACCAAATGGAATCACTATAAATTCATAGAGTCCATACATTGTACGGAAAGCCGTCTTTGGTAAATCTTACCTTTTGACCCTTAATTGATGATACCCAGAACGAAGATCAATCTTGGAAAAGTATTGAGCTCCGCATAGTTGGTCAAATAAGTCATCAATGCGTGGGAGATAATATTTGTTCTTGATAGTGATCTTGTTAAGTTCTCGATAATCAATGAAGAGTCACATTGATCCATCTTTCTTCTTAACAAATAGAACAAGTTCTCACCAAGGAGACACAATAGGGTGTATGAATCCATTATCAAGATTCTCTTGGAGTTTCTTCTTCAATTCCTACTACTCAATTGGGGCCATTCTATATTGTTTCTTTGAAATAGGCATAGCACCAGGTATGAATTCTATTGAAAAATCAACTTCACGATTTTGTGGATGACCTGGAAATTCCTCTTGAAAGACATCATCAAACTCTCGTACAATGGGAATATTCGTAATCGTGAGTTTATCTCTAACCATTTGAGATAAATAACCTTCATTTATAGGAATCAAGACCCATAAGATGGAATGAATTCCCACTGGAAGGTTATATTCATCCTTACATCGATAGATGATAGTAGATTGATCGAGAATATTAAATGTGATTTACCTTCTTTGTAAAATGATATGATCTCCGTATAAAGAAAGCCAATCCATGCCAAGAATCACATCAAATTCCACTATAAGAAGGATCACATGATTTGCAGGAAGCAATTTCCCACAAACTTCAATCGGAGAAGAATTGTAAACTATTAATGCGATTGTTGTGCCATTAGGGGTTGTCACAGATAGCTCAATATCTAACTGTTGAGGTAATATGGTGATACCCATAGAAAATTCTTCAGAAATAAAAGATTGGGTGGATCCAAAATCAAATAAAACATTTTCTACTTTAGAGTGGATGGTAAGTGTACTGTTCACCACTTCGTTATCATACTCCACATCTCCGATAGAAATTGCATGTGACATTCATTTGTCTTTGACCTTAAGAGTTTTTTGACATCAATCATCATCAACACCCCTTGTATTAGGGCATTGATTGGCATAATACCCCATTTCCTTGCACATGAATCATTGATTTGTAGGAGGTGAATTCTATGTATCCCTTTATTTGTTCGCATCATTAGACATATTCTTCCCATTAAATCGACATTAAACTTCCCGATGAACTTATTTTCCACACTTAAAACATTTAATTGTCCCTTTAAGACAATTCTCTCCATGTTTCTTTCCACACATTGAGCATAAGGGAAAACTCATCTTCTTTTCAGTGTGGTCTTTAGATTTTCCTTTGAATTCCATTTTCCTCTTCTTATAAAACCCATATGACTGATGGATTACTCCAATCTCCATCTCAAACTTGAGAGCACATCAAAAAATTTCCTCATAGCTATTTAAGCCCCTTATGGTTAACTCCCTTCAAAGAATTGGTTTTAAGAAACTAAATAATTTATCGATCATATTCTCCGGTTGGATAATAATTCTGGAAGCGTACCTTGGAAGTCTTGTAAAATTTTCTTCGTAGGTACCAACTGATTCATCATCCTTTTGTTTCAGTTCAAGAAACACCTTATCCATCTTTGTTCGAAGAATAAGAGGGAAGTACTTATTGAAAAATAAGTTCTTGAACTCATCCCATTTCATGGACTCAATTTCATCCCTTTGCCTTTTATTCTTAATAATATTCCACCATTGATCAGCTTCATCTTCGAAAGGATATAATACTAAGATGACTTTATCTTGTTCAAAACATTGCAGGACTGAAAATATCTTTTCTGTTCTACTAATCCATTTTTTTGCCACTAATGGATTAGAAGACTCACTGAATGAAGGTGGACGCTGCCTCATGAAGTATTCAATAGAATGTTTCTCATTCCTTTGCTCATTTGGAAGTCCGTCATGATTCATAGCTTGAGATAGTTGTGTGAGCATGGCTATAAGATTTTGCATCCCAGCTCCCATAATGTTTGGTTTCTTAGGGGGGCAATCATTTCATTGAACGTCATATTCAGCAATAACACGGTTCCTTCGGGTTCCAGCCATTGACTAAAACCAAGAAGCATAGTGTGAGAAAAACTAATCATAACAGGAAAACCACATAATAAAATTTCACACTTTGGGTCTTATCATAGGTTTTTCATGGCCATTTCTAAAACACTAATATTTGGTTTTATGTTTAGACATATCCTTAGAGTTCTTATTAAGGCTTTCACATCCTAGTTTCCATTGATTGACTATACCATTCATCTGATACCTACTATAACAACCCAAACTTTAAATACATGGTTATTACTTAAGAATTGAAGCATAATTATTACAAAATATAACAAAACCATGATAGGACCATATAGGTATAGTGTCTTTAGAAATTGGGAAACATAAACAACTGTTTCATAAATCATCTACATTGTCTCCCGTTTATTTCAACATATCTAGAGTAGTTTTTGGCATATCTTACTTAATACCCTTCTTCCTGACCTGGGGAAAAGAAAACATACAAAAGAGTGAGCTCAAATTCTCAGTAAGGGTAAACAAAAGAAATTTCAATTATATCATATTCATAATAATATAACATTTTGTAAATATTAACCTTCAAAAGAGATCATAATATCATAACATGGGATAAATCATAGTAATGAGATGTAATCACAATAATCATAACATAAAACATGAAACTTTGTGGAATACAAAGATAATCATAGAAAATCATTTCATATTATTCAAGGTTCTTTGCCAAGACCATCATAGTGGACAAAGTCCATTACTGAACCGAGTTCACTCCTCATTCCAGTGCTGTATCACTGAACCAGATTAACTTTCCGTTCCAGCCATGTCTATCTCATGAGATATAAATCCTTAACTAATGCATTGGAGAGAGATATAGGACCCACCCATCTCATAATGAAACCATTCTTATTTGTGCAATAAAATCATAAATCATAGCATAACCCATGTAATAAAAATGGGGTTCTTAAGCACCATGCCATCATAACATAATCCATATAAGATAAAAGGACATAATAAAATTAATTCCATAATAAAATAATCAAATAAATGTAAAAATAGGGATAGAAACAGAACCTTATGTTATCTTAAATATAAAATTATTTTAATAAAACACTTTAACTCCATTCATGACGAAAATATCCTTTCTACTTCAAAAACATTTTTCCTTTCTTAACATGTCATAAAATTTTAAACTAAAAGATGTTGATTATAAATAAACATGAAAACTTGAAATGTATTCTTCATGGAAATAATGTTCTATGAAATCATAAAAATCCATTCATTCCATATAAGTTAAAAAACATTCTTCTCGTACTTTGGCCGGTAATGTCAAAAAGTACCTCGTACTAAAAACAACAAAAGATTCCTTTCATATCTTTTACTAAAAACTCACCAATGGGAAAAATTGGATTTCAAAAATTTTATGGGGATATAAATAATATTAAATATTTAGAAAACATGGATGTGGATGATAAGTATTCCCCAGTACATTCTGAAGTATAAACAATCTCGGATAAAAATGAGATTACGAGATTTTCCCTTACCTTAGGTCCGATTTGCATCGTACATATCCAAACCTCCTGTATAATGATTTAAATAATGTCATTGACTTATTATATAATCATATTCATTATTATGATAAAATATATGATAAAATTATTATCTTCTTATTAGTAATATTTCATTGCTACTTGTTATTCGGGTGTTCATTGCTTTATGTTCTATTGCATGTTTTTCCGAATAAATTCTTATTTTTATTTTTAGGTTATAGATAACTCATTTACATAATGGTATTAGTGTAATATATGTCATATTTATTTATTCAATTTATTTATATAACCATTATTCAATGAAGATCATGTAGAATGAGTCGCATCACATCGTGGAGACGGTAGGCCGTACGTACGTACGAGCGATGATATCGTTCCCATGATCGTGGAATTGTATTGAAGTGTATGTATACTATTAAAGAATCAATATCACTTTAAAATAATAATATATAGTTATTATTTAAACCATTATACCCATCAAAGTAAGGTGGTGGTGGAAAACAGATTACACCAAGGCATGGAGACGGTATTCCATACGTACACACGCACGATGATTTCACATTCCATAGGATGGTTAGAAGGTGAAACATGGTTGTTTAATATTTATAATAACATATCAGTATATTAGTGATACTAATGATACAACTTAATAATGAAACAACTAAAGAAGATGAAGTAGAAGAAGAAACAAATTTGAAAGAATCGGTAACAGATATTACCTCTTCTTCGACACGCCTCTTTGAAACCTCCTCTTAGGGAACTAAAATTTGTCTTTTAAGAAGACCAAGACATGTAGTATATTTTTAGAGAATTTGATAAGGGAAATGGTCAGGTTTTGGCCGAGCTTGAAGGCTCAAAATTGTGTGAAGAGGAGAGGTAGGAGTTGCCCTTTTATAAGGGAGGAGAGGGGCACCTTAGGAAAAACTTAAAATATTATTTTATAATAAAGTCATATTCGGTTTATAATAGATCCAAATTGATTTATTTAGAAGATACAGTGGGTATGGGTCGAAATAATCTCAACCAATAGGTTTTATACATGTTTAGGTTACTATTTTAACCTTATCATTTAGATTTAACTCTTAGTTAAATAATTTAACTTTTACCGTGTCTTCTTGTTTTCTTACACTATATGGTTAATAAACATACTATAACAAGAAAAAATAACACCAAGTGGTTCATTATTAACATATATAACCTTATCTAAGTCATTTGGACATACCTTATATTTTTAGAAATAAAATAACAATTAATAATATAATATTTCGTTTAAAAACTATTTTATCTCAATTTTGGCACTATTTGGTAATTTATTTTTGGGAAAATCATAACAGAATTATTAGTTCAAAAACTGTTAATTAAATAAATACTAACATGTCATATTTACTTATAAAATTAGTTTAATTCATAAAAAGTCTCAAATTACATTTATTTGGGTATTTGTAACATCAATTATGTTAATATTGCATTTATAAGGTAATTACTGCATTATCATTGTATCATAAATAAAATAAATTATATAATGTCTAAAAATTATAAATAAAATACCATTATGTAGGATATATTTTTATATTTACAATTAATATATATAGTCGAGTTTATCTTATGTATAACCCAATATTTAAAATGTTTTAGTTATTAAACTTTGATTTTAACTCTTTTTAACTCTTCTTTAAATAAAATAATAATAAGTGTCCTAATCTAATAAAAGTGGACAAAAAGGGTAATATTTTATTAATTAGGTGGTTTTTGTTCGAATTAAACTTATCCAATAGAATTAGGACATGTGTTAGTGTAATAATAATATCAATTTTACCCTTAATTAGTCTATTTACTTTTAACCGTGGTAAATAAAAGTAAAAAGTTACTATACACCAAAAATTATTTTTATCTTATTGAACCAAATTTTACTCACTGATATTAACCGTGTCTCTCGGATTTTAAAAATTCAACTCACAGAAGTGGTAAAATTAAGTTTTATGTACAATCGAAAATGCTCCTAGGAGGTGGGTAAAAGGCAATGAAAAGTTCAATAAAATTTTTATATATCGAAAATTATTATAAAATGACTCCAATGAATTACATTGAACATATA
This sequence comes from Viscum album, assembly GCA_963277665.1. Taxonomy (NCBI): domain Eukaryota; kingdom Viridiplantae; phylum Streptophyta; class Magnoliopsida; order Santalales; family Viscaceae; genus Viscum; species Viscum album. Next base: position 2,080,903,864 of record OY728126.1, read on the forward strand.
TAGGTATTATGTATCAATTTTTACATAAAATGAATTTAAATAAAATAAATAATTATTTAAATAAAAAGTCGGTTTTTTAATGAGTAACCTAGTGTTTTCACTATTCATCAAAAAATGAAAGTTTTCTGAAAAATACCAAAAATTTATCCTAGGCTAATTTCGATATTCAGAATCCAGAAATGAAGTCCATTTTGAATGATAAAATTTATAAAATTTCAAAAAGTGGGTATTACTATTCATAACAATTAGTTTTAATAACATATTGTTGTTTAGTGAAACTCGATATTCCGTACAACACACACTATCGAGGAAGGTTGCTCTTGCGTATAGTGAAATCCAAGCTAGTGTTGTGTGTAACAAAATATTCCTTTGTTGTTGTTCATAACATAAGACATACAAAAATATACTTCTCATAAAATATCAGGGTATTACATGATCAATCCTCTGCCATTGACCACCAGTATTAAGAAAGTGAAAAATGTTGTTCTATGGATATGAAATCTTTTTACAAACACATTTTCCATTGTTATTTTATTTAATTAATACTCTATAATCCTTATTCATTTAATCATTATTGATATTACTATTCATAGAACAATATAAAGATCAAGATCTTTTACTATAGTTGACAATCCTTATAGCACATGCTAATAAACATGGTCAAATTCCCTTGTGTATAGAAAATGTGGCCACAATCATAACACTACACCAACCAATCAAAAAAAATAATAAAGAATTAATTTATCCCATACATATATATTCGGTCCTCTGTCGATCCCCATGATGGTCTAAGTCATGTGAAGTATTCCAAAATTATTTAATTATAACTGAATTATAATTAATTAATTAATTACAATGAACCTCATATTCCAAAATAAATGGTATACATGCTAAAGGACATACTAGAAAATTTATCCTTGTCATAACAGTGTACAACTATCTATTGAAAGACCATAAAATTATTTTGAATTATTTTTGAGAAAAATCCATATTTCATAAAAACCAAACACAAAAAAATATGTACGTTTAAAATTTAAATTTTAGAATATTTTAATGAGTGAGATAAATTCACCAAAATTATAACCAAAATCACACATTCATCACCATGAAACATAATATTTCAATGGAAACTGGTAGTCTCATTAGCCTCAGTCAATTCTTTCAAAATCTTATCTAATTACCATCCAATTTTTGTAATCAAAAACATTAAAAAATATGAATATAAATATTTATGTCCCATAATGGGAACTGATAGGATAATAATCACATTGAGGAAAAAATTCACAATATTTCAATCTTTAATTGGTGATATTATGAGATCAAAAGACCTTCTAGAGGGAAAAACCATGCATTCCTACCTATTTTTTAAGGGATTCAGGGGGATGGATTATTGGGTGTCTAGTGCTGGTGGTTCACATTAAAAAATCTATCTCACTACTAAAGAGTAGTTTATGATGTGAAATTTGGTTTCACTTCTTAATAATTTATGATGGTAGCAAAAATGAACTGGCCATGATGGTTCATTATGTGACAAATAATGTCAAACATGAATCCTTTATATAGTTCCCAATTATCATATTAAAAACTATTGATTAACTTGATGTCACCCCTAAATACCCAATATATCTACACATTCTTGACCACATCCTTTATGGTTATTCATACATTGACATTATAGACTCAATCCCCAATTCTTAAAAATAACCACCCACCAAATTGAAAACATAATTTTCCCTATGAAATTTTAAATCACCATGAAATATGGCATTATGATATACTTATCTCAGTTTTATCATTCAAGATTAGTTATTTGTAAAATTAAATCCATGTCACCAGATCATCTATAGTCTCTATTCACACGAAGATCTTCATTTTATGACACCAAATATCAAGCATCGCTTCAATGATGTAATCATTCCCAAAATCGAATTACAATATTGCTACACATCTTCAAGGATGATCCCCATAATCCATGTAAAAATATCATTTCACTCAACATGAACATAGATATTGTTCTTTTATCACCCAAATATTCTAGTATTCATTGTTTAAACTAACATTCCTTCTTTAATCCAATGGTTTCCCCACCATAAGACATGGATTTCCAATTCAAATTATGAAACCAAGGTTCACCCATGATTATAATCTTATATAGAAGATTACAAATATATTTTCCACTAAACAACTAACCATGATTCACACAGTTTTCCTAGAAAGAATCCCTCCATTATAACTAACATCAAGAATCGACATTTTTTGGAACTCCTCTTCCATCTTTTCCCAAAATTCTTAGTCACACCACTGAAAAATTATCAAATGAAACACCTTCCTCTAAACCTTAATTTCCTTCAATAGCCCCACACACATGGTTTTAGTTTTTATATGCACCACAATGTGACATTCCAATGATTTTAAAGCATTTTTTCTACTAAGGGGACCTTTACAACATATTATCACATGACTCAGTCATTGAAGCAAGAAAAAAAAGTATTTTCCCCAAAAACACTTCATGGAAAAATACATCACCTGGTTCACCCTCTAAACCATGGAATGAAATGGAAATTCACCACTGAAACATGTCAGTATAAACATGGGTTAAATAGCAATACTAACACATAATTAATAATTTTAAATCATGCCAATGTGTCTCAATAGTATATATAACCCTAAGAAAGATGACCTTTCATGAAACAACCTATTTAATTGTAACCACCTCAATAATTCCAAAAAAATAACCTATATGGGTTTCTGATCATAAATAGTTACGATCACCTTGGACACCAATGAGTACATTCTTAGCCTTATATCTAAAAACATTCCCAAACTATAAAACTGAAACTCTATAAGGCCAATGATCATGACGAATTAACCCTCATGGTAATTATTTAATTATTTTGTAAACAATAATTGATTCATAACCATCTCTGTATGAATTTATTCAATTAATTCATCAATAAATCACACCAAACACAATGATCTCAACTATTCCTCAACGCACTGAAGATACGGCTCCCACATACATTAAAAATATTTTCACCCATGGTAAATTCCAACATATTTTCCAAATCCATATTTAATTAAAAAATAAACAGAATACATTTAACATGGAACTAGACACTCTAGGTTCCACTACACATCTTCCTTTCAATGTATCCACCATATTTCAATGACCAGTTGTAACACCCCAAGCTTCCACGGTACGTTTCCCTTCGAATAATGCGATAGCGTGTGTTGTACGCAACCTCGAGTTCTAACACACACCACAACTAATTAAACTAGCCGTTGTGAATAGTAATACCTACTTTTTGAAATCATATATATTTTATATTTCAAAATGGACTTCAATTTTGGATTTGGAATATCGAAATTATCCTAGGGTGAAATTTTGGTACTTTTCGGATAACTTTTATATTTTGATGAATAGTGAAAATTACTAAATTTTAATTAAAAACAACTTTTTTAATCAAAATAATTAATATTGATAAATTATGAATTTGAGTGGTTTTGAAGTATATTTAGAATATATTTTTACCATTTAATTTAATTTTTGTCATTGGACATAATTTCACAATTAAACCAGACATAAACAAGTGTCAATCTTTTGATAGTTATTATCTCTTAAAAACACGTTTTTTAATTTAACAACGGGAATTAATTTTAAATTAATTTCTTCCACTTATGTGTTTTGAATTTGGAAAAATGGATTACATATTTGGAATCAGGATGTCCAAATTATGTAAATAGGTAACTTTTATTTTTACACATTTTGAATAATTACTGCGGTAAATATTGTATTTACCATGGTTAAAGGGTAAATCCGGTAAATAAGGGTTAAAAAATAATATTATAATAATACAAAATTACCCTAAAACGTGTCCTAACCTTATTGGTGGACACATACCCGACCATGGGCATCCTTGGGTCGATTTGGGGACAACATGGAGCCACTTGTATGTGGTAGGGACACATTATATTAATAAAGTTAAAATAAAAATAAAAATGGCATAAGCTTACATCTTTTAGAAGAACAATTTTTACATAGGGTTATACATGTTGGATTTTCGATTATAAATATTAATTAGAAATCTAAAAAGATTTCCTACATAATGGTATTTTATTTATAATTTTTAGACATGAAATATGTTAAATTATTAATGACACAATAATGATACAATGTTTACCTCATTAATAAATCATTTAAATAAATAAGATTAAAATGATTAAAATATTTTCTAAAACCTGTCCAATTATTATTGGTTGATTTTATTTAGAATATTAGTCATCTTATCTTCGACCTCAATGATTTTCGGACCATTATAAACCGAATATAATTATATTATAAAGTAATACTTTCACTTTTTCCTAAAGATCCCATCCTCTCCCTTATAAAAGGAGACCACTTCTACTCATTCCTCACAACTCTCAAGCCACTTGTCTCGTCCAAACCCTGCCCAAATAAGCTCCCCACATCCCTCTCCTCCTCCTTGAAGCTTTCCCTTAGGCAGAAAGCATTTCAAGAAGTCCTTTGCTTCCAACCAAAGTGAGTTACCTAAATTAAAGGTAACGATTTCTCATAAATTATTTTCATTTATTTTTCTTCTCCAACCCCCAAACTCTTTTTATTTCCTTTCTTTTGTAACAACAAGAGTATCCTAAATATACTAGGATGTTTTTATAAGAAGTATTATAACTACACATACACACACCTCCATCTAATGGATGATGAACATAATGTTTCTGTGAATGGAAAACTAACGCCTCACGAAACGATGATTGTTCAAATACATCTTACCGCCTCTCATGGTGGCCATTATGATGGCACTATAATTAAGTGTGATATTAATGATACATATTTTATATATAATCTTCTGTAATTCCATTTTATTTCATACCATTATTCGTTTCATGTTGAATATACATACGATAATTTATTTGAGGAAGTGCGGACTACCGCCCCCTTAAAATGATATGACTCGTTCATACCACACATGGAACGTATAAAGAATGGTGTTAATGAACATAAGTAACATATATAAAATATTATATTATACTGTAATAATAATATACCTATGTATCATTTGGATTCAATTCTTTTAAAATGAAAAATTAAATGGAAGTAGCGTTCGTGCATACGTACGGACTACCGTCTCCACGAACACGGTGAGATCCATCCTCCATCGTATCCATTCAAGTCTTATTCTCATTTTAGGGTTAAAAATAATGTTAATATCATTCTGATTATGAATAAGATATAATCTATCCATTACAAACATGTCTTACGTAACCAAACATTTAAGAAGAACGAATCAATTATCACCCGAAACGACGATAATACTAAGATATTATTAATAAAGCATTGTTAAAAGATCATATATGATATCATATTGATGTATATGATTATTGTATAATTTAATAACAATGTTTTAATTATTATACAGGAGGTTAACATACCATCAACTAAGGGAAAGTTCAAGGTAAGGGATTTTCTTATCTCACTTTCAATTCCGTGAGATTTCCACTGTTCACCACTTAATTATTGCATATGGTGTATGTGTACTGCCCATGATTGTATTCATTGTGTAATATAATTTAATTTATGGGTATTTACATCATCATGGTATGATACTTCTTTCATGGGTGTATGTTTCGTAAGTTACCTAATCGATAAGGGAATTTGAGATTTCAATTTCCACTCATTTGGCTTTACACATATTTCATTGATTATATTACTCCAAGATTATGTGTGGAATCGCTATTCATTTGATTATGTCTTAATTTTCATAACTTTCACTACACGCAACACCGAGTTCAATCACACCATGACGTACACAAAAAAGCCATTAAAAGAGGTCATGAATAGCATTAACAACATTTTGAACTTTATATAATCCTTATAATTTTAGAATCCCTATTATGAGTTTCTTAGTCATAATGAAAGAACAGATTCATTTTCAGTATTGCACTTTTATCAACTTTTAATAGTGAAACCTTTTTAAATACAATATTTTAAACTTTTTGACTAAATGGGGACATCAAAAAATTTAAAATGAAACATCCCAAGCTTACACGATACGCTTTCCTTTGAATAAAACAGTAGCGTGTGTTGTACGCAACTTCGAGTTTTAACACACACCACAACCGATCAAACTAACCGTTATGAATAGTAATACCTAATTTTTGAAATTAAATATATTTTATATTTCAAAATGGACTTCATTTTTGGATTCGGAATATCGAATTTAGCCTAATGTGAAATTTTGGTACTTTTTGGATAACTTTAATATTTTGATGAATAGTGAAAATTACTAAATTTTAATTAAAAACAACTTTTTTAATCAAAATAATTAATAGTGATAAATTATGAATTTTAGTAGTTTTAAAGTATATTTAGAATATATTTTTACAATTTAATATAATGTTGGTCATTGGACATAATTTTACAATTAAAACGAACATAAACAAGTGTCAATTTTTTGATAGTTATTATCTCTTAAAAACACGCTTTTTGTTTTGACAGCGGGAATTAATTTTAAATTAATTTCTGCCACTTCGGTGTTTTGAATTTAGAAAAATGGATTCCATATTTGGAATCAGGATGTCCAAATTTTGTGAATAGGTAACTTTTATTTTTAGACATTTTGAATAATTACTGCGGTAAATATTTTATTTACCATGGTTAAGGGTAAATCCGATATATAAGGGTTAAAAAAATAATATTATAATAATACTAAATTACCCTAAAACGTGTATTAACCCTATTGGTTGATACATGGTCGACCATGGGCATCTTTGGGTCTATTTTGGGACCCCATGGATCCACTTGTAAGTGATAATGACACTTTATTTTAATTAAGTTAAAATAAATACATAAATGACACAAGCATATATCTTTTAACAAAAAAATTGTTACAGTTGGTATCAGAGGAAGTTTAGTACAAACCTTGGAAGCTAGATTTAGATAAACTCTGATTAGAGCACGTAGACCTAAGATGAACTTTGAGGATTAGTATAAATGAACTTCCTAGAATTTTGGTATTGTAGAGATTTTGTGAGTTTTCCGAGAAATACAACCCTGGCTGGATACGAGCAGTTAGAGGCGGCTCTGGCACAGATGTACCTAGGGGTAAAACCCAAAAACACCGCTTTGAGATAGACTCGAACGGGAACTGGTGCACGAAAACGGGCCTTGCTTCACTCTTGGTTACGACACTCCCGGGGGATATGCTTAGGATAATTTACATTTTCCTTACAAACCAATTTAAGTAATATATACATAAGATGAGAGTAAATGACCTTGGTTAATCCTAATATGTTTCAAATTGAGAATATGGTGACATTTTAATCTCTAAATGATTTTACAACTACTATTACTCACACAATGCTTTCTGGTTTTAGTCAATGGCTGGATTCCAAGGAAGTCATAGTGACTTTGAGAATGATGTACAAGGTGGGAACGGTGGTGGCAACAAGCAACAAAATGAAATGTTGATAGGCGTAAAAGATATCGTCTTTATGCTAAATCAGTTTTCCAAAAATATGATCAACAACATATATATTAACCAACTCCCAGACTCAACAAGGAAGAGAAAGGTGATAAATGATAAGAGCTCCAGCAATGGAGACCATGGAGAAAAGAACCCTCAATTTTCATCATGCAGGAAATGTGGAAAGAGACACCCAGGAAAGTGTGTCAATGGGACAACGAAATGTTTTACGTGCGGGAAGAAAGGACATAAAGTGAAGAATTGCAGAAGAAAAATGAAGAGTACTATGGAAGAAGATAAAAATGGTCCCAAGTGTCCATTTACAGTCATTTGCTGTAAATGTAGGGGACCTGGCCATTACCCGAGTGAATGTCCTATTCTATAGGATATTTTCTTGGTCAAAGAAGAAGCTATGTGGAAATAAATGGATGGAGAAAAATTAGCACTACTTGTTGATGGGTTTACTTTGGAATAATTTTCTCTTGTATTTGTAACCCCGCAGTTTTCTATGTGAGAATGATATTTGAGGAAGAATTGTCTCTTCTCTTGTGGATATAGGTATAAATAACCATTTGGTTTTATATGATCATTGGGGTTTGAGAAAATGATAAGTTATTATAATTTGGGATGAAAATGAAAATTATGATATAACATTTGTGGTTAAATTATGTTATTTTGAGGAATTTATCTCATTTTGGTAATATTATAAAATATAGTTTTTGAAAAAGGACAACACGTAGACCGTGTGACAACCCGTCGCGTCGGACAAAGCTGTGGGAATCGAACCCACAACCAAAGTGCGATTGAGATTTATCGCCTACCACTGGACTACGTGAAGTCCCTGGTTAGTGTGACTATTTTGTTTTGTTAAATGATTTTATTGATCAATAATAAGATGATTTGGGTTCTTATGTCTTATCAAATGAATACCCTTGGTATAGGAAAATGATTTGGTGATTAAGTGATAAATGTTATTTTGGAAGATGTTCGCTTTGTTGGGAACACTATATGCCCATGGAAAATAGAATACAATGGGGTTTCATTTGTAGAGTAATGGTGGATTTTTATCTATGTTTTTATTGTTGATTTATAGTGATTTGGGTTATTTATGGAAATGATTAACCTATAATAGAAAATATGTGATAATGTTAATTACTTTTAAGTATGTGACTTTAAGAGTATTTGATGTCATTTGGAGATACAATGTAACATGGGAGACTACATAATCAAATTCTTCTTTGTTTTGGGTTTCAATATTATTTTGGATTATATTAAAGGATTTTAAGGACAATTGGTTATTGAATGGTATCTATTTAACTTTGGGGTATTGTTGGTTTAATTTTAGAAAATAAGATTAGTGCATATTTATCTCAATGAATATCCTTTTGGGGGATCATTAGATCATTCACTAACCATTTTGGTTTTGATTAATCTTCAAAGACAATGTAAATATATGGTTTATCCTGCATGGATCATGTGATTCTATAGAAGTTTATTCTAGCTCTTCCAGTGTGACCAAGTCTTCTTGAATACTCATCGTTTAACAAAAATTGAGTTAGTGGTGGAAATTTATTAAAGAATGAAAATCAACATAAAATGTAAGTATATCTCATAATGTTCTTAGTCAATATCATAAATGATTTCCTCTTCCTTATGTAATGTAACTTCAAAAAAAATGTTGTCCGTTTACATTCCTACTAGGAGACTAATGGTCGTTTGTCCCAACACAAGTTTGTGGTTTTCTCATTGTTAACTTTCTCCTGATCATGATTTCTATCCCTCTCCATCAGAACTTTACACTTAGTTTATCATCCATATCCATGTTTTCTTACATGGAATCCTAGTATGGGTTATCTTGGATGACCCTTATACTTCTCTTTCTTTCTTTTAAAGTGATAGTTTTATTGACTCTTTTTCCGATGTAGGACTTTCAATTATATTCCCAAGAAAAATTTTAAAAATTGAGAGGATGCAATTTATTGAAGGAGGGGATAATGTAACACCCCAATCTTCCACGATACGTTTCCCTTCGAATAATGCGATAGCGTGTGTTGTACACAACCTCGAGTTCTAACACACACCACAACTAATTAAACTAGCCGTTTTGAATAGTAATACCTACTTTTTGAAATCATATATATTTTATATTTTAAAATGGACTTCATTTTTGGATTCAGAATATCGAAATTATCCTAGGGTGAAATTTTGGTACTTTTCGGATAACTTTTATATTTTGATGAATAGTGAAAATTACTAAATTTTAATTAAAAACAACTTTTTTAATCAAAATAATTAATATTGATAAATTATGAATTTGAGTGGTTTTAAAGTATATTTAGAATATATTTTTACCATTTAATTTAATGTTTGTCATTGGACATAATTTCACAATTAAACCAGACATAAACAAGTGTCAATCTTTTGATAGTTATTATCTCTTAAAAACACGCTTTTTATTTTAACAACGGGAATTAATTTTAAATTAATTTCTTCCACTTCTGTGTTTTGAATTTGGAAAAATGGATTACATATTTGGAATCAGGATTTCCAAACTATGTAAATAGGTAACTTTTATTTTTACACATTTTGAATAATTACTGCAGTAAATATTTTATTTACCATGGTTAAAGGGTAAATCCGGTAAATAAGGGTTAAAAAATAATATTATAATAATAAAAATTACCCTAAACGTGTCCTAACCTTATTGGTGGACACATACCCGACCATGGGCATCCTTGGGTCGATTTGGGGACCCCTTGGAGACACTTGTATGTGGTAGGGACACATTATATTAATAAAGTTAAAATAAAAATAAAAATGGCATAAGCTTACATCTTTTAGAAGAACAATTTTTACATAGGGTTATACATGTTGGATTTTAGATTATAAATATTCATTAGAAAGCTAAAAAGATTTAATACATAATGATATTTTATTTATAATTTTTAGACATCAAATAAGTTAAATTATTAATGACACAATAATGATACAATGTTTACCTCATTAATAAATCATTTAAATAAATAAGATTAAAATGATTAAAATATTGTCTAAAACCTGTCCAATTCTTATTGGTTGATTTTATTTAGAATATGAGTCATCTTATCTTCGACCTCAATGATTTTTGGACCATTATAATCCGAATATAATTATATTATAAAGTAATACTTTCACTCTTTCCTAAAGAGCCCCTCCTCTCCCTTATAAAAGGAGACCACTTCTACTCATTCCTCACACCTCCCAAGCCACTTGTCTCGTCCAAACCCTGCCCAAATAAGCTCCCCACATCCCTCTCCTCCTCCTTGAAGCTTCCCCTTAGGCAGAAAGCAATTCAAGAAGTCCTTTGGTTCCAACCAAAGTGAGTTACCTAAATTAAAGGTAACGATTTCTCATAAATTATTTTCATTTATTTTTCTTCTCCAAACCCCAAACTCTTTTTATTTCCTTTCTTTTGTAACAACAAAAGTATCCTAAATATACTAGGATGTTTTTATAAGATGTATTCAAACTACACATACACACACCTCCATCTAATGGATAATGAACATAATGTTTCTGTGAATGGCAAACTAACGCCTCACGAAACGATGATTGTTCAAATACATCTTACCGCCTCTCATGGTGGCCATTATGATGGCACTATAATTAAGTGTGATATTAATGATACATATTTTATATATAATCTTCTGTAATTCCATTTTATTTCATACCATTATTCGTTTCATGTTGAATATACATACGATAATTTCATTTGAGGAAGTGCGGACTACCGCCCCCTTAAAATGATATGACTCGTTCATACCACACATGGAACGTATAAAGAATGGTGTTAATGAACATAAGTAACATATATAAAATATTATATTATACTGGAATAATAATATACCTATGTATCATTTGGATTCAATTCTTTTAAAATGAAAAATTAAATGGAAGTAGCGTTCGTGCATACGTACGGACTACCGTCTCCACGAACACGGTGAGATCCATCCTCCATCGTATCCATTCAAGTCTTATTCTCATTTTAGGGTTAAAAATAATGTTAATATCATTCTGATTATGAATAAGATATAATCTATCCATTACAAACATGTCTTACGTAACCAAACATTTAAGAATAACGAATCGATTATCACCCGAAACGACGATAATACTAAGATATTATTAATAAAGCAATGTTAAAAGATCATATATGATATCATATTGATGTATATGATTATTGTATAATTTAATAAAATTTTTTTAATTATTATACAGGAGGTTAACATACCATCAACTAAGGGAAAGTTCAAGGTAAGGGATTTTCTTATCTCACTTTCAATTCCGTGAGATTTCCATTGTTCACCACTTAATTATTGCATGTGGTGTATGTGTACTGCCCATGATTGTATTCATTGTGTAATATACTTTAATTTATGGGTATTTACATCATCATGGTATGATACTTCTTTCATGGGTGTATGTTTCGTAAGTTACCTAATCGATAAGGGAATTTGAGATTTCAATTTCCACTCATTTGGCTTTACACATATTTCATTGATTATATTACTCCAAGATTATGTGTGGAATCGCTATTCATTTGATTATGTCTTAATTTCCACTCCCCTTTCTGTGGATATAATTTTGATAAACATAATCACTCCATTGATAAATTCCCAAGTGATCGGTATGAACTTGATAAGAGTAATTTTAACTCAATCTCCATTTGTTGAGTTAAATATCCAATTCGTTGGTGTTGTTTCTACAAGAATATGTGTGAATATCCTTTGATTGTTTTACACTGAATATTCAATCATATTTAGTGTATTTATATTTTTCACACATAATTATGTCGTCGATTTATCCTTAACCTAAGGATACGGCCTTTATTAGAGATTTCATCTCAATTTACATTCAACTGAGACTTCTTTGTTGATATACACCAAATCACTTTTATGTGGTGTATATAATGTACTTTGACATAGTATATCATGAATCCCTTTATTCTCATGATATTACAATGTTTTGATTACCTCAATTATTTGTATTCAAGTGTCTCTCTTTTGGTTAGAACCTCTACCCAAAATACCATTTTAAATTGTTTTAAAGACTTATTCTTCTATATCATTATCATTAATGTCCATGTTTTAAAAATGGTTTTAAGGATTTATTTATATGGAAATTAAAGTTTAAAAATTAAAACTCCTTTTAAAAGTTTCAAAGTGGTATGGGACACTTTGATTCAAAAATCTATTTTTAAATGGCTTCTTGAAAAATAGTGTGATTTTTAAATGATTTCAAGAAAAGGGGGATATTTCCCTCAAATAGTTTTGATGATTATCTTCATCTATGTCAACATCCTTAATTATTCATGATTGAGGTTAATGTGATACAATACAATCTTCCATATTGTATCAAATGAGTTATGTTTGACTGTGGATGTTCTTTTTTTATACCATTCATGGTTTGTGGTTAAAGTATTGACATTTCGTATGCTAGTTTTAATACGAATGTTTATTTTACGCTTAAACCTATTCATATGAGGAATGCATTGGACTTAATAAGTGACGGGTGGAGCCCGCTATAGCTCCTCGATGCATCGGTAGGTCTCATGAGACAAACTAGTGTCTTGGCACAAAGCCTTGGAAAAATCTTATTTGTAGTCTTGGCACGAGGCCTTGGCTATGTGGTTATGATAGTCTGGCATTATGCATTCCATCATTATGAAAGTGGTTATTGATATTGCATGTGATCATTCGAGCAATACATCCATGTCTGGATACGAGCAGGTAGAGGCAGATCTGGAACAGATGTACCTAGGGGTAAAACCCGAAAACACCGCTTTGAGCTAGACTCGAACGGGAACTGGTGCACGACAACGGGCCTTGCTGCACTCTTGGTTACAACACTCCCCGGGGATATGCTTAGGATAAATCTCACTTTCTTTACAAATCATTATGATGGGTTTATGAGTATATACTTCCTCAATGAAAATATTTTTATGATTATGGATTATATCCATAAATAGTTCAATTTATGTTAAGTGTTTTATAAGTATGGGATTATGTATTTTGATTCATAAACTGATCTAGTTTATGCCATTGTTTAGAAATGGCGCCTAGTGGAAGAAATGGAAACCGTATCAATGAACACACTCCATGTAGGGATTTCCCTCCTGCTCAAGATAATTATAGTGGAGCTGGTGATGCAACTGGTGCCGATCAGCTAATCACCATACTGGGACAACTTACTCAGGTTATGAATAATAACCTTACCCGTATGGAGAACCCTGATCCGCAGCATGGAGGATCAATGTTAGATCGATTAATGAGGCAAAAACCACCAACGTTCAATGGGAATACAAATCCCTTAGTAGCCGACCAGTGGATAAATTCCCTAGAGAAAATATTTCAGGCTTTGGGGAGCAGTGAAAGGGAAAAAGTTATCATGACAGTTTACCGCCTCACTGGAGATGCTGATAAATGGTGGTCATTGATTCAAAATACGAAGGAAGATGATGAAGTATCAAATATGGAATGGAGGGAGTTCAAAGATCTGTTTTTTAGAAAAATACTTTCCTCGCGACCATCGAGCAGATATGGAAAGGCAATTTCTGAGTCTGAGACAAAAGGAGGATAAGAATGTCACAAAGTACGAGGCTAACTTTACAAGGTTAGCAAGGTACGCTGGTGATTATATACGTAACCAAAGAAGTGAGATTGATCATTTCTTTGATGGGTTAAAACCATTTCTTCGTCGAGCATTAGTCTCACAATCCTTTTCGTCATACGAAGACATTGTCTCATGTGCTATCAAGACCGAAAAGGAATTATCTAAGTCTTATGACTTTAAAGAAAAGCAAGAGAAGAAGAGGCCTGCTGATCAATCTGGGAATGGAAATAAGGGGAAGAAGGGAAAGGTTGAATATCCATCTTGTGGTAAATGCGGGAAGAAACATCCTGGTACTTGCTTGAAGGGAATGGGAGTCTGTTACAAGTGTGGTGAAAAAGGCCACCAAGCTCGTGATTGCAAGGGGAAGAAGGAAGCTACCAACATTCAGTGCTACAATTGCAGGGAGATGGGACATTATGAAAATGCATGTCCTAAGCGTCAGGAGAACTTACCTCAGAAAAGGCCAAGGGATCAAGGCCAGGCTTATGTTATCACTACTACTGAGGTAGAAGCTCCGAAAGACGTGGTGGCAGTTAATTTAATGGTTTCCTCAAGTTTAGAAAATGCATTATTTGATTCTGGATCATCGCATTGTTTCATATCTTCCCAGTTTGATAAGAAAATTAGATATTTCCAATTTAATTTAATAAGGGAGTTGTCAGTTAAAACTCCTCAGGGAAGTATCATTGCAACAAATTTTTGTGAATCAGTCCCCATTAGAGCACATAAATTTTCTTTATCATCTGATCTCATCGTCATACCTATGATTGAGTTTGATATAATCCTCGGTATGGATTGGCTTTCGGATTATGATGCGAAGATTTATTGTAAGAAGAAAGAGGTAACGATTCTTGATGATAATGATAAGGAACACCTTATTTTTGGAGCAGAATCGTCACCACTTAATTCTTATTTAGATCCACCCCCATTATCTCAACTTAATTCAATTATTGGGGAGGAAGAGAATGAAATAAATGTCGGTGAGGAAAGGAATGTTCAAATAGAGGATGTACCTGTTGTGAAAGAATTTGTAGATGTATTTCCGGAAGATTTACCTGGACATCCTCCAGAACGAGAAGTTGAGTTTTCTATTGATTTGATTCCTGGATCAAGGCCTATATCGAAGACCCCTTATAGAATGGCCACTGTAGAATTAGTCGAACTAAAGAAACAACTAGAGTAATTGAGTAATAAGGGATTTATTCACCCTAGTGTTTCTCCATGGGGAGCCCCTGTTCTTTTTGTTAAAAAGAAAGATGGATCTATGAGGTTATGTATCAACTATAGGGAGATAAATGCTATAACGATAAAGAACAAGTATCCCCTACCTCGTATTGATGATTTATTTGACCAACTGCATGGAGATCAATACTTTTCAAAGATTGACCTTCGATATGGATACCATCAGTTGTGTGTGAAGAAGGAAGACATTCCGAAGACAGCATTTCGAACCAGGTACGGGCATTACGAGTTTACCGTAATGACGTTTGGATTGACTAATGCACCATCTATATTCATGGATCTGATGAATAGAGTTTTCAAGGAGTATCTCGATGAATTTGTGGTGGTATTTATTGATGATATATTGGTATACTCCAAAACCTACTAAGATCATGAAAATCACTTGCGCATTATCTTGAAGACTCTGAGGAGGCATGAATTATATGGGAAGTTTAGCAAGTGTGAATTCTGGCATCAGGAGATTTCTTTTCTTGGCCATATTGTCTCTAAAGATGGAATCTCTGTTGATCCTTCTAAGACCAAGGCAATCCAAGAATGGCTAGCACCTACGAGTATAACTGAGGTACGCAGTTTTATTGGTTTGGCAGGTTATTATCGACGTTTCGTCCAGAATTTTGCCCGATTGGCTAACCCATTAACGAAGCTCACACGTAGAGGGGTTAAATTTGTTTGGACAAAAGAGTGTGAAGAATGTTTCGAAGAAATGAAGAGAAGATTAGTCAATGCTCCTATATTGACTCTACCATCGGGGAATGATGGGTTCGTTATTTATAGTGATGCATCAAAGAAGGGACTTGGTTGTGTCCTTATGCAGAATGATAGAGTTATTTCCTATGCATCACGACAGTTGAAAATTCATGAACAAAACTATCCTACTCATGATCTTGAGTTAGCAGCTGTGATCTTTTCTTTGAAGATATGGAGACACTACCTCTATGGTGAAAAATGTGAGATTTATACTGATCACAAGAGTTTGAAGTATATTTTCTCACAAAAAGAACTCAACATGAGGAAAAGGAGATGGCTTGAATTACTCATGGATTATGATTGCACGATACACTACCACCCGGGGAAAGCAAACAAGGTGGCAGATGCTTTGAGCAGAAAAGACCATGGAGTTTTGAACATGATGAGAATTGAAAGGGATCCAATTTTCATGGATCTAGTGAAGATGGACATGGGAATAACCAGGGAAGGTGAAACATCAATGCTTTTTCAAATGGTTGCCAAACCATCTTTACTAGAAAGGATTAAGAGTTCTCAGACTGATGATGAAGAATTACAAAAGAAGATTAAAGCTGTGAATGATGGGAGATTGAGAGACTTTGTGTATGAAGATGGAATTTTGAAATTTGGGAAGAGACTTTGTGTTCCCGATATACCTGATCTAAAAAGGGAATTGCTGGATGATGCTCATAGTTCCAATTTCTCTATACACCCTGGCAGCACCAAAATGTATAGAGATTTGAAGGAACATTTTTGGTGGGACAACATGAAGAGGGAGATTGCTGATTTTGTGTCAAGATGTATGGTTTGTCAACAAGTGAAAGCTGGAAGGCAACAGCCTGGAGGAGTCATGCAACCTATTCCCATACCGGAGTGGAAATGGGACAATATTACGATGTACTTTGTCATGGGGCTACCAAAGACTCCTAGAAGGAACGATGCAATATAGGTTATTGTTGATCCTCTTACCAAGTCAGCACATTTTCTTCCTATAAGAGAAGATCTACCCCTGGAACGTCTAGCAAGACTATATATTAATGAAGTTGTGAGACTTCATGGATTACCCTTATCAATTGTTTCTGATCGTGATCCCCGTTTTACTTCATGATTTTGGAAAAGTCTTCAGAAATACCTGGATACTGAACTTCATTTGAGCACTGCTTACCACCCTCAGACAGACGGACAATCAGAACGGACTATTCAAACCTTAGAAGACATGTTGAGATCTTGCTCACTTGACTTTCAGGGTATGTGGGATCAATATTTACCTCTGGTAGAATTTTTATATAACAATAGCTTCCATTCGAGTATTCAAATGGCACCATATGAAGCGTTATACAGAAAGAGATGTCGTACACCAACCTGTTGGGATGACATTGGTGAAAGAAAACTTGTAGGCCCAGAACTGGTGGAGGAAACGGTGGAAAAGGTGAAAGTAATCCAAAATCACATCAAAGGAGCTCAAAGTAGGCAGAAGAGCTATGTCGATAATCGAAGGAAGGATTTGGAATTTCAAGTCGGTGATCATGTTTTCCTGAAGGTATCTCCGTGGAAGGGATTCATATGTTTTGGTAAGAAAGGTAAATTGAGTCCCAGGTACATCGGACCTTTCGAAATTCTAGAACGAATTGGGGTTGTAGCTTATCGATTGGCAATGCCGCCAAGTCTCTCCAAAGTTCACGATGTGTTCCACGTATCTATGTTGAGGAAATACATGCCTGATCCAACGCATGTACTCACCTATGAAGAATTAGAACTGGAACCCGATCTTTCCTATTGTGAAGAGCCAGTCAGGATTCTTGATACGAGAGAACAAGTACTGAGAAACCGGACGACGCGTCTGGTAAATGTTTTGTGGAGAAACCATAAGATGGAAGAGGCAACGTGGGAACCCGAGGAACTTATGATGAAGAACCAACCGAGTCTTTTCATGTGATAAGTATTCTAGAAATTTTGAGGATGAAATTATTTGAAGAAGGGGAGAATGTAACACCCCAAGCTTCTACGGTATGCTTCTCTTTGAATAATGTGATAGCGTCTGTTGTACGCAACACCGAGTTCTAACACACACCACAACTAATCAAACTAGCCGTTATGAATAGTAATACCTACTTTTTGAAATTATATATATTTTATATTTCAAAATGGACATCATTTTTGGATTCGGAATATCAAATTTAGCCTAAGGTGAAATTTTGGTTCATTTCGGATAACTTTCATATTTTGATGAATAGTGAAAATTACTAAATTTTAATTAAAAACAACTTTTTTAATCAAAATAATTCATAATGATAAATTATGAATTTTAGTAGTTTTAAAGTATATTTAGAATATATTTTACCATTTAATATAATTTTGGTCATTGGACATAATTTTACAATTAAACCGGACATAAACAAGTGTCAATCTTTTGATAGTTATTATCTCTTAAAAACACGCTTTTTGTTTTGACAGTGGGAATTAATTTTAAATTAATTTCTACCACTTCTGTGTTTTGAATTTAGGAAAATGGATTCCATATTTGGAATCAGGATGTTCAAATTGTGTAAATAGGTAACTTTTATTTTTAGACATTTTGAATAATTACTGCGGTAAATATTTTATTTACCATGGTTAAGGGTAAATCCGGTAAATAAGGGTTAAAAATAATATTATAATAATACTAAATTACCCTAAAACGTGTCTTAACCCTATTGGTTGATACATGGTCGACCATGGGAATCTTTGGGTCTATTTTGGGACCCCATGGATCCACTTGTAAGTGATAATGACACTTTATTTTAATTAAGTTAAAATGAATACAAAAATGACACAAGCATATATCTTTTAGAAACACAATTGTTACATAGGGTTATATATGTTGGATTTTAGATTATAAATATTCATTAGAAAGATAAAAAGATTTCCTACATAATTATATTTTATTTATAATTTTTAGACATTACATAATTTATTTTATTTATGACACAATGATGATGCAGTAATTACTATAAAAGTGAAAAATTAAAATAATTGATATTATAAATACCCAAATAAATATAATATGAAACTTTTAATGAATTAAACTAATTTTATAGGATAATATGATATATTAGGATTTATTTAATTAACTTTTTTCGAAGTAATCAATCTGTTATGAGTTTCACAAAAATCAACTATTGAATAGTGTCAAAATTGACATAAAAGAGTTCTTAAAAAACATATTATATTATTAATTGATATTAAATTCCTAAAAATCTAAGGTTTGGCCAAGAGACTTATATCATGATAGGTTCATCATTAACGGACCACTTGGGGGTCGCTTGGATGTATATAGTAATTTTATTAACAATATTATATAAAAATACAAAGAGACATTGTAAAAGTGAAACTAATTAACTTAGAGTTAATACTTAAAGATAAGGTTAATATAAGTACCCAAACCTGTCTAAATTCTATTGGTTGAGTTTTTTTAGACCCATCCCCACCTTAAAATTTGAATAGTCAACTTTGGATCCATTGTAAACCGAATATAAATTTATTATAAACTAATATCTCTAGCTTTTCCAAAGGTGCCCCTCACCCCTCTTATAAAAGGGCACTCCTCCTTCTCATTTATTCACACCTTCATAGCCTTTTGGTTCGGCCAAAATCTGCACAAATACTCTCAGAACTTCCCTCACTACAACCTAGGGGCCTTAGTTTGATCAGAAATCCAACATAAGGAGCCCGTTTGATCAAATCAAAAGGAAGAACCTGAAGAAGAGGTAATGATTTCACCACCTTTTTTAAGTTCGTCTCTTCTTCCACTTATTCTTCCTTTGTTGTTACCATTCTAAAATAATAAATCCAGTATCATATATATACTGTGATGTTATTATAAATATGGTACAACCATATTTATAATTCTATCCACCCTTTGAATAACATGTCACCATACGTGCGTACGTACGGCTTACCGTCTCCACGTCGTGGTGTAATTGTTATTCAATATAATATTATTTGGATGGGTATAATAATGATGTGTAACTCATGTAAATAATAAATATAACATGTTAATTATTCTGTATATATGATATAACATCCATTTATATATTATTTTAATATCAAAAGAATGATATTGTCGCTCGTGCGTACGTACGGACTACCGTCTCCACGAATGCGATGAGATTCATTCTCCATCGTATCCATTCAAGTATAATTATAATTTGATGATTTAAAAATGATGTTTAAAGACTTGATATCATTCTAGATATGAATAATATACAACCTATCCTTTACAAACATGTCTTATGTAACCAAACATTTAAGAAGAACGAATCGATTAACACCCGAAACAACAATAATACTAAGATATTATTATCAAATCAATATTAAAAGATCATATATGATATCATATTAATGTATATGATTCTTTTATAATTTAATAACAATTATTTCACCATTATACAAGAGGTTAACCTACCCCAACCAAGGAAAAGTACAAGGTAAGGGTTATTTCACAATCTCTTCATTATCCGAGGTTGTTTATACGTAATAATCTACTGGGATCTCTTTATCATCCACATCTATGTTTCTTCAAAATTTATTTCAAAACATTTTTATTATTTACAAGAATATGGGTTAAAGTCATTTATACCCTTTTTTGAATTTTTATAAGAGGAATCCTTCTTTCATTTTCAAAACAAGGTCCTTTTTAACCTTTTCGACAGAATTAAGGTAAGAATGTTTTTTTTAACTTATACGGCGGGTGCGGTTATTTTCCACCGTTATAAAATCTTCAAAGCTTCCCTTACAAGATTATAAGATTATTTTCAAAGAAAATGTTTTATTTTATATGGATATTAAATGATTTCAAAATAAAAGGAGATATTTCTTTAAAAAGAATTTTGATTTCATCTATGTCAACATCCTTTGATGGATTTTAAGATTATTTGAAGTTGAATTATTATGATACAAAAATTCTATATTGTATTGAAGGTTTTGTGATATGTTTGACAGTGGATGTGCTATTTTTATACCATTCATAGTTTATGGTGAACGTATTGACATTTCGTATGCTATTTTTAATACGAATGTTTATGTTATGTTTAAACCTTTTCATATGGGAATGCATTGGACTTAATATGTGACGGGTGGAGCCCGCTATAGCTCCTCGATTCATCGGTAGGTCTCATGAGACAAACTAGTGTCTTGGAACAAGGCCTTGACAAAATCTTATTTTTAGTCTTGGCACGAGGCCTTGAATATGTGGTTATGATAGTCTGGCATTATGCATTCCAACATTATGAAAGTGGTTATTGATTTTTGCATGTGATTATTCGATTAGTAGAATATCCATGTGAATAAGTAAATGACATTATTTCATTTTATTTATGCCATACCATGTTGAAAGTTCATGTTTGAAAGGCTTTTGTTTTAGTTATACATTTCCTTAAATGTTAATTCTTATTTATGAAAGTTTCCGCTATATTGTTATCCTTACTGGGCATTTGAGCTCACCCCTTTTCTATGTTTTATTTTTCCCAAGAAGTGAAGAAGTAAATTATGAATGACCTGCAGGGATGTTATGTTGGGATATGAGTGTGTATTATGGAGACATTATGTTGTTGTAGTAGTTTTTCTTTTTATGATGTAATGTAAAACTTATGAATATATCTAGTGTTTCCAAGGCTACTAAACCAATCGGTCGTTCGAGATTTGATCTTTCTTGTGATCATGCCAATTTTATGTAATTAATGCACCGACTCTGGGTAACTGGGGTCGGGGCGTTACAGTTGGTATCAGAAGAAGTTTAGTACAAACCTTGGAAGCTAGATTTAGATAAACTCTGATTAGAGAACGTAGACCTAAGATGAACTTTGAGGATTAGTATAGAAGAACTTCCTAGAATTTTGGTATTGTAGAGATTTTTTGAGTTTTTCGAGCAATACATCCCTGTCTGGATACGAGTAGGTAGAGGCGGCTCTGGCACAGATGTACATAGGGGTAAAACCTGAAAACACCGCTTTGAGATAGACTCGAACGGGAACTGGTGCACGATAACGGGCCTTGCTGCACTCTTGGTTACGACACTCCCGGGGGATATGCTTAGGATAACTCTCATTTTCTTTACAAATCATTATGAAGGGTTTATGAGTAAATAATTCCTCAAAGAAAACATTTTTATGATTATGGATTATATCCATAAATAGTTCAATTTATGTTAAGTGTTTTATAAGTATGGGATTATGTATTTTGATTCATAAACTGATCTAGTTTATGCCATTGTTTAGAAATGGCGCCTAGTGGAAGAAATGGAAACCGTATCAATGCACGCACTCCATGTAGGGATTTCCCTCCTGCTCAAGATAATTATAGTGGGGATGGTGATGCAACTGGTGCCGATCAGCTAATCACCATACTGGGACAAATTACTTAGGTTATGAATAATAACCTTACCCGTATGGAGCACCCTGATCCGCAGCGTGGAGGATCAATGTTAGATCGATTCATGAGGCAACAACCACCAACGTTCAATGGGAGTAAAAATCCCTTAGTAGCTGAGCAATGGATAAATTCCCTAGAGAAAATATTTCAGGCATTGGGGAGCAGTGAAAGGGAAAAAGTTATCACGGCAGTTTACCGCCTAACTGGAGATGCTGATCAATGGTGGTCATTGATTCAAAATACGAAGGAAGATGATGAAGTATCAAATATGGAATAGAGGGAGTTCAAAGATCTGTTTTTAGAAAAATACTTTCCTCGCGACCATCGAGCAGATATGGAAAGGCAATTTCTAAGTCTGAGACAGAAGGAGGATGAGAATGTCGCAAAGTATGAGGCTAAATTTACAAGGATAGCATGGTACGCTGGTGATTATATACGTAACCAAAGAATTAAGATTGATCATTTCTTTGATGGGTTAAAACCATTTCTTCGTCGAGCATTAGTCTCACAATCCTTTTCATCGTACGAAGACATTGTCTCATGTGCTATCAAGACCGAAAAGGAATTCTCTAAGTCTTATGACTTTAAAGCAAAGCAAGAGAAGAAGATACCTGCTGATCAATCTGGGAATGGAAATAATGGGAAGAAGGGAAAGGTTGAATATCCATCCTGTGGTAAATGCGGGAAGAAACACCCTAGTACTTGCTTGAAAGGAATGGGATTCTGTTACAAGTGTGGTGAAAAAGGCCACCAAGCTCGTGATTGCAAAGGGAAGAAGGAAGCTACCAACGTTCAGCGCTACAATTGCAGGGATATGGGGCATTATGAAAATGAATTTCCTAAGCATCAGGAGAACTTACCTCAGAAAAGCCCAAGGGATCAAGGCCAGGCTTATGCTATAACTACTGTTGAGGTAGAAGCTCCGAAAGACGTGGTGGCAGGTAATTTAATGGTTTCCTCAAGTTTAGCAAATGAATTATTTGATTCTGGATCACCGCATTGTTTCATATCTTCCCAGTTTGCTAAGAAAATTAGATATTTACAATTTCATTTAATAAGGGAGTTGTCAGTTAAAACTACTAAGGGAAGTATCATTGCAACAATGTTTTGTGAATCAGTCCCCATTAGAGCACATAAATTTTCTTTATCTGCTGATCTCATCGTCATACCTATGATTGAGTTTGATATAATCCTTGGTATGGACTGGCTTTCGGACTATGATGCAAAGATTTATTGTAAGAAGAAATAGGTTACGATTCTTGATGATAATGATAAGGAACACCTTATTTTTAGAGCAGAATCGTCACCACCTAATTCTAATTTAGATCCACCCCCTGTAGCTCAACTTAATTCAATTATTGGGGAGGAAGAGAATGAAATAACTGTCGGTGAGGAAAGGAATGTTCAAATAGAGGATGTACCTATTGTGAAAGAATTTGTAGATTTATTTCCGGAAGATTTACCTGGACATCCTCCAGAACGAGAAGTTGAGTTTTCCATTGATTTGATTCCTAGATCAAGGCCTATATCGAAGACCCCTTATAGAATGGCCACTGTAGAATTAGTCGAACTAAAGAAACAACTAGAGGAATTGAGTAATAAGGGATTTATTCTCCCTAGTGTTTCTCCATGGGGAGCCCCTGTTCTTTTTGTTAAAAAGAAAGATGGATCTATGAGGTTATGTATCGACTACAGGGAGATCAATGCTATAACGATAAAGAACAAGTATCCCGTACCTCGTATTGATGATTTATTTGACCAACTGTATGGAGATCAATACTTTTCAAAGATTGACCTTCGATCTGGATACCATCAGTTGTGTGTGAAGAAGGAAGACATTCCGAAGATAGCATTTCGAACCAGGTACGGGCATTACGAGTTTACTGTAATGCCGTTTGGATTGAATAATGCACCTTCTGTATTCATGGATCTGATGAATAGAGTTTTCAAGGAGTATCTCGATGAATTTGAGGTGGTATTTATTGATGATATCTTAGTATACTCCAAAACCTACGAAGATCATGAAAATCACTTGCGCATTATCTTGAAGACTCTGAGGAGGCATGAATTATATGGGAAGTTTAACAAGTGTGAATTTTGGCTTCATGAGATTTCTTTTCTTGGCCATATTGTCTCTAAAGATGGAATCTCGGTTGATCCTTCTAAGATCAAGGCAATCCAAGAATGGCCAGCACCTACGAGTATAACTGAGGTACGCAGTTTTATTGGTTTGGCAGGTTATTATCGATGTTTCGTCCAGAATTTTTCCCGATTGGATAACCCATTAACGAAGCTCACACGTAAAGGGGTTAAATTTGTTTGGACAAAAGAGTGTGAATAATGTTTTGAAGAACTGAAGAAAAGATTAGTCAATGCTCTTATATTGACTCTACCATCGGGGAATGATGGGTTCGTTATTTATAGTGATGCATCGAAGAAAGGACTTGGTAGTGTCCTTATGCAGAATGATAGAGTTATTGCCTATGCATCACGACAGTTGAAAATTCATGAAAAAAACTATCCTACTCATGATCTCGAGTTAGCAGCTGTGATCTTTTCTTTGAAGATATGGAGGCACTACCTCTATGGTGAAAAATGTGAGATTTATACTGATCACAAGAGTTTGAAGTATATTTTCTCACAAAAAGAACTCAACATGAGGCAAAGGAGATGGCTTGAATTACTCGAGGATTATGATTGTACGATACACTACCACCCGGGGAAGGCAAACAAAGTGTCATATGCTTTGAGTAGAAAAGACCATGGAGTTTTGAACAATATGATAATTGAAAGGGATCCAATTTTCATGGATCTAGTGAAGATGGACATGGGAATAACCGGGGAAGGTGAAACATCAATGCTTTTTCCAATGGTTTCCAAACCATCTTTACAGTAAGGATTAAGAGTTCTCAGACCGATGATGAAGAATTCCAAAAGAAGATTAAAGCTGTGAATGATGGGAGATTGAGAGACTTTGTGTATGAAGATGGAATTTTGAAATTCGGGAAGAGACTTTGTGTTCCCGATTTACCTGATCTAAAAAGGGAATTGCTGGATGATGCTCATAGTTCCAATTTCTCTATACACCCTGAGAGCACAAAAATGTATAGAGATTTGAAGGAACATTTTTGGTGGGACAACATGAAGAGGGAGATTGCTGATTTTGTGTCAAGATGTATGGTTTGTCAACAAGTGAAAGCTGGAAGGCAACATCCTGGAGGTGTCATGCAACCTCTTCCCATACCGGAGTGGAAATGGGACAATATTACGATGGACTTTGTCATGGGGCTACCAAAGACTCCTAGAAGGAACGATGCAATATGGGTTATTGTTGATCGTCTTACCAAGTCAGCACATTTTCTTGCTATAAGAGAAGATCTACCCCTGGAACGTCTAGCAAGACTATATATTAATTAATTTGTGAGAATTCATGGAGTACCCTTATCGATTGTTTCTGATCGTGATCCCCGTTTTACTTCATGATTTTGGAAAAGTCTTCAGAAGTCCCTGGATACTGAACTTCATTTGAGCACTGCTTACCACCCTCATACAGATGGACAATCAGAACGGACTATTCAAACCCTAGAAGACATGTTGAGATCTTGCTCACTTGACTTTCAGGGTATGTGGGATCAATATTTACCACTGGTAGAATTTTCCTATAACAATAGCTTCCATTCGAGTATTCAGATGGCACCATATGAAGCATTATACGGAAAGAGATGTCGTACACCAACCTGTTGGGATGACGTTGGTGAAAGAAAAATTGTAGGCCCAGAACTGGTGGAGGAAACGGTGGAAAAGGTGAAGGTAATCCAAAATCACATCAAAGCAGCTCAAAGTAGGCAGAAGAGCTATGCCGATAATCGAAGGAAGGATTTGGAATTTCAAATCGGTGATCATGTTTTCCAGAAGGTATCTCCATGGAAGGGAGTCATACGTTTTGGTAAGAAAGGTAAATTGAGTCCCAGGTACATCGGACCTTTCGAAATTCTAGAACGAATTGGGGTTGTAGCTTACCGATTGGCAATGCCGCCAAGTCTCTCCAAAGTTCACGACGTGTTCCACGTATCTCTGTTGAGGAAATACATGCCTGACCCAATGCATGTACTCACCTATGAGGAATTAGAACTGGAACAAGATCTATCTTATTACGAAGAGCCCTTCAAGATTCTTGATACGAGAGACCAAGTGCTGAGAAACCGGACGACGCGTATGGTAAAAGTTCTGTGGAGAAACCATAAGATGGAAGAGGCAACGTGGGAACCCGAGGAACTTATGATGAAGAACCACCCGAGTCTTTTTATGCAGTAATACCCTAGAAATTGCGAGGACGTAATTATTTGAAGGAGGGGAGAATGTAAAACCCCAAGCTTCCACGATACGTTTCCCTTCGAATAATGCGATAGCGTGTGTTGTATGCAACCTCGAGTTCTAACACACACCACAACTAATTAAACTAGCCGTTGTGAATAGTAATACCTACTTTTTGAAATCATATATATTTTATATTTCAAAATGGACTTCATTTTTGGATTCGGAATATTGAAATTAGCTTAGGGAGAAATTTTGGTACTTTTCGGATAACTTTTATATTTTGATGAATAGTGAAAATTACTAAATTTTAATTAAAAACAACTTTTTTTAATCAAAATAATTAATATTGATAAATTATGAATTTGAGTGGTTTTAAAGTATATTTAGAATATATTTTTACCATTTAATATAATTTTTGTCATTAGACATAATTTTACAATTAAACCGAACATAAACAAGTGTCAATCTTTTGATAGTTATTATCTCTTAAAAACTCGCTTTTTGTTTTGACAGCGGGAATTAATTTTAAATTAATTTCTTCCACTTCGGTGTTTTGAATTTTGGAAAATGGATTCCATATTTGGAATCAGGATGTTCAAATTGTGTAAATAGGTAACTTTTATTTTTAGACATTTTGAATAATTACTGCGGTAAATATTTTATTTACCATGGTTAAGGGTAAATCCGGTAAATAAGGGTTAAAAAATAATATTATAATAATAATAAATTACCCTAAAATGTGTCTTAACCCTATTGGTTGATACATGGTCGACCATGGGCATCTTTGGGTCTATTTTGGGACCCCATGGATCCACATGTAAGTGATAATGACACTTTATTTTAATTAAGTTAAAATGAATACAAAAATGACACAAGCATATATATTTTAGAAAAACAATTGTTACATAGGGTTATATATGTTGGATTTTAGATTATAAATATTCATTAGAAAGATAAAAAGATTTCCTACATAATAATATTTAATTTATAATTTTTAGACATTAAATAAGTTATTTTATTTATGACACAATGATGATGTAGTAATTACTATAATAGTGAAAAATTAAAATAATTGATATTATAAATACCCAAATAAATATAATATGAAACTTTTAATGAATTAAACTAATTTTATAGGATAATATGATATATTAGTATTGATTTAATTGACTTTGTTCGAAGTAATCAATCTGTTATGAGTTTCACAAAAATCAACTATTGAATAGTGTCAAAATTGACATAAAAGAGTTCTTAAAACAAATATTATATTATTAATTGATATTAAATTCCTAAAAATCTATTGTTCGGCCAAGAGACCTATATCATGATAGTTTCATCATTAATGGACCACATGGGGTTCGCTTGGATGTATATAGTATGTTTATTAACAATATTATATAAAAATACAAAGAGACATTGTAAAATTGAAACTAATTAACTTAGAGTTAATACTTAAAGATAAGGTTAATATAAGTACCCAAACCTGTCTAAATTCTATTGGTTGAGTTTTGTTCGACCCATCCCCACCTTAAACTTTGAATAGTCAACTTTTGAGCCATTTTAAATCTAATATGAATTTATTATAAACTAATATCTCTAGCTTTTCCAAAGGTGCCCCTCACCCCTCTTATAAAAGGGCACTCCTCCTTCTCATTTCTTTACACCTTTAAAGCCTTTTGGTTCGGCCAAAATCTGCCCAAATACTCTCCCAACTTCCCTCACTACAACCTAGGGGCCTTAGTTTGATCAGAAAGCCAACATAAGGAGCCCGTTTGATCAAATCAAAAGGAAGAACCCGAAGAAGAGGTAATGATTTCACCACCTTTTTTAAGTTCATCTCTTCTTCCACTTCTTCTTCCTTTGTTGTTACCATTATAAAATAATAAATCCAGTATCATATATATACTGTGATGTTATTATAAATATGTTACAACCATATTCAGTATTCTATCCACCCTTTGAATAACATGTCACCATACGTGCGTACGTACGGCTTACCGTCTCCACGTCGTGGTGTAATTGTTATTCAATATAATATTATTTGGATGGGTATAATAATGATGTGTAACTCATGTAAATAATAAATATAACATGTTAATAATTCTGTATATATGATATAACATCCATTTATATATTATTTTAATATCAAAAGAATGATATTGTCGCTCGTGCGTACGTACGGACTACCGTCTCCACGAATGCGATGAGATTCATTCTCCAACGTATCCATTCAAGTATAATTATCATTTGATGATTTAAAAATGATTTTAAAGACATGATATCATTCTGGATATGAATAATATAAAACCTATCCTTTACAAACATGTCTTACGTAACCAAACATTTAAGAAGAACGAATCGATTAACACCCGAAACAACGATAATACTATGATATTATTATCAAATCAATATTAAAAGATCATATATGATATCATATTAATGTATATGATTCTTTTATAATTTAATAACAATTATTTCACCATTATACAGGAGGTTAACCTACCCCAACCAAGGAAAAGTACAATGTAAGAGTTATTTCACAATTTCTTCATTATCCGAGGTTGTTTATACGTAATAATCTACTGGGATCTCTTTATCATCCACATCCATGTTTCTTCAAAATGTATTTCAAAACATTTTTATTATTTACAAGAATATGGGTTAAAGTCATTTATACCCTTGTTTGAATTTTTATAAGAGGAATCTTTCCGTCATTTTCAAAACAAGGTCCTTTTTAACCTTTTCGACAGAATTAAGGTAAGAATGTTTTTTTAACATATACGGCGGGTGCGGTTATTTTCCACCGTTATAAAATCTTCAAAGCTTACCTTACAAGATTATAAGATTATTTTCAAAGAAAATGTTTTATTTTAAATGGATCTTAAAAGATTTCAAAATAAAAGGAGATATTTCTTTAAAAAGAATTTTGATTTCATCTATGTCAACATCCTTTGATGGATTTTAAGATTATTTGAAGTTGATTTATTATGATACAAAACTTCTATATTGTATTGAATGTTTTGTGATATGTTTGACTGTGGATGTGCTATTTTTATACCATTCATATTTTATGGTGAACGTATTGACATTTCGTATTCTAGTTTTAATACGAATGTTTATGTTATGTTTAAACCTTTTCATATGGCAATGCATTGGACTTAATATGTGACGGGTGGAGCTCGCTATAGCTCCTCGATGCATCGGTAGGTCTCATGAGACAAACTAGTGTCTTGGCACAAGGCCTTGACAAAATCTTATTTGTAGTCTTGGCACGAGGCCTTGACTATGTGGTTATGATAGTCTGGCATTATGCATTCCAACATTATGAAAGTGGTTATTGATTTTTTCATTTGATTATTCGATTAGTAGAATATCCATGTGAATAAGTAAATGGCATTATTTCATTTTATTTATGCCATACCATGTTGAAAGTTCATGTTTGAAAGGATTTTGTTTTAGTTATACATTGCCTTAAATGTTTATTCTTATTTATGAAAGTTTCCTCTATATTGTTATCCTTAGTGGGCATTTGAGCTCACCCCTTTTCTATGTTTTATTTTTCCCAGGAACTGAAGAAGTAAATTATGAATGACCTGCAGGGATGTTATGTGGGGATATGAGTGTGGATTATGGAGACATTATTTTGTTGTAGTAGTTTTCTTTTTATGATGTAATGTAAAACTTATGAATATATCTAGTGTTTCCAAGGCTACTAAACCAATCGATCTTTCGAGATTTAATCTTTCTTGTGATCATGCCAATGTTATGTAATTAATGCACTGAATCTGGGTAACTGGGACTGTAACGCCCCGACCCCAGTTACCCAGAGTCGGTGCATTAATTACATAACATTGGCATGATCACAAGAAAGATCAAATCTCGAAAGACCGATTGGTTTAATATCCTTAGAAACACTAGATATATTCATAAGTTTTTCATTACATCATTAAAAAAAACATCTTGTCTTCATATCCCCTCATACTATCCCTGCAGGTCATTCATAAATTACTTCTTCATAATCCTGGGAAAAATAAAACATTAAAAGGGGTGAGCTCAGATGCTCAGTAAGGATAACATTATAGCAGAAGCTTTCATAAATAAGCATAAACACTTAAGACAATTTATAACTAAAACAAAAGACTTTTAAACTTGAACATCAGCATAAAATGGAAAAGGTAAAATGAAATAATGCCATTTACTTACTCACATGGATATTCTACTAGTCGAATGATCACATGCAATATCAATAACCACTTTCATAATGATGGAATGCATAATGCCAGACTATCATAACCACATAGCCAAGGCCTCGTGCCAAGACTACAAATAAGATTTTGCCAAGGCCTTGTGCCAAGACACTAGTTTGTCTCATTAGACCTACCGATGCATCGGGGAGCTATAGCGGGCTCCATCCGTCACTTATTTAGTCCAATGCATTCCTCATATGAATAGGTTTAAGCATAAAATAAACATTCGTATTAAAACTAGCATACGAAATGTCAATACTTTAACCACAAACCATGAATGGTATAAAAATAGAACATCCAAAGTCAAAGATAACTCATTTGATACAATATGGAAGACTGTATTGTATCACATTAACCTCAATCACGAATAATGAAGGATGTTGACATAGATGAAAATAATCATCAAAACTATTTGAGGGAAATATCCCCCTTTTCTTGAAATCATTTAAAAATCACACTATTTGTCAAGAAGCCATTTAAAAATAGATTTTTGAATCAAAGTGTCCCATAACACATTGAAACTTTTAAAAGGAGTTTTAATTTTAAATATTTAATGTCCATATAAATAAATCCTTAAAACCATTTTTAAAACATGGACATTAATGAGCAAGATATAGAAGAATAAGTCTTTAAAACATTTTAAAATGGTATTTTGGTTAGAGGTTCTAACCAAAAGAGAGACACTTGAATAAAAATAATTGAGGTAATCAAAACTTTGTAATATCATGAGAATAAAGGGATTCATGATATACTATGTCAAAGTACATTATATACACCACATAAAAGTGATTTGGTGTATATCAACAAAGAAGTCTCAGTTGAATGTAAATTGAGATGAAATCTCTCACAAAGGCCGTATCCTTAGGTTAAGGATAAATCAACGACATAATTATGTGTGAAAAATATAAATACACTAAATATGATTGAATATTCAGTGTAAAACAATCAAAGGATATTCACACATATTCTTGTAGAAACAACACCAACGAATTGGATATTTAACTCAACAAATGGAGATTGAGTTAAAATTACTCTTATCAAGTTCATACCAATCACTTGAGAATTTATCAATGGAGTGATTATGTGTATCAAAAGTATATCCAAAGAAAGGGGAGTTGAAATTAAGACATAATCAAATGAATAGCGATTCCACACATAATCTTGGAGTAATATAATCAATGAAATATGTGTAAAGCCAAATGAGTGGAAATTGAAATCTCAAATTCCCTTATCGATTAGGTAACTTACGAAACATACACCCATGAAAGAAGTATCATACCATGATGATGTAAATACCCATAAATTAAAGTATATTACACAATGAATACAATCATGGGCAGTACACATACACCACATGCAATAATTAAGTGGTGAACAATGGAAATCTCACGGAATTGAATGTGAGATAAGAAAATCCCTTACCTTGAACGTTCCCTTAGTTTATGGTATGTTAACCTCCTTTATAATAATTAAAACATTGTTATTAAATTATACAATAATCATATACATAAATATGATATCATATATGATCTTTTAACATTGCTTTATTAATAATATCTTAGTATTATCGTCGTTTCGGGTGATAATCGATTCGTTCTTCTTAAATTTTTGGTTATGTAAGATATGTTTGTAATGGATAGATTATATCTTATTCATAATCAGAATGATATTAACATTATTTTTAACCCTAAAATGAGAATAATAATTGAATGGATACGATGGAGGATGGATCTCACTGTGTTCGTGGAGACGGTAGTCCGTACGTATGCACGAACGCTACTTCCATTTAATTTTTCATTTTAAAAGAATTGAATCCAAATGATACATAGGTATATTATTATTCCAGTATAATATAATATTTTATATATGTTACTTATGTTCTTTAACACCATTCTTTATACGTTCCATGTGTGTTATGAACGAGTCATATCATTTTAAGGGGGCGGTAGTCCGCACTTCCTCAAATGAAATTATCGTATGTATATTCAACATGAAACGAATAATGGTATGAAATAAAATGGAATTACTGAAGATTATATATAAAATATGTATCATTAATATCACACTTAATTATAGTGACATCATAATGGCCACCATGAGAGGCTGTAAGATGTATTTGAACAATCATCGTTTCGTGAGGCGTTAGTTTTCCATTCACAGAAACATTATGTTCATCATCCATTAGATGGAGGTGTGTGTATGTGTAGTTCGAATACTTATTATACAAACATCCTAGTATATTGAGGATACTTTTATTGTTACAAAAGAAAGGAAATAAAAAGAGTTTGGGGGTTGGAGAAGCAAAATAAATGAAAATAATTTATGAGAAATCGTTACCTTTAATTTAGGTAACTCACTTTGGTTGGAACCAAAGGACTTCTTGAAATGCTTTCTGCCTAAGGGGAAGCTTCAAGGAGGAGTAGAGGGATATGGGGAGCTTATTTGGGCAGGGTTTGGACGAGCCAAGTGGCTTGAGAGGTGTGAGGAATGAGTAGAAGTGGTCTCCTTTTATAAGGGAGAGGAGGGGCTCTTTAGGAAAGAGTGAAAGTATTACTTTATAATATAATTATATTCGGTTTATAATGTTCCAAAAATCATTGAGGTAGAAGATAAGATGACTCATATTCTAAATAAAATCAACCAATAAGAATTGGACAGGTTTTAGATAATATTTTAATCATTTTAATCTTATTTATTTAAATGATTTATTAATGAGGTAAACATTGTATCATTATTGTGTCATTTATAATTTAACTTATATGATGTCTAAATATTATAAATAAAATATCATTATGTAGGAAAGCTTTTTATCTTTCTAATGAATATTTATAATCGAAAATTCAACATGTATAACCCTATATAAAAATTGTTCTTCTAAAAGATGTAAGCTTATGCTATTTTTATTTTTATTTTAACTTTATTAATATAATGTGTCCCTACCACATAAAAATGGCTCCAAGGGGTCCCCAAATCGACCCAAGGATGCCCATGGTCGGGTATGTGTCCACCAATAAGGTTAGGACACGTTTTAGGGTAATTTTCTATTATTATAATATTATTTTTTAACCCTTATTTACCGGATTTACCCTTTAACCATGGTAAATAAAATATTTACCGCAGTAATTATTCAAAATGTGTAAAAATAAAAGTTACCTATTTACATAATTAGGACATCCTGATTCCAAATATGTAAACCATTTTTCCAAATTCAAAACACAGAAGTGGCAGAAATTAATTTAAAATTAATTCCCATTGTTAAAATAAAAAGCGTGTTTTTAAGAGATAATAACTATCAAAAGATCGACACTTGTTTATGTCTGGTTTAATTGTGAAATTATGTCCAATGACAAACATTAAATTAAATGGTAAAAATATATTCTAAATATACTTTAAAACCACTCAAATTCAAAATTTATCAATATTAATTATTTTGATTAAAAAAGTTGTTTTTAATTAAAATTTAGTAATTTTCACTATTCATCAAAATATAAAAGTTATCCGAAAAGTACCAAAATTTCACCCTAGGATAATTTCGATATTCAGAATCCAAAAATGAAGTCCATTTTGAAATATAAAATATATATGATTTCAAAAAGTAGGTATTACTATTCACAACGACGAGTTTAATTAGTTGTGGTGTGTGTTAGAACTCGAGGTTGCATACAACACATGCTATCGCATTATTCGAAGGGAAACGTACCGTGGAAGCTTGGGGTGTTACATTCTCCCCTCCTTCAATAAATTGCGTCCTCTCAATTTTTAAAATTTTGCTTGGGAATATAATGGAAAGTCCCACATCGGAAAAAGAGTCAATAAAACTATCACTTTAAAAGAAAGAAAGAGAGGTATAAGGGTCATCCAAGATAACCCATACTAGGATTCCATGTAAGAAAACATGGATATGGATGATAAACTATGTGTCAAGTTCTGATGTAGAGGGATAGAAATCCTGATCAGGAGAAAGTTAACAATGAGAAAACCACAAACGTGTGTTGGGACAAACGACCATTAGTCTCCTAGTAGGAAAGTAAACGGACAACATTTTTTTTTGAAGTTACATTACATAAGGAAGAGGAAATCATTTATGATATTGACTAAGAACATTATGAGATATACTTACATTTTAAGTAGATTTTCA
Source organism: Viscum album (assembly GCA_963277665.1). Lineage (NCBI taxonomy): Eukaryota > Viridiplantae > Streptophyta > Magnoliopsida > Santalales > Viscaceae > Viscum > Viscum album. The sequence continues at coordinate 2,080,939,077 of OY728126.1, forward strand.
TTCTTTAATAAATTTCCACTACTAACTCAATTTTTTTTAAACGATGAGTATTCAAGAAGACTTGTCACACTGGAAGAGATAGAATAATCTTCTATAGAATCACATGATGCATGCAGGATAAACCATATATTTACATTGTCTTTGTAGATTAATCAAAACCAAAATGGTTAGTGAATGATCTAATGATCCCCCAAAAGGATATTCATTGAGATAAATATGCACTAATCTTAATTGCTAAAATTAAACCAACAATACCCCAAAGTTAAATAGATACCATTCAATAACCAATTGTCCTTAAAATCCTTTAATATAATCCAAACTAATATTGAAACCCAAAACATAGAAGAATTTGATTATGTAGTCTCCCATGTTACATTGTATCTCCAAATTACATCAAAAACTCTTAAAGTCACATACTTAAAAGTAATTAACATTATCACATATTCTCTGTTATAGGTTAATCATTTCCATAAATAACCCAAATCACTATAAATCAACAATAAAAACGTAGATAAAAATCCACCATTACTCTACAAATGAAACCCCATTCTATTCTATTTTCCTTGGGAATATAGTGTTCCCAACAAAGCGAACATCTTCCAAAATAACATTTATCACTTAATCACCAAATCATTTTCCTATACCAAGGGTATTCATTTGATAAGACATAAGAACCCAATTCATCTTATTATTGATCAATAAAATCATTTAACAAAAAAAAAATAGTCACACTAACCAGGGACTTCACGTAGTCCAGTGGTAGGCGATAAATCCCAATCGCACTTTGGTTGTGGGTTCGATTCCCACAGCTTTGTCCGACGCGACGGGTTGTCACACGGTCTACGTGTTGTCCTTTTTCAAAAACTATATTTTATAATATTACCAAAATGAGATAAATTCCTCAAAATAACATAATTTAACCACAAATGTTATATCATACTTTTCATTTTCATCCCAAATTATAATAACTTATCATTTTCTCAAACCCTAATGATCATATAAAACCAAATGGTTATTTATACCTATATCCACAAGAGAAGAGACAATTCTTCCTCAAATATCATTCTCACATGGAAAACTGTGGGGTTACAAATACAAGAGAAAATTATTCCAAAGTAAACCCATAAACAAGTAGTGCTAATTTTTCTCCAACCATTTATTTCCACATAGCTTCTTCTTTGACCAAGAAAATATCCTATAGAATAGGACATTCACTCGGGTAATGGCCAGGTCCCCTACATTTACGGCAAATGACTGTAAATGGACTCTTGGGACCATTTTTATCTTCTTCCATAGTACTCTTCATTTTTCTTTGGCAATTCTTCACTTTATGTCCTTCCTTCCCGCACGTAAAACATTTTGTTGTCCCATTGAGACACTTTCCTGGGTGTCTCTTTCCACATTTCCTACATGATGAAAATTGAGGGTTCTTTTCTCCATGGACTCCACTGCTGGAGCTCTTATCATTTATCACCTTTCTCTTCCTTGTTGAGTCTGGGAGTTGGTTAATATATATGTTGTTGATCATATTTTTGGAAAACAGATTTGGCATAAAGATGATATCTTTTACGCCTATCAACATTCCATTTTGTTGCTCATTGCCACCACCGTTCCCACCTTGTACATCATTCTCAAAGTCACTATGACTTCCTTGGAATCCAGCCATTGACTAAAACCAGAAAGCATTGTGTGAGTAATAGTAGTCGTAAAATCATTTAGAGATTAAAATGTCACCATATTCTCAATTTGAAACATATTAGGATTAACCAAGGTCATTTACTCTCATGTTATGTATATATTACTTAAATTGGGTTGTAGGGAAAATGTAAATTATCCTAAGCATATCCCCCGGGAGTGTCGTAACCAAGAGTGCAGCAAGGCCCGTTGTCGTGCACCAGTTCCCGTTCGAGTCTAGCTCAAAGCGGTGTTTTCGGGTTTTACCCCTAGGTACATCTGTGCCAGAGCCGCCTCTACCTACTCGTATCCAGACAGGGTTGTATTGCTCAGAAAACTCACAAAATCTCTACAATACCAAAATTCTAGGAAGTTCTTTTATACTAATCCTCAAAGTTTATCTTAGGTCTACGTGCTCTAATCAGAGTTTATCTAAATCTAGCTTCCAAGGTTTGTACTAAACTTCCTCTGATACCAACTGTAACGCCCCGACCCCAGTTACCCAGAGTCGGTGCATTAATTACATAACATTGGCATGATCACAAGAAAGATCAAATATCGAAAGACCGATTGGTTTAGTAGCCTTGGAAACACTAGATATATTCATAAGTTTTACATTACATCATAAAAAACATCTTGTCTTCATATCCCCTCATACTATTCCTGCAGGTCATTCATAAATTATTTCTTCATAATCCTGGGAAAAATAAAACATTAAAAGGGGTGAGCTCAGATGCTCAGTAAGGATAACATTATAGCAGAAGCTTTCATAAATAAGCATAAACACTTAAGGAAATTTATAAATAAATCAAAAGTCTTTTAAACTTGAACTTCAGCATAAAATGGAAAAGGTAAATTGAAATAATTCCATTTACATACTCACATGGATATTCTACTAGTCGAATGATCACATGAAATATCAATAACCACATTCATAATGATGGAATGCATAATGTCAGACTATCATAACCACATAGCCAAGGCCACGTGCCAAGACTACAAATAAGACTTTGCCAAGGCCTTGTGACAAGACACTAGTTTGTCTCATGAGACCTACCGATGCATCGAGGAGCTATAGCGGGCTCCACCCGTCACTTATTAAGTCCAATTCATTCCTCATATGAATAGGTTTATGCATAAAATAAACATTCTTATTAAAACTAGCATACGGAATGTCAATACTTTAACCACAAACCATGAATGGTATAAAAATAGAACATCCAGAGTCAAACATAACTCATTTGATACAATATGGAAGATTGTATTGTATCACATTAACCTCAATCATGAATAATGAAGGATGTTGACATAGATGAAAATAATCATCAAAACTATTTGAGGGAAATATCCCCCTTTTCTTGAAATCATTTAAAAATCACACTATTTGTCAAGAAGCCATTTAAAAATAGATTTTTGAATCAAAGTGTCCCATACCACTTTGAAACTTTTAAAAGGAGTTTTAATTTTAAAACTTTAATGTCCATATAAATAAATACTTAAAACCATTTTTAAAACATGGACATTAATGAGCAAGATATAGAAGAATAAGTCTTTAAAACATTTTAAAATGGTATTTTGGTTAGAGGTTCTAACCTAAAGAGAGACACTTGAATACAAATAATTGAGGTAATCAAAACATTGTAATATCATGAGAATAAAGTGATTCATGATATACTATGTCAAAGTGCATTATATACACCACATAAAAGTGATTTGGTGTATATCAACAAAGAAGTCTCAGTTGAATGTAAATTGAGATGAAATATCTCATAAAGGCCGTATCCTTAGGTTAAGGATAAATCAACGACATAATTATGTGTGAAAAATATAAATACACTAAATATGATTGAATATTCATTGTAAAACAATCAAATGATATTCACACATATTATTGTAGAAACAACATCAACGAATTGGATATTTAACTCAACAAATGGAGATTGAGTTAAAATTACTCTTATCAAGTTCATAACGATCACTTGAGAATTTATCAATGGAGTTATTATGTGTATCAAAAGTATATCCACAGAAAGGGGAGTGGAAATTAAGACATAATCAAATGAATAGTGATTCCACACATAATCTTGGAGTAATATAATCAATGAAATATGTGTAAAGCCAAATGAGTGGAAATTGAAATCTCAAATTCCCTTATCGATTAGGTAACTTATGAAACATACACCCATGAAAGAAGTATCATACCATGATGATGTAAATACCCATAAATTAATGTATATTACACAATGAATACAATCATGGGCAGTACACATACACCACATGCAATAATTAAGTGGTGAACAATGGAAATCTCACGGAATTGAAAGTGAGATAAGAAAATCCCTTACCTTGAACTTTCCCTTAGTTGATGGTATTTTAACCTCCTGTATAATAATTAAAACATTGTTATTAAATTATACAATAATCATATACATCAATATGATATCATATATGATCTTCTAACATTTCTTTATTAATAATATCTTAGTATTATCGTCGTTTCGGGTGATAATCGATTCGTTCTTCTTAAATGCTTGGTTACGTAAGACATGTTTGTAATGGATAGATTATATCTTATTCATAATCAGAATGATATTAACATTATTTTTAACCCTAAAATGAGAATAAGACTTTAATGGATACGATGGAGGATGGATCTCACCGTGTTCGTGGAGACGGTAGTCCGTACGTATGCACAAACGCTACTTCCATTTAATTTTTCATTTTAAAAGAATTGAATCCAAATGATACATAGGTATATTATTATTCCTGTATAATATAATATTTTATATATGTTACTTATGTTCATTAACATAATTCTTTATACGTTCCATGTGTGGTATGAACGAGTCATATCATTTTAAGGGGGTGGTAGTCCGCACTTCCTCAAATGAAATTATCGTATGTATATTCAACATGAAACGAATAATGGTATGAAATAAAATGGAATTAAAGAAGATTATATATAAAATATGTATCATTAATATCACACTTAATTATAGTGCCATCATAATGGCCACCATGAGAGGCAGTAAGATGTATTTGAACAATCATCGTTTCGTGAGGCGTTAGTTTGCCATTCACAGAAACATTATGTTAATCATCCATTAGATGGAGGTGTGTGTATGTGTAGTTCGAATCCTTCTTATAAAAACATCCTAGTATATTGAGGATACTTTTTTTGTTACAAAAGAAAGGAAATAAAAAGAGTTTGGGGGTTGGAGAAGCAAAATAAATGAAAATAATTTATGAGAAATCGTTACCTTTAATTTAGGTAACTCACTTTGGTTGGAACCAAAGGACTTCTTTCAATGCTTTCTGCCTAAGGGGAAGCTTCAAGGAGGAGGAGAGGGATGTGGGGAGCTTATTTGGGCAGGGTTTGGACGAGCCAAGTGTCTTGAGAGGTGTGAGGAATGAGTATAAGTGGTCTCCTTTTATAAGGGAGAGGAGGGGCTCTTTAGGAAAGAGTGAAAGTATTACTTTATAATATAATTATATTCGGTTTATAATGGTCCAAAAATAATTGAGGTCGAAGATAAGATGAGTCGTATTATAAATAAAATCAACCAATAAGAATTGGACAGGTTTTAGATAATATGTTTATCATTTTAATCTTATTTATTTAAATGATTTATTAATGAGTTAAACATTGTATCATTATTGTGTCATTAATAATTTAACATATTTGATGTATAAAAATTATAAATAAAATATCATTATGTAGGAAATCTTTTTATCTTTCTAATGAATATTTATAATCGAAAATCCAACATGTATAACCCTATGTAAAAATTGTTATTCTAAAAGATGTAAGCTTATGCCATTTTTATTTTTATTTTAACTTTATTAATATAATGTGTCCCTACCACATACAAGTGGCTCCAAGGGGTCACCAAATCGACCCAAGGATGCCCATGGTCTGGTATGTGTCCACCAATAAGGTTAGGACACGTTTTAGGGTAATTTTGTATTATTATAATATTATTTTTTAACCCTTATTTACCGGATTTACCCTTTAACCATGGTAAATAAAATATTTACCGCAGTAACTATTCAAAATGTGTAAAAATAAAAGTTACCTATTTAAATAACTTGGAAATCCTGATTCCAAATATGTAATCCATTTTTCCAAATTCAAAACACAGAAGTGGCAGAAATTAATTTAAAATTAATTCCCGTTGTTAAAATAAAAAGCGTGTTTTTAAGAGATAATAACTATCAAAAGATTGACACTTGTTTATGTCTGGTTTAATTGTGAAATTATGTCCAATGAAAAACATTAAATTAAATTGTAAAAATATATTCTAAATATATACTTTAAAACCACTCAAATTCATAATTAATCAATATTAATTATTTTTATTAAAAATGTTGTTTTTAATTAAAATTTAGTAATTTTCACTATTCATCAAAATATAAAAGTTATCCTAAAAGTACCAAAATTTCACCATAGGATAATTTCAATATTCCGAATCCAAAAATGAAGTCCATTTTGAAATATAAAATATATATGATTTCAAAAAGTAGGTATTACTATTCACAACGGCTAGTTTAATTAGTTGTGGTGTGTGTTAGAACTCGAGGTTGCGTACAACACACGCTATCACATTATTCGAAGGGAAACGTACCGTGGAAGCTTGGGGTGTTACATTACTGTAGAGACCCGAGGCCTGACGTACATAGAATTTACATTACTTTTGCTGAATACTTAGTACATAACACAAACACACACACACAAGGATCGTAATAGTTTTGTGTCTTTGGAAACTCGGAATAAAATCTTCTAATCGTGGTGAAAGATCTTCAACATCTCCCATAAAGATATTCCTTTTTTTACCTAAAACCTTTATTTATATCCTGGGGAAAAGAAAACATAAAAGGTTGAGCTCAAATTCTCAGTAAGGGTAAACGAAAGAAATATCAATCACATCGTATTCATAAGAACATAACATTTTGGAAATCATAACCTGCAAAAGAGAGCATAATTTCATAACATGGGATAAATCATGGTAGTGAAATGTAATCAAAATAATAATAACTTAAAACATGAAACTTTGTGGAATTCACACATAATCATAGATAATCATTTCTTGTTAGTCAAGACTCATTGCCAAGACTATCTTAGTGGACAAAGTCCCTTTCTGAATCGAGTAACCCTCGTTTCAGTCCTGTTTCACTGAACCGGTATAACCTACCATTCCAGCCATGTCTATCTCATGAGATATAAAATCTTTAACCAATTCATTGGAGGGAGATATAGGTCCCACCCATCTCATAATGATACCATTCTTATGTGTGCCACAAAATCAAAAGTCATACATCATTACATAACCCATGTAATAAAAATGGGATTCTTAAACAACATGACATCATAAAACAATTCATATAAGATAAAAAAATTCATAAAAATAATTTCATCACAACATAATCAAATCAATGTAACAATAGGGGTAAAAACAGAACCCTATGTTATGTTAGATGGAAAATAATTTTGATAAAACACTTGAAATGAATTCTTGAGGAAAATATCCTTTCTTCTTCAAAATCAATTTCTTTTCACAAAACGTCATGCAATTTTAAAAGAAAGAGATTTTATTGAAAATAGTCATGAAATCTTTTGGAGGAAGCTTCATGAAAATAAGGCTTTATAAAAACTGTAAAAATCCATTCGTGCCGTATAAGTTTAAAAAAAACATTCCTTGTACTTTTGTCGGAAAAGTCAAAAAGTACCTCGTACGAAAAATGACAAAAGATTCCTTTCATATCTTTTACAAAAACTTACCTAAGGGTAAAAATGGATTTAAAAGATTGTAGTTGGATGGAAATAATATTACATATTGATGAAACATGGATGTGGATGATAAAATACACCCCAGTAAATACTTACGAATAAACAATCTCAGATAAAAATGAGATTGTGATATTTCCTTTACCTTAGGTCCGATTTGCTTTGTATGTGTCCGAAGCTCCTGTATAATGGTTTAAATAATGTTATTGACTTGTTCCAGAATCATACATATTGATATGATATCATATATGGTCAAATTCTTAGCTTCTTGTTAGTAATATTTCATTGTTACTTGTTACTCGGGTCTTTATTGCCTTTTGTTCTTATGCGTGTTTTGCCGAATACATTCTTATTCTTCTTTTATGGTTATGGATACCTTATATCCAGAATGGTATTAGTGTAACATATATCATATTTATTCATTCAATTCATTTATATAATTACTATGTAATGATGATCATGTAGAACGAGTCGCATCACATCGTGGAGACGGTATTCCGTACGTACGCACGAGTGATGATATCGTTCCTATGATCGTGGAACTATATTGGAGTATATATATATATATTATTTCAGTATCAATATTACTTTATAATAATAATAAATAGTTACTCATTACACCATTATACCCATCCTTGTAAAGTGATTGTGGAAAAATAGATTACACCACGGCGTGGAGACGGTATTCCGTACGTACGCACGCGCGGTGATTTCATTTTTTTCCGTAGGATAGATAGAAGGTAAATTAGGGTTTTTTCATATTTATAATAACATATCAGTATGTAAGTAATAATTATGTTATTACTTTATCATGAAACAACTATAGAAGAAGAAGTTGAAGAAGAAAGAAATTGAAAAGATCGGTAATGGATATTACCTCTTCTTTGAAACACCTCTTTGAATCCTCCACTTAGGGAACTAAGATTGGTCTTTGAAGAAGACCAGGACCTCTAGGATTATTCTAGGGAAGTGGAGAGGAGAAAATGGCCGGGGTTGGCCGAGCTTGAGTGCTCAAATTGGTGTGAGGAGGAGGGGGAGGAGGTGTCCTTTTATAAGGGAGGAGAGGGGCACCTTAGGAATATCTCACAATATTATTTTATATTAAAGTAAAAATCGGTTTATAATGGTTCCCAAGGGTCTTATTTCGAATCTAAAGTGGGGATGGGTCGAAATCCTATCAACAAATAGGATTTAGACAAGTTTAGGGTATTATTTTAACCTTATCAATTAGATTTAACTCTATGTTAAATAATTTAACTTTTACCATGTCTTTTTGTTTTCATTCACTATATGGTTAATACACTTACTATAACATGCCAAAAAAACCCAAAATTGTTTATTATTAATATATATATCCTTATCTAAGTCATTTGGCCGAACCGTAGATTTTTAGGAATAAAATAACAATTAATAATATAATATTTGATTTAAAAACTATTTTGTGTCAATTTTGACACTATTTGATATATGATTTTTTTGAAAGTCATAACAGAATTATATGTTTGAACCATGTTGATTAAATCAACACTAATATATCATAGTAACCTAGAAAATTTGTGTAATTCATAAAAAGTCTCAAATTACATTTATTTTGGTGTTTATAACATCAATTATGTCAATATTTCATAAATAAGATAATTACTGCATCATAATTGTGTCATAAATAAATTAAATTATTTAATTTCTAAAAATTATAAATAAAATACGATTATGTAGGAAATATTTTTATCTTTCTAATGAATATTTATAGTAGAATTTATCTTATGTATAACCCCATATTAAAAATTATTTACTTATTAAACATTGATTTTAACTATTTTAACCCTTCTTTAAATAAATTAATAATAAATGTCCTAATCTAACCCAAGTGGGCCTAAATGGTCATATATTATTCCTAAGTTTGTTTTTGGTCGAATTAAACTTATCCAATAGAATTATGACATGTGTTAGGGTAATAGTAATATCATTTTTACCCTTAGTTACCCTATTTACTATTAACCGCGGTAAAAAAAAAGTAAAAAGTTACTATTCACAAAAAAATTATTTTTATCACATTGAACCACATTTTACTTACTGATATCAACCGTGTCTGTCGGATTTTTGAAATTCCATTCACAGAAGCGGTAAAATTAAATTTTATGCAAAATTCAGTTTTTAACCTATCACTTAGTGGTTTCACTATTCATCAAAAATTGAAAGTGTTCAGAAAAATACCAAAATTTCACCCTAGGCTAATTTCGGTATTCCGAATCCAAAAATGAAGTCCATTTTGAGAACTAAAATTTCTTAAATTTAAAAAGTGGTTATTACTATTCGTAACGGCTAGTTTTAATAATATTTTAATAGAATATCGTTGTTTAGTGAAACTCAGTATTGCGTACTACACACGCTATCGAGGAAGGTTGCGATTGCGTGTAATGCAAGGAAAGTCAAGGATGCGTGTTGTGAAAGCTCCATTTGGTGTAGCATACAACACAAGACATTAGTGAAATAAAAAAGAATATTTTTCATAAAATCTTGGGCTGTTACATTCTACCCCCCTTAAAATGAATTTCTCCCTCGAAATTTGTCGGGGTTATAAATGGTTTACTATTCGAAAGTTTCTTTAATAGAAACCCACATCGTAAAAAGGAATACCAAAACTTGGCTTTAAAAACTAAAGTATGAAATGTAACGATTACCCAAATAAACTAATCACTGGGTTTCCACATAGGTGAAAATATGGATATGGAAGAGAAATCTAACCATCATGTTCTGATGGAGAGTGGTAGAGAACATGGCTATGGAAAATCCAGTAATCACAAATCCATAAATTTGTGACGATATAAGGTAGCATCTGATTCATCAGGTATAAGATCACTAGGACAACATTTTTGGTTTTCAATATCATTTCCCTAAAGTTGAAAATTTGAATTAGAATAAATACTTTCTTTATTTTGGTACAATCTCACTGTTGTTCATGCCTTGAACAATTTCCACTTTATCTCTTAAATAAATAAAGTTGAATTTGTTATTCGTGAAGTGTTAGAAGATCATGTGATAGAATGACGGGTCATTCCATCTGTCTCAAACAAAAGGTTAGCAAAAAATTATATACATAAGTTGATCTATAGTGAGATTAATCGCATATGGTTCCTAAAATGGACTTATACTTCATATATCATACTGCTTAATATAATAAAACTAGTTTCTACTAAACAGGGACTTCCTGTAGGCCAGTGGTAGGCGATAAAGGCCATTCGCACTTCGGTTGTGGGTTCGATTCCCACAGCCTTGTCCGAAGCGATGGGTTGTCGCTCGTCCTGCAGGTTGTCCTTTTTCTAAAACTACATTACTATAACATCCCATCAATAATATCGAAAAAAAACTTCTATCCTTAAACAATACTCACTTATTTCCAACATAATCCATTTCAATCTTTAGGATTATCCATAATACTGCAGTCCACTCTCATAACATAGTGAAAACGATTACCAGAGATTTAATACCATCGTTGATCCCCATATTTCATAAGATATGTTTTGTTGGTCACATTCCTAACATTCAAAGTCCTTAATCATGTATTCTCTTGAATACCTTAGTTAAAACATGAATGCAGTTTAATGTTAACACTTTCCACATACCAAAATCCTCAAAATTCTATATACTCAAACAATGATATCACTTAGTCCTTATATCAATCATGAGCTCATGAATACTATTAAACATTTCATTTTCTCGTTTTCCCTTCATTATGCGCATATCATCTTATTTCCAAAAAATATCTCAATCACTTTGAATACCACATCAATAAATATTGCAATACTCAATGATACAACATTATTTTGAAATCCCATTACATAAACACTTAATCATTCCACCACATCGTTGACATATTCAACATTGCCAATAGTGATCACATGCGACTTCCCTTTGTCCTTTGCCTTTAGTGGTTGCTCATGTTGATCATCACTAACCCTTGGATTAGGGAATTTATTAGCATAATGCCCCATTTCCTTGCACTTGAAACATTGAAGTGTTGGTGGTGCGTTCTCTACAGTGTTTGCTTTATTCACATCATTAGAAACCCTTTTTCCATTACGTCGACACTCAGCTGCTCGATGACCTTCTTTTCCACACTTAAAACATTTTCTAGTCCCTTTAAGACAATCTCCACCATGCTTCTTTCCACACTTTGTGCATAAGGAAACATTCATCTTCTTTTCACCATTATTCTGAGATTTCTCCTTGAACTCCATCTTTCGTTTCTTGTCAAAACCATGAGATGGATATGTAACACCAACTTCCATTTCTACCTTGATAGCACAACGCACAGTTTCTTCATATCTACTGAAGTCTCTTATAGCTAATGCCCTTCAAAGACTTGGTTTTAAGCCACTGAAAAATCGATCAACTTTACTTTCAGGTTGGATGATAATGCCAGATTCATACCTTGCAAGTCTAGTAAAATTCGCTTCGTATATACCAACAGATTCATCATCCTTTTGCTTTAGTTCATGAAACTCCTTCTCCATCTTTGTTCGAAGAATACGAGGGAAGTACTTATTGAAAAATAAGTTCTTGAACTCGTCCCATTCCATGGACTCAATTTCATCTCTTTGCCTTGTATTCTTGATAAGATTCCACCACTGATCAGCTTCACCTTCCAAACGATATACTGCTAAGATGACTTTATCATGTTCGGAACATTGAAGAACTGAAAATATCTTTTCAGTGGTACTGATCCATTGTTCAGCAACAAGTGGATCAGAAGACCCACTGAAAGAAGGTGGACGTTGCCTCATGAAGGACTCAATAGAATATTGTTCCCTTCTCTGCTCATTTGGAAGTCCAGAATGATTCATAGCTTGTGTAAGTATAGCAATAAGATTTTGCACTCCATCTCCCATAACATTTGTTTGTTCAGGAGGACAATCATTGCATTGTCCATTGCATTGATCAACACGATTCCTTCGGATTCCAGCCATCGTCTAAAACCCAAAAAGAATAGTGTGAGAGTCAAAAATCATGCTAGGGAAAACAACATAATAAAGGGGGAGTACATTCAATATCTAACATCTTAGGTTTAATTCTATGATCGTTAGAGTAGTTCTAGTACTATAACCTATACGTATACTTAACCTTAGGGACATCCCTAGACATACCGTAGAAATATCTCTAGGGATCTCACTAACGTTTTCACATCCTAGTTTCCAAAGGTTGACTAAACCTTTCCTCTGATACCAACTATAGCGGTCTGGAATTACTTCCAGTGGACTATAATTGATACCTATCAGGGCACTCTATGGGCGGCTACACCCCCTGGGCGGGACACACCACCATCCCCAGTGGCAGCCATTTCCACATGAAGCCCTGGGGCGGAGAGCCATGCTTCGTCCAACATATATAACCCTCTGTAACAATTGTTTTGTTACCGCTTTCAATAATTTAGTGGCGAACAATGGAAATCTCACGGAATTGAAAGTGAGATAAGAAAATCCCTTACCTTGTACTTTTCCTTGGTTGGGGTAGGTTAACCTCCTGTATAATGGTGAAATAATTGTTATTAAATTATAAAATAATCATATACATTATTATGATATCATATATGATCTTTTAATATTGATTTGATAATAATATCTTAGTATTATCGCTGTTTCGGGTGTGAACTTACTTGTTTTCTTTTGTATGATTTGATCTTTCTTGTGATCATGCCAATGTTATGTAATTAATGGAAGAGACCCGTATCTTTACTGAGACCCGTAGCTTCCAAGGTTTGTCATTGGACATAATTTCACAATTAAACCAGACAAAAACAAGTGTCAATCTTTTGATAGTTATTATCTCTTAAAAACACGCTTTTTATTTTAACAACGGGAATTAATTTTAAATTAATTTCTGCCACTTCTGTGTTTTGAATTTGGAAAAATGGATTACATATTTGGAATCAGGATGTCCAAATTATGTAAATATGTAACTTTTATTTTTACACATTTTGAATAATTACTGCGGTAAATATTTTATTTACCATGGTTAAAGGGTAAATCCGGTAAATAAGGGTTAAAAAATAATATTATAATAATACAAAATTACCCTAAAACGTGTCCTAACCTTATTGGTGGACACATACCCGACCATGGGCATCCTTGGGTCGATTTTGGGACCCCTTGGAGCCACTTGTATGTGGTAGGGACACATTATATTAATAAAGTTAAAATAAAAATAAAAATGGAATAAGCTTACATCTTTTAGAAGAACAATTTTTACATAGGGTTATACATGTTGGATTTTCGATTATAAATATTAATTAGAAATCTAAAACGATTTCCTACATAATGATATTTTATTTATAATTTTTAGACATCAAATAAGTTAAATTATTAATGACACAATAATGATACAATGTTTACCTCATTAATAAATCATTTAAATAAATAAGATTAAAATGATTAAAATATTATCTAAAACCTGTCCAATTCTTATTGGTTGATTTTATTTAGAATATGAGTCATCTTATCTTCGACCTCAATGATTTTTGGACCATTATAAACCGAATATAATTATATTATAAAGTAATACTTTCACTCTTTCCTAAAGAGCCCCTCCTCTCCCTTATAACAGGAGACCACTTCTACTCATTCCTCACACCTCTAAAGCCACTTGGCTCATCCAAACCCTACCCAAATAAGCTCCCCACATACCGCTCCTCCTCCTTGAAGCTTCCCCTTAGGCAGAAAGCATTTCAAGAAGTCATTTGGTTCCAACCAAAGTGAGTTACCTAAATTAAAGGTAACGATTTCTCATAAATTAATTTCATTTATTTTGCTTCTCCAACCCCCAAACTATTTTTATTTCCTTTCTTTTGTAACAAAAAAAGTATCCTCAATATACTAGTATGTTTTTATAAGAAGGATTCGAACTAAACATACACACACCTCCATCTAATGGATGATGAACATAATGTTTCTGTGAATGGCAAACTAACGCCTCACGAAACGATGATTGTTCAAATACATCTTACCGCCTCTCATGGTGGCCATTATGATGGAACTATAATTAAGTTTGATATTAATGATACATATTTTATATATAATCTTCTGTAATTCCATTTTATTTCATACCATTATTCGTTTCATGTTGAATATACATACGATAATTTCATTTGAGGAAGTGCGGACTACGGCCCCCTTAAAATGATATGACTCGTTCATACCACACATGGAACGTATAAAGAATGGTGTTAATGAACATAAGTAACATATATAAAATATTATATTATACTGGAATAATAATATACCTATGTATCATTTGGATTCAATTCTTTTAAAATGAAAAATAAAATGGAAGTAGCGTTCGTGCATACGTACGGACTACCGTCTCCACGAACATGGTGAGATCCATCCTCCATCGTATCCATTCAAGTATTATTCTCATTTTAGGGTTAAAAATAATGTTAATATCATTCTGATTATGAATAAGATATAATCTATCCATTACAAACATGTCTTACGTAACCAAACATTTAAGAAGAACGAATCGATTATCACCCGAAACGACGATAATACTAAGATATTATTAATAAAGAAATGTTAAAAGATCATATATGATATCATATTGATGTATATGATTATTGTATAATTTGATAACAATGTTTTAATTATTATACAGGAGGTTAACATACCATCAACTAAGGGAATGTTCAAGGTAAGGGATTTTCTTATCTCACTTTCAATTCCGTGAGATTTCCATTGTTCACCACTTAATTATTGCATATGGTGTATGTGTACTGCCCATGATTGTATTCATTGTGCAATATACTTTAATTTATGGGTATTTACATCATCATGGTATGATACTTCTTTCATGGGTGTATGTTTCGTAAGTTACCTAATCGATAAGGGAATTTGAGATTTCAATTTCCACTCATTTGGCTTTACACATATTTCATTGATTATATTACTCCAAGATTATGTGTGGAATCGCTATTCATTTGATTATGTCTTAATTTACACTCCCCTTTCTGTGGATATACTTTTGATACACATAATCACTCCATTGATAAATTCTCAAGTGATCGGTATGAACTTGATAAGAGTAATTTTAACTCAATCTCCATTTGTTGAGTTAAATATCCAATTCGTTGGTGTTGTTTCTACAAGAATATGTGTGAATATCCTTTGATTGTTTTACACTGAATATTCAGTCATATTTAGTGTATTTATATTTTTCACACATAATTATGTCGTTGATTTATCCTTAACCTAAGGATACAGCCTTTATGAGAGATTTCATCTCAATTTACATTCAACTAAGACTTCTTTGTTGATATACACCAAATCACTTTTATGTGGTGTATATAATGTACTTTGACATAGAATATCATGAATCCCTTTATTCTCATTATATTACAATGTTTTTATTACCTCAATTATTTGTATTCAAGTGTCTCTATTTTGGTTAGAACCTCTAACCAAAATACCATTTTAAAATGTTTTAAAGACTTAGTCTTCTATATCTTGCTCATTAATGTCCATGTTTTAAAAATGGTTATAAGGATTTATTTATATGGACATTAAAGTTTTAAAATTAAAACTCCTTTTAAAAGTTTCAAAGTGGTATGGGACACTTTGATTCAAAAATCTATTTTTAAATGGCTTCTTGACAAATAGTGTGATTTTTAAATGATTTCAAGAAAAGGGGGATATTTCCCTCAAATAGTTTTGATGATTATTTTCATCTATGTAAACATCCTTCATTATTAATGATTGAGGTTAATGTGATACAATGCAATCTTCCATATTGTATCAAATGAGTTATGTTTGACTGTGGATGTTCTATTTTTATACCAATCATGGTTTGTGGTTAAAGTATTGACATTTCGTATGCTAGTTTTAATACGAATGTTTATTTTATGCTTAAACCTATTAATATGAGGAATGCATTGGACTTAATAAGTGACGGGTGGAGCCCGCTATAGCTCCTCGATGCATCGGTAGGTCTCATGAGACAAACTAGTGTCTTGGCACAAGGCCTTGGCAAAATCATATTTGTAGTCTTGGCACGAGGCCTTGGCTATGTGGTTATGATAGTTTGGAATTATGCATTCCATCATTATGAAAGTGGTTATTGATATTGCATGTAATCATTCGACTAGTAGAATATCCATGTGAGTAAGTAAATGGCATTTTTTCATTTTACCTTTGCCATTTTATGCTGAAGTTCAAGTTTAAAAGGATTTTGTTTTAGTTATAAATTGCCTTAAGTGTTTATGCTTATTTATGAAAGCTTCTGCTATAATGTTATCCTTACTGAGCATCTGAGCTCACCCCTTTTAATGTTTTATTTTTCCCAGGATTATGAAGAAGTAATTTATGAATGACCTGCAGGGATAGTATGAGGGTACATGAAGACAAGATGTTTTTTTTATGATGTAATGTAAAACTTATGAATATATCTAGTGTTTCCAAGGGTACTAAACTAATCGATATTTCGAGATTTGACCTTTCTTGTGATCATGACAATGTTATGTAATTAATGCACCGACTCTGGGTAACTAGGGTCGGGGCGTTACAGTTGGTATCAGAGGAAGTTTAGTACAAACCTTGGAAGCTAGATTTAGATAAACTCTGATTTGAGCACGTAGACCTAAGATGAACTTTGAGGATTAGTATAAAAGAACTTCCTAGAATTTTGGTATTGTAGAGATTTTGTGAGTTTTCCGAGCAATAAAACCCTGTCTAGATACGAGAAGGTAGAGGCGGCTCTGGCACAGATGTACCTAGGGGTAAAACCCGAAAACACCGCTTTGAGCTAGACTCGAACGGGAACTGGTGCACGACAACGGGCCTTGCTGCACTCTTGGTTACGACACTCCCGGGGGATATGCTTAGGATAATTTACATTTTCCTTACAAATCAATTTAAGTAATATATACATAAGATGAGAGTAAATGACCTTGGTTAATCCTAATATGTTTCAAATTGAGAATATGGTGACATTTTAATCTCTAAATGATTTTACGACTACTATTACTCACACAATGCTTTCTGGTTTTAGTCAATGGCTGGATTACAAGGAATTCATAGTGACTTTGAGAATGATGTACAAGGTGGGAACGGTGGTGGCAATGAGCAACAAAATGGAATGTTGATAGGAGTAAAAGATATCGTCTTTATGCCAAATCAGTTTTCCAAAAATATGATCAACAACATATATATTAACCAACTCCCAGACTCAACAAGGAAGAGAAAGGTGATAAATGATAAGAGCTCCAGCAATGGAGACCATGGAGAAAAGAACCCTCAATTTTCATCATGCAGGAAATGTGGAAAGAGACACCCAGGAAAGTGTCTCAATGGGACAACAAAATGTTTTACGTACGGGAAGGAAGGACATAAAGTGAACAATTTCCGAAGAAAAATGAAGAGTACTATGGAAGAAGATAAAAATGGTCCCAAGAGTCCATTTACAGTCATTTTCAGTAAATGTAGGGGACCTGGCCATTACCCGAGTGAATGTCCTATTCTATAGGATATTTTCTTGGTCAAAGAAGAAGCTATGTGGAAATAAATGGTTGGAGAGAAATTAGCACTACTTGTTGATGGGTTTACTTTGGAATAATTTTCTCTTGTATTTTTAACCCTGCAGTTTGCCATGTGAGAATGATATTTGAGGAAGAATTGTCTCTTCTCTTGTGGATATAGGTATAAATAACCATTTGGTTTTATATGATCATTGGGGTTTGAGAAAATGATAATTTATTATAATTTGGGATGAAAATGAAAAGTATGATATAACATTTGTGGTTAAATTATGTTATTTTGAGGAATTTATCTCATTTTGGTAATATTATAAAATATAGTTTTTGAAAAAGGACAACACGTAGACCGTGTGACAACCCGTCGCGTCGGACAAAGCTGTGGGAATCGAACCCACAACCAAAGTGCGATTGGGATTTATCTCCTACCACTTTACTACGTGAAGTCCCTGGTTAGTGTGACTATTTTTTTTTTGTTAAATGATTTTATTGATCAATAATAAGATGATTTGGGTTCTTATGTCTTATAAAATGAATACCCTTGGTATAGGAAAATGATTTGGTGATTAAGTGATAAATGTTATTTTGGAAGATGTTCGCATTGTTGGGAGGACTATATGCCCAAGGAAAATAGAATACAATGGGGTTTCATTTGTAGAGTAATGGTGGATTTTTATCTACATTTTTATTGTTGATTTATAGTGATTTGGGTTATTTATGGAAATGATTAACCTATAACAGAGAATATGTGATAATGTTAATTACTTTTAAGTATGTGACTTTAAGAGTATTTGATGTCATTTGGAGATACAATGTATCATTGGAGACTACATAATCAAATTCTTCTATGTTTTGGGTTTCAATATTAGTTTGGATTATATTAAAGGATTTTAAGGACAATTGGTTATTGAATGGTATCTATTTAACTTTGGGGTATTGTTGGTTTAATTTTAGAAATTAAGATTAGTGCATATTTATCTCAATGAATATCCTTTTGGGGGATCATTAGATCATTCACTAACCATTTTGGTTTTGATTAATCTTCAAAGACAATGTAAATATATGGTTTATCCTGCATGGATCATGTGATTCTATAGAAGTTTATTCTAGCTCTTCCAGTGTGACCAAGTCTTCTTGAATACTCATCGTTTAAAAAAAATTGAGTTAGTGGTGGAAATTTATTAAAGAATGAAAATCTACTTAAAATGTAAGTATATCTCATAATGTTCTTAGTCAATATCATAAATGATTTCCTCTTCCTTATGTAATGTAACTTCAAAAAAAATGTTGTCTGTTTACTTTCCTACTAGGAGACTAATGGTCGTTTGTCCCAACACAAGTTTGTGGTTTTCTCATTGTTAACTTTATCCTGATCATTATTTCTATCCCTCTCCATCAGAACTTGACACTTAGTTTATCATCCATATCCATGTTTTCTTACATGGAATCCTAGTATGGGTTATCTTGGATGACCCTTATACCTCTCTTTCTTTCTATTAAAGTGATAGTTTTATTGACTCTTTTTCCGATGTGGGACTTTCCATTATATTCCCAAGAAAAATTTTAAAAATTGATAGGACGCAATTTATTGAAGGAAGAGAGAATGTAACACCCCAAGCTTGCACGGTACGTTTCCCTTCGAATAATGCGATAGCGTGTGTTGTACACAACCTCAAGTTCTAACACACACCACAACTAATTAAACTAGCCGTTGTGAATAGTAATACCTAATTTTTGAAATCATATATATTTTATATTTCAAAATGGAATTCATTTTTGGATTCGGAATATCGAAATTATCCTAGGGAGAAATTTTTGTACTTTTCAGATAACTTTTATATTTTGATTAATAGTGAAAATTACTAAATTTTAATTAAAAACAACTTTTTTAATCAAAATAATTAATATTGATAAATTATGAATTCGAGTGGTTTTAAAGTATATTTAGAATATATTTTTACCATTTAATTTAATTTTTGTCATTGGAAATAATTTCACAATTAAACCAGACATAAACAAGTGTCAATCTTTTGATAGTTATTATCTCTTAAAAACACGCTTTTTATTTTAACAACGAGAATTAATTTTAAATTAACTTCTGCCACTTCTGT
Source organism: Viscum album (assembly GCA_963277665.1). Lineage (NCBI taxonomy): Eukaryota > Viridiplantae > Streptophyta > Magnoliopsida > Santalales > Viscaceae > Viscum > Viscum album. Next base: position 2,080,959,163 of record OY728126.1, read on the forward strand.
GTTTTGAATTTGGAAAAATGGGTTACATATTTGGAATCAGGATGTCCAAATTATGTAAATAGGTAACATTTATTTTTACACATTTTGAATAATTACTGCGGTAAATATTTTATTTACCATGGTTAAAGGGTAAATCCGGTAAATAAGGGTTAAAAAATAATATTATAATAATACAAAATTACCCTAAAACGTGTCCTAACCTTATTGGTGGACACATACCCGACCATGGGCATCCTTGGGTCGATTTGGGGACCCCTTGGATCCACTTGTATGTGGTAGGGACACATTATATTAATAAAGTTAAAATAAAAATAAAAATGGCATAAGCTTACATCTTTTAGAAGAACAATTTTTACATAGGGTTATACATGTTGGATTTTCGATTATAAATATTCATTAGAAAGCTAAAAATCTTTCCTACAAAAAGATATTTTATTTATAATTTTTAAACATCAAATAAGTTAAATTATTAATGACACAATAATGATACAATGTTTACCTCATTAATAAATCATTTAAATAAATAAGATTAAAATGATTAAAATATTATCTAAAACCTGTCCAATTCTTATTGGTTGATTTTATTTAGAATATGAGTCATCTTTTCTTCGACCTCAATGATTTTTGGACCATTATAAACCGAATATAATTATATTATAAAGTAATACTTTCACTCTTTCCTAAAGAGCCCCTCCTCTCCCTTATAAATGGATACCACTTCTACCCATTCCTCACACCTCTCAAGCCACTTGGCTCGTCCAAACCCTGCCCAAATAAGCTCCCCACGTCCCTCTACTCCTACTTGAAGCTTCCCCTTAGGCAGAAAGCATTGCAAGAAGTCCTTTGGTTCCAACCAAAGTGAGTTACCTAAATTAAAGGTAACGATTTCTCATAAATTATTTTCATTTATTTTGCTTCTCCAACCCCCAAACTCTTTTTATTTCCTTTCTTTTGTAACAACAAAAGTATCCTCAATATACTAGGATGTTTTTATAAGAAGGATTCGAACTACACATACACACACCTCCATCTAATGGATGATGAACATAATGTTTATGTGAATGGGAAACTAAAACCTCACGAAACGATGATTGTTCAAATACATCTTACCACCTCTCATGGTGGCCATTATGATGGAACTATAATTAAGTGTGATATTAACGATACATATTTTATATATGATCTTCTGTAATTCCATTTTATTTCATACCATTATTCGTTTCATGTTGAATATACATACGATAATTTCATTTGAGGAAGTGCGGACTACCGCCCCCTTAAAATGATATGACTCGTTCATACCACACATGGAACGTATAAAGAATGGTGTTAATGAAAATAAGTAACATATATAAAATATTATATTATACTGGAATAATAATATACCTATGTATCATTTGGATTCAATTCTTTTAAAATGAAAAATTAAATGGAAGTAGCGTTCGTGTATACGTACGGACTACCGTCTCCACGAACACGGTGAGATCCATCCTCCATTGTATCCATTCAAGTCTTATTCTCATTTTATGGTTAAAAATAATGTTAATATCATTCTGATTATGAATAAGATATAATCTATCCATTACAAACATGTCTTACGTAACCAAACATTTAAGAAGAACGAATCGATTATCACCCGAAACGACGATAATACTAAGATATTATTAATAAAGAAATGTTAAAAGATCATATATGATATCATATTGATGTATATGATTATTTTATAGTTTAATAACAATGTTTTAATTATTATACAGGAGGTTAACATACCATAAACTAAGGGAAAGTTCAAGGTAAGGGATTTTCTTATCTCACATTCAATTCCGTGAGATTTCCATTGTTCAACACTTAATTATTGCATGTGGTGTTTGTGTACTGCCCATGATTGTATTCATTGTGTAATATACTTTAATTTATGGTTATTTACATCATCATGGTATGATACTTCTTTCATGGGTGTATGTTTCGTAAGTTACCTAATCGATAAGGGAATTTGAGATTTCAATTTCCACTCATTTGGCTTTACACATATTTCATTGATTATATTACTCCAAGATTATGTGTGGAATCGCTATTCATTTGATTATGTCTTAATTTCCACTCCCCTTTCTGTGGATATACTTTTGATACACATAATCACTCCATTGATAAATTCTCAAGTGATCGGTATGAACTTGATAAGAGTAATTTTAACTCAATCTCCATTTGTTGAGTTAAATATCCAATTCGTTGGTGTTGTTTCTACAAGAATATGTGTGAATATCCTTTGATTGTTTTACACTGAATATTAAATCATATTTAGTGTATTTATATTTTTCACACATAATTATGTCGTTGATTTATCCTTAACCTAAGGATACGGCCTTTATGAGAGATTTCATCTCAATTTACATTCAACTGAGACTTCTTTGTTGATATACACCAAATCACTTTTATGTGGTGTATATAATGTACTTTGACATAGTATATCATGAATCCCTTTATTCTCATGATATTACAAAGTTTTGATTACCTAAATTCTTTGTATTCAAGTGTCTCTCTTTTGGTTAGAACCTCTAACCAAACTACCATTTTAAAATGTTTTAAAGACTTATTCTTCTATATCTTGCTCATTAATGTCCATGTTTTAAAAATGGTTTTAAGGATTTATTTATATGGACATTAATGTTTTAAAATTAAAACTCCTTTTAAAAGTTTCAAATTGGTATGGGACCCTTTGATTCAAAAATCTATTTTTAAATGGCTTCTTGACAAATAGTGTGATTTTTAAATGATTTCAAGAAAAGGGGGATATTTCCTTCAAATAATTTTGATGATTATTTTCATCTATGTCAACATCCTTCATTATTCATGATTGAGGTTAATGTGATACAATACAATCTTCCATATTGTATCAAATGAGTTATGTTTGACTGTAGATGTTCTATTTTTATACCATTCATGGTTTGTGGTTAAAGTATTGACATTTCGTATGCTAGTTTTAATACGAATGTTTATTTTATGGTTAAACCTATTCATATGAGGAATGCATTGGACTTAATAAGTAATGGGTGGAGCCCGCTATAGCTCCTCGATGCATCGGTAGGTCTCATGAGACAAACTAGTGTCTTGGCACAAGGCCTTGGCAAAATCTTATTTGTAGTCTTGGGACGAGGCCTTGGCTATGTGGTTATGATAGTCTGGCATTATGCATTCCATCATTATGAAAGTGGTTATTGATATTGCATGGGATCTTTCGACTAGTAGAATATCCATGTGAGTAAGTAAATGGCATTATTTCATTTTACCTTTTCCATTTTATGCTGAAGTTCAAGTTTTAAAGGCTTTTGTTTTAGTTATAAATTACCTTAAGTGTTTATGCTTATTTATGAAAGCTTCTGCTATAATGTTATCCTTACTGAGAATCTGAGCTCACCCCTTTTAATGTTTTATTTTTCCCAGGATTATGAAGAAGTAATTTATGAATGACCTGCAGGGATAGTATGAGGGGATATGAAGACAAGATGTTTTTTTTATGATGTAATGTAAAACTTATGAATATATCTAGTGTTTCCAAGGCTACTAAACCAATCGGTCTTTTGAGATTTTATCTTTCTTGTGATCATGCCAATTATATGTAATTAATGCACCGACTCTGGGTAACTGGGGTCGGGGCGTTACACCAGTCTTGCATAGTCAACAATCCTTCTCACAAGATATGACATTACAAACATGACCATATTGATTCCCATCAACATAAGAAGATCCATATTGTGTCTTGTAATGAAAAAATTGACCTTAAAATTCCATTAATACTCTTTACAAAAAATTATGACTAATTGTAACTGTTTGTTCAATATATTACCATGAAAAAAACCACACAGTTTTTATAATAGGATTTCTTGAAATATAGTCCACTACATCCAAAAATCAATTCTTGATATCCATTAAATTATCCAGTTTCCTAAGTATAGGTTACATCATCTATTTAGGTCTATATCACCATCTCATATAAATTAATGTTTTAACTCTCACAACTCTTATCTACTATGATTTCACATAGTAACCAATGATGATATCCATAAGGATTGATTGTTTCAACAACCATTGTTGATTTCCCTGATGAAACATGTGTCCATGTGCTCAATAACCCAACCTCCTATCACATATACCTATTGTCTAGGTTCCCTATACTTCTAGTTTCTAAGGAAAGATTCATGAATATATCTTATGACTTTTAGGGGTTACTCACATGAAAATGGTTTTTTATTCAGTGGAAAACAACTTTAAGAAATTAATGATAAATATTCCTTGTCAAGGAATATCATTATTCAGTTAACCTTCAGGTAGCAAGAGACAATGGACATGTAGTTTCTAGTGTCACATTCAGAGGAGAACTAGCCTTTAATAAAACCCATATATGGTTTAAATAAAGGTAAAAACTTATAAAACATCATCTTAGGACATCACCAATAATTTACATGGTGACTTCACTTATAAAAACCAAATTTAAGAGTAAAGGGTATTTGATTTGGTAAAACCATATTCCTCTATATGTTATATTGATATACACATGTATACTACTAGAAGAACAACAATCAACCATAATAATTCATACACTAGTCACACGAGATTCATTAATGAGGGCATTAATGTCTAAGAAAAACCAAAAAAACCATGAACCATCTATACACAAAAGGACGACAACATCATTACCACCACCACCGTCATCATAATTTTAATCATCTTGTTCCACCACATAATTTTATCACATGTACAATTATCAATAGTATGTATATATAGTGGTAAAAAAATCACACACATGAAAAATGCATAAAATGTGAATCTAATGTAACCTATATGATACACGTGACACATATTTATGATACTATCAATATTCAAATCCTTATGAAATCGAATCCTCTTAATCTATGTACATATCAAGAGGTAAATAAAAAATAAAATAATACAAACCGATAACATCAATACAATTCCTAGGAAGCATGGACTTCCCTAAAAATTTTGTTCATGGTGCATAAGTCCAGGTTTCATCAAAAGATCCAACACATTCTTGGGTGACATATATGCCTACATCCCAGAATAGAAAAAAGTCCATCTTACCACGGATGCAATTTTTTAACATTTCAAACCAAATCACTTGGTATAAGATGGAATACTGCATGATCTTAGGTGCACCACCCCATACTCTAGAGGCTGATTACATATAGTGAGGGTCTTTAGTGGAAACATGTGGTACTATACCCCTAGTCATAGTTCACAATAACAATAAATAACCCTTCATGTAAAAAATATATAATATATGTAAACAAACGATATGTATTAATGTATAAGGAAATAATAGAATCAAATTGATGTAAATGGAAAAGATCTCACAGCTGTGAAATAACATATATGAATAAGAAAATAATAAATTAAAAGTGGCTCTAATCCCACTCCAATAAACATTCTCTCAACGAATCCAAACTCTAAGTGAGTTCTCCCACTAGATGATCATCATGTGCATAATGAGAACATATAACATACATTCATATAGGGGTTCTCAGGCACAATTATTTCATGGATGTCTAAGTATGGTGTGCATACAACTCAATATGATACCACCAACATTGTCTAGAATGCAACTAAATATATACAGTTTTCATACATGTTATAAAATCATTAAAATGTAATTGTAAAAATACAACTGTATAACCATAATTTTGTCACCATGAACATACAAAAAATTAAACTATATGTCGAGTGATCATTCAGTTACAAAGCCACCACCAACCCCGATCATACTTTTTTGCTTCTTTGTTCGAAGGTTATCCATATGACATAAAAAGTGAGAAAGAATAAACTTCTTGGATTAGAAAACATCTCCCAATATTCTCAAGGAATCATGTAGGATCCTTTTCATTTATCATCCTATCAAACAATTATCATGGGTTTGGACTCTAGACCAGCATACCCCATATGCACCTCATGCTAGGCCTCAAGGACAGGATACTGCTAACATGCTACCTCAAATCAATCCCAATGTCCATCATTCCATACAATTTTATGATGTATATCATCTTAAATGCCACAATCATATTATAAAACCCATATAATGGATTGAAATCACATGATATTACACCTATCTCATGTACAATAACATATTATAAATAATTTGAATAGGCATAATGGTGTAAATCATATAAAGTAATCATAACATGTGATAATGAGAATTTAGTAGCAACATGTTACCATAAGTGATCATAATAACGCAGTTCAATAAGCTACAATAGAATTACTATTGTAATCAAAACATTAAAAAGCATCACATGAGCTATAAAAGAACCTAAAAGTGATCAAAGGAAAGCATAGTCTATAATTAAGAACAATATATTTATAACATCATGTCAACAGAGTGTACACATAAAAAAATAATTTCATATAATTGTGATCCATAACATTTAATCATGTGATCATAAAAAACATTATGTATCTGGATACATAATATGTATCATGGGATAATCATTAAATTATGTATCAGAAGGTTTCACACACCGCAGTCATGAAATCATGGAATAAAAGTGGTATTGAAATATCTAGTTCTCGTGTATCATATCAACACAACACAAGGTTTCCATGATGTCCAAGGCACACAAAAACGACTAGACCTCAAAAATATCTTGATAGGTTTATGAAAGTATAAGATGGTCCATCTAGGTCCTTATAGATTTTTCCAAATATCATGTACATGGTTCTTTTAATTAATTAACTCTCAAGCCCCATTAATTAATTAATCATTTCTATAATTCATATCTTATTATTAAAATCAGGGTTCATAGACCACACTAATAAACCTCATACCCAAATACAATAAACATACATAAATACAAAAGGGTAATATACCCACGACCACATACCTAATGTGATGTCTAGAAAGTGATGAATAGCCTAATGACATAATCTATGTCATGTAAATAAATTATTCACACTATTAGTTTCCTTGAGTTTCTAAATCAAGTGAAGATTTTCAAAATTAATTAATAATAACTAATTTATAATTAATGATTTAATTAAAGGGTACTTCATATTCAAAATTTAAAATATTACATAATTAATGAATTAAAAAAAACATCACATTTTTAGAATAATGGACAACAATACATTGAAGGACCATAGAACACTTCCAAAATTATTCTATGAAAGATCCATACCACGTGGAAACAATACATAAACAAATTTATTATTAATAAAATCAGAGATATTTAATTTTTTAATTCATGGCACAACTTCATAAAAGAACTAATATATGGAACACATTCTTCACCACATGGAATCCTCATTCCTTGCTGATATATAAACTCATCAACCTTAAACATTTTCTTCAAGATCCATTTGAATTACCATTATATTTCTTTAATCAGAATAAACCCACAATCAATAAGAATCTGAATAGGAAATTGACATCATTGGATTTAATAGTCTAATATTCACCCAATATAAGACAAATGAATTTTTATATAATAGGGATTTGAAGATTTTTGTGTGTGCAATAAACACTTTAGTCACATCCCATTTCATGTACGAGATTCGAGAGGATAGATTATGTGGTGTCATGGATAGTCATGTCACATTATAACATCAAAAATAATACATATGAGTTGTTTGTTGAATTTAATAAGTTTTTTTATGTTTATAATTTTGGATCAAAATACAAGGGATGTTTTTCAACGATTTTTCATGGTGTGTAAAATTTTTTCATAGCATGAATCCTACATGGAGCTCCCAGTTGTTGTATGAATCCCATCATATTAACCTTATGTCTTCCATGAACCACCTAACATCTCTAACATTTCATTAAAACATCCAATAGAGGTATTCAAAAACATATATTATACAATGAAGCTCAATTTCTCAAAATGTTCTATCTACCAAATGGGAAAACATAGTTTTACCTTGGAAATACAAACATATAACATGATGAGCCACTAGATCAAAGATACGTAGATATTAATTTCATACTATATAGAGACTATTCAAACCGACACAAAATTATTTTCATTACATAATTATTTCACTGAGAGATAATTATTTCTATTATTATGTGCATATTATTGTATTTATACCACTATAATATTAATCATTATCGAGATGATTCTTATGTAAGTGAATTATTTTACAAGTAATTTTTATGTCTTATTTATGTTATTAATTTTCCAAAATATTTTTTATTTATGTTTAAATTTATTAATTATATTATTACAGAAATTTTTTTTAAAATTAAGTAAATTTAATTTAATTCTTATTTGATTAAGTGAAATTTATTATGTGAACATTTTAAACTGCACGTCACTTAATTTTGTGTCTTCTATTTATCAGAAATGGACCTTTTCATTTTATATAAGAATTTTACACTCAAATTAATCATTTAATTTACATATAAAAATGGTGAATATGAATTTATGTTAAATATTAGATATATATATTTATATATATAAGATTATGAAAAAGCTATATAAATTTTGAATCGATGATAACTGAAATAGATAATTATGTAATTGAGGGAATAAAACATTTGTTATGGAATGTAAAACATGTCCCTATTATTTAAAAATCATAAACAAATACTATTGAAATAATCACTTTAAGGATTAAAATTTTCATAATTATAATTTAATACGTTTTATAAGTTTTTTATAAAAAAATAAAAAGAAATACCTTGTTGATATCCGCATAAAATTTATTAAAATAATATTTCTTTTGTAAACTATATTCATTTTCTTCATTGATTGGCCTTAAATTGCACTGGAAAAGTAGTTATTTGGTTATAGGATATTATAAATTTGGCATGTGGTTATAGTGTATACCACATAATGATATATTTACACAATATATAAGTTTAATAATATATAATGTGTTATATTTGTATTATATATGCATTATATATACATTAATACTTCATATAATGTAATTATAATGCATAAATAATGTAAATATAATTCATATATATTGTAAATATAATGCAATATTTAAAAAATTTATAAATATAAATCATACATAATGTTACATAAATTAAATATAATGAAAATATTACTTAATATAAAGTAAATCTAATTCATATACAACATAAATATAATCTATATACAAATAATAAATATTACCTATTTATTGTGAAAATATGATGTAACATTAGTTGAATGAAATGTTACCTAACATAATAGTAATGTTAAACAATGTAAATATAACACATATAAAAAAAATATAATATAATATTATGTGAACAAAACCTAAATACGACAAAATATAATGTAAATATGAAAATATATAACATAAATATAGACATAAATAAAATAAATTTAACATATATATACAAAAAAATAACAAAATATATCATATATATAACAGAAATATACTATAATAGAACATATATATAGTTAAAATATAATAATATATAATTTAAATATAATGTAAGAAAACATAAATATAATTCACATGTAACATATATATAACATCACATAATGATAATATAACACATATGTAATAAAAATATAAAGCAAAAATAACGTAATATAATGTATATATAATGAAAATATAACATTATATAGAATCAATATAACACTAAATAATGTAAATATAACACATACATATGGTAATTTATTTTAAATATAATATATATAAATTACATAGATATAACTAATATATAATGTAAATATAATAATACAAAACATAAATAACAAAAATGTAAATTCCCATATTTTCCATGTAATTTTTTTAATTATATGGAATTATTCCGAGGCTGAAAAATCTGACGGCGTTCTATTCTAATGTTCGGTGAGCCCGGAATGGAATTTTGAATTTTATATGGTATGTTCAGTAAACGTGCGAGTAGAAAATCCTAACATTTTAACCAGTCCTTGGAATTGAAATCTAAGGTCACTTTTGAACTCACAGCGCTTGGATTTGCTTAAGGGAGGTTTAACCTCAACCGCAGCGGGTCGAGAGAAGAAGTTGGGTTTTGCATTTTTCGCAGAGGATTAAATGAAATAAAAATATTTTATTTTAAAAATATCCTCCCACCTCTCCTTCCAATTTTTGGTTTCGGGGACCACGTGAGGCTGGTCAGGCATTTAATGCTGAACATAAATGCCTAGTTACACAAAATATGTAACCACCCATCCCATTAATTAATAGGATTCATTAATTCTAAATAAATGAATCACCTCTTAAATAAATATTTATATTAACACTTCCACTAGGTCGGGTGTTTTGTTTCAATTCGAGAAAGGAAGAGGAGAATATTGAGGGTCATGAAGAAGAATGTATTACAGAATCGAGAACCAGAGTCCGTCCTTCGAGCGATAGCGTTGGAAGCCTGTTGCGGGAATAAAAAACACCGACCCACCTTCAATCATGAATTTTTTCCAACAGATTTCCGACATAGGGTTTAAAATTGATATTTTTCTAATATTTGATGAATTTTTTCTTTATTTTTTCTTGTTATAAGGCTAATGCGGTGGGTGCAAGCCAAAAAAACAAGGCCCAGACCCTATGCTACTATTTTTAATCTATGAGTTCTTCATAGAAATTTTTTTGGGATGAATGGAATCTGGAATGAATGGTCATGTGGAAATGAGGGAGTTCTAGGGAATCGTAGATGTGATCAGATGGAAAAACAGGACACTAGAGCTCACTTGGTGACCCGCGGAAGACCGCCATCGACTGGTGCTGGTGGGATATTGCGGCGACCGACATCGGTTGGTCGTAGTGTTGGTGATGCACCATCGCGCAATGTTGGGGAAGCAGGCCGCAAATATTCTCCACAGAGTCCAGCACTGGCCATCACTGACCGGGTGTGGAAGGTAGGGTGACAAAATATATGTGTGGCACTGGAGAAGGTGGCCATGGATTATTAGCCACCCTGGATGCGAGAAGCGGCCAACATTTGCAGGCAGTAGGAGGAGGCAGCAACATGCAACGGTGCGCCGCCGGAGTAGTCTCGGCACTGATGCTGTAGTAACCGGACCTTCTCCCTATGGTTCCCATGGTAGATGAGGGGGCTCCACATGGCACCACCTTTGTGGAGGAAACCTAACGGTTTCTCGGCCATTCGGGAAAACCGGGGACCCCCCCTGGGGTCGGGCCGCGCATGCCCAACATGCCTCACCCCAACATGGGCTGGGCCATGTGGGCCCATTGGGCCGCCCCTCTACGGGCGGGGCCGTGTGAGCCCCATGGGATGCACCCTCTATCTGTTGGCCAGACTGGACCACGACCCTACTGGCTGAGCCCACTATGGCCCAGCCCAGCCGGGTCGGACCCGTACCTGGACCCTTCTAGGCCCAATTTTTCTAAAACAACCATACCTTGTGGACTGAACATCTGTTTGAAAAACCATCTATGAAACAATGATACTTGGAGTGAGATGATTCTTCTGGATTAATCCAAATTTCTTTTGGAGAAATTTGGAGTATGGATGGGTTGGATCGAACCCGAATCCAACCGGGACCTCAGAACTAAAACACTTATTAGTCCCAGACCGGGTATCTGATTGATGTGTCATCTATCACATTGGAACCCTGACGACATGGCGGTCCTTGGGAATACATTTTTGGCAGTTCAAGTATAACTGATGGATTGATGAATGGTTCTCCTAAAAGTGATATGAGCAGGAATCTAGTGGCAGGCAGTGAGATGGAGGTCAGAGAGAAATCATACAAAGTTTAGTATCGAGCGATCCTGTGTGGGTCAGGATAGATCCTATGCGGGTCAGATATTGTGTGGGTCAGTGGGGGTTATTACCTATTGATCTTGTGTGGGTCAGACTCTGTATAAACAGTAGTGGTGCCTCTTGATAGAATAAGATGATCTATCTTCTTGACTAAACATTTGTACTTCTATGCATTACTTATATACATAGAATGAGCTGAGTCTTATATTTTGTGGTATTACCTATGTGGTACATTTAACATCATTATATTAAATGTGTGGTACTTTTACCTTTGTGGTGTTACCTCAATGGTACTTTCACCTCCATGGTGTTACCTTCGTGGTGTTACCTTTATGGTATTCTTCCCTCGTGGATTAGTTGTGCAATGTCTTAGAAGTTGGATACATATGATCTCTCTTGTATGATATGAGTATATCATTATAAAATAGGTATGTGTATGTGAATATACCTAAGTAGAGTTTTTGATTGCTTTGTGCTCTGTGGATGAGGTCTTGCTTTCTGGATTTTCCTTTTTGGAACTCTGGGAGACCTTCGAGGATCTCAGGGTCCCTACTAAATTTTATTATAGTCACCCATACATAGGCTACACTTGCACCGTGCTTTGTCTTGTTCATACGACATATAGCGTTGATCGAGGATGAGGGAGCTAGCACTGGACGGTTCTCATAGGTGGACCATTTGACGTCACGTGACACATCACTACTGTTCGTGAGCTATAACTACCCTTCATGTTGGATCCTTGGTGGATGATCCAGGAGTTGTTTTCTCTTTTCAGTTGTATGTGTACCTTCCAGTGGGGCTTGTATTCCAGACCCTTTACATCCAGGACACATTTTACTACAGCCTTTTACATCGTGGTTGTTTCAAGTTTTGTTATTGGATTATGTGATTGTACATGTTTAAAGAAAATGATTCATGTTTTAGGAATACACCTTTCTGGTGCTAGTCTCCATCCCCTAGCCTATGGAAGGAGGGCATGGGGTAGTCACAACACATGCCCTGGGGAATAGGTCGTGACAAATTGGTATTAGAGGAGATGGTTCTATCGAAGAACTAGGACTCTAATATTTTCAATGTGGAAATATTTTTAAGTGTTATGAGGGTTGTTTTCAGTTTAGGAAATCCAGTGTTGGTGCAACGGCTGACATATCCATACTCTAGGACCCTGAATTCTGATTTCCGACTAAGTGAACGAAAACACTAATAGCATGTTTTTTTAAAAGTTTTTATATGATTTCATTGAGTCTGCTCACAAGGTATAACTTAATGATCGTGACACTCCTATTTTTCTTTTAGGATGTCACCACAATGACACCTAGCTATGATTCCCGAGAGAGTACATTATTACGGCCCACCCAGCGACGAGTCTTCGATGCAGGGCCCTCTTACAGTGATAGTACCATCAGGTGGTGCCTCTGTATCACCACTACCAGTTAAGCAGTCATTGCAAGAACCCTCGCCAGCAGAGGGTGCATGCTGACTGAGTGTGTTTCATGAGTTTCACCGGTAGAGGCCTTTGAGGTTCTAAGGCACGACTGATCCGCAGGTGGCTAAGGAATGGTTGGAGGCTATGGAGATAGTTTTTCACTTAGTGGGGACACAAGCTGATCTGATGGTTATCCTAGCTGCTAGTCTCTTCCATAGAGCAGCTGAGGGATGGTGGAATCTGACACTCCAGTTACACGATGAGGCGTCCCTCACCTAGGTGGACTTCTAGGGCCTTTTTAGGGTAGTTTTCATCCCAAATACTCTACGCTCAGTATGTATACAGGAGCTGCTGCACCTATAGGGGGTCAGCAAGACCGTGGACCAGTACTTGGTGAGGTTCACTGATCTACCCTGCTACTCCACCAACATGGTACACGACCATTTCTTCAGGGCCTTGACATTATAGCAGGGTCTCTGACTAGAGACTAGATCATCGATGATATCGCTCAGCGTTCCAACATATGTTGGGGTGGTAGAGCTAGCACTTTTGGTGGAGAGATTTCTAGCTGAGCAAGAACCGATGGTGAGAGACATTATCAGACTTCATATAGCAGAGTTGTCCATATCAGGTAGTAGAATGATAATTCTGGGGCACTAGTGGGGATGAACTTCCAGTGGATGAACTCATGATACATGGTCGGTGGTTAGAGGCTCATGGGATAGAGGAGTACATCTGAGGAGCAGGCAGTGCTACTCATGCGGTGGGTCGGCTCACATGGATCATGACTGCACGACCCGCCATACGGACAACCAGAAGACAGTCGAGGGACCATTGAGGAAAAGGAAGAGGTTCGATAAAGGAGGCCCATAGGGAGACAGATTTGGTAGATGTTCTTACTATGCAGCAGGTGGGGGGCGACGATTCTAGGTTTTATCGCCACCACCTCCAGGTGGTCCACCCCGACCACATGGTGCAGGAGGATATGGACGAGCTCAACTCCAGGAAACTGAGGCCTTTGACCACAGTGCTCCAGATATGATTATGTTATGATTTGTGTCTACTCCACCTTAGTTAAATTACTTATAGACACATGTTCTAGTCACTCCTTCGTTGCCATGAATCTCTTTTAGAGCATGAAGATTCTGGTGGAGCTTTTGGCTCGATCCTTATGGATAGAGACTGTGAAAAGATAATATTCAATGATTACACACTAGTGTCAGTAGTGTGAGCTTACTATAGGAGTCGAGAGCTTCATTGGGGATCTTCTATTAGCGGTGTTGATTCCTTACAATGTCATCTTGGGTATTGAATGGTTATCCACAGTACATGCTCAGATTGACAGTATTAGGCGCAAAGTGTTCTGTGTCTGTGAGGATGGGACCATATTTCTCTTCACTAGCAAGAAGGTTTCCATTGAATCCAAAGATGGACTTACCCAGATGAGGGTGAAATAGATTACACATCATTTGACTACCCTTACTCTCAGTGTAGTTGATTTTGAGAGTCTGATCTATCCTGTAGTGGTGGATAAGTATGATGATGTATTTCATGATTATATTCTAGAACTACCTCCACATAGAGAGGTGTACTTTTTCATTGACCGGTACCATAGGGCGATGCCGATATCTAAACCAGAATATCAGATGTCTCCCATAGATCTTCATGAGTTACAGGTACAACTGGAGGATATGTAGAGGAAGGAGTTCATAAGACCCAGTGTGTCTCTATGGGCAACCTCGATTTTATTCACCGAGAAGGAAAATGATAGTTTGAGACTATGTGTGGACTATCGACACCTGAACAAAGTGACTATGAAGAACAAGTATCCACTTCTGATGATTTTTGATCTATTCATTCAGCATAAGGGATATCGTTGGTTTTCGAAGATAGACATCAAACCATGCTATAATCTACTGAGGGTTGGAGATGAGGATGTGAATAATATGGCCTTCAGGTGTCGGTATGTCCACTATGAGTTCTTGGTTATGCCATTAGGAATGAACAACACCCTTGAAATGTTCATGGGACCCATGAACAAGATCTTCCAGCCATACATCGATCACATCGTGGTTGTCTTCATTGACTACATCTTGGTGTACTCATCGATGAAGGAGGAGCATGACAATCATCTACAGATAGTACTGGATACACTCTGAGAGCACCATATTTATGGTAATAACTCTAAGTTGGAGTTCTAGATATGGGAGGTCCACTTTCTGGGACACGTTATCTCATAGGCTGGTGTTGCGGTAGATCTGGAAAAGATAGAGGGAGTTCTTGCTTGGGAGCCACCCAGGAGTGTTACCAAGGTGTAGAGCTTCCTGGGATTGGCTGAGTACTACCGAAGATTCATACCTAACTTTTCCAGAGTTTCATCACCCTTCTCAACATTGAATAAGAAGGGACAACCCATCTTGTGGACAGAGAGATGCCAGTAGTGTTTTCTGGAGCTGAGGCAGAGACTGATGAGTGACCCCATCTTGAGGCTACAAGAAGAAGGCGTAGAGTATGGATTCTACTACAATGCATCAGGGACCGAACATGGGTGTGTCCTGAGGTAGAAGCAATCATTGATCACTTGTGGTTCATGATAGTAGAGACAACATGAGAAGAACTATGCCACCCATGACCTGGTGTTAGCAGAAGTGATCTTCGCCTTGAAGATGTTGCAACCTTACTTGATAGGTGAAAGTTTTACAGTCTACATTGATCACAATAGTCTTAGGTATATATTTTCATAGAAGGACCTAAACCCAATACAACAATGATGGCTAGAGTTCATCCAGGACAATGAAATTGAGATAATCTATACTCCTGGGAAGGGTAGCATAGTGGCAGTCTTACTCATCAGGAGGTTCGGTTTACAGATGCTGAGTGAGGGGACATTGTAGCTATCCACGTTGCAGTTATACTTTGGGGATAAAGATAGTGAAATATACCTCTAGTCTATGATTGTCACTACCACACTTCTTTAGTGAGTTTGGGATGCACAACCTGGATACATTGACTACGAGGCATAACATGCTCGGATATCCTCAAGACATGCACATGATGGATTTCCTAAATGTGGGGATCACATCATCATATTCAGAAGACTCAAAATAGAACCAGTGGTGATAATGGATGAGGTGTTGATGGAGTTCCATACCTCCCCACTAGCGATACATCCTAGTTTGGAGAAGATGTACCAGGATGTCAAGCATCCACACTGGTGTCCAGGGATAAAGAAGGCAGTTGTAGAGTTTTTTTTCACAATGCATCACTTGTCAGCAAGTGAAGGCCGAGAATTAGGTTCCAACATGCCTATCGTAGACACTAGAGGAGCCATAGTAGAAGTGGTATAGTATCTCCATGTAATTTTTTGTAGGGATTCCACGTACATCCAGGGAACATTATTCCTTCTAGGTGATCGTTGAACAACACAGAAATTGGACCCACTTCCTACCCATTTAGAAGTAGGGATCATTCGAGGGAATGAGACGACACTACATACTAGAGATCGTATGACTTTATGGGGTTCCATCAACGATCGTCTCTGATCGTGACACAAGTTTTACATCCTGGTTATGGAAGGGATTGCAGGAGGTTTCTAGGACTCAGCTATGTCTGAGAACCACCTTTAATCCTTGGATGGATGGTTAGATGGAGTGGACCATACAGACACTAGAGGAAATGATTCATGTTGCTTCCTATATTTTGGTCATATTTGGGAGGATCACTTTCCCTTGGTGGAGTTATGTACAAAAACAACTATCAATCCCCCATCGGTGTGGCACCATTTGAGGCCTTGTATGGTCGACCATGTAGATCACCTCAATGATGGACAGACCCAAGGGAGTCAACAAAAATGGGTCCATAGTTGGTATGGGCTACCACTGAGAAGGTGTAGATCATATAGTGGAAGATGAAGACTACACAGAGTAGGTGGATGTTTTATGCTGACAGGATACAGAGACCTTTGGAGTTTTAGGAAGGAGAGCATGTCTTCCTATGGGTCTCACCATGCTGAGGTTTTAGGAGGTTTTCCCAGGGCAACAAGTTATCACCGAGGTTTATCAAACTTTTTCTAGTACTTATGAGGACTGGTGAGTTGGCATACCACTTGGAACTTCCACTGTAGTTGGAGAGAGTTCACAACATCTTCCAAATATCCAATATAAGGAGACTTGTTCATGACCCATCTCACGTCATCGACCATGGAGAGCTGGACTTTGATGATGGGGCGCCGTTTACTGAGGTTCCAGGGGAGACTGAGGATCTACAGGAGAAAGTCCTTCTTGGACAATCGATACCTTTGGGGCATGTTCGCTGGTAGCAAAGGAACCTCTGAGAGAGAAAATGGGCGCGGGAGCCTCAATTTCTTGCTCAGTACCATAATTTGTTTCCTTAGTATATGTTGTTTCTTTCGAAGATGAAATGCCCAAATGTGGGGAGAATGTAAAGACCCGTATTTTTCATGTAATTTTTTTAATTATACAGAATTATTCTGAGGCTGTAAAATATGATGGAATTCCATTCTAATGATCGATGTGCTCAGAACATAATTTTAAACTTTCTTTAATGTACATTTAGTAAATGTGCAAGTGGGAAATCCTATATTTTGAAATGGTGCCCAGAATTAAAATATGATGGAACCATAGAACTCACAACAACGAGATTCACATAAGGGAGGTTTAACCTTGACCGAAGTGGGTTGATTGGAGAAGTGTGATTTTCTGTTTTTCATGGATGATTAAATAAAATAAACATATTTTATTTTAAAATTATCCCCTACCTCTCCTTTGAATTTTTGTGGTGGATACTAGAATAGGGTGGTCGGGCATTTAATGTTGGATATTAAATGTCCGGTTATAGTAAATGGGTAACCACCAATCCCTTTAATTAATAGGATTCATTAATTCAAAATAAATGAATGACCTCTTAAATTAAGAGTTCCATTAGCTAATCCTCTAGGTTGGGTGTTTTGTTTCCTTTGGATAAAGGAGGCGGAGGATCTTGAGTCTCTTGACAAAGAACAGATCCCACAATCGAGAATCGGAGATCGTCGTTCAAGCGAAATAATTGGAAGCTTGTTACAGGAATGACGAACACCAAACCAACTTCAATTGTGAACGTTCTCTAATGGAATTAGGAGGTAGGGTTTAACCTTGATTTGTTTCCATTATTTGATGAATTTTTTCTTGATTATCTATTGGTATCAAGATAATGTGGAGGGTGTGGGACAAAATAACAAGGCCCTGACCCTCTGTAACTATGTTTAATCTTTGCGTTCTTCACAGAATTTTTTTTGGGTTGAATGGAATCTAGAACGAAGGGACTTATGGAAATGTGGGAATTCTGGGGAACTCGTTGATGAAGTCAGATGAAAAAATGGGTCATCGGAGCTCACTTGGTGACCTATGGAAGACTGTCAGTGACCGGTGTGAGCAGACTGTGGTAGTGGCGGTATGTCATTGCACGCCACCAGAGAAGCGGGTCACAACTCATAACTGCGGTGGCCGATATCAGTCGGAATTGGACGTGCACATAAGGGAGGGCGGAACGACTATGCGCACCTCTAGAGGAGGTGCCCAAAAAGTTTTAGCTGCGGCAGACATGAGATGATGTCGGCATCGGCCGACCATAGTAGGTGGCAGCGGCGCATGCCAGAGGAGCCGTGACGGTAGGACCCGCTCCATGCCGGTCCCCTGAAATATGAGGTGGAACCACATGGAACCGCTATTGTGGAAGATACCGAACAGACGCTTGGCCATTCAAGAAAACCAGGGGACACCCCCCATGTGTCAGCTAGGGAAGGCCCTATTCCTGCATGCTTTGGGTGCCCAACAGGTCGCATCCCACAACAGGCCGTGATGTGCATGCCCCGTGGGCCGCACCTCCGAGGGACGGGCCGTGTGAGCCTAGTGGGCCAGACCAGACCATGACATAGTGGGCCGAGCTCACCAGGGCCCTTCCCAATCGGGTCGAACCCAGACCGGGTCGGGTCGACCCTAACCTGGTCAGTCTGGACCCAGACCCTTCCAGGCCTTGTTTCACAAAAAGAGACCTACCTAGTGGACAAAACATATGTTTGATGAATTAGCTATGGAATTGAGATCCTTGGAGAGAGACAGTCTATTTGGTATACTCCTCTTTAGTTTTGGGGAAAGTGGGTGTATGGCCGGGTTGGATTCAACCCGAATCCAAGTGGGAACTCAGAACAAAAATGCTTATAAGTCACAGACTTGGCATCCGATTGACATGTCTTCTATCACATTAGAACCCTTATTACATGGTAGTCCATTGGAATAGTTCTTCATGGAACATAGTGGTAGTAGATGTATGGACGATGACTTGAGTATCGGTTCTTGTAAATTTTCTATGAGAGGGAATCCAGTGGCTAGCAGTGAGTCGGTTGTTGGAGACAGATCATATGGAGGATAGTACTGAGCGATCCGGTGTTGGTCGGCACCAATCTTGTGTGGGTTAGATGTTGCGTAGGTCAGGTGGGGTTAGTACCTTTTGATCATGTGTGGGTCTGACTCTGTATAATCAGCAGCAATGCCTCTCGACATAATATGATGATCTGGCTTCTCAATTAATCATCTATACTTCTGTGCTTTAATTATTTACAAGGTGTGAGATGATTCTTTACCTTCATAGTATTACCTACGTGGTACTTTTACCTTCGTGGTATTAACTATTTTCTACATTTTATTTTGTGGTGTTACCTATGTGGAACATTAACCTTTGTGGTGTTACCTTCAGGGTGTGCCTTTTTGGTATTCTTCCCTCAAGGATATGTTGTACAATGGCTTAGAAGTCGTATCCTTATGTTCCCTCATGTATGAGACTATTATATCATGATAACTTAGGTATATGTATCGGTATATACCTATGTAGAGTTGGTGACTGCTTTGTGATCTGTGGATTAGGTCTTATTTTGTGGTTATTACTTTGTGGAACTCTGGGAGACCATCGGGAGTCTCGGGGTCCCTACTCAGTATTGTTATACTCACCCCTACATGGGCTACAACCGCTCCTTGTTGTGTCTTGTGCAGACGACAATCATCTTTGATCGAGTTTGAGGGAGCAAGGACCGGACGATGCTCATAGGTGGAAAATTTGACGTGATGTGACATAGGACTACTGTTCGTGTGTTGTACCTACCCATCAGGTAAGATCCTTGGTGGAGGATCCAAGAGTTGTTATCTCTTTTCGGTTGTACTTGTACCTTCTAGGTGGGCTTGTTTTCTAGCCCCTTTATTTTCAGCACACTTTTTACTATAACAATTTCCTTCATGGTTCTTTCTTGTTGTGTGCCTTGATGGTGTGAATGTACAAATTTAAAGGAAATACCTTAACATTTTTTTAGATACGCCTTTATTGTTCTAGTTATCAGCCTCTGGCCTATGGATGGCGAGCCTATGGTAGTCACGGTAGGGGCCATGGGGGATGGGTCATGAATATAAATATAATTATTATATAACATTTCATAAGGTAAATTTGAAACAAATATAACAAAAATAAAATAAATTTATAATTTAAATATCTTGAATACAAAATTTATAATTACAATTATTTATTAGAAATTACTTTTAATATTTATTATCATATATTATTCCAATTTTTTTATAATTAATATTTATTTTAAAATTAATTATCATAAATTACTTTTTTAATAATGTCAAATATTATTATTTCAATTAAATTATTTCAATTATTAATTTTATTTATATTTTTGCTATGTTATTATAACATTAATATTAATAAAATATGAAATATAAAAATATTAGTTTCTTTACACATTTATAATATATGTTAATGTATAAATGTTTTTTATTCCATAAAGTAAATGAATTTTAGTTAATATCAATATTAAAATGATTGAAAATTATAATTAATATATACAATAAATAAATAAATAAGAGAGATTAAAATAGAATAAGTATTATAAAAAAAGTAAATTATGAATTTTAAAAAAATCATGGATGAGAACTATTTATTAATAAATAATTGCATATTCCTATACCTCACATTATCTTTTTTATTTCCACCACCCCACACTTACTAAGGAGCATCACTTTGGTAAATATTATATATAGAATTATTTAAAAAAAATATATATATATTAAAACTATTAAAAAATTACTTTTGGAAAATCAATCATATTTTCGTGAAATATCGATCATTGAATGCCCTATATAATGATTATAGATAGATGACTACAGTGGAAAGTGCTATTTGAAATCATGATTCTTTTCATGACCATCATTTTTTCACACTATGAATTTTGATATTTCCCATCGGTTCAACTACATCTAAATCTCTAGAATCCTTCCACAATTTTGTTGTGGATATTATTACAGAATATCTTTCTTCATGGTCTTTTATCAACCATTACTATGTCTATTTGGGTATTTTCTCCCATTCCTCAGTCCATGGGAGGTTCTGTTTCAATTATACTCCCTAATTTCAACCCATAGTTCCTCTTATGATTCGACTACTTGAGTTTTCTCTTGAATTAATCCATGTTTCACATTGATCTATATGGTAGTAATGTGGTCAGATCATTTCGATCATTAATTAGTAATGTTAATCACTCATTCATGTTTTCTAATTCATTTCAATTAGAGTGACATGGATTTATTGAATGCTTCCTCATAGTCGTCATTTCTTCAGTTAGTTATTCAGTAAAACCACTTCTATGATGGCTCCCAAAAGGTTGGGTATCTTTGAAGACTATACATCAGTAGGCTTCAATATAGTCTCCTCTCATGGAATACAGTCTCACAATGGTCATCTAAGCATGTTTTTTTTGTGTTCCATCCATTATAATGTTTCATGGAATTTTTTTCTTATATTTATTATAAGTCATAAATTTAAACATGATCTATTTTTTTAAAATAAAAACATGTGTTTTTTATTTTTCATTATTTTTATATGATAATTTAAATATATAATATGTATATATTTTATATTTTAATGGGTTATATTATTCTTATAGTTCATTTGGTTAGATCATGGATCCATTTTTTAAATCCATTAAGAATATATTTTTCTACTTCAAATTTTGGTTAACATTATATTTTTAAATTTAATAAATATAATTTATTTATTCATTAATATTTTATATATATTCAATATTATATAACTAAAAAAATTATATTATATATATGAATACGTTATTTAACTATATATATATATTAAATATGTTTTTTAACTATTTGAAATATATTATGAACATTGATAAATAAGAATATGTTTTTGTGATTGTTTCATTTTGTAAGATTTTTTATTGAAATATCCATTTTTAATGTAGGATGGGGTTCTATTCATTTACTTGGAATTATTTTTTTTTGAATGTGTCTAGGAAGCATTAAATTTTTTGGAATCTCTATTTTTCAAGAATTCAGGCTTGAGTTGATCTCTGGTATAAATATTTCACATCAACTAAAATCTGAATAATTTTTCAGAGCGATATCCTGTAGTTCAAATCTAGAACATAAAAAATCTATAAATTTTGTGGATGTTGTTTCAAAATGTTTTTAATTTTCCAATAATAAGGTATCAACTATCTAATAACAAACATGTGTGATCCATGAAAGAAAGGCTATATTTATACTTACTTTCATGTACCAAATAAATGTAGGGACCATTTAATAAAAAATTGTTCAATATTTGAAAAATTTTCATTATAAAATTATTGTTTTTTTATTTATTTACGTTTTTAGTCTATTTTGTTTATATTCAATTATATTGCATCATTTTTCATTTAATACTTAGTGTTAGTTGTATTATATGTGATTTACTTCATTTTCAATTTTATTTTTTGGTCAGCTCTTCTATCTTTAGTTTCATTTAAATTACATAAATGAAACACTACTACCATTAATTTAAAAATCATTAATATTTATATATATTATAAAATTAATTTATGTTTTTCATATAAATTTAATTTATCATTGAAATTTATGGCACCTATATATATTTAAAATAATGTTTTGATGAGTTTGTTTTTTCTTAAAAAATTTAATTCCTATTTTTTTTCTTCCTCAATTTCAATATAATTTAGATTTCCCATTATCATTATTTTTTGTTTATCAATTTAATATAAATAATATTTACTAATTTATATATTATAGGATGAAAAATTTCTTTTAAATATTATGACCTTATCCAAGACCAAATATTTTACAATAATAATAAATTTTAATGCATAATTATTTTCATTTTTAAGTGTAGAATATTAATTACAATCATGTATATTTTTTATTATTTGATGATCTATATAGTATTTCTTCAATGAAATAACAACTCACTACTTATAGATGTATTTTCTATATGTTTCATCCAATGTCTCAATTCATGCAAATTATATGAATTTTATACCAATTTTTTTATATGTCATAATTAACTATATTAATATAAAATTTTATACTTTTATTTTTTTCATTTACATATAGTTATATTAATATATAATTGAAATTAGTATTTTGAAAACTTAAATAAGTGGAATTAAAATAGTGGGTTTGATTTAATAGTAGACACAACTGATATGGTGTCCTAGTGATCCAAACATCTCCAACAAAATCATCTTTTTTAGAGTATTTTTGAATTCTATGCCACCGCAGGTATTATCCTTGGTATTTTCTTCCACATATGTATCCTCTTCTTATTTTCTATATAGTACAATTTAAATGGATGTATAATAATCAAGATAGAGTCCTTTTATATGATGGTGCATATAATGAATCATAGATTGATGTTGTTTACAATAGTATTTGTCTTTATAAAATATAATTATGAATTGAATTATTGAAATAGTATTATTCCTCACATTCAAAATTTTTAATTTTAATATTATCATAATTTATTTGTAGGTAAAATAATTCCTATATTTTCTATTTATGTTCAATCATAGTTTAATCAACAATAATCTATTAGATTAAAATTTTCATGACCACTAAGAATTAATATTGAAAAACCAGTTTTATAGAATTGAAACATTCCTTCTAATGAATGGTAAAATTCACGAAGAAGGAAAGCACATGTATACATGAAATATTTAATTTTTTTTTGTAGTTATACAATTATGAATTTTATTTTTATAATAAGTCTATTAAAAGTTAATTTTCATGTATTCAGTGATACTATATTTTAACTTATTAAATATTTTTATTGTTATTATAATAAATTGAAAAAATCATTATATATGTACATTTAGAGAAATGATGTGTAATAGATAAATTCTGTAATGTGTTAAAATATGTTTTTTTTCTAATTATTATTCCAACTCAATCATTTAATAAGAAATATTTTCTAATTGGTGAAATTTTAATTATTTTAAGCATATATTTATCAATTTATCCATTTTTTTATAATTTTATTTATTATGATGTTTTCACTATTTCAAAAATGTAAAATTTGAGAAATATATTCAATAATGACTATGTTTTATAAAAAATAAAAAAATTTAAACTTTTAATATATTAACAAATTTTAATTATATTTAATGAAATAAGTTGGAGTTTCAAAAATTATAATTTCATTGGTATTTTGAACTAAAAAATATATACACAATAGAAATTTTTATACATATTATTTGTCTATAAGGTTCATGGGATGAATTTATTTCATCCACATGCATATTTTATAATGGATTATTTGTAGCATACTTATTTCATTTGAGTTTATTGGAAAAATACCTATAATTAAAAATGAGAGGTTTGGTCCTGATGGAAATATTGTGTGAAAATAATATCATACATGAAAAATTTTATACCATAAACATATAATAATAAACATGGAGGGGGTTAACTATTTCAAAAAATAAAACAGAAATCACTATTTTCATTATCTCATGATTTATAAAAACTACAACTAATGATAGAGTGGAAGGACACAATATTTTACTGTATGGGTTTAATTTTTTTTATCAAAATTAATCCCAAAAATGTGAAATGATTTATCAATTTTTTATGCACAAAAATCAAGAAACCATCTAACCTTTTCATGTTATTTTACTTTAAAATTTATATAACATTTTCAAGTCATTGAAATATAAATTTTATTACTTTATTTTATATATCTAATAAATGAAATAATAAATATATATTACATTAAATTCAAAATAAAATATTATAATTTTCATTAAAAATATTAAAACATAAAATTCTCATGATTATGTGGGTTAATGGAAATTACTGACACCTCTATCCTTGAGGTTATGTGGTTTTACTCCCACTAGTTATGATTCAACATCATAATTTCACTCATGTTTATTTACCATACATTACTATATCGATAAGGGGGTGTTAAGAATTATAATAGATGAAACAGAAATACCAATTTTCAATATCTCATTTTTTGTAAAAATTCAATCCAAATTTATAGAGGAAATAAATTATGATTTTATTAGTTCATGATTAAATTATTTAAAATAATCTATCAAAAAAATGTAAAATGGAATCACTATTTTTTGTTGAACCAATATCATGAAATTATACAAAAATTTTAAAATAAATTTATAATGAAAATTTTAAAATGGTTTCATTATTTGAGTTTATTGCATTATTATATATATCATAAATAAAAAATGAAAAATACTAAAAATAAATATTATAATGAAAATAATATATAGTACTCATCAAACAAAAATAAAATTGAGAATACCCTTGAGTAGGTGGGTATGTGTAATGGGTTAAGGCTTCAATATTTAAGGTTGGGGGATTTGGTGCCACTATTCATGATTCAAAATCATAATTTCATTCAAGTTTCATTTTCCCATATTAGATTACCATGTAGTGTGTGGTGATTTTTTACCCATTTTAGCTTTACAGGATGCATTAAATCTATTGGTTTTATTCGAATCCAAAGTAGGTAATGGGATATACGGAGAAGTTCATGAAATATATGGATAAATCAACATATTATGTTTCAAAAAATATATAGGAAAATAAATTTAAATACATTTTTGGTACCATGAAACATAATATATATTTAGAAAGAATAATTTATAAAAACAGAATGTATCGTACTTTATAACATTCATTCAATCTATCAGGTTGTGGGGAAAAAATTAAATTTACATCTTATAATAAAAAAATTATTATCTTAGAGAAATTTATTGTCTAGGTGAAATGTAAATGATACTTAATTATTCATTATGATAATTGTTTAGTTTTGAAATAACAAATTCGTTGTGAAAATAATGCTATTTGTTCATGATTTTATATATTGATTATGTTTCAAAAATAGTGCTAATTACATCACGATATAATAAATATTTTAAATTATTTATAATATAACTATCCTTATGGGATACATATATTGATATAAAAAACATCATCATCATCTTCTCGGTGGAAAATTAGAGTCACATCCATATGTATGAATTCAATAACCATATCTTCCTCAAAATTTATAGAGATTCACAATCCCAAAAATAGAAGGTGGTTTATCATCTTGAAATTCTTCATCCTCAACATGTATTCCATCCAATAATGTTTTTATTGGGGCCTCAAACCTCTGTATTGATTTATTTCAAGCATAAGGTGTAGATATATGTAAATATGTTACCATGAATGCGTTCATAATATATTATCATATATATGACGATGAAAAGGGAATAAAAACATTAAATTTTTTACCCTCAAAAGAAAAAGTGAATTACTAAAGGAAGTGTGTCAGAAAATAAAAAAAAAAATCTTCCAAATCGATAATAATGTATAAATAATTATGCAATGATCAAGTCGTAACTGTGATATATTGTGTCTGAGAAAATGATGTTATATCCATCGAATTTCATGTTATATATTATGGTGGTATACATGTTTTATGTGTACACATTGTCACTATATTAACATCAATATGGAACTCACATCCCTATCATGTTGTTTATAATGGTTTTTCTGGAACAAACTCTTTAATGGTATTGGTGGGAGTAGAATTATGTTCTTGTGTATAATGATATGTATTATTCTAATCATCCTAAATAGTTTCATATTTTTCATGTTGATGCACTATAAATTACAATACAAATATGTGAAAATCATATTTAATAAAAACTCTATACTTTTAGTGATCATAGATGGGTATAATATTCTATGTCACCTCAGATAGTATATTTATTACAATCCATACACATACTAAATATGGTATAAAATATATGATGAAATATAGTTATCATTCCAAATAATGGTAATGTATCCTATGATTTCTGTGGTATATAAAATTTTGTTTTCTATTCCAATATTTTTAATCACCATGATCAGGTATGTAAAAGTATGTCTGGGGATCTCCCTTCTATAATTTTTTATACTAGAAAATCATTTACAAAATCTCTATGTAATGAATATAATGTCATTAACAATCAACATCATGTATACATGTGATCAAAATGGCACATATCCTTTCTATCTTCTAGGGTTATATTGAAACACACTAAATATATTTAAATGGTCTTATAAACCAATCTTTTTGTTGACTATAAATGAAATATAAGTGAATAAGTGGATGAATTACTATATGATCTTCAATCATAACAATGTGATATGATGGCAGTTATGACTTGAAAAATATAAATTATGTGATAAAAAATGGAATGGAATTATAGAGTCATAAATACGTAATACACCAGTAATATAAGAAACTGATAAATATATTTTCATATAATACATTAATAATGATGATGTTTCTGCTAACACATATGAAAGGAGACTAATAATGAAATTTTTTAATCCTTACACACCCTCTATCAATGCGTGGACATGATTATAAGAACAAATCAACCCAGTAAATAATCTATTATAATATAATTAAATAAAAAAAATATATGGAATAATTATTAATATCAACGTTATTAATGTAGCAAAATATATGGGGACATTCTTATAATTATTGATGAATAAGTGGCTCGAAAAACCTAGAAAATATTCACAGATAACTCTTACAAGGCCAATTATGTAGAATCCTTACCCAAAGTGTAAAATATATATATATATATATATTATTTTAATTAAATGTTTTGTCAAAGTCTCTCTATGTGTATTCTAATATAGAAGAGACCCGGTTATATGATGTTTCCATATAAAGGTTCTTTGGAAATGGTAATGACATCATGTGTACTAATATTATGGATTAATTTGTATATATTTATTCATCATGAAACCACAATATATAAATGAATATATATCTCTATGTTTGTATAGAAATATAAAATAATAGTTATATTATTAGCATAAAAAAATAACATTGTTGAGATCATCAAACAAAATTATATATAACTTGACACTACAAATTACAAGTGAATTCGTAAAATAATACATTTAATCTATTGATAATAGATGACGAATATCCATATGTTTTATGAGTAATTTAATTTTTTTCGGATGGGAAAACCTAATATGAGTGACACATACCCTGATGTGATTTTCATATCCCATGAAAATGTATGAAATTGTTGTGTATTTTACCTCAATATATCAACCAATTAAACAATTCCATGATTATCAATGGATTTAAAGTCACCCATTTCAACCCTTTAGAATTTTGTTAATCAAAGGTAAGGACCTATACCATCTCGATGTTCATTACGATGGAAATAATTTGATATATATATTATGATTTTAGAATTCCTGAACCATCATGAACATCATCTGAATCATGTTTCTCTTAGACCAATATCAAAACCTCCTCCATGAGTTTGTATAATATTTGAATAAATATTTTTTTAAAAAATATTTTTATTGATATTTTTTATAATTTTATACAAATTTACTAATTAAGTAATTATATTATTTACATTTCAATGTGACTGATGATTTCTTGGAATACGTATATACCATTACAAAGTTTTTAATTACAATGAAATAAAAAATATATATTTACATTCATGTGAATTTAATTATTATTTACAGAATAAAAAATTCCAACAACGCATCATTCATATGGATTATTAGATGATTTTTCAACATGAGTAGGACAATACATATTGGTGTGACCGTATGGTCTCCATATCCTATATATCTATGTCAGTCCCTAGTCTTGGGGGTAGTCAATCTCAATTGGAAAGAATATTGATTTTTATCCCATTTTGGTCGCAACATTTTTTGATTTAGTAGTAGTGTAGGTGAAATTATGGATCATGTAATGTTTGGATATCCATTAATAATTATACATGGTGAAATGTAACAATAGATAATATTAAGATGGTGAGACACTAGATTTATAAACTACTCCAAAGAATACTAAATATTTGAATATATTATGAGGACATACACCAATGGATATTATAGATCATGAATGTTTCCAGAATCTTAATAACACTCATTCAACGAAACTACACACACAAGGTCACTAAAACGTGTAAAGGATAATGAAACATAGTGAAAATAACATTCTTTCATAATTATCAAAAAATGAAAAATATAATTATGTAGCATTTGTAACAATATTGTTCATATGTCCTCTATAAAGACATTGTTCAACCTAATTAACCTTTCCATGATGTAATTCACTAAGTAGTTGAATTATTTCTACAAAAACCCGATGATGGGGAAAATGTTTACTCTATTGAAGAGACAAGTTAATTCATTCCACAATTTTCCCATGAGTTGGCCATATATCCTTTTACCATCACATGCTAACGACCATTTTCACTCATTGTTTCTATGGGATTCTAATATATATCATTATTTTCTATTTAACTCTCTTAAATATTATCATATATCTTATACTGTTTATGATTATATACTATATATATGTGAATGTTTAAAAGTGAAAATAAAATTGAATTGAAACCTTAAATATGAATTTTATATGAACATACACATACCACGAAGAATAATATAATTCATATTCCCTCACACATATAATTCTATCTCGCATTATCTATATTATGACTAATGAAATACTAGTGATAAGAATATGGAGGTCACCATTTCTATCCCTCAAAATTTACTAATTCAGGGATTTATTGGCATTTCGAAAACATTATAATATCACTCATCAACCTACGTACCTGATCTGATCTATGACAATACTGGAATAGTGTTCTCGATACCCACAAGATGGTGACAAGAGCCCGAACATCAAGAACAAAATTATTGACTGATTTTTCCCATAACATAATGAAAAAATCTAATATAGAAAACATAAAAAATGTTAAATGGGGAATAAGGATATATTACATTAAAATTTAACATAACAATTGATACATAAAACTCAACACAAGTCAAATTCAACAAACATAAAATTAAATCCAAACCCAAATTACATAGAATTGATGATACATAAAACATGTTATGTGTTGGGAAAATCCATCAATTTCACCACCATACAACCATACCGAGATATAAAAAATGAATCCCACTACCTCACTATATCACTTTTACATTTCTTTCATGAAACAAAATATGTTATACACAAACATTGGAATATGTGCAGAATGTGTTAGAGAGATGACCATATGTGTGTTGTGTGGAAAAAACAATCCATGTATTGTACATATTTATTATCCATAAGTATAATTTTTTAGATAAATATAGATGTGTATTAATTTAGAGAAAAAATTTTATGATTAATAATTTATCAATTTATATCAAAAGCATGGATATTACCCCTTTCTATCAAATAAAAATAAATTTCATAAGAAATATTATGATAGAACATTTTGTTTATCATTATCCATTTATCAAACAATTTACCAATGTTAATATCATGACCATGGAAAATGGATAGTATTCTTAACATGACATAAGAATGGGATATTTAAGTTTCTTATATAGTGATAAATCAAGACTGGTGTTCACTAACAAAACTCTATGGAATTTCCACTAAAGGTGTAGAAAACAACATGATGTGTAATTCCAAAATTCTATTCCATGTAAAAAAATCCATGGAATTCTGATCAAAGTCGTAGTGGAATACAT
Organism: Viscum album; assembly: GCA_963277665.1. Lineage (NCBI taxonomy): Eukaryota > Viridiplantae > Streptophyta > Magnoliopsida > Santalales > Viscaceae > Viscum > Viscum album. Next base: position 2,080,990,205 of record OY728126.1, read on the forward strand.
TGATGTGTAATTTGTGTTAACAAATCAATGAATGTCTTGATACCAATCAACCAAAAAATTACCCATGTATCCTATGTGATACTCTTGATAAATTATTTAAATGGTCTAAAAATAGAAGAAGAAATTTTTTTATAACCAATTAATCATTACCAAAACATGATTTGAAAACAAATTCTCCCTAACAAAACTTCACTTCATTGAAATTACTTTTATTTATCCTTTTTAATGGGGGAATAATTTAATATAAAAATTTAATACACTACCATTTCATATAATTTAGACCATTCAAATAACCATTCTAAAATAATGTTTCTATACCAATGATCAATTGAATTCATGAAAAAATACAATATATAAAACCACCCACCTCAATACATTGTATTCCATCAATTCAATGGGGCCTATATATAAACTTAAGAAAATAGATATTAAAATTATGTTAGAATCTGAAGCCAAAAATCCATGATCATTCACCATTAGTTATTTAATTTAACAAATGCAGGGAAAAATTTAACACATACCATAATAGATTCTAATAAATAAACAAAAATAACCAAAGAACCATAAAAATTCTGAATTCTGTTGTCGATCTATAATAATGAAAATATGATCATTCCATAACATTTAGATTTTTCTGGTATACCAATAATACAAGGTTCTATTCAATAAAAAAGAATAATATGTAAAATAAAAATGAGGAATAATGTTGAATGGATTCATACCGTTGAGAAAATAGATCCAACACCATTGAATCCATCCAAATATTACATCGGGTTGAATGGAATCTTTATAATTTCCAAGAGGATTCTTAGATGTTGAGAATAATTCACACCAAAATAATCTACTCATTGAGAGATGGATCCATCTAAGATATATTTAGAAATATTCCCAATCCATATTCCCATATAATCATTATGCAACAAAATAAATATCTATGTTATATTAATGTCCGTAAATTATTATATCTTCTAAGGGGGTGTATTTTATAATTATGACAACAACATTGTTCCCATCCTAGGGTTGTAAGAAATATCAAATTTAAAACATTATGTTCTCCACCAATCACATATTCTTGTTTTTATAATCCATCATATAAATGATATAACATAATATATAATGAACAAAATAAACAGTGAACCTATCCCCAAAAATCTAGTGTCACGAATAATTTAGAAAATACAAAAAAACTAAAAGCTCCATGTTATTAGTGGGATACATATTCTTCAATTCCAAAAATATATGTGAGTGGAACACCACTACATTATCACCAATAATATATACACACTAATTATATTTACCTGGATAATTATAATACAACATGTAACCCTCTCTTGATTCTTAAAAGTTCAATATATTAGTTGATTTAGAATGATGTTTTTTCTCATAAATTAATGTATGAGACTTTGTATCCCTCAAAAAATTTACCAATTTCATCGTAAGACTAGTCAAACTAGATTTAATATTTGAGAATTTATTTACTAATATAAAATAGAGACCAAATTGACCCAACGTGAATTGTATCTCTAATATATGTCATATCACTTCTCATGATAGGAAAAAATTCACTTTTTCTGGAGAATCTAAGATGTCATGTTTTAAAAATTCACCACTTAAAATTATTTTTTCCAAGGACCCAAAATCACACACGAATATTTTCACACAAATTTAGTGGTTCCCCGCGATTCCCAAAACTGAAATAAAATGATTCTTGTGATCTTTTTCAGATATGAAATTAACCATATTATAATTCAAGAAGACTGTAGTAATGGAATCAATGTATGGATTGAAGATTAAATTAATTAGGTCAATAAAAACTATAAGAGAATTATTTATGCAAAATGAAATTACATGATACTGATAATAGGCATACCTAATATTGATAAAGATCATTAGGATATCCACTTTATTAAATGTATGATGATGATAAACTAAATCAAGATATACTTTGAAAAATCTATATCCCCCCTTAAACTAATGGAAAAAATCATCAGTATATAGAAATGATATTATCCTTCATCTCCATTCGATCTTGCGTATGATAATAAATTAAAATATGATGGGATCCATCGAACTTCCTGCTAAAGAGATATAGGTATGACTAAGGATATATGTTAGGGCAGATGAAAAAATTCACTAAAAGATCATCCTTTTGGTTATTGAGCTCATTCAACTCAAATAATTATTTATATTAAAAAATAATGGATAATGGAAGAGAACTAGGAATATGATAATTAGAAAACTCTACCTCTCCTTTTTGAAGGAATACATGAGAAGTAATATATAGAAAAAAAACCCCAATCCACTCTTGTAATATCAAAACTAGATAATATTACACTAAGCTCAAATTTAGTGTTAGATACTAAGTAGATTATATCTAATTGAGATGGTATATCATTACTAGTCCATAGATCCTGCTCTCTCAAAAGAATAAAATATCTATCTTTAGGGATATAGAAAGACACACACTAATGATAATAGTCAGTCAGGGATATTTGTGTTACTAACTAGTTTTCCTAGTAATGACATCATTGATACATAGATTAAGAACTAAAAGTCATAAAAGGAATCAACATTAGCTATAGATAGTGAATATAAAAGTCATCAAAATCCTTTCCCATTTTTTTATTTCCAATATTCATTGATTTCTGCATAACATACGATATTAGTTTCATATGAAGTTTTTACATTTCCACAAAATGAAATGATATAAAATATTGTAAGGAACTGATGTTAAATGAGAGTATCTAAATATAATATATAATAAATATACTTTCTCTCACTACAGTTGGGCTTGTAGTGGCATTTCATGGAGATTCCTACAGCATGTGAATTATCATCACATAATAAGACAAAAATGGATCCATTTTTGTTTTTGGTTTTCTAAAATTAAAATTTACTACATATACCTGTATTCTTTTTTCATGGATTCACCACTGTTCTTGGGCATCATTGGACCAAAAAAAATAACATACTAAATGTATTAATATATATATAATCATACTTATGAATAATTTTTAAAAAATTTGGATTACGATTCATCAAAAAATAAAATTGGAACTATGAAACCAATTTTGTTTCTATAATGTTGTGTTTACCCTATGATCAATGTAAAATTACTCAACATCGGGTTTATGATAGAGGAGGGCTATTAGAGGGTGGTAAAATAAATAAAATAATTTAATTATTTAATTTTATTTAAATCTAATCCTAATTCAGAATATTTATATACGTGAATGAAGAAAATCATATGTGATTGTTGAAAAACCTAATGATATTAGAGGAGGAATTGAAGATAACCATTGATGAATACTAAGGGATAGTATAGTACCAATATTTCTTATTTGGATTCATCTTTGTAAAGGAGTTCTTTAATATTGCCAATGAATATATAACATACATTCTCTTCACTAGTGAACCATACAAAGTCAAAGTTGGGCTTGAAATTTTATAGGATTCCAACACATTATTAATCTAATTATAACAGATTATAATTTTATCGATTTCATGTGATTGGAATTTTTAGTGGATCACATATATTAATTTTATTCCTTCCACACTTATTTAAACCCAATTACCACAATATAGAATCATTGGATGGGATAACACTAATTGATGATTATACTCACATAATTATTATTACTCCCCCACTAATATTCAAGATCTTCTATAGTTAACCATAGGTTCATGGTGTGTAATTTCTAGGTTATATTTGAGATTGATTGAACCCACAGTTTCATGGATTATGCATCAATTAGTTAGAGATGGATGTTTCTCAATTTCACTAGGATGTGATGATGGGTATAAGTATTTTATAACATGGAATATATATTAGATCGGTTGATTTATTGGCGATATGGATGATTATGTGGAGTGACATGACATTATTAAGCTCTAAGAGTCTTTAGTGGAAATAATCCGGAAACCTGTGATGGATCAGGTGCATTCAACCCAATATCTGAGTTCGTCAGTGTCATTTTTTATCGAACCATAAGAGGCGATGGCTCATGTGAGCCTTCATAAGAAGTATTTTGTTTCTATTAAATCCATATATACTAGACTTTTTGTCGAATAAAACAAAATGTGTAGTCCCCTTTATTATGTATATAGGGTTTTGGAAAATTGAAATATCACATGTTTTGTATGACCCCATACACACTAAGTGAATTAGTGTTGTCTTCTTATCGTATAGCTCATGATTTCAAGAAGATGGACATATTACACTGTAATAAGAAAATATCAATACATGGGAATAGATAGGGAAAACTATAAACAACATGTTCTGAGAGAAACCTAGGGTACACATCCACAATAAATGTAAAATTGAATGGCTATAGTATATGTTATAGGGAAAAAGTACATGGTCATAGCCTAAAGTATATGACCAGGTCCATTATAGAAAAGAAAGGTTTTTATACTCCATACACTCTATGAAATTACTTATGAAACCTCCACATTATTTATCTCCATCTTTAGGATTCATATTGGGGCCCATTAGTGGCCTCTCTTAATTAGTTTTCCATGTTGGTATTGAGGTTGGCTTTTTTGAATGGGTGGTACCACACAATGTGTAATTTGCATAATGGTTCCAATAGCAAAGCATAGATAATTCTATTGACCAGGATTGGTCCCCAAATATATTTTAGGGTCTATACATCACTATCACACTAGGGAATAGGTTGTAGAATCCCGACATGTTAAACTATAGACTATGTTTGGTAGGGTACACGATTTGAAACATAGAGGTTAAACAATCCTTGAATATTATATGTGTATATATATATATATATTAGGTGAATGGGAATACCATTAAATTCAAAAAATCTTACATGGACCACAAACACATGTAGGGGAGGCATGCCATAGATCCCCACATAGGGATAGCCCACCCTTCTAAAGTTACTCATTTAGTACATGGCTCATCAGCCAATGGTTATAAATCCCATATATAGTAGAAAATTATAATTTTTGTGGAAACCTATATTTTATTAAAAAATAGTTAAAAAGAATAGTTATATTTTGGATTAGTTGTGAAATTTTATTAGTTTATTATATTTCAAAATATATGAATTTTTGTCTTTGGAATGAAAATTACACATGAATTTTCCATTAAAAATTTTTATACTAAAAAATGTATTTATCTGAAAAAATAATTTGCTTCATGTTTTTTAGATTTATTTAAATTAAATTCTTACAAATTTATGAATTAAATATTGAAAAATAAATTAAATATTTTTATTTAGGGGTCCAAATTTTATTATTTTGTATCATTTATTTTTTCTCATTATGAATAATAACCACAATATAAAATTTTCAACATTTTATGGTTATATCATTCGTTTAACATAATAACATTGTTATATAGACTATGAAATGAACTTAAGAGTTTCTATTATATCATTTTATGAGCCCATTTAATCTATAATAATTCAATATATGAATATATGACATTTTTTCCTATTGGATAATAATTTTAGCTTTATAATGTTTTTGTAAAATATATTACAAATAAATGTGTCCATTAATTTTAACATATTTAATATTTTTTCACCTATTAAATTGTGTATTTTAATAAAAAATTTGAATCATATATTATGTTTTTATCATGGTAATTTATTTATAATATTTTTTACAATAATAATTAACTGAAATTCTTACGCAACACAGACACAATATTTATGCAATTAATTAAAAAATAAAATTAATGAGTATGATAATATTGTAATTAATGAAATTAATGTATTATTACTGAATTACAATGTTCCATGAATTATATATGTATATAAATTTTATTAGGGATATGTGAAAGGAATATATTTGAATTACCTTTTGGTCATGTTGTTTTTAAAGTAAAATTAAATGAATCATTTCCGAATATTCATCAATTATATTTTATATAAAATAATATATTATTAAGTTATTTAATACAACTACAAATATTATATATGGTTAATTTACTAGGAAATGGTTGATACTATCATCAATTATCCATTTATATGTGCATTTTACTTTTATAATACTTATATTTAACCATAATTAGTAATGAAATTATGATCACAATAATTATTAAAAATGTTAATAAGATGGTTAAAACAATGATTAGGGTGAAAACATCAAAAAAACATCTCTAATTTCATACTAGATGAGATTAATTCTTCTTATAATTATCTTATATTTTAATGAAATTGTTTTTTATAAATTCTAACATGAAAATCTGTTTATATTGATTTAAAACATTATGAAATTCCAATAATTCCCCACCATTAAATATAAAAGTGAACCACCGATCCTCTTCTATATACATTTCAAGTATAATATTTTTGGACAATACCCACTAAAATACCATCATAATATTTCTCCTCATATTTTAGAGGTATTTTTATGCCAAATACCAAACATAGGGAGCATAAGGTTTAAATTAAATGAGATTGTCCTTAGATGAGGTGTAGATTTTTAACAAATATTTTAGTTTTATTTATTCCACCACCTACTTCAAATATTATTCAACCATGTTAATATATTGAAATAAGTATATAATATATAACTAGATTTTATTATGTTAATTTAATAACCTATACATATCTTCTTCATAAAAAAATAGATATGAAAGCATCACCCTTGTGTGTGGACGACACATAGCTCACAAACTGATTTTATTAATTTCCCATCAACGCCTCTGTTTTATGGTAATAATTATAGATTTAATATATATATATATATATAATATCTAAGAAATAATAATCATTCATAAAATATATTATATACTAATTTTACTTACCAGTCAATCCATTTAAAATGTATAATGACATTCTCTTGTACTAGATGATTTCCACCTCACGAACCAATATGATTTATTTTTCATAACCAGATCACATTGATATTATAAATATGTAAATTAATATATACAATAATATATTTATGATATTATAATAAGTTTTTAATTATAAAATAATACATACATTATTTCCATCATGATCATTGAAAAATAGAATGATTACACTTGCTTACGTACTACCTACTGCCTCAATGATTAAAACATAGCTCATTTTTAATAAACATAATTAATAGTGGTTTTTAAAAGTATAAATGATATATAAAATAATAATTTAGTAATTATTATAAATAGGTAGATTCTATGAGAGAGTCCATAATGACTATGGTCAACAGAGTGAATCCATTTTTTCATTATGAACCAAATTTCCTAAAAATACCAGTTGTGGTCTTAAATTAACTATTTGTTTAATATTTCATTTAAAATAAATAAAAAAATGGTTAACAAAAACGAGTTATATCTTGTGAAATAATAATTTATAATTTAACAATTGAAATAATTTTATTAAATAGGAGTTAATTGACGTACCTGGAATATATGGATTCTATGTAAGGGGTTTCATCACAATTTCCTTTCATTGAGGTGAATTTTTATGTTATGCACATAATTTATTTTATATGATGTTCATAATTCCCATTTAAATTTTATATCATATATCATTTATAAATCATGTTATTTTATGTTTTAACTAAACATATATCTTCCAATGGGTTAATATATAAATTCTACAAATGGTAAGTGATTTTCATCTTAATTTACTTTCACTAGGATATAATCTTTATTCAATGTATTTATTATGAGAAAGAAATTTTAAAATATATCTATAGGGTTTTAATTATATATTTTATATTATTCATTTGGATTTAAAATTTCGAACATAATTACTTCATGTATTAATTAATAACTACAAATTATGATATTTTAATGTTTATTTCTCAAATAAATTTTATGGAGACATTTTCCATGTCATGCTCCATGATTTAATTATATTTTTCACATATTAACCCAATAATGAATTTAGATTACATTATATAATTAATGTAATTTATTGATCTATGTCACATTATATGTATTAATTTATTTTTTTGAAGCATTCCAATTTAGTTAAGGATTTATGTTAGAGTTAAATCTCATTGCATGATTTTTCATGATAAATATTCAATTGGGAGTAATCATATGCTCTGCTTTTCTTGAGTCACATATATTTGATCCTCCTTTAGTTATGAATTGGGTTTACATGATTAATTTTCATTTCCCCTTATCAAGTAATGAAATATTTTTAATTTATTTTTAAATGATATTAATCATGTACAATTTTTTAGATTTAAAATCATTCAGATCTATATCCATGATTACTAAAAATTTTAAAATATGCTTTTACATACATTATTTATTTCATAAATTTGTTTTACGTTATTTTTTATCATTTATGAAAAGTATTTTAAATGAAATTTTATAACATATTCCAACTGGGTCACTTTGGTCTCCCATTAAAAAATATTGAAAGGAATGCTTATTTTTTTTAAAAAGTTCCTTTTCCTCCATCATAAATACTATTTTCTTTTAAAATTCCATTATATGGTCTAAATTTATTTTTAAATAAATTTATTTTAACAGTATTGTTTCATTTTATTTTATTTTATACATGATTTTTATTGTGGGAAGTGTATTTTTCACATGAATGTCTATAACAGTCTTTTTTTGGTATTTATATTCATAAAAAAACATAACATACTGATAATTGAAATCTATTTTGGTTATGTTATAATGATACCGTCCTTAAACATTATCTGGATTGATTATTAATGTTTCAAATTTATTTTTATGAAACCTTTTTATTTTCCATTGGTAAATCAACCTATGAATGACCAATGGTTATTGTTATGTTCATAAGTATAATCATCTAATTTTACTGCTCATTCTATGATACATGAAAACATTTATGAATGATTTATTGGTGGTGAAATTTAAAACCAAGGATGGGTGGTGGTTCCATTAAAATCAAAAGTCGAGTGGGTAAATTATAAACCAAGGATTTGTGGGTCCATTATATCCCTCTAATGAATTGGGTAATAAGATTAAGTTTACTATATGGATGATACTTTTAAGATTTTATGTAGCTATGTTACACTTAAATGAGGATGGAATATAATAGACATATGTTACTCCTAGGTGATATAAGAATTATCCTTTTGGGGAAATCCATGACATCCAATTGATGTTCCTTGTACCAACTTGTTTTCATTATGATTTGATCAGGTTCCAATGCATCATTTACTCATGTATTATTTTTACATAGATCATGATTTTATACTGGTAAGATTCTTTTATTATGTTAAATCTATATTTTGTGTGTCAATTTTTATGCATGTTTCATAAAATCTATTATTTTACGATCATTCATTTTGATTATATCATTATACTATTTTTCTCATCTAATTATAATTGATTTCATTCAATAGTTAATGATTATTTGTATCCTTACTAATCATTTTATATGACCACTCTAATGCTTACTTTTTCCAATGATGTAAATAGTTTTTTAAATTTTTTTCACTAGATTTGAATAACATAGTGGGAGATGCTTTATATTTTTATGAACCACTTTTTTATGAATCTATATTGTTATGTTAGAGTTTTTCCTAAATCTATAAAATTCTAAACATAAATGTTCAATGGGAACAAGTGATCTAGTACGTCATTTTTATGTATTATGTTTTTTTACAGTTGAAATTGGGTCATGTTTACCAGTACCTAATCCAAAAAATTTAAATATTATATATTCATAAATGAAGCTACTTGGGTGGGTTTAGGGATACTACAATTTGTTTCATAGATGGTCCTACATTATTTTGGAGATTGATATCTCATCATGAAAGGCTAACCTAAGAGTAATTGATTATTTTATGAGTTTATATGTTTATGGCGACACAAATGATTAAAGGAATAGATACCAACATTATGTTTTATGTGATGGATGTCTAAGATGATTTGGAGTATTTTAGGGAATACATATTTTTATATAACCTTTTTGGTTTTTTATGGGATTCAGTGAAAATATTTTTTTAGGTAGAGTTTCATTACATTTGTGGGCATATGTTTAATATTATTCATAACATTTACAATTTGTATAATATTTTATGTTGATAAAATTATGGGTTATTATAATTTTGGGACATATTTTTTATTGTATAGATAATAATGGAATAGAGAAGTCTTTTTGTTTTTAGAATAATAATGTAAATTTTGATGAGAATTATTATAATATTTTTGGAATATTATATGATATTAGAGGATTTAATTTCCGGAATCAAGGTTGAATTATCATTTGGATTCTTAAATAATTTTCATGTTTCTTTATGGGGAATTAGGTTATTTATGGAAATTATTAACACTTTATATAGATTATTTTATCAGTTCATATGAATTTTTTCTCACATGAATTAAAAAGTGAAAAATGATAGTTGGTGATAAATTAATAACTAATCTCATAGGAAATTATGACAAAAACATTTGTATTTTTTTGGTTTCGATCATGGTCGAGAATAGTTGTAATGAAATTAAGGTTAGTTATATATCAAATGATCTATGTTGAAATATAATTATTATTGATGAGACTTTAGAGATTATTGTTTTGTCTCATCAAATTAAGGATTACTCATTTTTAGAATTATCATTGAATTGACTAACCATTTTTTATTTGGATTACATTTGTAGATAGGAGGACTAGATTTTTATATTCATATTAAATTATTTCATCAATTATAAGTTTATTTTAGTGCATAATTCATGCTGAATTCACTGTGAAATCTCATAATTAGAAGAAAATTAGGAGATTGTGGTTTTAAATGATTTACGGATAAAAATATATTTTCAAGAAAATATATTTATTTATGTTATTAATCTATATGTTAATGTTATTATTGAAATCTATGAAAAGCAACATAAAAGAAAAACATAATATTATTAACTTCTGTTCTAATTAATTGATTGATGTTTTCACACATCTTTGGTTTATAGTCTTGTGGCCATTAGTTTTCTCAGTATCAATCACTTCCCTATTAAAAATATTCTCTTTTAATATTCATAATTATTTGATGATTACGTTTTCCTCCATATATACACTTTAATTTCACTATAATTTTCTCTTATGAAGAATCTTATTTTGTGTTATTCAAAATTACTTTCGTATTTCCCTTTCCCCCATTTCATGAGGATTCATTATTAATAGTTTTTACAATGTGTGATTTCAAAAAATGAATTTAAAATTTCAAAAAATTTATTATCATGATCATGTTCAAATTTAAATAATGTGATTAATTAAATGGTGTAAAATTGAATATCCTGATATTTTAAAATAAGGAATATGTTTCATACCATAAAACATACCTAACACTGATCTTAATCAAACAACACATTATTATTTTTTAAATATGACCATAATAACATAGCCATGTAATTGGTCGGTATGAATAAGAATAACCACATTTGGAAATAAATATAAATCTTCTATTCAAAAAAAATTATTGAATAATACTTATTAAATATAATATCAATTCATATTAATGATATTTTTTTCTTTAAATATATAGTTTCTTCAAAAATGGGTTTAATGAAAAAAATTAAAAAGTATTATAACCAATTTTTGGAAATTATAGAATATATATTTTATAAAAAGGTATTAATTTTTTAATTCATCGTGTAAAAATTGTCATCGATTGAGTATTAGTAAATTTTATGAAATGATGGATTTCTCAAGGAATATCAAAAAATAAAAAGTTTTTTGAAAAGTGTATTTTCAATTTTTGTATTTACAATTTGAAATAAAATACATAGTTAGTTTTAAAAATTCTATAGTCGCTTTATATTGATAATAATGTAGTTAAGGACTTTGGAATGAAATTTATTTAATTAATGTATTTAAACCATTTTTTAGTAATAATTGAATTTCTCTGATATACTGCTTATCATCATATTTTGTGGGAATAATTTAATTTAATTTCAACCAATTATATAAATAATATTTTGATAAATAAATTTAATTTTTTGATTTGGCATATCTATATTTACATTAAATTTCAATTCATTTTCTAATAATTATCTATAGAAACCATAGAAAACAATTGTCACCATGGTAAGGGAAACATGGTGATAAAGGATAAAAAATAATATGATAAGGACTAAAAAATAATAACGCCAATATTTATTTCATTAAATGACTATATTTCTTCTATATTCATCCAACATTATAATATTTGATATTTTTGTTTCATTTGGCTAGGAATTTGGCCAAAATAATATTTATGTGATGTATAATTTAAAAAATGTCACACTCTCACTTTTAATATCTAAATTATTTTATGGAAGGGAAAAAATTATTTTCTATTATATATATTTATTTTAGATATAAATTATTTTTTAACACGGTAATTTATTTCATATTTTTTTGTACTGAATAAATTGTCTTCATTCCTTACACAATGTTAGAAATATATTTATTCAAATGATTTAAATATAACAATAATGATTCACTGAATATTAAGAGTTATATATATTTAATGAGTTTTTATGTTCCATTCATTATTTATAAAAATATATATTTTTGTTATTTTTTAAGATATTATATTTAATTTAGACAGTATTTATAATTTTTTTAGTTTAAAATTAAATAAATAGTTACAAAATTGTCAATATTGACATTTTATAATAAATAATTTTTTTAAAATGTTTTATAATTCCTTAAAATATTATCTAGTTCCAATTGATTGAAATATGGTTGAAAATATCCATATTGGTCCATTTATGGGTCATTTTTCCTTTTAACAGAACTATATTTTCCTCTAATGAGTTTAAACATCATTATCGCAGTAATTGTCAAAAATGGGTTATCAAAGGGTTAATATAAAAAGATAGGTGTGAAAAAAACCTAAAATTTTCAATTATTATTTTATTATATGATTTATTCTAAAACATACATTATATTATAACTACATTAATTTTTATCCATTTTGTTATGAAATACGATTTATATTAACTTAATACATCAACATTTTCCTAGAATTCTCATATCCTCGGTATAAAAGGGAACTGAGAGACCTCTCTTATACACACTCAATAACCATTTGGTTCATAAAATACTTAACCAAATATAATAGTATAATTTGTATTATAATTATAGTGGAATAATGTTTTTAATAATACAATACTTGGAGGTTTTGATGTGTAAATCAAAGGGGATTGTTCAAATAAGTACTATAGCATTTTGATGTATGTGTAAGTTTTATTTTATCATCAGCCTCATTCAAATATTATTCAACCATGAAGATAAAAATAAAAAAGGTATCACATATACTTATATGTTATTAAGACAATTCCGTTACTTATATCCCCCTCCAACTTCCACTAATTGTGAAATGAAACTACAATTCTTGTGTATGTCAAAGTACCTCATCCTGAACCAAACTAATTAATTTTCCATAAACTGTTATCATGGATTGTATTAGAGACGAAATTAATATATATATATATATATATATTATTAAGGAAATCTAATTATTTATGAAATATAATTTTATCATTTTTTCTATCCTTTCATCAATTTGAAAATGATAATTTAGTTCGTTTATACGTGTGGGTTACAACCATCACAAAGCGATATAATTATTTTTTCATCACAAAATCCCATGAATAATATATATAAGTATATTAAAAGAGATAATATAATATTTTCCATATATTTGTAATTTTATAAATATAAAATAATACATATCATTTATCATCATGATCCTTGAAAAATGGAATCATTACTCATATGAAAATACAACCAACCGTCTCTGTTATTGGAACATAATTAATATTTTATAGCCCTCATTCAAAGTCTGTGTTAAAATCATCACTCATAAATAAAATATATAATTTTTTAATTGAAATTATTGTATACATAATGGAATTATGTCATATCTAACCACTATAAACAAACTAATGTGTTTTTGGGATTATGAACTAATCATCCTCAAAACACAAAATGTGGAAATGCTTGAATAATTCATTAAAAATATTATCTAAAATAAGAAATATATCATTTGAGGATAAGTGTTTAAACTTATAAAATATTCTTATCTAAGAGAATAATTTACATAAGTTTTTTATACATTAGTTAAAGATAAAATTGGGAATGTCTTGACACAATGTATTGGATTGTGTCTCAATTTATTTTCAATGAGGAATATGTTTATGTTATGAACCTCATTTATTTTATCAGGATTTTGTACTATCCATTTTATATGTAATATCATTAATTTTTCATATGTAATGGTATTTTATGTCAAAATTCAAATTATCACATCCATATGAATTTAACTAAAATTCATTGAAGTGATATGGGTTTCTTAAATATATTTCCATTAATTTTTATAACAAATCATCATTATCTTTATTATTCTATAATTCTGTATTAATTTTCCTCAATTATTTTTAGAAATTATATCAACATTTTTTTGATTTAAATAATTGAACATAATCACTTCATTGATAATTTATCACATCAATATTTATGATTGTTGGATTGGTTTTCTTTTTCACAATTTGATTTTCCAAAGATATGATTCATGTCGCACACCATGATTTCATTTTTTGGTTAACTTACTAACCTATGAATAAATTTTAACATATTAATTTATTTTTTTATGGGATTTACATATCCATATCATATTATTTCAACAAATTATTTTTGAAATTACAATAATGTTATCAAGTATTTATGTTAAAATATCATTTAATTTATTGAACATTAATGGTAAATGTTCCTTTGGGGTAAATCATATTCTCTTATTTTCTTGAACCACATATATTACCTTCTTCACTTGTAATGAATATGGTTTACATGTTTAATTTCAATTTTCTATATTATTAATCAAAAAATTATCTTGAATGTTATTTATAATTTGATCATTATCTTTTATCTTATTTCACATTGAGAACTATTATATTCAATATTTATTTTTTAAAATGTTTTCAAGAATGTTATTTTTAGAACATAAATGATTTCCTTTTTTTATATTACATTATTTTTTATGTTATTTGATATTTTTTAAATATAATTTCTTCTCATTTTATTCATTTCATACTTTTGACATGCATTAATAATGTCTGAAATGAATTTTTATTTTTTAAATAATTTAATTTTCCCTCCATCAATTCAATTATCTTGAATATATCATACATTATATGTTTCCATAGTTATTTGCAATGAAAATTATTTCCACAATGCTCTATGGATTTTTATTTTCATTTTTATTTTTAATTTCTAATGTGTGACAAAAATGATTAAATCGTATTAGGTGAAAAATATATTTTAATTAAAAATTAATATATTTTGAATTTAAATATTTCATGGATGAAGACTTTTATTTTTATAGGATGAATATATTCTAATATTATGAATTGTAAAAATAATCCAAAAAGGATTTATTAAAATTTTCAATTAGAAATAATATTTTGAATAAAATAAAATTTAATATATAAATATTTGCCACATTACAAATATTAATGTATTATAATATGTATAATTAATAAATTTATTAAAAATAAAGTTTATATTAATAAGTATAAGATCATTTCTATATAAAAGAGATTATTTATTGAAAACATTTTTCAAGGAATAATATCTTCACATTTTATTTAATAAATTTTTTCATTAATAATGAATGATTTAATTTATATTTATTGAATATATATAAAAATTTAAATCCATGAAATGATGATTACCAGTTATACAGTTAACATAAGTTCAACATATTAATGAAAAATGCATTCTTCAAAAAACTATTTCTCAACACAATATGAGAGTTTATTTATATACTATATTATTAAAATTTTGTATTTTTAATATGATAATAGGATATCAATATTTGTAATCATAAAAAGTAATTTCATTTAATAATTTAATCTTAATATTTGGTTGTAATAAATTTTATAAAAATTAAATAGAAATTAAATACCACATTTTTGGTCAAGATGAGGTTTTGAACTTTTCATGGAATTATCTTAAAAATAATTCTATTAAACTCATTGAATATTTATTTAATAAATTGGTTTTTATAATTCTGATTATTAGGTAATTATTATCTAATAATGATCATTTTATGTCAGGTTTAATTGATAAATTATATAGGTTAAAATTATACTTACCATTGTGAAAATTAAAATCTAAGTAACCTTAGAGATAAATGCGATAACATATTAAATATGTGTTTAATTTTAGTGGTGGATCTGTGTCTTCAAATTATATTCTATACAAACCATTATTAATAAATTTTTAGGCAATCTTGTTGGGTGTGAAATCCAATTATTTAATAGTTTTGTGTCTTTACAAAAAAACTTGTCCACCTCAATTAGAAAGTGCACCCCTATCCTCAATTATTGACATCTATCAAGACATTTATAATAAAAAAACCTACCAAAATATCTCAATATCATCATTATAGATATTATAGATCTACTGATATTCCCAAAACACCATCCATATGGTACTTATTAAGAGATACAAAGGTGGGTATTCTAAGTGAGGGTAGTTTTCTTCACCAATATTATTCTTTTATGTTTCTTATTTTACAACCATAAATAATTCTTTCCAACATAAAATATAATAAATAACAATATTACAAATAATTTGATGTTATAAATTCTATTTCATCATATTAATCCTTCTCAATCTTCTTCAAATGGAAACTAATGTCGTTGCTCATTTATACAACAGAGTACAACCTCACTAACTGATGTAATTAGTTTTCCATCATTGACTCACATGTATAGTCATACTAATTGAAATAATTAATATATATTACAAATATTTAATTATAATAATTTCTTAAAATTAATATATCATTCTATACATTTCCTTTTCACCCATTAAGTTATTAATGTTGTTGCTTGTGCAATCGTACGACCTACCATATCCATAGAGGGATGTGAGTCTTATTCCATGTAAAACATTATATAATGGTATAAATTTTTTTATAATTAATAATTTTTATATTTATAAAATTTAAATAACTATGGATAATATGGATCTATACCCTTTTAATTTGAACTGGAACTTCCTTGATAATATATGCAAGTGAATCTGAAGTAGTTAATACCTGAAAAAATTGAAATAGTGATTTATTATTAAATAATTAATAGTTACATTCTATAAAGGGATCCGTTTTTATATTTTAAACATTATTATGGTAATATTATACATTAATATAAAGATTAATACCATTATATATATTTATAATTCAAATTAATTCTAAATGTTTTACGAGGTAAGAGATTTCATCTCAATTTACACTCTATTGGGATATATTTTTTATTTTTAACACGTTTAATGTTTTGTGGTTTATATAATGGCACATTTATGAATTTCATATGAATATATTTTTATTTATGGTGATTAATTTAAAAATTAATGTTTATACTTTTAAGGGGTTCTGATTTTAATGTCACCAAAGTTGTAAGATTTTTTTTCGCAATCTGAATTTTTTATTTGCTCATATTTTCATTGAAGGAAACACCTAAACTATACATCATAAACACTATATATTTTCCATAAACTGTTGATATATAATATTATTTCATATTTTCTTCAAAATTTTATTTTATTGGTAATTTTTTTAATAAAATAAATTATTATTATAAAAAATATTCTTATCACATTTTTAATGGTATATTATTTTATTAAATGTCCATGTTTTCAGAAAAAATTATATAATTAATTTTTAATTAACATAATGATTAATTTATGAAATTTTATTTTATCCAATAATTTTTAAAATGCGTCTCAATGGGATTATTATAATATTTCATTAAAGGAGTGTTTTTAATTTTTTTTAGTAATAGTAAGAAGCGATGTTTTTAATGTGCACAATGATAACAAACATCCCCACTACATTACCAATTATAAGAAAATATATTATTCTTATTTTTTAGTTGTTTTTATAAATAAAACTACTGAATGAAATATTAATTTAATATTTCAAATCCGCATTCATGAATTTCCCAAAGGAATTGTCTTTATGAAAAACATATATTTATAATGAAGTGAATTTTATATCTTATTCCACATTATTTTATTTGTAACATATCTATTGAAAAAATAATTATCTTGTGATCATTGTACATTATATTTCACATTAATATGAATATTATTTGTATCATGGATATAATTATTTCAAAATAACATACCATGTTTTAATATTATTTTTTATTAGAAAGGTTATTTGATTGGAAGGGAAAATCATGATTAATAAATAAGCATTACCAAATTTGGATATTTATTGATTAGGGATATTATTTTGAATTAAATTTATAATTTAATATATGTGGAATGAGTTGGACCTACATTAACTAATAGAAATAAGTTATAGATTTATCATCGATGCATCGATAGGTCTCATGATGAAAATCATTTGGCCAAATTTAATTTTTATTCTATTGTATTTATAACCATACATTCAAACTATCTTAGTTTATTATCATGATCGTATATATAATGACGTGCAAGATATCGTGACATATAATATTTTTAAACCCATTTACTTAGAATTATCTTATATTTTACAATGATATTATTACATTGATGTTATCCATGTATGCATTTTCTGCTCAATATACCGATTAAAAGGAATGTGCTTTCAGTTAATTACCTTATCATAGTGAATATTCTTTATGTAATCATGATATCATATATTATACAAAAAAATTACCATGATTTTGATCTCACCATTGTTTTATTCTATTTCACTAGGATCTGAATTAGATTTTTTTGAATGAGTTTTGGGATATAGAATGTTTTCCTCTTCAATGTTTTATATTTTCCCATAGTTTAAATTGTGTCATGTATGTATATGGATCTCAAATACTACTAAACTAATCTTAACAATAGTATTTTACCCCTTTTTTATAATCTAATATAATTCATTAAACAATGGCTCTAATTTACTTGAATATGGGTTGTTACTGGGGGTACTAGAGTAATATTAGAAGAAATCACCAGTAATGGATTTAGGATAACATAGATTATGGAACATAACCCTATTACAAAAATTAATGATAATTATTGATGGTAATAATAATATTTTGTTAATGAATACATTATATGTATTTTTAATTAATTAAATCCCCTCATAAATATTATAAGGGGATGTTTCACTTGCATAGTTATAGCTTGGGTAATAACCATAAAACAGGAACATTAATCATTGACTCAAACATCACCTAGTTCATGAAAATGGGTCTTGATTCACAACAATTTCCATACTATTGGTGAATATTATTTGGTTAATTATCATTTTATTTTGAAACCATTATAGTGGATTTAATATTTTTATAATTAAATATCATATTTAATTAAATTGTGTTTAAGATTTTATGATAAAAAATACCCAAATTTTCAATTAATTTTAAGTGTAGAAAGGTTTATATGTATTCATTGCAATTTAAAACTATTAATTTCATAATCTAATACCATATATTCCATTTTTTGGAAATGTAATTTAGAATAATTAATGGCATTAATACTCAGGTTCGATATGGAAATTTCTCTACTCAGTAAGAAAATAAAACCAGTGTTGTATTTAAGTTATTAATGGATATATTAGGATACCTTACTCAGGTTGTGATTAATTAAATTTCCAAAATCAAAAAACCAATTATTACACAACATGACTCCCCTACAGTGGAACCCTTCAGGTGATATAATACACAATCATTTACTTGGACCACATATCCATTTTTATATAATCAATCAATTAAGTCTCTTAAATCGATATTTATACCAGAAAGATGAGATAAAATAGAAAAGGACATACTTTCATTGTATTATATATAACATAATACTTGTCAATAATGGTCATTAATATTAAATACTATGTAAGAGTAATAAATAAAACATATATATAATGGGAATTTTAAATAAACATTCTATTAAAAAAATTTTCTATAAGAAAATTAAATAAAAAATAATAGAAAGTTAGATTAATAAAACAACTAATAAAGTGTTGTAGAATATTTGAATCCATTTTCAAGACTATATATGTTTTAAATAGAATATATATGCAATACAGGTGTCCGTATTGATTATTTCATTGGTGGAATTATGCTATGTATCCAAAGTGATATAGTTTCCCCATCATCTTTATCATATTAAGAAGTAATTTTATTTTACATATACACAGAAAATGGATTTTTCTAGATCATATTTATTAAAGGGAAATCTATACAATTAAAGGTCATAAGAACACAATGAGAAAAAAAACTTTCAAATTTATAGAATAAAATGAAACAATTCCCATGATGTGAAAATGTTGATAAGAAACACCAAGGAAAAAAATTATGGGGATGGGAGTGTGTTACATATGTCGTGAAAAGGGGCATCTATATCATGAATGATTGGTAAATATGATAACACTAATATACAATTATTCAACTATAATGAAATGTGGAATTTTTCAAACTAATATCCCATGGATTAAGGGATTCAGCCACAAAAGATTGTAAAGTGAGATGGATAAGGTTATGTTATCATTATAACTAAATAATATGTTTCCAATGATGTGGTGGGTGAAACCTTAATCATAGAACTATTTCAATCTAATGATTCATTTTGTTTTTACCCTTACACTATTTAATATCTTCCATATTTTGTATGTAATTTTATATTTCCTTACCACATATAGAATGGAGTTATTAACAATAAATTATAGTGGAAATCAAAATATGTCAATGAAGTAATGAGAATATCCCATTAAGAAACATAATATTTATATATTTGTAGAGATTTTTTATTCCTATGGATGAATTTTATATAATCCTTATTATGTTATACCTTTCTAAATATGATTCAAAAATTTATTTCAAATTGACAAAAATTATTATTCGTTATGAATATGTGGAATTTCTTATCTTTAGATAAGAGTCCTCATAATCAAGATCTTATCTAGATGTAAACCTAATAGATCATCTAAATAAAATTCTTGTTGAAGTAGAGAGAAAAAATAATTTAATATTAAATTTAATATTCAACTTAAGGATGGGAATATTGATCAGGAATATATTGATGTATTTCTTGAGGAATTATATTAACATCACCCAAATAAGAAAGTTGATATCTCAATTATTTTAATAAATAACAAAACACCTTTATCATAAACTCCCCATAGAATAGGATGTGAGGAATTATAATAATTGAATAATCAACTAGATGAGTTTTGTGATAATGGAGTTATTATCTTTTTCATTTCCCCATGGGTGACCTTGTTCTATTATTTACAATGAAATATGGATCCATGACACTATTAATTGATTATAGGGAAATCAATTCTATTACATTAAATAATAAGTATCACTTTTGACACATTGATGTCCTATTTTATAAACTTCACATGTCTTAATATTTTACAATTATTGACCTTCACAGGTCTTAATATTTTACAATTATTTACCTTCACTGTGGATATCATAAATTTCATATAATGAAGGATGATTTTTTAATGAAAAATTTTGAATGTGGTATGGACATTATATTTTAACAGTAAATCCATTTGAATTGACCAATGAACCATATGTTTTTTAGGATATAATTGAAATATAATTCTAGTTAATTCTTAGTCATTTTAGCCTAATATTAATTGATGATATCATGGTGAATTATAAAATATTTGAGTACCATGAGAATCAATTATAGATAATTCTTAACACTCATAAAGGAAATGATTTATACTGAAAATTTACCATGGTGGGAAATATATTTTGATAACATTTCTTTTCTTGAACATATTGTATCCATGAATTGAACTTCATTTGATCATAAAAAATAATATGATGTCCATGAATAAACTATAATAATGAATATAACTAAGTTCTATAGTTACATTGGTTTGGTATGTTACTATTAGTGATTTGTTCCAAAAATTTTCATGGTTGGATAAGATATTAAAAAATATTACACATAATAGGGTATGTTTATCTATTCAATGTAATGCAAAGATTTTTTTGATGAAATTAAAAATAGATTGGTTATATAAATTATTTTGACTCTATATTCTATTAATGTTGGATTTATGACATATAAAGAATCATCTAAGAAGGGAATTTGTTAGATACTTATAGTAAATTTTATACTTATTACATATGTATCATGGAAATTTAGGACTCATTAGAATAACTATAAGACTCCAGATATTGATTTGGAAACCATAATTATATAGATTCATGCTATAGAGAAATTATCATTATGGTGAATAATGTGAGATATACATAGTCCATAAAACCTAAAATAATTTTTTTTATGATATTGATAAATACAAGGAATAGTAAATGGATTGAATTACTGATAGATTTTTATTATTCAATACACTACTAGTTGGGAAAGTTAAATATGGTATTAAATTATTTGAGTATAAAAGATCATGTTTTCTTAAACAAAATGAGGATTTAGTGGGATATAAAATTCTTGGATCTAAGAAAAATTGATATAGAAATTATTAATGAATGATATATATCACTCATATTTAAAATTTATTATGATACTATATTTATTAGAAAATATAAAAAAACCTTGTGAGAATGATGTTTTTTAAAAGAAAATTAAATCCATTAACGAAGGGTAATTGTATAATTCAATAGTAGAGATGGCTATAAAATTTTGGAAATATAATTTGGGTATCATATATACCTATGAAATAGATGGAAATGTTAGATTACACCCCTCGATCAAATTTATCTATTCATCATGGTAGTGACAAGATGTATTCTTATTTGAGGGAACATTTTTAGTGGGGTAACATGAAGAATAAAATTAGAAATTATGTATTAAGATGATTTGTTTTCAAATATATAAAGGATATGAAATATAATCATAGAGGGTGATACCTATTCTTATTTCTATGTGGAAATTTGATAACATAACTATTAACTTTATAACTGGATTTCTGAAGTATCCTATATGTGATGAAAAAAATTTATGTTATTATTGATTGGCTTACCAAATTTACACATTTCATAAATATAATTTAATATTATTCAATTCTATTTAATTTATAGCTCTATATTATTTTTTTTGAAATATATTCCATTAATATATTCAATATTTGTTTTATGAATAATTATATGGAATGATATTTCATACACTATTTTTTTTGAATTCTGTTGGTGAAAGGAGACATTTCAACTATGAACTTCTAGGGAAAAATTGATAATAGTCAATTATATTTATGATCATATTAACTTAGAACAAACAAGTAAAGAAGTATTTATTCTATTAAAGAAATAAAATATTAGAAATTTTATTCGATTGATCCTGTCTTCCTAAAGGTATATACATGGAATGGTGTTTTCTGGTTTCATAAGAAGGGTAAAATTATCCCTTGGTACATCATACCTTTTTAAATTTTTGATTGAATTGGAGTGTTCAAAAACCTTTTTTAAATTTAATTAAGCCCCTCTACAGTTCTTTAGGAATTCCACATATTATTGTTAAGGATTTGTATTCCATACCCGAGGCATTTTCTCACTTCTAAAAAATAATAATTGGATCCTGATCTTGCTTGCTATGAATAACCGATCTATATTCATTATACTAGAGATAAATTAGTGAAGAAATACATAACATTAATTTAATATATTCTTATGGTAAATCATAAAATGGAGTATAAATTTCTCAAACATTGGATGTTATGATGAAAATCCCCTCTCATTTGATTATAATTTAATATCTATTAAAATTTTGAGTACAACATTTCGATGAGATAATGTTACATCCAAGCTAAAATTATTTGAGATGAATACAATATATTAAAAAAACTATAATGAAACTAAATTTTTTATATTTCATTGGAAAAAATCTAATTTTATATAATTAATATAATTTATTACGTTATATAGTCAAAATAATCCTAGAATGATTTTTTCAAAAAATTCCAAAAAATACACACTAATTGAAAATATAGTATTAAAAAATTTACCATATTAATTGTAATAATATAATATAATATTTATAATTAAAAACTAATTGACTTCAAATATTATATAATTAATGAGAAAATCATTAGTATGTAGAAAGAGATTTTTATCTGTTTTTAAAGGCATGATGTCTTTCCTTTCAAATTATTCAAATTAATAATCAATTATAAAATATTTAAATTTAATGTGTAGGTTATATGTCAATATATATGAATTTTAATAAATTTAATTATTATTACATGTAAAATAGTAAATATAATACGAAAGTTTACTTGAAAAATGAATTTCATGAAAAAATCATCTTCTGACATAATTCGTGGGTTTGTTTTTAAACTAAATTATGATACTTCTATTATGTGATTTCATATATTAGATTCAAAAATTTATGTCATAAAAAATGATATTAATTATTAGGGTAAACATACAATTTTTTCCTAATGAATTGAAAAATAGTAAAAAAAATTAAATACCATGGTAATGATTAAAACGAGTATTTCATGTTACATACGCTTTTGTTAAAATTAATTTTATACCCACATAGATTCATTATTTGATGTATCAAATATCATATGTATTATCATTCATTATAAATTGTCTAATAATTATAGTTTTATTTTAATATAAATGGATTAATTACATAGGTTAGAAAACTAGTTTTTGTGGTGAAAATAAAAATTTAAAAGTGGGTAAATATTGATGTAATTAAAATAACATGCATAAAACAAGTTTTATTGTATTATTGGAGGTCTGGATCAAAAATATATTCTATATGGTAGAATATTCATAAATTGTTTGGAACTATGGATGAAGTTTAATTCCCATTTTTGAATAGTTTGGGGTATTTACATAAATATCACTCCACTTAAAATATAAAAAGGTGCATATCCCCTCACTTATTCACACCACTGAAGAAATTTATCTTGAACAATACCTAACACATACTATCCATTACATCATTATAAATATTCTATAGAAAATTTTATTCCAAATATAATAACACTAGGTTCCTTAATAAGATATCCAAATGAGGTTCTTCTAAGTCAATGTAATTATCTTCCTGGTGAAATTCATTTTTACTTCATCATTTACCACATTCAATTATGTATTCAAACATCCAATGTAATAAAATCAATTTCATAGATATAATTAGATGTTATTATTTTTATATATTAATATTTATTCATCTCCTTCTCTAACATATGGTAGACAATGTCATCACTCATGTGTATGGTGTACTACCACCTCACGAAATGGTGTAATTTTTTTCATCAACAACTCACATGGATTTTCATAAAAATAGAAATAATGAATTTATATTTCAGATATGATATGATATTGTTGATTTAAATTTAATTTATTATCCACTTCATTATACATTCTCCCATTAAAGGAGTGATATCATCATTCGTGCATACATATGATCTATCATCACCATGAAGCTATATGATTTTTTTTACGTGTACGAATTTCATGAATAGTTATAAAGAGGTATGTAATGAATAAAGTTGATATTTATAACATTAATAATATTTATTGACTTTTTATCTATATCCAGTTCATATGAACTTGATCTTCCCTGACAAAATATGCATGATAAGGTGAAGTAGTTAACATGATTATCAAAAATAAGGTGTTACTAATTAATAAATGGTAACATGGTCTACAAATATCAAATAGGATATTATAAATATTTATATTTTTCTATTTCTATTTAATAAAAACATTAAAATGGTATAAATTTGTTTAAATAATGGTCAACTAACTTAATGTGTGGGTTAATACATTTCATCTAAATTTACACTCTATTTATACATATTTCTTATAATTAACCTATTTAACTTTATGTGGTGTATATAATTTTCCTTTTTAGTATTAAACATGAATATTTATTTATTATTGATGATTAATGTTTCAATTCTTGTTTATTAATTCAACTGGTTTCAGTTTAAATGTTACCAAAGATGTAATAATTTGGATTAATGTCTCGATTTTGGGACCACTCTTATATTATTCAACAGAAACTTATTATATATCCTTCATAAACTCAATATATTAATTTTATCTTTAGTTTATTTTAGGATTTTACTTATCTTATTCAAAAAAATCCTCTCATTGGTAATTTAATCAATAGATGATTTTTTTAAAAAATTGTTTCTATTTTAATCGAATATATTTTTCCTTCGTAACGTCTTCTCCAAAAAAATTAACAAGGTCTCGTTATATTGTAAAATGATTTAAAAAATAAACAATGTGTTATCCTTAAAATTTTAAATCAGTATTTAATGTAATATTTAATATTTCTTCCCAAAGTAATAATTAAAAATTTCATTCCAAAATGTAATACATAATTTATTTGACGTATACGATGATAGAAAATATCCCCACCAACATAAATGTTTCATAATGTTAGATACTAATACATGCTTAAAATTTGTATTGAATTAAAGATATTTAATTAATACTATTTTAAATGTTGGCATAAATTCTAATTATTTTCCAAATGACATTACTTTATTACCAAACAAATATTTTTGATGAACTATTGGTCATCTATTGTCCCTTATTAATTCATTAGACAATAACATTCTCATAAAAAACATTCAATCTTTTGTGATAATTGTACATTAAATTAATCTGATACCTATATTATTTTAACATATAATTGATTATCACGTAAATCATATACCATTTTTAGATATATTTTTTCTTTGAAAAACTATTTTTGTTGAATTGTTAAAATTAGGATAAATTTTAATTTATTAATCGATATAGAAATTTATTGATAAGGTATATTATTATGAATTGAATTTATCTATCAATAATTATGGTATTAATATTACATGTAGTGAAAAGTGGCTTCTTATTATAGACAACCCCAAGATGCATATAAAAATCATATCATACAAATTAGTTGTAAAAATTAAATGTGTTTTTCTTGTATAGATACTAATTGTTTTGAAATGTATTAGTGAAAGATCATTATAACACTCCAAGAATTTACAAATAGATTTAATATATAATGCATGAAACACTAAGTCTATACAATACACTACTTTGTTATAACCTAGCCAAGTAAACATAATTTTTCCACCTCTGTGATTTGAATTTCAAAAAAACTGACATACAAGGTTGCATTCAGTTAGATATTTAGATTATAATGGACAAAAATATTTTTTGGTGAATATAAGCATAACCATATGAATAGTAATGAATGGAAAATTGAACAATAAAATAGAAACATCACCCATGAAAGTCTAGATAAAATTTATACATAATTAAATTGAAATAAGATCATAGTATAAGTTTTGGTACTTTTGTATGTCATACATATTGTTATTAAAATTTCCACATTAATTTAATAATTTAAAATGTAAATTTATTTTCATTAAATTTAATCATAAATTTTTTAATTTTTTTTCTTATGGTTATAATATTATTTTATGGGACATTGATTAATTTCTCAACATGTTATAAAACGAGTAATAGTTTTAACATTGTTTTTATAGAATAAGTTATGATTATATTTAAAACATAAATTAATTTTATTTAGAAATTTATTTTCAAGAAATGGAGTAGATTTTATAATTCTACATGTCGAATTATTTTTATGGTGACTTTTTGGTTTTTTTATGAACTTGAATTTTTTATGAATATTGAAATATAGTAAAATAACGTGTATACAAATTATCAGTAAAATAAAATATTAATGACATCATGATGGATGTAAGGACACTTGGTTATAAATAAGATGAACTTATTACTATTATTGGTCACATGAAACAATAATATTGGTTTCCATGAGGGAATTAATAAAATAATGATTAATATATTAAAAATTTACTCTTCTCCTCTACTATAAAACCCCCCTCACTCCCTCTTCTCCTCACTCCTATAAGCCATGATGATCCTCAATACTATACTCAAATAACCTTCCATACTCATTCCCCATGTCATTGATGCTCTTTGTCTTTCAAAAATCCTAAAACCCCATCGATTAATGAGATTCTCAAGGAGATGGATTCCAAAGGTGAATTCACATTTTATTTCATTCATTTTCATTACAATTACCTTTCTATTGTTATCCTATCCTCACCTATTCTATAAATGTGACTATGATAACTCCAATATCATATCTATACTTTAATTATATCATGTTAATGGAAGAACCATGACCAATACTCTTACTCTCTCCCTTTTATTGTATACATGAAACCATTTTCTTGGATGTTTCAGTTCACAACATTCATGGACAATGAAGTATCGTTCATCAATTTATCCTTCATTACTGGTCATTAAAACATTTTGATGGTTGAAATAGAATAAAATAATTTTTCTAAAATCTACTTAATATTCAATAACTAGTATACATACATGTTTTAAAATCATATGACCGAACTAGTTCATAATTACCAAAATACAACAAAAATTATCTAAGTGAATGTCATTAATATTTCATCTAATGATCAATCTGCATTACATGTAACCAAATTATATAAATTAAAATTAACACCTATAAATTTTCATAAATAATTTTTAAATTCAAATCTAGATATTTACAACTGTTCTACATGAACACAATTACTTAAAAACAAGTGAACCGATTAAGAAAATCAAGAAAAAAACACTCCAGAACGAAAAAATTAAATCATATAAATAATCAATTAGGACATAATGTACTTAATAAAATCATGATAAACTAAATAAAATTTTAATAGGTTCTTAATTAATTCATAAATAAGTCAAATATCATATTCTCGGACCATATGTTTAATAGAGGAACACATTCAGACTTAAGGTCAGGGTTTCTTCATCTCACATCCATTTTTGTGAGATATTCTATATTCACTACTATTACTTATTTATGGTGTATGTATAATTCCCATTGATGCTTCATACCATGAATATATTTATTTTCATGATATGAAATTTAAATTTTTTTATTATTAATTTTGGGGCATATGATTTAATTAGTTACAAATATGAAAGTGTTTCACACCCAAACCTATGTTTAAATTCAAGTTACATTTATTATCTACATTCCTTAATTAATTTCTTATTAATTAATGTGAACTCATCATAATGATTATTTTAATGGTATATATATTTATTCAAACTAGAATCATACCTTCATTTATGAAGAGTTATACGTTTTAAATTAATCTTCCAAAATTTCTTCCTAAATGATAGCCTAATTCAAGGATCTTCTCGAATACTTATGAATTTGGAAGTTAACTATATAATATATTTTAATCCAAATAAATCATTCTAAAATCACAAATTTTAAAATGAAAGAGATATTTTGTTCCATTTCTGGTTTTATGAAAGTAAACAATCCTTTGCGCTTTAAAATTTCTTTAATGAATTTCTTAAACCGCACTTAAATAATTTAGTTCTAAAGCTTCTTTAAAAACACTTTTTATGTGATTTCACTTCAGTGAGACATAATTAATGCTTCAAAGGTAAAATAAATATACATCACTTTTCGTTTCTAGTATATAAATGATTAAAACCATATTTATGAAAAATAGAAATGTTTTTCCTAAAGAATTATTCAATCCAAAGTAGTATAGAGTTTCCTCACCTCACTTTAACATTTATGAAGTACATTCCTTGTTCACCACTTATTCCATGCATGTGGGGTATGTAATTCACTTTTGTAAATCATATAATTATTCTATTTATTCTCATGATGTTCTATGTGATTATTATTTGATTTTTTCAAGGTGGTATGAGATACATCATAATGTTTAAGGATTATTTCCTCAAGAATTTTTTAATGGTCTCAATTAAATGTACCTTTATTTATATCACCATCCTTTAATGAATCTTGTATTTTATAAGGGATTATCTATTATTGTATCGTATAAAGTATTTTTTGGAAGGGTTTATGATTCGTTTTTATGTGGATGTACTATTTTGATACCATTTACCATATTATTATGAATGGTTAGTTTTTATGATTAGTGATTGGGGAATGCTATTAACATTTCATATGTTAGTTTCAAAAGGAATATGTATGTTTTTTATGTTTTTCCCCATTCATAAGGGGAATTTTTTGGACTTATTAAGTGTATTTTGGGGCCATCTATAGCCCCTCAGTGCATCAGTAGGTCTCATTAGACAATCAATGATCTTCCAACGAGGCCTTGACAAAATGGATATTTATGGTCTTCGTAGGTGGCCATGATGGTATTATTTTGTTGTCCCACATTATGCATTCCCTCTTTATGAAAATAGTATTTATATATATTGTGGTTATTTGAATAATATAATACACATGACAATTATTTATTATAGAATTATTTATTCAACTCTTATTCCTTCCAAAAATGAGTTTTGGTTCCCTATTTAAAGGCATGTGTTTTTAGTTATTCTCCAGGCCTAATATTTATGATTATGATATCTTCCACTATATTTCATACCCTTATTGAGAATTTGATATCACCCCATTATTATGTTTCATTTTTTACAAACATGAAGAATTTTATTATTATTTTTTTGTAGGGATAATCTTAGAGATGTGGATGTTCCCATTAAAACATATATGTTGTATTTCATTTTAAGATGTAATGTTGAAACTATGTATGTATATATTTTTCCAAAACTACTAAACTAAATAGTAAATCATGATTTCATTCCTTTTAATCATGACAATGTAATAAAATAATGCACCATAACTGGGATTCTAGGGACATAACATTATAGTTGATATCAAAGGATGTCTAGTGTAAAAGATGGAAAGTAGACTTATAAAAAGTAGATTAGTGAAAAAAATCCTAAGATGGAATTTGGGGATACGAATACAAGGAAAAACTAGAATTTTGGTAGGGAATAGATTATGTGGTTTATCATGAAAATCAATCGATGTCTAGATACGAGAAAGTAGAGGTGGATCCGGCACAGATGTATCTTGGGGTAAAACCTAAAAACACCACTTTGAGCTAGACTCGAATGGGAACTGGTTCACAAAAATGGTACTTGATTAACTCTTGTATGGACATGCCCATGGGATATTCTTTGTTACATTCATAATCATAATACGAACTATTTTGAAGGATTTATTCCCCCAAGGTAACCAAATTATATGGATATATGTTTCATGATGCATAAATTTATATTATGTGTTATACCTTGTTTTGAGATAGAGAGAGTTCATAATTTTATGAGCTAATATATATTATGGAATTGATTACATATGGAACCCGACATAAGGAATGGGAATTTCACCAATATACGAGATGGGAATAGTAATATGGATCATAACTCTGATTATCTTAAGATATCATTTAAAAGGGGGTAGTCTCCCAAGTATCCTCAATATCTGTGGAAATAGTCTCACTTGTGGACAGGGTATGTAAAGACATATATGAGTACTAAGGATTTTAAGGGAAAAGAATAAAGAATATGATAGTAGGGAAATTCATGGATAAATGGAATAAGAGAAAGATGTATTTTCCAGCATGTGATAATTGTGGGAAGAGACCACATGGTATATGCTTGAGAGGAAAAAGAGTTTTCATCATGTGTGGATAAAAAGGTCACCATGCTCATAATTGAAAGACAAGGAAAGGGTTTCCCTATATTCAATGCTTAATGTGCAAAGAGATGGGACACTATAAGAATCAATATCCCATGTGTTAATGGAATATACCTTAAATGATGATTTTGGACAATGATAATGTTATGATGCTACTTCAGATGAAGTAGAATGATTAATATGCCTATTCAAGAATCATGTCATTTGAATATTTTGTTAGTAATCTACTAGTTGTATGAATTGTGAGATATATAAGGATTGTACTGCAGTTCTATTTCATTAAATATTTGAGGTAGTATAATGAATGTTATAAAAGAAAATTGATTTAGTAGAAAGATAATTTTTTTAGGAATAAACCATGATTGTGGGAAAGAAAACCTTTGATATATATCTGATGTTGAGTTAATGATTAAGAGATGATTAATTCAGATAAGTACTGACTACCTAGTAACTGATTACTAACTTGTCAAAAATACATCTATTCTATCATTGATGGAGTTTACGTCACATTTGGATTTATGTAATATATCCAATAACATGTATATTACTTATTTAATATTGAAGAATTCATGTTTCTAATATGGTTTTTACTGTAGATCAAGTTGTTACCAAATTTCAAGAGGATACATGATGAAGTTATTCACATGATTGGAATCTGATTTTTAGTGCTACTACTTGTTTATTAAGGGTTAATGATAAGTTCATCTATGAAATATAGATACCTTCATTATAATGTGATGAATAATTATATTTCATAATTTTTAACAATTTACGAAATGGTTTATGTTGATCATTGTATGGGGTTTTAGAGTTTAAGGTCACCACATGATGGTTTGATTATTTTTCTTGGACCACGTTGTCCAATTAGAATGTTTTGTTTTGTAGTAACCAATGAATTTCCCTTTCCTCTTATTAAAATGATATTTTTACCACATACGTGATGTGGGATTCCTATAAAGGAATTTTCATATATTAATAATTAAAATTTGATGTTTAATTTCTAATTTAGAGGAATTTTTTTTTGGAGGGAATATTGTAAAACCCCATGTCACAAAACAACCCTGGTTGACCCTTGACCATTTATCCAAGCCGATCAGAGGTAATTCCCAAGATGCATTCCTGATCCTCGCATGATGAAGTCAAGTGCCAGGGCATCAATAGAGAACAATATGGGACCTATTTCTCCTTGTGAATTTAAATAAATCAGCAGAAATAAAATAGAACAATGAAAAATAAATTAATGAAATAAAATAGAAAGAGTGGAAAACAACACATTCTAACCAGACCACAACCAAAACACTATGTGACCATAAGAGTCACTCTCCAACACCCAACCAAACTTCACAATAGGTGATCCAAACCAAACCTAGAACCTAAATGAGAAAATAAATACAATATAACATTATAGGTATGAGTATTAAAACTCAGTCGGCATTCCCAACATTCTATACTCAAAACAATACCTTTAAATAATGAATTTAAAAATTCTATATTTGAACTAAATTCTATAAAATATGGGTTTCCACACACACTTAAATCTCCAAAACAAGTAACAATCAATTACCATTTTCAATTAGAAAATCAGTTTATTGTTTAAAGAGAAAATGTGCATTACATTTTAAAAACATTTCACAAATAACAAAAAATCTAAAAAAAATTAGTTTTTAGTCAAGAGGGAAACCAAAAACAAAACACAAGACACAATAAGGGAAATGGGAATGCAGAAAATAAGGACCAACTTCCTAACTAGGCCCCTAAATCATCTGCCACATACAAATAAGCACTAAATGAAACATGGGTCGAACCTAGGATCTCATGAAAAATCCCTAACGTACTATACATGTGACTCATCCTGAATGCATGACTAATCTATTGTTGTCATAACTCCCAAAATCTCGGTGTTTCCCTATCTGGCCTAACCAAGGGTCCCAATCCCCTAAGAAAGCGGAGTCCGTACTAAGGGCCACTAGCTTGTATGTGGTCTAAACTAGTGCAACAATATGTCTAAGAATATTATCTTACTATGCTAGGTTCCCATGTCAACATATATAATAAAAATGGGGTGTGTCACCTCTATCAATCAAGTAACATGTCACGATGCACAAACATCACTCACAACAACTCACACAATCGACGTACAAACTAAATCACCCCTGAGTCACCCCAAAGAATGTTTTTCAAAATAATATATTTTATCAAAGTGAAAAATGGGCCATTTGAAACTTTTAAAGAAACACCATTCCAGTAGTGAAAGAAATACATATGTTCACACATCATAAGAGAACATTTGAAATCAAAACAGAACCAAACATAAATGTTCGTAAATTATATTCAACGGACAAATAGGCATTCATTCATTATTGTGGGTCAATTAAATAAGAAAATAATTCAGATTCCATGCATAAAATAAATATCTTCATTCACATAAAATATTTATTCCAAAAATAATTATCTTATATTATTTCTGATTCTTCAATAATCAAATAAATTTCAGGAAATTAATAAATTCTAAATTTAAAGGCTGTGAAGTGGGGGACCTACCTCAACTCACATTCCAAACATGATGAAGTGACATGCCTCAATTAGGTGCACAAGCTCAAACAAACTAATGACTGTAGTAACACTGAATTACCTCTCCAATGCGCTATAACAAATAAAAAACAATTTATATTACAAAAATGATAACAAAAATTAACTCAATGAATTAAAAATCTCAAAACTAACTAACAACATACCTAAACTAACTTAAAACTATACAAGTGAACAAGAAGCACTATATTCACCTCGGTGTAGTGGCGTGCTCAAACAATAGGGATGAGAAAAAATGGAAAACGGTCGTTATAGTGCAGCGTTGTGCAAGGAAGACCACTAACATCGTCAACGGTGGCATGTAGAGAGAAAAGGTTGAGGACAAGGATGGTTGAAAAAATGGGGGTGTCCATAATGCATTGCACAATTCCTGGAAGACGATAAAAGGGTCACACGGGGTATATGTGGCCAAATGGAAGGTCTGTAGAGTGGTGCACTGCTGAATTGAAGGCACTCCTGGCTGGAGATGCATGCAGTATCCAAAAAGGGGTATGGTGGATGAGCAGCGGCCTAAAGGAAGAATGGATGGATCTATTGTACACAGATAGGCTAACAGAAATTGGAGGTGTAGTTGGGGGTGTGCTGTGGCTGGGAGGGGTGCGGTGACGGGAGGTCAGACAGAGCTAGTGGCATTGCGCCACAACTGGCCAGACAGTGAGCCGTTTGTAGGTCACACTACTGGATGGTCTAAGGGGATTCATAGATGGAATATATGTGTAGGGAGTCGGTAGTAGGACACGACACACAGTGTAAGGAGCCGACAGGGGGCTGGGGCGAGCAGTGCAGGGAGCACGCAGAAAGGTGGCACGCTGGGGAGAGGGAGAGGAGAGGGGAGTGCCAGCGTCCGACACCTGGGTGGAGGGAGAGGAGAGCGGCCAAGGTGGTTCATGTAGGAGGTCGATGCAGCCTGAGGAAGGTAGGTCGATGGTGGTGCGGCACTATGTCTATAGGCGATTGGAGTAGGGAGAGGTGAAGAGGGAGGGTGGCGGCTCACAGAGAGAGGGGTAGAGGACATGAGAGAGGTCGCTCTTATAAGGAATTGATCGTAAAACATTACATAATCTTGAATTAAATGGATAATAAACATTAAGGATCCTTTCAGGTTTATAGTTTTAGAGGATTAGGTCATAACATATACATAAAAATTTGAACATTACATGTAGACACTCTTACTCAGTATCCATTTTTTCATGAAATAAAATCTCTTAAAAAAAGAGTCATGTCTAGTTCCATATTTTAGACATCATGACTTTTCCTTGATCCCATCCTTGACCTTATTCATCTTTAATTCCATTGGAAAACATTTCAAAAATACATGGGATGAGAATAAAAAGCCTAGTAAGGGATACACAATTAAGGAAAACTAGTAGTTTTTCCAAACAAAAAGTAAACCATGAAAACAATATCATAACTAATTCATTTCACTATTATAAAGTAGTAAACACTCTTCACTGAATAATAGATCATTTCATACCATTTTGTAACCATAATATTACCATAAAACACATAGAACGAACACATAACATAAAAAGGTAACTTGGGATATAATGTTACTTAAATGGAATAACCATACGGTCAACATCCACGCATATCAATAAATGGAATAGCTATACGGCTGACGTCCATACACAATGCTTTAGAGGTTATAACAGAAGCACCCATCCTATTTTATCACGACAACACCTATTATTTGGTTTATCACATAACCACCAATCATATGTCCAAGCACCATTATAAATCCATAACACATAAAATATTCCAATTATATATATTTCACTAATAAAATTTCATTTCCAATAATAATAAATAATTTCATGATATTGAAATAGTAAATCAATTTCAAAAACCATTTTCAATTACCAAACACCAGAAAATAGATTAAGGGGTTTCCTATTAATTTTAAAAACATTAAATCTTGTAGAGGAATCCCACTAACAATTATGGAGGCGGAGAGGTCATTGTTGCTGAAAATGTTAAAAAAATATTTTTGTCATTTAATAAAATTCTTCACAGAAAAAAGAATCAATTTTATTGAAATTAAAAGTCAAAGGGGTTTATTATATATAGCATAAAAGAAGGATGTGTATATTAACAAAAATATGCCTCAATTAAAGGAGATTGAGATGAAGTCCCTTACCTCGTGTCTGACTTGACCCGTTCATTCATTAATTTCATGAATAATCAACATAAATGAATTTTAACTTTATTAAGAACGTTTTTAAAGTTTATTATTCCATTTATATCACTTATTAATTTTCTATAACAGTTAGTTAATTATTTGAGTTCCTATTAGTCATTTTGTTGACGTTCAGAACATGAGTTAAAAAATGAACTTGTTATAATTATAAATTCATAATGTGGTCATAGGTCCATTATCTACAAAATTATATTCATGATTTAGATATCTTATATATCATATATATTCAGTATATATATGTATTTATAAAAGTTCATAACATTTTGAGATAAGAAATGAAATGCACTATTCCTAGATATGGTAAGCCGTACGTACGCATGAACGCTACTTTAATTTCTATTTCCTATTTTAATGGAATGTAAACAAAATTATACATAGGTATATTATAATTCTAGTATAATATCTTATATTATTTCAATAAATCCATCCTTTATAAGTCCCATGTATGGAATGAACGAGCCATATCACATTGAGGGGTGTAGTATGCACTTCCTCAAATGAAATAATCACTTTTACCAATTATGGAAACCATAAAGGTATGATATAAAAGAAAAATAAATAAATAAAGAGACAATATAAATATAATACATATAAAATATAAATATTGTTCCATAATAATGTCCCCCATGAGAGGCGATTGGAGATATTTGAGTAATCATCGTTTCGTGAGGCAGTAGTTCGTTGTCCACAGAAACAGTATGTTCATATCTATTAGATTGAGGTGTGTTGTAGTATAGTTAGAATCATTCTCATAGTGAAAATGTAGTATATTTAGTATACTGGTGTTGTTATAAAATAAAAAAATAAAAATATTTCAGGGGGTTGGAGAAGTAAAATAAACTAAAAGAATATAAGAGAATACGTTACCTTTAAATCGGGTATCTCCCTTTGGTTTGAACCAAAAGATTTTCATGATGTGCCTTATACCTAAGGTAAGGCTTTTATAAGGAAGATAATGATGTAGGGAGAAAATTTAGGTAGAGTTTTGAAGAGCCAAGGGGCTTAATTGTTGTGATCAATGGGTTAGAGGTGATGAAATTTTATACGGGGGAGGAGGGGCCCTTTTGAAATATTTGAGAATATTATTTTATTATATAATGATTTTGGTTCCTGATGGTTAAAAACATATTAAAGATGAATATAATATGACTCTTGTTGGAAATAAAATCATCTAATATGAATTAGATAGGTTTAAGATATTTTTTTAATCTTTATAATCTTATATATTTAAATTGTTCATTAATGAGGTAAACACTGCATCATTACTATGTCATAAATAATTGTATTTATGTTATGTTTAAAAATTATAAAAAAATACCCTGATGTAGAAATTTTTTTTCGTTTTCATATGAATATTTATTGTTGAAGAAATAACTTAGATAACCCCATGTAACAATTGATTTAATAAAAGATATATGTTTAAGTCATCTTCATCATTACTTAAAATTAATTAATATAAAGTGTCATTATAACTCCCATGTGGCTCCATGGGGTCCCAAAACTGACCCAAGGATTACCTTGGTCAGAAATGTATTAACCAATAATATTAGAACACATGTTAAGGTAATTTAATATTATTATAATATTATTTTTTAACCTTATTTAACAGATTTACCCTTTAACCATGGTAAATAAAATATTTACTAAAGTAAATATTCATAATGTATAAAAAATAAAAGTTATCTGTTTAAACAATTTGTAACTTATGATTCAAAATATAGAATTAATTTTTCCATATTCAAAATACATAATTGGGAGAAATTAATTTAAAATTAATCCCCTCTGTCAAAATAAAAGTCACATTTTTAAGAAATAATAACTATCAAAATATTGACACTTGTTTATGTCTAACATCAAAGTTAAATTTCTTCCAATGACAAAAATTGTATTAAATGGTAAAAATATGATCTAATTACACTTTAAAACAAATTAAAAATATAATATGACCATATTAATATATTATATTAAAAGGAAGTTTTAAATTAAAATATAGTATTTTTCACTATTCATTAAAAAATGAACATTATCAGAAAAATATCAAAACATCATCAAACGTAAATTTTGATGTCCCAATTATAAATAAGAATATTATTTTTGTCAAATATAACATATAAAAGTGAAAAAACTCGAATTAAAAACAGCTCTCCATCAAAAGGTGGTAAATTGTCTCTTTAAAGAATATTTGAGTATTTATGCTTAAAATTAGATTATTTCTTATTTTAAGCCTCTAATATTTATTGGATAAATTTAAAAACATTTTTGAAACATTTATAATCATCTTTAAGTTAGTTCTATTCATTCCCTCCATTACAATGGCTAGGAATTAACTACCATTTAAAATAATAATATTTTATTATTTTGTTTTTCGGTATAACTCCACGTTGTGTGCGACATAAGAATTCAAAGAAACCTGTTTTTGTGTATTAGGTATGCCATTGACTGTAGAATCACCTTTAATGTAAAATTAATATTAAATTAAAAAATATTAATAAATATGAAAATGTATTATTCTTTATTTACTAGGATGTTACATCCTTACCCGCTTTTGGAAAATGCATCCTCACAATTTTATTCACTTATCAAATAAATGGGGGTATTTATCTCTCATATCATTTTCTGATTCCCATGTTACATATTCAACTATATGGTTTTTTCCTAAAATCATTACCTGATTAATTACGTTATTCTGCAACACATGATCTCTTCAGTCAAGAATCTAGACTCATTGTTCCTTAAAAGAAATATTCTCTTCCAATTGAAATACATCTAGACTCAAAACATGATATGGATCTGGGATATACATTCTCAACATGGAAACATGAAAAAAATATGTACCAGGGATAAAAATGGAGGTTAATCCACTCTATAGGAAATTGATCCTTTTTTCCCTAGGATTCTATATGGTTCAATGAACCTCAGACTCAAATTTCCTTTCTAACGAAAATGAATCACACTTTTCCATAGAGAAACATTGAGAAAGACATGATCACCTACTTCACAATAATGATCCTTCTTCCAGTTATCCGCATAACGTTTCTACCTGGTCTGAGCTATTCTTATGTTATTTGGAATCAACTGAACTTTCTCAGCCATCTCTTCTACCATTTCTGGTCCCTTCAACTTCCTTTCACGCACTTCATCCCAAAAGGATTTAGTTCGACACCACTTCCAAAAAAATTTCTCAAATGGAGCCATCTGTATACTGGAATTAAAACTTTTATTATAAGAAAATCCAACAAAAAAACGTGTTGGTGCCAACATATCAGGTAATCCATTGAATAAGTACGTAACATATCATCCAATGTCTGAATTGTCCATTTTGACTCCCCATATGATTGAGAAAGAAAAGCTATAATAAAATTTATTTCATCACCGAATGAATTCTGATAGCCTTTCGAAATGGTAGAAGTAAACATGGGATCCTGATCAGATACAATGGAGAGAGAAACTCCATGCAACCTGACTATCTCTTTAACTTACAATCGAGATTGTTGATCTAGAGGAAAAATTTCTCGAATATAAAGTAAATGAGCATATTTAGTAAATAGATCAATAGTAACCCATATTTCATTATTACCTCAAGATTTCATTGGTAATCCCATAATGAAGGCCATGGATATATTTTCACATTTCCACGTTGGAACTGGTAAAGACTGAAGCACCCCTTTCAGTAACTGCCGGTCTCCTATAACCTGCTGACAAGTCAAACACTTCACAATAAAGTTATAAATATCCCATTTCATTCCATCCCACCAGTAATACTCTTGATGAACTCTGTACATCATAGTACTTCTAGGATGAACAAAAAATGGAAAACTATGATCTTTACATAACAACTCTTTCTTTAAATGTGAATCACAAGGCATGAATAATCACTTCCCAAACCTCAAAAATATAATCATTATCAATGATAAAATCTGGAAATATACACTTCTAAACTAACCCTACCTTTTTCTACATCTTAATATCTTCCTTCTGCTCTTTCTTAATTCTATATAATAGAAATTATTTTACTAACACCTGAAATAAAATAGAGGAATTTCCTGCACCAACAACTTCTAAGAAAAAGTCCATCAAGTCTTTAATCAAAGGATCTTGTTCCAAACGTAACGTGGTTAATGTAGCAGAACTCTTCCAACTCAAAGAATCATCCACATTATTGGCCCTTCCTAGATGGTAATGAATCATGAAATCGTAATCCTAGATTAGTTCCAACCATCTTCTCTATCTCTTTTACAATTAATTATATGTTAATACATATATCAAACATTTCTGGTCAACATATATTTAACATTTTACTCCATATAGATGATGCCTCCAAATTTTTAATGAAAAAACAATAACAGCTAATTCTAAATCAAGTGTTTGGTAATTTAAATCATGAGGTTTCCACTGATGTGAAGCACAAACAATTACCTGATCATTCTTCATACACACAAATCCATGTCCCTTCAACAAAGCATCATTGTAGATAACAAAATCTCTATATCTGGATGGTAGTGCCAAAACTATAGCATTCACCAATCTTCTCTTCAATTCCTAAAAACAATACTCACATTATTTTGTCCAAATTAACTTAACACTTTTTCAAGTTAACATAGTCATTAGGCTTGACAACTGTGAGAAATTTTCAATAGACCTCTGATAATAATCTACAAAACCAAGAAAACTACGGATCCCAGTTATATTTGTGGGAATTTTTAAAGACCCTGAAATTCCATGTAAATTTTCTTAAATGTATGGAAATTGTTCAAGACTATGAAATGTGTTGGCACATGATTCCGAGGCCCAGAGTGCCCGGAATGATCCGTCGAAGTTTTTCCAAGCATTAATTATCACACATAAGCAGTTTTCCTAAAAATTAGAATAACCTTAAAGGTTACTCAGATTAGAAATCTGAGTGCGTTGTTGGGATTAGGATGGCAGGTTTACCGTATGCACGACTTAAGTTTAGTCGGTGCGGGCCTACTATGAGAAAACCCAAAAATGGCATAACCATAAATAAAATAATTAAATAAATTATTTCATCTTTCAAATTCTTATAACTCACAAATGGTGGATCAGATTGATAATATGAGACCACCTATGAACTCATGGGGGTATCATCTCTTTAGGAAGATACTAACATCGGTCAGCACAGACAACAAGTAAATGTTATTTTTGCTCGTAAATAATATAATTATGTAACAATTATTTTATTGTAAATTTCATGACATTGAAATGGTAACTCGGATTGGAAATCCAATAGGACTATTGGGTTCATTGGGTTTTCTTTCACTTAAGGAGAGCCTATCCTCGACTGGCTCGGGTTGATGGTGGCTGTAAATAATTTTTTTAACTAGTTTTTCAGGTACGTTCAGTAAATGCACAATCGGCGTTTTATAACTTTTGAACTGGTGCTCGGAATTGAAATTCAAGGGCACCGTTGAACTCACAGTGCAAATATTCTCTTAAGGATACCTTTACTTCGATCGTAGTAGGTAAAGATAAAAAATTAGTTATTGGAACTTTTTAATAGAATAAATAAAATAAATTTATTATTTTATTTTTATTCAAATACTCCAATAGATGAGTAGTAAGGTTGGACCGGTGACATGTCAAGCTAATAAATTGCCTGACTTTTCAATTCTAGGTAGATGTACTATTAGATAATTATGAAGGTTCCAAATTAATGGTCCTCCATTAATCCCATTAATGTTGCACACCCATCCCCTCTCCTATTTATATGGAGCTTGGGGAGAGGTGTTGGAACTAATTCACAAAAAACGAAGTGCTGACAAAGTACAGTGACACTAAACCCTTAGAAGATGAATCCGACCTAGCCGGAGGTGATGGAAGACATCAAACCACCAATGGGGGATGTGTGACTATTGTCTTTGGGAGCTGGTCATGGGAACTAAGAACACAGTCCACCAGCAAACATGGACGATTCTATGACATTCAAGTAGGGGGTTATTTCATTTGATAATTTTGGATTTCCTCTCCCCCGGTCTTGAATGTATACAAAGAACGTGGTTCAACCAACTAACGGGTTTTCCTGTGATTCTTCCATCTTTGTAGGAGGTTGTTACAGGGTATCTTATAAGGATTGTTGTTTTGAATTTTTACCCTTACCCATTGTTGAAAAATATTCGTGATTCAACAAATAATTGAGTCTCTTGCTACTAATCTAATGGGGAGGGTGTAGGCCA
Source organism: Viscum album (assembly GCA_963277665.1). Taxonomy (NCBI): domain Eukaryota; kingdom Viridiplantae; phylum Streptophyta; class Magnoliopsida; order Santalales; family Viscaceae; genus Viscum; species Viscum album. The sequence continues at coordinate 2,081,032,549 of OY728126.1, forward strand.
AATGAATATAGCCCGACCAGTCCGCAAATCCTTGTGTAATATTTTTTCCATTCATCCCGATGGAGGAGGAAGGTGACCAGTGCTGATGATTGGCACCAGTGGGACTCGAGAGCAGCTTCCAGCACGAAGTCCATCCACGACAAAGGTGGTGGGGGTGACTGCACAACCGGAGAAGGGTCGTGGCCCGCCGGTCACGATAGAGAAAAGGTGGAAGTCTACCGTACGATGGGGGCGGCGGCGTGCGTCCGTGCTGCCTGGCGAGCAAGGGTCATTGCTTGTGCTACGGCGGATTAGGGAAGGCTGTAAACATTCGGTCAGCCACAGAGGGGCGGTGCATGATGCGCCACCGGGAGGTGACAAGAAGCCTGTCGTTTCGGCTAGCTGAGCTAGACCGAGCAGGACTGCGGCGGGCCCTATGAGCTACGGGCGACAGAACGACTTTGGTCGTTCGGTGAGTGGAAGAAGGGGGTGCATGAATCCCTCTTGCATGCGGATAGGACGGGCTGCCTAGCCGGGACACACAATGTGGTCCGAGCCAGGCCCAGCGGGTGAGGTTGACCAGAATTGGGTCGTGTTAGCCAAGGACGACTCGGAAGGGGTCAGTCCGACCAGGTCAGACTGGACCCTGACCAGCTTGGACCCATTTCCTCTCTTTTGTCCATATGCATGGCACCATGCTTCCATTTGATGAACCATCTATCACACTATAATCCTTGGAATAAGATGCCCCTTTTGGTATACCCTACTTGAGATTTGAATAATGTTGGGGTATGGTCGGGTTGGATCGAGCGTGAAACCAACCGGGACCTCGGGTCAAAAAGGATAATAACCTACAGACCGGGTGTCCGATGGATGCGCCGTATGTTTGTTGAGACCCATTTTACGTGGCAGTCATTTGGGTTACTTCTTCATGGGACTTCGTGGCAGTTGAAGTATCAACCAGTGGCATGAAGAGCGGACCCTATCAGAGACAAGCGAGCTTAGTGTGGGAACCCTGTAGCTAGCTGTAACATGAGAAAGGGATCCTTTGTGGGTCTATGATTGAAGGTCCCACATCGATACACTCTAGTAATCCATGAGGTACTAATCTAGGTTCCTCCTAGGGTCTGCTGCACTAGGATCCTCTGTGGTTCTAAAGATGTACTAGGATCCTGTGTGGGTCTAACGATGTACTAGGCTTCTGTGTGGGTCTGACTGTGTACTAGGATCCTATGTGGGTTTGACAATGTACTAGGATCATGTGTGGGTCTGATGATTTACTAGGATCTTGTGTGGATCTGATGATGTACTAGGGTCTTGTGTGGGTCTGACGTTGTTCAAGGATCCTTTGTGGGTCTGTAATTTAGGATCCAACATGGGTCTGCCTCTTAATGGAGTAAGATGATTCAATAGTTATATCTAATCATATTTACTACTGTACCTAAGTTAAACCATTATTGAGATGATTCCTTACCTTCATGGTGATACCTTGGTAGTATTATTCTATGTGGCATACCTGTGTGGTACATTCCTTCTTGGTGATACCTTTGTGGTATTCTTATGTGTGTCGTACATGTGTGGTACTTACCTTCGTGCTGGTACCTTGGTGGTATTCTTTTGTGTGGTTAACCTATGTGGTACATTCCTTTGTGGTATTATTCTATGTGGTTTTATCTTAGGGGTACTTACCTTTGTGGTGTTACCTCCGTTTTATTCTTTGTTTCGGGGAACAGTTGAAGTTTAAGTTAATGAGTTGGGCCTTGTGTTTCCTCATGAATGAGATGGGTATACTTGATAACTCAAGTATATGTATGGTCATATAACTATGTAGGGTTGATATTTGTTTTTATGGTTTGTGGTTTAGATGAGGCATACTGTAGAGATGACCGTTTGAGAGCTTTACCTACCCTTCAGGTATGATCCTTTGAGGGTTTCATAGGAGCAGTTTCAGTTTACTTGTACATTCCAGTTTTCTTTTACATTCCAGTTGGGATTGTATTCTATATCCTTTTACTTACTATAAAAAATATTTTTACTATTCAGTTTATTTGTGTTCATATATTGATGTGTGGTTGGTCATGTATGTTTACAAGATATAAAGTCAATTCCTTCCTAGTTTACAGGGAATACGCCTTTTGGTGATAGTCGCCAGCCCCAGGCCTATAGATGGAGGGCTTGGGGTAGTAACTACACGAGCCCTAGGGGACAGGTCATGATAAATTGGTATCCGATGAGTCGATTATACTGTATAACATCAGACTCTTTTCTTTTTAACAACAATAGTGTTATGTGTATTGAGTTTGGTTATCAGTTTATGGAATCTAGTGCTGTTGCGGTGGCCAACATATCCATACATCAGGACTTTGACTTCTGATTTCAGACTCAGTGCCTGGAAACACTGATTGCATGTGTGTTTTTAAAAGTTTTCTTGTGTTTTCTTGAGTTAGCTCACCAGGTATAACTAAATGACCATGAAGCACCTATTCCTTCTCAGGATTCCACTGTGTGGACAACCTGCTTGGATTCCTAAGAGAACACACGATGACGGCCCATCGAGAGATGAGGCTCCAATGCAGGTCCCTCTTACTATGTTGGCACCTTTGTGTGGTGTACCAACATCACCACCACACATTGGGAAGTAGTTTCAACCAGCCGCACTGGTGGAAAATGCATGCCGACTGAGCACATTAAATGAGTTCCAACAGCAGAGGCCTCCGAGGTTTCGAGGAAAGACAATTTCCCACACAGCTGAGGGCTGGTTGGAGGCAGTTGCTAGAGTTTTTTCAGCAGTACAGCCCTCCGGTACGTAGACCATTGCATGATATTGTACCTTCGAGTACTGTGTCATCTATATCACTTCCTGTTGGCCAACAGTTACATCTGGTGGTACCAGTAGAGGACATATATAGGATTAGTTCCTTGTGCATGATTCAGCATCAGATACCCCTCATGTTCAGAGGTGATATCAACTCACATGCGGCTGAGGACTGGCTTGAGGAGGTAGCTAAGAGTTATCTAGAGCTTCTAGAGCTTTATAATGATGACATGTCAGTAGCTGAGTATTCATTGAGGCGTACCAATCATTTTAGGTACTCTATGAATATGATACAATCAGTGATTTGGGGCTCGGACTTTCGAGCGCATTGTGTTTAAGGATGTCTGAGCAAGAACTATTCCTATATGCATTCCTACATGTGTTGGGGTGCTAGAGACTACCTTTGTGGGGGAATGATATTTGGCTGAGCAGATAAAGCCAGTGAATGTTAGTAGTGGGAAAGCAAGAAACTGGTGCCAGTCTCAGAGACTTGGGCATGTAAAATGTTTCAGGAAGAGGATGTGAAAGGGACAGATGAATCAGTAGGGTAGCAGAAGTGGAAGCAGAGCTAGGAGAGCAGCATGAGGTGGTGTACATTTCGACATGTCACAAACACACCACCTTTATGTGGACCCCACCAGGATCAGGGAACTAGAGGAAAGGGGAAGGGAGTAGCAGCATGCGGTCGAAGAGTGTGACCCATGGGCACTACAAATGATTCGATGTACGATCTATATCTACAACTAGATATCGTATCTACAGACATAGGTACCAATCTATCCTTCCTTCCATAAATCTTATACAGGACCTAGATATTCCGATTAAATCATTGACTTGACCCTCATATCTGAAGATACCTTTGGCAGGAGACTCGATATTCACATTTACGCCGATGGTGTGATCTGACCCTTGAGGCGAGAGATTTGGTTAGAACCTCTTAGTGGCAGCGTCGAGACCTTATGACATTTTTTGGGTATGGACTGGGCATCCATAGTTCATACTCATATTGAATGTATTTGGAAAAAAGGTTTTGGTTTCTCTATAACATTGGAATGTTGTTTTCCTTGGTTGGAGAAAAGGAAACTCAGGCAGCACATGATGGACTCAAGCATAGTAGGGTGCAACCGATCACTCATGAGTTGGTCAAACATAACCTTGTGGAAGCATGAGTTTGGAGTTTTTAGTTCCAAATAGGAGTGGCAGTGCATGGGGACATCTTCTCAAAATAAGTTTCTAGGATTACCACCCCAATGGGAGAGGGACATCTGCTTTTTCTAGGTACTACTACAGATTTGTACCCGACTACCCCAGGGTAGCTACACCCTTGTCAGCTTTGACGAAAAAGGGGGAGCCTTTCTGTGGATGAATAAGTGTTAGCGGAGCTTTCAAGAGATGAGACCGAGACTTACAAGTAGAACTAAGATACACATGAACTGGAGATAGAAGCATTGGTCTTTATGATGAAAGTGTTGTGGCATTACATGATGGGAGAACGTTTAATAGTCAACTTGGAATACAAGAGACTCAGGTATATCTTCTCTATGAAGGAACTAAACCTGAGACAACGACTTTGGATTGGGTTCCTCCAAGACTATGAGTTTGAGATAGTCTATACTCTTGGGAAGGGGAACATTGAAGCAGATTAACCTAGCAGAATATCTGGTATACAGCTGCTAGGTGATGTGATGGAGTAGCTGGATGCTATACAGATATCCTTTGTGGACTGAGATGGAGAAGATTTTATTCAGTCTCTCACAGTCACTCCCCCACTTCTTCAGCAAGATAGGGAGGGACAGTGTGGGGACACTGACTATGAGGCTTTATGTGTTCAGATATCCTCAGGGTAGGGACCTGATGGATTTTCTGGTGGTGGGGAGAAAGTCGACCTCTTTAGAGGGCGTACCATGATACCAGGACATTCAGCATCAGTACTGGTGGTCAGGGATGAAGAATGCAGTGGAAGATTTAGTATCATGATGCCTCACTTGTTAGCAAGTAAAAATTGATCAGAGTCGGTAGAAGTCTTATGCTGACAAGAGATGGAGACCTCTAGAGTTCGAGTATGTTGACCATGTTTTTCTATGGGTCTCACCATGGTGAGGTTTGTGGATTTTTGGCCGGGATGGAAAGTTATCTCTTATGATCATTGGAACCTTCCAAGTCCTCAGCAGAGTTGGCGAGGTGGCTTACCACCAAGCACTTCCCCCTCAGTTTCATCGGTTTCATGACGTCTTCAACCTATTCCAGCTGATGAGATACATGAATAACCCATCTCATGTCATCGACCACTGCGAGCTAGAAATCCAGGATGGGGCAATGTTTTTGGAGGTTCCATTGGATATTGAGGATCGACAGGAGATATTTCTTCCTGGGTGATCGATACCTTTGGTGCATTTGTGTTGGTAGCATGTGAACTACCAGGAGAGCACGTGGGAGTGGAAGGATCAGATTCATGCTCAGTAACCCCACTTGTTTTCCTAGTTTTTCTAATGTGGCTTTTATGGATTCAAATCACTGAGGTGGGGAGAATTTTAAGACACTGAAATTCCATGTAATTTTTTTAATTATATGGTAATTTTTCAAGACTACAATATCTGACGGCATGTGATTCCGAGGCCCAGAGTTCCCGAAATGATCCGTCGAAGTTTTGTAAAGCTTTAATTAGCATGCATAAGCAGTTTTCCAGAAAAAGTGGAATAACTCATAAACGGTTACTCAGATCCAAAATTTGAGGGCAATATTGTACTCAGGATGGCAGTTTTACTCTAGGTGTGACTTAAGTTTAGTCGGCGCAGGCCTCCTGTATGAAAATCCAAAAATGGCGTACCTATAAATAAAATAATTAAATAAATTATTTTATTTTTCAAATGCTTATAACTCACAAACGGTTGCTCGAATTGAAAATATGAGACCACCAATGAACTCATGAGTGTATTCTCTCTTTAGGAAGATACTAACATTGGTTGGCGCGGGCCACCCGTAAAAGATAGTTTTTGGTTGTAAATAAAATAATTAAGTTACAATTATTTTATTGAAAAATACATAACCTTTAAATGGTAACGCAGATTTGAAATCCGAGAGTACCGTTGGGTTTGTTGTGGCATGTTTCACTCAGTGAGAGCCTAACCTTGACTGGAACAGGTTGAGGGTGACTGTATATAATTTTCTGATCTTTTTTTCGAGTATGTTCAGCAAACACGCAAGCGGTGTTTTATAAATTTTTAACTGATGCTCAGAATAGAAATTTGAGTGCACTGTTAAACTCGCACCACCGATATTCGTGTAAGGAGACCTTCACTTCTACTGTAGAAGGTCTGGAGAAAAAATAGTTTTTGGAAATTTTTAATAGAATAAATAAAATAAATTTATTATTTTATATTTATTCTAATCCTCCAACGGACAAGCTGTAAGGTGGGACCGACAACGTGTCAAGCCAATAAATATCTTGACCTTTAAATTATATGTAACCACACCATTGGGTAATTAGGAAGGTTCCTGATTAATGGGCCTCCATTAATCCCACGAAAATTGCACACCCTTCACCTCTTCAATTTATATGGAGCCTGGGGAGAGGTGTTGGCACTGCTACTCCAAGAAACGAAGTGCTAACAAAGTGCAGTGACGCCAAACCCATAGAAGTTGAAGCCGATGTAGCCAGAGGTTACAGATGACATCGAACCACCAATGGGCGACATGTGAGTGGCGTATTTGGGAGCCGATCGTAGGAACTAAGAACACGGTCCACCTGCAAGCACAGACGATTCTCCGACGTTCATGGTAGGGGTTATTTCATTTCAGTGTTTTTGATTTCCTCTCCCCTGTTCTTGAATTTATACGAAGAACACGTGTCAAATGACTAACAGGTTGTCCCGTGATTCTTCTATCTCTGCAAGAGGTTGTTGCGGGGTATCTTGTAGGGATTGTTGTTTTGAATTTTTCCCCTTACTCATTCTTGACAATTCCATATGATTTATGAAACAATTGAGCTGCTTGCTACCTCTCTGAAGTGGAGGGTTCGGGAAAAATGAACATGGCTTTACCACTCACCAAATATTTGTGTAGTATTTTTTGTGTTCTTCATGATGGAGGTGGATGGTGACTAGTGCCGGCGATTGGAACCTGTGGGACTCGAGAGCGGCAGACGATACCATGTCCGACCACGACAAAGGTGGTGGCGTGGCCACACCGCCGGAAAAGGGTCACGGCCCGTCAGCCGTGTTGGAGCAAAGGCGACGACCGACCACATGGCGGGGGAAATGATGTGGGTCTGCCCCGCCCGACGAGCAAGGTCCACATCTTGTATCATGCTGTCAAAGGGAAGGAGGCCGACGATCGGCAGGCCGAGCTTGACCTAGCATCGAGCGGGACCGCCGCAGGTCCCGCAAGCTACTGGTGACCGAACGGATTTGGTCGTTCAGTGAGTGGAAGCATGGGGCGCAAGTCTCGCCCCTCCCCCCCACCAGCATGCGGCTAGGCCTGGCTGCCCATCATTGGTCGGGTCAGACGCAACGTGTGAGGTCGGCCCAGGCCAGGCCGTGCTGGTTTAGTTTGACCGGGTCGGCCCGAACCCGGACCAGCTTTAACCCATTTCCTCTCTTTTGGCCATAACTTTGGCACTGAGTGTCCGTTTGAAAAACCATCTATAGTGACAGAAACCTTGTAGCGAGAAGGTCCTTTAAGTATACCCCACTTTAGATTCTGATAATGTTGGGGTACAGTCGAGTGGGAACAAGCACGAAACCAATCGGGCCCTCAAGACAAAAAGGCTAATAACCTACAGACTGTGCATCCGATTGGCGCACTGTCTATTGCGTTGAGACCCATTATACGTGGTGGTCCATTGGGATACTTCTTCATGGGACTTCATGGAAGTTGTAGTATTGACCAGCAGCTTGAGGAGTATACACTCCCATAGACAATAGAACTTTTTGTGAGAACTCTGTAGCTTGATATAACATGAGAAGGGGATCCTTCAGGGTTCTATGATTTAGGGTCCCACATGGATCCGATCTAGGAATACATTTGGGACTAATCTAGGATCCTCTATGAGTTTGTTATACTAGGATCATGTTTGTGTTTGATGATGTACTAGTATCTGATGAGGTTCTGACGATGTACAAGGATCGTGTGTGGGTCTGACGATTTACTAGGATCCTGTGTGGGACTGAAAATGTACTAGGAACCTGTTTCGTTCTGACGATGTACTAGGATCCTGTGTGGGTCTGACGATGTGCTAGGATCCTGTGTGGGTCTGATGATGTCCTAGGATCCTGTGTGGGTCTAACAATGTACTAGGATATTGTATGGTTCTGTAATTTATGATCTTACGTCGGTCAGCCTCTTAATGGAGTAATATGATTCTGTAGTTATATATAATCTTCTTTACTACCATACCTAAGTTATACCTAGTGTGATCTGAGTCATTACCTTCGTGGTGATACATTGGTGGCATTCTACTATGTGACGTACCAATTTGTTACATTCCTTCTTGGTGATACCTTTGTGCTATTCTTCTGTGTGTCGTACCTATGTGGTACTAACCTTCGTGGTGATACCTTGGTGGTATTATTCTATGTGGAGAACCTGTGTGGTACTTTCCTTCATGGTGATACCTCTGTGGTATTCATATGTGTGGCGTTACCTTTGTGGTAATTAACTTTGTTGTGGTACGTTCGTGGTATACTTTCCTTCGTGGAATAGTTGAGCATTAAGAAAATGAGTTGGTCCATGTGTTTCTTCATTAATGAGATGGGTATACATGATAACATAGGTCTATATATGGGCATATACCTCAGTAGGGTTAACAACTGTTTTCATGCTTTGTGTTTTGTCCCTTGTGGATTTTGTGAGACTTATGAGGTTCTTGAGATCTCTACTGAGTATCATTATACTCACACCTTCACGGGCTACGCCCGCACCTTGTTGTGTTTTGTGTAGATGGTGGACATCACTGACAGAGGAAGAGAGTACCAAGACTGGAGGGAGCTTGGAGATAGAACATAGATGAGGTGTACCACAGAGATGACCATTCTAGATATGTAATTAACCTCTATGTAGGATCCTTGGAAGGTGTTCAAAGGAGTTGATTTAGTTTACTTGTACTTTCCAGTATTCTTGTACTTTCCAGTTGGATTGTATTCTGGCCCCTTTTACTTATTGTACACACTCTTTTTTACTATTCAGTTTATTTGTGTTCATATCTTGTTGTTTTCTTGGCCGTGTGTGTTTATAGGATATAAAGGCAATGCCATCTCGGTTTTTGGGGAATACTTCTTTCAGTGCGAGTTGCCAGCCCCTCGCCTATGGAAGGCCGACCTTGGGTAGTCACGACCCAGGTTTTGGGGGACATGTCCTTATAGTCATTGAAATTATTCAACAACTTTTGTTTTAGCATGATCAATTGTTATGCCTTTTTTGAAACAATGTGTCCATGGAATGAAATTTGTTGTAACCAAAAATCACACTTGCTGAATTTTCCATATAGTTTCATTTCTTTTTGGTTTTCAAGACCACCCTTAAATGAAATTCATGATCAAATTTTATTTTAGAATTAACCAAAATATCATCAATGAATACAAAAAGAAACAAATCCAACAAGTCATGGAAAATTTTATTCATAAGATACATTAATAGATGCATATGTTACACTAAAATGTTTAACTACAAATTCATAAAGGCCATATCTAGAAAAAATGTGGTTTTCTGAATGTCTGCTTCCTTTACATTCAATTGATTATACCCCAAATTCATGTCAATCTTCAAAAAATATTGACCACCCTGGAGATGATCAAACAAATCATCGAATTGAGGAAAAGGAGACTTTTTCGTAACAATGATGAAATTAAATGCTCAATAATCAATGCAAGGTCTCATTGAGCCATCTTTATTTTTAACAAACAAGATAAGAGTAACCTGTGGTGATGTACTAGGTCTAACGAAACCTTTATCTAATAAATCTGATAATTTCTTCTTTATCACTAAATGTTAAATTTGTTCCATTCGATAAGGGGGTTTTTAAATTTTCATAGAATCAGGAACTAAGTCAACAGTAAATTCAACTTCCTGGTCAGGTATAATATAAGACAACTTGTCAGGAAAAACAGAAAGATACACATTTACCACTAGCATATCATTAATCTGAACAGTTTTTTCCAACAATATGTGATAGGTAACATTCATTTCTATCTTTTACTAGTTTCTCACTATGAAAATATGTTATCAAAATTTTGGGTTCATTCTTGATGAATGTTAAAATATGATAAAATATAGTGTATACAAATTTTTAGTAAATTACAATATTTATGACATTAGGATTGATGTAAGGACACTTATTTCAAACTCAGATGAACATGTTACAATTATTGGTCACATGAAACAATACTATTGATTTTTATGAGGGAATTAATAAAATAATGATTAATATATTCAAAATTTAAATCTCTCCTCCACTATAAAACCCCCCTCACTCCATCTTCTCCTCACTCCTATAAGCCATGATTCTCCTCAATGTTCTACCCAATTACCCTTCCCTACTCACTCCCCACATAAATTATTTTATTTGTCTTTCCAAATGACCAAAAACCCTTGGATTAATTATATTCTCAAGGAGATGGATTTCAGAGGGGAATTAACATTTTATTTCATTCATTTCCATTATATGTTCCTTTCTATTGTTATCCTATCCTCACATATTATGTCAAAGTGACCATGATAACTCCAATATCATATATATACTATAATTATCTCATGTTAATGGAATAACAATCACCAATAATATTACTCTCTCCCTTTTATTGTATAAATGAAACCATTGTCCGTGATATTCCAGTTTACAACCTTCATGGGAAACGTAGTATCATTCATTAATTTCTCCTTCATTACTGGTAATTAAAACATTTTGATGGTTGAAAAAGAATAAAATATTTTACTATAATTTAGTTAATTTTCAGAAACCAGTTTACATACACAGTATTAAATCCTATTACCAAACTTGTTCATAATTACCAAAATACAACAAAAATAATCTAAGTGAATGTCATAAATATTTCATCTAATGATTCATCTTCATTAAATTTAACCAAGTTATATAAATTAATTTGAAGACCTATTAATGTTCATAAATAAATTTTAGATTTAATTCTGGAGATTTACATCCATTCTACATGAACCCCATTACATAATAACAAGTGAACCGATTATGAAAATCAAGAAAAAACACTATGGAACGACAAAATTCAATCATATAAATAATCAATAAGGACATAATGTAATTAATAAAATCATGATAATCTAAATATGTGTTTAATATTTTTTTAATTATGTTATTAATAAATCTAATATCATATTCTAGGACTATATGTTCCATAGTGGAACACATTCATACTTAAGGTAAGGATTTCTTCATCTCACTTCCATTTTAGTGAGATATTCTGTATTAACTACTATTAATTATGTATGGTGTACGTATACATGCCATTGATGATTTATATCATGAATATATTTATTTTCATGATATTCAACATATAATTTTTAATTTTTAATTTTGGGGCATATGATTCAATTAATTACAAATTTGAAAGGGTTTTAAACCCGAACCTACGTTTCCATTCGAGTTACTTTAATTATCTACATACCTCAATTAAATTATTATTAATTTATATGAACTCGTCATAATTTATATTTAAATGTTACGTATTTGTATTAAAACCCAAATCATACCTTCATTTATGTGGAGTTATATTTTTTAAATTAATATGTCAAAAATTCATCCGAAATGAAAGCCTGATTCGAGGATCTTCATGAATGCTTACCAATTTTGAAGTTCACTCTAAAATATGTTTTATGCGAAATTTATCATTCTAAAATCACAATTTTTAAAATGAAAAATATATTTTGGTTTATTTATGGTTTTATGAAAGAAAACATGCCTTTGTGCTTTAAAATATCTTTAATGAATTCCTTAAACCAAGCAAAAATAATTTAGTTCTAAAGATTCTTTAAAAACACTTTTTACCTGATTTCACTTCATTGAGACATCATGTATGTGTAAAATTTAAAATAAATATACTTAACTTTTCTTTTCTGGTATATACATTCTTAAAACCATATTTATTAAAAATTGGAATGTTTTTTCCAAAATAAATCTTCAATCCAAAGTAATATATATTTTTCTCACCTCACTTTAACATTTATGAAGTATATTCTAGGTTCACCACTTAATCCATGCGTGTGGTGTATGTAACACCATTTGGAAAATAATATAATGATTTTTATTATTCTCATGTTGTTATAAGGGATTATTATTTGAGTTTTTCAAGGTGGTATGAGATACTTCATAATGTTTAAAGATTGTTTCCGCATGAATTTCTTAATGGTATCATTTAAATGCATCTTTATTTATGTCAACATCCTTTAATGAATCTTGTATTTCATAAGGTATTATCTATTATGGTATCATCTAAAATATTTTTTTGAAGGGTTCATGATTAGTTTGAATGTGGATGTTCTTTTCTAATACCATTTTTTAAATTATTCTGAATGGTTAGAGTATATGATTAGTGATTGGGGAATGTTATTTTCATTTCATATGTTAGTTTCAATATAAATGTTTATGTTGTTTATGTTGATCCCCATTCATAATGAGAATATATTAGACTTATTAAGTGTCTCATGGGGCCGTCTCTAGCCCCTTGGTGTATAAGTAGGTCTTATTAGACAAACTATGGTCCTGGAACAAGGCCTTGACAAAATGGATATTTATGGTCTTCACATGAGGCCTTGATGGTATTATTATGTTGTCCAACATTACATATTCACTCTATATGAAAATAGTATTTATAGTTAATGTGGTTATTTGACTAGTAGAATACCCATGATTCTGATTTATTATGGAATAAGTTATTCAACTCTTATTCCATCCAAAATGTGTTCTGGATTTCTGTTTAAAGGCATGTGTTCTTAGTTATTCTCCAGGACTAATGTTTATGATTCTGAAATATTCCACTGTATTTCATAACATTATAGAGAATCCAATCTCACCCCATTATTATGTTTCATTTTTTTAGGACGTGATGAAATTTATTATGGTTTACTTGTAGGGATAAAAATAGACTTGTTGATGTTCCCAATAAAACTTGTATGTTATATTTCTTTTCAAGATGTAATGCTTAACCTTCGTATCTATCTAGTTTTCAAAAACTACTAAAATACTCGGTACATCAGGATTTGATTCATTTTAATCAAGCCAATGTATTAATATAATGCTCTAGAATTGATATTCTAGGTATGGGGAATTACATTTAATATCAAAGGATGTTTAGTATAAAACATGGTAACTAGATATTGAAAATGTAGATTTAGTGAACAAAACCCTAAGATATAATTTGTGGATAAGAATACAAGGAAATCATAGAATTTTGTTAAGTAATAGATTATGTGGCTTATCAAGAAAATACATCAATGTCTAGATTCAAACAAGTAGAGGTGGCTCTGGCACAAATGTATCTATGGGTAAAACCTGAAAACCCCACATTGAGCTAGACTCGAATGGGAACTTGTGCACAAAAATGGTACTTTGTTTAATCTTGTTTTTACATTCCTAGAGGATATTCATTGGTAAATTATTAAGCTTAGTACAAAAAATTATGGAGTATTTATTCCCCCAAAGTAACCAAAGTATGTGGTTATAGGATTTATGATGTGTAAATTTATGTTATGTGTTATACCTTGTTTATATATATAGAGAGTTCATAATTTTTTGAGTGAATATATAGTATGGAATTAATTCGATATGGAACATAGCATAAGAAATTAGAATATCACCAATATAAGAGATGTTAAGAGTAAGAAGGATCATAACTATGATGGTCTTAAGAGATCATTTAAAAGCAATATAGTCTCCTGTGTATCCTCATTATCTGCGGAAATAGTATTATGTGTTAAAAAGGTATGTAAAGACTTATATTAGTCCTATGGATTTTAAGGGAAAATAACGAAGAGGAGGATGGTTGGGAAAATCATGGATAAAGGGAAGAAGGGAATGACACATTTTACAACATGTGATAGTTGTGGGAAGAAACACCATGGTATATGCTTGAGTGGAAAAGGAGTTTTCTTTAGGTGTGGAGAAAAAGGCCACCATGCTCATAATTTCAAGACAAGGAAATGATTTCCCTATATTAAATGATTCAATTGAAAGGAGATGGGACACTATACAAATCAATGTCCCATGGTTCAATGGAATATACCCTAAATGATGATTTTGGATAATGATAATGTTATGATGCTACTTCAGATGAAGTAGAATGATTAATATGCGTAGTCAAGAATCATGTGATTTGAATATTTAGTTAGTACTGTACTAGTTTTATGAATTAGAAGATATATAAGGATTGTAATGCAGTACTATTTCATTATGTATTTGAGGTTGTATACTAAATGTTATAAAGGAAAACTGATTCAATATGATGATAAACTATTTTGAAAAAAACATGATTAATAGAAAGAAAAACCTAGATATATATGTAATATTGATTTAATGATTAAGAGATTATTGATTCAGATAAGTACTGACTACCTTGGAACTGATTATTGACTTTTCAAGAAGTCATCTACGATATCATCGATGGAATTTACATCACATTTGTATTTAAGGAATATATCCAATATCATGTATCTTACTTATGGAATATAGAAGAATTCATGTTTCCAATATGGTTTTTACGGTAGTTCAATTTTTTACAATATTTTAAGTTGATACATGATGAAGTTGTTCCCATGATTGGAATGTGAATTTTAGTGCTAAGTCTTGTTGATTAAGGGTTAATGATAACATCATCTATGAAATATAGATACCTTCATTATAATGTGATGAATAATTATATTTTATAATTTTTAACAATTTATGAAATGGATTATGTTGATCATTGTATGGGGTTTTAGAGTTTAATATCACTACATGATGGTTTGATTGTTTTTCCAGGACCATGTTGTCCGATTAGAATGTGTTTTTTTGAAGTAAGCAATCAATTTCCCTTTCCTCTTATTAATATGATATTTTAACCATATTTGTGATGTGGGTTTCCCATAATTGAATTTTGATGTATCAATCATTAACATCGGAGGTTTAATTTAAAATTGAGAGGAAAATTTTTTTCTATTGGGGGAATAATGTAAAACACCATGTCACAAACCAACCTAGGTCGACCCTAGAACATTTACCCGAGCCGATCCAAGGAAATTCCCAACATGCATTCCTAATCCTCTTAGGCTCGCGACAAGTGCCAAGGCATCAATAGAGAATAATAGGGGACATATTTCTCCCAGTGAAAATAAATAAATGAGTAGAAATAAAATATAATAGTGAAAAATAAATAAAAGACATGAAAGATAAAGGGTGGAAAACAACACATACTATCCTGACCAAGACCAAAACACCATGTGACCCTCAGAGTCACACTCCAACACCCAAACCAAACTTCACTAAAGGTGATCCAAACCAAAGCTGGAACCTACTAGAGAAACTAAATTCTAGATAACACTATAGGCATGAGTATTAAAACTTATTCAGCATTCCCTACAAGCTATCCTCAAGACACTACCATAATGTAATGAATTTACTAATTCCATGTTTGAACTAAATTTTATAAAATATGTGTTTCCATACAAACTTAAATTTCAAAAACAAGTTACAATCCATTTCCCATTTAAATTAGAAAACAAGTTTATTGTTTAAAGGGAAAAAGTGCATTATATTTTAAAAAAATTTCTCAAATAATTTAATATCTAATAAAATAAGTTGTTAGTCAAGAGGAAAACCAAACACAAAACACAACACACAATAAGGGAAATGGGAAGGTAGAAAATAGTGACCTACAACAAAACTAAGCCCCTCAATCATCCGCCACATACAAATAAGCACTAAATGAATCATGGGTCAAACCTAGGAGCACATGAACAATCTAGAACATAATATATGTGTGAATCATCCTGAAGGAAGGACTACTCTCATGATTTCATAACTCCCGAAAGCTCAGTTTTTCCCTATCTGGACTAACCGAGGGGACCAATCCCCTAGCAGAGCAATGTCCATACTAAGTGCCACTAGGTAGTTCGTGGTCTAAACTAGTGCAGCAAATATTTCTCAATAGATTCCCTTACAATGCTAGGTTCTCATGTCAACAAATGTAACAAAAAAGTAGTGATTCACCATTATCAATCAAGTAACTAGTCACGATGCACGAACATCACACACAATAACTCACACAATCGATGTACAAACTGGATCACCCCTGAGTCACCCCATAGAATGTTTTTCAAAATAATCTATTTTATAAAAATGAAAAATGTTCCTTATACAAATTTTAAAGAAACACCATTCCATTAGTGAAAGAAAAACATTTGTTCATGAATCAGAAAAGAACATTTGAAATCAAACCAAAACCAAACCTAAATGTTCCTGAATTATATTCAATGGAAAAATTGGAATTCATTCTTTATTGTACGTCAACTCATCAAGAAAATAATTCAGCTACCATGCATAAAATAAACATCTTCATTTATATCAAATATTTATTCAAAAAATAATTATCTTATATTATTTCCCATTCATCGAAAATCAATGAAATATAATGAAATTAATAAATTATAAATTTAAATTCAAGTAATTTTGGGGACCTACCTTGACTTGCATTCCAAACATGGTGAAGTGAAATGCCACGATCAGGAGTAGAAGCTCACACAACCTAAAGAATGCAGTATCACTGAATTACCTTTCTAATGCACTCCAACAAATGAAAAAAAATTTAAATCACATAAATGATAACAAAAAATAACTCATTTAATTAAAAACTTAAAAAATAACTAAAAATATAGCAACACTAACTTAAAACATTCCATACGAAAAAGAAGTACTAACTTCACCTCGGTGTAGAGGCGTGCTCAAACAATAGGGTTGAGAAAAAGGAAAAATGGTCGGTATAGTGCAGCATTTTGCAGGGATGATCACCAACGTCATCAACGGTGGCACAAGGAGTGACACAGTTGAAGACAGAGCTATTTAGAAAAAATGGTGGTGTCCATGTTGCATTGAACAATGACTGCAAGATGGAAAAAAAGGTCACATGAGGACTACGTGGACAAATAGATGGTCCACAGGGTGGCACACTACCAAATCGAAGGTGTACCATGCTGGAGATTCATGCAATGTCCAAAAATAGGTATGTTGGGTGCTCAAAGGCCTGAATGAGGTCCGAACAGTGCTACTGAAAATAGAGAGGCGACCGTAAAGGGGAGGTGCAGTTGGGGTGTGCTGAGGCTGAGCAAGGTGCGGTGATGGGAGGGTGGACAGAGCTAGGGGAATTGCACCACAATTGGACAGACGACGAGCCATTTAGAGGTAACACTACTGGTTGGTCAAAGGGGATTCAACGGCGGAAGATCGGTGGAGGGATCCGATAGAATCTCGCGGAGCACAGTGCAAGGACCCATGGCGAGCAACACAGAGAGGATGCAGGAAGGTGGTGATTTGGGGAGAGGGAGAGGAGAGGGGGTGCTAGAATCCCGTTCCAGGATAGAGGGAGAGGATAGCGGCCGAGGGTGGTGTAGGTAGGAGGTACATGCATCCTGAGGGAGGCAGGACGAGGGTGGAGCGGCACTGTGTCGCTAGGCAAATGGAGTAAGGAGAGTTGAAGAGGAAGGGTGGGGTGCACGGAGGGAGGGGGATATGACATAAGAGAGGTCGCACTTATAAGGAATCAACATTAAAAAATTACATAATCTTGAATTAAATGGATAATTCACATTTAGGTTCTTTTCAATTTTAGAGTTTTAGAGAATTAAGTCATAACATATACCTAACAATTTGAATATTACATGTAGACACTTCTACTCAGAATCCATTTGTTTATAAAATAAAATCTCTTGAAAAAAAGTGTTATGTCTAGTTCCATATATTAGACATCATGAAATTTCAATGATCCCATCCTTGACCTTATTCATCATTAATTCGTGTGAAAAACATTTCAAAAATACATGGGATGAGCATAAAAATTTTAGTAAGGGATACACAAAGAAGGAAAACTGTTATTTTTTCAAAACAACATGTAAACCATGAATACTTTATCATAACTAAAACATTTCACATTTATGAAGTAGTAAGTACTATTCATTGAATAAATGATCATTGCATACACTTTTTTAACCGAAATTTTCCCGACCTATCCTCGTGGCCCGTTCGTGACTATCCCAAGCCCGCCTTCCATAGGCCAGGGGATGGCGACTAGCACCAAGGCATAATTCCCGAAAAAAGGGAATTCATTGCCTTTTTAAAGTAAACAAACACCAAAGAGCAAGAAAGCGGTAGAAGTAAACACTAAGTAAAACTGGGTACAACAGTAAGTGTGGAAATGTAAGTGGGCCAAAATACAAACCCAAACTGAAAGTAATGTACAACTGAAAAAGAGAGTACATCAACTGAAAAGCAAAGCCGCAGCCTCGAGCCGTCCACTGGAAGTCCCACCTGAAGGGTGGGTACAGATAGCCTCCACAGATCCTCGGGTCCAGCCATCCGCTCCGAGTATGCCCCGCCCAGTGGTCCACCTCTGGGTACCGAACTGCTCCTCGTGCCTCTACCACGATCAGCGCAGTCCATCGTCTGCAACCAACACAATGTAGTGCGGGCATAGTCCATGCAGGGGTGAGTATAAGCTACTCAGTAGGGACCCCGAGACCCCTGAAAGTCTCCCAGAATCCACAAATGATAATCCACAAAGGAAAGATACAATCATGAAGTAACATCTGACATTACTTAGGTATATACCCCTACATATACCTAAGTCTTCAATTCTCGATCGGCTCCAACATCCGAGCTCAATTACAACCCATTCCACACAGGAAATCACAACCCAATCCACACAGGAAAGCATGATGTAATCCACACAGGATATTAGTTAAATCTTATCGAAGATAAGAATTTAAAGTCAAGATTCATCTCACACAGGTATACTTCTTCGTAAGACGATAGAGATGATCAGATGTAGTCACTGATTCATCTAAGTCGTCTGACCCACACGGGATCGATAGGTACTAACCCCCACAATGACCCACAAAGGATCGTTAGGTAACTAACCCCTGCAATGACCCACACAGGATCAGACCCACACAGGATCTGTAGGCACTGTCCCACACAGGACTGCTGAGCACTGACCCACAGAGGATCTGACCCACACAGGATCGATAGCACTGATCCACGTAGGATCACTGAGTGATGTAGTCGTCGCCGTCGAATCCACGGAGGATTTCTGTACAGTCGTCATCGTCGTCTCAGTCGCAGCCATCTCTAGGGTTCCCGCACACAGCAAGCTGGTCCGGGAGGGTCCGCTCCACGAGCCGAAGGTCTGATACATCAACTGACACATAGTCCAGATTTGGTGTATCCAAATGTTCTATAACATCAATAGGAACTCAACGTCACAGACGGCACGTCAATCGGGCGCCCGGTCTGAGAGTTTTTGGCTTTTTCGTCCGTGGGGCCAAGTTAGTTTTTAAGTCAAAACCAACACGACCGTACTCCATCTGCATCCAAACCTCGAGCGGAGTAAGCCAAAAGGTCTTTCTCACTTAGAGGAATCCATCCAAGTCGACGACACGTCAATCAGACGTTCGGAGCTTAAGTTATGAGCATTTCCACTCCAAGGGCCCGGTTGGTTTCGTGTACGAAGCAACCCGGACCAACACAAATTACTCCGAAACCTTGGGTGTAATATACCTAAACGATAGTATCATTCCATGGATCACATCTCCACTAACGGTGCGTCGATCGGAGGTCTGTAGCCCAAGTTATGGGAAAAAGACTGTGAGAGGTCCGGAAGTGGGGGTTTCGGGCCCGGCCCGGCGTTCTGGCACGTTCTAGGGCCAGGTGGCTTGGCCCTTTCAGCCGAGCAGAATGGAATGTGGGGGGGCACGCTACCCACCGCTTTTGTAACCGAGGCCCCATGTGGGGCCGCTCTTGTCCAGCCAGCTGGGGGTTACGAACCCCCGACTCTTCCTCTGACCGGCCAGCCCACTCCGGCCGGCCGACTGCTACTGACACGCGACCGGCGCTGGCCGGTCCTCCTGATCCAACGCCGGTGGCCCAGAACCGGCCGCCAGTCCTTGCTGCATCACGACCTCAGTTGCGGCCTTGGTTCGTCCGGCGTGGCGTGACAGCGCCGTGCCTTTTCGCCGCTGCCCCGCTCTGGCCACGATGTCTTCGGGGTTCTCCGGCGTGGAGCGATGGCACCGCGGCTTGGTTCGATTTTTAATTGCGTGGCGTGATGGCGCCACACATTCTTGTCGCTTGTTCCCACACGGTGCGACGACACCGCGCCACTTTCCTTTGAACCATAATCAACACAAAAGAAAAGGGAGGAGGGTCGTCCGTGTTTGTGTGGTCCGACCCCCTCCCGTTAATCGATAGAAACGGTCCAATTGAACGAGTAACAAAGACGGAAGAAATTCACGAATAGAAACGTATAAAACCCCCACCTCAAGTGGTTGATGTTTCGAAGATTGTCGCGGGAGAAGGAACGTCATAGAAGAATCCTCGCGGAAGAAGCATCGTGGAAGAAGGGTTGTTGGCGTCACAGTACACGACGTCGTGTAGTCGATCTCCGAGGATTTGGCATTCTTCGTCAGAGATCGGTGCGTTCTTCGCGTTCATCGCGTTCTTCGGTGAAGAAGATGAAGATCTTCAAGCCTCCCCTTATCTTTTCTCCAAAACCACTCAAAGAAACAAGTTCCAACCCAAATAAAATAAGTACTTCACTTATTTTATTCACATAACTTAAGTATTTGAATTTCAAACATTCAATTTAAACTCACCTATTTAATTAACTTAAGTTATCAAATTAATGGTGAGTTGAAGGAGTTAGGGAATATGAAGGGGTGGGATTCGTGTGGGCCCCACCAATATCATAACCTACCATGAGAAGTTGGGTGGTCACCCAAACTTCCACTCAAAGTTTAAACCACAGAGAAATAAAAATTGTAGCTAAATTTTTATTTTAAATTCCACAAATTTTAACCACTTCTCTCATGAAAACGCAACTCCGGAAAAGGTGTTCCTAAGAAATTACCAGTGTTGCGAATCCATCGATGCCCTCATAATTCTATTCTGAGCACCGGTTCAAAAGTTAGAAAAATCCGCTCGTTCGTTCGCTGAACGTACCCAAGCTAAACAATGGATAGGAATTCTGGGCACACCGGGCCTCGAAATAAAGTGCCTTCAGAAACCGAGTTCTTGTAAAATCCCAAAGAAAATTAAGAAAAACGTTCCGTTGAAATTTACAGGTCATTACATTACTCCCACCTCAGGGCTTCACGTCCCCGTAATGATACATCAAAAACTAGGGAAACAAATGTGGGTACTATGCACGCATCTGAGCCTCCTGCTCCCAAGTGCTCTCCTGGAGGTTCTCGTGCTGCCATCTGATGCACAGTAGAGGAATCGACCGTCGACGTAGGACTCGCTCTTCTCAATCATCGATCTGCACTGGGACCTCCACAAAAGTCACCCCATCATCTATGTCCAGCTCCCCATGGTCAATGATATGCATCGGGTCGTGCATGTATCTCCTCAGCTGAGATACGTGGAAGACGTCGTGCACTCAGTGAAACTAAGGTGGTAGAGCCAGGCGATAAGCTACCTCGCCAATCCTGCTGAGGTCCTGGAATGGTCCGATGAACCATGGAGACAACTTGTCGCCTCAGCCAAATCTCTGTAATCCATGTCGAGGTGAGACCCGCAAGAAGATGTGGTCGCCATCCTCAAGCATTAGTGGCCTTCGCCTCCTGTCAGCATAAGACTTCTCCCGTCTCTGAGCTGTCCTCATCCGCTCCTGGATGACCTAGACCTTCTATGTCGTGGCCTGGACCATCTCTGATCCCACATGTGCTGACTCCCCAGGGTCTGTCCAGCACAGAGGAGATCTTCAAGGTCGGTCGTACAATGCCTCGTATGGTGTCATCCCGATGGTGGAGTGGTAGCTATTGTTGTACGCGAACTCCACCAATGGTAGGTGGTCCTCCCAGCTACGACCATAGTCGAGGAAACATGTGCGGAACATGTCCTCAAGAGTTTGAATGGTCCTCTCCGTCTAACCATCTGTCTGAGGGTGAAAGGCGGTGCTCAGGCGTAGCTGCATCCCGAACGCCTCCTGCAACCCCTTCCAAAGACGGGAAGTAAAGCGAGCATCTCAATAGGAGACGATAGATGATGGAACACCATGAAGCCGTACAATCTCCTAAACGTAGAGGAATCTCAAGCTCTCCACTGAGCCCTGATCTCTGATGGGTAAGAAGCGAGCCGACTTGGTGAGTCGGTCGACAATCACCCAAATGGAGTCGTGACCTCTGGAAGTGCGTGGAAGTCCAGTCACGAAGTCCATAGATATGTCGTCCCACTTCCACTCCAGGACCTCCAAGGGCTGTACTAAGCCTGCTGGTACCTGGTGCTCTACCTTCACCTGCTGGCAGGTGAGGTATCAAGAAACGAACTCAGCCACAACCTTTTTCGTGCCCAGCCACCAGTGTTGTCGTCTGAGATCCTGGTACATCTTCACCACTTCAAGATGTACCACCAAAGGGGATGTGTGAAACTCTCTCATCACCTCCTCTTATAAAGAAACTGGTACCAAGGTACATCTTCTGAAAAGGACATCGTGCTCTCCTCCTAAATAGAAACCATCAGGTGCCTCTCCTGAGGATATCAGCGCACGCCATGTCTCACAGTCAGCATCCCCTCGCTGTGCCTCTCTGACCCGCTGTAGTAGTGGAGGAGTGACTGTGAGTGATTGATGAAATTCTACTCCATCGCTATCCACGAAGGATATCTGCAAAGCAGCTAGGTGCTCTGTCACCTCCCCAAGTAGTTGAATGCCCGTCCTCCTGCTGAGAGCATCAACTACCACGTTCCCCTTTCCAAGAGTATAGAATATCTCAAATTCATAGTCCTAGAGGAACTCGATCCATCGCCACTGTATCAGGTTCAATTCCTTCTGCGAGAAGATGTACCTGAGACTCGGGTGGTCAGAATAGACTGTAAAGCGCTCACTAATTAGATAGTGTCGCCATGTCTTTAGAGAGAAGACTACTGCTGCTAACTCCGGGTCATGGGTAGTGTAGGTCGTCTCATGCTGACTCAACTGACATGATCCAAATGCGATCACGGCCCGCTCCTACATCAGGACAAATCCGAGTCCAGTCCCTGATGTGTCATAGTAGACTACGTACCCTACTCCCTCTGCTGGTAGCCTCAAGATAGGCGCACTGGTCAATCTCTGTCTCAGATCCTAGAAGCTCTACTGAACTCTGTCTGACCACACAAAGGGTTTCCCCTTCTTCTTCAAGGCTGAGAGTGGTGCTGCAACTCTGGAGAAGTCTAGCACAAATCTCTGGTAGTATCCAGCTAGTCCCATAAAACTCCTCACCTCCGTCACGCTCCTGGGTGGCTCCCAAGATAGCACTGCCTCGATCTTCGCAGGATCCACCGCATCTCCCGCCTCAGAGATGACGTGTCCCAAGAAGTGGACCTCCCATATCCAGAACTGACACTTTGAGATCTTTCCATAAATCTGGTTCTCTCGGAGTGTGTCTAGTACAACCCGCAAGTGGTAGGAGTGCTCCTCCTCAGTGGTCGAGTATATCAAAATGTCGTCGATGAAGACCATGAAAAATCGATCGAGGTATGGCTGAAATATCATGTTTATGAGGGCCATGAACACTATTGGAGCATTGGTTACAAAAAATTGCATAACCAAGAACTCATAGTGGCCATACCGACACCTGAAGTCCGTCTTCTGCACGTCCTCGTCCCGAACTCTGAGCTGGTGATAGCCTGACCCGAGGTCTATCTTCGAGAACCACCGTGCTCCATTGAGCTAATCGAAGAGGTCGTCAATCCTCGGTAGCGGATACTTGTTCCTCACGGTCACCTAGTTCAGGAAACGATAGTCGACATAAAGTCGCAAGCTCCCGTCCACCTTCTTGGCGAACCAAATCGGGGAAGCCTAGGGTGAGACACTGGGTCGGATTAATCCCTTGCCCTGAAAGTCCTCCAAATGAACCCATAGCTCTCAAAGCTCAGCGGGGGCCATCCGATTTTCTGGAGTGGATATAGGGGTTGTCCCGGGGTTCAGGTCAATGTAAAAGTCTACCTCTCTACGAGGAGGTAGTCCTAGGACGTCATCGGGGAAAATGTCTGCATACTGATCCACCACTGCAGGAACACCAGGACTCCGCACGTCAACTGCTCCAAGGATGAGGCTTGCCAACTGATGAGTGATGGGCTGCCTCTCCTCTGCGAGAGTCCATCCTATGCGGAAATGGCTCCCTTCTCGCTGTTGAAGGTGAACATGCTCCCGTCAGTGCATACACATCACACCTTGCGCCTAATACAGTCGATCTGAGCATGGACTATAGATAACCAATCCATACCCAAGATGACGTCGTAAGGCCTCGACGCCACTACAAGAAGATCCCAGATGAAACTCTCGCCTCCTAGAGTAAACTCACACTGCTGGCACCAGTGCGCAATCATCGAGTCTGCTCTCGTAAAAGTCTCTAGCCATAAGGATCGAGCCAACGGCTCCATCGAAATCTCCGAGTTCCGAAAAAGGGCAGCGACTGTGAAAGAATGACTCGCTCCTGTGTCTATAAGAACTGCAGGAAGGGTGTAATAGACACAGATAGTACCTAAAATAATCTCGGGCGCGCCGTGGTTGTACACCTCCACTTCCTGAAACTATGAATGTCTCTGCCTGCAAGCTCCCTGTGGTCGGGGTGGACCTCATGGTGGTGGTGGTGGTAGAGCCTCAAAGCGTCGCCCACCACCTGCTGCTCGGAAAGCTCGTCTGCCTCATCCTCCTGCTCCCTGCGGACTGCCACGGTCGACCCTCTGCCTCTGCCTGGGTGGCCCCTCAACTGTCTGCTACTCCTCCGCACGGCGGATCGGACAGTCATGAGCCATGTGGCCCTGCCCGTCGCATGGGTAGAACTGTCTGCCTCTCGAAAGACTGGCTCCGCACTGTGTACCCCGCACTGCTGAGCCAGTGTCCTAAGGTCGTCTGCCTGAGGGTCTGGTCTTCCTGGACCCATGAGTCATCCGTCGACTGCCTGCTACAGAAGACTCTGCTACGTGCCGCCCTGTGGTAGGTCTCGCTGCTGATATAGGCTCAGCAAGGAAGCTCTTGATCAAAAGGGCTCGCTCCAGTACCCCTACCTGAGTCAGAATGCTGAGGGAGATCGGCGATGCCCTGATCTCATGCCTCAATCCCGGTTCAAAGGTCCGGGCCCGGAAGAATGGGTCATGTACCATGTCTGTCGAGTAGCGTGAGAGATCAGTAAATGTCGCCATGTATTGAGCGACCGTCAAGCTGCCCTACCACAGCTGAAGAAGCTCGTGGATGTGCACCGCACAGAGGGTGGTTGGGACGAACTACGAGCAGTAGAAGCTCTCAACGTCCATCCATAGGAGAGATTCCTCGTCGTGCACCTAGAGCATCAAGCTCCACAATCTGCCTGCTGTCGCGTGCAGTAGGCTCGCTGCGAGGATCACCATGAGGTCCGTTGGTGTCCTCAATAACCTGAAAAATCATACAACTGCCTCCAGCCAATCCTCCGCTGCCTGATGGTCCATCTCCCCGCGGAACCTGGGCAGTCGCTGGTGCTGAAACTCGTGCAGTGCACTAAGGCAACGTGCATCGTCAGCGGCTGGGGCTGGTAGCATCTGTGGCTCGATGGTTAGAGGTACCGTCGATGACTCTACTATCAAAGGGCCCTGTACCGAGGCCTCATCGCTCGGTGGGATGTCTTCACACACAACTCTCGAAACCCTAGATGGCTTCCATTGTGGGGCCATCCGGAAAAGAAACAGGTGCGCCATGGTCAAAACAGTATACCTGGTGAGCTGACACAAAGTAATCACAAAGAAAACTTGAAACACACATGCAATCAATGTTTTCGTCTATTAAGTCAAAAATCAGAAGTCAGGGTCCTAGTGTACGGATACGTCGGCCGCCGCACCAACACTGGACTCCCTGGACTGATAACCACACTCAATACTCTTAAAAATATTTCTTCACATCGAAAAAGATCAGAGTCCTGAGTTCTGCGGAAGAACTGAACTCCTCTGATACCAATTTGTCACGACCTGTCCTCGGGGCCCGTGCCGTGACTACCCCAAGCCCGCCATCCATAGGCCAGGGGCTGGAGACTAGCACCAAGGCATTACTCCGGATAAAAAGGGAAGGCATTGCCTTTTTAAAGTAAAAAAACATCACAGAGCAAGCAAACAGTAGTAGTAAACACTAATTAAAACTGGGTACAACAGTATGTGCGGAAAATTAAGTGGGCCAGAATACAAACACAAACTGAAGGTAAAGTACAACTGAAAAAGGGAGTACAACAACTGAAAAGTAAAGCCGCAACCTCGAGCCATCCACTGGAAGTCCCACCTGAAGGGTGGGTACAGATAGCCTCCACAGCTCCTCGGGTCCAGCCGTCCGCTCTGAGTACGCCCCGCCCAGTGGTCCACCTCCGGGTACCGACCTGCCCCTCGTGCCTCTACCACGATCAGCGTTGTCCGTCCTCTACAACTAACACAATGTAGTGCAGGAATATCCCGTGATGGGGTGAGTATAAGCTACTCAGTAGGGACCCCAAGACCCTCTAAGGTCTCCCAGAATCCACAAAGGATAATCCACAATGGAAAGATAAAATCACGATGTAACATCGGAAATTACTTACGTATATGCCCATACATATACCTAAGTCTTCAATTCTCGATCGGCTCCAACATCTGAGCTCAAGTACAACCTATTCCACACAGGAAATCACAACCCAATGCACACAGGAAAGCATAACGTAATCCACATAGGATATTAGGTAAAATTTATTGAAGATAAGAATTGAAAGTCAAGATTCAGCTCACACAGGTACACTTCTTCATAAGACGATAGAGATGATCTGATGTAGTCACTAATTCATCTACGTCGTCGGACCCACATAGGATCGATAGGTACTAACCCCCGCAATGACCCACAAAGGATCGTTAGGCAACTAACCCCCGCAATGACCCACACAGGATCAGACCCACACATGATCTGTAGGTTCTGGCCCACACAGGACTGCTGAGCGCTGAACCACACAGGATATGACCCACACAGGATCGGTAACATTGATCCACGTAGGATCGCTGAGTTCTGTAGTCGTCGTCGTCGAATCCACAGAGGATTTCTGTACAATCATCATCGTCGTCACAGTCGCAGCCAGCTCTAGGGTTCCCGCACACAACAAGCTCATTCGGGAGGGTCCTCTCCATGAGATGAAGGGATGATACATCAACTGACACATAGTCTAGAGTTGATGTATCAAAAAGTTATGTATCGTCAACAAGAACTCAACGTCACAGACGTCGCTTCAATCGGACGCCCGGTCTGAGAGTTATTGGCGTTTTCGTCCTAGTGGTCCGGTTGGTTTTTAAGTCAAAACCAACCCGACCATACTCCATCTATGTCCAAATCTCGAGTTGAGTAATCCAAAAGGTCCGTATCACTTATAGGAATCCATCAAAGTTGACGGTACATAAATCAGACGTCCAGAGCTTACGTTATGAGCGTTTCCGCTCCGAGGGCCCGGTTGGTTTCGTGTATGATCCATCCCGGCTGAACCCAAAGTACTCTGAAACTTTGAGTGTAATATACCAAAACGGCCGTATCATTCTAAGGATCGCATCGCCGCTGATGGTGCATCGATCGGTGGTCCTCAGTAAATGTTATGGAAAAAATACCGTGACAGGTCGGAAGTGGGGGTTTCAGGCCCGGACCGACCCGACCCGCTTTGGAACGGCCCGGACCGGCTGGCGCAGCCCAACCCGACCTAGGTGCGGCCCGGCCCGGCTGGTGCGGTGTGGCCTGGCGGCCCGGCACGCTGGCACTGGCCAGGGCCAGGTGGCACGACCGTTTCAGCCAAGCGGAAGGGAATTAGGGGGGGGGGGGGGGGGGGCGCTGCCCCCCGCCTTTAGTAACCGCGGCCCCATGTGGTGCCGCTCTTGTCCGGCCAGCCAGGGGTTACAAACCCTCGGCTCTTCCTCTGACCGTCTGGCCGGCTGCTGCCGACACGGGACCGGTGCTGGCCGGTCCCCCTACTCCGACGCCGGCGGCCCGGAACCGGCCGCCGGTCCTTGCTCTTCCGCGACCTTTGTTCGTCCTACGTGGCACGACGGCACGGTGCCCTTTCGCCGCAACCCTGCTCCGGCCGCAGTGTCTTTGGGGTTCTCCGGTGCGGCGTGATGGCGCAACGGCTTGGTTCGATTTTTAATTGCACGACACGGCGGCACCACACATTCTTGCCACTCGTTCCCGCGCAGTGCGATGACACCGTGTCACTTTCCTTTGAACCATAATCAACACAAAAGATAAGGGAGGAGGGTCGACCGTGTTTGTGCAGTCTGGCCCCCTCCCGTTAATCGATAGCAAACGGTCCAATTGAATGAGTAATGAATACGGAAGAATTTCACGAATAGAAATGCATAAAAACCCTACCTCAAGCGGTTTATGATTCAAAGATTGTCGCGGGAGAAGGAACGTCACAGAAGAAGCGTTCCGGAAGAAGCGTCCTGGAAGAAGGGTCGTTGGTGTCGTGGTACACGGCGTCGCATAGTCGATCTCCAAGTATTCAGCGTTCTTCATCGAAGATTGGTTCGTTCTTTGAGTTCTTAGATGAAGAAGATGAAGATCTTCAAGCCTCCCCTTATCTTTTCACCAAAACCTCTCAAAGCAACAAGTTCCAACCAAAATAAAATAAGTACTTCACTTATTTTATTAACATAACTTAAGTATTATAATTTCAAACATTAAAATTAAACTCACATATTTAATTAACTTAAGTTATAAAATTAATGGTGAGCTGATGGAGTTAGGGAATATGAAGGGGTGGGGTTCGTGTGTGTCCCACCACTCTCATAACCTCCTATGGGAAGTTGGGTGGTGACCCCAACTTCCACTCAAAGCTTAAACCACTTAGAAATAAAAATTGTAGCTAAATTTTTATGTTAACTTCCACAATTTTTTAAAACTTATCTCGTGAAAATGCAACTCCGGTAAAGGTTTTTCTAAGCAATTACCGGCACTGCGAATCCATCGGTGCCCTTGGAATTCGATTCCAAGAACCAGCTCAAATGCTAGAAAAACCCGCTCGTTCATTCACTGAACGTACCCGAGCTAAACATCAGATATAAATTCTAGGCACACCGGGCCTCAGAATCAAGTGCCGTCAGAAACCACGTTCTTGTAAAATCCCAATGAAAATTAAGAAAAAATTTCCCCTGAATTTTACGGGTCTTTACAAAAATATTACCATAAAACACATTGAAGGAACACATAACATATAAAGGTAACATGGGACATTAACATCCTTAAATGTATTAACCATAGAATCGACTTCCACCCATATCACTAAATGAAATAGCTATATGGATGACTTCCATAACCAATGCATTAGAGGTTATAACATAAGCACCCATCCTGGTTTATCACGACACCACCCGTTATTTAGTTTTCTTAATGGTTGGGGCCGAAGCCTCATTTATTATAAAAGCTGTGTAAAGACCTCTTTAAATGGGTATAGGGAGACCCATTACATAGCCTGAAGGCCCAGTGGGAATTTAGCCAATTACATGGACCGTAGGCCCAAATATTTGGCCCGAGGCCCACCACCCCTTATTTGGTTTATCAATTATGTAACTGTCAAATGTCCAAGCACCATTATAAAATCATAACACATAAAATCTTACAAATATAAATATTTCACTCATAACATTTCATTTTCAATAAAAATAAATAATTTCATGATATTGAAATAATAAATCAATTTCAAAACCCATTTTCAATTACCAAACAGCAGAAAACTGAATAAGGGGTTTCATTTTCATTTTAAAAACATGAAGGCTTATAGAGGAATCCCACTAACTATTAAGGTGGTGGAGAAGTCATTGTAGCTGCAAATGTTTAAAAAATAATTTTGTCATTTAGTAAAATGATTCATAGAAAAATGATTCACATTTAATTAAATTAATATTCAAAGGGGTTCATTATATATATTATAAAAGAAGGATGTTTATATTATCAAAAAATTTCTTTAATGAAGGTAGATGGAGACGAAGTCCCTTACCTTGTGTCTGAATTGACCTGTTCGTTCTTTATTTTCTTGAATAATAAAATTAAATTAATTTTTACTTGATTAAAAACGTTTTCAAGTATATTAGTCCATTTATATCACTTATTACCTTTCTATAACAATTTTTTATTTATTTTAGTTCTTATCAGACATTTTGTCGATGTTCATAACATGAGTTAAAAAATGAACTTGTTATAACTATAGATTGTCCATGTGGTCAAAATTATATTTTCTCCAGAATAATATTAATGATTTATATATCATATATAGCATATATATCCACTATATATATGTATTTATAAGATTATATAATATTTTTAGATAAGAAATGAAATGAACTATTCATGGAGACGGTAAGCCGTATGTAAGCACGAATGCTAATTTTTTTTTCATATTTTAATCGAATAAAAACTAAATTACACATAAGTATATTATAATTCCAGTTTAATATCATATATAATTTCATTAAATCTATCCTTTATATGTCCTACATATGGAATGAACGAGTCATATCACTTTGAGGGGGGTAGTCTACACTTCCTCAAATGAAATAATCGCTTTAACCCATTATGGAAACCATAAAGGTATGATATAAATGAAAAATACAGAATTAAAGAAAAAATATAAATATAACATATACCACATATAAATATCGTTCCATCATAATGTCCACCAATAGAGACGGTTGAAGATATTTGAACAATCATCGTTTTAATGAGGCAGTACTTCACCGTCCACAGAAATAATATGTTTGTCCCTATTAGATGGAGGTGTGTGGAAGTTTAGTTAGAATAATTATCATAAAAAAACCCTACTATATTTATAGTACATTAATTTTTATAAAATAATGGAATATAAATATATTAGGAGGCTATAGTACTAAAATAAAATAAAAGAACTTAAGAGAATAAATTGCCTTTAAATCAGGCATCTCCCTTTGGTTTGAACCCAAAGATTTACTTGAAGTGCCTTATGCATAAGGTAAGGATTCTATGATGAAGATAAGGATGTAGGGATCATATTTAGGAAGATTTTGGATGATCCAATGGGATTAAGAGGCGTGAGTAATGGGTTTTAGGTGATGGATTTTTATAAGGGGGAGGAGGGGCTCTTTAGGAATCTTTGAAAATATTATTTTATTAAATAATGATTTGAGTTCCTAAAGTTTCAAAACAAATTAAAGTCGAAGATAAGATTACTCTAGTTCGAAATAAAATCATTTCATATGAATTGGATAGGTTCTGGATATTTTTTTAATCTTTATAATCATATTTATTTAAATCGTACTTTAATGAGGTAAACACTGCATCCTTACTGTGTCATAAATAATTTTTTCTATTTTATATCTATAAATTTTTAAAAAAAATACCATGATGTTGAAAGGTTTTATAGAATTAAAATAAATAATTATAGTCGAAGATATTACTTATATAACCCCATTTATCAATTTATTTACAAAAAGATATATGTTTTAGTTATCTCTGTCTTTACATAAAATTAATTAATATAAAGTGTCATTATCACTCCCAAGTGGCTCCGTGGGGTCCCAAAATAGACTCAAGGATTCCCATGATCAGAAATTTATTAACCAATAGTATTAGAACACATGTTAAGGTAATTTAACATTATTAAAATATTATTTTTTAACCTTATTTAATAGATTTACCATTTAACCATGGAAAATAAAATATTTACTGATGTAAATATTCATAATGTCCAAAAATAAAAGTCATATATTTAGACAATTTGGTCCTCCTGATTTCAAATAAGGAATCCATATTTCCATATTCAAAACAATGAAGTGGATGAAATCAATATAAAATTAAATCCTACTGTCTAAACAAAAAGAGTGTTTTTACAATATAATAACAATCAAATGACTGACACTTGTTTATGTCCAATTTCAATGTTAAATTACATTGAATGACAATAATTGTATTTAATGGAAAAAAATATAATCTAATTACACATTTAAACCAATTAAAAAAATCTAATAGTATAAATAAATTGTATTAAAAGTTAGATTTAAATTAAAATAAAGTATTTTCACTATTCATTAAAAAATGAACATTATCAGAAAAATATCAAAACATCATCCAATGTAAATTTGGATGTCCCAGTTTTAAAGGAGAATATTATTTTTGTCAAATTGATCATATAAATGTGACAAAAACTATAATTTAAAACGGTTCTCCATCTAAAGGTGTTAAATCGACTCTTTAAAGAATATTAGAGTATTTATGATTACAATTGGATTCATTCTTATTTTAAGCCTATAAAATTTATTGGATAAATGTAAAAAAATTGAAAAAACATGTATAATAATATTGTAGTTAGTTCAACTCATTCTATCCATAAAAACTGTTATTCTTTTACCATCATTTAAAATAATATTATTTTTTTATTTTATTTATCAGTCCAACTCCACGTTGTGTGCAACATAAGATTTCAAAGAAATCCATTATTGTGTATAGGGTACTCCATTGAACGTATCATCCCCTTTAATGTAAAATTAATATTTAATTCGAAAATATTAGAAAATATTAAAATGTCTTATTATTTATTTACCTGGATGTTTCATCCTTCCCCCCTTTTGGAAAATGCGTCCTCGCGATTTTATTAACTTATCAAATAAATGGGGGTATTTATCCCTCATAGCATTTTATGATTCCCATGTTTCCACTTAAACCATATGGTTTTCCAACAAAACATTTACCTGATTAATTACCTTATTCCACAACACTTTATCCCTTCGGTCAAGAATCTAGACTTGTTGTTCCTCATAAGAGAGATTATCTTCCAATGGAAGTACCTCTGGACTCAAAATATGAGATGGATTCTGCATATAATTTCTCAACATTGAAACTAGAAAAAAATTATGTACCATCGATAACCAGGGTGGTAAATCCACTCTGTAGAAAATTAATCCTTCCTTCCCCAAGATTTCATGTGGTTCAATGAATGAAAAGCTCAAATTTCCCTTCTTAACAAAACACATCACACTGTTCGACGGAGAAACACTGAGAAATGCATGATCACCTACCTAAAAAAAAGATACTTCCTCTAGTTAACCGCATAACGTTTCTTACTACTTTGAGATGTTCTCATGTTATTTGGAATCAACTGAAATTTCTCTACCTTTCATTCATCCAATTCGGGTCCTATCAACTTCCTTTCACCTACTTAATCACAAAAAGATGATGTTCGACACCGCTTCCAATATAATTTCTCGAATAGATCCATTTGTATACTGGAATGAAAATTTTATTATAATAAAATCCTACCAAAGAAAGATGTTGGTCCCAACTTCTCAGGTAAACCATTGAAAAAGAACGTAACATATCTCCTAATAACTGAATTTTTCATTTTTACTGACCATCATATTGAGGATGAAAAATTGTAATAAAATTTAATTCAGTACCCAATGATTTTTTCATGCCTTTTCAAACATTAGAAGTAGACCTGGGAACATGATCAGATACAATAGAGAGGGGAACTCCATGCAACCTGACTATCACTTTAACATATAACTGAGATTGCTGATCTGGAGGCAATGTATCCTGAATAGGAAGTAAATGAGAAGATTTAGTCAATCGATCATATGTAGCCCATATTGCATTATTACCTCGATATGTCTTTGGTAATCCCATAATGAAGGCCATGGATATATTTCCCATTTCAACTCTGGCACTGGTAAAGACTGAAGCATCCCTGTAGCTAACTTCCACTCTACTATAACCTACTGAAAAGTCAAACACTTCAGAGTAAAGTAAGAAATATCTCATTTCAATCTATCCCACTAGTAATACTCTTGAAGAACTTTGTACATCATAGTACTGCCAGGAGGAACTGAAAACAATGAACTATTATCTTCACAAAACAACTCCTTCTTTAAATGTTAATCAAAAGGCATACATAATCACTTCCCAAACCTCAAAAAACAATCATTATCACTCTTAAAATCTAGAAAATTTCCCTTCTGAACCAACTCCACCATTTTTTGCAGCTCAATATCTTTCTTCTGTGATTTATTAATTTTTTCTAATAGAGATGATTTCACTAACACTTGAAACAAAACAATGGAATTTCCTGGACCAAAAATGTCTATTCCATAGTTCATCAAGTCTTTAATCAATGGATCATGTTCCAAATGTATCATGGTTAATGTAGAATTACTCTTTTGACTAAAAGCATCATCCACTTTATTTTCCATTCCGAGATTGTAATGAATTGTGAAATCATAATCCTTGATTAATTCCAACGATATCCTCTATCTCATGTTCAATTAATTCTATGTGAATATATACTTCAATCATTTTTTTTCAGTATATAGTTCACATTTTACCCTATACATAATTTTCCTCCAAATTGTTTACCCAAAAATAGTAATAGCTAATTCCAAATCATGTGTAGGGTAATTTAACTCATGAGGTTTCAACTGACATGAAACATAAGAAATTACCTGATCATTCTGCATAAGGAAACAACCAAGTACCATAAAAAAAGAATCACTATAGATAACAAACTCACCATATCTGGATGGTAGTTTCATAACTAGATCATTCACCAATCTTCTTTTCAATTCAGGAAAAAAATCATCACGTTCTTTAGTGCAAATGAACTTAACACCTTTTCGAGTTAACTTAGTAATTGGGCTTGATAACTATGAAATTTTTTCATCAAAACCTCTATTAATAACCTTCCAAACCTATAAAACTATGGATATTGGTTATATTTGTGGGTCTTGGACATTTTTTAACAATTTTTGTTTTAGCAGGATCAACAGTTATGCCATTTTTTGAATCACTATGACCAAGGAATGATATTTTTTGTAACCAAAAGTCACATTTAGTGAATTTTACATATAGTTTATTTTCTTTTATGGTTTCCAAGATAGCCCTTAAATGAAATTAATTCTCCAATTTTCATTTAGAATAAACGAAAATATCATCAATGAACACAATCACAAACAAATCGAAGAGCTCATGGGAAATTATATTCATAATATCAATGAATATGTGCATAGGTTAAACTAATAGAAATAACTACAAATTCATAATGGATAAATATAGTATGAAATGTGGTCATTGTATTGTCTTCCTTTTCACATTCAATTAATGGTACCCCGAACTCAAGTCAATCTTCAAAAAATATTGAGCAGCCTAGAGCTAATCAAATAAATCATCAATATGAGTCAAAGGATACTTGTTATTAATAGTGATGTTATTCAATACTCTATAATCAATGAAAATCCTCAATAATCCATCTTTATTTTTAATAGACAAGATTGGAGAACCACATAGTGATGTGTTAGGTCGAATGAAACCTTTATCTAATAACTCCTACAATTGAATTTTTATCACTAAAAGTTCAATTTGAGAAATTTGATTAGGGGGTTTTGAAATTGGTTTTTATCATCATGAACAAATTCAACAATAAATTCGACTTCCTGATCATGTATAATACCAGGACAATCGTCTGAAAAAAATCAATATACTCATTTACAACTAGCACATCATTAATCTGAATAGTTCCTTTGTTTTAAACCATATGTGCAAGGTAACATTCATTTCGATCTTTTACTAGTTTCTCAATATCCTAATATGTCTTCAAAAGTAAGGGTTCATTATTGTACACAAAATTTAAATCTTTTGGGAAAAAACCTCTTTATCTCCCCAGTCATTTATATCTTCATAAATAGAGAGCCAATCCATGCCCAAAATGACATAAAAATCTACTAGAGGAAAAAAATAAGGTATGTAGGTAGATTCTTCCCATACATAAGGACATGAAGGTTATTATAATTTCGTTTTGACTCAATCATTCCTCCAGTTTGTTTTACCATAAGTTCATGATTCATATCATGAGAAGGAATTCAAAATTTACTTGATAAATTCTCAAAATGATGGAATGTGTAGACCCTGAATCAAACAACACATTGGCATAATATGAATAAACAAATAGTGTACCTAATACTATATCATTCAATGGAAAAAATCTACTGAAGTATATGAAAAGTATTTCACCACCCCTTTCAACTAGTAGACATGCTACTTTCCTTCAGTTCAGTTCTTTTCTGGACACTCTTTTTTATAATGAACCATTTCATTACACTTAAAACATCATACTGCTGGGCTTTCATTGCCTGCATGATCATCTTCCTTATAGTTATGAAAAATATGACCAGACTTACCACAACAGAAGCACTTTCTAGATCTTGATAAACATTCTCCAGAATTATTTTTACCACCCTTCTCACATGATGGATATTTAAATTTCTTACCTACGTGATTCTTTTATGAATTCTTTCCCTTTTCCTGCCAACTAGACCTCTTATTTTGTTTTCTCTAATGGAAGTCCTGATCATAAAAAACTGGATTTCTACCTTCACAACACATCTAAAATGTTTCTCATAGCTTTTGAATTTATCGAGAGGCTAATGATCTTCGATATCACGACTTCAGTCCTGATTAAAATCAATTTATCTTACAATTAAGATCTTGGATGAAAATATGAGCATACCTTTCTAGTTGAGTGAAATTTTCTTCTTAAGATGCAACTAAGTCATCCTCTGACCTCAAGTCAAGAATTTGTTTCCACCCTATGTCGAACAACCTTATGAAAATATTTATCAGGAAACATACCATTGAATTCATCCCAATAAAGAGAAAAAATCACCTCACAATCCTTGATATTTTTCAATAACAACCACTACTGATTAGGTTCATCTTCAAAATGGTAAAACACAAGACAAACCTTTTGATGTTATGAACACCCCATGACATTGAAAATCTTCTCTTGTGCTTTAATCTACCCTTGATCTAGCACATGGTCAGATGATACTCTAAATGTTTGGGGATGTATCCTCATGAAATTAGCCACTATTGACATGTTCATATGTGGTTGATCTAGCTCATCATGTTCTTGGATTCCACCACCATTTATATCCTGAGTCAACTGTGGCATCACCACAACAAACTATTCAGTTTTGATTCCGACCATCTCATGTTGCTGATTTGGATTGTTATTCTCCCTTGTATGCCTTACCAATATAGTTTCCATGATTCCTCTAGGGAAAACCATTCTGAACAGAGAAATATACTAGGTGAAGCAACATGGTAATCTTTATGTTCTATATCATTTCAATATTTCCATAAATTAATTTATATATATTAATTTAATAGTATCCTAACTCCTAATGTTGTCTAAAATGACCTCTGATACCGACTATAAGGTCCCATCCTTAAAACATTAAATAATCATGAATTAAATGGTTAAATAAAATTTAGGATATTTTCAGGTTTAGAGTTTTATAGAGTTAGGTCATTACATATACATAACAAATTGAATATTACATGCAGACACTTCTACTCAGTGTCTATTTTTCATAAAATAAAAACTCTTGAAACAAAGAGTCATGACTAGTTCCATATTTTAGACATCATGACATTTCCATGATCCAGTCCTTGACCTTATTCATCTTTATGTCCTGTAAAAAGACATTTCAAAAAAACATGGGATGATTATAAAAATCAAGGTAAGTGATACATAATGAAAGAAAACTATTAGTTTTTCAAAACAACATGTAATCCATGATACATTATCATTGCTGATAATTTTCACCTTTATGAAGTAATAAATACTATTCACTGAATAAAAGTTCATTGAGTACCCTTTCATAACAAAAATATTACCATAAATCCCAAAGAAATAACACTTAACATATAACGGTATATTGGGGGATAAATATACATAAATGAAAAAACATACAATTAACTTCCACACAAATCACTAAATGGAATATCTATACGGTCTACTTCCATACCCAATGCATTGGAGGTTATAACATAACCACCCATCCTGGTTTACCACGGCACCACCCATCATTTGGTTTATCACGTAACCATGCGCCAAATGTCCAAGTACCATTATAAAATAATAACACATAAAATATAGCAAATATAAATATTTCCCTAAAACCATTTCATTTTCAATCAAAGTAAATCATTTCAAGATATTGAAAAAATAAATAAATTTGAAAAAAAGTTTTTAATAAAAAACACCCAAAAATAGAATAAGGTTTTTATTTTTTATTTTCAAAACATTTATGATTATTGAGGAAGCCCACCAATGATTACATCGGTAGAGCGGTCATTGTCATTACCAATGTAAAAACATTCATTTTTTCATTTAGTAAAATTATTGGTAGAAAAAATATTCCAATTGAATGAAATTAAAATTCAATGTGGTTTATTATTTACCATATAAAATAAATAGGTGTATATTTTCAAAAAACATTCCTCAATTAATAGAGATTGAGATGAATTCCCTTACCATGTGTCCAACATGACCGGTTCATTCTGTAATTTCCAAAATAATAAAAATAAGTTAATTTATACTTTCGTAAGAACTAATTTCATGTTTATTATTCATTTTATATCACTTATTACCTTTCTATAACATTAGTTAATTATTTGAGTTCATATCTTACATTTTTTAGATGTTCAGAAATGGAGTTAAAAATGATCTTGTTATAATTATATATTGTCAATGTGGTCTAAAGTTTATAATCTATAGAATTATATTCATGATTTAGGTTTCATATATATCATATATATTCAGGATATATATGTATTTATAATAGTACATAACATTTGGAGATAAGAAATGAAATGCACTGTTCATGGAGATGGTAAGCCGTACGTACGCTTGAACGCTACTTTCATTTATAGTTCGGATTTTAATGGAATGAAAGCATAATTATAAATATTTATATTCTAATTATTGTTTAATATCATATATAATTTGATTAAATCATCCTTTATACATCCCAAAAATGGCATGGGTGAGTCATATAACTTTGAGGGGGCGGTAGTCCGCACTTCCTCAAATGTAATTATCAATTTTACCCATTATGGAACCCATAATGGTATGCTATAAATGAAAAATAAATATGTAAATATACACTATAAATATAATATATATCACATATAAATATAGTTCTATTATAATATCCACCATGAGAGGTTGTTGGAGATATTTGAACAATCATCGTTTTGTGAGGCAGTTGTTCACCATCCAGAGAAACAGTACGTTCATATCCCTTAGATGGTGGTGTGTGGAATTGTAGTAAAAATCCTTCTCATAAAAAAACATAGTATATTAAGGATACTTTTATTTTTATAAAATAAATTAATAAAAATATTTTAGAATTTGGATAAGTAAAAAAAAGAAAATAACTTAAGAGAAGATGTTACCTATAAATCTGGTATCTCCCTTTGGTTTGAAGAAATTTTTTTACTTGATGTTCTTTCTGCCTAAGGTAAGGCTTCTAGGAGGAATATAGGGATGTAGGGATCTTATTTAGGTAGAGTATGGACGAGCCAAGGGGCTTGAGATGTGTGTGTAATGGGATAGATGTGATGGATTTTTATTAGGGGGAGGAGGGGCTCTTTAGGAAAGATTATAAATAAAACTTTTTATAAAATCTTTTCGGTTTTATAGGTCCAAAACATTTTATAGTCAAATATAATATTACCCTTGTTCGAAAAAATATTATACAATAAGAATTTTATAGGTTTGTATATTGTTTTAATCTTTATAATCTTATTTATTTAAATCATTCTCTAATTAAATAAGCACGACATCGTTATTGTGTCATAAATACTTTTATTTATATGATGACCAAAAATTCTAAAAAAATGATGTAGGAAATATTTTTATCTTCCAAATGAATATTTATAGTCTAATAGATAACTTATATTACTTTATATAACAATTGATTTACTAACAGATATATGTTGAAGTCATCTTTGTCTTTACATAAAATTAATTAATATAAAGTGTCATTATCACTCCCAGGTGGCTCCATGGGGTCAAATTCAACCCAAGGATTCTAATGGTCAGACATGTATAAACTGGTAGGATTAGAATACATGTTATGGTAATTTAATTTTATTATAATATTATTTTTTTACCCTTACTTACCAGATTTACCCTTCAACCATGGTAAATAATATATTTACTAAAGTAAATATTCATAATTTCTACACATTAAATTTACCTATTTACACATTTTGGACCTCCTGATTCTAGATATGGAATCCATTTTTCCAAATTCAATACACATAAGTGGCATATATTTATTGAAAATTAATTCTCACTGTCAAAATAAAAAGTGTGTTTTTAATAAATAATAACTATCAAATGATTGACACTTGTTTATGTCCAATGTCAAAGTTAAATTACTTCCAATGACAAAAATTGGATTAAATGGTAAAAATATTATCTAATTAAACTTTAAAAACAATTATAAAGATAATATAATCATATAAATATATTATATTAAAAGGTAGTTTAGAATTAAAATACGGTATTTTTTCACTATTCATTAAAAAATGAACATTATCAGAAAAATATCAAGATTTCATCCAAAGTAAATTTCGATGTCCTGATTTTAAATAATATTATTAGTTTTTTCAAAAACAACATATAAGAGTGAAAAATACTAGATTTTAAAAAAATCACGATCAATAGGTGATAAATCGACCCTTTAATGATTATTAGAGTATTTATACTTAAAATGAGATTCTTTCTTACTTTAAGCCTCTAAAATTTATTGGATAAACGTAAAAAAAATTAACAAACATGTATAGTCATATTTTAGTATGTAATATTCATTCCCTCCATTACAACTTTTAGGCGTTTACTACCATTTAAAATAATATTTTTTTATTTTTTTATTTTTTGGTATAACTCCACGTTGTGTGAAACGTAATATTTCCAAGAAACCCATTGTTGTGTATTGGGTGTGCCATCAAACGTATCATCCCCTTTAAAGTAAAATTAAAATTTAATGTACAAATGTTAATAAATATGAAAAATTTTAATTCTTTATTTACCTAGGATGTTTCTGCGCTAGGTTTGGGAAAAGGGAAAATAGTAAAAAATGAATAAACATATAAATATTAGAATAAAGGGAAAAAATAAATAGGAATAAAAAAATTATAATAATTAAATCAATATTAATGATATAATGGTAAAAATAATAACAATATTTATAAGAAAATTACTAATAATAATAATAACAATTTCAGAATAATATTATTTTCTAATTTCATTTAAATTTTATCTCATTTTGCATTAATCATATTTCATTCGTTTGAATAATGCAATCAAACGGACCATTTCGTAACTTCTATCTAATTCAGAAGTAGTTTTCTCGGGTGCCCAAGAAACTGTGTGGTTACCCTGTGTTACTCATAAATATTTTAATAATGAAGATAAAGACAATTTTTTCATTCATAATAATAGTAACACTCATAATAATAATAATAATAATAATAGATTTATTATAATAATAACAATAATAACAATAAAGTCATAGTAATAATAATATTAAAAATAAAAATTATTATCATACCGATAAAATATAAATAATTAAAATATTAAGGTCACATTAATAATAATAATAAAATAATTAACAACAATTAAAATTTTAAATAACACAATAACATACAAAATTATATCATTTTAATTTTCCGAAGACAGGATGATCTTGCTGATAACTGGGTGAAGCCGTTTGGGGTTTCTAAAATGAGCACTACTTGTGCACCCAATGAAATCAACTCAAAAACATGCACTTTTTGACATAACTCATGATTTTTATTCGTTATTCGACCCAAAACTCAACATTTTTTTAAATCCCTAGAAATCATAAAATAAAACAATTAATTTGGTCAGGGTGTGACAATTCTCTCCACTATAACACTTTACTTCCTCAGAGAGCCATAATAAGTCCAAACCCCAAAATAGGAACCGAAATTCCTTTACAGTTTTAGGAGACATCCAATTAATGACAACATTGATATCCTGAAACATTACTAAGAAGAGAGAGATTAACAAGAGAAAGTCAGGTGATAGAATCTAACACCCTGCTATGTGTGACCCACCCCCAGAAGTTTAAGTACCACTTGTTGATCGTTCTAAAAATACAATGAACTTCCATGACACAAAACTCATCCTTAGTATACAAATACCTTAACCACTACCAAATATAACCTATACTATCCATTTCAAAAAAATGAATGAACATGAACCACCTCCAACACTTATTCCCATAATCATAGTCCAACAAACCTTTTGGGTGTACTCCAATCCCATAGTATACTTGAGAGGAAGAATATAGGAATAGGTGGTTCCACATGAGTGCACCTTCAAACAAATGATACATGAAAAGAATCTCAGATACTGACATGAGAAGCCTTTAATGGACTCCCCACCATAAGGATGGGGCTAACACGAAAATACTCTGGTTGTAACTCTACGGGACCTACTGTGGGTCTCCCCACCATAAGAACTGACGAGATTAACCGAACATGATGACATCACACATAGACCAAAATCCTACACCATGAGTTGGATAAGGGAATGAACCAACTGATAGAGCATCAAAACTACCACCATCGCTATATAAAAAATGTCTCACCCTCAAAAGAACCTAAACCATACCACACTGAAAAAAATATCATACCAGGGCTCTTTTACATTCCTAGGATTCTCTTTACTATGTACTAGATTCACTATGGGGCATATGGCTGGAGATCCTATGATTTAAGCTTCTCTTTCCTCGTAGTTAGACTTCAAAAATTCCAATACATAACTCATGAACAATAATTTCACAAAAAACACTTCTAATAAAATAAATGTTTCAAAGAGGTTCGATAAGAACTATTATTACAACTAATGGGAAAGAAACACCATAGAATGCTACAAGACACAACCACTACATCCAAGGAAAACTACAAAGAGAAAACCCTAAATTGATACAAAACATTTTCCCACTCTTACTGATTGGAGATGTGACCTTCGATGAGCCAGGTCTGGATTCAACATGCTTCATGGAAACACCATGGTAGAATCACTGCAAGTGACCTAGATGTCCATAGGTGTGGTAGGGTCTTGGAGCACTCAGGCACATCACCTTCTTGTGACCCTACCTAACACACTGGTGATAGATGAAGGCATTGAATTGTGAGTAAGATGACTAAAGGTCTGAAGGCCTGATGATTCTTCTTTTAATGCCACCAGCATCTGGCCACTTCTTATTATTTCTATCTCCATCCTCTGCACTGCTTCCCATGTCTAGGGAAGGATTTTACACCTCATGTCCTCCTGTTAACTTAGCTTCATCCAGAAAGGATATCCCCACAACATCAGAGAATGTGGTTATGTTGAGCTCTGCCACATTCGATTGTAGTTCAGGTCGGATCCCAAACTCAAATTTCTGATCCTTTTGGGATCATTTTCAACAAACCATTGGTCATATAGAACATGGTCTAAAAAATATTGATATAATTCTTGTACTGATTCAACACACTTCTAAACACAACATAACTCCATCCTCTTCCTCAGATTCATAAACTAAGAGATGTATTGTTGGATAAATTATGACATTAAGAATTCCAAACTGAGTTATTCTTGAGGGTTGATTCTAGACACAAACATCCACCATTTCCAGTTTAGACTTTCAAGAATAATGGTAGTTAACTTCACCTTCAATGAATTAGGTGAAGCGAGAAAACAAAATATCCTCTCAATCTTCCACAACCACAACAATTCCTCAATAGGATCTTCTTTTCTATAAAAGAGAGGTGGGTTCAATTTTTTTATAATTGAGGGCGTAGTATATGGGATGATTAACTTATGGATTTTCTAAGGGCGCACCACCTGAAGCTGTACATTTGGCATTCATCAAAACATTGTGGGGGTGAACAATAAAGAATAAGTTAACAAAAAACTTAATCAAAACTTATTTATTTAAATTTAAATTAAAAATTCACAATATCTAAATAAAACATTAAAAAAATTATAGAATTAAAGAATACCCAAACGGTTTTCAAGGGAAACTAGTGTCGATGGGTGAATCAGGCAGATGGTTGGCGGCCATACGCCAATCACACCACCATCACG
Source organism: Viscum album (assembly GCA_963277665.1). NCBI lineage: Eukaryota > Viridiplantae > Streptophyta > Magnoliopsida > Santalales > Viscaceae > Viscum > Viscum album. The sequence goes on from OY728126.1 coordinate 2,081,076,524, forward strand.
AAATGAAATCTAGGGAAATTTTCTTCACTCCACCTATATTTCTCAGCCCTGCAAGCTAATGGATCCACATTCCCAACTCCCTTTTCATTTCCCAGCATAAAAAAATTCACAACAATCATAGGACACCAACATGCCTGGACATCCCATGGTATTTGGTGGATCAGAACAAACAAGGGTTTAGGACAGCCTTCCAATCCATACACCTCATGTCTGGAAAATCCTTCAAATTCTACCATAACAACCCCAAATTAAAATGGGCGCTCTAATAAAAAAGGTCTTATCAAGAGCCAAACTCCTCTAATACCATTTTTTCGGGAACCAACATGGGTCGACACTCGACCGGTCACCCGAGTCCATACTTGGCAAGGCCTGATAGGCATACCCGATCCTCTTGGTCTGGAAAGATGCACCAGGGCATCAATAAAGAGAAAGAGGGGAATGATTTCTTCCAGTAAAAATAAAAAAAAACAGAAATAAATTAGAACAATGAAAAATAAATAAATGAAACGAATGAGAAAGGGATTCCAAAAACACATATTAACCTGGCCATGACCAAAACACCACCTGACCCTGAGAGTCACTCTCCAACAACAATACCAAATGTCTCCCAAGGAAATCCAAATAATTTATGGAACATGCGGGAGAATCTAAATAGAAGAAAATACTATAGGTTTGGGTATTAAAACTCAGTAGGAAAGCCAAAAAAACTATACAAAAAATAGTACCATTAAATAAATAATTTACTAATTCTATGTTTGAACTAAATTATATAAAATATGGGTTCCCACACACACTTACATTTCAAATAATATAACAGTCCATTACCACTTTTAATTTAAAATTATGTTAAATGTTTGAAGGGAAAGGGTGCATTAAATTTTAAAACATTTTCACAATGAATTTAAAATATAAAAAAAATTAGTTTTTAGTTGAGAGGAAAACCATTCAGAACACCAAACACTCAATAAGAGAAATGGGAAGGTAGAATACGGGGACCATCATTTGAACTATTCCCCTCAATAATACGACACATAAAAATAAGAACTAATGAAAACATTAGTCAAACTTAAGAGCTCATGAACAATTCAGAAATTACTAAACGTTTGACTCATCCTGAAGGGATGCCTAGTCTCGATGATGTCATAACGCCCAAATGCATGGTGTTTCCCTACCTATCAAGAGGGTCCCAAAACCATATCAGTGAAAATTTTGTATTAAGGGATACTATGTAGTGGGTGGTCTACTCTTGTGCATCAATAATTATTAAAATATTCACCTACCATGCCAGGATCACATGTCATCATGTTTAATTCAAATGGGAGAGTCAACATTTCTAATCAAGTAACCAGTCACGATGCTAAAACATCAAACACGACCACTCAACCAATCGACGTACACAAAATGATCACCCCTATGTCATCCGAAAGAAGTTTCTTTCAAAATAATATATTTTATCAATGTTCCAAATGGGCCTTATGCAAATTTTAATGAAACACCATTCCTCTAAATAATGAATAAAATTTGTTCATGCATCAGAAGAGATCATTTGAAATCAAACCAAAACCTTTCGTGAATGTTTGTGAATTATATTCAAAGGACAAACTAAAATTCTATCATTAATGAGCGTTAATAAACCATGAAAATAATTCAGGTGCCATGCATAAAATAAATAGCTTTGTTTACATCAAATATTTATTCTAAAAATAATTATATACTATTATTTCCCATTCATCAAAAATTAATGAAATGTCAAGAAATTAATAATTTCTAAATTTAAAGGCATGTGTAATGGGGGACCTACCTTGATTAACTGTCCATGATGATGTGACAGGCCTCGAGCAGGTTCACAAGATCATGCATGCTGATGGTCGTAGTATCATGGAATTAACTCACCAATGCGTTGTAATAAACGTCGAACATTCGAAAACATAGAAACACTAACAAAAAATAACTCAAATAGTTAAACATTTATAAAATAACTAAAAACATAGCAACAATAACTTAAAAAATTAAAGTGAACAAGAAGTCCTAACTTCACCTCGGTGTGGAGGCATGCTCGAATAGCAAGGTCATGGGAAATGGGAAATAGTCGGTGCAGTGATGCGTTGTGCGGGGAAGATCACCAACATCTTCAATAGTAGCGCGAAGACAGAAGTTGTTAATGACAGACATGGTTGGGATAATGGGGGTTGCTGCAATGCATTTCAAAATGACTGGAATACAACAAAAGGGGTCTTGCGGGAATTGTACGGCCAAAAGAATGATCTGTGTGGTAGTGCACTATAGAATCGGAGGTGCGCCAGTCCATAGATGCGCGCATTGGCCAAAAGGAGGTCTGGCGAGTGCATAATGGCCAGAAGGAGGTCCAACCAGAGCTACTACACATGGAGAGGCTACCAGATAGGCGTGGTGGGGCTGAGGGTGTGCTGTGGAGGGGTAGTGTGTGGTGATGGGAGGGAAGACAGAGCTAGTGGCACTACGTCGCTACTGTTTGGATGATGATCCCACTGAAGGTCACACGACCAAGGAGTCATAGGGGAGGCACCGGCGGAAGACCGATGCAGGGAGATGGAAGAAGGAAGGGGCTCATAGTGCTAGGAGGCAGCAGTATAGTGGCATTCCGACGTGAGGGAGAGGAATGGGGGGTGCATGCATACAGTGCCAAGACAGAGGGAGAGGAGAGAAGCTGAGGGTACTTTGGGTCAGAGTCGGAGGTGGCCAGAAGGAGGCAGACCTAGGGTTGTGTGGAATTGTGTCTCTAGGTGAACGAAGTGGGGGGGTGATTTGGGAGGGTGGTGGTGCGTGGAGAGAGGGGGAGAGGGTAGGAGAGAGGCCGTACATGGGTTCCAAAAAGAGGAAATTGTAAAACGAATTAAAAATAAATAAACATAAGAAAAAAGGTAATAAAATAGACAAACAAATTAAAAATAATGATAATAATTACAACAATATTAATGATATGGTGGTAAAACTAATAAAAGTATATATATATATCAAATTTACTATTAATAATAATAACAATTATGAAATAATATTAGTATATGATTTCCTTTAAAATTTATCTCATTTTTCCTTTATCTTATTTCATTCATTTGAATACCGAAATTGCATGGACAATGTCGCAACTTCTAACTGATTCAGATGCAGGTGCTCGGGTGCCCGAGAAACACCGTGGATACCCCACATGACTCCTATAAATTTTAATAATGAAGATGACGATAATTATTTCATTCTTAATATTAATAACACACATAATAATAACAATAATAATAATACCATGATTAAAATATTATTAATAATAAAGCCTTATTAATAATAATTATGATAAGAATAATAATAGTCATACCAATAAAATATAAATAATTAAAATATTCAGTCCACTTTAATAATAATAATAAACTCATTAACAATAATAAAAATTTTAAATAACACAATTAATTACAAAAGTTTATCATTTTATTTTTTAATGTTAAGAGGATCTTGCTGATGCCTAGGCGAAGCCATGCAGGGTTTCCAAAATGAGTTCCACTCGTGCGCCTAATGACGTCAACTAAAAAATGTGCACTTTTTGACGTAACTCAAGTGTTTTGTTCGAGATTAAACTTGAACATTAAAACAATTTTTTTAAAATAACAGAAATAGATAGGTCTGTCTGTGACACCCCATGAATTTAAAAATACATTTAGTTTATAATTCATGAAACAAAAACTCTCTATAAAACACCAATTTGTTATAACCTATCCAAGTAAACATAATTTATCTATCATTGTTATTTAAATTTTGAAAAAACTGAAATACACAGTTTTGTTCAGTAAGATATTTAGAGTCTGATAAGACAAATATAATTTTGGTTGAATAGTAACATACGCGTATGAATAATAACATACCATTATGAATTGTAATGAATATTAATGAATAGTAAATAAGAAAAGAAAATATAAACTTCTCCCATGAATGCATAAAAAATGTTTAGACAACTTAAAAGTGAAAAAATGATCATAGTATATGTATTGGTATTATTTTATGTCATTAATATTTTAATTAAAATTTTTTGTTTAATTTAAAATTTTCAAATTGAAATGTATTTTCATAAAATTTAATCATAAATTTATTATTGTATTATGGTTATAAGATAATTTTTTGAGACCTTAATTAATTTCTCAACATGTTATAAAAAGAGTTATAGTTTTAAAGTTCGTTTTTTTGGAATAAATTTTGATTTTATTTAGAAATTAAATTAGAAATATTAAAAAAATGATTTTCAAATAATTTAGTTCATTTTTTAACTCTATATGTTGAATAATTGTTAGGGTTAATTATTGGTATTTTTTTGAAAAACATGAATTTTTTATGAATAGTTAAATACGGAAAAATACCGTATATACAAATTAGCAGTTAAATAAACTATTTATGATATCATGAGTGATGTAAGGAAACTTTTTTTGAACTCACATGAACATATTACTATTAGGGGTCACATGAAAAAACACTATTTGTAGTCTTGTGGGAATTAATAAAATAATAAAAAAAATATTCAAAATTTACCTCTCTCCTCCACTATAACCCCCATCACTCCCTCTTATCCTCACTTCTATAAGACTTTAATGTCCTCAAATATCTTCTCAAATACCCTTACCGAGTCACTCCCTACATCCGATAACCTCTTGGTCTTTCCAAAAGACCACAACCCATTATCCTAAAGATATTCTAAAAGAGGTGGATTTAGGAGGTAAATTCACATTTTATTTTTTTTGATTTTCATTTCATATCCCTTTCTATTATCATCTTCTTCTAATATCTTCTATCCAAATAACCATGATAACTCCATTATCATCTATATAATATAATTATAGAATGTTAATAGAAGAACCATCACCAATATTCTTACTCTCTCCCTTTTATTGTTTAAACAAAACCATCGTCTGTGACGTTCCAATTTACAAACTTCGTGGGTGACCATGATTCATTATTCAGTTTATCCTTCATTAATGGTCATAAATCCATTATTATCATTGAACTAGGATAAAATATATTTACTATAATCTACTTAATATTAATGAACTACTATACGTACATGTTTTTAAATAATATGATCAAACTAGTTTTAATTATCAAAATACCACAAAAATAATCTAAGTGAATATCATTATTATTTTATCTAATGATTTATCTTCATTCCATGTAAAAAATGATATAAATGACCATTAAAACATATGTACATTAATAAATAATTTTTAAATTTAATTCGGGAGATTTACATCCATTCCACATGAACTCCATTACATAAAAACAAATAAACCAATTATGAAAATCAATAAAACAAACACCCGGGAACAACAAAATTAAATCTTATAACTAATTAATAAGAACATAATGTGCTTAATAAAATAATAAAACCTTAATATGTGTATAAAAGGTTCTTAATTGAGTTATTAATATGTATTATTTCATATTCCATGACATTAATTTCAAGAGGAGAACACATTCAGACTTAAGGTAAGGGTTTCTTCATCTCACCTCCATTTTTTGAGATATTCTATATTCACTACTATTACATTAAGATGGTGTATTTATATTGACCATTGATGTTTTATATCATGAATATCTTTATTTTCAACATATTAAATCTATCAAATGAATATTATTAATTTTGGGGCATATGATTCAATTGATTACAAATTTGTAAGGGTTTTATGCATGTACCTCCATTTTCATTCTAGTTACTTTTATTATGTACATAACTCAATTAAAATATTATTAATTAATATTTTATCATCATAATTTCGGTGTGAATTTTCTATATATATTTTAAAACAAGAATCATACCTTCATTTATGTTGATTTATATTTTTTTTAAAAAACAATTTCAAATTTTATTCTGAAATGCAAGCCTGATTCAAGGATCTTCTTGAATTATTACCTATTTTGAAGTTCACACTAAAATATTCTTGAAGCCAAATTTATCTTTCTAAAATCACAAATTTTAATAAGAAAATATATTTTGGTTCATTTCTTGTTTTTTGAAATAAAACATGAAATTGTTTTTTTAAAACACTTTAATGACTTCCTTAAAGCACAATAAAATGATTTAGTTCTAAAGATTATTAAAAAACACATTTTACATGATTTCACATATGTGAGACATAATTTATGCCATAAATGTAATGTCAATGTACTTATGTTTTAAATTTGGGGATATATATGTTTAAAACTAGATTTATGAAAAATAAAAATGAATTTCCAAAAAAAACTTCTTTCAAAAGTAAAATAGATTGTTCTCGCCTCACATTAACTATTATGATTTATATACCATTTTCATCACATATTCCATGTGTTATATTTATGAAATACAATTTGATGTATCATAATGTGATTCTCCTTATTCTCATGATATTATAAAGGATTATTATTTGAAATTTTCGAGGTTGTATTGGACACTTTTGATTGTTTAAGGATTATTTGTTCTAGAATTTTTCATTGGTATCAATTAAATGTATCTTTTTACGTCAACATACATTATCTAATATTGTATTTAATAGGGTATTATATATTCTGATATCATCTACAATATTTTTTTGAAGGGTTTCTGATTTGTTTGACCGTGGATGTGCTATATTTATACAATTCACCATATTATATTGAATGTTCAGTGTTTATGAGTAATGATTATGGAATGATATTTACATACCATATGTTATTTTTAATATGAATGTGCATGTTGTTTATGTTTATCTGCCCTCATAAGAGTAATTCATTGGACTTAGTATGTGTCAGGTGGGGCCCGCTATAGCCCTTCAATGCAATGGTAGGTCTCATGAGACAAACTATGGTCTTGGCATGAGGCCTTGACAAAATGGATATTTATGTTCTTGGAATGAAGCCTTGATAGTATGGTTATAATGTTACGAATTATTCATTCCCTCTATGAAAATTGTATTGACAGTTGATGTATTTATTCGACTCGTAGAATACTAAAATTAATGCTTTATTATGGCATTATTTATTCAACTATTTTTCCTGCAATAACGTGTTCAAGTTCTATATTTAGAGAAATATTTTCTTAGTTATTCAACATGCCTAATGTTTATGATTATGATATCTTCGGCTGTATTTCATACCCTTACTAAGAAATTTTCTCACCCCTTTTTGATGATTCATTTTCACAGGACATGAAGAAATTTATTGTGATTAACATGTAGGGATAAACATATAGTGGTGGATGTTCCCAATAAAGATTATATATTTTATTTTTTTTATGTTTTAATATTGAACCTATGTATGAATTTAGTTTTACAAAACCACAGAACTACTCAGTCCTTTAGGATTTTATTCTTTGTAATCATGCCAATTTATTAAAATAATGCATCGACTCTGGGATTTTAGGGATGGGGAATTTCATTTTGGATTATATAAGAATCATGATTTCTAATATCATGGCATACAATGCTAGGAAATTTTTTTATTTATAATTCAATTATTAATATCCATGAGAATATAGAATTTATAATGTCAATGGATGCATTTTTTCTACAATGTTATTGATTAAATACCATGTGTTTTTAGTTATTTACCTTTCCATATTGACTATGAATTATATAATCAATATATATTCCACATTAAATAAACATCACTAGGATTTTGATGCCATAATTATTTTGTTCCATTCACCTTGATATGAAGGATAATTTCTTGAATGGGTTTAAGGATGTGTATGGTTTTCCATTAGTGTGTTTTATTTTTTATCCCCAATTTAAAATGGGTATCATGCATGTTTCTGGTTCTCCATGAATATTAAAATAATTTATATAACAAGATGTTACCCCTAATATCAATGATATTGTGACAAATTATCCACCGACCTTGGGTTACAGTATTTGGCTTTTCTTTAGAATGTTAATTTTAATATTTAAATATAAATAAACTTTTTATGGTATTTCAAACTAGAAAAGAAAAAAATAATTTTTGTTTTATAGGAACCACTGGTTATATGTAGTAATAGTTTCATTGCTGTTTTTCTGGATGTATTTTAGTTGTGTCAAAGGTATTTTCATGAAGCCCATTTCCATTCCAGTGTTTTATTAATATATGAATTGAATATTTAAATTATTATATTGAAAGGTGAAACCTAATAATTTTATTTCTCATTCTATGGTACTTAGACATATTTATGTGCAATTAATGGGTGGTTATATAATAAACCAAGGAATTGTGACTACCATAAAAACCATGTATGAGTGGTTATTATATAAACCAATGATGGGGGGCTCTTTTATATCCCAACAATGCATTGGGTATTGAGATATATTTATCATGATGAATTTACACATATTTGATTATGGAGGTGGGTTAAATCAAAGAGATGACATATTTTACAACTTATAAGATACTCTTATGAGATTTTTTAAATATATTGTTAGGAGATTACATGATAAATATTTTATATTCTATGTTATCAATATGCTTATATTATTATTTCAAAATGTTATATTATATCCTTAACTGATGGACAATTTTCATAGGGCTTGTGATTATTGATTTTTATGACAAATGTCTTTTGTTAAAGCCTTATTCTTGGTCCCATGTTTTATAATAAACGTTTTCATGTGTATAAATACTATTATTTAATGTTCACTCACTATTATTGTATCATCATTCTCTGATGTTGATCATATATTCTTCGATGACATTGAATTGTAAATTCTTATGTTTATACTTATTTAATAGTTGATATTAACCTTCTAACATTTCCTTTTCCCCAATATGTGAATAATAGATATTTGTTTTTCACTATATGTGATGAACATAGTGAGAGATGATGTATATTTTTATGAACATGTTTTCTATTTATCCAATTTTTTTTGTTAGGTCTTTTCTTAATTCTATTAAAATATAAACCCAAATGTTCTTAATGTTTGTAAGTGGTCAAATATTTCCTTTTCATGCATCATGTATTGGATCAAAAAAATAATTCATGTATATCCTTATCAAATCCAAAATTGGGACAATTATGTTTTTATAAACAAATATGGGAGTTCAATCATGGGGATAATACATGGGTCCCCATTAAACATTACACATGTAGATTCAGTACTCCTCCATTGAATAGCAGGGAAAGGTTCCTTTGTCTATAGTGTTATACCTCCCTATTTTCAAGCCCAAATGGTGAGCAGGTCCCATGTGGGAGTTATTTCTCCCTTTGCTGTGGGGGGTGTAGTGAGGATTACATCCCTATACTCATATTTTGGGGAGGTTTTTTTTGTTGGGCATTGGGGTTGGTCATTGGAGCAAAATGCCAACTCCTCATTCATAGTTGTACTATGGAGATGGAGATCCCCTTTTTTCTCTCTTCTAAACATTATGATAAATTAATATGGATTCCATTTCCCAATTTCTTCTGGGTTCATCTGAATTGTATATTTCCTTTTACTCCTTCTGGGTTTTTGTAGAATCTTACTCAATATATATATATACTCACCCCTTTATGTTCTTCACCTACACAAGCTATGTTTTATAGAGATGATATGTAGACTGGTAGTGACATTAGTGGACTATTGTTTAGAGGAGAATCGTTTTAACTAGAGGAGATGACAATGGTTGATGGAAATCTTAGATAATGTTATTCCCCCCACCCTTTGATCTCCCTTTTTCATGTTTTGGTCAAGTTAGAACCTCAAATATGATTAAGGATGTATTATTCCCAATATATTTTTATACTACATTCTATTACATTATTTATTTCTATGAGTTTTTTGTATGCATGATTTTTATTCAAAAATATCACCCTTTCATTATTTCTCTAAACAATTTCAATTATATATTTTTTTCATGACTATATGTATACATGATATGTTCTTTTTCTATAGAGATATTCCACCTTTGTTCAAGTCACCACCGCCTAGTCTACTATAGGTGGGATTTGGTCATCACACACTTGTTTTCATTGGAGATGTAGGCCCCACTCATATAGGACATGACGGGGTGGTATCCAAGGTCATTTTTTCAATCTCGATGTATAGAGTTTGACCTTGTTTTGAGGATTGGGTTTTCAATATTTGGAAATGGTGTTATATTCTCTTATGTGTTAATTTTAGGTTATGTAAACCATTTTTTGTGTGGTGTCTTATGTATCCATTCATTAGGACTCTTCATACCTACTTGATGAGTGTGAATAATATGCACTACGTTATGGGGATCTAATGAAACATATAACATATAGGATATACTTTTATTTATTTCTTGACTTAACAACCAATATATATTCTCATAAATACATATTAAATCTTGATATCTTTTATGATTCCATCGATATGACATCTAGTTATAAAAGTGATACTAGATAATGATGATTATTATGTGAGTGGTAAAAATTAGTTGAAGGACATAATAATGTAGTTTTCCCCTTTTGGTAAAGGTGGAGGATTAACTATGTGTTTGATTGTTTATAGATCTGGTTGGTAAAGATGATGATATGTATAGTTTTAGTGCATTATATTCGTTTGAGCTATAAAAGAAACTAAATTTAATGGTAATAGATACCCCAATGAATCAGAGGATTGGATCAAGTTGGTTGTCCATGTTTTTTGGATTTCTATTCCTTGTCTAATTAGATAGATTCAATTATAGTAATCCTTCTTCTGGGAGAAATAGGGAATTGGTGGTGTCTGATTATATAGATACATGATAATGAAATTCTCATATGGTTAGACACCTAGCAGCTAGTCCCTAATAATAATAACAACTATTTATGGATGTTTTATATATGTATTGAGGATCGCATTGATTATACAATAGATAGATATGACAATTGTTCAGTATTCAATGAGGTTTAATAACATCATGTGTTACTCCCTCGATATTGTATTGGATAAAATATTTTGGACATATAATTTTGAGAAGGTCCATCAAAGAGATATCTATGGAAACATGGTATCCTTATTCATTTCAAAATTGGATAGGGTTTTATAGATGGAAATGGATTCAAATAGATTTATAGATGAGGGAAACAGGAGGGTTGTATCTAGTAGTGGTCATCAAGAGGGTATGTCATATTCACAAGCATATAGGTGACTAATGTCAGGGTCATGGTGCAGGAATCCTACATATGCTTGAACTCAGATGAGTTGATATGAATCATAAAGTACCCATAAAGGGTCTAGTCATTTATGATAGGGTATATTCTATTATTTTGACTGATTAAGATACATGTGTTGAGATTTCCAGGCCTAACATGTTGAGTACAGATGATATACATTTGATCTACCTCTATGACATAGCTAGATTTGGGATCATGGATTTACCAAGAATTATTATGGTATCCCAATGAAGGTGGTTCTAGTTGAGGAGTAGGAAGTGATTTATTGAGTGGAGTTACATGTGAAGTAATACCATATGATCTACACCCACGACTACAAAAACATGTCCCATTCCAGGTTTAGAGGCTTGGTGTCATAAGATGTAATGAGTTGCAAGCTAGGGAGGGATACAATCATGATTCATATGAGTACAATCTAGGTAGGATATGTATATTTTATGCTCATGAACTGGTAATTATAAGAATGATTCAAGTTATTATTTAATCTACTCAACCCACCAATTATTGTATTTTATTAAAATTCATCATTTTTTCCTTTAGTAAGTCTAGTGGTTCCTATATAGAGTGACTGTTCTATTTTGGACATCTTTCAGTAATGAGAGTTGGTGATCGACATATAGAATTTCTCATATAACCTCCTGGAAATTAATATAAGACCAAATTACAACATCATGTATATGGATTTTTTTTCACCATTTTGTTTCCTGATAAATCATAATATTTGGTGAGTTAGATGCCTTTATATAGATGTCATGAAATTATATTTCATGTGGGAGAGAGTTATCTTGAATTAGTGTCTAGGGATTGTTACAAAGAATACGCAACCTATCACCCATCTGTTGGAAATCATATCCCATTCATGGTGTTGTATACTATCCATTCAACTATATTCTAGTAGTAGTGAATGATTATATAAACTTATTCCATAAAGATATTCAGGGAATAACTCTAGGTGGGAGATATAAATCTATGTTGACTTTCAACCCACAACAACACCAATGTCTTCTATGACATATTAGACTTCCCCTACATAGCTTCGAGAGGTGAGGGTTTAGTTATAGGACCAATAAAATAATTGTTTCATTAGTCGTAGTGTTATCCACTTGGAATCGTAAGATTTGATCCTAAAAATGATGGATAGGAGTTTTAGGATTTTTGTTGATTATAATATCCTAAATTAGGTAACAAAATATAATAAATACCCTTATTAATGATTGATTTCATTTTCAACCAGTTTAAAAGTGTATGGTAGTTATCGAAGAACAATCTCATGACTAGAAATCATTTGTTGTCTATTTTGAGGTTGATATTATGAATATCTAATTCTGATGACATAATGAACATTAATAGTTCCTTATGATGAATTTCATTGTTACTAATTACCCTATTATAATCATGGCTCATATGAATCAGATATTCCATCTACACATCGACCAATGCATATTTTTCTTCATCATTGAAATATTTATATACTATATGTTAGTGGTGGAAAATATAAAACATTTTGAATGGTCCCAGAATTACAACAAGAAAACTAACATTATGGTAATCTCTCTATGTATAAATATTTGGATAAATGGGGTTCAAATTCCATGTAATGAAATCAATTATAATGGATTATCTATTTACCTACTAAATATTGATGTATTTAGTTCGTTGTCTCAACCCATGAAAATGTCTGAGGTGTGGAGTATTCATGAATAACAAGCACAGCTTTAGAAAAGAAATCTAGTGCTTACATTATTACATTGGCTTCAGTTATGAGTAATCTCATTTAGATGGGATGAATATATTAGTAGCCTCTTCAAACAAAATACAGACTTAAAAATAACATTTTAATTTAAAATAGTGTATTCATTGAGAACAACATTATTCCATTTAGCATATCCCTCCTTGTCAATCAAAAAACACATAATGGTACCCTATGAAAAATAGGACCTAAGAGTGGGAAAATATCATATGAATCATGATGGAAATAGTTGAAAAGAATCTATTAGGGTTAAATGATCAAAATTAATATTTATTGTAAGTTATCTTAAATTCATGACATTTAATCAATAAAATGTGTATATTATGGGTGAGAAAAATGATGATCAAATATAACCATATAAAAATTTGCGTGAGCATGAAACATATCAAAGTATATTATAACTAATTTATTAATCACATTTAAATAAGTAACTAATATCAAAAAGAGGTAATGTGTAATGTAAAACATTTAAAACAAACAATCAAGACCTTTCACAATATAACTACAATCTAGGTATAGAAACTCATCTAATTTTCCCACAGATTTCTTCTCATGAGAACTATCAATTAATCAATAGAATATATATATGTATAACTAGGAAAACATGTCACTTCATGTTAAATTAAATCCTAATATTTTAAAAAATCAATTTAATCCCTGAATTAATATTAATTAACATAAAAAATCAATAATTATTAATGACACATATTAATCAATAATTCTCCAGTTAATCAAATAACATTAAAAATAAAACCCATATGTAAAAAGTGTATACATATTAAATAATGATAATATACTTTTTAGAATAATATGTATATTCAATAGATATTTAATTTCACATTAAATATTGTTACATGAATGTGATTGTTTCATGAAAAAGTAATCAATCAGAAAATAATGTGATATTGAATAATACCTTCTTTACCTCTTTAATAACATTTTAACTATAAAAAAAAGAAGAATAAAATTGAAATTAAAAATTACTAGTAATTATAAAATATTTATTCAGGTAAAATACAGAAATAGAGTGTTATATAAACCACATAAATGTTATTAGGTTTATATTATAAAATATTTTTAAATGAACTGGAAATAGTGCCCAAATCCCATACTAGAGGTTCGAATTCCTTTGCCTGTTTCCAAAAAACCAATATCATAAATATATAATAAATCCATATTCACACATATAATTATTTATATTATTTAAAAATAATCTTTTTTCACACTTTCATTAACAAAACCTTGATTAAATCACTGTTTTTTTGATAATTTCTTCACTTCTTTGATATTTTTTTGTTCGGTAATTAAAGTCATTATAAAATGATTTTGGTTTCATTATATATAGAATATTAACCATGATATAAATATCATAAATATTCTACATAAGTATTTTTTTATAATTTTCTAAAACATTTGGAGATTGAAAACAGATTACATCATTTATAGAAGTGGTGTGTCTTACAACCACATGAACACAGTTTCCATTTTTTTCAAAATATTGAATTAAATAATTATAAATATTAATAATTTTTTTTAATTTTTTATGTGTTATATATAATTTATATTAGTAAAATAAATAATTATTACCATACCCATAAAATTAAATGATAAACATTTCACATCATTGTATGAAGGCGGTAGTCCACACATACACATGATCAATGTTATTGTTTTAAAAATAATTGGATGATGAGAAATTATAAATTATAAGGGTATCTGTATTTCCAGAAAAATTATTAGATCCTAAATATCACATATATTCAATAACATTAACCTCCACACCATTGATAGAAATCATATGTGAAAAATGATTCACGTCACATAGCTACAGATTTATCTATCGTATACATGAGTGAAATTATTGTTTACCCTATAGAATATAATGTATGAAGGTATATGTGATTTAATAATTTCATAGGTAAAATAATTTCTTCAATTTTAGATGCATTTGTTAAATCCATCATTATAACAATCCATGAATGGTGGTGATGAAAAATTAATTTCATCATTTCGGGAGGTGATATTCATCCATACACATGATCGATAGTTTGATTTCCCATTTAATAGTATTGATGATTTTTACGGTTTTTGTTATTATCATAATAACATCTAATTATATATTATATAATATTAGGTCATACTAGGAGGTATATATCTTTTAATTTTTTTGGTTTAAATGTGCTTTTCTTGGCTAAGGAGAGTACCAAATGAGATCATGGTTGTTATCAGGTGTTTTTAGGGCTTGTTTGGAGCCCTGATCCCCGTTTTAAGGAAAAATAAGGATGTCCTCATTGTTAGTAAAAAATTTGTCGTACATAGAACAAGGAAACTAAAAACCATTTGGGGTGTGACATAGTGGATAATGAGGTCACATACTTTACATAAAATGTGAATCCTATGGCATACGCCTGTATAGAAGATCTAAAGTTCTTAGTAGATCTAAATTTCATAGTTTTCTAATTGTTTCCCAAACATTGAGAATGAATCATATGAGGTGATCATTAAAATTTATAAGGTCAAACATTTGGATGATAGTTTGGACAACCATTTGGATAAACCATGCTGACCAGTTAGAAGATACGAAATTACCATTTCACCATTAAAAACAATTAAAACATAATAATTTTCCTTCCTCCTTTGTTGGATTGAACCATGAGTCTTGGGAGCACCATTTATGGTTATAATATATAATTTTATTTCTCTTCATCTTGTGGACTATGAATCGAATGTTTTCAATCACATTAGATTCACACTTGTGAGTCCATTGATTATATTTTATCACTCATCATTTGGATACATATTGATAGAGTTATTTTGGTGAAAGATAATATGACATTTTTCTAGTTTATTTGTTTGTTTGTTGTTTTCCATTGATATGGATGAATTTTTAAATTGATACTAGACATGTTTTCTGATACATATCGATGGTATGTGGTCTATATATTTTCATGCATATTTTTTTATAATAATTTTTTATGTTGTACCACATACCAGTCTTCCTAAAATGACCCTTTAATTTCTTTAATTATTGAATTCTTTTCATTCACACATGTTAGAGATTCACATAGGTTCTTTTGGGACTTTTTTATGTTTTCCCAATCATAAGAGTCCCATTTAATATTACATTATTTTTCCCTATTATTAAACCACAATTGGGTGTGTATGAGTTTTTCTGGTGAGAGGAGTACATTATAATATCCTGAATTGAATTGTTTTTTGGGATACATTTACATCATTTTCCATGTGGTAACAGTTTGATAATAATTTTATTTGTTTAATGATGAATTGATATATGAGTTTTTAGAACTCATTGTATTTCATTAATTATGAAATAATGAATGAATGAGATGACGATTTGATTATGGTAGTTGATGCCTCAATTGGTATATCATGGATCTAGATTCTAGAGAATAACGTGATGATTTCTAAAATGGATTTTCGTTTATGATAGTGGATGACATGGACTTTTTTCCACCCCAGGTCCTGTTTCTATAGGATGTGTAGGCCCATGCTACCACTTCGATTTGGCTCATATGAACTCACATTAGACTTGGTCTATTGAATTTATCCATGGATTACACCCATGTAATTACAGATTATTCATTGAGTTTTTCATGGGACTCTATGAGGATGCATTGGGAATGTGGCCCACAGATGTGGTCTCCCACGTGGGGTAATGGTCTTACTGGAGATGTGACTCAATATTAGTGGTGATTAATGGGAGCAATAAGGAATGTGACCCTACAGGATGGATATGACCCTATTGAAAATGTCGCCCAAAGAACATTATGCATTATTGGGTTGTTGGTTATGGACCTCAAGGAGGTTTCCAACATATCTCAAATTTATGGGAACCAATAACCATGTAGTTTGTAATGGGTTGGGTCTTACACCTATAGGGGATTATCATTGGGCATTTCTTCATTGGGAGTATGGTCCATTTAAGGATGATCATTATTCTTAGGACACCGACATTATATTTTCCCCATTTGAGGAATATAGGGGCCTACAATTGTAAGTATTTCCATGTTTCAGGAACCATGAGAAAAGTATTGACTCATTGAGAATTGTTGGATTTCACTGGGGAACACACTTAGAATAATACCAATTTGATTTTTGGGGTAATGTGGATTTAATTATCACCAATAACCTTTAATCCCACATGATATAATCTTTGTGTGAGAATCATGTGGAATAAGTAGATCTAAATATCACCACATCTACTTTTTTTCTAGAGGCTAATTTCAAGGCCCTAAATGAGATGGAATGAGAAAGGTATTTTACATTCACATACCCTTCTGTTATTGCAACATGGAATGGTGCCAACTACCCCATGAAATAATGGGGTATTACCAATTGAGGAATTCTATCCTCTAGATTTTAGAAGGGATGGGAGAAGGATTCAATAATGTCCCTCACATAAGTAAAACACCAGTTGTCTCCCTAAATCCCTTGAATGGGGTAGTTCACTTTAGTACCTCTATGCTAGTGAGGACCACCATAGTCAGGACATTCATTACCAAGGGAATATATTCTTAAAAGAAATATGTAGTTATGACTTATCATGAAGGTTCACAATAGAACTCAGCTTACAATGACTCTATAGACTCCAGATTAAGCACAATTGTGTGTACTAATTCAGCACCAATATCATGTGGCCCTAGAAGTAGAAATAGAGTAATACTATTTTAATGGTTTCTAGAGGGGATAGAGTGAAGCTCGATGGTGTAAAAGAGGGATGTTATGGGTGATGGACAATAGAATTTCTTAGTATACCACATTATGCTTATAAAATTCTTATGCATGATTGGTTTCCTCTGCATATCATGTTTCTATATGGGTAATTGGGTTATCCACATAGAACTAAGCTACAGATACCTTGGTTTATCCCATGATTTGTGTTTCTAAATGGGGTAATGTTTATCCCAAATAGTGTGTTGCTACATGAGGACAAGTTCCTTCTATGTACAGTTTTTATAAGCGGGGTATGGTTCCACTCAAATAGGGGTTTTATATAAGGGATTGAGTTACTCTGATGTTACATTTTTATACATTGTAAGAGATCCATATGTATATAATTTTGGTAGCCAAGGTGATAGACCACAAAGGAGAAATCTATTTATCCCATATGGGATGATGTCTGCAATGGGTTTTCAGTTTTATCGATGGTAGTATGTATTTAGTTTAATCTTAGTGCTTTTTGGTGGGTTTATGTATTGGGAATCGATGGATATCTTCCAATTCACTACCAATTCTATAATATTCTCTACATATAACCTCCATTTTCTTCTCCTTCCCTATTGTCCTAGGGATTATTTTATATATGAATAGAGAAACATTGTATCGGGATCGATGGACTTCTATGAATGTCTATGGAGAATTATTTGTGTTATCCCAAAAAGGATGACCATCCCACAAATTACTTCAATTTTAATAGATGGAAAAGTTTTTAATTTCCCATGAATAATTTTTATTCATGGGGTCAATCATTCACAGTGGACCAAAATAACCATTTAGCCCCTCATATGACATGGTTTTTTTCAAAGGATAGGGAAAATACCATCTATAGCTAAAAACAATTTTTTCATGGGGTCAGACAATCACGATAGACAAAAATCACCACCAGGACCCATTAATTTCTTGGTTTCATTCCTAGGATCTTTTTGTACCATTTCATCCCACAAAATGAGTTCATTTATTGGGTTCCTTGGTGAGTGGTGAAATTCTTGGAAGAGTTGCATTCCATGATGCAATTTTCACTTTTCATCACTTTTAAAAAATCCATGTATTGTTTTCTCCTAAGATGTAGGGTTTTTAGGACACAATAGAGATTAATTTTAAAATTGTTTAGGCCTTCCTATCATAGATGTTTATTTACTATCTGAATGATTAAATACTTCCTATACAGAGTGGTTTATTTATAATCATTGTTATAGATGTTAAAATGAGTGAATACTCACCCCACAGACACAACACAAGAACTTACTCCTAGTTGGAGGCCTTTGGCATACATGGAGACATTCTTGAGGCCATTTTCCCACTAGTTTGGGGAACCATTTACGGTATCCTTGATTAGGATGTTACAAAGTGGTTTCAATGTGAATTTATTTTCTACCTTCTATTTTCTGAAAATTTATAGTATATTTAGAATGTAATGGGATTTGATAAAGTGATATTCCTGGGAATGGCTGACCTATGTATTGTGAAAAGACAAATTTCCCTATATGGGAAAAAAATTTCATGATTTTTACAATTATATTTGATTTTAATCAACTGTTGGCTGAAGAACATGAATTATGATGTTATTATTGATATTAATGAGTATTTACTCAACCATTAACTAATGAGATGAGTCCACACATATCAGGAATCATTTGAGTCTCCTTTTAGGATTCAAATACCATGAACTATTCCACGACATATAGTATTCATTATATGGCTACATGACATTGTGATATATTCCACGCAAGATATAAATTCTTGTTACATAATATAATTTTTAAGTGAATTGAGAAACATAGTTTTTACATATAGTTCCTATCATAACCGAAATATTTTTTTCAATATTAGGCTATAGTAAGAACAATAAGAATCCAATTATTTGAGATTGATTTATGTACCACTGGTCTCATGGGATAGAATATGTCAGGTTATGGAAGAAGATGACTCCAAATTTGGGTTCATGAGGTTTATCATACCTTATGAATCAGAAGAGGTGAAAAATTTTGTTTATCCATTTAAATATAAATTAGAATGACTATGAATTTATTTGTAAATATGATTAGTGACAACATATAAATGAACCCTAGATTGGATTTAGAGTGGGTTGTAGGCATCATGTCTAGTGATTCTTATGATAGTTTATTTTCTTACCTATTCCTAGTTATAATAGAAGTTAGATGGGTATGGTCTATTTAGAGGATGTTCATGACATGTCCTACATTTTAAATAGTGATATTCCTATTTTTGAACAATTTTTAGGGTTGGGCCTTTAAATGTAGAGACATTCCACAATGATGACTTCTAGTTGTATGCTTGGATGGTGGAAATGGCCATTCTTTGGAGGTGGTGGTCCATGCACAAACACTAGAACATATTGTAGTCCCAATGGAGGCACTAAAAATTTTACCGAACATTGTTACTGAGGAACATTTCTTTTACATCTCTATTATCTATATGCATTGTTTTCATGGATGAATGTATTATGCCTCTTCAATAGAAGATATTACATGTGTTTTTTAGTAGTATCATCCCCTAACATTTTTGGGGGTTTTTCGATGGGGTTCTAAGAAGTTGAAGGATACTAATTTTTCTATAACCAAACATCTAGAGTCAACTCCTAAGAGGATAATCATTATTATGAAATATATATATTAGGGATCTTCACATCACTTGTTGGAATTTTAGAACTAGTATGATGCACATTTGGGTATGGTAATGGGGGATTTCTAATACACATTTTAAAATTACATATACCATTATAATTTGATAGATAAGTACGTAGTGGGTTTTTGCTTCAGAAAAGGGTGTGGTGAATGTTATGGAACAATATTCATAATTTATATATATTCATCTTTTTTACATTGGCATGTTTTTATAATAATATATTGAGGGTGAAACACTTCAAGGATGGTCTTATACATACTATTTGATAACATGAAAAAGATTTTTAGGTTGATAAATATTACTTAGATATTGAATCATGAATAATAATAGAATAAAACATGAGGGTTTCAAGGGAATCATAGAAGGGTATTTTTTATTCTAAACCGAGGGTTTTAGTTTCTGGTGGTAAGAATCACAGTTTTGAGGCTTCCCATGAAATTAGTACCAACTAAGATGTTAGTTAAAGTATCTTTGTGCTCTATCATCAGTGTTGAAGACATGAACATATGTGGAATTTTTGTTACTGAGACCCTTTCAAGTACAGATTTTGAAATAAGGAAGGCCTCGTGCAATGTTTTTACAGAACCATCCCTTTCTCAGTTAGTTTAACGTGATCGAACTAAACTCATAGTTTTGGAATGAGATTCAAAGATCCATGTCTAACTGGGAGATGGACTAGTACTAGTCTATCATGACAGGATTATTCTCATGGTTAGGGAATCCATGTACCCATTATACCTATAAATCAAATTGGGCCTACAACAAGTTGTGAGGATGTGTCATAGGAATTCTTTTGAAGACAAATATATTTTCTATAACCTTGAATTAAGGAGTATAACATTGGGAATTATATGGTGAGAGGCATGATATCAATACCCATTACCCTTATTTATTGTATTTTTGATATAGGTGCATCCTACAGTTTCAAATATATACCTATATTGGAAATACTTGATTTTTTTTTTCAGTTTTCTATTAAATTTATGACCTTGGATACTCTTCTAGGTAAAGGAATGGAGTGCTTATTATAGTGGATGGAGTTCCTCATTTATATTGGTAGGTTTCATTTCATATGGGATATTTTTATCCTGGGGATGAAAGGGCTAAAATTTATCCCTGGGATGGACATTCTTGCTTCTCATCGACCCTTTATCAACTTTTGATGCAAAACGGTGACCTTCACATCAGAAGATTGAAGATATTTTTTTCACATGTTTATATGGGATGTCCATGCAAGTAAAGATGAACTTGGTCATCATGGGATGGGTGGGATGATATCCCATGTTTCTAGTTTGTATCATGATGACCATGTAACGCATATAGTGTACTTTCATAAGTGTTTAGTCATTCTAGAGACATTTTCATATATTAAAAGACGCCATTACAAGGTGTGTGTTCAACCTTCATAAATACCTCATTAAACTTTTTATAATAGTTATGGTCAATATATATATCTAATAAAATTGTTCTAGCTCATGAACATGCGATAAGATTTAATGGAACCAATGAACTGATTTTTCCATCATTATATGGATTCATTTTTGGTTATTTTTTGATGATATATTGGTGTATTTTCATAATCAAAACTACCATTACAATCATCTTGATATCATTATAAATACACAAAGAGAGAATCGGTTATATTCTATGCTCACAAATTGCAACTTATGGATGAATAATATTCGCTTATTGGGACACATTATCTAATAGATAAAATTATAAGTTAACCAATATTACATGAGTGATATAGTATTCTAATAGTATCCCATTATCATCATTGAAGTATAGAGGTTAATAGTTATAAATGTATATTATATGAATTTAATATTGAAGTTTTCAGACAAAGAAGTTCCATTTTGGGGATTATCTATGACATTCTTGAAGTTTTTAGGTTCAGATACCAACAAATAATAATTTCAGTAGCTAAAAGTTATACTGACTTCAGTTCTAGTACTGATACTTCCAAATCCATGCATGATATATATTGTTTATTGCGAGACAACATATATCTAAAGAGGAAAATTTATGATTAGAGGAGATAGATTCAAGTTATAGGGGTCTCAAAATATGAGTACAAAATAGTGGATGTATATTATGCAGGATCATATATTTTTTATAGTTGTTGATGGTTTTTGTTGTTGGAAACACAATTTACATGGATAGAGTTTTTTATTTTATACTTACCAGAAAATACTGAAGTAAATATTTACCACATGTGATATGATTCTTATATAGAAAAGGTTAGTTGTGTTTCTAAATCATTTTGACTTCAAGGTTTCCTTTATGGTTAGAAATGGGAATGCAGTGGCTAATTCACTAAGTAGGAGGGCACAGAAAATCTTAGTCTTGGAGGCCATTAGCGAGTGGATCCTTTTGACCATTATTTCATCGATTCAGTTTGTGGTGTAGGATGGTGAAGGAAACACCTATATTTCATCCTAACCTATAACCTATACACAAATAGAAATAATGATGATGAGGGAGTTATTAGATTTTGAGGGCATATTCCCATGTGAGTGGGTGTCTACTGAAGAAGTTCCTCATTTTTGGACTATCGGTGAGGATGAAACTCTACGTATACATGGTCATATTTGGGTTACAATGGACATATGAAATAATATGATATGATTTTTTTCATTCAAATGTTTTTACGATATACTCTCGTATCACCTAGATGTATCATGAATTACATCGTCAATTCAGTTGGTCGGGTATGAAATGTGAGGCAAGTAGTGTTTTCATGCCATTTTCCACAAACATATTGGTGAAGGTGGAAAATCAGTGGCCAAATGTGATTTTACAGTAGTTACCTATTTTTGTGTGGAAATGGGATGATGTTGTGAGGTATTTCATGATTGGTTTTCTGGGGGGTACCATAATGTAATGATGTTGTTTGGGATATTTTTGATAGGATCACAATGTTTTCTCATTTCCTACCAATCAAAGAGGTCAAATAAGAAGATTTTATTTTGATTTTTTATATCCAATATATAATAATACCTCCTAGGGATCCTCAGACTATGGTATAAGATAGTGATTCCCATTTTACATATCATTTCTAACTGATTTTGAAAGGGTTTTAGGTACACAGGTAAATTAGAGCACATCATACCACCCTCATAGTGAGGGATATTCATAGCTTGAGATTCAAGGCCTTAAGGGAATGATGATATCATACATCCTATTTTTTTGGACGATATTTGTAGCAGAATATTCCCCTATTTTAGTTCTCCAACTATAATATCTATCAGGAGAATATGCATATGGAACAATATAAGGCTTTTTATAATAGGCCATGCTGGTCATCCATGTATTGGTTAGACATAGTTGAGGAAACTTTATTGGGACCACTTCTTCTACATGAGACTTCAGAATATGTCCAGATGACTAATAAATGGATAGATACTACATAGTTTCAATAAAAATATTAATCTAATTGTCTTCAATTTCAACTTTAGATTTAGGTCAATGATTGGGTTGTTTTATGCTTCTCTTCAAGGCTGGGACATTGAAAAATTAATGTACATGGAAATATTTTGCAACAATATTTAAGCTCATTCTAGATTCTAGAGATAGTCGATCTGGTAGCCTATGTATTATAATTCCCTTATAGGAAATGATCCATGCCTGAACTCTTCCATATATTTCATTTATAATCTTGTCACTTAGAACTATATCACACTCTGATTCCATATGAGGTATAGTTATAGTTAGATGTATCCTTTGAGGACCGACCTAAAAATGTTGTTGAAAAAAGTCTGAATGTTCTCCGAGGATGGTCCCATACATTTTTACATGTTATAAGGAATAATTACAACATTTTGGATGAGAGATAGGTGTGAGAGGCCAACATATGTTCTAAGAGGCCGGAGTAACATCAGGTAATTCTTGACCACCCTTGAATAGAATATTCCTGGAATAATTACTTTAAGCTATGAAGATGGTAAGATCTCTGGTTTTCCTTGGAGTAACATATCATTTATTCTGTTTAAATGTTTTTAAATGGCATAATTTGGGAATATAATTAGATCATTGGTGTATCTAGTCTATATGAGGAGTTTTCTGTTCCCAAAGCCCCAATTTTTCAAAAAAGAATCTATGCCAGATGGTTCGTGGAAATTATGTGGTAAAAGAAAACATTGTTATTCGTAACTATTTGTGGCTGGAATGTGGGGTGAAGGTGGTCTCATGGTTTAAGGAAATAGTTCAAACTATGTTTCACCCACATAAAAGATGTTTTCAATTTTTTACAAAGTAGAACTTCATAATTTTTTAATAGTTTCCCACCCTTTAGGCATAAAATATTTGAAGTACCCCTTAACGTAGTGAATGGAACAATATTGGTAGAAATATTTTCCAACCAAGAAGGCAACCTGTGATCCCAATTAAAAGAGGGGAAATGAGAATTTATAACATAATAAATACATGAACTGAATAATTTCGTTTTCTCCTACATTGAAGAAAACTATGATTCTAGGGAGAACCTTTGAATATCAAATTATATACATTGATCTGGTTTCTTCATCCAAACTCTTAATTGACCATCATCAATATTGTTAGATTTTAACTGATGAGTTATTCAATCATCTTATGTCATTATTCATTTATCATCACATATAGTCTATTATTTAGGTGAATATAATATTCCATGTTTCAAGATTCATTGACCATTCATCATTTTTACGTTGATTAAATCATATCTGAGATTGATGTTTGATGAGTGATGTACTATGTACATACGGTAGTTGTTATGTACATTTTCCCATAGGTTTGGTATTTTATAAAAAAATTATATTTTTTTCCTCTCACCACTCAATCTAGAGGTGAGACTTTAATAATTATAATGGTCAAAATAGATGAATTGGAACCTAATAGGGATTCCCACCTGTTGATTATTGATTGTTTGAGGTTGTTTCTCCATCATAGTTTACCCATGATGTGTGGCATGTATTTTTCAAATTTTTATGATACAACTGGGGTAATAGTGAGATTCCCTAGTAAGAGGAATCAATTATAGTTAATTGAATTTAAATAATATATTAGAAGAAAGTTTCCATAAATTTATAAGTGATAACCTAATGTGAATTGTTATATGTTTTTTAAGAGGAATTAAAATATGATGGGAAGAACACATAGAATTTTATTAATTGTGAAATGATTTATAAATGAGGTGATGATTTGATTATGGTAGTTGACACCTCTATTAGTATAACATAGATCCAGATTTAATATAGTTCCACGGTCATTTCATCCATGGATCTTTCATATAGTTATGGATTCCATGGAACTGTTGCCTCCATGGTTCTTGAGATCATATTATAATTTTGGACTTGTTACCCTTTAGACCCAACATTCTTCAACTCACATTAGACATGGAATACCGACATGTTCCAAGAACACCATCCAAGTATTTACTATGATTACATAAAAATTATCATAGAAATTGATAAGGATTACTTGGTCTTCTATGCCTTTGATATGGACCTTTATTTTATGATACTTTTGAATACATGGAAACTACATTGGTGATGACTCTAATTATATGATGTGGACATGGTGGATGTAATATATCATATTAAACAATGTGGAAGTAATGGATATATTACACTTTTTTATACAGTGTGGATGTGGTGGATGATTTTGTTATGATTATAGATATACTTTTTATGGGAATCATATATTAGTTGTTTTAATGGAAAATATCACTTTCATTATTCTATTTATTATTTCCCTTTTTATGGGAGTGTGGTCATCTTTTTTACTGATCCTTTTTTGGTATGATAGTTTCACTTTACCTTTATCACATATTCCATGGGCACATTAATTACATTAATGTTATACCAATTGTATAGTTTCACACATATTATTATGTTATAAAATATATGGATTTGTTAGATACACCATTTGTGGTGGCCTATAGAGTTTTATCTCACACACTATTTGGGTTACTATTGGGTACCCAGACAGTCTTCAGGGATATGGGTATAAACAGGGGAAACATCCCACTATACGATGGTTGACAAATTTTCATCTTATGATAAGGGAATCACAAGACATAGATTTTATTATGATACTAACTAGGATAATTCCTTTTTTCTATTTTGTATTTTCAGACATTTATAGTATATGTTTCCTATAAACCTATTTTCTAGTTTTATAGAGACTTTACCTCGCAACGAATTTTGTATATGATATTACTTCTGGATTTTTTTTATACCTTCAAGCCTATAATTTTTATCTACCATATGATTTATTTACTATATATTCTTTTTACTACTGTGTTTATAACCAATTTTCTAGACTCTATCATTAGGTCATAGTCTCCCTATAGACACTAACTATGTCCTCACTACTAGTCGTTGGCCTTTGGTGAAATGGGAGGCCCACTTGAGGTTATGTGATCCACCTTTTCCGGAAGTCATTTCATGGCCAATGGGTTGGGACATAAAATATTTTATATAATTATGTTTTAATTTTTCCTTGGTTAATTATGTTTTAATGGAGGTGAAAAAAAAAATAATACAAATATGCGTATATATTAATATTATCTCTTCTTCGATGATCCTCATTATGATTAAATATAAAGAATCCACAGGTTGACATTCTAAAAAAAATAAATACCCTATGATGTGGGTAGGGATGTAATAAAGGTAATTGGATAATGATTTTCTGAACAAAGGCCTTTATAATTTTTTTGAGGGGAAGAGGGGTGAGTGCTTTTTTAAGTGGGGAGAGGATATAAATAGAATTTTTGAAAAGATAACGTGGTTCTAAAATTACACTCATTCCAAATGGCTCCAAAATATGTCAATTTTGGAAAAATATAGGTTATAAGGTCGTAATACGGCCTTCAAACTGGTGTTTGAGAAATTTTTAGATCATTTTAACTCATATTCTTTTATTTTAACCCATTTACCGCAATAAACCCATTTTTAACTTTAGCCAGGATAACTATTTTTTATATATATTTATTATGGTAAAAAATTTATTCAACCATATCAGAAAAAATAAAATATGATGATTCTATATGTGTAATCTAATTTTCTATATTCTATTTAAAAAATTGGAATAAATATATTTAAAATTTATCCAAATACACAACGAAACATAGGTTTTTAGAAGATAAAATTTACATTGATATAGATAAAAATTCAATATGAAATACATACATCTAAGCTGAATTAGTTAATGTTAATTAAAATTGTAAAAAATAAAACTAATTTAAAATATAATTTATCTATGTAAATAATTTAAATGGAAATAAAATTTTCAAAAAATCAATATTTTTCAGTATTCATCAATGATTTATTTTTTCAGATTTATTTTTAAAATTTCCAATATATAATTTATACATGTTGATTTAAAAAAATATATTTTCTTATAAAAATTTTAAATATGGTAAAATTAATTTTATGTGATGTTGAAAAAGTGATAATAGTCTGACTTCCTTATAAATATAGTTTTCCAGAAAACATGTAATTCCCTATAAATCTATTAATATATTATTTCTAATCAATAAATAGACATTGAATTTATTTTACACATTTTTAAACATTTTAATTCCATAATTTATTTTTTGGTCTTTATACCCCAAATCATGATGACTTGGTTATGACAGTCTTTTGGAAATAATAATATTTTGACAGAACATCATGTTTTTTTTAAATATGTTATTGTGTACCCTGAAAGATATGGATTATTTTTGAATTTATATAATAATAAATATGTCATAAGTTATTTTGTTGTTATGTTCTATTCTATTTTTTTTGTTCATTGTCATATATTCTATCTAATATAATATTCCTATTTTCAAGATCAGGGTATTACATTCGGCCCCAATAAATAAATTTCATTACCCCAATTTATTTATAACCACAACAATAAGGGGTTTTACATATGAAAATTCAAATTTTGATATTCCACGTCATGAGAAAGGTTAACAAAATTTTTTTGATAACAGAGAAATAAATGTATTAAGGCTATATAGAAAAAATATCATTAGGATTATATGATTGAAAACCTATGCGGGAAGTGGTTATACGAGCATGGAATAAAATAACAATTGAAAAATAATGATAGAGGGTCATATAGATAAATTTAAAAAAGAATTATAAGGTTTAAGATATATTCCACAACCAAAAGACTATCAATATATGATATGTTGAGAGGCCATTTGATATGTCATAAATGATGTTACTATGATAACATTTTTGATTCATGATACTTTTCATAGGGTTGTGAAATCACTTTAAAATATGGAGTAATAATTGATGAAAATATAAAAACATGATATCATTCTATTTCATAGGCACAATATCTACTTTTTCCCCAATCAATTTCAACTTAATTTCTTATATCTATAAATAGATATCAAAAATGATTTTTGATTCCATAAACCTGTTTAACATATCATTTTAATGACAAGTAATTCTTCATAACATTAGATATTTTTTAACAAAATGGTTATCACTGGGTATCCAATTACCAGAAAATATCAACATAATACATTCCATATATTGTTAAACATGTGAATCATTAAAAATATGTCTGTCCAAATTCAATGTCAAAAAAATTTGATGAATGGTCAACAAATTGACATTATATTCCCCAATAGATATAGATTGAATCTTAAAATCACACTAAAAATAAATGAACACTGTGATCATTACAAAACCATAATTAAAACATGAATACTTCCAAAAATAAAATCTTATATTATGAAATATATTCCATAAATCAATTGTTTCAGTATATTCCATCAATTATGAAATAAACCATCAAAACACTAACCAATTTTAGGTTCACCAATATTATCCCATAAACATATTATTATTATCTCAAAATAATAAATATATTAATGTTTATAATCCCATAATAATGTGTTTCCATCTGTTTCAACTTATCGCTGAAATTTTTTTCTTGTTAATCAATAATATTAAACATATTCCCACATATCTAATAAGAAATAGTAACTGAATACAATTTTTATATTTTTCTATGATTCTTACATCACAAATATCATTGATAAAATAATTTTATTACATAATTCATAAATATAAGAACCAAAACATTAATCATTTAACTTTATCTCTAGTAATGACATAAGCCTAACATTGACCCCATAAAATATTTTGTTGTATGGTTCCCTTGACACTTGAGGTATTCATTTCCATAGTTCCCCATCACATTACAGTGGAATCACAGAATATTTAAAATGTTATTAGTTCCACTTAAATCATCATCATTTTACTATTTTTTATTTTTCTATGTTCTCTTTTTAAGTATAATATGGTTTTTTGGACCAGGAATTGAGATGACGTGCGATTCTGATGTCTGTTGTGCCCGGGATAAATATTTAAAATAACTAAACTTTTAATGGAATGAGTGTCTAGTTTTTCTGAAAAAGATGAATAAATGTCAAAAAGGTTCCTTGATAAAAAAAATTTGGGCATCGTTCACCTCATAATGGAAGCATTACCCTATGTGTGACATAACTTTCATCAGTGTGGGTCATTTGTGAATATGAATCTATAGGAAGTAATGGGAATGAAATAATTTAATAAAAATTATTTTGATGATTCAGTGGATGAAATAATTTAAAGAGTTTGTTATAGAGAATTTCTAGGAATATATTCATAACCCTGGAAACCTTCGAGAACTATTTGAGGGAGCCTTGAGTATTATCTCTCATGTGGTGGAGGTATATCATGGATTGAGGACCAACACACCTCATATAGGAAGGATCATGAATATGACAATGTCGCATTGACCGTTATTCATTAGAGAGAAATCTAAATTGAGGCATGCCTTATTATCATGATTTTATTTTTCTATTCATGAATTCCTCGTTGAATGTTGGCCAATCAATGAACATGTTGATATATGGTTCATTCATGTTTGCAGGAAGGGTTATATTTATGGGTTTTTTAGGATTGGATTCTAGAATTTTTTTTGTTCTATTTACTATTCTAATAGCCAAAAACCAAGATCAATACAATCATCGATCAAGGTTTTTCCCTCTTGATTATAGTAATTTTCTCCCTCACTGTCTTTCATTCTTCACGTGTTCTTCATTTTCTACCCATGCTTTGAAACCCTTTTTGAATGATCGATCATTCCACCACTGATTCATAGTTCAATGATCAAAAACCATACATCTAGTATATAAACAATGCAATAGAGGTTAGTAGTCAATGTAGGTGATTTGACATGGAAAGAAAGGAGGTCCTGTATGGATCTGAAATGTCAGCAGGTGGTGGTCCAGTGTGAATCAAGCTTGGTGGTAGGCAGTGTCTGCGGTTGCGGCTTCACCGAATTTGGTGTGGTGTTGGCTTCAGTAGCCTATAGAGGTAGTGTTTGACGATGTAGATGGTGTTGAAGTTGGTGGAAATAAGGTTTCATGAAACGATGGATGTCGGGGTTAAATGGGGATGGAATATACGAACTTGAAAAGTGTGGCACTGTGTGACTGGCCCAAGTGGGCCAATAAGAGCAGGCTAGGAAGAGCGAGCTAGGGGAGCGGGTTGGGCCAGGTTGAGTGGGTCGAGCAATTATATCCATGATATGATAAAATCAAACTATTTTGGTCCTAGGGTCACCGGGATGAAGGCATCAAAGATGAACATGGTTGTCGATAGTGAGCCATGGAACCTTTATATGCCACGAGGTAGATCAAATGCCCAACAAACCATGGTTTTCAACCGAGGTGGTCGACTTATTCTTCAGTCTGGAACAGTTTGTGTACTGATAGAACTACTCAATAAAATGGGTGGACAATCCATATGGTAGGAAGAATAATCGTATTGGTTAATCAAGGTTGTTGGTCCATAGGCCCTGGTAGGCTTGTTGGTGGTTTTAAGCAAAAAGAATATCTCCTAAATAGAGCATCTAATTGATGAGCGGTCTATAACATTGGTACCTCAAATTTAAGCTGAAGATTTTGAGACACCTGGTGTGTTTTTAGTTTAGACTAGTATAGGTTGATAGAATTATCTTTTTCCTTTCGTAGACGATTTAGTTTTGTATTATGTCTACACCACTGGATTGCAATCCCCTCTAGAGGTTTTCCTAGATAGAGTATGGTAGCCCTCTACGAGACTAGAGTCAGATCATCTATCAATTCTGTGGTTATATGGTATCGTGTAACCTTTTTGAGAATGTTGTTCATTCTCCATCTTGTGAGCTTCATCGGTAGGGTTTCTGGCATCACTAGGCCAGTTTTGGGCATAATCCCCTACATAGCAGGTTGATGTAGATTGGGTACATGGTATCCCCTAGTGAGTCTAGGAATAATCAATGGTGTGCCCTTGTAAATTTGTGTGCATGAACCCCCTCTATTTATCGTAGTCATTTAGACTAATAGATTCTCGTTTGGTTAGTG
Organism: Viscum album; assembly: GCA_963277665.1. Lineage (NCBI taxonomy): Eukaryota > Viridiplantae > Streptophyta > Magnoliopsida > Santalales > Viscaceae > Viscum > Viscum album. Next base: position 2,081,108,132 of record OY728126.1, read on the forward strand.
CCCAAATGATCTAGACCAAAATATGAGTGTCGATGATGATATCAAGGTTTGATGAGTGAGCACTCATGGAATGATCATGCTTAATCCAGAATCCTATGGTTTTTAGTTGGTTGTGACCACCCAATGGTGTTGTTCTTCTCATGAGTATATCTTAATATTTTTGTTATATATTCTATAGAAATATAACTGTGCCGATTTGACTATACATTATTTTATGTTCTTCAATTGTGTTATTATTTTATTGAATCTCATTGTGGTTTCAGGGTGTCCTGAAAAATATTATTATACTCACTCATACACATGTTTTTCCAACACATGTCATGTCTTGCGCAAGTGATTGAATGGTTTCTGAAATCCTTGGAGTCCATGGAATAGACAATGCATAGTTATACTGGAAAAACCGAGGTGTGTTCCTCTAGCTTTCAGAGAGAATTACCAATACCTTTTCTTTCTTGTTGGAATTGTGATATAGACAAATTGTTGTGGGATTGTATTTGGCCCTATTTACATTCATGAACATTTACTATCATACTCTATTATGCGATCATAGTGGTATGCATGAATTTTTTAGGTCATGGTTTTTATATTTCATCATTTTTTATCTTGGAGATGTGTTTTTGTGCACAGGTACTTAGGATAATGACTCCCATTTTTTGGATATACTATGTCGGTGGTAGTCACCATCCCCTGTCCTATTGGTGGTGGTCCTCAAGTATTCATTGCATGGGCCCCTCTGGGGTGATTCATGAAAGTGTGGTAGTAGATATGGTCAGTTTTAATTTAGGAAATGTAGTCTATGAGTTTTTTTTGGGGCAACAATGTTTAGTATTTCAGGATCATCTTTCAGTCTAGGGACCCTAGTGTTGGGGTAGCGGCTGATGTATCCTTACCCTAGGAATTTGATTTCCTTTTTTTCTATGTAAATGAATACACAGGTTTTATGGAAAATAATTTTACAGGCATCATATAGAAATGGTTTTGTCTTCCATGTCATTCTTGAGTCATCTCTTCAAATATATTCTATTAACTATGGTGCATCTTTTTTATTCAGGATGCCTCCACATAGACATCCATCAAGGATTCCATTGGATGATAATGAGGATGATCCACCTAGTGAAGAGGCATTAATACAATGGTACATACCAAATATAATACCTTTGGGTGTAATACCAACAATACCACCACCAATTGAGTAGTAGCTATTACAGGCACTACCAGCTGAGTATGCATGTAGGATGAGTGAGTTGCACAAGATTCAAAGGCAGCGACCTCCTAGTTTTTAGTGTGAGCCAGACCCCTAGATGGATGTGTATTTGATAGAGGTAGTCAGCTATTTTTCAACCATATGAGGACTCATATCAACCAAATGGAAGTCATTTCCATGAGTCTTCTTTAGATATTTGTGGGGAGATAGTGGAGTTTGGTCACTCAGTCACATAATGATACATCCATCTCCCAGATAGACATTGAGCATCTATTCAAAGAGGTGTTCTAGGAGGACATGTTGCGAATAATATACATATACGAGCTTATACATATGAATCTAGGTAATATAATCATGGAAGAGTATTCATTGATGTTTATAGATGTTTCACGCTACACCTTGGACATTTTATGAGATAAATTCTTCAAGGCTCTGACCATTGAGGATGGATTACACTGGTATATCTGGGAATACATAGTATCCCTTATAATTTTTACCTATTCTAGTGTAATTTAGAATTCCTTTTTGGTGGAGAGTTTTATTCCAGAGTAGACATCGGTAATGGGATCCAACAGTGGGAACCGGGTAGCTGAGAGATCAGCAGTAGGTAGTTGATGGTAGTGGCAGGGATCCAAGAAGGCCATAAGCATTGATGGTGAACCCAGGACATAGGTTCTACCGTGAAGTGCTCCCATTGTGGATTCAATCAGTGAAGGGATAGGCAATGTTACTCATATAGTGTTCGGGGACATCTATCAGGTGTTTTATCATCCTACCATACATCTGATCGATATATGGTTAAGGGACCACTGATGAAATGATAGAGATAGGAGAAGGGTGGAATGTAGGGTAGAATAGGTGTAAATGGGACGGTCAGGTCTATTGGAGGTGGTTATAGGTTCAACCTATTACAACCTATACCCCTAGGTTCTCCACACTAGGCTCATAGAGCTTGTTGGTTGGGGCAAGGCCAGTTGCTGGAGATAGAGTGTTATATCATCAGATGTCCAAGGATGATAAGAGGATCAATATGTTTATTTTATATCATAGATACTATTTTGAGGGACTTTTGTCCTATTCATTCGTTTCTTACCATGAATGTTGTTTGGGACTCAGATATTATGATTTCACCTGTCACTCAACCCTTATCCCTGAAGACTCTTTTGTGGGGTGATTTTATGATCACACCCCAGTTCAGAATGTTTGACTTAAATCTTGGTGGTGAAAATTTTGGTTGGAATCTCATGGTAGTGCCATCAATACCTTATAACTTCATTCTTGGTATGGACTAGTATCCACATTTCATTTTCATATTTACTATTTTTGGCACAGAGTGTGGTGTGTCCACAATGATGGAACCGGGTTTCTCGTTGTTGGTGAAAAGGAAACACTAGAAGTGAAGTATGGACTCACATATAGGAGGGTGTATCCAATTACTCATTAGTTGGATATTATCACCCTCACTATAGTGCATGATATGATTCCTCAGTTTCCAACAGTGGTGGTGAAGTGTGAGAACGTAATACCTGAATATTTTCTCGGTTTACCTCTCTATAGGAACATGGACTTAATAATTGATCTACACCACATAATGGACCTAACATCTACACCTACATATTATATGGATCCTTTTGAGATTCGTGAGATGAGGATACATTTGGAAGACTTTATAAGAAGATCTTTGTGGGAACCAGTGTTTCATTATAGGAAACCCCAATTTTGTTTTCCAAGAAGTTAGACAAGAGATTTAGGTTATGTGAGGATTACTGGGCTGTAAACTAGGTGACCATGAAGAACATGTATCTACAACCATGTATCGACAAACTATTTGATTAGGTGAAAGGGTAAGAACATTTCTCAAAGATTGAATTCAGATATAGATATCACAGGCTACAATTAAGTTATCTAGAGGTATCAAAGACAACCATCATATGTTGTTACTATAGCTATGGTTACTTGGTTATTCCATTTTTCATGATAAATCCCTCAGTAGTGTTCATGGGGATCAGAAGCTGAATCTTTCAGCCTTACATAGACCAGTTAATGGTGTTATTCCTTGATGAAATCCTAGTGTACTTGTACTCTGATAAATAGTATGGGAGATAGACGAGGATAGCCCTAGACACTATCTGAGATCACAAAATTTACAAGAATCTCTATAAGTATCGGTTCTATATTCTAAAAGGCCATTTCTGGGAATCATCATCTTAGAGGCGGGAGTTGCAGTGGATCCAGTGAAGGTTGAGGTAGTGCTCTCTTGGGATCCACACAAAAGTGTTTTCAGGGTGTGGAGTTTCCTTGGATTGTAATGGTACTATTGGAGGTCTTTACTCTAATTCATGATAGTAGTAGGACCCTTTACATCTTAGACAAGGAAGGATATGTCTTTCTTAAGTAAATATAAGTGAAATAAGTGTATTCTAGAGCATAGGTAGAGGTTGAGGAATGCACCCACCATGATGTTACAGGAGGAAGTCATCAAATGAGTGGTAATCTACAATGCATTAGGAACTAGGATATGTTTTGTCATAGTTCAAGGGAATGTGGTGATTTCTTATGGTTCACACTAATTTAGGTCGCATGAGAAGAATTACATGACCCTTTATCTTGAGTTATCAGAAGTTGTCTTTGAATTTAATTTATGGAAATTCTACCAGATGGGTGATCAGTTTATGGTCTACTATTATCAAAATAGTCTCATTTATATAATCTATCATAAGGATTGGAACGTGAGATAGAGGTGATGGCTAGGGTTCCTCCATGAATATGTCTTTGAAAATGTCTATACACCTAGGATATGGAATTTGGGGGAAGATGCCCTAATAAATTTTGGGATAAATTTGTGTATAAGGTTGTATTGTTCTTCAATATTTGTCAATGAAGGTCATAATATTGGAAATGAAAATGAATTCCATTGAAATGGAGGTATGGAAAAAAAATTCACTGATCTTAAAGATCAATGAACTTGTATCAAAGAGTGATACATTAGTTACAACAATGAAGAAGCATCCTTTCAAAGATGACTGAAGAATGTTCTTTGGAATTGATGGTCCAAAAATAAAATAATAAGAATGAAAGTTGAAGAAGAGGCTTGAAATTTATCTGGTAATTTGAGGCGGCCGTGAATCTTTTTTTATGTTAACATTTTTGTAAACACTTTATTCTGTCTTACATTAAAAAAGGCACATGTGGGACCTTATGGGTCGAATGTGCCCATGGGGGAAACATGATGATCCAACCCGAGAGGGCGCAACAGCATGAAAGGTAGAATAGAGGCATAAGGGTAGAGCATGTGTGAAAGAGCACCAATATAGTGCATAGGTTAGGCGTAGACTATAGAAACAAAACATGGTATGGGATGATACTATGGATGGAGAGGGAGTAATCTGGTGATCGAGCAGAGTAGCTTGATACTTAAACAGTGTTGTACCCACGTTGTCGTATCGATGTGGGATGATAATTTTAACTCTCGATACAAATCGCAGCCTTCCATTACATCCTTCATCTAGATCGAATGCTCGATCATCCACAAAATCTTATCATCTAATCTCTACTACTAATCTGATATTATGCTCTAAACATTTTAAACCATGTCATCCGATGATCTTTTAGTACTGTATTCATCCTCCTCCACTGCTAATCTCACGACGCCACCATAGCTACTCATCAGAGAAGATTCCCCTATCCCCATGGAAAATCACTAGATACCATATGAGGATCTTGTTGGTTATTGTGTTGAACTGAAACCACGCATGAAATATTCTTCCTTCTTACATATGGATAACTCGAAAAATAAGAACTATTTTTGGCCAAGGAAAATAATGTTTCTAAGGCCACATGGATTCGATCATGCATTTTGAATGATATACATATCCGTATTCAACGCACGAAGAAAGGATCCCGTTTTCAAAAAGGAAACAAACTGAGGATATCTGCATATCTTCACCCACAGTTTTGACGATTTTAAAAGAACCAGAAATACTAGTCATTCAAACTGCAATATCCATGGTGTTTCAAAAAGACTTTGAATGAAAAATAAGAGTTTCCCCCTCCAATAAATGGAGGATCTCGAGCCGTGAAGTGGCAGCTACCCCACATTCTTAATAGATACTATTTTTAAAAAAACAGAGCATATCAATGTGAGTCCACTCTATGAAGGGAATCCAGTGGAGTATCGTGATCCATCTTCTCTATGAAGAAGAGGATCTGGCAGGTCATTAATATGTGATTTTCACTGTCAATCTACTTTGCGACAAACGGTTACCGCTAACATGCGATTGGTTCCAAAAAACTTCATTGGGCATTGCAAAGGCCGACTACCATGATTCAGTGGTTGAGACTTATCCTCCCACTATGCATCATGAAGTCCTTCACCCTATGTAAAAATAAGAACCATGAATCCTCAGTGTGAAGAACTTGAACAATGAACCTCTTGGGTTCATGAAGTGAATGATAAATACCACAGGTACACAGAATACATCCAACAGTTTTTTGGGATTCATTTCATGAATAATATGGATATTTAATGGTGAAAGGAAGTTTATATAGTGAATCCTTTCATGTGAATAGATTGAATAAATCTTGAGGATTTTTAGGTTTTTTTGAATAGGAAGTATTATGTACAAGATTCGTACACACATGCATTCACATTTCTACTTTTCATAAAGGAAACTGGTACCTCAAGTGTGAAAAACATGTTGTACATTGTTTTCACCCATTTGGTTTTGATAAATCCCATATATAAAATGTTAATAAACACTCGAAAAATGTTTAATAGAAGAATATATTAAAGGAAGATAAATAAATGATATTTAACCATGTGTGTGTTGAAAGAGCGTTGTCATGTGCACTCTCAAATGATTAGTGTGATTTTGGGGTACTTAGGTGCAGTAGAGTGGCTGACCAAGGTCATCTCTCAAAGGAGGAAGTGAATTTAAACAGTTTTTATATGTAATATAGAAATAAAATAAAATAGAATAAAAACACTACTTGAAAGGATGGGGGTGGTTGTTTATAGTTTACGAATCTAGAAGGAGTTTTCCGAAAAAAGATTGTATTTTTTTTGTTTTTAGTTTTGAAATGAAGTTCGATTAAAATGACACAAAAAAAGATTATTTTTTTGAAAATATTTTAAACGGAATAATCGACCAAAATCTACCTCTTCAATCATTTAATAATCATTATAATTTAAATTAATATTCACTTAATTATGATCCCTTAATTTGTAAAATCCCGAACCCTATGAGAATTAACTTTACCACGAAGATGAAGTGAATTTAACCTTAGGCTAATTTCGGAAAATGGAATCGAAACACCCTTCTTTGATTGATGTTCTAATATTAGATTATGGTCAGTGGTAAATTAAGGCACATAACCACTCTGTAAATGAGGATTAATTGAGTTTAGTGATTTTATTTTTACTCTACAAATTGATCCCGTGTGGTCTTGTATTACCGATTAAGATCGTGCTCTCACAATTCACAGAAATCCCGACCTCGCGCGTTTTGTGTTAATTGGTAAATTCCTCACTTAGTTTCTTCTAATTTGAAAACTCAATTAATGGATCATGTTTAATTAATTAAAGTATATCATTTATTCAAAATAAATGAATGAATAAGGTGAGAGGTCGACCAATTACTAAAAAGAACTACACTTCCATGGGCGGTGTAGTCATCGTGGAGACGTTTTGCATAAGCAAAGGATTGAATGTGTATAACCCAATCTTGTCTCCACTCTTGATTCCAAACCAATTAAGAAGATTAATAGAAGAATAATAGGGAAGAATACAGAAGATTATTTGAAGAATAATTCTAGAAACAAACGTGAAATAAAAGAAATACCAAGAAGAGGTTGGAGAGGAAAGCCTTTTTGGAAGAGAGGTTTGCACAAAGTCTTGCTTCTTCGAAGAGTTTTGAGGGTCTCCCAAGAGACAAAAATTCGTCCAAACCTTCCCAAAGCCTCTACCATCCCTCCTAAAGAGTTAAAACCCCCTTTAAATAGAGTTTTTGAGTGCTAGGGTTACATAACATTTTATGTGTGAAATGAAAAACACGGCCAAATATTTTATTCCAAGTTGCACCACCTAGTGGACCTCCAAAACGCGTGAATTGACCGGCCGTCCAGAAGGATTATTTGGTCCAAATCATGTCCCCGATCTTTCCTCAAATTTGGACTCAATCCAAGCTTGGATGAAGAAGATATGGCCCAAATACAGAACCCATGCCCATTCTGCCGAGTCCAGCCCAACATTGGATTAATGGTCCATTTACTCCATCCAAATGCACTCTTTAGATATAGTTTCTTGCATAACAGTTGTACAAAATTACGTTAGGAACGCTACTACAAACATTCAAATTAAAATAATAAATATTAAAATATTTATATTTGAAATACTACAGTGCACTATAAAGGGTAAAAATGGAATTTTCACCAAATTTTCAAATGAATGATCAAATCCAAAATAATTTATAAATAAACATATTTAACACAATGTGAGGAAATTATATAAATTATTATCAATAAAATATTAAATAAAATATTCAATAAAATAGTGTTTTATCAACTCCCAAACACTTACCCTTTTGCACTAATGAGAAAAACCTCATATCAAGTAAACATCAATATCAAATCAAAACCAATTTTAAAACACATATCCTTGAGATAAAATAATTACACACCAAGAAACAGAAGATATCATGCCTCATAAAAACCCATTATTTCAAGTTCTTCATTTATATCATTCAATATATTTCCACTTTATTTATCCTCCCATGCACAAAACACTTACCTCACTTGAATTTTTTCTTATCACAGAAATGTCAATTTGTTTTGCAATGTCTTTCTCATCCAAACTCATACAAGGGTAACCATAGGCTTGATAGATTCCTACATAACTACCTGATGTGAGTCAAGGACATATGTTTATCATGAGGACTTTTGCGGGTTTTACTGTGGCTTTCAGTTGGTAGGATTTAGACGTGAAAAATTCTGAGGCTGAATGAGGAGGGTTTGACTCTTTTTGAAGCAAAATTGCATTAATCTATTTTTCACTTAAATATGGTCTTCGCCTCAATCCCCATAGTATCAATTCTGATTCATCATCAAGAAAAGTCATGAAAAGTTTACACCATTCATCATTTCAGCATAAAAAATTTCAATCTTCTCAAACATGATTTTCTTGAATGCTCCAGATTGGCACAACTTTCCACCTCAATTAGAAGCTCCAGAAAAGGCACAACTTCATTTGTCATTAAAGCTCTAGAAAAGGCACAGATTTGAATATAATGACTTTCTTCAATAGAAAAAACATCTCTTAAGAATTTAATTTTCCACCCAAAGTATCACAGAATGTGGTAGCACAACAGAAGATAGCTTCCCCCACACTTAAGCTCAACTGGATTATGCAATTTCACTTCAAGAGTTGGTTGGATAGGGAAAATTGGCTAGTAAAGTGGCTAACCTAACTGGATGTGCATGGCTTCTAAGGGCTACAAGGATTAAATGTTCAAGGTAGGCCATTATAAAAAAAAAATCTTTGAAATAGGGGCTTTAATACCAAACAAATTCCTCAATCATTTAAACATAAGTACCTCAAACCCTCATGTTTTGATAGGAATAAATAAAATTTTGGTTAAATCAAGCATGGTTTGGTTCTCTCAAGAAGTGAGGTGAATGTATAGAATATGAATATAATGGTTCAGAAGCCTCACAGGAAAGTGATTTCAAAAATAAAGACAGTGTGATGTGGCATGGGATTCAAAATTCATTGTACTTTTCATGAAATTACTAAATATTTGAACTTGAAACAAAGTCATTTCCGCATTCATTTAAGCTCAGTTTATTGGGATAAATTGTTTCACTCATTGATATGCATTTAAAAATTGTGATGAGAATCATTTCAGCTCAAAAATTTCAAATACACAATGAAAATTGAAAAATAAACACACAAAATTTGAAAAAAAAAACACAATTTTTTTAAACAGGAAAACAATTGAATTTACTAAACTAAAAGGTTCCCTCCCCTAAACATAAAATATTGCATTGTCCTCAATGTGAACCCATGAGATGATATATGCACATGAAATGCAGAATTTTTAAATCGGACAAATAATATAAAAGTGAATGGGTTAGGAACAGCCTGATGTGATCAAGTGATGATGGGGTCATGCAGTGTGATAAAATCCACTACATCAGAACAAAGTCCCTCAATGTATCTCTTCAAACATTGTCCATTGACTGTAAATCTCCTTCCAGTGTCCTCTTGTGTGATCTCCACTACACCATAAGGAAAAACATTAGATACAATATAAGGACCTAACCATATGGAACACAACTTACCAGGCATCAGCTTGAGTCGTGAACTATAAAGAAGGACTTTCTCTCCAACATGAAACTCCCTTTGTTGGATCATTTTGTCATGAGATGATTTTGATCTTTCCCTGTAGATCCTTGAGTTCTCATATGATAACAGTCGAATCTCCACAAGTTCTTGAATTTGTAGCTTCTTTTGGATTCCAACTTGGGCCAAATCCATGTTGCATTTCTTTATAGCCCAATAAGCCCGATGCTCGACTTCCACTAGGAGATGACATGCTTTCCCAAAAACAACCCTAAATGGGGGCATACCAATGGGTGTCTTATATGCTGTCCTATAAGCCCACAACGCATCATCCAAGCGCTTGCTCCAATCCTTCCTATTTGGCTACACAGTTTTCTCTAATATTTGTTTCAGCTCACAATTTGAAACATCAGCCTTACCATTTGTTTGGGGGTGGTATGGTGTTGATGTTTTGTGTGTCACCCCATACTTTCGAAGGAGGGAAGAAAAATTCCTATTGCAAAAGTGTGTCCCTTGGTCCCTGATGATGGCCTTTGGTACTCCAAACCTGTAGAAAATTTGAGTCTTGACAAAATCCACTACAAAATGAGAATCGTCAGTCCTGGTGGCCTTGGCCTCCACCCATTTTCTCACATAATCAATAGCAACCAAAATATACAAGAAACCATATGAACCTGGAAAAGGACCCATAAAATCAATTCCACACACATCAAAAATCTCACTGAATAGTATGGGCTGTTGGGGCATCTCATGTCTCCTAGAAATATTCCCAGTGTGTTGGCAACAAGAGCATGACATACAAAACACATGGTCATCATGGAACAGTCTAGGACAATATAATCAAGAGTCCAAAAACTTCCTAGATGTCTGTTGGGTTCCAAAGTGTCCACCACAAGAAAGTGTATGACAGAAATGCAAAACAGATTCAAACTCATGATCGGGAATACACATCCTAATGACTTGGTAACTACACATGCTCTAGAGGTAAGGATCATCCCACACATAATACCTAGACTCACTTTTTAATTTTTGGACTTGATGCTTCTTCAATTTTTCAGGGATTTTAGAGGAAACAATGTAATTAACTAAATCATCATACCAAGGATGCGTACCTGAGATGGTATAGAGATGCTCATCTGGGAAAGTGTCCTGAAGTGGTACATGGTCCAAGGTGTCATCCTCTAGTGTGTGAGTAAGCCTACTCATGTGGTCTGCCACAAAATTCTCTGATCCCTTCTTGTCCTTTATCTCAATATCAATTTCCTAAAGAAGGAGCATCCAAAGGATAAGTCATGGCTTTGCATCTGGCTTCTTTAGGAGGTACCTCAAAGATGCATGGTTGGAAAAAACAACTACTTTAGAGCCCAATAAATATGAATGGAATATATCTAAAGAAAATATGACCGCAAGAAAGTCTTTTTCCATGGTTGGGTAGTTTTATTGGGCTGAATCTCTTGTCCTCGATGCATAGGCGATCACATGTGAACGTCCCTCCACCCTCTGAGATAAGACATCTCCAACCGCGAAGTTGGAGGTGTCACACATAAGCTCAAATGGAAGGTTCCACCGCGGGGGCTATATGATCGGTGGAGTGGTCAGACACTTCTTTAGCCCATCAAATGATACCCAGCATGAATCATAAAACACAAAATTAGAATCCTTTTGAAGTAATCTTGACATAGGAAGAGAAATCTTACTAAAATCTTTGATGAAGTGCCGATAAAATCCTGCATTCCCTAGGAAAGATCTAACATCACACACACGGGAAGGATATGGTAAGGATGAAATAATATCTACCTTTGATCTATCAACCTCTATCCCATGTTTTGACACTACATGCCCTAAGACAATGCCATGCTCTACCATGGAATGACACTTTTCAAAGTTCAGGACCAGATTCTTCTCAATACAACGATTCAATACATTTCCAAAACTATTTAGACATTCATCAAATGAGGATCCAGACACTGTAAAATCATCCATAAATACCTCCATGCAGGTCTCAATAAAATCAGAAAAAATACTCAACATGTATCTCTGGAAGGTACCTGGGGCGTTGCAATGTCCAAATGGAATCCTCTGGTAGGAAAATGTGCCAAAGGGACAAGTGAATGTAGTCTTCTACTGATCCTCTGGAGCTATAGGAACCTGAAAATATCCAAAAAATCCATCCAAGAAACAATATTGTGTTTTCCCAGCTAGTATCTCGAGCATTTGATCAATAAATGGGTGGGCGAAATGGTCCTTGTGAGTGGACTGATTTAGTTTCCTATAATTAATACACACACGCCAACTATTTTGCACCCTCATTGGAACTAACTCATCTTTCTTATTTTTAACAACAGTAACACCACTTTTCTTATGCACAACCTGAATTGGTCTTACCCACTGAAAATATGAAATGGGAAAGATTATACATGCCTCGAGCAATTTCTCAACATCTTTTTTAACAACTTCCAGGAGGGTGGGATTGGGTCTCCTTTGTGGCTGTCTCACAGGTTTTGCCCCATCCTCCAAGAGAATCCTATGCATGCAAATGGAGGGGCTAATACCTGATATGTGTGCCAATGTCCAACCAATTTCCGTAATGTTATCTCTCAATAGATTCAAATGTTTTTCTTCATGTTCAAAAGAGAGATTGTTAGAAATTAGAACAGGTAATCTATCACCGCTCAGCAAGTATGCATATTTCTGATTTTGGGGCAATGGCTTGAGTTCCAATGTAGGGGGTGATGTATGGATGGAGAAATTGATGCAACAGACATATCTGCACAATGAACATCAGTATCAGAACAGAAATCATCATAATCAGAGAATAAAGCACCAAATCTATCAGCATACTTAATAGCCATGTCATAATCAGAGTTCACATGATCAAGATCAGAATATGAGTCCATTTCAAAATCAAATCTTAGAGAGTATTGTTCATTAGAAACATGTGTGGAATTTCACTTAGACATTAAACCAGAACCAATACTCATAATCTCTCTAAGCATTGGATAATAAAAATCCATGTAGTTTTTACTTGGTGGTTCAAAATGGGAGATAACAAAAGCAGAATGGTCCTCAGAGGGGTACTTCATGGAGTCCATAACATAAAATATCACAACTTCATCCCCAAATTCCATGGAAAGTGTACCATCATTGACATTTATGATAGTTTTTGCAGTTTTGAGGAAGGTTCTACCTATGATAATGGGGGCATGAGAACTTACCTGATCGTCCTCCATGTTTATCTAGTAGAAATCTGCTGGGAAGATCATGTCTCTTACCCGGACAAGTACATCCTCAAGGACTCCCGTTGTATATGTTGTAGCTATATTTTACAAATACACCACTACTATTGTTGGCTTCAACTCACCAACTTGAAAGGAAGAGAATACAGACTGAGGCATCACTTTTATTGAAGCTTCTAAATCACAAAGAGCATTAGAGAAGTGCAACTCCCCTATGGTACATGGGATGATGAATGTCCCGGGATCCTTGCACTTTGTTGGCATTGCTAGAGTTGGTGTAATGAGTGATGAGACATTCCTTCCAAGGTTGATCCTCTCATTTCCCTTGAGCCCTCTTTGATTGGTACAAAGTTCTTTTAAAATTTCGCATACCATGGGATTTGCTTAATGGCTTCAAGTAGAGGAATATTGATCTCCACACGCTTGAATGTATCCAAAACCTCCTTTTTCATTGCTTCTTTAGCCATCGTCTTGGTTTGGACAACCCTGTTTGGAAAAGGAAGGGGTTTAGGAGGAACATCATCAGTCTTTTTCTCACCTTTATCTTTCTCCTTGGATTTCTCATCAGTCGGTATGGAATGTGGATTCTCTGGAGTTGAGGTGAATCCCGGTGGAATGGTAGGTACAGATGTATCGCTCATTTGATTCCCACTTCTCAATGTGATGGCACTAACATTCCCCATTGGATTTGGAGTGGGTTGGGAGGGTAGATTTCCGGAATTCTTACTTACAAGTTCATGGAGGGCGGTGGCAATCTGGCTCATTTGAGTCTTCAACTCCCTCAGCTCTGAACCTTGACTCTTTAGCTCATTCTATTGATTAAGAACAATTTGCTTCAAAAGGTCATCAGTGTTAGAATCTACCTTGGGTGGGGGATTCCCTTGTTGTCGGCTTGTTGATGATTGAGATTCAAATCTCCTTTGGGGTTGTTGGAAACCCCGCTGGTAAGGCGGAGGCTGCTGGAAGTTTTTTTGTTTTCTAGAGCCATACCTCATGTTCGGTTGATCTTTCCACCCTTGGATGTATGTTAGAGAAAATGAATCAATCTTCTTTTGGGGATTTGGTTGTTGTTGCTGCTGAAATGGTCTCCCTGGGAATACTGCTGCACAATCTTCTGTTTCTTGTAGTTGGGGGAAACAGTCAGTTGGATGGCTAGTATCAGTGCAAATTCCACAAGGCCATGAAGGAGGGGCTAGAGATGTCTTTTGTGCCAATGGAATTTGCCTCACCATAGTGGTCAATTCTTCCAACTTGGTATCAATAAAATTACTTTCATGAGAATAAGGACTTACCTGATGTACTCCTCGAACATGTAGTGTACCTCTATCGCCAAATTGTTGGGAGTTTTGGGCCATCTTGTCGATCAATGCACGTGTGGCTACTGGTGTCTTGTCCACCAATGGTCCTCCAGCAGTGGAATCCACCATGCTTCTCTCCATAGGTTTGAGTCCTTCATAGAAGTACTGGATGAGTAGTTGCTAACTGATTCGGTGATGTGGGAAGCTTCCACACAACTTCTTGAATCGTTCCTAGTACTCATACATTGACTCCCCTTGTGGTTTCTTGATCCCCGAGATCTACATATGAATAGAAGTGTTCCTTGATGCTGGAAACAATCTCTGTAAGAAAAGATGTTTCAAATCATTCCAACATGTTACATCTTCAGGTTGTAAATAGTACATGCAATCCTTCGCAGCTCCATCAAGTGAGAATGCTCTTAATTTGATTTGATCTTCAGAAACATTTCTAGGTTTTAGGGTTGAGAAAACCACATTAAATTCTTTCAAATATTTATTGGGATCCTCACCAGATAATCACTGAAACTGTGGAAGTAAGTGAATTAACCCAGATTTTATTTCAAAGTCTGATTCAAGATTTGGGTTTGCAATACAATTTGGTTGATAGTTAATATCAGATGCAGCCAATTCTCGAATGGATCTATTTAGCCCATTGTTATTATTTCTAGCCATTGGTTCCTCTTTTATGTTTTAAATTGAATTTCTTCCAATTTCTATGTTTCCAGAAGAGAGGAATTCACCAACTGGTTGAATATTGAAACTTCCTGTAGACTAAGAATATCTGATTCGGTCCCTAAGGCTACGTTCAATCTCAGGGTCAAGATCTAAGAGATATTTGGGATTTTTTCATTTAATAAATCAAATAAAAATTAAAATAAAGTGAGTGGACCATAGTAAAATAAACATTAGAAGTTGAGTTGATGGTCTAAAAAGAAAATTAGAGGATGAAAAAAATGAAAACTTGAGAAAGGGGAAAGATGAAAGAGAGAGGTTAAGAAAATAATAAAATGAAAAATACAAGAAATACCTCTAAATGGTTGAATAAATTACTTGCCTCCCCGGAAATGATGCCAATCTGAAAGATCATTGTCGTGGGTGCCTTCAAATGATTAGTGAGATTTTGGGGTACTTAGGTGCAGCAGAGTGGCTAACCAAGGTCGTCTCTCAAAGGAGGAAGTGAATTTAAACAATTTTTAGAGGTATTATAGAAATAAAATAAAATAAAATAAAAACACTACTTGAAAGGATGGGGGGTGGTTGTTTATAGTTTATTAATCTAGAATGATTTTTCTGGAAGAAGATTGTATTTTTTTTTGTTTTTAGTTTTGAAATGATGTTCGATTAAAATGACACAACAAAAAGATGTTTTTTTAAAAATATTTTAAAAGGAGTAATCAATATAACTCTACCTCTTCAATAATTTATTAATAATTATCATTTAAGTTAATATTCACTTAATTATTATCCCTTAATTTTTTAAATCCCGAACCCTACGAGAATTAACTTTACCACGAAGATGAAGTGAATTTAACCTTAGGCTAACTTCGGAACAATAAATCGCAACACCCTGCTTTGATTGATGTTCTAAGATTATCTTATGGTCAGTGGTAAATTAAGGCACATAAACACTATGGAAATGAGGATTAATTGAGTTTAGGTATTTTATTTTATCTCTACAAATTGATCCCATGTGGTCTTGTATTACAGATTAAGATCACGCTCTCACAATTCACACAAATCCCGACCTCGCGCATTTTGTGTTAATTGTTCAATTGATCAATTAGTTTCATTTAATTTGAAATCTCAATTAATGGATCATGTTTAGTGATTTACAGTATATCATTGATTCAAAATAAATGAATGAAGAAGGTGAGAGGTCGACCGATTACTAAAAAGAACTACTCTTCCATGGGCGGTGTAGTCATCGTGGAGACATTTTTAATAAGAAAAGGATTGATAGGGTATAACACAATTTTGTCTCTACTCTTGATTCCAAACCAATTAAATTGATTAAGAGAATAAGAAAAGGGAAGAACACAGAAGATTATTTGATGAAAAATTCAATAAACAAACATGAAATAAAGAAATACAAAGAAGAGGTGGGAGAGGAGAGCCTTTTTGGAAGAGAGGTTTGCACAAAGGCTTGCTTATTCCAAGAGTTTTGAGGGTCTCCCAAGAGACACCCTTTCTGACACACCTTTCCAAATCCTCTACCATCCCTCCCAAACCGTTAAAAACCCCTTTAAATAGAGTTTGTGAGGGCTAGGGTTACATAACTTTTTAAGTGAGAAATGAAAAACTCGGCCAAATATTTTTTTCCAAGTTTCACCACCAAGTGGAATTCTAAAACGCGTGAATTGACCGGCCTTCCAGAAGGATTATTTGTTCCAAATCATGTCCCCGAGCTTTCCTAAAAATTTGGGCTAAATCTAGGCCCGGATGAAGACGATATGGCCCAAATACAGAACCCATGTCCATTCTGCCGTGTCTAGCCCACCATTGGATTAATGGTCCATTTACTCCATCCCAATGCACTCTTTATCTCTAGTGTCGTGAATAAAAGTTGTAGAAAATTAAGTTAGGAACACTGTTACGATATTTAAAATTCAAATAATAAATATAAAAATATTTATATTTGAAATACTACAGTGCACTATAAAGGGTAAAACTAGAATTTTCACCAAATTTTCAAATCAATGATCAAATCCCAAATATTTTATAAATAAACATATTTAACACAATTTGAGGAAATTATATCATTTATTATCAAAAAAATATTAAATAAAACAGTGTTTTATCATGTCCTCAAAGAATCATACCCACTATGCTTTTCACACAATGAATAAGAGGAGAGTGCATGCTTGAATGAATGCACATGAACATCTAATGTAACATAAATAATAAATCAAAAAAATGTGTGTTAATGTGTATAAATATGGATAAGAAGTTTAGAAGAAGAGTTCAACCTCAATTCCATATGCATTATCAAAAGCATTCCTGAACAGAGGAGAAGAAACTAACCCTAATGATGCCAAGTGAGCCTATCCTCATTTCTTGAACAATCACAAGGTGTATGTGATTTTTGAACTATAAATATAAATATTAGTGAATTAAGTTGTTTCATTAAGAATAAGAATGAAGAGAAACTAGTGTGGCAGGTTTTTCACTAGAGATTAAGGGACATGAAGAAGAGAATTTCTTACATACTTCTTTGCATGTAATCATGTGAAGAGCACTGAAATTGATCATGGGAAGAACCTACCCTTTTAAGAATGAAAAATTCCTTCTTATTTGGATGTATAAATAACCATAAATATTAAGGTAATATACTACTTATTTCATGTTTGAATAATATTATTCCCCTTCCCCCTCTAGTTATATGGAATCACATTAAGAAGCGATTATCTTCTTCCCTCCTCCATGTGTAGGGATCCCCAATGACTATGAGATTGTTTTCTATGTCAACCACTGTAAGTGAATATCACGTTATAGTGGAAAATCTATGTAATAGTCATTACTATATATGGAAAGGACTAGATACTCACATTGAGTAGTGAACCTTGTAAAAATATCATGTGCATGTTTTTACTTCAATATATTATTTCATATGATAATGAATAGAAAATAAGAGTATCAAGATCCAAACAGGTAAGAAGGTAGAAGGAAAGAATGATAGAATTTGTTTAAAAAATCCCCATCACTGATTTATCTCCCCTCCCAATGTTATGTATATCCCAAACTGTTACTCTCAATTCGTATCAGAGTGTTTGGTTCACCACTATTTGATTCTCTATAGGGAAGTTATTCTCCTTTAAAGAGTTGATTTTATTTCATGATTAATCAATGAACTGTAGTTTCTGTGAATATTCTCTTTTTGCTAATGCAAAGATCATATCATCCAAGATAATGATGAATAATAAAAAGATGGATAAGAGAAAGATAAATAAAAAGTCCCTCCTATATAAAGAATAGGATGTATCTATATGTCCATGTCATGCTGATAATGAAAACAAATTTGAAAAGGAAATATATATGTCGGTGGCTCAAGTTCCCACCAAGAAGGTGGAAAAACATCCTACCTAAAGTGTTTAGGATGTATGTGTCAATACATTTGGATATTATAGTCATGGTAAAAATAGTATCACATATGGTTATGATCAATTTACAATATCTCAAGAATTATTAGTTGATAGATTATGAATGATTATGCATAGAAAAATAGATGAAAATGAATCCCTTGTGTGTTGGTTATTTTAATTTATGCATGAAGATATCACCCAACTAGAAGAATAAAATTATCTTTGGGATAATGGCTTACATGTAATATTTTTTGAATGTTTAAAGCTCTCTAGACAAGTTGGATCCTTTGAAACAACAAATAGGGAATTTTAAATGTCATCCTCAAAGTGGATCAAAGAGGATGAAGGGAATCATAGAGTCAATGAGATTCTAAAATAGAAGATCTATCCACATTAATATGAGATGAAGAAGATTATTGATGTCAATGAGTTATATTTGAAATAAAATTCCAAGAGGATCAAAGAACATGACTAATTATTAAAAAAATAGAGTGGAGATGTATTAAGATGAAGATAAAATATTAAAGAAGCATTGTGAGGGTAAGAGTATCTTTATTGGAATCCAAAAAGTCTTCCTCGATATGGATTGCCTAAAATTGGAAGCTCAGTGTTCCAATCATGAGAAGACACACAGTGGGACCCCACCAAAGACGGTGATAGTTTGTACTGGAATTCAATGATTGTTGGGGGATTCTAAGGGAGAATGAACTCCAAAATGTGTTAACAAGATCATGTTATCTCTCAAGGATCTATCACAAGTAGCTTTACAAGAATATGTACCATCCATACTATCTTTTACTAATGTTTCTAAATATGTTTCTACAAAATGTGCATGGTAGAAGAAAAATTCTAAACATGTATGGATAATGAATGATGATGAGATACCTACCACTATGGATATGGTGGATTAAAAGATGAACGTGGAAGGTCGATCCCCACAAATATCACAACATAGGAAGAATTAAATATTTTGGGGTCAACGTTGGTGATGAAATAGATTTGGGTATTTTTCATTTGATTGGTGGTACAATCCCTTAAATTTAAAAGAAAATATATAGCCTATATTAAAGGGGGATAAATCTAGAGATGAATAAGCAACATCCACATATCTAGAAGCATCTATATACATGAAACATATTTTTAAGGCTTGGTAACCTTTGAGATGTATACCATGGAAGTGTTCACAAGAATGGTATATGTTCATCTCAACAGGTACCAAAAGATGATTTGAAAAAAATATCATATAAACAGGCTATGAAATAAGAATCATCATTGGGAAAGAATATGAAGAATGTAACGAAATAAAATTCTCCCAATAAGACTCCAATATGGAAAGGAAAGAACTCCATGGATTCTAAATACACAAAGGTTAAGGGTGGTTCATCCATAAGAACTATGAAGAAGGACGTCACTGAGAACATGTCATGTGGAAGAAACAATCTTGATTCCACAACTCATAATGATTTATTTGTTATCTTTTTACATGATTTTGAAAGAATGAGGAAAATGAAACATGCCCAGGCTAAGGAAAGTTCCAAAATAAAAAATAATATTCTACATGAATACAAAGAAAATCATTGTGTGAGGTGCAATAAGGCCGGTCCTACTGTAAGAAATTGCTTTGAATATTTATCCATCCAAAGAAGAGTTCCTCAAGAAGATGAATGTTGCATCAAAAGATTTTTTTTGCATTGAAATCTCATGAAGAAATATGGTTCACACATAAATGGAATAAATAAATTTTCAGGTCCACACAATAATAGTTAGCATTGAATATCAGTTTTTAATGTGTGAAACATCGAGCATCTGGGTTTAGAAAATCATCTCAGTCTAGTTTTAAACATTGATGGTGTACAGGGGATCCACCTTATTCCATTAAATCTATGTGTATTTTATTTCTTCTAATAATACATGGAATGTAATTTAATGTAAGCTCTAAAGGGGATAACCGGAGAATAAATGGTGAGATGTTTTTCCTTATTGGGGAGACACATGAAAAAGTTTCCAGAGTTCTTATCTCAATTGGTATCAACATTAGTTGGTGTAAAATAAAATTACTCCGAGGATTTTCTTAAGATCATTTCATTAGAAGAGGTATTTCATCTCTGAATATATCATTCATGGTTACTCAAAATAAAATTATTTCAATGGGTGAGTAACTAAGTCAATCAGTGACATAAGAAAATTAGAAGTGCCCCAAGGCCCCTTATCCTTCCTATTGGACTTGAATGTTTTTGATCTATTTTTTGAAGTGAGTGTAAGAGTTTTAGGATGATTATGTCACATAAAACATATTATCCTATGTCTGTAATGAATGTGTTAATATCCTAAAGAAAATTGTATGAGTACACCTCTCATAAAGAATCATGATTTACTGGATGATTGAAAACTCTATTGTCTAAATCAAATCATCTTTTTTTCAACACCAGGAATTTCCCATGTAGGCATATAGTGTAATGATTGATGTAAATTTTTATATGTATGGATTGATACCCTCAATACCATAAACATTTAATTTCATGTCAATTAGGTGGAGATATTTGGAATTATTTTCTTAGGAGAGAAAGAAGTAAGGGGAGAAATAATATTCTCATTTTCACATTGACACATTCATTTAACGAGAACATTAATGTATTGACATAAAAAAAATTGGAATGATTATTGGGACCAATTTTTGTATAATGATGATTTTTTTTCTATAGTTTTCAATGAAAATCAAAATGAAGGGGATGAACTAGAACTCCAATAAAATGGAGGTATGGAAAATTAGATTATTTTTCCCTGATCATAAACATCAATGAACATGAATATAAGAGTTATACATTGTTTAAAAAATTGATAAAGAAACCTTTCAAGGATGATTGAAGAGTGTTATTTTCAATTTATAATCCAAAAATTAAAATAAGGTGAATGAAGGTTGAAGAAGATTCTATGAATTTTTATTCGACTTTGAGGTGGACTTGTATCTAATATTATGTTAACATTTATGTTATCACTTCAATGTGGATTAAATTTAAAATCGGGGGGGATAACCCATGTAATAGCTACCCATAATCAACCTAAGGCACATCGGGACCATAGGGATCGACCTCGCCCATGGGGAAGATAGGACGAGCCAGTCTGAGAGCATGTGCTACCACATGGGGCAACACGAAGGCATGATGGTAGAGCATGTGAGAAAAGTGATCATATAGAGTGAATACGTTGGGCATAGAGCGCTCCCGCAGAATAATGGTATATGGGTGTACTCTGAAGGCTGAGGGGGGTAATATGGTGATTGAGAAAATAATCTTGAAGTTTAAACCACGCTCAACCCATATTTCAATTTTGATATGGGATGATAATATTAATGTTAGGAACAAATCTATGCCATCCATCACATCATGTATCTCATTCGACCATCTGATCAACTATGGACCCGATCAACCATTATTCACCACTCATCTGATCACATGATCTGTTCATTTCGACAAGAGCTCTTTGATGCTCCCAAAGTTGTGTCGTTGTCATCCTCCACCGCTCCTCGCATGATGCCACCACTATTTCTCACTAGAGAAGATGGACCAATCACCTTGGATGATCAATTCATACCATATAAGGATCATGTTGGTTACTGAATCAAACTAAAACCATCCATGAAATCTATGTCTTGCATGAATGATGATAACATGACTAAATGGAACTCGATAGGGCTGAGGATAATGAAGTTGATAATGCCACATAGATTTGAGTTTGGATTGAAAATGAGAGACATGCAATCATGATTCCATGCATGAAGAAAGGATCCAAGGTTTCAAAAGAAAACAAACCAAGGATATTGGAACATCTTCACCAATTATTTTGAATATTTTCAAAGAATCAAAAATCTAGAGCATTCAAACTACAATCTCCCTGGTATTTCACACAAACGTTGAATGCAGAGGAAAAGTTACCCTCGCCTATAATGGGAAGAGCCCATGCCATGAAGAGGCTAATGCTCCTGTATTCTCAAGAGATCCTGTTTTCAAAAAATAGAGAATCTCATTGTTCTTCCACTCTATTAAGATCAACCATATGGGTATTTTGAGCCTTTTTCATTTCGTAGAAGAATATCCAACTAGTTATTGATAAGTGCTCCACACTCACAAACCACATTGTGAAGAATGGTTCATGTGAACACACAATTGGTTTCTCAAGCCACTGTAGTTATTATTGAAGGTCGAGTTAACATGATCCAGTGGTTCACTGTTAGTCTCCCACTTTGTTTTATGAATTCCTCTACACTCTGTGAACAGATGATCCACACATCCACTGGATGAAGAAGAAGAATAGTGAACCACTCTGGTTCATAAAGTGAAAGAAAGTCCCTCAGAAATGCACGATACATCCTACTATTTTTCATTGACTCATTTCCTAAGGAATATGAAGATTGAATGGTGAAGGGTGGATAATAGTACATGAATTCATGTGCGTTACATAACCAAATCCTGAGGCATTCTATGTTTAATTTTAAGAGGAATGAGCCTGCACGAGATCTGTATGCACATGGATTCACATATGTTCTTTTCTTTATAGAACCTGAGGCCTCATGTGTGTAAAAACAAGTTGGATAGTGTTTATACCCATTTGGGTTTGATAAAACACATATATACAATCCAATAAAACAACCAAACAATGTGAAAAAGATGATTAGTAGGAATGAAGAGAAAAAAATGAGAAGTGGTTGTGTATGTGCTCAAAGATTCATACCCGTTAGGGTTTTCCCCACAAGGAAGAAGAGGAGAGTGCATGTCTTCATGAACACACATGCTCACATAAAAGAACTTCAATAAAGAATAAAAAAGTCTTTTCCTGTGTATAAATAAGAAGAATAAATGATGAATAAGAGGTCAACCAAAATACCATAATAGAGAACACATGCATTCATGAACAAAGGAGAAGAATATAACTCTGATGACGCAATGTGATCTGATCCTCATTTCCAAAACAATCATATACTTGTAAGTGATTTTTTCAAAAGAAATAATAATATTAGTGTAGCTGATTATTTCAATAAGAAGAATAATGATGAAAAAAATAGTGCAGTTGGTCTTTCACTAGAGAAGAAGAGAAATAAATAATAGAATTGATTTCCTACTTCTAACATCCATGTTCTAGGAACTTCCCAGTGGTGCCCCGTACTCGGTTGATCACAAGGACTGAAACTAATTTCCACAAATGGCAGAGGCTTCCGACTAGAAGCGAGTGCCAGGGGTCTTAAAGAGGGGAAATTATGCCCTCTTTGGAAAAGTATGCATAGTGGAATAAAAAATAATAAAAAGCAGCAGATTGAATAATACCATACTACAAGTAAACAATAGAACACTGAAAGTAAATGAACAACTGAAGAGAAAATATATAAATTATTCATGACACAAATGTCTAGGAAAATATCCAAACATGTCACAATGCTTGAAATACATTAATAAAACAAATGAATGTGAAAATAAGTAAACTACAGTACCATCACAATCCGCAGCTAAGTCCCATGATCTCTAACTCCATAGAAATCATGTTTCTGATTATGGAGGGTGCATTCCCTTATCTATACCCGATTCCATAAAATATTTTTGGGTCTAAAACCATTTCCCAAACATGGTGTGAGACGATTCCCAGTAAGAAAACACCACTATATATGCGTCTAACTGTCCATGATTATATATATCAGGTAATAATGGAATACGGTAAATAAATAAGAGTACAGAAAAGTAAACAACCCTATAGTTTTCTTTTACATTCATTAGCATCTAATGTTCATCATTTAATCATGTATGTATGAATAAGGTATCTCAAAAGACTGCCTATCAAGACCTAACCCACACTTGTTCTTTAGATAGAAAGATTCATAAAAAACATTCAATATTTATGTTAACCTTATGGGTGGCCCACAATTTCTAACCCCTCTCTCTAAATAATGAAATAAAAATGAAAAGACTCTCTGAGGATGCAGCCACTATCAATTCACCCCATGGTATTTCCACAACAACTATAAACTCTCGGGGTTGCACTCAACGTCAATTCTCCATGTGGTCTCTTAACATAAACAATAGACACTCTAAGGGACCAGTCAATGTCAATCCCCCTGTGGTCTCATGGCATGAAATATAATAGACACTCCGTGGAAGCACTCAACATCAATTCCCCTTGTGGTTTAACTACCCCATGTTCTCACAGTCCTATGCAATTCAATCGTGCATAAATTATATAATGTATCCCAAAGTAATCTCAACTACTACATGGATAAAAAAATTCCAATGCACATCACAATATTTTAATAAGAAGTAAAATACAATCAGTTCTATCCTATCATGTAAGTCAAGAAAATAAGGTCTTCCTCATAGGAAACCATGACCAAACAACCCTAAATTGTCAAACAAAGAAACACACCTATAGGGGGTTCCTTAAACATGAAATTTCACATAACACTACAAAAACAAACCTTATTCCAACAGTCAATTTATGGAAGATAAACCAGGGTTCAAATTCCTTAACCCGAAATACTCGAAACATGGGTAATCAGCACTTTGGCATATAAAACACAAAGAGAAATGATGAAAGGAAACAAACAACCTACCTCGTCATGTACAAAAAATACTCTCAAACGTTGGCCATTGAATTGTCCATGAACATCGTAGATATACAAAAAATAAAAAACTTTCATCCTTGAAAAACTCAATAGATAGGAGAAATTAGAAGAGAGGCTCTAGAATAAGGTATAATTCACTGAGGGGATTCGAATGCCCCTGTCTGAGATTGAATTGGGCCATGGATTGGTAAATGGTGGCTCAGGGAATATTTGTTGCTCTCGGTCGGTCTTGAATGAAACAAGGGAAAAGAAGATGAATATGGGGATTAGATGTGACCCCGGTCTGATTAATCAAATAAAAATAAAATTACACAGTGTGCTTTGTTAATGAACATTCCATGTATTTTTCTCAACCAGTCCCCAATATTAAAGGTCTACCACATCATCCCACATGACCATGTCTCGACCGTTACCCACCCAAGAAGCGTTTTTACATGGTAACTGCGTACATGACATGTACTCCAAAGTACATGGAGTGTACTTATAAAATTTACCAAACCTCCCCTTCTCTCAAGAAACACCAAAAATCATGATACATACTGGAAATAATGATATGGGTTCTTACAAACCCCCCAAATTAATTCATCCCCATATTTTCATAACATGATGGGGAAGAATAATCCTTGAATACCATTATCCACTATGATTGCAAATTGGTCTCCCTCAACCAAATCTCATCCTACTCCTGGCCGTGCTACCACAAATCTCGTACCAGTGGAATAGAACAGCCATAGAGAACCTTTGCACTATGATCAAGAATCCATATAGGATGCTCCTCGAAACATGTTTCAACCTCCATCTCTTTCTCCTCGGGTTGAAAAGCATGTGATGGTTCTGAAAAATAATTCCATAGGAGAAAAGCGTTGAAGACGTCATCCATAGTCTGGTACCTCTGTGGTAACTGCAACTGAATGGAAACTGGCCAGAATCTCTCCAAAACTCCAAACGATCCTACGTATCATGGTAAAAGACTTCCTTATCTTCTAATCCTCATATGTCCCAACCTCGGTATGATACATTGAAAAACCTGACCTCCAACATCGAACTCTAGAGGTCATCTCCATCGATCAACATAAGACATCTCTCATGGCTGTTCATTATCCTTCCTCTTTCGAATCAACTCCACCTACTCCGTGGTCATCTAGACAAGACAAGGTCTCCGCATAGCTGTCTCTCCTGCCTCCATCCAACATAGGGGTGATCGGAAAGTCCTACCATACAAATCTTCATAAGGTTCCATCAAAATCTCCACCTGAGAATTATTATTTAATGAAAACTCCACTATAGGTATGTGATCCTCCAATGGACCTACTAAATCTATGATTCATCCTAAAATAATGTCCTCTAGCACCTGAATCATGTGCTCTGATTGGGCATCTGTCTGGGTTGGTATGCTATACTCAGAAGTACCTTTGTACCCAAAGCCTTTTGTATCCCTTTCCAAAATGGGAATTAAAGCAGGAATCCCTATCTGAAATGATAGAATGTGAAAATCTAAGTAAACGCAAAATATCTCGGATTTAAAACCTTCTTTGCTCATCCCGAATTAAGGTCTCCTTAATCGGTAATAAATGTGTAACCTTCATGAGTCATTCAATGAAAAATCAAACCGAATCATTTCCTCAAGGTGATCTTGGTAACCCTATCATGAAATCCATTGCAACATCATTCCACTTCACTCAGGAATTGGTAACAGTAGTAAAATCCCCACTGGTCAATGATGCTTTTCCTTCACCTACTGATAGGTGGAATATCTCAACTCAAAACCAACTATGCACCTTTTCATACCCGACCATCAATACTGACGATCCAAATTTCGATAAATCTTGGTGAAGCTGGGATAAACTGCCCATGATGAAGTATAAATGTCTCACATTAGCTCCTCACGTATGTCTACTACCACACATAAACATCCATGAAAGCGCAAGATCTCATCATCTCCTATAGTGCTACCAGGATTAGCGTCCTCTCCTAACACACCCTCCCATAGGACTGGGCCTTCATAATTATATAGATGCCTCATTCTCACTCGATCAAGTAGAGTAGATGGAATAGTTATAGAAGAATGAAGTGTATGCCTCTATTTTTCATGAAACTCCAATTGCATATTAGAGAACAGAGCCATAAGTTGACACCCACTACTAGCCTCCTGAACTGCCTATACTTGAGTCCCCTTGCTTAATGAATCAGCCACTGTGTTCGCTTTCCTAGGTGTATATACAATCTCAATATCAATGGACTGAAGGTACTAAACCCATCTCAGCAATCTAAAATTCAAATCACACATGGTAAAGATATTATTGAGAATTTTTTGGTGGTTGTACACCACAAAATTAACTCCCGATAGCAATTTCTCAAACAGTGAAAGGCATGAACCACTATATCCAACTCGTGATCGTGCTTCAGATAATTCCTCTCATGTGGTCTCAACTACTAAGAGTCGTACACAATGACTCATCCCCCCTACATAAGCACTTATCCCCGACTGATACCTGATGCACCATAGTAAATGGTGTAACTCTTTCCTGGTTCGGGAAAAGTAGTATCAGTGCTGAAGTAAACCTCCCTTCCATCTCCTGAAAAGAAGAATCACTAGAATCTATCAATAATTACTTCACACCCTTCTTAGTTAGGCTAGTCAGTGGTGCTTCTATGTGTGAAAATTCCTTGTATACAATTATTATTGTAACCAACCATCCCTCTAAAACATTGTACCTCAAAGATGTTCTTTGGCTACTCCCATGAAACTACCACTCTCACTTTCTTTGGGTCTACTAATACTCTTGTCTCAGATATAACATGGCCCAAGATGAGAATATGGTCCATCCCAAAGTTTCATTTTGAGAGATTAGTATATAACAGAAGCTCTCTCAATGTACTCAAAATGATATCTGTATGGGTAGCATGGTCATGTTGAGTGTGAGAGTACACCAGGATATAATCCACAAAGACTACCACAAAAGAGTCTAAGTACCAGTGGATCACTCTATTCATCAATTCAAAAACAACTATAGGAGAATTCAAGAGACCGAACAGCATAACCACATATTCGTATAGACCATACCTGCTCCAAAAGTCAGTAAGAGATATATCAAATGGTCTAACATGAAACCGATGATAACCGGATCTCAAGTCATTCTTCGAGAAGACTCTTGACCTTCAAAGATTATCATAGAGATCATCAATCCTTGTAAGGTATATCGATTCATAATAGTCATATATTTTATCTTCTGATGGTCAATGCAATGTCTGAGGGTACCGTCTACCTTTTTCGCAAATAGGATCGAAGAAACCTAAGGAGAAGTACCGGGTCAGATGATCCCCGGTTCTTACAACTACCCCAACTGATTCTTGAGAATTTGTTACTCAGGATTACCCATCCTATATAGAGTAATGGACACCAGTTACACTCATGGAACAAGAAAAATAGGGAAATATACCTCTTTATTCTGAGGTAAACATGAAAAGTCATCTGAAAAAACATTCCCAAAATGATCGACCACTAGAGTAAATTCCATCTGTGAAATTCCATGTTCATCCAGATATAGATATGAAATTTGGGTAGTAAAAACTCTCAACCCATGATCATTTGGTCTTTATTTTCTCACCTGGATATCCCATTCTCCCTTATGTAGAAACAATATTCCCTCTGCTGATGTGAAACTAACCCTCTGATGGTAGAAATAGACAAGAACCTGAAAGGGAACTAACGAGTTTATTCCAGGAATGAAGTTAGAGCCCATCATCTATAAGGCATAATGGTCACATAAGATGTTACACCCGCCAATGTAAAGTTCTAACTGCTTGAACTGATGTACTCTATCCATTATTGTCCCTAATGAAGTATCCAACATCATGATATATACAGAAGTAAAGATACAATGCTGAAGGCTCTACACAATAGAAACAAATAGAATGTTATGGGAATACACTGTATCAAAAAGAGAAGAAGCTAAAATTGAGGCAACCAAAATCATTCCTATAACCATAGAGGGTCCAGGATCCTTCGCCTGATGGATCTGCTTCAGCAAAAAATAATGACCAATGCCGCAGCCCTCTAAATATCTCTGAGATCCCTGAGTAGATCCACTATGCAACTGTCGAAAATACAGTGTCTGACCACTACATCCATGACCAAAACCTCAGCCTAAAGGACCCAAATTACTCTGGAAAATAGTCTCATGTTGGACTAGTGGTCCTTATCTTGAATGAGGTGTAAGAAAAATCGTCCCTCACTAGCATCATGAAGGAGGGCGTTGAAGAAATGCAGAAGATGTCCCATATTTCCACAAGTTCAGAACTCAAATGGGTCTTTCGGGCACTAGGGTTTATTATGTCTACCCTTATCACACTAGTATCACACCACCTAGCTACCTGAAGGGAAATCACACCTACTCAGATCTCCACACATATAATCCATATGGCACTTCTTGATATCAGTCAGAAGAGTACCAACCTTGGAAGTTGAACCACCCAGGACCACATCTCAAGAAACCCTCAGTTTTCACTTTTTTATCAGTGCCCCCTTGACTATAGAAGATATTGATGTCAATATGAACATTTTCACCTATGATCAGATGAAATTACTGAGACCATCCTCAAACATTGTCTCCAGAAATAACTATTTATCCCCTAGAGTATGTGTGAAGAGTTGCAGCTCTGGGAAGTGAGAAGAATACACCATGACTGAGAGAGTACCCAGATCAAAACTCATGAACTCTTAGTCTCGATCATCCCTCAAGGACTCTGGGTAGAATTAGTCATCAATGGTCCACTAAATCATGTCCCAAGACATAAATAAGGTGAATCCCACCTGTGATATCACATTCCACCATCTGTTAGAATAATCCAGAAGCATGTATGTAGATATCTTCACCATCCTCTCAAGAGGTGTCTCTAGATGATCGAATATAGAAAACTTGTCTTCAATCCATGACTATGTATCCTGAGGTCCTCCATCCCCTGAGAACATCTAAGGATACTAATGCTGAAAACCCGCATCTACTCTGCCATATATGGGTCATGATGGAGTGCTCCCTATAATGTTTGCATGATCATCATTAGTCCTTCTCGAAACTATGCATCAGCACCTGTATTTGGAATGATGTCCAGTTCCATGGAGGGTACGATGGTAGGGTATTCTTGTATTCCTTGTTCTACCATTTCCAGTGTCTAACCATTGCACCAAACCTAGTGTACAACAATACGATGTCTCAGTGGAATTACTCTTCAAGGTCAATCACACACCATAGTTAAATATTATCAAGGAATGAAACTAATAACTACCTGAAAGGAGATGGAGAAGAAAAAAATGAAGTTCTACAATACAAGGCTACATGTTGTGTATACCATCCACATAGTGTGTTCTCTTAGGATTTAACATGGGTGTCTACCTCTGTCAACCCTGGTTGTGTAACACCCATACACACAGTGTTTTCTCCTTGAGACACATCAAATAATTGAATGTTCCCTCTAGCCCAAGCACTCCTATGTGGTTCGAACTACACAATTCTCTTAGAACAAAACTACACAACATGTATATGGAAGACACAATACGTACTAGAAGGTTTTACCTGACCCTACTGTTGGCCACGTGGATGGATACACTTATCCCTAAAACATGACATGTAGGCATAGTGCACTGCGTGTTCATGAAAATATTTTCCAAACCATGCCGCTTCCCACACATTTTGTCGCATGGACTTTATCTACATGTTGTGTAGAAAAAGTACAGGTCGTGTACTTAATAAAAA
Source organism: Viscum album (assembly GCA_963277665.1). Lineage (NCBI taxonomy): Eukaryota > Viridiplantae > Streptophyta > Magnoliopsida > Santalales > Viscaceae > Viscum > Viscum album. The sequence goes on from OY728126.1 coordinate 2,081,138,644, forward strand.
CATTTTCTTCCTGAATAGAAGTATACATGGAATATATTCATCATCCAACCCCGTGTATTGTGGGTTTTTAGAATAGTAACCCTCAGAAACTACTCTCGAAGCCCATAAAAACACTAAAACAAGAATTATGGTGACAAAATATGATTCGTGGGGCCTGAAACTCCCCGAAAATCAAATCATGGCATCATATTCATGTCGTATTATAGCCGAATTCAGTTAAAGATCAATATGATCCACCAAATTTCAATCCAATATGACCCCTAACACCTTGGGGTCCAATGATTGGAACCCATTCTAATGAAACATTATATTATAAAATATCCTTTCAAGATAGTATGCATTCAATCATGGAATCTATCATAACATCATTCATATATAGTACAATATCTTTCACAACAACATGCCATTAGTAATTCACCCTAAATGTCATGAAAATAATACATGACATGTGATCCATATAAAGTGACTATATGATTCATGAGATGGAATACACTCATCTCATCGGTATACGACCTAAATAGTACCCCAAAGATATAAATCACAATAACAAAAATCTTGTGGTTCACCCAACAGTGAAATCAAATCCATTATGATAATTGTAAAACTAGAAAAATTGAAATATTTGAGGTAACATGGATTTTCCCTATACAAGAGTTAGCTACACCTAGACACTACTTATTAACAATGACCCACTATTTCATATTCCTATCTATAGGATCTATATAGCAAGAGAAATAAGAAAATAACCTACCATATGATACCACTTTCTAACGTCCCGGTTCCGAGTTCCGCTCAAAGGATACCTGTACATGGTTGGTCACATAGCCCCTAGCATATTTTCCCAGATAACATAGGATACCAGATAATAGTGGGGGCCTTGGGTTTTATAGTGAGGAAATTATTCCATCCTTGGTAGAGTATGCACAATGTAGTAACACATAATAAACACCAACGAAACCAACAACACCATATGATAAGTAAACAATGGAAGAATGTGTGTAAATAAACAAATGAAGCACATTAATATAAATGATGAAAGTCACATATGTCTAGGAAAACATCAAATCATGTCACAATGCAATAAATACATAAATATACCATGTGAAAAGGAAAACAAGTAGACTTTAACACCATCACAAGCCTTAGCTTGGTCCCACGCTCTCCAACACCATAAAAATAATGTACCTGATAATGAAGGGAACATTCCCTTATCTATACCTAAAACCATATAAATCTATTTGGGCCCAAAATCCTGACCCAAACATGGTGTGCGATGAATCCCAATAGCAAACCACCACAAGATAAATGTCCAACTATCAGTGAGTATATATAGCAGGTAATAATTTAATGTAGAAAATAAATTGGAGTACAAAAATATAAATTGTCTTACAGGTTCCATTTACATTCATTAGCATCTAATTTTCATTATTTAATAAAGTATGTATCACAAATAGGTATCTCAGAAGACTACCTAACTAGACTGAATCAAAGCTTGTGCTTTGGTTGGATGACATGTCACAAACATTCATAATTAATTTTAACCCTCTCGGAAGCTCACATAGTCTAACACCTATTTCTATATAATGCAATAAAAAGTCACAGACCCTCTAAGGAAGCACTCACTGTCAATTCCCCCAATGGTATTTCCACAAAAACTATAGACTCTCTTGGGTATAAATCAACATCAATTCCCCCAATGTTTTCGTAACATAAACTATAGACACTCTGAGGGATCACTCACCGCCAATACCCTTGGTGGTCTCATGGTGTGAAATATAATAGACACTTTGAGGAAACACTCAACTTCAATTCCTCTTGTGTTCTAACTACACCAGGTTCCCATTGCCCCGTTCAATTAAATAATGCATAAATGATATGAAGTATCCCATGTAACCTCAACTACTACATGGATATATAATTCCGAAGAATATCACAATCATGTATCATGAAAAAAGATACAATAGGTTCCATCCTATCAAGGAAGGGATAAAAACAATGTCTGAATCTTAGGAAAACTATACCAAATGGCCATAAGCTGTCAAACAAGGAAATTCACCCATGGGGAATTCCTTAAACATTTAAATACACATAACACTATAACAACCACCCTTATTCCAATAATTAATAAATAGATGATAGAATAGGGTTTAAAATCATTAACCTTAAATACCCAAAATATTGTTAATCAAAACTTTTTCATATAAAACTTAAAGACAAACAATGAAAGGCAACAAACATATTACATTAACATTTTATGAAAAAAACTCTCGAACTTTAAACCTTGAATCATAGTAGAACATAGTTAATCAACAAAAAGATCAAAAATATTCAACCTTTAATAACATGAGAGGGAGTAGAAATTGGGAGGAGAGGCTCTAGAACAAGGAAGAAATCACTGAGGGGATTCTACTACACTTATTGGAGATAAAGTCAGACCTTTGATGGAGAAATTATGTACAAGATAAGATTTGTCACCCTCGGTCACTCCTAGACAAAACAATTATATAAGATGATGAATCTGAGGATTAGACACGACCTCGGTCTGATTAAACAAATAAAAAGAAAAGTACACAGTTTGTACTATTAATTAACAAGCCATGTATATGCCTCAACCGGCCCATGACATTATCAGTCTACCACATCACCCCACACGAAAATGTCTTGGCCATTACACGCCCAAGGCGTGGTTGTACGCGATAACTAGGTACATGTAGTGTAATCTTAGGTACTAGGCATGTACTTTTAAATTTCCAAAACCTCCCATTTTTCTCAAAATCAACAAAAATAAATAACCTTACCTGAAATGAAGATCCATGTTCATATAGTAGTTCTTTTTAGGTAATCATGTGAAGTACACTGAAATAAATCAAGAGTAGAACCTACCTTCTGATGATGGAAGAAGAATTTCCTAGATGGAATTATAAAGATCCATCAAAAGTATGGGAATATATTACTTATTTCACATTGGAAGAGGATTATTTACCTTCCCCCTCTGAGTGTAGGGTGTCACATTCAGAATTGTTTATCTCTTTAGATCCTCTAAGTGTAGGGACCCCACACTGACTAGCATATTTTTTTCCTAGATAACCACAATAAAATAAAATGAATTTACAGTGCAAGATCCATGTACTGGTTATCACCATACATGGAAAAGAGTAGCGACTCACATTGAGTATTGACCTTGTAAAAATATTGTCTGCATATTTTTATAGCTTTTTATTATTACATGCAATAGGGAAGAGAGAATAAGAGAATAAGAGAATTAGGTACGTAACATATTAGGAGGTATATGGATAAAAAGATTGAATTGGATTAAAAATTCCCCATCACTGATTCACCCCCTCTTAGAGTTATGTATATCCCAAATTGGTCCTCTCTAGAAAGAGATATATTTTTACTTACTGAATGATGTAGCAGTGAAATTGGCCACATTATAGTTATCCTTTATGGATAGAGATGAAAAATCTTACCTATAGTCGATTATTTTTACCCCTCTTATCTTATAGAAATTAAGGGAGGTATATCTTTGGTATACTGAGTGGGAGACCATACTTTCTCAAATTTCTATAGGGAAAACTTTTGATGGATATTAGAAATGTGGGTAGCATGTTATTCTTTTTAGAGGATGAACAATATTACTAGAAGAATTTCGGTAGGATATTCTATGTGAGTATCATAAATCCATTTTTAATTACATCATAATATGGTGAAGATATACCATGACCTCTGTTATTAGTTTTGGTGGCTAGATATGATTAATAGAGTTGAAGAGTTTGTCTCTCGATGACGTACATGTCATCAGGTGAAGATGAAGCACTAGGTTCTAGTGGGATTAAATCAACTCCTTGAGGCTCCATAATAGAAGTTGGATGAGATATAGATGGACTTCAGGGTGGATTAAAAATGAACATCCAAGAGACACAATTACATTTGGGTGATCATTTACTGACTAACCATGTCAGCACACTTCCTAGCTATTTTGGAGAATAGTTTATTAGAGAGAATGGGAAATATATACATGAAGTAGACAGTTCAATTCCATGGTGTTAAATGGATAATATTTTACATCCTTATTGGTAATGGGATGACAGGGGAATATGGGATCTAGTTATTCATGAGCATAGTTTTTTCACCCATAGATGGATGACTTGAAAAATAAGACTATTCAAGTTATAGTTATCATGTTTTGGGAATTAATGTTGGACTTTGGTTGTAGGTTGGTGGACAAATTAGCATTGGTGGAGTTTTCATAAAAAAATTTCTATCATTTAACAATCGGTATGGAACTAATTTTGGCCTTGTATGACCGAACGAATTTTCCACCACTTTACTAGAATGACCCATGAGATTCAGTACTAATGGGATTAAAGTTGGTGAAAGCTACTACATAGATGGTGAAGATTATCTAGGAGAGTATGAAGATTGCATAGAGCCATCATAAGTTTTATAATGATAGAAGGAGGAGGCCTTTGGAGTTCAAATAAAGAGACCATGAGTTCTTTTGGATTTCTCCTAAATGTGGATAAAAATGATTTCGATGAGGCGGAAATCTATGTCTAATGTTCATTGTCCATTTCTAGATACGGTGTAGAGTTGGAAAGGTGGAATACCTCTTCGATATACTCCCACAATTAGATCGAGTGTAACATCTTCCATGTGTTGTGGTTAAGAAGGTACATGCATGACCAATCACACATCATTGATTTGGGTGAGTTGGACATCGAGGACAGAGAAACATTGGATGAGTACATGGAAAATATTGAATATATAAAAGAGAGAATCCATTTAGGATGATAGATTCTTCTGTAGAGTATTTTGTGGAAGCAAGGGAATCTCTAAGAGATTACATGGGAGTGGGAGACTCAGATTAATTTTTTGTACCCTCATATTTTTTTAGTATCCCTTTTTTGGAATTACGAGATGTAAATCCATATGGTATGAAGAAAGTAGAATATCCTATTTTTTCATGTACTTTTATTAGATAATATATGGTTTGATTTTAAGACTAGGGGCTAATATTGCATCTAATTTTAAGATCTGTTGTGATAAAAATAAATTTTTGACAAATTCTAAACATTTAATTTCACAGGCACGAGGGTTTTCTAAAAAAATGGCATAACTATTTAAATGGATAACCGAATAAAAAATATGAGAGCAATTTTGAGATAAAAATGGAATATTTAATATAGGAATGACTTATCTTTAGTCAGTGTGTGTAGTTTGTGAAAAATATTTCATGGGATGTAATGAGAATAAAATAATTTAATGAACATTGTTTTGATGAAGCAGCTACTACAAATACGTAAACTGATTATTATGGAGGATTTCTCATGGTAGCTATATAACCCTTGAAAAAATGGAGAACAATATCAATGAACATTAATGATTCTCTCTTAGGTGACGATCATGGACCATGGATCCATGTTTGGCCCACCTCAGATTCATAGGATCTTTCCTAAGATAATGACTGAACTACCGTTATTCGTCAACAAGTTATCCAAATTGAGGTAGGTCTTTTTATCATGATTCTCTTTCCCCATTCTCTAATTCCATGAAGCAGACATGACAATAAATGAATAGATTGATCCATGGTCCGGTCATGTTTTTGGGATGTATTATATTTTATGCTTTATCAGGTTATAATTCATGAAAATAACTTTATTGAATTTACCTTCTCAATGATGATAACAAATTATTATCAAGAACATTGATCGAGGTTTGTCCTTAATGATTTTTGTTCTTTTCTTTCCTTATTTCATGTGTTCTTAAGGTGTTATTTATTTTCTCCCAGTACTTTTAAATTCATTTTGAAGGATCAATCATTGTACCCTCGATTCTTGGTTCAATGACCTGAAACCGTAGATCTAGGATCGACACGATGTGATGGAGATATGACAGTGATGATGGTGATTAAATATTTACCAAATAGAGGTCCAGTGAGGATCTGACATGGTAGCTGGTGGTTATCCTATGAGGATCCAGCATGGCATCAGCCGATGGCCTGGGTAGTGGCATTGGCTAGTCCAGTTAGGTAGTAGTGTTAGAAAACCTTTTTTGATGCATTCGGTGGTATATGTGGTGGCTTTAGTGGTGCTGTAGGAGGTGTCATTGTTGGTGGTGTGGGATGGGATATACATAGAGGGCCGGTGGGGTCTACAGAGGCAGACATAGTAAGTACTGAAAGGTATGGCCAGGCAAGGTGGGCCAAGTAGAGTGGGCTAGACAAAGAGGTCCAAGTGCAACGAGACATGCCAAGTATATTGGATTGGGATAGGACATCCAGTTCATGCCAGGGTTGGAGTCTAGTCAGACCCAATGTCAATGAAAAAAGGAGTCGCGGTCGATCATTGTGGTTAACCATGGGCCACTATTACCTGAGTTACTGAGATGCACATTAATAGTGAGACAAACTATAGTGGCCAGTGAAGCATGATATGTGGTAGGACCATGCCGGTTATGATGAGAATAGGGTCGGTGCATTGGTCCCGGTAGGCCTGTGGGCAGTTTTAGTCAATCAAGCAAATATTTTAAATGAATTGTCCAATCAAAGAGTTTTCTATGACATTGAGACACAGATGTTGATACATTCATTTTGGGATGATTTTTGAGTTTTTCTTTTGCACCACTATTAGTTGAGGTTGTTCCACTGGTCCATTCCTCTAGGGTATAGTTCGGTATTTTGTACACACATTTAGATTATAATCTCTTCTAGAGGCCAAATCTCATATATAGTATGGTATCACTCCCCAATACAGGAGTATGATCCTTAATAAACCATTCTATATTTTGTGGAATCACATAACCTCTGTGAGAAGGTTGCAGATCCTCCATCTTGTGAGCCGCATCGGCAGGGTCGGTGGCATCCCCCGATCAGTTCTGAGTGTGATCCCCTATATAGAGGTTTGATCTAGATTGAGAATATTGTTTCCCCAAGTGTGTCTGGTAGTGATATGTGGTTTCCCTATGTTTGTTCTGGGCATAAACCCCTCTCTGCATATCATATTCTACATTGACCAATAAATTCTCAATTAGGCATGTCCGAGATAATAAATGGAACTTTGTGAGTTTCTCCAATGATATCATGGGTCAATGAGTTATTTCTCCTAGAATGATAATGCTTCGAGTAGAATTCTATTGTTGGAAGTTTTTTAAAACCACATAGTGGAGGGGTGTTTCTCATGTGTATTTATAGATATTTTTGTTATATGTGTTGTTGACACATACCAATGTAGAGATGTCGGTACTTTCATTTATGGTATTCATTTTTGGAATTCCATTCTGGTATTCCATTCTGGTTCTACATTGTAGTTTTAGGATATCCAAATGAGTATTGTAATACTCACCCAAGTAAGGGTTTTCCTCAATGTGTCATGTCTTGTGAAAATGAACGACCTTTGGATGTAGTCTTAGGAAGACTGAGACCATATGGTGCTCAGTGAAATCAGAAAGATCAATTTGTATTCCTATAGCTTTCACATAGTAATCCCAGTACCTCTACATCCCTGTTAGAGATGTGTTATAGAATCTTTATGGTGGTATTTATTTTGGACCTATTTATATTCCATAAAATTAACTATTGTATTCTATTGTGAGATCATAGTGGTATTCATGCATTTTTTTCATAGAAGTTTTCACATTTCATCATTTTATGGTTTGGTGATGTGTGCATGTGTACATGTACATATGCTAATTCCTACCATTTGTGGGATATTCCCACTCGGTTCCAGTCACAATCCCCTGTCCTATTTGAGGACATCATGGGGAAGTCATATCCTAGGACCCTATGGGGTAGTCATGAAAATCTGTGCATCTTTTCTCTCCCCGCATGTAGAAAACACCCATTCCCTTCAATAAAGTACCGTGGTGTTTCATTCGAAAGTAATCACATTAGGAAATATAATGTTCCCTTAATCCCAATAACCATATTTATTTATTTTCTTTTAGTTATCTTTATTTCCATTGAATATGTAACACATAGAGAATTATTTCTATGTTGTGAGAGCATAAGATGTTATTTCCTTGTATGATGAGAACTTTTTGGAGACTAGATCCCATAAAATGATTTCTTTAATCCCATAAAATAATTAATAATCCTTACTCTTTGTATTATGTTCATTGATAGAGTTCCCATTCATTAAACTAGAATAAATTTTGAAATTTTGAAATATACTAGATTATAAAATAACAATATAAAACATAACATATATTCTAAAAAAATGAATCACGTAACATAAATTAAAACATACATGTTTGGATTATCTCATGATCCTAATCATGGTTTCGTTGGTAAAATGTACAAATCAAAAAAAATATTTCAAACCAAAAACAATTATTTGAAAGGAAAATTTGAATTAACCCAATCATACTCCCTATGATTGTAATACCCATATCAAATTATGGTTCATTTTCATGTTCCATGAAATGCTTCATTCAAACCTGATGTGTTTTTTAGAGTTATTACTCTTAGGTACATCAATAAAAGAACTAAAAAATCATTCAGTATCAACATAGGAATGTATTTCAAGGTAAATCATATAATTACTACCTTATCAACATATTATGATTTTATTTTATTCTTACAATAAATATATTTATCATAGGGTTATGTTTCTGAATATAATTTTTCATAAATATGTTTCCTAACTAGTCTACTAAACATCAATTCATACCTACTATAAAAACCCCAAATTCAGTAACCCATATTCAGTGTCTATATTATTATATTCACATAAGGTGAAACTAATTGTATCTTGAAGGAGAAGACAAATTTGTAGTTTTGTATAACAAACAAATAATTAAAATTAAAATTTTAATTGAAATAATAAAATACACAATGTGTTTTGTTTGAGAACATAATTGCCCCTTATAGTGTATCCCAACATATAAATCAAAAAAACTATTTACAATATCCTTGTAAAAAAAATATAAGAAATAAGCGAGCATAGATTCTCGGTAAGGTAAAGAGTACAATGAAATTTGTAGTGAATAAAGAATAAAAATCAATATGGAATGTCAAATAACTGTAATACATTCCATTAAATTAATAAACTGAGATAAATATAGTATAAATAGATGATTATAAAATAAATACATATAATGAGTCACATGATTTTGGAAATTTCCAATGAATATTTCAAAAAATGCAATAAAAATGGTGACAAATGACTGATCTCATAATAAAGGAAAAAATAAATCCAAAAATCTTAAACATACTTTCATGACCATTCAAAAGAAAAATTAAATCTGTTGGTATAATCCCATATAATTTTGAAAATTATTTTTTCTAATGATACATTTTGGTGCATCAATGGGATATCCATAACTAATACCCACCAATAATTGAATATTCAAAGTATTACACTTGTATAAGATAATTTATTTAATTCATTAATCAATATTCACTGTTATTAAATATCCAAATTCATTATGGTTACAAATATATCAACATTTCCATTGTTAGTCAAATAATATTCAAAGTAGAAACTGTATGTAAATATTTTAAAATGCATAAGAAATAAAAAAATCCTTCATAAAATATTATGGATACTGAACAAAAAATTATCCTCCAATGATAAATTATTTCAATAAAGTTATTGTTTGTAGATAATTTAATCAACCATTGAATAATTTTTGATTGTACAATAAATTAATTACCACTTTGGAAACATTTAAATTATAACCCCATAAAGAATAAATGGTAAAATTAATATTAAAAATTACAAATAAATATTTATTCATGATAGAAAATGTAAATGGGTGGTATATAGACAACATAAAATTGAATAGGTCTATTTTAACAAATATTTTTCAATAAAATGGAAATTCAGACATAATCTTCTACCTCTAGTGTGAATTACTTTATATATGTATGATTACTATCTATAATAAATATAGGTTTATAGTAAATCTATTATAGAACCATATTAATATATATAAATCCAAAAATTATTTACTTACCCCATTTTTTCAAACATTTATTAACAACTCATTGTTAAAATGATTTTTTCAGGCGACGATTTCAACATTTTTCATGCGCGTTTTGGTTTTTTAATCTAGGACATCTTAATTTTATCAGTAAGAAATTATATAAATAATTATATACATTATTTATATATAATAATTATTTACTATATTTTTATTTATACTAATATTCAAAAGTTATTGATAGAAAAAAGAATACACAGTTCCTGGAGACGACATGTCATACGTACACATGAATATAGTTTAAATGTTTCTAAATGGTTAGAATGAAATGAAAACAATATTATTTTAGTTTTATAAAATAATTATTCTTTTTTATAAAATTTATATTAACAACCCATCCTTTCTACCATCAAATAAAAAAAATTACATATATTTTGTATTCCCACATAGAGGTGGTAGTAAACACATATGCCTGAATGGAGTTACTTTTTTTCAACAGATTGGAATATATGTGGTTAGATATGAAATTATATTTAAATAAGTTTTTATAGATCATAACTATAACATATTTCCAATAATTTCATGAAAAAAACATTTCTTGTAATGATAAAGAGAAAAACTAATCTCATAGCTTTGTGTGGTGGTTGTCCGTCATACACATGTGTGGTGTTATTTCCTCCCCCACAGAATGGAATGTAATAATTTATAGGTGAATAAAAATCCAATAATAATAATAGTTTCAAACATATCATACAAATATGTTATGGATTTATTTTAACCCATGCTTGGAAGTTGGTGATGGAAAATAATTACATGGATTTGTGATGTAGTAGTACACCGTAAACACAATGAACAATTTTTCATCCCATTTTATGGCAGTAGATATGTATTTCATTTAAAATTATCATATGAAAACATTAATATATTTTATAATTTTTATTTATTATATTTTCATAGTTTAATATCTATTTAAGGAGGTAGAAGAATAAATAATTAAGTTGTGCATGTTTAATAATTTTACAACAACATTGGAGATCCTATTTAAGATTATATCTAAAGCATTACTATGAGGAGTTAATAATTAAAAAAACTTTATTATGTGGGGATGAAATTGAGGTATTTGGGTAATTAATGTGGTATAAAAAATTATGTATGCTGAGGGGTAAAAATGGGGCAGCCTTTTATAAGTGGGGGAGAGGACATACATAGAATTCATTAAAAGATAAAGTGATACCAATGTTATTTACATGTTAATTCTGAAAAAAGAGACATTGTCAAACATTATAGGGCATAATGTATTAATATTTCCAACCAATATGTTTTGGACATGTTTTTGGCCATTTTAGCACTTAATCTTCTTAGTTTAACCATTGTAAAACCATTTTCTATAGTGGTCAAGGTAACTAATTTTGTTTTGATTTCAAAAAAAAATTTGGAAATTTTTTTGATAACTATATAAGATAATATAAATTATTTTTTCCAAGTGTTGAATCCATTTTCTTAACTTCAACTCATAGAAGTGGATGAATTAATTTTAATATTAATCCTCACACATAACAAATGAATGATCTTCCCAGGAAAAAATTCTCACAGTTATAGATTAAAAATTAAATATGAAACTGATTATATTGAAATAAAATAGATAAATATTCCCGTAAATGAACATATTTTACTTTAAAAACAATTTAAACTATAATATAACATTGATAATATTTTAAATTTAATGGCATTTTTATGAAAAATCAGGGTTTTTTCAAATGTACAAAAACAAAATTTTCAAAAACATTAAAACATTCTCCCATGGATCATTTTTAAATACCTATTTTAAAAAATAATTATATACATTCAAATTTATATTCTAAAATTTTTAAATATTACTTTTATAATATGCATATGATGCATGACCAATACACCTTTCAGAAAATTTTATTTTTATGAAAACATGTATTCAACTTTCCAATGGTTCTAATATCATTTCTCACCATATGATATCCAATGAATTTACTTTATTCATTTTTAGACCAAAAAATATTCATATTTTATTGATTATAATTCATACCCTCTATCTTAACAGCTATGTTATAATTTCCATGTTCAAATAATAATATTTAAATTAAGTATCATGTTTTATTCAAACCTGATGTTTTGTGCATTAAAGCTATATAAGAGATTGAATTTATTTTTAAATAAATATATCAAAAAATATTATTGTGTAATATTATATTCTAGTTTGGATTTTTTTGACAGAAACATTGTCGAATATGTTGTTTTTCTTTTAAAATATTGCTTCGTTACTCCTTCATTTTGAGGGGTACTGAATGATGTTAAAGAATAAAATTTCTAATGTAGTAGACCCATTTTATTCTTTAAAATGAAAAGGAAAACCATTTACATAGTTGATTAGTGTTATATATTATTCCAAGATCTAAGGAATAGGTTAACTAGTGATTCGATTTTCAAACTTCAAAATGAGGGAATTGAGAATATTATTTTTTACATAGACTCTGGTTTTGGGATCAGTTGAATGATAATGTAAAGGTATGTAGTGATTAGTTATGTGATGAGAAAATTGGGTTAAAATTTGTTGGAATAAGTCACCAAAATCTTGTATAAAAATCTAATAGTCTTCATCATAATGATGTAAAAGAAATATCTTCTAGGAATGTTATATGTTGTCTACTCAAAAAACTAGTGTCTCAGGTACAACTTCACTGAGAGAATTTTCAACCCAAGAAAAATGAATTGGTTTTAGTTACAATAAGTCTATGAAATAGTTATAATATATATTCTAAAGTAGGTAAGTGTGGTGGTATATTCACTTACCAGGAAGTACCATTATTTTCGGGTGGAGGACGGGTCTATGAATTTGGATTCATAGTATCAGACCTAGGTTGATGAGAGAGGGGAAATTATTTATAGATGATGATGGCGACTCCACCACATTATTAAAATGTGTCAGTGAATCAGATGGGATACATAAACTATATGGTTTTAGATGACTGAATGTACAATAGAAATGTAATATATATTTGTTTTTCAAGGAGAGGATTATTTCAGAATTATTTGGTTCAGAAGGTGGTTCTTGTCATGTTGTGTGAGAAGGTGTTGAGGGAGATTCATATTTTCCCATTAGATGTATTTAATGGGGTAGGGAGGATTTACAATTACCATTAACAGATGGTTTAGTGGTATCGTATGTGGTAAATCATTGACAAGTTTGTCTCTCCATGTCTCACATGTCTATATGTAAGGACTGGACATCCGATTTTAGCGGGTTTGACTAAACGACATTAGATCCCAGAATGGATGTGCTATGAAATATAAGTATATTTTTTATTTGGAATCTATATACCATGATATTCTATAATTTTTTTTGGGTAATTATATAAAAACATACCAATATGAAATATGTTATTTCGATCAGGGAGAATAGTTTGGTTGAGAGAATAGTTATGTTTTATATATAGGATACCATATGACATCATGGGGTTGTAATTATGATCATTATGGACAATGAGTCTTAGTTAATTTTATGGATTTGTAGTAGTTTACATATAAGGCCCCAGCCTTAATCCTTACTTAATATTGAATTAAAAGAATAATTCACGTTGAGGATCTTTTCAGGTTTAGAGTTTTAGAGAATTAGAACATAACTATTACATCTCAAAAGATTACAAAGTAGTCACTTCTACTAAGTTTCCATAATAAAAAAACTCTTAAAAAGAAACATGTCTAGTTCCCTGTTTTATATAGCATGACATTCCATTGATCCCATCCTTGACCTTATTCCACATTAAGTCCTGTGAAAAACATTTCAAAAAAACTTGGGGTGAGCATAAAAAGCTCAGTAAGGGATACAGAAAGAATGAAAACTGTTAGTTTTTCAAACATCAAGTAAACCATATATACTGTATCAAAGTAATACCTTCACCTTCGTAAAGTAGTAAAAACTCTTCACTGAATAAAGTATCATTACATACCTTTTTGTAACCAAAGTATTACCATAAAACCCATATAATGAACATATAACATATATAAAGGTAACTTGGGACATAAACATACTTAAGTGGAATAACCATACGGTCGACTTCCACACATATCACATAATGGAATAGCCATACGGCCAATTTCCATACATACTTAATGGAATAGCCATACGGCCGACTTCCATACCCAATGCATTGGAGGTTATAACGTAACCACCCGTCCTGGTATTCACGGCGCCACCCATCATATGGTTTATAACGTAACCACCCGTTAAAATGTCCAAGTACCAATATAAAATCATAAAACATAAAACCAATATAAAGGAAAGATAACATTTCCACAATTCAATCACAATATATCATAAATATATTGACATAATAGAATCCTTTATCAAAACCATTTTCAATACCAAAATACATAAAAGAGTATATGGTATTTATTTTATTCTAAAAATATTACGGCTTGTTGAGGAATCCAAAGACCAAATAATACTCGCGGCGGCGGAAAAGGTCGTTGTCACCGCGTACGTTAAAAAAAACATTCCTTTTTGTCGTTTAGTAAAACGCTTCGTAGAAAAACATTCCTTTTGTATAAAAGTAAAAGTCAAAGGAGTTTATACACCGTATAAAAGAAAGTTGTGTATAAAACGAAATATGCCTCAATGAAAGGAGATTGAGACGAAGTCCCTTACCTCAGGTCCGACTTGACTCGATCGTTCTTTAACGCCCTGAATAATAAACTTGAGATAATTTATACTTGATTAAGAACCTTTTTAAAGTTCATTATTCTTTTTATATCACTTATTTCTATGTTATAAACATTATGTAACCATTTAAGTTAATAATGTTTGTTTCGTCAATATTTGGTTCTTAAGTCGAAAGTTGACTTCTTACAATTACATGTTGTTCATGTGGTCAAAAGGTCTTTATATCCAGAATGAAATTCCCGATTTGGATATAATATGTATCATATATATCCAGCATATACATGTATTTATAATATTACATAATCATTTAGAGGTAAGAAATGAAATGCACCGTTCATGGAGACGGTAAGCCGTACGTACGCATGAACGCTACTTTCATTTCTTTGTCATATTAGTGGAATTAAAACTAAATGAGAGGTATGTATATTTTAATTCCAGAATTATATTCATCATTTAGATATATCATTAATTATATATATACATTATATACATGTAATTTTAATAGTACATTACATTTGGGGATAACAAATGAAATGCACCGTTCATGGAGACGGTAAGCCGTACGTACGCATGAACTCTACTTACATTTCTATCTCATACTTTAATGGAAAGAAATAATAATGATATAGAGGTATATTATAATTCTAGTATAACATCATATATAATAACTTTAAATCCATCTTTTACATGTCCCACATATGGCATTAACGAATCACATCACTTTTAGGGGGCGGTAGTCCGCACTTCCTTAAATGAAGATATCGTGTTTACCCATAATGGAAACCATAAAGGTATGCCAAAAATGAAAAATACAGAAGCTTAAAGAAAACATAGACATATTATATATCATATATAAAAATAGTGACATCATAATGGCCACCCTTGAAGGTGTTAAATGAGTATTGAACAATCATCGTTTCGGGAGGCAGAATTCCGCCATCCACGGAAACCGTATGTTCTTTAACCATTTGATGTAGTTGTGTGAGAGTGTAGCTCAAATAAATATCATAACAACATACTAGTATATTGAAGATACTGGTGTTGTTACAAAATTAGTAAATAAAAAGAGTTTAGAGGGTTGGAGAAGCAAAATAAAAAAAATGAACAAGAGAGAATGAATTACCTTTAAAAGTGTAACTCCCTTTTGATTTGGGCCTAAAGGCTTCCTTTGAATGGAATCTTCCCAAAGGGAATCCTCTAGGATGAGGAGAGGGATGTGGAGAGAGTAATTGGGCAGGGTTTGGCCGAGCCAAAGGCTTGAGAAGTGTGTGAAATGGGGTAGATGTGGGGGCCTTTTATAAAGAGGAGAGGAGGGGCACTTTTGGAAAGTAAAGAAATATTACTTTATTTGAAAATGTGTTTCGGTTTTAAAAGGTCCCACATTGATATAATTAGTGGATAAGGTGATAAGGGTTTGAAAGCCACTCATCCAATTGGTTTTGGCCATGTTTAGGTTTTATATTTTTCATTATCTTTCCATTTTATTTAAATCGTCAAATAATGATGTCATCGCTGCATCATTATTATGTCATAAATAATTTAATTTATAAAATGTCTAAAAATTATAAAAAAATACTATGATGTAGGAAATCTTTTTAGATTTCAAATGAATATTTATAATCAAAATTTGGACATGTATAACCCCACTAAAAAATTATTTTAGTAAAACAATTTATGTTAGTGTCATTTTCACTTTAACATTAAATAAAAATATATTAATGTCATTTTCCAACTAAAGTGGCTCCATGGGGTCCCCAAGTTGGCCCATGGCTTGTCTTGGTCGGCCATGACTCACCCAATAGGTGTAGGACAAGTTTCATGGTGTTTTCACATTCTTATAATACCATTTTTACCTTAAACTACACTAATTACCTCTAATCGCGATTAATGAAAAAAAGTTACTATTCACCGAAAAATTATTTTAATCTCATTGAACCACATTTTACTTCTTAATGACAACCATGTATGTCGGATTTTCAAAATTCAATACACATTAGTGGTAAACTTTCATTTAACTGAAAAATCAGTTTGCTTGATTACCACTTAGTGGTTTCACTATTCATCAAAAATTGAAGTTTTTCAGAAAATTAACAAAAATTCACCCTAAGCTATATTTGATATTCCGAATTCAAAAATGAATTCCATTTTACAAAATTCAAAACATATAAGTCAAATTAATTAATTTAATAATTAATTCCCGCTGTCATTACAAATAGCGTGTTTTTGTGAAACAATAAGTATCAAAAGATTGACACCAGTTTAAGTCCAATTTCAAAGTGAAATTGATTCCAATGACCACCATTGGATTAACTGGTAAAAATATTTTCTAATTTAACTTTAAAACCAATTAAAATAATAATCTAATCATATAAATAATTTAGATTAAAAAGAGGTTTTGAATTAAAATACAACATTTTACTCTATTCATAAAAAAATGAACTTTATCAGAAAGGTACCAAAAATTTACACAAAGTAAATTTTGATGTCCCGATTCTAAAGAAGAGTTATATTTGGTCCAAAATAAAGTATAAGAGTGATAAAAACTATATTTAATGACGGTTCACCATTAAAATATGATAAGTGAACCTTTAGTGAAAATTAGAGTATATATGCCCTAAAATTGAACTCTTTCCATATTTTAAGCCTTTATCTTTTATTGGGTAAATGTATAAACATTTAAAACATATCCAATCATATTTTAGTTATTTCTATCCATTCCCGCCAGTACAACGGCTACTTGTTAACTAACATTTAAAATAATATTATTTATTACTAGTGTGCTACGTAAGTTTCAAAGAAACTCATCGTTGCGTATTGGGTACGCTATCGAACATAGAAACTCCTTTAAAATAAAATTAATATTTAATTCGTAAATATTAATAAATATGAAAATTCTTTATTCTTTATTTACCTGGGATGTTACATCCTTCCCCCCTTTTGGGAATTGCATCCTCGCAATTTTATTCACTTATGAAAATAAGTGGGGGTATTTATCCCTCTTAGCATTTTCAGATTCCCACGTTGCCTCTTCAATCACATGGTTTTTCCACAAAACCTTTACCTGATGAATCACCTTATTCCATAACACTTTCTCCCTGTGGTCAAGAATCTGGACTGGTTGTTCCTCATAAGATAGGTTCTCTTCCAGCTAAACTACCTCTGGACTCAAAATATGAGATGGATCTGGCATATACTTTCTCAACATCGAAACGTGAAAAACATTGTGTACCTGAGATAAACTCGGAGGTAAAGCCACTCGGTATGCAACTGATCCAACTCTTTCTAGAATTTCGTATGGTCCAACCAACCATTGACTCAACTTTCCTTTCTTACCAAATCTCATCAGACTTTTCCAATGAGAAACCTTGAGAAAAACATGATCACCTACCTCAAAAGATAGATCCTTCCTCCGGTTATCCGCATAACTCTTCTGCCTGCTCTGAGCTGTTCTCATGTGTTTTCTGAATCAACTGAACTTTTTCTGCCATCTCTTCTACCAATTCTGGTCCCATCAGCTTCCTTTCACCAACTTCATCCCGGAAAGATGGAGTTCGACACCGCTTCCCATACAATGCCTAAAATGGTGCCATCTGTATACTGGAATGAAAACTGTTATTATAAGAAAATTCAACCAAAGAAAGATGTTGGTCCCAACTTCCCTGATAATCCATAGAACAAGCTCGTAGAATATCCTCCAATGTCTGAATTGTTCGTTCTGACTGCCCATCTGATTGAGGATGAAAAGATGTACTAAAATTTTAATTCATTACCCAACGACTTCTGAAGGCCTTTCCAAAAGTTAGAAGTAAACCTGGGTTCACGATCCAATACAATGGAGAGAGGAACTCCATGTAACCTGACTATCTCTTTTAGATACAAACGGGAAAGTTGATCAAGAGAGAAAGTATCTCGTATAGCAAGGAAATGAGCAGATTTGGTCAAGTGATCAACAATAACACAGATTGCATTATTACCTCGAGATGTCCTCGGTAATCCCACAACAAAGTCCATGGATATGTTTTCCCATTTCCACTCTAGCACTAGTAAAGGCTGAAGCATCCCTTTCGGTAACCGCTGCTCTGCTTTAACCTGTTGACATGTCAAACACTTTCACAGTAAAATCAACAATGTCTCTTTTCATTCCATCCCACCAGTAATACTCCCGCAGATCTCTGTACATCTTAGTACTGCTAGGATGCACTGAAAACAGGGAACTATGAGCCTCACATAACAACTCATTCTTCAACTGTGAATCACAAGGCACACATAACCTCTTCACAAACCTCAAAATACAAACACAAACTTATCCAAGAACTCATGGAAAATTTTATTCATAAGGTCCATGAATATAGCAGGTGCATTGGTTAACCCGAAAGGCATAACTAAAAATTCAAAATGGCCATATCTAGTACGGAACGCAGTCTTCGGAACGTCTGCTTCTTTTACATTCAACTAATGGTACCCCGAACTCAAGTCAATCTTTGAAAAATACTAAGCTCCCTGGAGCAGATACCACTTCATTCGATGGCCCAACATCTGCTGAAGTTGTTGCAAAGGATTTCGCCACCCCTTTCTGCTTGTAGTCTGGCTGCATTCCCCCTGTTGAGTTCTTCGTTGGACACTCGTTTGCATAATGACCCATTTCATTACACTTAAAACATCTTACCGTTGGCTTTTCATTTCCTTCTTGATCATCTTCCTTACAGTTACGAGAAATATGACTAGACTTACCACACCAAAATCACTTACCAGACTTGGATAAACATTCTCCAGGATGCATTTTACCACACTTCTCATAGGATGGATATTTGGTTTTCTTACCTCCTTGCTTCTTTGATGAATTCTTCCCCTTTTCCTGCCAACTAGATCTCTTATTCTGTTGTTTGTCATAGAACACCTGATCATCGGCAAACTCCATTTCCACCTTCTCCGTACATCGAACAAGTTTTTCATAACTTTTGAACTCACGAGAAGCTAAAGCCCTTCGATACTTCGGCTATAACCCTGAGTAAAAATAGTTTATTTTACTATCAAGATCTCGTATGAAGTTTGGAGCATACCTTGCCAAACGAGTGAACTTTTCTTCATAAGCAGCCACTGAATCATCCTCCTGCCTCAATTCTAGGAACTATTTTTCCATCCTAAGACGAACCACCTTAGGAAAATATTTCTCAAGAAACATACCTTTGAATTCGTCCCATTGAAGATCCTCAATCTCATCACTATCCCTTATATTTTTCACCATCGACCACCACTGATCAGCTTCACCTTCAAAACGGTAAACAGCAAGACTAACTTTTTGATGTTCTGAACACCCCATGACATCAAAAATCTTCTCCAGTGCTTTAATCCACCCTTAAGCTTGCACAGGGTCAGATAATCCTCTGAATGATGGGGGATGATGCCTTATGAAGTGTTCCACCACTGACATGTTCCTCTGTGGTTGATCTGGCTGATCTCGTGCATGTATACCACCACCATTTATAGCCTGAGTCAACTGTGCCATCACTGCAACAAACTGTTCAGTTCCGATTCCGACCATCTCAGGTTGCTGATTTGGAAGGTTGTCTTCCTCCTGATGTCGTCCCAACATAGCTGCTTTGTTTCCTCTGCGGAAAACCATTCTGAACACAGAAATATCTTAGGCGAAGCAACATTCTAATCCATAAATTCTATATCATTTCAATCATATTATAATTTAACACTTTTCTAACTCCTAAAGTTGTCTAAACCTCCCTTTGATAACAACTATAAGGCCCCAGCCTTAATCCTTACTTAATATTGAATTAAAAGAATAATTCACGTTGAGGATCTTTTCAGGTTTAGAGTTTTAGAGAATTAGAACATAACTATTACATCTCAAAAGATTACAAAGTAGTCACTTCTACTAAGTTTCCATAATAAAAAAACTCTTCAAAAGAAACATGTCTAGTTCCATGTTTTATATAGCATGACATTCCATTGATCCCATCCTTGACCTTATTCCACATTAAGTCCAGTGAAAAACATTTCAAAAAAACTTGGGGTGAGCATAAAAAGCTCAGTAAGGGATACAGAAAGAATGAAAACTGTTAGTTTTTCAAACATCAAGTAAACCATATATACTCTATCAAAGTAATACCTTCACCTTCATGAAGTAGTAAAAACTCTTCACTGAATAAAGTATCATTACTTACCTTTTTGTAACCAAAGTATTACCATAAAACCCATATAATGAACATATAACATATATAAAGGTAACTTGGGACATAAACATACTTAAGTGGAATAACCATACGGTCGACTTCCACACATATCACTTAATGGAATAGCCATACAGCCAATTTCCATACATACTTAATGGAATAGCCATACGACCGACTTCCATACCCAATGCATTGGAGTTTATAACGTAACCACCCTTCCTGGTATTCACGGCACCACCCATCATACGGTTTATAACGTAACCACCCGTTAAAATGTCCAAGTACCAATATAAAATCATAAAACATAAAACCAATATAAAGGAAAGATAACATTTCCACATTTCAATCACAATATATCATAAATATATTGACATAATAGAATCCTTTATCAAAACCATTTTCAATGCCGAAATACATAAAAGAGTATATGGTATTTATTTTATTCTAAAAACACTACGGCTTGTTGAGGAAGCCAAAGACCAAATAATACTCGCGGTGGCGGAAAAGGTCGTTGTCACCACGTACGTTAAAAAACATTCCTTTTTGTCGTTTAGTAAAACGCTTTGTAGAAAAAGATTCCTTTTGTATAAAAGTAAAAGTCAAAGGAGTTTATACACCGTATAAAAGAATGTTGTGTATAAAACGAAATATGCCTCAATGAAAGGCGATTGAGACGAAGTCCCTTACCTCAGGTCCGACTTGACTCGATCGTTCTTTAACGCCCTGAATAATAAACTTGAGTTAATTTATACTTGATTAAGAACCTTTTTAAAGTTCACTATTCTTTTTATATCACTTATTTCTATGTTATAAACATTATGTAACCATTTAAGTTAATAATGTTTGTTTTTTCAATATTTGGTTCTTAAGTCGAAAGGTGACTTCTTACAATTACATGTTGTTCATGTGGTCAAAAGTTCTTTATATACAGAATGAAATTCACGATTTGGATATAATATGTATCATATATATCCAGCATATACATGTATTTATAATATTACATAATCATTTAGAGGTAAGAAATGAAATGCACCGTTCATGGAGACGGCAAGCCGTACGTACGCATGAACGCTACTTTCATTTCTTTGTCATATTAGTGGAATTAAAACTAAATGAGAGGTATGTATATTTTAATTCCAGAATTATATTAATCATTTAGATATATCATTAATTATTTATATACATTATATACATGTAATTTTAATAGTACATTACATTTGGGGATAAGAAATGAAATGCACCGTTCATGGAGACGGTAAGCCGTACGTACGCATGAACGCTACTTTCATTTCTATCTCATACTTTAATGGAAAGAAATAATAATGATATAGAGGTATATTATAATTCTAGTATAACATCATATAAAATAACTTTAAATCCATCCTTTACACGTCCCACATATGGCATTAACGAATCACATCACTTTTAGGGGGCGGTAGTCCGCACTTCCTTAAATGAAGATATCGTGTTTACCCATAATGGAAACCATAAAGGTATGCCAAAAATGAAAAATACAGAAGCTTAAAGAAAACATAAACATATTATATATCATATATAAAAATAGTGACATCATAATGGCCACCCTTGAAGGAGTTAAATGAGTATTGAACAATCATCGTTTCGGGAGGCAGAATTTCGCCATCCACGGAAACCGTATGTTCTTTAACCATTTGATGTAGTTGTGTGAGAGTGTAGCTCAAATAAATATTATAACAACATCCTAGTATATTGAAGATACTGGTGTTGTTACCAAAGAAGTAAATAAAAAGAGTTTAGTGGGTTGGAGAAGCAAAATAAAACAAATGAACAAGAGAAAATGAATTACCTTTAAAAGTGTAACTCCCTTTTGATTTGAGCCTAAAGGCTTCCTTTGAAAGGAATATTACCAAAGGGAATCCTCTAGGATGAGGAGAGGGATGTGGAGAGAGTAATAGGGTAGGGTTTGGCCGAGCCAAAGGCTTGAGAAGTGTGTGAAATGGGGTAGAGGTGGGGGCCTTTTATAAGAGGAGAGGAGGGGCACTTTTGGAAAGTAAAGAAATATTACTTTATTTGGAAATGTGTTTCGGTTTTAAAATATCCCACATTGATATAATTCGTGGATAAGGTGATAAGGGTTCGAAATACACTCGTCCAATTGGTTTTGTCCATGTGTAGGTTTTATATTTTTCATTATCTTTCCATTTTATTTAAATCCTCAAATAATGATGTCATCGCTGCATCATTATTATGTCATAAATAATTTAATTTATTTAATGTCTAAAAATTATAAAACAAATACTATGATGTAGGAAATATTTTTATCTTTCCAATGACTATTTATAATCAAAATATGGACTTGTATAACCCCACTCAAAAATTATTTTAGTAAAACAATTTATGTTAGTGTCATTTTCACTTTAACATTAAATAAAAATATATTAATGTCATTTTCCAAATAATGTGGCTCCATGGGGTCCCCAAGTTGGCCCATGTCTTGTCTTGGTCGGCCATGACTCACCCAATAGGTGTAGGACAAGTTTCATGGTGTTTTCACATTCTTATAATACCATTTTTATCTTAAACTACACTAATTACCTCTAATCGCGATTAATGAAAAAAAGTTACTATTCACCAAAAAATTATTTTAATCTCATTGAACCACATATTACTTCTTAATGACAACCATGTATGTCGGATTTTCAAAATGAAATACACATTAGTGGTAAACTTTCTTTTAACTGAAAAATCAGTTTGCTTGATTACCACTTAGTGGTTTCACTATTCATCAAAAATTGATGTTTTTCAGAAAATTACCAAAAATTCACCCTAATCTATATTTGATATTCCGAATTCAAAAATGAAGTCCATTTTACAAAATTCAAAACATATAAGTCAGATTAATTAATTTAATAATTAATTCCCGCTGTCATGACAAATAGCGTGTTTTTGTGAAACAATAAGTATCAAAAGATTGACACCAGGTTAAGTCCAATTTCAAAGTGAAATTGATTCCAATGACCACCATTGGATTAACTGGTAAAAATATTTTCTAATTTCACTTTAAAACCAATTAAAATAATAATCTAATCATATAAATAATTTAGATTAAAAAGAGGTTTTGAATTAAAATACAACATTTTACACTATTCATAAAAACATGAACTTTATCAGAAAGGTACCAAAAATTTACACAAAGTAAATTTTGATGTCCTGATTCTAAAGAAGAGTTATATTTGGTCCAAAATAAAGTATAAGAGTGATCAAAACTATATTTAATGACGGTTCACCATTAAAAGGTGATAAGTGAACCTTTAGTGAAAATTAGAGTATATATGCCCTAAAATTGAACTCTTTTCGTATTTTAAGCCTTTATCTTTTATTGGGTAAATGTATAAACATTTAAAACATATCCAATCATATTTTAGTTATTTCTATCCATTCCCGCCAGTACAACGGATACTTGTTAACTAACATTTAAAATAATATTATTTTATTACTAGTGTGCTACGTAAGTTTCAAAGAAACTCATCGTTGCGTATCGGGTACGCTATCGAACATAACAACCCCTTTAAAATAAAATTAATATTTAATTCGTAAATATTATTAAATATGAAAATTCTTTATTCTTTATTTACCTGGGATGTTACATTACATGAGGCATTAGTGACCCATTTATGAATGAGCACAACTCTCCCAGATGTGTGTAAAGGTTGAGAGGAATATATAAGTGTTAAAGTATATAAATATTTCTTGATTCATTGACATCAACCATATATGGTTAGATCATATTCCATCAGTTTAATTTTTTTATAATAATGTATATCACTCAATTATAAGCACGAAACCTTTCTAGAAACAACAACAGAGACCTTAAAGGTTACTATTGTTCTTGATCGAGATTGGTGACACATCTCTTATTTTGATATTATGGGTTCATGCATCAAAATAGAAGGTTCATGTGATTTTTGTGAATTTGAGGATAACCTATAAATAACAATATTCATATCCATATAGATATGATAGGCCATTTTAGATAAGTTATAGAGATCATTTTTCCTAATAGTCTCCAAATGATGAGGATTATGATGATTTTTCTAGGGAGGCATGTAATACCAATGGTTTATCAAGCTATTTGAGATCCTATGGAGGGTTGGAAATGTTTCTTATCAGTTAGAAATTCATTCATAGTAAGAGTGGTTTTATTATCTATTCCATGTATTTTGGATAAGGTGATTCTTTCATTACATTTCACACATTATTTACTATAGTTTGTAGGATATTGAATATGGGATATCCCTTTTATATTATCTAGTTGCGATTGATTATTGGTAGGAGGTAATTCTATACAAATAATAAATCCACTTCGTTTGAATGTTTTTGCATCATGGGATCATGTAAGAGGTATGTGAATAGAATTAGATCTACATACAGGCTTAGTGCCCCCACCTTTTATTATATCATTCTATTTTTAGTGTGAGGATATATGATAGAGGGATAATGTAATGATTTCAATTTTTTTTATTTATTCTATTGAATGTTTCTATATATATAGAGACTATTATTCTGTGTCTACACAGATTTTGGGTGTTATAGGACCCTAGAATTAATATATTAAAACTATATAAATATAAATATTCAAACACATTAATAATTTTGGAAAAAAGGTGTTTCTTGATGATATAGTCCGTAGAATGAAAATTTTAGGTTGTCGTTGTTTTTGAAATGTGGGGTTTACCCTATAAACAACATAATGTTGGTAAACGTTGGGTTTTTAGTTGTAGAAAACCATTGGAGGGTGCATTAATTATGTTAAATTCTTAATTTATTTAATTTATTCAATGAAATAATCTTAATTCCACCTATTTATATCTTATTATGGAAAAATCCAATTGTTAGGTTCATATCAATAGGATATTATAGGATCCATGGTAGATAATCATTGAAGAACAACATTGGATTACAGAGTAGTGGTCAATCATAAAAGGATATGTCTTCTATTTTTTAGTTATTAAATATTCCCAATGATAGTGAAAAATATCCTTTTTTCAACAATGATCAATCAACCATGTGGTATGGAATGTTTCTTCATGAATTCATACACATTATTTAATTTATAATCATGAATTAATATCTATTTTCTTTTTTTCTTGTGATTTTAATTATTCCCATGATCATAGATATATATTTTGATCATTGTATCATATTTCACCATGGTATTGGCATAATTAAATCATGGGATGATATTTAACTACCAATATTTTTCATCAGTTCATTCTTATTCCGTTCCCCAAAATATGTTATTCATGTTCTTTATCATTGGCCCACAAGGTTGAGATTCAATATTGTCATGATGGATTTGAGTATGATTAAGCCCCATATTCATGGTGGATGCTTGATCATTTTGAAGATAAATATTTGTTGATTTTTTACTTATTTAATTTTGGATTTGGGAGTTGGAAACACATATCATAGTCATATCATGGGTTTCAACCATGAGAGAGAGAGTACATGGCTGCATGTTGCACCAACATGATTTTCATGCAACTCAGATGGCTATAATATGGAAATTGGAAATGAACTATGTTCTATCCACTCTAGATCTCTTTGTTTTTTTGTAGTTTTTTAATATCAAATAATTTATGAGGTGTGTTCTTTACATGTGTATAATTCATTGGAATTAGGAAAATCCCAATATATATTGCCTATATTATTGGAACAAAAATGTGTTGTCCCCTTTCCACGAAATTTATTGTTTTGGGTGGATTTAAATATTATATTCTATGTATTACCCATAGATGTCTTGTATGACCCACACACATCATGTCAGATCATGTTTATGGATCAAAATGTACAGTAGCAGTACATGGAAATGGCCCAAGAACAAGGGCATTATTACAACATGATTATGGGCACTGTCAACGAACATTCCTATTTCCATGCATTCATACATGGAAATGGTTCCTATAAACATATAGAAAACATGGGAAAGCCTATATTTGACACTCAAAAGGCAAAGTACACAGTCATTAGATGAATTTAATTTGTGGAAACAATGTTTCCACGAGACATGATGTATTCCCTATACTTTTCAGTTGCATTTATATTAGATTTCAACATTTTGTATCACCTTATTTAGTAATCAGCATAAGGTGTAAGATAATCCTGTCATCATCTTTATCCCATTTATTACAAGATTTTGTCATTAATTTTTAAATTAAATATTCTACAAGAGGCTTTTTGAGTCTTATAGTTCCTCAAATAGTGCTTAGGAAATGATAATGATCATGTTTGGTCACCAGGGAGATATCAGTGTTGGTGCTCCCATATCACACTAGGGAACATGCCCCTCATACTATATACATTGGTAGAGTTACTACACCCCCATATTATAGTAGAGTGAATGTTCTCCATCAATTGATTGTCAATCCCCCCGTCTTCGAGCTCCAATGTAGAG
The DNA here is from genome assembly GCA_963277665.1 of Viscum album. Lineage (NCBI taxonomy): Eukaryota > Viridiplantae > Streptophyta > Magnoliopsida > Santalales > Viscaceae > Viscum > Viscum album. The sequence continues at coordinate 2,081,165,879 of OY728126.1, forward strand.
TGGATCTTACACTGGATTTAGTGCTCTAACAACTGTGGGATGTGGTAGGGTGGAGCAGGCCCCTCCACCCAAATTATGGTTTTATTTTTTATGGTGTTGGGCATATGGGATAGAATTCTTGAGATACATGATGAATCATTCTTCTTTACTATTATATAAAGAACCATTACCCACTTGTATCGCTCCTGGGTTTCCTTATCTACATATTTTTTGGATTTAATTTCCCTCTTCATTACCGGTTCAGATGACTTGTATCATTATTTTTCTCAAATCCTAGATTTAACAATTTCATATATGGTATTTATATACTCACATGTACTTTTGTTTCACCCACACATGTTGTGTCTTATACAGATGATTGGTAGATCGATGTTTACCTTGGTGGACCCTATTTTGGAGGAGCATAGTTGTACCAAGTATACCTTATAATCTCCAGTGGTTGTCCAGGGGTATTATTTTATAGGGGGACACGTTTTGGGATGGGCATGTATTTTTATGATTTATACTTATGTACTGTTCTATTGTGCTTTGATTCATTCTTAAATATTATTTTCATGAATGGTTTTTACTCTAAAAGTTCAATCTATTATTATGTCTCTATACTATTATCAAGCATTGTTTGGGTGCATGAATCCATTTATATAGGATAATAACTCATTTTAAAATGAATTTTTATTACTGGCTCTATTTTTTATCCATATCCTATTGGAGCCAATATTTATGTGCCTCACTTGTCATTAAATTTTATAGGTATGGCCCAGTGGGATGAGTCATAATAAGCATGTATCTATAACACTATTGGATTTAATGCTTAATATTGCATCATAGTTTTTTTGGATGTGATGAAATCAATCTAAAATGTGGTTAAGATATACACAAATGGAAAACCACCCAATTCCTATGTTTTTTAACTATGGGTATAGGTCAAAAAACCATTTTTATAAGTTATACAAATGACACTATTAATCACTGGGTCCTTTTGTTTTTTTGTATAGGGCTATACCAACAAATTCAATGAAAATTAGTGGTACAGACGATGAGTTATTTAAGATACTGATGCTTTTTTTTCAATCCTAGGAATAAATATATACCAACAGTTCGATTGATATATTAGTATAGGTTATTCTACATAGCCATACTATAAACCACCCAAGTAGATCTACACTATCAATACAAAAACCTATAAATAAATTTACCAATCATAATACCTAATGTATTAAAAACATTTTTTTATATTATTCAAGAAACTGATAACTATACCAATAGTTTTCAAACCATTCAAAATACTATAAAATATATATACAACACACCCAATAAATTTTAGTTATTAAACACCAAAAAATTAGTTGTCCCATTTCTATCAACTCTAAAAATAGAAGGGATTAATATTATTATCATTACATCCACTTTTATTATAATAATCACTCACATTATGGTTATTCTCACCTACATCACCATCTATAATAACATCATCATCAAATGGAGTTTCATCCCCTCAACCTCCTTCAGAATAATCATTTCTATTAGCTAGTTGATTATAAAAATATATCATTGTTGGAATACTCTTATTGAATCCCAATGAAAAATACAATAGAGGTGAGGGAAATCATGATTTAATATATTTCAGGAGCTTCTTGGTGTCAATTTTACCATATTCATGGTCTTGTATTTAAATTTTTTTAGCAATATACTCTTCTAAAAGACTTTATTTCATCACAGTTATTCAATAGAATAGAGAGGCACTTGATGAGGGACTATACCTAGTGGTGATGATGTTATTCCTATATAGATATCAATCACTCCCATGGTGCTCCTCACCTAAAACCTATCTCAAATATTCAATTAGAATGAATTCGACATATTCTTTCTCATTGGGGCCCTAGGTCACACTGTTGAAAATATAGATAATATATTTAATTATTAATTTGGTGTCAAATTTGGAAATAATAAAGATTTTAATGAAAATATCTTATTGTGTTAGTGTTTTAGGAAAAATCTATATTTTTTTCTTAGATTACAAACAAAACTTTTGATGGGGGAGGTGAAAGTTAATTCCCAATTTTTCTTATGAATATTTACATTTATTACTCTAAAACTATATTATTTAATAGTTTTACTTTAACCTCAACTAATGTTTTTTAACCTTACATAAAATTTATTTACCCAAACATATAATTAGTTTACTATTAAATATTTATTTTAACCTGACATAAATTTTAGATTACCAATACATAACCTATAAAATTTTCTCTTTAACCATATATAATATTGTTTTACATTAATATAACCTATTTTTTCTTTATATAAATTAAAATTACCCTTTTATAACTTTATTTTACATATCACTTATTTTTTCCCTTAAATAACATTATACTACCTTTGTGTAACATTTATTTAGGATTATTAAAATTAAATTTACCCTTACATAATATTATATTATCTTTATTTACTTTTTTACCCTTACATAACTTATTTTTATCATTACGTAACTTTATTCTACTATTACATAATAGTTCATACAATTACATGACATTATTTTACCCTTACGTGATAATTTTACGGGGAAAATTATTTATAAATTAATATGTTTAAAAAATTAACATTAGTATATAAAATTTTATTTTAATTTATATAAAGGTGTAATACATTAGATCATTTTTGTATTCATACAATATTTGGAATAACACTATTCTAAAATTGTTTATTGCATTGGATATGCTCTGAAATGTACCTTGTTTATCTTAGTCTCATACATTATAATGCACCCCATTTTTGTTGTACTTTATAGTGACCCTGTTATTTTGAATATTTATGATGAATTCAAAAAATAAAAAATCAGTATGAATAATAAGAATAAAATTTACAATGCAAACCATTATAGCGGAAGATTACCATATTGTTATTATTATTCTAATAAATCAACACTTATTGTTTTTTTGTAGTAGGATATTCATTGATTATTTTTACACTCTCAAAACTGGTTCTAAATCTACTCTTACAACCAACATATTTCTCACATTTATATTTTCACCACAATTCCCTAACTTCAATAAAACATTTCCCAACAGGGCTTCACAATCATGAAAGTGAAATCAGCGGTACAATGACTATGTTAATTCATATAAATTATATATATATATATATATATATATATATCAATTTAAAAAAATTTATGACCCATCTCTCATCATTGAATTATCTTTTAATTTATTACAAATATTATAACATTCAATTGGTTGAATTGGAATGATATATTTATATTTGGCTAACATCACCATAAAACGTTTATATTTTCTAGCATTCATAACTATCATTTGTTTATATTCATTGGAATATAATGTTTTTCATTTAATTGTTACATCATTATTTTATATTGGTTTTACAATGTCCCCTTTTAGATATCACACTGAATAAGATAAAATAAAAAAAATTAATTTAAAATACATTACAACTAAAATAATTGACATGGTAGAATTTGATACCTTTATAAATAGAAACAAGATCTTGGATCATTATTTGGCACTGATAGAACCATGTAATATTCTGGATCGGTAGCAACTAAAGGATGTTCAAGTTCAAATTTAAGGTTGGGATTATCCACATGGTGTGGAGTAGAAGTTGAAGTATGTTGATCATCATATCCTAAACAAATAGGATTATGAAATGTAGGTATTGTAGAAATTGTATGAAAAATTAATACAATATGATGACTCATCACATGATATGATTTTTTTCAGAGAATTAGGTATTAAATACTATTATGATTAAATAATATTTTAGAAAATATCTAGATGATCAAGTTGAGTAAGAAAAAGTGTGGTAGATGGGATGTCTGTTGGCTATTTTGAGGGTGAATTGGTACAACAGGGGCTATGTGTAGCTCAAGTACCACCCTCACACAATTATCGATGCTACTAAACACTAGTATTATGATTAGTAGAGTTAATTTTTAGTTCAAATCAGTGTCTTGATGAACTTTTTTTTATAGATTCATTACATGAAATTAATTTCAATGGAGATGAGAATTATTGTAATTATTATTCCAACTTACAGAACCAAAGGTGGAAACCCCATGTTGCATACTCATTGAAAATTTTCAAACCATATCTTCCTTAATTTATATTCAATAACATTAATATTTTTTTAATAATGGTATATTTATTTTTAAGAATATTTTTTAAATATTCAACATTAAAATTCTAACTAAAACAATACACCATTAATATCATAACATCCAATTGTATGAACCTATTTTAATATATTTTTTAAAAACCTAGTTTAATCATTTTATCTAACTATAATTTTGAATATTTTAAAAATAATATTTTGAAAATTTTAATTTAAGAATATCTTTTAAAAACTATCATTCAATAAAAATTATCTATTGTTTCTAAAAATATATTTAAACATGGATTTATTTATTAAAACATATTTATTTAAAAACAATGAAAAAATAAAAAAACTATAAAAACATACCACTAAAAACATGAATGAAGTTAAATTAATCACCATATCACCAAATTTATACAACCAATTCACAATTAAATTGAATTAATCTATAAAATGTATGGTGATTTCTATATGTCACCCACCACTATATATGGTTCAACAACAATTCTAAAAATTAGAATATTTGATTCATCAAATTCAATATTTTTTTCAACATCGATGGCAGCATCAGTACTATCAATTTAATACAAACCATCCTAAAAAATATATTATTGTGAATAATTTGATAATGACACTATAATTAGGTATTATATGGTCATCCCCATAATTTATCTCCATTTATGCCAAAATATATGGTTCAAAAATATCCAGGTAGACCGTCAGGTCAATAAATTGAAATTCACATTAATAAATAAATATACCATGTAAAATATTTGAATCAAATAAATTTAATTTCACTATAGAGGATCGGAAATGAGTGTTGTAAACCTCTAGCATTCATTTCTCAACAACTATATAATAAAGAAATTTTTCATATGTGTTCTTTTTATCCCAGGAACTTGCAAAAAAGTCCACCATTATTGATAAGATAACAACGTCATGTTGTGTTCTAATGTTCACTACTCAAAAATTTGTAAAAAAATTGTACCCATTAACTATTAATGATTTTCATTCATGAACTAATGAGTTGGGACCAAAATACAGTGCTCTTAATAATTGATATATATATTCAATACGTAATCAGAATACCTAAAATATGTGTGAACAATATATTTAAATAAATATTTTAATTTTTTGAAATTAATGTAATTTTTACCATTTATTTAATAAAATCATGAAACTCATTGTTATGGAAAGTATCTATACTTCTCAAATTAATATAATGATAAATGTAACATCCTTTTTTCAGAAGCCACCCAGAGACGCCCCGTACCTGGTTGGTCACATGGCCTCAAGCGCATTTCCCCGAATGCCAGAGGCTACTGACTAGCAGTGAGGGCCTTGGGTGTGATAGTGGCGAATCTATGCCCTCATTGGAAGAGTAACACATCAGAAGTAAAAAAAATAGTAGTAGCAGACGTAGGAATAATCCATACAAAAGTAAACAGAGGAAGTCTAGAAATGATAAACTAGAGCACACACATATAAATGAATGATGCATGACACATATGTCTAGGAAAGCATCCAAACAAATCAAAATACTGGAATACAACAGTACTAAACCAAAGTAAAAAATGAAATAAAGTAAACAACTTCTCAACATCAGAAGCTATATCTTGGTCCCATGCTTTCCATCTTCACAGAAAATCGGGTAACTAATGTTGAAGGGTGCTTTACCTTATCTGTACCTACTACAATATAATCGTTTTGGGCCCAAAATAAAAGCACAAATAGGGTGTGAGACTAAATCCCAATAGGCAACCACCACGAGATTTGTTCCTAACAGTCAGTGAATATATGGCAGATAGTAAGTAAATAAATGCAGTAAACCAGTAAGTACTCAACAGTAATAATCCACAGTTTCAAATATCCAACAACAGCTAATCAAATTAGATAATCACAAACTGTTCACCTTCAGGGAAGTTCACATAACATATCCCCTCTGGTCCTACCTAGCAACACATTCAAACAGCTAAACACAAAAAGGTAACCCTCTAGGAAGTACTCAAAGCCTATCCCCTCTAGTCCTACCTAACTTTTACAAGCAACCCTATGGGTAGTACACTTAGTCTAACCCCTCTGGTTCAGTTTCAGCATAGAATCTCTGAGTAAGAACTCACCATCAATTCCTCATATAGTCTCGTATCGGAAACTAAAGGCATTCCAGGGAAGCACTCATGTCTCATTCCTTCTGTGGCCTGAGTCGAGGAACCACATACACTCTGAGGAAGAACTCAATGTCAATTCCCCTGTGGTCTTGCATCGTAAGTAAACTAGAAGCTCTAGAGAAGCCTTCAACATCCATTCTACAAATGTTCTACAACATGAGGTTCTCACGGCCCTGTGTAAGTCAAGAAAGAATAGTACTACGTATCGACCGAATTAAACCTCAAGAACTACTTGGCTAGTAGTCTATAACATATCAGCATATCAGAACAATCACACCATCCTAAAACTAGGAATGGGAATGTAAACAGCATCCTAACAGGAAGAAAAGACCCAATGGTCAAAATAGGAAAAACATGCATGGGAAAGAACATCGAAATAATAACAATTAACCCTATTCACAAACAATTAACCTCTACTAAATCATACAAGCATAGCATGAAAACAATAGGGATTAAATGGTAGACGCACAATTCCATGTTCATCGGTATTGGGAAAAATTGCACATATAACTCAAAAAATCCCAATGGAAAGTCATAAACCACCTAGCTCAGCATTGGAAGATTAATATACTTGAGTCTCAGGGATTGAATCACCTTTGAATGCCAACGATCTACGAGAAAAGTCTAAAATTTTCAATAGAGGATAACTTTAGAAAGAAGAGGAATCATGAAACGATGCTCATGAAAAAGAGAGAGCTTACCTATGTGATTCCAATGCAACCGATAGAGTTCAATTCAAAGATCGAATGCTTGATCGTGGGCCTAGAAATGATCTGCGCCGTTCTGACGGTCTTGGATGAACCAAACCAAGAAGGAGGCAGTTCTGTCAATCAGACGCTACCCCGGTGTGTATAATGAAAAAAAAAGAAAATACACGGCATGTACATGGTTATTACATGGCATGTACTTTCTATTTTCGTACTCTACTTTAGGAGGACTCCATGTTACACACACATGTCCATGTGCATGGCTACTACATGTCGATCACACGGCTACCCGCCGTAACCGAGAACACGACGTGTACTTATAAAATTTTTAGTTACTCCTCATTTTCATCAAAAACAATAGAAAAGGAAAAACATACCTGAAATGAAGATTCATGTACATACAAACTTCCCCCTTAAAAAAATTCGTCCTCGAATTTCCCTAGCAAGGCGGCGTATAAGATGAATCCTCGAATAGCTCAGACCAATGTGCTCGTACCTTGGCTGACCTCTCCCAAGTCTCGTTATGTACCCGCCCTTGCTGTAATAGAACTTGCACAAGAGGGACATAATGGCCATAGAGAACCTTACAATGTTGATAAAAAATCCAGATAGGATGCTCCTTGAAAGACGCATCCACTTCCACCTCAACCTCCACAGTTTGGAAAACATGAGATGGGTCTGAGATGGAATGTCTAAGATGAGAAACATGGAAAATGTAGTGCATATCCCAATACCTCATAGGTAACTACAATCGATAGGGAACTTTCCCAAATCTCTCCAACACCTCAAAATGAACGATGAACCTCGGCGAAATATTACCCTGTCTCTTAATCCTCTTGTGTCCCCAACTCGATGTGACTGACAGGAAAAAATAATCCTCAACCTCGAACTTCATATGTCATCTCTACTGATCAAAATAATACTTCTGAAATGATTTTTCAGTATCCATTCACTTCTGAATCAACTATATCTATTAGGAGGTCTCTGGAACAAGATGAGGTCCCACCAAAGATGCCTCTCCTGCCTCCCTCCACCCTAAGGGTGATCGACATGGCCTACCAAACAAAGCCTCAAAAGGAGACAACTAAACAGTTTTTGAAAACTATTCTTGTAGGAAAATTCCACAAGAGGTATGTGCTTCCCCCAATATCCTCCAAACACCAGAATACGTGCTTGATGCATGTCCTCAGGAACCTGAATCATACGCTCAGACTGACCATTTTTCTAGGTGTGGTTAGTTTTACCCAATAGTACTTGTGTACCCAAACCATCTAAAGTCCCTTCCATACCTAAGATGTAAAACGTGCCTCCCTGTATGAAAGAATAGAGTGTGGAACACCATGAATGAATACAATCTCACGGATGTACAATCATCCCAGTTCATCAAAACTGAATGTCTCTTTGATTGTAAAGAAGTGAGAAACCTTTGTGAGTATGTCAATAACAACCCAAACTGCATCATTCACTCAAGGATACCTCAGTAAACCTGTCCCCAAATCCATCGTGACCTCATTCCACTTCCACTTGGGAATGGGTAACTTCTGTAAAATCCCTTCTTGTCGCTGATGCTCTACCTTCACCTACTAATAGGTGGAACACCTCATGAAGAAACTTGAAACTTCTCTCTTCTTTCATGGCCACCAATATTAACGATTTAGATCATGATAAATCATTGTGACACCGTGATGAACTTCCCAAACTGAAGAATGAATGTCCCTCATTAGCTCCTTGCTTATGTCTGATAGCTTCCATATGCACCCCTTGAAATGCAAGATCTCATCCTCACCTATGTCCCATCTAAGAAAAGGGTCATCTCCTAACAAACTATCCCATAGGACATGGCCTTCAGAACCTTATAGCTATGTCATTCGTACTCGATCATGAAGAGTAGAGGTAACAAGTACAGAAGAAAGAAATGTCTACCCCTGTCTGTCGTGCACCCCCATGTGCATCATAGAGAATAGAGCCAAAAGTAGCCACTCACTTCTAGACTCCTGAACTGCCTGTAACTGAGTCCTTCTTCTCAACACATCAGCAACTGTGTTTACTTTCTCAGGTGTATAGGAATGCTCAATGTCAAAAGACTGAAGTTACTCCACCCACCTTCGCTGCCTCAAATCCATATCACGTTGAGTGAAGATGTACATGAGACTTTTGTGGTTGGTGAAAACCAAAAAATTCTCTCCCAGAAGATAATGTCTCTAACAGTGTAAGGCATGAAAAACTGCTGCCAGCTCAGGATCATGCATCGGGTAATTCCACTCATGTGGTATCAACTACTGAGACCTGTACGCAATGACTCCTTATCCCTGCATAAGCACAGCTCCTAGCCCGATACCTGAAGCATCAAAGTACACAGTATAGCTAATTCCTAGATTTGGGAATACTAGTATCAGTGCTGAAGATAACCTCCCTTTTAGCTGTTGAAAGGCTGAATTACACGAATCAGTCCAAAAGAACTTTTCACCCTTCTTAGTCAGGCCCATAAGTGGTGCTGCTAAGCGTGAGAAGTCCTTAATAAAGCGTCTGTAGTATCTATACAGCCTTAGAAATTTTCGTAACACAAATACATTCTTTGTTTTCTCCCAAGAAACTACCGCTCTCATATTCTTTGGGTCTACTGATACTCCTGTCTCTGAGATAACATGACCCAAGAAGTGATTCTGGTGTATCCAAAAGTGGCATTTTGATAGCTTAACATATAAATGATGCTCTCTCAGTGTACTCAAAACAACATCATGATATGTTTCATAGTCATGTTGAGTGTGAGAGTACACCAAGATATCATCCACGAAGACCAAAATGAAAGAATCCAAGTATAGATGGAACACTCGGTTAATCCATTCCTTGAAAACTGCATGTGCGTTCGCGAGACCGAATGGCATAACGATATTCTCGTATAGACCATATCTTCTTCAGAAGGTTGTGAGAGGTATATCAAATTGTCTAACATTAAATTGATGAAAAATATACCTTAAGTCAATCTTTAAGAACACCCGGGCTCCACAAAGCTGATAGAAGAGATAATCAATCCTTATAAAAGGATATCGATTCTTGACAGACAACTGGTTCAACTTCTGATAATCCACACAATGCCTGAGGGTACTATTCTACTTCTTTAAAAAAATTATGGGCTAACCCCAAGGAGATATACTGGGTTTAATGAAACCCTTTTCCTAAAACTCCTCCAACTGCTTCTTGTGCTACTGCAACTCTGGTGTAGCCATCCTATAAGGAGGAATGGACACTAGTGACACTCTTGGCACTAGATCAATAGAAAATTCTACCACTCTCTTAGGAGGAAAATCTGAAAAGTCCTCTGGAAAGACATACCTAAAATGATCCACCAATGGAGGAAAGTCCAAATTTGACCCCCTGGTCATCTAGATACAGACTAGCAATCTGGGATGCCACTCCTCCCAACCCATGATGTTCTGGTCCTATTATGCTCGCTTAGACATCCAATTCACCCTTATGAAGAAATGATACACCCCATGGTGATGTAAAACACACCCTACGATGATAATAGTCAACGAATTAATGGATGGTAACTAACCGGTCCATTTTGAGAATGAAATCATAGCTTGTCATCTCTATGACATAGAGGTCCCATTAAAAGTGTCACCCACCAACCCTCTAGGGGGAACTCCTGGAATTGACATAAACTCTTCATTCTAGTCCCCAAAGGAGTGTCTAGTGTCAAGATATCACTAGAAGAAAAGATACATAGACCAAAAATCTCTACAATAGAAACATATATAATTCTATGGGAAACCCCTATAATGGAAAGTGGAGAAGAAAAAACTGAGGCAATTAAGATCATAACTCAAACTGTAGAGGGTCCGGGATGCTGCTCTTGTTGGGTATGCACCACTACAAAATTATGACCACCCTGAGGAGATCATCCCTATTGTCACTAAAAACAGGGTAACTGGCTACCACGACCACGACCTCCACCTCTGCCCGAATAGCTGGAAGAGCTCCATTTCTCAGACTGATGAAAAACTGCCAGTGCTTCTCCTGAATGAGGAATCATATAAGAACCCCTGTCATTCGTTGCTAGTGATAAGATCAGAAAAAAGCACTGAAGATGACCCATCTTGCTGCAAAATCAGCACTCCACTAGGTCTCTTGGGAAATGTGGCCACAAATGCCCACTCTTCCTGTACTGGTAGCAGACCACCTAAATACCAGATGAAGTGTCTTGCCACCTTGGATTACCATGTGAAGACTCCCTACGACGCTTTCTCCTGTTAGTAGGATGGATTCTAACTCCAGATGTCGAGACACCCTGGCTTACAACTCCAAAATCCCATAGATTGTAGTTCATGATCAGAGCCTGGTTGACGATAGATGTGATATACGTCAACTGGAAGATGTTCAGCTGCGATCGGATGTCGTGCCATAGAACATACTAAATATTCCATGCCAGTAATAACTGACCCCCTACTGAACTAGGCATGAAGCGCTACAGCTCAGTAAAGTGAGAGAAATCCTCCATGACAGAAAGAGTACCCTACACAAGACTCATAAAATCTTGGGCTTGATCGGCACTCGAGGACTCTGGATAGAATTATTCATATAAGATACGATGAAACTCATCCCACACCATAACATTCTAGCATCCATCTAGTGAGATCACATCCCACCACCTCTTGGTAGAATACCGAAGCATATACGTAGTGAGCTTGACCTTCCTTTCTGGAGGTGTCTCCAGATGCTCTAAAATAGACAACATGTATTCTAGCCATGACTCTGCAGCTTGAGTTCCTCCGTCCCCTATAAAGGTGGGAGGATGATTCTACTTAAAGACCCGTGTCAATTCTGCCATTGACGGGGTAGGAGGTGGTGCTCCTTGAAAGGTATGCATCATCCTCATAAATCCTTACCTAAACTGTGCATCTGCACCTATGTTTGGTATAACTGCTGGTTCCAAGACTGGAACAACAGGAGGATCTACATGTATTCCCCGATCAGCCACATCCAGTGTCTAATCACTACATTGAAACTGGTGTACAACTGGGGGATGTCTCAGCAGCATGACTCTACAAGGTCAAATGAACACCTTAGATCATGTTTATCAAGAAGTAAAAACTAAAGGTATAAGAAGGTTACACTAGGAAAAAATAATTCAAGTTTTCGAAAAGATGACTAAACGAAGTGTATAAAAACTACACGACATGTTTCCTTCATCCATTGACATGGGAGCGCACTTGTGCCAAACTGGTTGAGTAACACCCCAAACACAAGGCGTGTTCGCCTAACACACGTGTGTTCTTGAATCCTCTTCCCCTGCCTGAGTCCTTCTATATGGGTAAGTCACATGGTTCTCCTAACCCATGAATACAGGGTGTGTTAGTTCTAGACACAATGTTTACTAGACGAGCTTCACTGACCCGTGTTGTTAGTGACACGACCGGACACATGGATCACACTACACGATGGGTTCTAGGCGGACTCGGTGTGTATGAGAAAGGATAACACCGACCCATGTTGTTAGTGACATGGCCAGGTACCTAGGTTATACTACATGGCATGTTCATTCCTGATATGCGCGGGTATAGCTTAAGGTATATCCCTCTGTGTCATTAGTCACACGGGTAGACATAGGGTCAACTCAACACGGCAAGCACAACCAGTACACGGCGTGTCCCCCAAAATATTTCCCTCTCCCATGTATCTTCCCACATGACCTATGACATGTTTAGAGACTACATGGAATGTACATATAGTACATGACATGTACATAAAAAAATAGGTTCTTCCTGAATAGAAGAATACATTGCATGTAGTCAAAAACTACACAGTATGTATTCTGGGTTTTTCATGACAGTAAGCCTCATAAACAACACCGGAGCCCAGAAAAACACTAAAATGAACATTAATGTTCCAAATTTTGATCCATGAGGGCCCATAATCCCTGCGAATCCAATCTTGGCATCTTATACATGTTTTAAACAAGGTAAACAAGGTAATTATCAACTATGTTCCGGTCCATGGGGGCTCATATCACCTTAGGAACCTGAATTTGGCATTCTTTTGAACAAAATATATCATAAACGATACCATATCAACATCAAGTATCATACCATGTCAACTATCACAACAAAAAGTGTATTTTAAACAACATCTATCACAAAAACATTCAATTGATAATGCTCCCTAATTGACATGGAAGAATGCATGACATGAGATTTCTAGCAAGTGACTATATGATGCATGAGATGGAATACCGACATCTCATTCAGTTGAAATAGAAATAGAACCTGAATAACATAAAAAATAATATCACAAAACAAGAAAGTCACCCAACAGTGAAAATCAATGCAACCGTAAACTTGAAAAACTAGAAAAATTTTAATAGACAAGGTAGATTGGGTTTTCCCTATAGACGGGTTAGCTACTCCCAGGAAAAACATTTTACCAAGTACCTATTCCTCTCTATACCTAGATAAATTCTCAAAAACAATAAGTCAAGAGAATAGAATTCATCTGATACCACTTTGTAACAAACAAATTTTGGAAGCCACCAAGAGACGCCCCTTACCTGGTTGGTCACATTACCTCAAGAGAATTTCCCCAAACGCCAGAGGCTTCTGACTAGAAGCAAGGGCCTAGGGTGTGATAGCGGGGACACCATGCCCTCATTGGAAGAGTAACACAGTGGAAGTAAAACAATTAACAGTAGAAAAATCAGGAATAATCCATTAAAAAGTAAACAACAGAAGCTTGAAAATGATAAACTGGAGCACACATATATTTATGAATGAAACATGACAAAAATTCTTAGGAAAGCAGCCAAACAACTCACAATGCTGGAATACAACAGTACTAAACAAAAGTACAAAATAAAGAAAGTAAAAAACTCCTCAGCATTGCAAGCCGTATCATGGTCCCTTGCTTTCCGGCTCCATAGCATATCAGGTACCTAACTTAGAAGGGCACATGCTATTATTAATAAATGCAACAATATAATATTTTTGGGACAAAAAGCAAGGCCCAAAAATGGTGTGATACTAAATCCCAGTTGGAAACCATCACAACATCAGTGCGTAATAGTCCGTGAATATGTGTCAGACAGTAAGTAAATAGATGAAGTAAACAAGGAAGTACTCATCAGTGACAATCCACAGTTTCTAATATCTAGCAACAGCTAACCAAAGCAGATAATCACAAAAGGTCACCCTCTATGAATTTCCCACAGCCTATCCCCTCTGGCCTTACCCAAAAACACAAGAAAGAAGCTAAACACAAAGATTTAACCCTCTGAGAAGTACTCACAACCTATCCCCTATGGTCCTACCTAATAAGTAAAAGCAACCCTCTCGGCAGTACACTCAGTCTAACCCCTATAGTCCAGCTTAATCATAGACTCTCTGAGGAAGCACTCACCATAAATTCCTCATATAGTCTCGTATCAGTATCTAAAGGCTCTCTAGGGATGGAATTACGTATCATTCCCTATATGGCCCATGTTGAGGAACTAAAAACACTCTGAGGAAGAAGTCAACGTCAATTCCCCCTATAGTCTCACTTCATAAGTAAAACAGACACTTTGGAGAAGCCCTCAATGTCCATTCTCCCTGTGGTCTACTATGTCAGGTTCTCACGGACCTGTGTATGTCATGCATGCATAGTAGTGCGTATCATCCAAATTACACCTAAAGAACTATTTGGCTGGAAATCTACAGCATATCGGCATATCAGAACAATCCCACCATCCTACAACTAGGCATGGGAAACTAAAAAACATCCTAACATGCAGACTAGACCCAATGGTCAAAATTGGCAAAACATGCATGGGAAATCACATCCAAATCATAGATATTAACACTATTTCCATACAATTAACCTCTACCCAGTCATACAAGCATAGAAGGTTAATAATATGGATAAAATGGTAGATGCAAAATACACCGTTCAAGGTTATTGGGTAAAATTTTACATACAACTATAAGACTCTGTATGTAAAGGTACAAAACAACTACCATGGCATTGGGAGATCAATATACTTGAGCCTTAGGGCTTGAATCACCATATAACGCTGAAGATGTACAAAAATGTCTAAAAATTTCAATAGAGGATAACTTGAGAAAGAAAAGGAATCATGAAACGAAGCTCATGCAGAAGATAGAGCTTATCGATGAAATTCCAACGCAATCGACAGAGTTTGATTCGGAGAACATATGCTCGATCAGGGGATCAGTGAAGATTCGTGTCGTTCTATCACTCTCAGACGAACCAAACATAGAAGGAGGTGGTTTTATCTGTCTGACATGACCCCAGTGCATTTAATGAAAAAAATGAAAATACACAGCATGTACTTTGTAAGTACACGATGTGTACTTTCCTTTTCCATACTCCACTTTAGGTGGCCACCAGGTCACCCCTACATGGTCGTGTGCATGGCCACTGCACGGACATCACATGAATACCCGTGGTAACCGAGTACTCGGCATGTACTTATAAAGTACACAACGTGTACTTATAAAATACCTAGAAAATCATCTTTTCCATTAAAAACAATAGAAAAGCAAAAACATACCTGAAAATAAGATCTGGGTTCTTACAATAAACTCGACTTATATTTTTTAAATATTCCCAGCATAAAAAGATAATAATCTTTATTATTATATGTTAAACTATCTGGAATGAGATTACATATACATTATCCATTTTATATTGATATTTTAATTTAACAAAAAAAATTAACAGGGATTCTTTATGTTCCACATACTACTCTTAGAGGCTCAATGATTCCATTTTTTATGGCCTGAGATATCTAACTATTAGATGAAGAGATTGATCAGAGGCCTAAATTTAACCATAATTATCATCATCATTTCCCATTGGTCTGTTATGTCTTGTACCCTCATTAGAAAATTACATTGGAAGGAAAATACTTACATTCAAAAGACATATATTATTTATCAATTTTACATTAAAGATGAATGTTGTTCTAGATATAAGAATCCCTTGAGAATATATTTCATTAAGCATGATAGATCCATCGAAATGAAACCGTACACCCCACAAGAATTTGAATTGGAATATTGACTATTAGATAAATCATGGATGTTTGAAATGATTGATAAATAATTCTTTCTAAATTATAAATCAAAATAATAGTTCCACATCCTATATGTTTATCATTGACATATTTAATCTTTTAAAAAATGGTATTTATAAGAATTGAAAAAATAATCATATTCACTTTTACATTATTTGATAGTAATTGGGGGATTCCTATTAGAACCAATTCCAAAATAATGATGTGATAATCATGAGTTTTTATATAATTTATTTTGAAATATAATTTATTGACGCATTTAGTTTTTTTGAATATCCATTACAAAATTTGATAATCTATTAAAAATCCAACTTTTTTCACTCACCATGTCATCATAAAAGAACTAGAGTTTCATTTTCAATTATTTTCACCAATACAGACAAGATGTTGCTCTAGTATAATATATGACACCCAAAATTAACACTGAGATCAGAAGTAAAATTTGGGATTTCAATTTATATTTATTATAATTAATATAAATAATTACCAATATTTTTTTATCAATGGTAATTACATAAAAAAAATTGAAAAACAAATTGGTTGAAAAATATTTCAACTCAAAAAAGTCAATTTTATTTTTCCAACTATATATGGATTCAATAAAAACATTATTCCCTTTTATAGATTTATTTTTAACTTTCCATAATTAAGAATAAGTATCTTCAAATTCATTATTTACCTCAATTCATGAAATAAATTGAAGGTTATATTCATTATTAATAATATTATCAAACCTCTGATGACTCTTATAGTACATAAGATTCATTTGAAATAATCGTCGAGACAATGTGAAACTGAAAATATGAAGATGATTTTGTATTCTAAATCATGTAGTATCTATATAAATATGTTTTGATAGTTTTACATTCTTAACCTAAGTCGAAAAAATTTCATCATTTTTGGAAATTATTTATAGTATATAAAACTGTTTCATGCACCCGATAAATGTTTTTAAATGAATAATCAAATATGTCAACACCCATATCCCAATGATGTATCTAATTATATATTTAAGGTATCATGTCTAAATTTATTTCATTTTCAAATTTATATGTTAAATATATTATTATACTAAATAAAGTACATTATTCTTTCTGGTACATCCATGGAGGAGGATCATAAACTAGAATAAAAATGTATGATGCGTATTGAGATGTATCCACATAACCATACCAATATAAACATCGAAAGGAAAACCCACCAAACATTATATCCATCATATATAAAACCAAGAGATCATGAATCTAATTTATCCAATTTTAACAGATATGATGGATGAACATACTTGCCATTTTCTATAATTCTCTTAGCATCATGCCTTCATATATTTAATTTCATTTTAGAGGAAATAGATAAATGTGTATCCCATTAATAAATGGAAAGTGTCACATAACATTATATGGAAAATGGGATGGTGTTACATATACATTTTCCTTCTATTAAGATATATCAATTTATTTAAATTCATTTTGGTCAACTTTTTCAACCTAGAATAATCATCTATCATTTAGAAAAAAAGATTTTTTTTAAAATCTAATCTACTTAATTAACATAAATTAAATATCATTATTTGATGGATGGATATATATATATATTAGGAATAAGTATGTCATCCAACTAGGTATGAATATAATCAATGATTTTATTAAAAATTATATACATGTAATTTTCATTATATAGTCACATTAAAAAAACCAATTTTTCTATTCTTGTAAATTACTAATATACAAATCTCATAGAATAATCCAATATTTTTTTTCACTCTCTTGACATAAAAATTGAAATTATTTTCCCCATTTGTATTGATATTATTTTAATCTTGTATTTTAATACTATATATCTCTTGATGATTGAAAACGATAAACTGATCAAATATCATATTCTTCATACCAAAAATTTTATTTCAGTCACGAATAATTGAGGATTTTGTTATCTCTTCCTTGGGATTCCAGTCATAATATTTTTTTTAAATATCATTTATATATTGTATATAGATTCATAATTAACATAAAATAGTATCTCAAGATAATAATAACATTATAAACAAATATCACATCCACCAGAAGCATTATTAAATTTGAAATCTAGAGAAATCTAAATTATTTTGAAATGCAGTTAAAATCTGATTAGTATAATACTTCCAGCTTCTATAACTTTTATTTAAAGGAAAAAAATATATATTAATATAAACATTATAAAAATAATTAAAAAATTAATTACAACTCATATATTTTTCAACGCATAGACTCATGAAACTACTAGTACAAACTATTACATTTGGATAAGGTAGTGTGTGTCTATTTAACAAATATTTATTCATTTTAAAAATTACTATTCTAATATTTCACACTGTATTGAAATAATTAATGTCATTAAAATATGAATAAAAATAATTGAAATAGGAAAATACATAAACTAGTAATGATTCAAGAAAACATTAATTGAATTATTATTTAAATAATTACATAATATATTTATGATAGAAAATAATAAATTTTTATTACATACATATGTGTCTGATACAAGAATAATTTATATCCACTTTTCAAACCATGAAAATCTTTCCACACTTATTTACTCACATGATATGTCCCTCCAAACATTAAAACTCTTATAATTGATACAGATGTTTTTACCAAGAAAATATTCATAACATTATCAAGACATTATTTTCTATCAAATGTTTTCAAAACACTTTTAATAAGTTAATATGAATAAAAATTTTAATATGAAATTCATAAAATAATTCTTGTATCTATCCAATTTAATAATAAGATAGATATTATATTATATAACAAATTAATTTAAGTAATGAACCAACCAATATATAATATAAGGAGTTGTAGACAATAATTACACAATTTAATTAAATAAATATGTTTTAATGATAAATTTTTAAATGAGACTTCATTGTTTTGAATATGATATAAATCCTGTTAAATACATATTTATTTATTATGGAATTACTCTTCTCAATAATAATAATAATCTTTCACACAATAAAAAAAAATTTCTTTGAAATAAAATATTAAGGAAAAATTCATTACATTTTTAATAAATGATTTAGTACCTTATGACCACTAATCACTCCAATAAGATGATATAAATACCAATCTTAATATGAACATCATAAAATAATTTTTGTAGGTTTCATAACATGGAATAATACATGTTCAAAAATTAATTCATACTAGTAATGAACCAAACCATGTATAAGACACGTAATAGGATGTAATTTATATTTGGTATTATATTGATATAAAGTTTGAATAAATATTTATAAATTAATTAGATAAGTAAAATAATTGATATATTAATTACTTAACCCCCTTTTAAATTTAAAATAAATAAATAAATTAATTACATATTCAGGTAATATACACACACAAAATAACCTTATATATGATTTCTGTAAAATTAGTGAATAAATAAATAAAAACAATTTACATCAAATATAGTCACATTTATTATGAATTTTTTTGACAAATATAATCTAAATGGACAATTTTTACTTCAATTAGATAAAATCATGGGCTAATAAGATCTCAATTTGGTTTTGATATGTAGATAAAATGAAAATGATATTTTGTAGAGGAGATAATGTATTTGGAACTCAATAATGTTTTGTTTATGAGGAGCAATATTAAAAAAATCAGTAAATATGGGGAGATCATCAGTCCAGAAGAGAGGGGAGGTCATTTCCTAGGGTATAGTGAATTAGGGATCTTGTTGGTATGGGAGGGTGGATGGGAGATTTTGATCATTATTAATCATCACTAAAACAATGGTATTTTATAAAGGATTTGTATAGGATTATCTTTACCAATGGTATTCATTAATAGTTTCTATAAATTTATAGTTATTATTGTATACCAAATTATATAAAAAAATTGGTATAGAGCCATAGGTATAGCCTGAAATTCAAGTAGTGAGATCCTATAAGATACTTTATATAGGTCCTCTACATCAATGGGAATTGTATTTGTTTTTCAGTGAAAGTAAATAATGCATAGTGTTCCCTATATTACCATAATGGTTTCAAAAAAAGGGAACATTACATGTTATAGATTATTGTGTGGAGGAATGTTGCTGAAATGAACTAACACCACCCATCCTCTCTAAGTATCATTCCTTTTATCTTCGTACCAATAGAGCCACTGATTTTTATAGCTGGGTGGATAAGGGTATCCAAATAAACGTAACATTCCTTCTTGGAAAAAATCTAACATCTTAGCCTTGTAAAAAACATCCACATAAGTTTTTGTCATTGAAATGAATAACTACAATGAATTTCATGTTCCTACCTAATAGAAAACCTTTTATCATTATCTTTTCATTCTCTATGTCCAACGGAGTAGAATAAACTATCTCAGTAAAGTGATTGGAATATCCTGATACTGACTAATAACACTTTTAATATTATATAAACGTCATCTACTATAATATAGTGAAATATTATAAAAAAATCTTAAAGAAGATGGTCTGCATGAACTTTCACTCAAATCCCTCTGGACAGTTTCCCTAAACCATTAGGTCTCACTATCTCTTTTTGTAAGACTCCTGATTAATGGTTGTATATTACTACATTATATATTATATAGATTATGGGAAGTTTAATAACTAGTATATATTATCCACCTTACCCTCCTCCACATGAGTATCAGTTTGTCCATTAAAATATGGTGGATTCTTGTGGAGAAACCACTAAGCTCAATATTTTTCTCAAGAAGATCTCTATTTTATCATCTCTTTATTATGTTTGAGTATGTGTACATTGTGGCCCATTTCAATAACTACTCATACTATATATAGAAAAATGATTTGATAAATAATAGGATTACCATGAATGCTTATTTACCCTATAAGCCACATTTGACACTCTAGGAAGCCTCCTGGGATGTTTGAATATAAAAATAAAACAAATAAAGGATAACATAATATGAGAATCATTCCCTTTTGAAATGAATATAATATTAACATAGAACAAATATTTTATTAAAAAAATACTAAGAGTCACACTTTTCAAAAACCCATGATAACCATGTCACAAGAAAAGGACTTTTAAACACACACTCATGCACAACTTACCCCTTGAATATCGATAGCCTTTTCTCCCATCTATCAAACCTCCCAGGAAAATAAAACATTGATATGATGCTCTTTTCATACCAAAGATTCCTAATATTAACTAGATCAACAGCAAACCTAGGCACCAAACATGATATTCGATAATTAACTTATGTAATTTTCGATCCCCAAGGACTTGTGACAAACACTAAGGATGGCGACAAGAGTATCATAATCAAGAAAAACCATTGAAAACCCAATTTTCCCACACAAAAAAGAGAACATCTAACGTAGAATAAATGAATAATCTGGAAAAGTGAATAATGAAATATTCAATAAAAAATAATGTTAATCATACACCATGGTATAAAAAATCCACACACAACACAAAAAATAGAAACAAAACCCAATGTATTTATAACTATAAACTACTACTCCATGTTATATGTGGGAAAAATTCTACCACCTCTCAATAATATTCCCATTCCTAGCTAGAAACTATGAAACCAACCACCTAATGGTCATGGATATCACTTTCATAATAAATAAAATGTGCCAGTATACATCAATTTTTATAAGAATAATGGGAGATAAGAAATAGTATTAGGATCAAACCAACTGTTACTTATTTAAACTCTGTTAGATAAATAATTATATACTAAAATTTAAATAAAATGTGTAATTATAAAAAAATTCAATATTTTTATCCACAACATTCAAATCTACGCAATTTATCAAATACCAATTTATTTTATATAAAAGTTTTTTATATAATATTAAATAAATCTTATTTCACATATTAAATAATGTATTAGTATCTATATCAAAACCAAGAGAAATGGATGGTGCTCCTAGGAAAACAAATGGATGATCATTCTAGGATCCTCTAACAATGATAAATAATGAAATTTATTAACTAATAATTTCCCATATATTCCTACCAATAAACCAGAGAAATTAATTTATGTGAAATTCTCCCCAATGATGTCATGAATACTTGTTTCCATAACACCTATTAATAGAGAAGATAAATAACCCAATGTGTAATTCCACTAAAATAATAAATGAAAACTCTAAAATATAAAAGAATGTAATTGTACCTATGTTTCCCATGTGACTTTATTTTCAGTAAATTTCATTTGGAATATCAAAATTCATGAAAAAGTCGTATAATCCATTCATAATTATCAAAACCAATTTTGGAAACAAATTTTCCTAAAAATACATTGGTTCTACTAATATAAACCTTTATTTAACTCTTTTCAATAGGAAAACCATTTTTATCAAACTCGAATAGAAAATCATTTGGAAAACCATAGAAAACCACAATAACCATTTATAAAAAAATCAAATCTAATGACAACATTAAATTCATTAAACAAACAGATTATATATAACCACATACCGTAACACATGATAGTCAAACAATTCCACAAGATTCGTACAACAATGGAAGAATATGGCTCTCTAAATCATGGGAGAACACTAAAAAAATAATCCTCATCCAAGACTATCGAATAAATCAATATTTAGGGAAATTAAAATTATATAGAACTCATACTAAAACTATCCCAGAAAAAATGATCCATAATAATCAAGGATCTGGAAAAATTCCCAAATTCAATGATTGATCTAAAAAAACCCTAATTCATCATGGGATAACCTTTATATATTTCCTCATCATCCTCAATAAAATATATTTTTAAGTGAATTGATAGGATCTAAAGAAATAACTTGGAATAATGATGAATAGATACACAACTAAAATACTAGAATAATCACTGAAGAATCCATTTAAATTTTGTATCAGGAGGCAAGAATCTCAATGATCATCAGGTGGAGACTTAAAAGATGATATAATATTACAAATGAAGAATAATGATTTCAATCATAGGTGTGTAATATCCAAAAATACATATTTTGATTAATTAATTCATGTCCCATAGTAATGAAAATTTTGATAAAACATTGTTATGCATTCTATGATAATGGAAGAGCTACAAGATTTTGGTTCATGGTTTAAAAAATTGGGAAACCCCGCTTGGTCCAATGGGGGACAGTTTGATGGGAATACTCAAATCTTTTAAAGAAACTATGTCTATAAACATATTCCCTCCCTTCAGGACCCACAATAGCTTGCACAGTTTATTTGGATGGCCAACATAGTTTTCCCTAACAGTGTGCCTAATCATTCACATTCCTAGGAAACTCTAATATCATAAAAAGTTTATGAAAAATGTCCCAAAAATACTGAATTATAATATCTTCAAGGATAAAGTAAATATACATTGAGAAGTGACATTGGGATGTAACATTTCACTACATGTAAAACAATGTTTATTGTCAATTTTAACTGTACCTAATGTCACGACCTGTCCCCCGTGCCTTGTGTTGTGGCTACCCCAATCCCACCATCAATATGCCAAGGGCTGGCGATAAGAACCAGAAAGTCATATCCCCAAAACTGGGAAGGCATTGGAATTAAACCTATAATATCACACAGACCAAGCACACGGTAAGAAACAAGAAAAAAGTAAGCAATATAGTAAACAAGGTGTGTACAGAATGTAATGGGGACAAAATACAAGCCCAATAGCAAAGTACATGTAAAACTAAGAATAGATCCTGGGAACACCCACCATGGATCCTTCTTGAAGTGTAGGTACTGCTCTTGAATGGTCATCGCTGCAGTACATCTCGTTTAACGTTCCTCCTCCGAGCGGCCTCTAATACTGGAACCCTCAGCCTCGCTCAATGATTTATATCATCTACATAAGACACAACAAGGTCTAGGCTTTTCCCATGTAGGGGTGAGTATATCAATACTCATTACGGACCTCAAGACCCCCGAAGGTCTCCCTAAATACACAAAGGATAAACCACAAATATAGAACTCAATCTCAAAGCACGACGAAATTGTCATCAACACTACATAGGTATATTCCCATACATATACCTATGTTATCAATATATACTTATCTCACACCTAAGGTAAGAATACCACAATGGTAACACCACAGAGGTAGAAGTACCACATAGGTAACACCACAAAGATAGATGTACTACATGGGTAACACCATGAAGATAGAAGTACCACATAAGTAGCACCATGAAGGTATGTCCCAGAAATCTAAGGCCACACCAAAGAATACCATGAAAGAATCACCACACATAAGTGTACTAAAAAGGTAAAGACTCATCTCACACCAGTTATAACTGATGTACGGATGTATATATGATTAGTCATATTGCTGATCATCTTACCTCATCAAGAAGCTCTACTACTGACCCCCACAGGATCGAAGATAACCCCCATAGGATCTGAAGATGACCCACACATGATCTAAAGAAGAACCACATAAGATCGGTATGCACTTACCCATACAGTATCTCTGTGTGATGACCCACAAATGATCCATGATTGATCCACACAGGATCTGAAAACTCCTCAAGTATAGCCAGCCACATGGTTTCCGCACTAAGCATGCTTGAATCTAGGAAGTTCCACTCCACAAACCATCGGTCGATAATCTGACCTCCACAAAGTCCCACAAATAAGTACCCCAATGTAACTCCATGTCACAAGGGTCCCAACGCAACAGACTTCACGTCATTGGGATGGTAAGTCTATATGTTATTAGTCTTTTACTCCCAAGGGCCCTACTGGATTCGGGTTCCATCCAACCAGGTCATACCCCAACATTATCCAAAACTCATGTGGAGTATACCAAAAGGACCATAATGTTCCATGGATTATTGACCCATAGAATATTCACCAATTGGATGCTCGGATCACAAATTATGGCCAAAAGGCGTATCTAGGTCTGGATGGGCTCGGGTCCAGTCCTGCCCGGCCTGCGAAGGTGGCAGCCAGGCCCGCAAGGCCGGTGTGGCCCCATGTGGTGGGGTCTACCCTATCCACCACATGGGAGGGAAGGACCCAACTAGGTCACCCGAACAGCCCATAGGCCGTTTGGTTTTGGACAACAAGGCAGCGCAATGTAGCTCCACTGGCTTGCATGTGGGACCTTCTAGAGGGGTACCGCTCGGCGTGAATCGACAGACCGGAATGGATGGACCTTCTTCAAGTGGCACAGAGACGAGCTTCTCCACCACTACAACTTTACTAGTGCTGGCCAGCCTCCGATATCCGCCGCTGCCAAGCGGCCACCATCTCCGTCTTTGGCAGCATGGACGCACGCTGCTGATTTTCCACACGGTCGGCCGACGTGCCGATAGCCGCTCTACTCCACCGTAGTTGATGGTTCATGGCCTTCTCTTCCTATAGCATGGATGTTCCAGTGCCCTCCTGGTGGCCGACCGGTGTGCCAGCCACCTCTTGTTCTCTACCAGCACCGGTTGCCGACACTGGTCGCTGTCATACTTCCTTGGGTCACTAGGAGAGCTCTAGTGGACCGTTCATCAAATCGAAAGAACCTTTGTGGTTCTTGGGGAATTTCCATGACCGACAAGGTTAGATTCCATTCAACTTGGTGTCTCCCCTAGAATTATCACATCATTCAACGAATTAGCATAGGTATATGGCGGTGTTAGCTTGGCCTGCACCCCCAAGTTAGATCGGTAACACGCAGGTTAAGAAGATTGAATCACAACATGAAATCATGATGAACCAACAAGAATAACTATATTTAAAACCCCTACCTTGATGTTCATTGGAGGTTCCATGAGGAAGGAA
The DNA here is from genome assembly GCA_963277665.1 of Viscum album. NCBI lineage: Eukaryota > Viridiplantae > Streptophyta > Magnoliopsida > Santalales > Viscaceae > Viscum > Viscum album. The sequence continues at coordinate 2,081,191,697 of OY728126.1, forward strand.
ATGAAGATGGTGACATCAGTGTTTCCTCGAATGTCAGTCCATTCGTCATTTGAGATGATCTTCATTGGGGGAGGTTCTTCCACCAAGTTATCCTCTCCACCCCTTTGCCAATGATCCCCAACCAATATTTGAGGAAGAAACATTGATTTAGTTATTTTTATTAAATTAATTACTGTTTGAACATTAAATGGGGGAATTCCAATGTTTAACTGACATTAAAAGTTGTGTTCGGGTGGTCCCCACCTCTAAGATTCACATGAGAGGTTGGAGGATATGTGTATAAAATAAATTATATTTATTTATTATTCCTTTATAAAAAAAAACTAATTCCACCCTCGACCTTCAATGGTCAATGTTAAGGTCTCTAAAAGTAATATTGGCATTGGGAGTTCAATGGTGTCTTCAGATTTCAATTCCAAGCACTGGATCAAAATATGTAAAATGTCGTTCACAAGTTTATTTAACGTACCTAAAAAAATGTTCTAAATTAATTCTGGGCACTCTGGGCCTCATAATCACACGACATCAATTTTCATAGACTCATAATATTTCCATATAGGTTAAAAAAATTAAATGGAGAATTTTGGGTCTTTACATTCTCTCTACTCAGGGCTTTGCGTCTCTGAAAGCCACAACACAAACAACGGAAACAAGTGGGGGGTACTGAGCACAAATCTGAGCCTCCCACTCCTATGTTCTCTTTTAGAGGTTCACGTTCTACCATCGTAAATACACTAGAGGTATCGATCTCCAACAAAGGATTCACTCCCGTCGATCCTCAATATCTATGGGAACCTTCGAAAACTTTATCTCATTGTCGATGTCCAGCTCTCCCCAGTCAATGATGTGTGATGGATCATGTACGTACCTCCTCTGTTGGGATATATGAAAAATTTCGTGTTACTGGTGAAACATAGGGGGACGATCTGGGTGATATTCCACCTTGCCAACTCTACCAAGGACCTAAAATAGTAGTGAAGTGACATTCAGAGAATAAAGATATGTTGTTCCGTACAATCCTCGTAGGATGACACAGTCACCATACTAGAACTCAAGTGGTCTCTGTGTTTTATCTGCAGAAGACTTATTCCTTGTCTTATCAATCTTCATCTTCTCATGGATGATCTGCAGCTTCTCTATGGTGGCCCATGCCTTCTTCGGTCCCATGAGTGCTAACTCTTCTGGGTCAGTCCAGCATAGATGTGGTCTGCAAGGTCAAATGAACAATGCCTTGAATGGTTCCATTCTGATAGTGGAGTGATAAATGTAGTTTTATGTGAAATCCACCAAGGGAAATTGATCCTCCCAGCTGTGACTGAATTCAAGGACGCATGCTCCCAACATGTCCTCGAGGTTTTGAATGGTTTTCTCTGTCTGACCATCTGTTTGAGGTTGGTAGGAGGTACTCAACCAAATTTGTGTACTGAATTCCTCCTACAACCCCTTCCACAGTTGGGAAGTAAAACATTCATCAAGATAAGATAAAATCATATATGGAACCCAATGAAGCCACAGAATTTATTGCACATAGAGGCGTCCCAATCCCTCATTTGGTCCCTACTCTCTGATGGGTAAGAAGTGGGCCGATGTGGTGTGTTGATCCATGATTACCCAGATGAAATCATGTCCCTTGGAAGTGTGTGGAAGTCATTTCATGAAGTCCATGGAAATTCCATCCCACTACCTCTCTGGAACTTCTAGTGGCTGAACTAAGTTTTTTAGAACATGACGATCTTATTTGCTGACAAATGAGGCACTCTGAGACAAACTCTGCCACTAATTTCATCATTCCCGGCCACCAGTACTAATGCTGAAGGTCCTGGTACATCCTTTCCACTCTTGGATGTACCATTAAAGGGTAATTATGGAACTCCCTAAAAAATACCCCCCATAGTGCCATTGGTACCATAGTAAACCCTCGGAAGAATATGACATGCTCCCCACCTTCAGAAAATCCATTAGGTAACTATCCTGTGGATATCTAAGCACATAAGGCCTTCCAGTCTGTGTCCCCATGATGTGTCTCCCTGAATCATTGAAGGAGTAGTGAAGTGACATTCAGAGAATAAAGATATGTTGTTCTGTACAATCCTCGTAGGATATCCAAAAAGCAGCTAGCTACTCTATCTCCTCACTCAGCAACTGTATACCAGATCTCTTGCTGAGTGCATCTGCTATTACATTCCCCTTCCCAAGAGTGTAGAATATATCAAAGTCATAGTCCTAGTTGAACTAATTCCAACACTGATGTCTCAGGTTCAGATCCCTCTGAGAGAAGATATACCAGAGACTCTTGTGATCAGAATTGACCATAAAATGTTCACCCATCAAGTAATATTTCCACATTTTCAAGGAGATGACCAGTACAGCTAAATCTAGGTCTTATGTAGATTAGTTCTTCTCATGCTGTCTCAGCTATCAAGAACCATATGCGATCACTGCTCGCTCCTATATTAGGACACATCCGAGTCCGGTCTCGGATGCATCATAGTAGACTATGTACCCAATTCCCAACTCTGGTAGCCTCAAGAAGGGGGCATTCGTCAGTCTGTGCTTCATCTTCTAGAAGCAATTTTTAGTATCTCTCTAACCACATGAAAGGTTTCCCATTCTTTTTCAATGCTGAAAAGGGTGCTACAACACTGGAAAAGTCAGGAAAGAACCTCTAATAGTAACTAGCCAAATCCCTGAATCTTCTCACCTTCGTCACACTCCTGGGTGGCTCCCAATCAAGCACAACCTCGATATTCACTGGATCCACTGCAACTATAGCCTCCAAGATGAAGTGTCCCATAAATTGAACCGATCTGATCTAGAAGTAGCACTTCAAGAGCTTACCATAAAGGTGGTGCTCTAGGAGTGTGTCTAGAACAATCCAGAGATGAGAGGCATTCTCTTCCACCATAGCTCAGTATATCAATATTTCGTCAATGAAGACTACTACAATGATACTGAGGTATTGCTGGAATATTCTATTCAAGAGTCCCACAAACACTGCTAGGGTGTTTTTCACACTGAATGACATAACTAAGAACTCATAGTGGCCCTAACGACATCTGAATGTCATCTTCTGCACATCCTCATCTCATACCCTAAGCTGGTGATAGCCTGATCTTATGTATATCTTCAAAAAACCACCGTTCTCCCTTAAGCTGATAAAAAAGAATGTCAATCCTTGGTAATGAGTACTTGTTCTTCATGGTCACCTGGTTCAGGCATCGATAGTCCACAAAGAGTCCCAAACTCCAATCGGCCTTCTTGGCAGACTAAATCGGGGATGCCCAAGGAGAAAAATAGGGCCTAATGAGCCCCTTGCTGGGCAAGCCCTCTAGTTGTACTCTTAGCTCTCAAAGATCTATGGGAGCCATCCGATATGCTGGTTTAGATTTTGGTGTTGTCTCGGGGTACAAGTCGATGTAAAAGTCCACTTCTCTATGGGAAGGTAGACCTAGAACATCATCAGGAGAAACATCAGTGTACTGGTCCACCACTACAGGATAAATCGGAATCTCAACATCAACTGCTCCAAGGGTAATACTATCCAACTGATGTGTGATCTGATGCACCATCCTTCGGGTAAGTCCATCCAGTGATGCAATGTTTCTCTTCATTCTGGTGAATGAAAACCTCATCCCATCCTTGAGGACACACTTCACTTAGCACCTAATACTGTCAATCTGTGCATTGACTGTAGATAACCAATATATACAGAAGATGATGTCGTAAGGCATCCACGATAAAAATAGAAGAACCTAGATGAAACTCTCACCTCCTAGAGTAATATCACACAACATACACCATTGTTTAATCACCAAATCCTTTCTCATAGGAGTCTCTAGCCATAAGGATCGAGCCAACGGCTTCAACAGAATCTCTGAGCTCCCCACAAGGGCCATGGAAATAAAAGAGTGACTGGAACTTATGTCTATAAGTACATCAGCTATGTTTTAGTAGACACAGATCGTATCTCATATCATCTCTAGAGCGTCGTTGTCATATGCCTCAACTGCATGGAGATGAGCTCGTTCCTATCCGGCTTCTCCGTATGGTTGGGGTGGACCACCTGGATGTGGTGGCAGTAAAACCTCGAATCGCCACCCACTGCCTATAGAATGGCTAGCTCCTATACCACGTCCTCCTACTACCTTTGGACCACCTCGATCGAATCATCACCTCTTCCCAAGAAGTACTTCGACCGTCTTCTGGTCGTCTGTATAGCGGGTAAGGCTGTCACAAGCCCTATGCCCCTACCCGCCGCAAGAGTAACACTGCCAGCTCCATTACTCTCCTAATCAGTCTCGAGATCTTTACACAATCAAACCAATATCCTACAGTCATCCACCTGTAGGTCTGGTCCTTTTGGTCCCCTACGTCACTTTCCTGCTGCCAGCTGTAGATGAATCTTCTATGTGACATCTGGTGGTGGGTATCGCAACTGGTGACTGCTCAGTAAGGAAACTCTTCACTAAGAGTGCTCTCTCTAACTCCCCCTCCTATTTATAGATTCTAAAAGAATTAATTGATGCTCTAATATCCTATTAGAGCCCCTGCTCGAAGGTATGGGCCCTGATTAAAGGGTCTCTCACCATGTTTGTGGAGTAGCATGAAAGGTCGGTGAACCTCGATGAATATTGAGCCCCAGTCATGCTGCCCTGCTGCATTTGGAGAAGATCCTATATATGAAAAACGCATAAGTTATCCATTATGAACCCTTCCATGAAGAGGCTCTTGAAGTCTATCCAGATGAGTGTGACCTCGTTGTGAACCTGAAGCATCAAGCTCCAACATCTTCCCACTGTAGTCTGAATGAGACTGGCGGCATGGATCACAATGAGATCATCTGGTTTCTATACTAGTTGCAAAACTCTAACCACAACCTCTATCTAGTCCTCAACCGCTAGTGGATTAGTATCACATCAGAACCTTAGTGTCCTATGTCACTGAAACTCATGCAACATGCTCATGCGCACGTTCACCCACGACTGCTAGGGCCGGTGGCATCGGCTGCCCGACGGGTAGTGGTGTTGCTGGTACACCACCCGGTGGTACAACTATAGAATGGGGGCCCTACACCCAAGACTGGTCGCTTGGTGGGTTGTCATTTCATACTCTACTTGGAACCCTGGCATAGTTATCTATGCAGAGGCATCCAGAAAAGAATCAGGTGTGCCCTGATCAATATGTTATACCTAGTGAGCTGGATCAAATATATCTCAATGAAAGATTTTCAAAAACACACATGTAATCAGTGTTTTTGTGCACTGAGTTAGAGATATGAAGACAGGGTCCTGGTTTATGGATACGTCAGTTGCCGTACCATCATTGGATTCTCGAAACTAATAACCACACTTATAAGAATTAACACTATTTCCACTTAAAATATCAGAGTCAAAGTTCTTCAGTAGAACCGACACCTCTGATACCAATTTTTCAAGACCTGTCTCCCAAGGCCAATGCCATGACTACCCCAAGCCCCACTTCCATATGACTGGGGCTAGTGACTAGAAGAAGAATGGAATATCGGAAATACCGATAAGGCATTTTCTTTAAACCTGTAATCCCACACAAACCAAGCACATGGAAATACAGAAGGAAAAAGTAAAATGTTTATAAAATAGGGTGTGTACAGAAATTGAAGGGGCCAGAATACAAGCCCAACTGGAATGTACAAGTACAACTGAGAAAATATCTTGACAACACCTGCCAAGGATCTAACCTGAAGGGTAGGTACAGCTCTTAAACAATATTCTCTACAGTACGTCTCATTTAATGGTCCACCCACAAATAGCCTCCAATCCTATCACCCTCGTCCTCGATCAATGTTTTCCTTCGTCTACACAAGACACAACAAGGTGCAGGCCTATCCCAGGTAGGTTTGAGTATAAAAATACTCAATAAGGACCCCAGGAACCACGAAGGTCTCCAAAAATTCACAAAGGATAAACAACAAATCAAGACCTGGATATCAAATCACGAAGAAAAAATCAGCAACACTACTTAGGAATACTCCCACACATATACCGATGTTATCAATATATACTCATCTCACATGTGAGGAATGAATACCACAAAGGCCACACCACAGAGGTAGAAATACCACACATGTAACACCATGAAGATAAAAATACCACACAGTAACACCATAAAGATAGAAGTACCACACAGGTAACACCACGAAGGTAAGTAGCACAAAGGTAACACCACACAGAAGAATACCACGAAGGTATCACCACACAGAAGTGTACCACAAAGCTATGGACTCACCTCACACACGGTATAACTTAAGTACCAAAGTATATATGATTAATCGTGTTGAAATAACATCTTACATCATTGAGAAGCTCTTCTGTTGACCCACACAGGATCCAAGATTACCCACATAGAATCTGATGATGACCCACACAGGATCTAGAGATGACCCAAAGAAGATCGGTACGTGCTGACCCATATTGGATCACTGAGCATTGACCCACACAGGATATGGGGATGAAACACACTATATCTAAAGACACATCATGTATAGCCAACTGCATGGTTCCCGTACTAAGCATGCTTGATTACGGGAGGTTCTGCTCCTCAAGCCATCATTCAATACTACAACTTCCATGAAGTCCCATGAAAAAGTACCCCAAAGGACTGTCATGTCACAAGGGTACCAACTAAATAGACGACATGTCATTCGAACGCTCGTTCTGTATGTTATTAACCTTTTAGTCTCAAAGGCCCAGTTGGGTGTAGGTTTGATCCAACCCAACCATGACCCAACATTATCCAAAACTAATGTGGAGTAAAGCAAAATGACCGTCTTATTTCATGGATTCTGGTGTAGATAAGGTTCATTAATCAGATGCCTGGACCATAAGTTATGGCCATAAGGTGTATCTGGGTCCATATGGGCCCGGGTCCAGCCGACCCGCAAAGGGGGCATCCCAATCCGGCCCACTGGGTGCGGCCCACTAGGCATGACCCACTAGGCAGCCAGCGGTGCAGCTCGTGGCTGGGGTGGCCCCTTGTGGTGGGGTCCACCCTAGCCACAACCTAGGAGGGGAGGTCCCCACAGGTCACCCGAACTACTCGTAGTCCATTCGGTTTTGGACAACCAGGTAGCACCACGTGGTGTCACCAAATGGAACGCATGACCCACCCGAGGGGTCTCACTCGGTGTGATGCAGCAGTTCAGAATGACCGGACCTACTTCTAGAGGAGCGGATGCGCGCCTCTCCACCACCAGGGCCGGATGAGTGCCGACCGACCTCTGATCACTACCGTGGCCAAGCAGCCGCTGTCTCCAGTTCTGGAGTCGCCGACACACACCGCCACTTGCCCACACGGCCCGGCGGTGTGCCGGATACCGCTCTTCTCCACTGCAGCCTACAGGCCATGGAATCCTCTTCTAGTAGTGCGGACGTTCCACTACCCTCCACGCGGCTGGACAGTGTTCCAGCCAGTGCTTTTTCCCTATAGGAACCGATTTCTGGCCTCGGTCACCGGCAAACATCCTCAGGTCACCGGGAAAGATTTGGTGGCCCGTTCAGCAAACTAAATGAACTATTTCATGTATCAATATGTTTCAAAGTCCAATAGGGTTATATTGCATTTTACTTTATGTCTCACCAATGAAGATCACTTCATTCAACGAATAAGCGTAGGGTTCGGGCTGTGTTAGCTTAGCCCGCACACGCCGCGTTTGATCGATAACATGCGGCTTATAAAGAATGAATCACAACATGGAATCATGATGAAAAAAAACAAGAATATATAAATTCGAAACCCCTTCCTTGATGTTCGTTGGATGTTCTGTGATGAAGGAGATAAAGATTTTGACGTCGATGTTGCATCGATCGTCAATCCATTCGTCATTGGAGATGGTCTTCATTGGAAGAGGTTTTCCCCCAAGTTCTCCTCTCCACCCCTTTTCCAACGATCCCCAACCAATAGGTTATGATAAAACATTAAATGAGATAAGGTTATTAATTCAATTAATGTTGGCACCTTACATGGGGGAATTCCAAGGGTTATCTCTCCTTAAAAGAGGAGTTCAGGTGGTCCCCACCTCCAAGATTCAAATGAGAGGTGGGAGGTTATGTGTTTAAAATAAGTTTTATTTATTTATTTATCCTCTATTAAAAACAAAAAAAAACTAACTTCCACCCTTGACCTACTGCGATCGAGGTGAAGATCTCTTAATGTTAATATCAGCGTTGCATGTTCAACAGTGTCCTCGTATTTCAATTCCTAGCACCGGTACAAAAGTTACAGAATGCTGATCGCTCATTTACTGAACGTACCTAAAACAAAGTTCAAAAATTCATTCATTACACTCCACACCATGAAATCTCAGACCATTAGATTTCGCGGACTCATAACACTTCCATATAACTAAAAAAAATTACATGGAAAATTCTCGGTCTTTAATCCTAAAATATTAATGATGCTTTCTATAAAAAGCATAAATTTTTGTATTTGGAATAATTTATATGTGTGGTTTTCATGGGCCTTTAAACCATTGATAATTGATTATTAGTTAATTATATAATTTCTTTTCAAAAATAATATATAAATAAAATAAATTTTATTTATATTTCAAATATTATTTTTTATTTATATGATATGTAATTATTTCAAATATATATTTATATTTATTTTATATTAATTATTTATTTTCTTCTTATTTTAATATTTTGACACAAGTTACAAAAAATTCTATGGTATCCCATCTTTACACTACACTTCTGCATTGTTGTATAACTCTCTATGTAAAAAACACTCCACTGATTTCATATATATATATATATATTAATATGATCATACTTGTAATTTGAAGAAAAAATTTAAATTTATTTTTTACATTATATATTAACATCCAATGAGTTCAATCATTCATACAATACTCTAACCCATTCTAATAATACTATTTTGGTTGTATGCACTATATCAAAATATTTTACCTATAAAAATATGTTAATAAAAATTATTTGATCCATTTGAGAATATAATACATATAAATAACTAATGAACTTAATTTCAAAATTATAATTAATTAAAAATTTTTAAAAGTCATTAATTATTACTACTAACTAATATATAAATTTTAAATTATTAAATAACTAAAATTCATAAATAATGAATAGAAACTAACAATAAAAAAATAATTAATAAATATCAAAGAATAAATTTTTTATATATCATATAATTATGATCTATAAAGAAGTGATAATTGATAATTAGTAATTTATAAAAAATAACTAACCATTATCAATTAACAATTGGAAATTGTAAATTAATTATTTCCCATTCAGAATTACTAATTATTAATGAATGAAAATACATTAATTATTACTAAATAATTGACAAATAATTAACAAATAATTAATATATTTATTAAAGATTTAATAATTAAAAATAATTAGTAATTTATAATTAACAACTATTAATAATTAATATGTTATAGATAGTTTGAGTAATTATTTACCGGTAGTTGGCTTAGTTTTAAAATAATAATTAACTTATAGTTATAAATTATAAAAAAAATTAAAATTAATGAATACTAATTAATTGAAATTATAAAAATAATATGTAATAAAATTATTATAAATGAAAATTTACAGATAATATGTAATTAAAATTTTAATAAATAATTATTATCAAATAGTAATTATTACAAATTTCTCATAAATTTTTTAAAAAACATCACTAAATTTGTTTAAAGAAAAAAAATATAATTTCAAATTTATTATTGGGTTTTGCATTTTTTAAATTGATATGAAATTTAATAAACCATCACAACTAAAGGATGGTTTTATTAAACTATGTGAAGTAAATTATAACAAAATATTTAATCGTTGTTTTAATGATTTCATCAAATTTAGGTTTCTTGTAAAGTGATATACTATTAAAACCAAGAAACATTATTATGAAATTTTAACATAAAATTAAATAAATTGTTAAAAAATTATATGATGTGTATCACTTTTTCTCGATGATGATGAATTTTAATTTTTATGGAGTATGATTCTCATCCTATGTGGATTTAATCAAAAATTTTCTATTATATAGTTTATATAGAAACATTCCATATATATGAATAAATGACATTCAGTAACTAAATATAGAAAAAATGATTTGAATTCCCAAGAAATACTATCAAATACTACATTTTATAGATCATCTTTAATTTTTGTAAGATATATTCTGAAATATGTAAACAATAAATATCTTGATTGTTATAACTTAATGATTACCTATGATTTGGTATCACATGACACTATTTATCTAAATCTGTATACTCATTAAAAAATAACTTTTAATCATTCCATGTATCCCTTTATATAGGAGTCCATATATCTTAACATATGTTATATTCTATCATAATCAAGTACCATGCGAACAAATTGGATGGATCTAATCATTTAAATCATAATTTCTAATGTGATCTGAACATCAATGGTTAGATTTCTTTGTGTTAGGATCGGATTGATAGAGTTTTTATAGAAAATTTGGAGATCCATTACCTAATAATTTTTTTATTGAATATTGAATATAACCATATCTTATAATAGGTATCATACTCATCACATATAATGTTGTATTGGGATTTCAATAATTATTCAACTATATAACTATAATGATACCCAATGTTATATTGGTTGATCATAGTTCTTATTGTCTTCTTTCATTCATATTCCATCCCAATAAACAGAACACTATCATTCTCCACCCTACACCGATTACAAACATTTCATAGAAATATTAGGTTCTATTCAATTATATAGAAGTTAAATATAAGTAGTAAATACATATCATTCCCTAACTATGGAACCAATGGTAGAGGATTAACTGATGTTTCCTGTAACCGCTCTTGGGTTGGTTCATAATGTTGTTCTACAAAGTTTTTTCATTTTTAATCCACTTCTATTACATCATTATAATTTTATCAACATATTAATCTTTATAAATTATGAAATCCTTCCATCAAATCTACATTATATACGGGTCATTATTTACAAGAAACACCTCCCTATGAGGTATTGTTGTCTAATGATATGACATGGAATCTTATGGTTGTTATACACCATTTAAATATGAAACTTTTAATTTGGGACATGGATTGTATAATATCTTTCTTGAAAGAAAATTATGTAAATATATAACTAAATAATTTCACTTTCATATAGATGAATAAAAATTGATGACACTTATTTTAGTTTTCATCATTATAATGGAACAAATTACGTACCTTATTCCATCACTCTTTCAACTATGTCTATAAATGATTGACTACTGGATGTGTTTAACAAAATGGAATAAAAAACAATAAATTTTTCTTTTAACATCTTGAAATGTTATAAAATATTTTATGCTTTAGACACATTCTTATAGTATACTATAACTAACGTCGTGAACCTTATTATCTTCTTACCAATTTATATAAATATAATAATAAGCCTTTTTATATATATAATATGTTTTAATTTTGTAATGACTAATTCATTTACATAATGTGACTCATTTTTCACATTAATAAAGAAAATTTTGAATTTTGAATTAAATATAGTATTATAATTAAATATATAGTTATTATCATTATAGTTACTAATATTATTAGTCTATTATTTATCATTTTTTAATAATGATTATCAAAATAATTAACAAGTTTTAAATTTATTATTAAATTTAAGTCTAGTGTTGTAATCACTAGGCATATCACTACCCAATGTTAGAGTGATTCCCCATGAACAGTGCTGTAGTGGTCTTATGTGATGTAAAACTATCCAAAATTTTCATAATGAATATATTTAAATAAAATTTTATCTAAAATAATGATTAATTATTTTATTATTATTTATTCACTACAATATTAACATTTATAATAATCTCAGTTCTAAATTAACTAGATATGAATAATACTATTTTTACTTACAAATATATAAAGGAATAAATTAAATCTAACTAACTATATGGAAAAATAAAAAATTTATTTCATACAACCATTTAAAATTTTAGTTTTTTAATGATTTTAAAAAATGAAACAACTAATCAAATGAAAAATTATATCTTTTATTAAATTGATTTCAAAGTAAATATTCAATGATTTAGAGAAATATATCAATTTTTAAGGACCACATATACTAAAGTAGATAAATGGATCTTCTTAAAACTCCGTTAATCGGGGAAGTGGTGTGAAGAGAGTGAGTGAGGGGTCTACCATTTTATATACATACATAGAAAATATTATATTATATCACAATTTTTACATAAAATCAAAGATATAATAATGGATTTTACAAATCATTTTATTTTAATAGTTACACTAATATTGTCAATGCATTTCACACATTTGAGACTCATTTTGGTAATCCAAATTACCGTCATGATTAAAAAATACCATACTAGTTATTAAACCCCAAAACTGTTATATTATTACATTTATAATTTTGGAATTTAATATAAATAAGGTATTTATTATTTATTTAGTACTTCATTAAGATTAATTTGATTCTTTACCACTCAATTTCCATCTATTTTTTAGAATGTATTTGTTAAGGTAACCAATATCATATTTATATAGGGAAAAATTATATTCATACATTATAATATAATTTTCTATCTATTTTTTCACATTAGTACAAAAAACCCACACATGTACATAACATCCACATAAAAATGATGCATTTGATTAATTTTGTTTTTTAAAATTTACCATTATAATAGCATTGTTTTTATTTGACATGATATAATTGAAAATTTTGATAATTTTATTCCATAAAAAATTATAGTGTAGTTTTTATGAATAGTATACAGAGAGAAGGGTAAAGCTAACATTGACACAATGTGTTTTATAGAAAATAATTTATCACACCTATTCAAAATATAAATTAATTTTCAATATGAATTTAGTAGAATAAATCATTAAATATATAGTAATTGATATAAATAGTTATTAATAATGATGAATTGTTAATGTGATTTTATAACTATACATTAAATAAAAAATTCAATAGATTCAAACAACACTAATGTTTCTTTATTTATTACACAATAAGAGAATATATCAATTCATCTTCATTCTAAAATATTTAATAAAGTTTAAGGATATTTTAAAAAATTCAAGCAATATCGTTAGATATTAAAACATTAATAATATTATTCATTCAAATATACAGTCTTCCATATTACAATACTCTAAATAGAGCCTATACCAACACATTGTTCCCAACGGTTTAGAGAACCCATTGGAAGAAAGAACCTATGCCAACAGTTTAGTAGAACCATTGGCATATGCGGTTTTATGTTGGGTTTTCCCAACAATTTAAGAAAACCGTTGGGAATGAGAACTATTACCCACATTTTTTATTAACCATTGGAAAAAATTATACCCAATTTAGGGATCCCCCCTCATGACATTTCATCCTCGCGCACTCCTCCCCTCCTCGTCCTCAACCTACTCCTGGCCTCCGCCTCTGCCTCCCAGCCTCCACCTCCGACTCGGCCTCCCTGCCCCCTCCCTCTCCTCTGGAAACGTTCCCCATCCCTGCTTGTCTCCTTCTTGGACGATGACATCCCCCTCCCCTCTCAGCTCCTGGTGACATTCCTCCCTCTCCTCTCATCTCCCTCTCTTGGTGACATCCAAGCTCAATATCTTCCTCCGACATCCCATGTCCCCCTCTCCAGTCGCGCACAAGACCCCCATGGCCGAACACACCACAGGACGTCCCCCTCTCTTAGATCTCTCTCCTCCCAAATGGGAAATAATATTGTCAGGGCCGCCTCCTGCCCCCCAATAGATAGAGGTAAATCTTTTCCAAATTAATGTGTTGGACTGCCCATCCGAGGTAGACTTGACCTCTCCTGACGTCTAATATCATGGATTCTATGTTTATGGATATTTAATTTATGATTTAATTATGGTTTAGGTGTAATCCTAATTTTCCATTATTGCATTTTTTATACAGTTCGGATGGCCAAAATTTTCCTTCTGTTAATTCGTCACAATTCTACCTCAACCATGTTATTTTTCTGTTAGTTAAAATTTGAAATTAATGGTTTAGTTGTTCACATGATTATTGTAATTGATAGTAGGATCATGGATACTTCATGTGTTCATAGGTATAGGAGTAGTGGAATCTATTAGACTGAAAATGATGAAAAATGTCTTCATAACTTTAGTAGGCATTTGGGAATGTGAAAAAATGTGGTTCGAAAATCAACATAATGAGTTCTGAGTGGCCTATTTTCAGGAGTCTACTGGTTATAAAAAATGGAAATTTTAGTAGTTTGGTTATATTTTATAGATCAGAAGTCCAATGGTATGGAAAATGAATCATTGTCACTCATTAAAGGGAATAAGTATGAAATTAGATAGTTTGGTGTGGTGGGAGAGGGGGGGGGGTGGTGAAATGCCAATGACATCAACCCAATTGCAGACATAAATGGAAAGGGGTAGGTTATGAAATCTGGTGTTATACAAATTCCTGAATAGGTATGTAATGAGGCATGGTACATATCAATAGTTTGGGCTGGGTCCTGGTCCAAGTCTTTTAAAAAATTTAAAATTTAAAGAATATCATAAATTAACAATAATAAATACAGTAAACATACAATTCATAAAACTAAAATAAGATTGAACAAAATAATCAATTGGGCAAGGACAGGCTTGGTTTGGGCTTGGTTTTGGTCTGGCATTATTGGGCATTCACTAGTTTGAGTCCTTCCCTAAACACTACTTGGGATGGGCCCATTGTAAGAAATATGTCTCACAGACTGTCCAGGTCCACGCCAGGCATTGAGCCATTTTTACACCCCTATTGATTTTAACAACTAAGATGTTATGTTATAGTTTTTTACATTCGAGATATTTTTGTACTTTAAAATTTGTGTTACTACAATTATGTTACTTTAAATAAAACTTTTACTTAAATAAATGTTGCGATGTTACAGTTTTTCCAATCCCCAACACAACAACAACTTTTTCTACAATTATTTTACATTATAACCACTCAACAGGCTAGTAAGATGGGGTGTTGAGAGTGATAATTCCTGGATTGATATATGTATTAATTTTGTTTGAATGCATTATAGACTGAGTTCAAAATTGACCGGGGAATGGTGGATTCTTGCTGGAAATCTATTTAAGACACAAGGGCAATCTATAGTGAATTTTCATTTTATGATGCATTGGTTTTTATTCACCAGAGTAGTCAATCTCGGATCATGGTGCGGTACGACGGGGTTCTAACAGGGTTATGTGCACAATATTCAACAAAAATAATGTATCAGAGGTGCATATTCAATGGATAACTATACTAGTATGGTGTTTCCAACAACGTTCTATATAATGAACATAATGAAAAACGAAGAGATTATTAAATGGAACTTTTTCTCCTTGCTTGCAAGAAATTGATTTGACCCATGGTGTAGTGTGGTTCTTATATATTGGGAGGTGACATGTATAGTAATAGGATACATTTCTATTTTTGTTTATTTTTTTATTTTATTTTCATTATCGCATTATCCACTTAGGTATTTTACTTCTTTCTGTGGATGGATGGTTGTGATGCTATCCTGACAAGTTGACGCAGATCACTTGAACATTGTAATACCATGAGGTGTGAGTGTGAGGAAACATTGGAAAATAGAGGAGCCTTGGAGTCTTCCATGATATGGAATTGTTTTTCTAAAACATTGGGTGGAAAAATTTCTAGAGTATGTTGGAGTTATGAAATAACCCCAAGTGTCTCTATGAGATAGCATAAATAACACCAAGTGTCTCTATACATCATATAATCCTCGCATGGGTTGGCCACTCACCCAATCCAATCAATCCTATCCTAGTCTATCCTCTCAATCACATTGTCTAGAATTATCTCTCGAGGATTATCCCATGCCTCGATGCACATCTCATCATCCAACTAGACATATAGGATTATTCACTTTATGATTGTCCTAGTCACAAAATGAAACCATGTCAAACCTATATACATTATATTTTCAATAATCTGGTCAAGAACCTCATCAAAATCATTTATTATAATCCAGCCCCACTAACTAGGTTCTATCCTAAGAAAAATCACACCAGGACTCTTGGCATTATAATGCCAATCTTTCCAAAAAAAAAACAATACCCACACTTGCATCTCATCCTTCATCTCATTAGTTTAACTCTTGAATCATTAAATGGAGTAAAACCATTCATAATACATTTTATATACTCAGAGGGACCATCCCACTCTAATAACCTACTTATATTCCAATCCATCCTCATAAGTATTTCCTCATCAAACTCTTGATGTACAATTGGAACACCTATCACTACAATGCCTAATCCTTTTAAGAATATTTTACATGATCTAAATACTCACTTTTAGTGACACCAATAACATTAAAGTTCATAAATGTCAACTGAATCATACATTCCATGAATAATTCATGGGGACAGGCCCTATAGAAACATGCTATGAACTAAAACCATAAATAAATATCCAAATACATGCATCATTTTTAAATAAATATCTCAAGTGTAAACATAAAAACCAATAATAATAATACCTCATCCCTTGTATCGAAAAAAACTAAACTAAGTTGAAATTTAGGCCAAATTGATTATATAACATTAACTGGAAGAGTAATTGTTAATTAATAGGAATGTACTATTTAATAGCATCATTTTTAAACATTGATATGTTTCCCATTTTCTTACAGGAACATGATTTGACCCATGGGGCATTGTGGTACATATATGTTGGGCGGTGACAGGTATAGTCATAGGAGATAGGTATGTTTTTGTTTAGTTTTTGTTGTAATTTTCTTTATCACAAAGTTTCCTTAGATCTTTGACTAAATTTTATGGATGGAGGGTAGTTATATTCTAAGAATGGTTCTAGAAGGAGTTCAAATTGGTTCAGTCCACCAGCTTTGATCCGAGGTAATATTCTATGGTTACTACTTGTCTCTCACCTCATGTATTTGGGGATTTAGTGGTTTGACTCCATATTATGTTTTCGGTAGGGCGTTGGATCATTTTGTGTTGGTCTGGGTGGATTTGGTTCTCCCCTGCCAATCTAGGTAAGGATTTAATGACATTGGTTGGTTTCTCACTTGTTATGTAGCGTCCTTAATGTATTTTAAGGTTCTTAATATCCTTTGTGTAGTGTGATGATCCCTTCTCGTTGGTTTCGAGTCGCCAAGTCATGGGCGACTCACCTGTGTGTGCATAGGTAAGTATGTATATGTGTGTGGGTTCCCCCGTTACCTGTATAGTGTCCCATGGTAGTGATTATGCACGTATGGGGATAAGTATGCCCATGTATATATATATAAATACATATGCAGGTGAGTGGAGACTGATATATGCATATAAGCATATGTGCAAGGATCCCCTTTCACATGATCATGGACATGTGGTTGTGTACATAGGGTCTAGGTGTCCTCGCATGTGTGTGAAGGTGCGTATACCTAGTGGAGGAGCAACAACTTTTTGTTAGAAAGCTCTAAGAGTCGAAGTGGTCATCTTGGTTCCACCTTGAAGTATAGTCCATATTTTAGCCTCTTTAATTTAAGAATTATTTAAATTTAATTTAGTTTCTTTATTAATTCTACTTAATTATATTGAATTGAATATCTTGAATTAGTGTTCTTTAATATAATTGTTTCATTTGATAAATAAAGTCATATTTTTATAATAATACCCCTCCAACAGAGGTGCACTGTCTGCGAAAACTCACAGTGATATTTTAGGGTTTATTATTCTTTTCCTTCATTTTGATTCAATTTAGACATTGCGTCATGATGCTTCTCACTACAACCTTCTAACAATCCCTTGTTATAAGATATTAAATATTTGATTTGTTCTATCATGTCTGTTATGACATTATCTGATGGAAAAACCTGTTTCTGGTGTTTTCCTGGACTCTTGGCCACCCATTAAGTTATTTACCGGAGCCTATATATCTAAAAACACTGATGGTGCCATTGTTTAACACCTGTCAGGATTATGGTTCTCCCCACCAAAAGCTTCATCTTAACACTGATTGGGGCGTTTTCCAGGCCTCGATGCACATCTAATTTTTTTCATGTATGAATTCTCCCATAAGATTTGTGTTGCATCATGAGATGTTAAAACATACTCAAATTCTATTGTACTCAATGTGATTGATGTTTTATTATTATAGTTCCAAGAAATGCATATACCATTGATAAGTAATACACCTTCCTAATTTGACTCTTAATCAGTAGTTTCAACTACCTAGAACCACTTTTTAAAAAATTAATATAAAATATATATCTTTATCATACTAGAATCCTTAATTATGAGTATATATTTATTACATAAGACTGGTTTACATAATGTGAATGACAACAACATAGGATTTATTTGAAATCCTGGCCCGAAGAAGCAGCCTCGTGGATTTTGCTGAACCGGGCCAACAAGCCACGGTCATGCCGTAGTCACGCCACTGTCAAGCTGTGGTAATGTCGTGATATGGCTCTGCTCTTGGACGACACCCCACAGAAGTTTGTAGTCCTGTCAAAATTTGACGTATAATACCTAGATATAGTTTTAGATACATTACCCATCCATAGTTAATGGGGAGGGAGGCAACAATCAGAATGTTTTTCGGCTTCCTCCCGCTACCTTCAATCCTAGCCAGAAGATGCTGCCTCGTGGATGTTGTTGGACTGGGCCAACACACTATGGTCAGACCGCTGTCACGCCGCGGTCATGTCAGTATTTGGCCCTTCTCCAAGACGAATCCCCACAACGATTCATAGTCCTATTGGAATTCGATGTATGGTACATAGATATATTTTTAGATACATTACCCACCTAGAGTTAATGGAGAGGGAGGAAACTATGAAAATGTTTCCCCTTCTCCTCTTACTCCCTTCGCTTCTCGCTAGAAGATGCTGCCCCGTGAATGTCCCTGGACCGGGCCAACATGTCGCGGTCATGCCACAATCATGCCATTGTAATGCCGTGATTTGGACCTACATCAGGATGACACCCCACGGTGGTGCATAGTCCTGTCATAATTAGATGTATGATACCTAGATAGAGTTTTATATACATTACACACCCTCCTTACTGGACCCCAGATAGACCCCACCCTCCTCCCTGGCCCCCGCCCAGCCCCCCCACCCTCCTCCCTGGACCCCAGATAGCCCCCCAGACAGCCCCCCACCATCCTCCCTGGACCCCGGACAGCCCCCCAGACAGCCCCCCGGACAGCCCCTCGGACAGCCCCCAGACATCCCCCTAGCCCTCCTTCCGAGAACCCAGATCCCAATCTATGCACTCTTCAAGATTCACCCAAAATCCCAATGGAAAGAGGGTTTTAGTGCTTCAGAAGATGATGAGAGAAGAGTGAAAACCCTAATAAAAAGAGGAAGCATGGAGATTATTAGACTCACCTGGATCTTCAATTGACACTTTATGGAACTCCAAATGCCCATGTGACGTGTACAAGTCAATCCCAACTCAAACCAAGGGAGGGTGTGGTCAGTACCATTCAAAGTGTCTCACATTTATTTGAAATGGAAAACAGTTTCAGTGAAAAAAAACTAGCAAACGTAAAACTGACCAAATGAAATTGGATTCTGTTGATACATTAGGACAATGATCCATGGGTCATTTTTGACATGTACGAGTAATCCCCGCCTCAATCCGAGGCATGGTGTGACCAGAACCACTCAAAAAGTCTCACATTTATTTGAAATGGATAGGATTTTAAGTGAAAACAACAACTGGCATACAAAAAACTGAACAAACACATTTGGATTGTGTTGATACTTTAGGAAAAGGATCCATGGGTCATTTTTGACATGTATGAGTCAACCTCGCCTCAATCTAGGGCATGGTGTGGCCAGTATCACACCAAGTGCATGTCATTTGTTTGAAATTGGCATCATTTTAAGTGAAACAACAACTGACATATAGAAAACCCACCAAACTCATTCAAATTATATTGAAACTTTTGGGAAAAGATATTTGGGTCATTTTTGACATGTATGAGTCAAACCCACCTCAATCTGAAGCGCAGTGTGGCCGTCACTACTCAATGTGTCCCTCCTTTGTTTTATATGAACATCATTTTAAGTAAAAACAACAACTTCCTTATAGAAAACTGACCAAACACATTCGGATTGGGTTGATACTTTAGTAAAACACTCCATGGG
Source organism: Viscum album (assembly GCA_963277665.1). Lineage (NCBI taxonomy): Eukaryota > Viridiplantae > Streptophyta > Magnoliopsida > Santalales > Viscaceae > Viscum > Viscum album. The sequence goes on from OY728126.1 coordinate 2,081,211,869, forward strand.
TCATATTTGACATGTATGAGTAAACCCCGCCTCATTATGGGGTGCAGTGTGGCCGGTATCCCTCTAACTGTCTCTCTTTTGTTTAAAATAGACATCATTTTAAGTAAATAAAACAACAATTCAGAAAACTGACCAAACATATTCGGATTGTGTTGATACTTTATCAAAATGATCAATTGGCCATATGTGACTTGTATGAGTCAACCTAGCCTCAATCTGAGTCATGGTGTGGCCGACACCACTCAAAGTGTCTCACCTTTATCTGAAATGGAAAACATTTTAATTAAAAACAATAACCGGCATAAAGAAAAACCAGCCAAACACATTCAGATTCTATTGATACATTTTGAAAATGATCCATGAGTCATATGTGACGTGTACGAGTCAACCCCACATAAATCTAGGTACAGTGTGGATGATATCACTCCAAGGGTATGTCTTTGGTTTAAAATAGATATCATTTTAAGTGAAAACAACAACGGACATATAGAGAACCAAAAAAAAAACAAATTTAGATTCTGTTAAAACTATAGGAAAATGATCCATGGGTCATATGTGATGTTTACGAGTCTACCCCACCCCAATCTGAGGCACGATGTGGCCAATTTAACTCAAATTGTCTTTCATTTGTTTAAAATGGATACACTTTTATGTAAAAACAACTCGCATACAGAAAACGGACCAAACACATTCGGATTGTGTTGAAACTTTAGTAAAATGATCCATGGGTAATTTTTGATGTGTACGAGTCAACTCCGCCACAATCCGAGTGCCGGTGTGGAGGGCACCACTCAAACTGTCTCACTTCTATTTGAAATTGACATGATTTTAAGTGAAAACAATAACTGACATACAGAAAACCAACCAAACACAGTCATATTGTGTTGATACTTTAGTAAAATAATCCATGGGTCATTTTTGTTGTGTACGAGTCAACCCCACCTTAATCCGGGGCACAGTGTGGCTAGTATCACTACATGTGTATGTTTTTTGTTCAAAATGGACATCATTTTAAGTGAAAACAACAATTGACATATGGAAAATGGACCAAACACATTCAGATTATGTTGAAAGTTTAAGAAAGTAATCTATGGGTCATATGTGACTTGTACGAGTCAACCACACCTCAATCCAAAGTGTAGTGTGTCTAGCACCACTCAAAGTGTATCTCTTTTGTTTAAAATGAACATAATTTTAAGTGAAAACAACAAATACCATATGTAAAATTTACCAAATGCATTCGTATTGTGTTGATAATTTATGAAAAAGATCCATTGGTCTTTTTTTATTTGTTCGATTCAACCACTACTCATTCCAAGGAACGATGTGGCCGATACCACCCAAAGTGCCTCACTTTTATTTGAAATGGACAACATTTTAAATGAAAACAACAACTGACATATGGGAAACCGACTGAACGTATTCATATTGTGTTGATTCTTTAGAAAAACGATCCAAGAGTCATATATGACAAGTAAGAGTCAACCACGCCTCAATCCGAGCCATGGTGTGGATGATACCACTCAAAGTGTTTCTCTTTTATTTGAAATGGACAAAAGTTTAAGTGAAAAAAAACTGGCATACGAAAAACTAACCAAAAGTAATCAGATTATATTGAATCTTTAGGAAAATGATCCATGGGTCATTTGTGGCATGTAAAAGCCAACCCCACCTTAATCCGAGGTATGATGTAAACGACACCACTCAAACTATCTCACTTTTATTTTAAATAGACAGGATTTTCTGTGAAAACAACAACTGGCATACGAAAAACTGATCAAAGACATTTGGATTGTGTTGATACTTTAGGAAAACAATCCATGGGTCATTTTTGATGTGTAATAGTCAACCCCACCTCAATCTGGGGCATGTTGTGGCCGTTATCACTATATGTGTATGTCTTCTGTTTAAAACGTACATCATTTTAAGTGAAAACAACAACTGACATACGGAAAACTGACCAAACAAATTTGGATTCTATTGAAACATTAGGAAAATTATCCAAGGGTAATTTTTGACATGTACAAGTCAACACCATTTCATTATGAAGCATGGTGTGGTTGGAACCACTCAAAGTGTCTCTCTTTTGTTTAAAATGAACATCATTTTAAGTGAAAACAACAACTGCCATACAGAAAACCATCCAAATGCATTCAGATTCTATTGATACTTTAGGAAAAGGACCCATTAGTCATTTGTGATGTGTACGAGTCAACCCCGCCGCAATCTGTGGAACTATGTGGTAGGTACCACTCAAAGTGTTTTCTTTTGTTTAAAATGGATATGCTTTTAAGTAAAAAAAACTGGCATACAGAAAACAGACCAAACATAATCAGATTGGGTTGGTAAATTAGGAAAACAATCCATGGGTCATTTTTGACGTGTATGAGTTAGGCCTACCTGAATCCAAGGTGCGGTGTGGTGGGAACCAATCAAAGTGTCTCGTTTGTTTCAAAATGACATCATTTGGGGTGAATAAAACAACTGACATACAAAAAACTGACCAAAGAAATAAAAATTATGTTAAAACTATAGGAGAACAATACATGGGTCATATGTGATGTGTATGATTCAACCCTGCCTCAATCTGAGGGACGGTGTGGCCAGAACCACTCAAACAGTTTCAGTTTTACATAAAATGGAAAATATTTTAGGTTAAAACAACAACTTACATACATAAAACCAACCAAAATCATTAGGATTGTGTTGATAATTTAGTAAAATGATACATGGGTCATTTGTGAAATGTATGAGTCAAAATATTCTCAATATGGGGCACGATGGGTCCGGTATTACTCTAATTGAATGTCTTTTGTTTAAAATGGACATCATTTTAAGTGAGAACGAAAATTGAGATACAGAAAACCAACGAAACACATTTGGATTCTGTTGAAACATTAGGAAAACGATCCAGGGGTCATATTTGATGTGTACATGTCAACCACACCTCAGTCTGAAGCATGGTGTGGCAGGAACCACTCAAAGTGTCTCTCTTTTGTTTAAAATGAACATCATTTTAAGTGAAAAAAACAACTGCCATACGAAAAACCAACCAACCGCATTCGGATTATATTGATACTTTATGAAAAGGATCCATTGGTCATTTTTGATTTTTATGAGTCAACCCTGCCTCAATCCGATGCACGATGTGGCCGCTACAACTAAAAGTGTTTTTATTTTGTTTAAAATGGATAAACTTTTAAGTAAAAACAACTAGCATATAGAAAACCAACCAGATGCATTCAGATTGTGTTGACACTTTTGGAAAATAATACATGAGTCATTTTTGACATGTAAGAGTCAACCCCACCTCAATATGAGGTGTAGTGTGGCTGGCACCACTCAAAGTGTCTCTCTTTTGTTTTAAAAGAACATCATTTTAAGTGAATACAACAACTGACATACAAAAAAATAACCAAATTCATTCAGATTCTATTTAAATGTTAGTAAAACGATCCATGGGTCATATGTGATGTGTAAAAGTAAACTCCTCCTTAATCTGAGGACAGGTGTGGCTGACACCACTCAAATTGTCTCACTTTTATTTGAAATGGACATGATTTTAAGTGAAAACAACATCTAGAATACATAAAACTAACCAAACGAATTCGGATTATGTTTATAATTTAGGAAAATGATACATGGGTCATTTGTGATGTGTATGAGTCAACCCTGCCTCAATCTGAGGCACGGTGTTTCCGGTATCACTCCATGTGTATGTCTTTTTTTAATGGACATCATTTTAAGTGAAAACAACAACTGACATATGGAAAGCATACCAAACGCAGTTGGATTCTATTGAAACTTTAGAAAAATGATCCATGGGACATATGTGATGTGTACGAGTCAGCCCCACTTCAATATGAAGCGTGGTGTGGCTGTCACCACTCAAAGTGTTTCTCTTTTGTTTAAAATGAACATTATTTTAAGTGAAAACAACAACTGCCATACGAAAAACCGACCAAACACATTCATATTCTATTAAAAATTTTGGAAAACGATCCATGAGTCATATGTGACATGTACGAGTCAACCCCACTTCAATCCGAGGTGTGGTGTGGTTGAAACCACTCAATGTGTGTCACTTTTGTTTAAAATGGACCTCATTTTAAGTGAAAACAACAACTAACATACGGAAAACAGACAAAACACATTCATATTGTGTTCATTCATTAGGAAAACGATCCATGGCTCATATGTGATGTTTAAGAGTCAACCCTGCCTCTATCGGAGGTGCGGTGTGTCCGGTATCACTCTAACGGTCTCTCTTTTGTTTAATTTGGACATCATTTAAAGTAAAAATAACTGGCATATGGAAAACTGACCAAACGTATTCAGATTGTGTTGATACAATAGCACAATGATCTGTGGGTCATATGTGATGTGTATGAGTCAACCCCGCCTCAATACGAGGCATGGTGTGGCCGACACCACTAGAAGTGTCTCACCGTTATTTGAAATGGAAAACATTTTAAGTGAAAACAACATCTGGCATAAGGAAAACCAATCAAAAGCATTCATATTCTGTTGAAACTTTATGAAAACGATTCATTAGTCATATGTGACATGTACATGTCAACCCCGCCTCAATCTGGGGCACGGTGTGGCCGATATCTCTCCAAGTGTATGTCTTTTCTTTAAAATGGTCATCATTTTAAGTGAAAACAACAACTGACATACGGAAAACTGACCAAATGCATTCATAATCTGTTGAATCTTTTGGTAAAAAATCCATTGGTCTTATTTGACATTTAAGAGTCATCCCCGCTTTAATCCTAAGTGTAGTGTGGACAGAACCACTCAAAGTGTCCCTCTTTTTTTTAAATGTACATCATTTTAAGTGAAAACAACAAATGACATACGAAAAAATGACCAAATGCATTCTGATTCAATTGAAAATTTAGGACAATGATCCATGGGTCATATGTAACATGTAAGAGTGAACCCCACCTTAATCCAAGGCATGGTGTGTCCGACACCACTCAAAGTCCCTCTCTTTTGTTAAAAATGGACAACATTTTAAGTGAAAACAACTACAAACAGAGGGAAAAGAGACCAAACAGATTCGGATTTTGCTGAAACATTAGGAAAACAATCCATGGGTTATATTGATGTGTAAGAGTCAACCCCAAATAAATATGAGACATGGTGTGGTCAGTATCACTCTAATAGTATGTCCTTTATTTATAATGGACATCATTTTAAGTAAAAACAATTGGCATAAGGAAAACTGACCAAACGTATTAGTATTGTGTTGATACCTTAACAAAATGATCCATGGGTCGTATGTGACATGTACGAGTCAAACCCACCTCAATCCGACCCACGGTGTGGCCGACACCACTCAAAGTGTCTCACCTGTATTTGAAATGGAAAACATTTTAAGTTAAAACAACAAATGACATACAAAAAACTGACCAAATGCATTCAGATTCTATTGATACTTTATGACAACGATTCATGAGTCATCTGTGACGTGTACGAGAAAACCCTGCCTCAATCTTGGGCACGGTGTGGCCATTATCACTCCAAGGGTATGTCTTTTGTTTAAAATTGGCATCACTTTATTTAAAAACAATCGGGATACGGAAAACCGACCAAACATATTCAGAATTCTGTATGCATCATAATTCATTTTGTATGTGTTATTGATTCATAATTCAAAATTCATTAAATAATTCATTCTTCATGTATTAAATTGAGAATTCAATTATTAATATTGTATTGCATAGGGTAATTGGGTTTATATACATGATTATAATTGTGTAAAATTCTATGGTTATAAGAGTATCTAGTTTTTATGTGCTTTTGTGTGCAATTGCAGGTGTTTTTTGTTGTTAACAGTATATGAAGGTGTATGTAGTTGAGTGTGTAGGTGGTTTTGTTTGTGTATGAAGTTGAGTGTGCAGGTGGTTTTTTTTTGGTGTTGAGTGTATCATGTGGTTTTGATGGTGTATGAAGGTGTTTGTTATGTATTCCTTGTTATTGTTGAGTGTGCAGGAGTGGAGGAGACTCTAGGTGGCCGGTATGCCAAATTCTGGTATAACACAATACCAATGGTTTACTAAAACCGTTGGTATAGTGAGGTAAATATTTTTACCATGGTTTTAGTAAAGCGTTAGTAAAACATGAAATTGATATAATACTCTTATATACAAATGGTTATTTAAACCATTGCCAATAATTTTCAAACAGTTGGGAATACTCCTATATACCAATAGTTATTTAAACCATTTGGAAACTCTAGGATTACACTCCCTGTATTACCAATGGTTTTCAAACTGTTGGGAATACTCTTATATACCAACAGTTATATTCAGGTTCTATTATACGAATTGATATTTTCCGTTATCCACCTCTACTTTTTTAATCATATATTATATCATCTTTATCCAATATAGTCAAATTTGGAATTTCCTTATGTAAACCATCCAAAACTTTATCTACCATACATTAATCAATATCATGATCATATATCATTCTAAAATAAAATTGTATCTTTTATGGCCTCATGATATATTCTTAGGGAGTGCGAGGAATTTTTTTTAATCTTTTCAAAGATGTATAAAAGTTTGAAAATGACTTCTTTTGGAAGGAAGAAATTTTATGATAGTTACTAAAATATTCAAAATGGGAAGTTATGAATAAGTACAAAAATTCATGAATAAAATGATAAATAATATCATCTATAAATGTGAAGGGAGGATATGGTGATGAATAATATCATTTTAGGCCCCATTATATTTAATTATTATTTTTATAATAAAATATGAATAAATTTTTAAAATTAATCTATAAAAACATTTTATAATAAAATTATAGAATTTTAGTTAATTATAAAATACATGATTAAGATTTAAATATCATTTTTTGAAAACATATTATCTATTGATAATATTTTTTAACACATATAATCAAATTAATGAGTATTTCATGCATTTCCAATATTGAATATGTAGTTAAAATCAAATGATTATCCACCCATGATCACATTGTAATTGGTAATGATGTATATTTAAAAAAAATTATAATATTATATTTCTATGTTCTTTTCAAATATTTATATATTAAATAAATCATACTATATTATTTTAATATTGTTTTAACATCTAATATATAATCATATGATCATTTGTCATGAAATTATTCTTCTTACTTTGATAATCACTCATTTGCACCTTCTTCACGAAACCACGACATATATATTATTATCCCATAAAATAATTAAGTATCTCAAATTTTTGTAAAATCTATGTGTTAAATTTTTTCTTTAACAAATATTTTTTTGTTATTAAGGTGTTTCAAGATAATAAACAATAGAAACACCTAATCATTGTATATCCAACATATTCTATATCATTAAAACTGTTTGGAATCTTTTTATTTTTATCACACACTAATTATACCCCATTTATGAATTTAATTAGTTAACAATGAATTAAAATATAATGATGAATAAATTCATGGGTGTTGAATTATGATGACGGTGATGAAGTATTCATTATGAAAGATGATGATTCCAAAATTATTTAATAAATTATCAAAAGAATTGTGCCAATTAAATTGTGGTTGGAATACACGTCTTGGATGAGATCTTTGATTTTTGTTTTTATCTTTTATTTGAAAAATGGAGTTATTTCCATTAAAATAAATTAATGAAATATATTTCTTGATTTTTTTTGTTAATGTATCCATTTTACTGGGTGGAATTAAAAGTGATCAATGAGTTAAAAAATGATGATGGAATTCCTTTGTGATGAAAAAGAGAGGAATGACCATATACTTCACATCATTTTTTGATTTTTTATAAGAAAGGAAAACATATTGCATAATATAATGCCTTTAGGTTATATAAATCTACCACAACATAGAACCATCATAAATTCAATTGGAATAAACAGATAATGAAATTTAAACTTACCCACTATGTAAATATTGTTCTACCACATGGAGTAGGTAAATGATCATGGTAACACATGGAGGATTAAGTGACCATAGTCACACATAGTAGGTAAGGACACTATGAAAACACATCATTAGTTGAGTGATTGTAGGATTATACAATATGTTGATCAACTACACAATCATCAACATGGATGATCAAGAAGGGGAAGCACTGATATGTCTCGATGATCAGTATAAATACAATGCCCTTAAACTGTCACTATATTATATAAATAATTTTAAAGATAAAGAGATATTTATTTCGAGATGATGCACATTGGTATTTTATTACGTGATATTTAAATAACAATGAAAATATCACTATCCATGAAAAATGAATAAATAATTATTCAATGAATATAGGATACATTCAAGATTGAACACATAAGGAAGGAGATAATTTTAATTTAGATATTTCATATTATTATAAGGTATTTGGTTGTCAAATATGAAATATATGACACTTAATTATGTCATGATTCTGAATGAAATAAAAAATATGAATCTAGGATCTATATATATATATAAATTCATATGAAATCATGAAAACATGAAAACCGTAATGATAAAGAGTGATAATAATGTTTGTGGTTTTTAAGAATGACTAACTAAATAAAATTATAAACATTTGATGTTGTGATGAGAGAATAATTTTTCATTTGAGATTTTTTAGGAAGAAAAGTGTAGTTCAACAAATAAAATGTAATATTTCATGAGTTTATTATAAATGCACACAGAATATCAATGATTAAAAGCATAGGTTACTTGTTTTAATAAATATATTTAGGAATCATGAGCGTTGAGACCCTAAATTGATAGGTTTTTAATAATAAACATGAGAGTAGTCTTCATATTAGTGTACTTATATGTGTAAAATAATTAACATGGTATTTATTGTAGTTTACATATGTTTTGGAATGTGTATATAGTCAATGAAAAGTAGAAGGTTTTTATAAATGGGCATTCCATATCGAAGAATTATAGTGATTTTAATCCATAGTAATTATAAGGTATTCTAAATACGTGAGTTAAGAAGAAAGAGATTAATTAACCAGAACTATAGTTATTATTTTCATATATATTCTTTCATGTATAAAATTTATTATTTCATATGATCCATTTTTATTTTTAGATAATAACTTGTTGTAACAGTAAGAGGATTTTCATAACACTAATATTTGACTCAAGAAATTCTCGATGTTTTATCTAGAATAAATCTAGTGAAACATGTTTATCCATTTAGGTAGAAGAAGAATAGAGGAATATTTTAGAATTATAAGAATAATAAGTATAATTATAATAATTAAAAAAATGATAATTATAAATATAATTGGATTAGTTGACCATAATTTTCATTGAAAAAGAAGGCCATGTGAAAGAATGTATTTTCACTGGATAATGTGAAAGAATATGAGAAAAAGTTTATTGTTACTATTAAAAGAAGAGAAGGTTAATATGTTTTCTATGGTACAGTGAATAAAAAATGAAGAATATAATTTCTAGTTATCAGGAGAAAAATATATACAAGAAACACAACAAATATATGTTATAATTCATGATTGGTTTTATAATCTCATGTTTCTATTAATATAATTAAAAAAAATTAATAGAATTTACCAACGTGAAAGGTCTACCAAAAAGTGTCTGGTTTTCAGGATCTATGCTACTAGGAGAATATAATTCTAATCTAACATATTGATGTTTGTGGGTTGTGTGATTATGAAGCAGTCTAATTCAAACCATGGACATTCTATCTCACTTTTAGTGGTGATGCTTGTAAATTGATCTACCTATTTTGTATGATGGGTTATAATGATATAATAATGAATTAAAGTGATGAGAGAGAAAGAGAAAGTATTCCATTCATGAAAAAATTGTACAAAAGGTAATATAGAAGGGATAATAGGTTAAATGTATAAATGGGGTTCGAATTCACCAAAACTAATTTACCCCCACCGCCATTGTAGTTCATATCCCAATTAGTGCCCCTATCGCTCCAGTCTTTTACCCTTATACCATACATGGTATTGTTAAACTTTATAACTTTTGTTATGATTATATTAAAGAGATGGTATTTAAAAATACCTTAATTTCAATCTACTCAACAAAAATGTACTCATACAATAAATAAATCTTTGTTTAATCACAATTTTCATCTTGTATACTATCCTTGACTATGTATGTTAGAAAATGATATTTTAAAACTGATAATACCACTATCATATATTTATATAATCAATATACCTTGAGAAAACTACCTAATTTCGATTTTCATGTTTAATTATGTAAAATGTAACTACAAAATTCCAATAATCATATTAATAATGAAGAAATATGATACTTTTACCAATTGTGGAGAAAGTTTATCTCAAAAATGAATTATATTTCACCGATTATCGGTATAATTCCCAACAACCATCATATGAAATTTAACAATAAAATAGTGTAAGATGGAATTCAATATATATATGTTCCCTAGTTATAAGTGACATGAACCATATGAAAAATGAAACCATATTATTAATAACATGATATAATAATAAAAATAATAATTTTACGATCCATGTATTCATTATTAGTGTTGATCATAAATGGTTAAACATTTCCCAATATATATCCCTAAAAAGATACAAAATACTCTATGTATGTTATACTATTGATAAATAGACATGAAAATTATTCCTTCTGTGATGGTACTTCATTGGGGACATAAACATTGAGAAAATTATATAATATGATAATTATCAAAATAATAAACAATATTAAAAGAATGAAATTTAAAATAGTGCAAATAATAACAAACTATTCATTAATTAATAACAAAAATGATAAAATTATTAATCTTGATTTTTATCCCATGATTGGCCAATAAGATATAATTTAAAATAGACTCAATTATACTAATATAATAACTTATGTATTAATACATGTATATTATTCATGGACCCTATGTTTTTCACTAATACAGTGGTCTAATTAGAGGATATGATACTTTTTAATTCATAATACTCTTTCATATCAATACATCTCCATAATATGAATCATTTTTTATAATATTGAATGATTTGTATTTTTAGGATTTAAAGTGAGACTGATATTTTCAATGTTGTTTAATGACACTATTTTTTTATAAAGAGCATAAAACAATCCATAATCATAGGGATAAGATAAATTTCATTCAAAAAATGAATATCTAATTATCCTCTTTCACAATATCTAGTGCTAAAATGTATTTAATATTATTTATCAAATTAACCTCAATAATTCTTTTGAAGTTATCTAGATTTTTTTTCATGGGTTATATGAAACCCAATTCTGGATTTAAATTCAATATTTTTTTATTTAGGCTAACATGAATTTAAATGTATTTATGATTTGTTTTTAAGTATTAATGATCTATTAATTTTAGTTATTTATTTAATAAAATTAGTTGGAATTTATTTAAATTATAATGTGTTGGTCTAAGGGATGACTGATGAGGTTGGAGGTTGAAAAATTAATTTTTAATAGTGGATACATAGGGATACTCATTAGTGGTTTACTATTTACTTAGTATTAGTGAAATTGGATCATGAAATACATTGGACCAATCAACCATTGAACAGTGGTTCCCCACAATTAATGTCACGAACTAACTAAACTCATTTTAAGAGTCTTATTTTTAAAATCGTTTATTCATTTTACATTAGAATAAATTCTCTTTTTTTCCTCAATGATGAATGTGTCCTTAGAATTTTCCCACCAATATATCTCTCGACCTTGTCATAGTCTTCTAATTATATCTCACACACTTTATAAATGAATTAAAATATATTACATATACTGTGACCATAACATTAAGAAAAATTTGTTCCCTAAGGTTTTTTAATAAGAAATGTTGTTTAGGTATTGATATAATTAAAGATTTATATTTCATTTTATTTTGATGGTATTATTGATTCCTAATGATTGGGGGGAAACTACTAATCCATGTGCTATTTGAATTGATCATCTTTTGAGAACTAGATGATCTCAATCACTTATTTAATGATTGATTGATTATTTTACAATGAATTGTGTAATTTATATGCCTCATTTAATTTATTATAAAATAAATGACATGAAAATGAATCTAATTATAATATGAATTACATAATAGTATAAAATTATAAAAAATAGAATTTTCATGTGAATACTAAAATAAATTATGGTTGATAAATAAAATACTAATATTGTTTATTATAATTCATGATATTATGATTGATAATTAATATTATCGTAGATAATTTTTTATGTTTTTTTAAATCATTTTTTTGAATTTTTATTTTATTATTCAATTTTATTCAGTGTATTGGTGACACATATAGATAATATGAAAATTATAGTTATAAATGTAATATATGTAAGATATTATATATGTCATGAATAATATCCACTAGTTTTGTTAATGGGAAAATAAAAATCCAATGGAAATGATTTGGAATTAAAAGTTTCATAAATTAATTATGGTAATGAGTTGTTTATTTAGATGGTTTGTGGGGGGTTTATATGATCTATTAGATAGTGAAGAGATTTTTATATGTGACATAAAAGATAATTTAAATTATGAATGAGTTGATTACATTATTATGTCATGGGATTGAGGTAGTGTAAAATTTTATTTGGGATTTTAAGTGACAAATAATTAATTATGAGATTAAAATAAAGGTTTTTGAATAATTTTATACATTGATTTCATACCAATAGATTCATTATGAACTGGATGTATAAAATAAATTCAAAAAACTTATTTTAATTGATGGTGAAAAAATATGAATTTTTGGAGGTTTGATACGAGGTCTCATATTTTATTCATTTATTGTTATATTGTATAATTTATGAAAATGTCTATTGAAATAAGAATATAATGAAAAAATATAGCTCATTGATTATAAAGGGTGAAAATATAATTGTGATAATTTAATATAAATTTAATTTGTCTATTACCATTGATGAAAAATTATATTTTAAATTGAATGTGATGTATTAATAGTTAAATTATTACATATTAATCTAAGAGTGAAATGAATGATACCTAGGTAAATAAAATGGGGATTTCATATATTTTTTCTAATAAAATTAATTGGGATGTTCGATGAATTTGGTTGATATAGAAATAATATTTCATAATTTTTCAATGGAGTGTGGAACAATAGGTATTGTAATGAATAATTCATAATCACTAAATGATATGTTAAAGATAAATAATTTTTAAACACAAAATGCTGTGTTTGGATGATTAATGAATAAATTCTAAATGTTCTACATAAATTTTTTATTGGGATTTTTATTTAATAAATGAATGATATAGTCAAATGATTGTAATATTGTGATAAATAGAGGCATTTGGGTGTTATGAGATGTTACATGGATTTCTTTTTCTTTCTATTATTCATTAGTGCAAACCATCTACCAAGGTAATAATATTAGGTATGTCATTACATGTGGATGAGCATGATCAATGTTATTCATTTTTTATACATATGTTGACATATAAATGTAATTTATAGGTAATGATCATGATGAATTTATATGAGCCATGGTATAATAGAATTATAATTTTCTATGTATGCTTGAATATTATATATTTAATATTTAATATTACATTTACAAATAATATCCACAAAAGATATAATTATTACAAAAGTTTATTGATTTACACCAAATGTTACATGATATGTGTTGATATTTATTAATTTATATATTAAATTAATATCATATATAAATGGTATAATAAAATGACCATGTTAGTGTACATGTTATTCATGGTGGTATTGTAGTTTATACTGATATATTTTGTAACATCAAATATATACACATATTTTGGGTACATATTTTATGTGTGGTTAATAAGGTATGGTTGTGCCTCCATAATAGGTGTATGATAGGATATTTATAGCTTAGTGTGATTATTTTATGATTATATTTGAGTTATAATGATTAATAGTTTCAATATTTTAACATTGGATACTTTTAAGGTATTATACATTGATATTTTTATTTTATATTTAACATATACCTTGTCTAATAAATGATATTTTTTAGTATAATTTGGTTAATATTAGAGTACATTTTATACTAATTTATCCTTCAAAATAAAAATTATTATTACTAGTATTTAATATTTTATATATTTTGACAATTCGGTTGAGATTATATTGACCACCTCACATCACATTCTGACCAATGATGTTAGTCCCCATCAATCAGTTATCAAAGAGTACACAAAAACCAATGTGTTATGTCACAATGGTGGAATTGAAATTTTATGGAGGGATATTAAAAAATTATATCAAATAATTTTTCATTTATATGATTTTGATACATGATATAAATGGTTGTAAGAAGATAAATGGTTTGGATATGTTAAGGAAACATTGTTTTCCTGTGTCTATATGTGTTTTTGAGTAACGACAATGGAATATTAGATGTCAATGTCTCTAGGGAAACTCAGTATTAAATATATATATTTATTAAAAAAAATATGTTATTATATTTACCAAGATTGATGGGGTAATATTAGGGTGTCCTTTTGTCATGTTGCTATTTAATTACATGGTAAATGTATGAGTGAATGTGAATGTGATTTGATTATAATTGGAATGGAAATTTTTCATTCAATATTGATTAACATATTTGATAAATAATGACATACATTATAAATATTTTATCAATAATGTATTAGTTTTCATAAATGAATGGAATTAAATATATTTTTTGGTGTCATTTAATTGAATTATATCATTTAACCAATTTATAAGAATTGATTATTTTTGTATTTATTGATGTGATATTATATTGAATCATATATTATTGATGTTTTTATAGAATTATAGACTCAATAAGAAATTTTTAGGATCCTAATAGTGAATTGGTAAACATGTAAAGCCATTACAAGAATTTTAGGAGGATATGATTGAGTATGATTTATCGATAGTGACACCTGAAACTCATCTGAAGAGTAATATCCAAAATATTTTTACCAACTTTTCAAAAACAAATTAGGGGATAAAATCCATGGAAAAAGTGTTGATTATTGTTTTTTATTATTTTAATGGATAATAACATATTAGTTCTTGTGAAACATTAAAAAATACGGTTTTAATGATTAATAAGATGTTATGATCAGTTTATTGAATTATTTGAGTCAAAAAAATGATAGATTATGAATATAATAGTGTATATACTTTAATAAATATTGAAACACTAGTAATATACTCTCATTTAGGTTGGGATGATGGAAAATATGTATTGGGATACTTTTCATCCTATATTTAATTATTAGTTCTATCCCTTTACTTTGGTGATATATAGTGGAAAAGAATTTATAGATTATAAATATATATATGTGTTTATTATCTTTTATGATAATAGATTCATTGACTTTTTTTGTGAAGACTTTGGGTGATTGTGAGCCAACTAAGCCCTAGATGTTCTATTATAAAGTGCGTAAAATTATTAATTTATTGATGGGTCATTGTTTTTACCTAATTACTTAAATGTGGTGAATATTCTCATGATTACCTAGAAATATATGGTTTTAAATCAATCAAATTCTAAATGAGATAAGTTATTATAAAACCATAATAAATTAATGTTACATAATTATCATTAGGGTGGTGATCTACTAGGGTCCCATGGGATGGTTTATATTCTCAATATTGTTAGTGAAAAGGAGTAATATTTATGGAAATATGTGATATATTCACAGAATATATTGGTTAGGAACATGAAAAAGTGGTGGATGAGATTATTCTTATATTTAATATTCTAATGTTAAAAATATAGGCATTTATAGAGTGAAAATAAGATCTCACTAAGTGCATAGGTCATGGAAGTAATAGCTCCTCGTTATAGTTATGCATGAGGAGTAACGTGGTTCATAAAAGATAATAGTACCAATGAAACGATCCTAGTTATAATGAACCATATCAATAAAAGTTAGTTAAATATTAAAGAGTTTGGATCTAGGTTAATATGAATGAAGTTAGTTTTTGAAAATGAGAATGAAAATTATTTTTTGTTGATTAGGGTGTCATGAATATTTAGGATAATTAATATATTTAGATATATTTTTAAATGTTTGGGAGGAGTTTTTAATTCGTAGAATATTTAAAATATATAAAATATCACTAGTTATCTATTAGACTTATGTCAATAACTTATTTGGCTACCTAGGAGGGTGGGAAACTTGAATATACCACTAGGTAAAATATGGGAATCCACTCACTTCCCCATATAAGTGATCATATTTTTTAAATTTAAATTATTAATAAATTGATAAAATGGGTTCCAATTGTTAACCTTCCACATAGATAGGTATAAAATTCCAAATTTTTATTACAAAATATTTTTATTACATGGAAAACAAAATCATTTAAAATTTAGTTTCATTGAAATTAAGAATATATTACATAAAAACCAAAAAAATTATTCTAATCCATTTTAATATATTATTTAGGGGTCCACCCAATGTAAAATGTTCTATATCTCATGTTGTTGTAATATAACTGAATAGAAAGTGGTGAAAATGATTCCCGTAAGTGAAATAAGAAAATTAGATATTTAGCATGTGATCATGAGGAATTCCAATAAGAAAATAGGGTATAACAATATTCCATGTTCAAAAGAACATGAAATATATCATAACAAAAAAAAACATGAATCACAACATTGAAAATGCGGCTACAAAATTTTAAAGGATTAAACCATAATCACATCACTATAGTTTATCATGTTAGTGTTATATAAAAAAATTACCCAGGCTAGTCACTAAGGAATCATAAAACATGTCATATCTAGAGATTAGTTATTTACCATATTCATTACAATGATATGTGGGTAGCATTATATATATGTTATATTTTTATCTGATAAAAATTGATCATAACAATTCATTACGGAATTAACCTGAGAAAAATAATTTATGTGTTCCATAAAAGAATTATTCATGTATGTTCTTAAATGCTTGACCATAACATCATTTTTTATGAAAGGAATGGAAATATTGTTTTTGTATACATAAATAACCAAATAAAAATATTATATTTACATATAGGTGAATACCCATAGATAAAGAAATTTTTTGGTTATTCAAAATATAAAAATATATTATGTAAAAGTGTGGAATTGAGAAGTAAACATTTCAGTATGACTGGTATAAATAATTGATTAAGGGAATATAAAATGAGTGGTAACAATGGTATATCATTTATAAAATTCAATTATTATATTAATAGAATATTAAATTATTAGGGAAAGTAAATTAGCTTAAAAATTAGAATACATACTTTAAAAGAATTATTGAACTGAAAAGGGGAGTGGATAATTTTATTACTTTGATGAGATCATCCTAAATATATAATATGGAAAATTGTGGAATAAAAAACTATAGAGTGGATATTTTGTAGTAATGTGCCAATAAATTAATGGAATATGGATTTCGTGTGATGGGGAATGGTTAAATAAGTGGGTATTTATAGAAAAGATTAAAATATTCTGTAGTAATATCCAGATATTCCCCTTAGGAATCTACGATTTCGAAAAGGCAAAATCATTGGCATAAAAATTGATTTTTCTCATGGTTTAGGACATAAGAGATACATTTAATGATATTATCATATATTATACAGTAAAATCAAATTTTAATACTTATTGTATTAGGAATAATTTTATTTTCAATGAAATAATGTTTTGAAATTCAGATTTCCATTATAGACACTGGAATGTCTCTTATAGATTTAGAAATGGATTAAAAGATATTAAAATACTTAATATTAATAAAACAAAATATTTTATACTATTGATTGTGTTTATTCAATTATTACATAAATATGGTATAAATATGATTTCATATGACATAATAAAAAACCTATACTATATTTTAATGTCTACGTAACTTTTATGACACATAAAATTTTTATAATAAATTATAAAATTATTTAACCATTTTTATTAAAATAATATTTTCCCAAAAGACCATTTCATTAAATAATAATATTCAGACTAACTGATTTTGTTATAAAATGTTATATATATCCAAATATTACTATTATTTTTTTCCAACAATAATAAATTCATAAAATTGTATATATTTACAGATAAATTTTACAAAAAAAATATATTCTAAAAAAGGGATTGATGTAAAGACCATTTCATTTATACAATGGAAGCTACACATAATATAAATATTTCTTAGACATGTTACCAATTGTTACACCTATATACTTCTTTACAGTAAACTGTGAGATAGTGGATGATTCATGGTGGGTATATGCTGACATTAACTGAGTGGTAATATCCACTCACTTGAACATGTCTCCTGGGTGACAACATTAATTCCACAGTTTTTGAATCATTGTAGGGGCTTGGACAATGGATAACCCCTGTTAATCTTCCTCTCTATAATGTTCTATCAAATGGTCTCAAATGACTTGACTCCTCTAGTTGAGTCCTGTGTTTCTCTAATTTTTATGAACTATACATCGTCAATACTAATTATAGAAACTAATTATAATAGTAATATTAAAAATGGTTATAGTTCCCAATGGTCATATCAGACAATTACTATATTGACCAATGGTTATATTTGACCAACAATTATATTACTATTCAAATAGTCACATTTCTCCTAGTGAACATCACAACATTATTTAACTCAAGATTCACTTAAATTACTATTAGGGAATTATTTTTATTTTATAATATTTCGATTGGTTTAATCATATTTTTTCCTTTCTAAATATTATGCCATGTGGGAGATGATGCAATAAGGTTGTGGTGATCCAAATATTTTCATTTTAGATTTTATATTTAAAATTTGTTTTATAATAGTAAATTTTCTCATTTTTTGGTTACATTTTATACTAGATTAATGATAATTAGTAATGATATTTGATTTTGTTGGTTCCTATATATTTCTTACATGTATAATAATATATTATATAACACATATTTATTCAAAAATTAAATATCATTTAAGAATCCCAAGTTTTTACATACTTACACCCTTTAAAAATTTCATCATATAAATTTTAACTCATATTATAGTTTTAAAATAAGTGATGGTGGATTTATTTCAATTATTCATATGGTTCCCATATTTCCTCTTCACAATTATGCTTCCTCCACAACACTTTTAACATGTGAGTTGTCTTTTTGTTGAAAGTATTGACACAATAGTCCAATATCTCCACTAGATTCACCTTATAAGAGAGGTCATGCTACCATTGTTACCCATCTAGATTCATTATATGTGAGGTATATGGTATGTACTAACTCATGAGATAAGTAAGGAAGATGTCATGAACTTGAGACAAATAAGGTGGAAGTTCTAGATGAGAGTCCAGTACTCCAATGTGATAATGGATTTCAATGGGTCCAGTTTATATATGGATAATATTAGATTTCATTTAAAACAAATTATTATCTTCAATGGTGATTTCATAAGGTAAATGTTTTCACAATAATCAAACCATAAGTCCCTTCAATGTTTGTTAGCATATATCATCTACAGACACTGACTACCTTCTATTTGTTTTTGGATGGACAAACTATTTTTGTTATATCATTCACATGATCGGTCCGAAATACCTTTTCCTCACCAACAACATCCCTACAAGAATGATTTATACATCTTTTCCAATACAGTGATACATAGGGTTCCATTTACATACTCAATTGGAAGCTATATATGTTTGAGAACTAAAATTATGGGTGCTATTGATCCCATCCACCTTTATATTCCATTTAAAACGTTATAACTATTTCCTCAAGATTCTAAATTGTCCATTCAGACTGGAAATTAGATTTCTAGTAATAGATTGTGTTAAAATTAAGTTAATTATATATAGAATGATAAATAATTCTATATAAAGTATATGTAATCCTTATATCATGTTCAAAAAAAATTGAATGGGGTGCCCCATGGATCATCACTGCATCCTTTAAATATATCATAGAATATTTTTCAATAGATAAATCATCCTGAGTATTGATGAAATGGAATTTATGGGTGAGTTAATATACTATATCTCATATCATGTTATTTTTTGTGGATGTTCTTGGAATACCATTGATGAATTCCATGGGGATATTATCCCACTTAAATATTGTGATATGTAATGGTTTCAATAACACATTAGGTACTCGATGCTCTTCCATCACTTATTGACACAAGATGAACCATGTTGTTTAGTCAGTAATACATTTTACATATTATATTGCTAATAAAGACACTAATTATAACTATAAAATTTTCTACTATAATAATGTATATAGAATGAAGTGTTATGAGATTTATTATCCATTTCATTATTTATTTCCATGACATAGAGAGACATAGACTTATACAAAATATCATTATATATTCTTGATAAAAATTGAACATCAGATACATCCCAGTCTTCATGGCCTATATCTTCATTAGTATCAAAGGAAAATCTATTTAATATATCTTGAACTTTTCATGTAATTAGGGTTGATAAATAAATTGGGATTTTTTTGATTACGTACCTACATATATTATTCGCAAGTATATCCTTACTAGGTTCTTGGTCAATTGATATTAATGAATCCTCATCTTTTCCATCACAATAGGATCTTTCCAACATAATGAATATGTGGAATTGTTTTCACCTATGGGTTGATAATGAGATGAATAGTTATAGTCTTTATGAAGGTCACACCATCTCATTTTTTTCATGTTAAATTTCTTTTTTGAAAATACATAGTCCATACAGTGGTATTATTTGTATATATCACGTTTCTCTTCGTAATGATAGTTCATCCATATGATAAATGAAAAATAATAATGATGGCCCCAGGCCATGTAATTTATTATTTGACTCATCAGCCCTTAATGGTCAAGATTAAGAAGTGATCACCCATTAAATTTTCAGTATAATGTAACATTGATATTTTGGAGATGTGTATCTAAAAATAAAAAATCCATCTCTAATAAAGGGTAGTGTAAATAAAGGGGAAGTAACCAATCACTTCTCTAGTTCATAGAAAATTTATTCATAGTCATATTTCAGAATCTTCATTTCTCCTTTTCTAGATTACATGGTTATTGGATTACAAATTCATGAAATGTAATTCACAAACATACAATAATTTTATACATGAAAATGGAAAATATAAATATCACTTTCTATTATAGTATAAGGACACTCCTCTCCACCATTTTTTTTGGGTAGGGGTAATTGATATTCCTCCATTAGATAAAAGGTTCCCCATGATATATCATTTTATGAAAAAAATTCCCATTTTTTAAATTTACCAAACAATTTCTCTTTCCTAATAGTTTTTGGAAAACCCTTTAGATTACCTTGTGATTCTGGTTCCTTTTGGAATATATCATAATACCACTAATATAAAAAACCATGAATTTATCACACCATTAATTGAATGATCCACTCATAAAATCCATAAATTATAGTCAGAGTATAAGTCACAATGAAGGGAATAACAAAAAACTCATTATTCCAATTTGTTGTTTGAAATTATGTCTTCATAATAACATCTTTCATCACACTAAACTAATTATACCATTATTACTGGCTATGATTGGTGAAAAATTAATCCCAACAATGCTGGTCAATTAAATCATCAATCTTTTGGAGAGGGTACTAGTTCATCCCTCTGATACCATTATGTTCTCTATAATCAATTCATAGTTTCATTTATCCATACTTCTTTAATAAAAATAAAATATGGTCATTCCAAGTTGACACTCTTTGTCATATAAATCCCTTATCCAAAATATCATAGTTTTTATTATTTAAATACACTAAGTCTACATTTTAAATTTTGTATGAGGTATTTATATCATCTTGTATCCAATCATGAGTTCGATAAGGAACTCTATCTCAATTTCCAATGAATGTATAAATAACAATTAAATAAATATTTAAACGTATTCCTAAATTTTCAGGTATATTTATTCTCTATATTGATAAATTTATTTCTCCCCCTTCATCGGTCATCTCCATAAAGATGGTTATGAGATGATATTCTAGAAAAATATCATTCAAGAAAATCTCCTTGGAAATAAATATTGGTTTTCCATTCAAGAATACAAAAGTTATATTAATCCTATAGTTGATCTTATAATTATACATTGTGAGATAGTATACCCTTAGTATAGATTGGAATTCAATAATTAGAATAAATACAATATTGTGATTATATTATAATTTCGGATGTTAACAGATGCAATTCTATACACTATTGATGATACAATAATCCCTCTAGGATTTCTGACTAATAATTATACTTCTGTAAGCTTCGGGATTGATTCTACATTATTTTCTAACATAGATAAAATAATGGAATTTATAGATCTGGAATCATACAATAAACTTTATAGCCTTCAGATCAAAAAGAATGTACATAGAACCACATTATTTGTAGCCTCTAATTCACCCTTGGTGAAATAAAATTCCAATACTTGATCCTTTTTTCTATACTAATGATTATAGTTGGATCCCTCCATTATCTTTTGATTCATAAATTTATTAGACAAGTTCAAAAGATATCCACAAATGAATAATTCTTCTTATGGATAGGCATGTATCATCTTCCAATTATTGTTATTATTGATAATGCGAGGCTTCGCCATACCATCATAGGTTTAATACATATATACATATCTTCCACACATGTTAAATATACTACTCCAAAGCATGATGTTCCATGGAATGCTTCTTCCATCATTTTTTTCATGCGTGATGTTATAATTTCATTCCTCATCTTCAATGATCAAAATTATTCCCAAATTTTATCTCCAATTTATTTACATTTAATTCTTCTAATTTCACCAATGCATCTCTCCAAACTCCTATTAAACCTTGATATCACTCATCACAATCTTCTAAAGGACTTCATGATATCTATATTCAAAATATATCTATTGATGAGGTATGAGTTCACCATAGAATATATACAAATTTAATTTGGAACCATAAAAAGATAGAGGTTTATAGATCAAGTCATTTAATGTTAATTTTATAGAATCCCATTGATTTATTTTCATTATTCATAAGTTCTATGAATTTATTATCTATTTTTTTCGTTGAATAGGAAAATTATTTATTGAAAAATAATCCCTTAAATTATTCCCACTCCGTAGAATCAATCTCCCTTCATGGATATATATTTTTGATCACTATCCACCACTGACCAGCTTCTCTTTCTAATAATAAATCAATCATAGTGACATTATATATATATTTATGGAGGAGTATATAAATTAACATTCATATTTATTTAATCTATTGCTTAGTAATCAATATGTTGGTATATCCCCTAAATGAAAGTTCTCATTGGCACATGAAATAGTCCATGAAATGTTTTTCCCATAAACCAAATTCTAGCTGCATAAGTTTATTTATATTATTATTTATAACTCAAGATATTTGTAATCATCACCAAAAAAAATTCCAACATCCTTTTTAGGTTCTTCAATGAATCATGAATTGTACTCATCTTCAGCACAGTTCTTTTTTACTTAAAAACATTTTTTATAAAAGGATTAACCTCTATAAAAATCATGTTACTTTTAGGAATATTATTATAATATATGATGTTTAAGACTAAAATTCTCATTCTTAAATATTTTATTCTTGAACAACATTAAAATATTCTATATATCATTTATAATGGAACATAAAATTCAATTGATTAATTAAATATATATCCAAGGAGTGTCAAAGCATCTGTTTAGTGAGGAACATTATCTTACACTAGTGCTAGATCGATTATATATCATTATGATGTATTCATGGTTATTACACCTAGGTATATATATTATAGAGGCACATAATATTTTAGTATACATACATAGATTTACTTTCATGGAAACCGCTCACTTAATACTTCACCCGAATTGCATGAGGTTTTTCTATATATAGGCTCATCCATGGGGTACTAAATAATTTTTTATGTCATAATTTAGCCAAATATGGAAACTAAACTATGATACAAAGTATACCTTACCACCTTCTTGTTACATACATATTTCATTATATGGAATAAAAAACCAAATCCTTTAATGTTTATTTTCATGGATATTAATAATATAAAACATGAAAAAACAAAAAATGCATGACATCCATTTGAGATGCTTCTTCATAATTCACTATATGTTCCCTTTACTATATCTCATATCCTAGATACATAAATTAATGTTAATGGGTGAGAATTATCATATAAGAGAATAATAATAGAATTAATTTTCTATATGATTATGAGGCATATCAATAAGAACATCAGGTATAAAAATATAACATGATCAAGAGTAAATCAGTTATACTATAATAAAAAATATATTTCATATCATGGAAATGTGTCTACAATGTTTAAATTATGCAATCATAAGCATATCACCATGGTTAATCACCAAAGATTCATAATTCAAAATTACTATGGTCATTGCCCAAAGTATTGTAAAATATGTCAAATCAAGTGATTAATTATTTACCCAAATCATTAGAGTCCTATCTAAGTAAACCATTCATATGTATTTGTTTCATGTGATATTCATTGATCATAATAAATGATTTCTCAAATATTATAAGGATTATTAATTACATGTTTAATGTAAAGGCATCAAGTATGCATGTTCTTAAAGTCTTGATCATGACATTATTTTTCTACTTGTAGAAATTGTATATGGTTTTATAATATGTAAATACCAAAATCTAGAAAAAATAACATCTAGGATAACTCCCATGAATAATTAAATATTATTCGTATTTGAAATATAATAATTTATTATGTATAGGAGATAAATTGATAATTAAATTTAGTAAAGTGATGAATATAAAAATATTTATTATGTAAATAGAAAATGGTTGGGAATAAGGGTATAATATTTATAAAAAACTATTCATAATTTAATTATATTATAGAATGTGGGGAAACAATATTATCTTAATAATTACAATACATACCATAAAAATGATTCTTTAATGGAAAGGAGTTGTGAATATTTTCCTTACCTAAACATGTTCCCCCTAAATCATGATAAAGGATCCATGGGGGATTAATTACATATTGGGGGCAATCCATGAGAGTAAAATGACCGTAACATCATGGAGGATGTATTGTTAGTAAATGGGAATGGTGAAATGGGTGTGTATTTTTAGAAAATGTAGAAGAATAGATTTATAATTTCCAAATAACATTCTTAGAAGTCAAGTTTGTGGAAATTGAAAAACATTTTGATAAAAATGTTTTTTTATCAGGATTTTGGATATATGTGTAATTTATGTGTTGTTAATTTAATCCATCATACCTAAAACTCTTTTTTTAATATTTTATTATACGTGGAAAAGAATATTTTATAAAACATTATTATTTTAAAATAAATTTTTTTCCATTATCGTAATTTGAAAGTCACTAAAAGAAGTAGAAATTTACTAAAATCTATTAAAATTCACAATTTTAATAAAATAAAATATTTTAGGTAATGGATTGAGGATAATTAATTATTAAATTATTAGGAAACAAATATGATGTCATAAAACATACTGAAATCCCGAAACTGCCTTTTTACTATTCAGTACATTATAATGTATTTAAGAAAATATTAAATATTAAAAAACCAAATTTTGAAATGTTTATTAAAAACATGAAATTTATTTCATCAAAATAATTTTTTATATTTTATTATTTTATTATAAAAATGGTATTAATTTATAAAATATTGTTTTCAGGCATGTTGTAACAGCCAGAGACTCGCACATCCAGATTTGGGGAAAAAATATTCATTATATATCTGGATTCGATACTGATAAATTTAAAAACAAATTTACAATAAAAATGTACAATGTCAAAATTAAATATTAGACCATATACATACATGCGTACCTTTAAGGGTTGGAATTTTAGATAATTATGAGATGACTTATATATCATAGAAAATATAAAACTAGACCATAAAAATCTATATCAACTCATAGAATTTAATCATTTCTCTTATATTTCATTAAATAATCATACTTAAAAAAATTCATTATAACCTGTGAAAAAACATAATATTTGTTGAGATTTTATTCTTAGTATGGGTAAATAAGGGAGATTATAATGATTTCATAAGAATAATATGAGCACAATCATGCAAAAACTTGAACAAGTCATTTGTAAATTGTATCCCACATATAAAAGATCTTAATATGGAATGTCCAAATAATTTTGGGTTCTTTATATGACATTAATGATAATTAAATTTAATTGCCATCAGCCATGAGGGAATAATATTGGCATAAGACATATATTTTTTTTCATGAAAATATTAATGGAATAATATTTCCATACTATTAAATGTTAATTTCCATCACCATCATTGAAAAAAACCATATACTAAAAATGGTTTAATCCCCGTTCCAACCCTATAATATAGATTTGTGTTCACCCACTCTTCCATCCATGTCTTATATAACCATGATCATTCCATAGTCCTACCATGTCTATATCATGAGATATAAATCAGTACCCCTTAAATTGGAGGGAGATATATATCCCACCAATCACATAATGATATCTATGAGTATGTGTTCCAAAAAGACAAAATCCATTCAAAAAATTATATCCCATGAAAATTAATTGG
Source organism: Viscum album (assembly GCA_963277665.1). Classification (NCBI taxonomy): domain Eukaryota; kingdom Viridiplantae; phylum Streptophyta; class Magnoliopsida; order Santalales; family Viscaceae; genus Viscum; species Viscum album. The sequence goes on from OY728126.1 coordinate 2,081,238,444, forward strand.
TTTTATAAACTTTTAATCATTTCATAACCCATTGAAAAGTAAAAAAATTCATAAACATTATTTCATAATAAACACAAACCATCTAGATATAGGAAATAATTGGGTTTCTTAGATCATTTTTCTAGTAAAACATAATAAACACCAAATAATATTTATTTAAATGAATTTTAAATATCAATAGATATATGTTTTGTGAATAATTTTCATTATATTTTGAAAATATTTTTATAGAAAAGCCGAGAAAATTAAAATTTAAAAGAACACTGATAATAACCTTCTATTATTGTATTGGAATACTCAATGAATTAAAGTGTAATGATGATGAGAAAATATACTCATTTCATATATGTAAATAAAATATTATTTCCCTATCTTTATTACAAATGTATCAAAGTAAATATTTTGGAATATGATAAAAATATTCCATTACAACCATTATTTAAAAAATAAAACATGCATGATTTTTTTTAAAAAATTCATAGAATAATAGTAAATAAAATTGAAAATATTTTTAGAAAACATAGAAATGGAATTGAAATATTCCCCATGGGATATAATCTCTAATAATATTTTTGATTGAAATATAAACCCTTACCCCATGTATTGAAATTCGTTATTCAAATTAAAAACTCATGTGTAATAAATAAGGATTTGTTTTTAATTTATTATTGATAATAAATTATATTGTACCATTTATTATATATGTATAAAATATTATCAAACCTTTATTAATAATTTTTCATGAAAAGAATTGTTTTGGATGATAACTGCTTAGTTATCCCAGCATTTATCAGTTCTACAATATTTGTCCTTATACTATGATTATTAGAATCATTAATTCAAGAATTTTAGTACTGGTATAAACATAATATATAATAATTATATATATATATATTTTCATAATAATTCATAAAATGTATATATAGAAAAATGAATTGTGTCATTCCTGGAGAAGACATGTTGTATATAAACATGAACGATTTCCTCATTTTTTCTGTTGATGGAATGATAGAAACATAAATATTAATTAATATTTATTCATTCATTTTTATAAATAATATATCTTATATATTCATTAAAACAATCATAACACCCATTTATAAAATATAGTTGTGAAAAATGAATTGTGTGTTATGTGAAGATGGTATGTTCTCTGTACGCACGATCAATAATTTCACATTTTATTTTATTGGAAATAGGGTGTATAATGGTGTTTTCATAATCATAATAGAAATTAATCATATTTAAGATACTCAATTTATTACATTATGATAAAAATAATAGATTTTGATGAGGTAATAGTAGAGAAATAAAGTGATCGATTGGGGTGCTTACCTCTTCTTGAAATTTCCTTCTTTAGATCTCTTCTAATGGGCTATAGGGTTGGACCTTTGAGAAGAACAATACCTCTAGAATATTTACATACAATTTTAAAAAATAAAATTGTAGTTATGGTTCAAATATAATTCTCTTATGTTGTTAAATGAAGTGAGGGAGTAGGATCCCTTTTATAAAGGAGGTCAGAGGAACATTCATAATTTCTCTGAATATTAAATTTTAATACTTTTATTCTCTATAAAAATAAAAAAATCATGTATTCGAAGAAAATATATGATATGTTTTTAATCTATTCCAAAAAAATTATTATATTCATTTTGGAGTTGTTTTTATAATTATAATTTTGATTAACCCATAGTTATACTATTTTAATTATAACAATAATATAAATTTTCTCAATATTAAAAGAATCTATTTTTAACTTGGATGTTGTAAATTTGGCCATAAATGGAATATTTTTGACATTATTACCATATCACAATCATTTATTGTTCTTCAATATTTTATGATTTTAAAAAAAAAAAAATTATTAATCCTATAAAATATCTTTATTGTCTAATTTAATACTATTTACTATGTTGATTTTGTAATATGTAAATAAAATATGAAATATTTTAAAAAGATATTTTATTTTATCTCTAATATATAAATGGAATTTATAGAATATTTTTTTCTACTTAAAAATCTCAAATTAAATTACTTTTAATTATTTTTATGTGATTTATTTTATTTTTCAATAAATTGAATAAACACTACAACTACATTGTGTCAGAATTTAGGCTAATTATATAATTACAAAAAAATATAAATAAATAAAAAAATTTAATATACAAATTATACTATAAAAAATACTAATTATATTAGAACATTTCTATATAACCCTATATTAGAAATGTTATAGTTATTAAAAACATGAATATGAATTCTTCCACATTTAATTAAATAAAATAATATAAAGGTCATAACTCATCTATATAGACCCAAATGGTAAAAAAATATACCATTGGATGATAATTATTGAAATAAATATTTTTCCAATAAAAATTTTTCATGTGATTGGATAATTTTATAGTTCATATCATATTATGTTTAATCTTAATTGCATTATTTACCATTTCATGTGTTATCAAATTTTATTATGGTTGAAATTTATATTATCAAAAAATAAATTTGACCAAATTAAAGTATTTCATACCTATGATTATATATTATAAATATATTTTTAAAAATTCAAATCATGGAAGATGAATAATTTAATTGAAAATTAAACAAGACAAAACTATATTTTATAAAAATGATCATTTTATAAATAAAATTGTTTAAAATAAATTCAATTATAAAATAAATGTTAGAAAATGGAAATATTTTAAATAATATTGAACTAATAAAAAATTTAAACTAATCCAAATCATAATTTTACATTGTAAATTATTTGAAGACTTTAAATTTTAATAAAAAGTGGGGTTTTTATTATTTATAGAAAAATTATAGTAGTCAAAAAATCATTAAAAGTTCACCATAAGAAACTTTTTAGATATATATTTATATAATTAAGTTCATTTTACCTAATGAATATTCTATAATCCCTAAAAATTAATTATAAAAATAAATAAAAAACATTTTGGATGAAAATATGTTGTTTGATGAATAAAATGAGAATTCAAAAAATTATGTGATTAATTCCTAATAATTTAAAAATAAATTTATATCTATCAGGTATTTTATATTAATTTCATAAATAATTTTTTATAGATGATACCCTTCTATTTAATGGATGTGTTATAATGGACACAAATTAATTTTTTTTGTTTGAACTCGGTGTTGTGTATCTTTTCCACTAGAAAAAATACTTTTTAATTATGAAATATAATGATGTTAAAATATCAATCCCCGAAACATTAATATATTTCAGACTTAAAATCTGAACATATTACCAGTATTTTTTTTGAAATCCGGAATTTTAAAAATATTTAATAAAACATCACCTTATAAGAATGCATTGAATGTCTTAAGTTCACCTTAGTAACAAAAAATACGTTTCCATCTAATAAAAATGTTCTCGGAAGAGAAAAATAACTCCGAAAAACTAATAGATTGTTATAGAGATCATGTTGATGATAATTTTAACCAGAACACGACCATAATTATTTGATAGAATAATATTAGGTGGATTTATTGGTGAGAAATATAAAAGGATAACATTTTTTGTTAAAACATTATTTTACAAAAGTTGAGTAATTAATTCACATTCTATTGAATGAGCATAATGAAATATAATTATTTTAAAATTAAGGATTTATCCTTTAATAAATTTCAACCATAAACTCGTATTTTTCTCCAAATAATGAGTATGAATTTCATTCCTGATACTCTAGAATCCTCTTTCATGGATCATTAATTAAACAAAAGGAAAAAATATATTCCCCCTTCTTCATACATTGACAAAAAAAATATAAATCAAATCATACACTCATTCCAAAAAAGGATAGAACTTCATATAATGAAAAATACTTTAATATAAGAAAATAAAAAACAATACCCAAATTTAAACATATATATCACAATAAATAACTACCATTTAAATTCATAGAAAAATTATTCATTAACATGAATACTAAATAATAAAATCCGTATATGATAAGACAATTGTTTTCTCTTAGATAACATCAATCAATCATAATGTTTCATACTAACATTTTAATTTCACTAATTATATAATCTCTATGATATTTTATTCATTTCCACTAAAAATAAGAAAAAAATCATATGTGATTGTAAAATCTAATAAAATAATTTTTTCTAGAATAATAATCCAAAATATCATATAATTTCTCAAAAATTGTGAGGTTCTTCATAAATAAAATTAATCAATTAACCAAAAAATCCACATATAATACCATATATATATACACAACCAAAAATATGTTCCACGAAATCAACATATTATCCATCCATAAATTTGATTAATAAAATTTCTTACTAAAAGGACATTAATTAGGTTAGTGGTTGTTAGTGAACACTTCTCTTTCTTTAGTTGGGTGTTCCATCATCAAGTATTTTTTTTGTATGTGATTGGTTTTCAACCGTAGTATGGGTTATAATTTTCCTAAATTCACCCATATAAAATTATATAAATGTGAAAATAATCATTATAAATAACCCTAATATTTTCACATTAATGTAATATGGTAACATCAAAGGATATCTCATACTTTTAATTTTCTATCCCAAAATGTGATCATGGATAGTTATCCTTGAAATAAATTCTCAAAAAATATCACGAGTCCCCGAAAAATTTAATAAAATAAAATGAAAATGGGAATCTATGACTCTCAACATATGTTCTTATATTCAAATAAGTTAATCTATAACATTTCACATTCCATATAATGAAATCATAATAATCTCCAATTTTATATTAACCTTACATGGATAACAAATGTATTAGCCTGAGACTCACATGTCTACAATCAATGTAAAAAACATAAGCATTTATATTTTTGTATTTTATAATAATAAATGTGATAAATTGTTTTCTTCAAAAAATAAAATTTTAAGATGAAATATTAAATCATATACACAACCAATGAACATTTATGTATATATTATTATAAAATTAGGAAAATATATTACACATAATAGAAATATGAACAACTAACCCATAAAAAACTATATCATCTCCTATGATTCATTCACATCCAGAATGCTTCTATGAAATATCTTACATTAAACCATTATTCACAACATGAAAAAATAAATATAGGAAAGAGTTATATAAGATGGTCAATATTTGTAAATAAGAGTGATAAGAAATATTTTAACAACCTAGTAAATGAAAAAGGGACTGTATCATTAACATTATATTTTTTAATTATACCATGAAAAACAAAGATCATATTCTTGAATGATGAAATAAATCATGCAAGTTCACAATACATGAATCATAATGAAATAAATGAACATGATCTTTGAGAGCATAATATTGGTATAAGATATAAAATTTTTGGCATTCAAAAAAAGAATATATAATTATTTACTTATTACTAAATTCTCAGAACCAAGACCATAAAAGCATAAAAATTCCTATACTGAATCAGGTTTATTCATTGTTCCAAACATGTGTTGTTGAACTGTGTCCAATCCCCATTATAGTATTGTATTGTTAAAACAAATTAATTCCTAATTATAGTCATATATATCTCATGAAATATATAAAATTACCCTAAACATTAGTGAGATATATATCTATCACCTATAACATACATAAAAATATATGTGTGTTTCAGATGATCATAATTCAGTAATCATATTATAACCCATGAAATTATATGGGTTTTATAATCATTTCAAAAAATAATTGATTATGGAAATGTAGTGGAATTCAACAAAATCATTCCCTAACAAACATAAAACATACAAATATATAATAAAGATTTTATCCTAGACAATATACCTAATTATTCATAAATAACATCAAAATTTCCCTCATATAATTTTCAAATGACAGTATAAATAATTTTGATGTAAATATCTGTTTAATTTTGAAAACATTTTTTTGAGGATCGAAAATGTTGAAGGAAATTATTTTCTTTGAAAAAATTCCATGTAATATTGTATAGTATTCTTTGAAGAATTATGTTTTTTTGTGAAAAATGCGCTTAATATCTATAAGTTAAAAAAGGCTTTCCATACTGTGGTCAGAAATTTCATAAATTCCCTTTTATGGAAAAAGATAAAAAATTCCACTAAAGTAGTATTGTACGAAATAAATCATTAATAAAAATGAATTTTCATGTTCATAGAAGAATAACAAAAACATTATTGAAATAAAATTATAATTCATTTACATGATTGAGATATATTCCCCCCATCGATATTGTTTTGAAGAATTTTGAGATTATAATATAATCCCTCACATCACATTATAGAATTTATCATTCAGTATAAAATGACCAATATAATAAATATGTATTTATTATACATATATTTTGTAACCTTACCGAAATTATAAAGTTTATTTTTTATTTATACTACATTATCACCTTTTTATAAAAAATATTTTATAGAATAACTGTTCTAGGTGGTAGATGCATGATTATTGAAACATGTTTCAGTACATCTATCTTGGTCATCATAATTTTACCCTTAGTATCACCATTTATATAATGTTAATAATGGTATGAAAATAATATATAACAATTATATATATATATATTTATTACCATTTGTGTAATCTAGATAAATAATAATGAATTACACCATTACTAGACATGGTAGGCCATAAGTAAAGAAGAACATTGTATGCATTTTTTTGATTGGTGGAATGAAATAATGGTAAAAATAAATTGATATTTATATAATAATTATTATATCATATAAATATTATATATTCATTAAACCCATTTTAAACCCCATCTATAAAATATGGTGATGAAATTGGATTATATCACTATGTGGAGATAGTAAACCATACGTACACACAAGTGATACTTTAACTTGTCCATTGATAGAAAAAATGTGTATAATGGTGTTTACATAGTCATTATAGAATTTAATCATATTTATTGTATTTCATATATTATTTTTTGATTGAAATAAAATATTTATAGAAGGTAATATTAGAAAAAGAATGTGATAAATTAGAGAATTTACATCTTTTTCGAAATATCTCCTTTAGATCTCCTCTAAAGGGATATATGGTTGGACTTTTGGGAAGAAAGGAACCAATAAAATGAATCTAATTATGTTGAGAATATTAACTGGTTGGTTATGTCCCATCATAGAGGTTTATTGTGGTTTCATGAAGTGAGGTATGATGCCCCTTTTATATTTTAAGTGAGTTGAAAATTTTTAATTTCCCAAAACAATAAATTTTAATAATTTTATATTTTTTTCCATGTTCCAGTTGATAAACATGGATTTTAATTAATAACAATAAATTATTTTAATATATTCTTTCATTTTATTTTATACATGGTATTGTATTATTCTAGACACTATCATTTTGGTTAACCCTTAGTTATCCTTTTTTAATTTTAACTTTGGTATCTAATTTCTTAATTGTAAACGATTTTGATTTTTTATTAATATTATGAAAATAAGAAAATAAATGTCCAATTTATGAAATTATAGACTATATCATAATAAAATTTTATTTTTAAAATATATTTAAGGTTTTTAAATAATTTAATATAATAATTATCCCATAATATATCACAATATAAAATTTTAATACTATTAAAAATATTTATTATTAAAAAATAAATATAGAATGTATAACTTGAAAAACTATTTCATTATATATTTAATAGGTCATGGGAATTTATCTAATTAATGTATCACCTTAAATATCTCAAAATATATTAGTAGTAATATTTTTAATATCATATATTTTCTTTTTCATTTAATTTAATTATTATTGTATCAACATTATATATGCATTTAGGGTTACTATATAATTCAAAAAAGATACAAATAAATTTCCTCTGTGAATATAAATATATTACTTTTCAAAATACCCTTTATAGTTTAAAATATCTTCATAAAATCCAAATATTAAAAATGTTATATATTTATTAAAAACATTAATGTAATATATTTGACATTTCTATAACTAAATTTTTTTAAAGGTCATAATTTCATCTATATGGACTGAAAATTTCATAAATCATCATATATTATTATGGAAAAATATATTTATCTAATAAATATAAAAGACATTTTAGATTAATTTTATATTCATTTTAATGTTGTTTTTACACTTAATTTCATGTTTACACTATACCATTGTAGAAAAATTAGTAAGGATTATATTCATATTTAAGATAAAAAGTTTTATATATTAACTAAAAAAAGACCCTTATATTATCAATATTAAATCTATATTTCAAAATTAATAGCTTATGATTTGAGGAATAAATAAACAAAAGAAATGCAACAATTGTTTTTCCAGAAATATGCACTTTTAAAATATAAAATGTTTTTATAATAAATTATAGTATAAAATACATTTAGGAACAAAAATAGGAATGGTTTAAATAAAATATTTCTTAACAAATTTCAAAAAAAATCCTAAACATAGTTTAATCATGTAAATATATAAAAGACATAATATTTAATACACATTTGTATTTATTATTTATTAAAAAATCAAACCATTCATAAAATTATAAAACTTTCTCCATAAGAAAATATTTATAAGCTAATTTAAAATTTATGTATCATTTTATTATGTACAACTTCTAAAATATCAATAAATTTATTAATCAAATAATTAAAATATTATTTTAAAAAGATGAACTTCTTTGAAGAATAAGATCACAATTCTATATATAAAGTGATTATTTTATGATAATTAACCATTAAATTTATATTAAGTAGGTAGATTATATTTCTTTCAATATTCTGTCATTAATTTTCATACTCACTAACGAAATTTATTGGTTATAATAAATAAATAATAATATTTAATTGTTCTTTTAAACTCAATGTAGTTTATCTTGTACACCATCAAGAAATGTTTTTCCTTATAAAATCATACTATGTCAGAAAAGAAAAACATTTCAACATTATAAAAATATCCTAAGAAATTATAATTTTTTATCATTTATGTTTAAATAAGATCATTTTGAAATAACATTTAGTAATAAAAAAATTCTATAAATAACCAAGTTAATTATAAAATTGTATTTATTTTTTGAAACCCATTGTGTTTAATTTTTATTTAATAATATTTTTTTTAAATTGGACCAACATAAAAATATATTTCCAGAAGAGAAATTATTCTCAAAATAGGATTGATGGAATAACATTTTTATTCATATAAAATAAACTACTCATTATGTCACAATGTCTTAGACATGTAACCCCTTATTACCCTTATATAAACCACAAGGCTAAGGTGTGCATATTTGTTAGTATCATGGGTTATCCCATTTTACATTTATTGAGTGGTAAAATCCACTAACATGAAAATATCTCATATTTAATTCAAATCAATCAACTCTTATTAATTATTATTTTGGTCTTGATTAGGGGAGAACCCCAAGGACTATTAACTACCTCCAATGTTTTAACAAATTTTCATTAAATGACTTGACTCTGCTAGCTTAAGTAATCATTTTGCATATCTATATCAATTATCCTCTTTAATTACATATTTTAAATAATTATTAGAATATTAATTTTTTTACCATTGTGTATAATTCTTTAATATCATGTAGACCAATGGTAATATTGAACAATTATCATATTATAAATCAAACGGTTACATTTCTCCTTATAAAAACAACATCATTATTTCACTCAAAATTCACAACAATTCCATATAGGGTTTTTTTTCATTTTATAATATGATAATTTTTACTAGTATTTTGGTTTATTTATAATGTTATGTCAATTATTGTGATGATTCTAGTTTTTTGGGGTGACTATATTCTCTTATTTTAGATGTAACATTTTATATTTTTTATCAAAATTTTATTTTTTACATTTTCCATGGATTCACAGCTAACTAATTTAATCATATTTACTAATTATAAAATGGGTTTTAGTTTCTTTATATTATTTACGTGTATAATATTAAATAATATAACTAACATTTTATCTTGAGAAATTTTTTAGTTGAAAATCAGTGGTTGTTGCATAGGGGGACTTAACCAGCTTCTCCATACATCCCATACACAGTTTGATACATAAATTTAACCCAATTCATATGAAATTATTTAATTATCCTTTTATAGGTATGTTATATCTACTAAAACTATTTATTTAGTTTCTATAATCATTTTTTATGTTAGCACAAGAAATATATAGTTCACAATATTTTTTGGGTTTTACACTCCAATTTCTAATGAATTATTTTGAAATGAAAAATAATAGTTTAATTGGAAACTTCAAATAAAGTGATTTTTATTTTTATATTATCTAAACCTATGTGATTTTGGGTAATTTATGATGTCTTATTAGGTTTTGACATATTAAATTTAGGTTGAAGCGATTGAGGACTAAGTGGGTGAAGGTTCATTACATTGTATAGATAGGTCATGTTTGTAATGGAAGAAACATAATTATCTTGTTTGAGTGATCTTTTAATTTCATGGATTCCATGATACCATATTTCACATGGTTATAATTCATGTAACAAACCTAAAATGGATATTTTAGGGTATCTATATCATTAGGTTCCCATGTTGGTCTCCCATATGTTGTGTGGGCTGGTCTAATACTAATATTCCTTGGGTTTAATGGTTTAATAACGATATGGGATTATTTGAAAATAATATGAAGATTTATTTTCAAACAATATACATCTTGTAAGAGGATTAAAATATTTTTGGGCCCTTGGTTTAGTTTATATGGCCATTGTGGTGTGTAAATGTTGAGAGTATGGTGGGAATAGTTATCTTGGTGACTTTCCTTAGGTGATTGGTTAGATTAGGGTATAAATTTGTTGCCGTTGAGTTATCATCATATATAGATTATGTGGTTCGATATAATAATCAACTGATCAGAACATTTGAGGGCATTGATAGTGTCATGAATATATTTTATTTTAGAAATTCTATGCGATAATCCATTGAAGGTGTTTTCTTGTTAACACCAATTGGAAAGAAGATATATAATGCACTTTTAGAAAATATCTTGAGTTAAAAGTAACATATGGATTATTGACTAAGTGTGTTATCTACCTATGTGATATATGATTGAATATATTAGAATTTAATTCACTTATTTCATAGTTAGTATTGATGATAGATAATGGGATTGTGTGTTTTTCAATTAGAATCCATGATTTTAATGGATATAGCGTCACATGATATTAAGTAGGTTAGACTTCCCTGTGTGAGATGGAGTAGATTATGTGTTTATATTGGATTTAAATACATCTGAAAATTTTATTGATGGAATGTAGTATTTGGATAAAGGATGGGTAACCCATTATATAAGGATTGTAGAGATTAGTGTGAGATGAATATGCCGTGATGAATTCAGGGTTTGGTACATGATGCCTATGATGAGCATAAAACTAGACTAGATCTAGGGATTTATTTGGTAATATGTAAATTCCATGAGATTGGTTGAGTTTTAAAGGATTTAATTGATTTGTATTTTGAATTTTTATAATGATTTGGTTTCTTTTGATATACATGATTCTCATTCCATAACAAACAATGTTTTGGAATTGGAGTTCGAGAATGTGTATCATTGATGATGATATCAATGGTGAGACTATGATTTACATTTTCCTATATATGTATCATTGAATGTCATATGAAAAATAATACTATGATTCAATTTGATCACTTTATATATTTTTTGATGATCATGTCAATACTGAGACCATGATACAATCTTTCCACTTTTGGGAGTCATTTGTTGTCAAACTGGCCCTATAACATAATGCAATCAAGATTACATAGTCCCATATGATTATAGATATATATGGATACTATAAATATCATATGTATTAAATTTTGTGAATTTGTGTGCCATAATAAACACACAATGACCCATTGTGATATTTTTAAAAACATAGGTTGTTATTTTATTTGTTCCCCTGCAGATTCTAATTATGATACATTTTATATTTTGAGTCTTGTGGGTGTTGAATAACTAATATTTATTTCATACACTCTATATTTATACCTTTGGGTACATTAATATGTCATGTATGGTAAGAAATATGGGATTAGGGTATTGAATAAGTTATAATGCTATAGTATCATAATAGGGTTGTGGAGATCAGAAAAAGGAGAGGCTTAGTGATATAAACTATGGTCTATATCTGCCTTTTATTTATTTATATACTATATCAATTACATATGTTTGATGATCCTCTTTTGATATTATTTATAACATATGTGTTTTGTAACGCCCCGACCCTAGTTGCCTAGAGTCGGTGCATTATTACATAACATTGGCATGATCACAAGAAAGATCAAATCTCGAAAGACCGATTGGTTTAGTAGCCTTGGAAACACTAGATATATTCATAAGTTTTACATTACATCATAAAATCAAAAACTACTACAACAACATAATGTTTCCACAGTCCACACTACAATCCCCTCATAATATCCCTGCAGGTCATTCATAACTTACATCTTCACTTCCTGGGAAAAATAAAACATAGAAAAGGGGTGAGCTCAAATGCCCAGTAAGGATAACAATATAGCGGAAACTTTCATCAATAAGAATAAACATTTAAGGCAATGTATAACTAAAACAAAATCCTTTTAAACATGAACTTTCAACATGGTATGGCATAAATAAAATGAAATAATGCCATTTACTTATTCACATGGATATTCCACTAATCGAATAATCACATGCAAAAATAAATAACCACTTTCATAATGTTGGAATGCATAATGCCAGACTATCATAACCACATAGCCAAGGCCTCGTGCCAAGACTACAAATAAGATTTTGTCAAGGCCTTGTGCCAAGACACTAGATTGTCTCATGAGACCTACCGATGCATCGAGGAGCTATAGCGGGCTCCACCCGTCACTTATTAAGTCCAATGCATTCCCATATGAAAAGGTTTAAACATAACATAAACATTCGTATTAAAAATAGCATACGAAATGTCAATACTTTCACAATAAACTATGAATGGTATAAAAATAGCACATCCACAGTCAAACATATCACAAAACCTTCAATACAATATAGAAGTTTTGTATCATAATAAATCAACTTCAAATAATCTTAAAACCCATCAAAGGATGTTGACATAGATGAAATCAAAATTCTTTTTAAAGAAATATCTCCTTTTATTTTGAAATCATTTAAGATCCATATAAAATCAAACATTTTCTTTGAAAATAATCTTATAAGCTTTTAAGGGAAGCTTTGACGATTTTACAACGGCGGAAAATAACCGCACCCGCCGTATAAGTTAAAAAAACATTCTTACCTCAATTCTGTCGAAAAGGTTAAAAAGGACCTTGTTTTGAATACGACCGAAAGATTCCATTATAAACCACTTATAAAAGTCAAAAAGGGTAGAAATGACTTTAACTCATATTCTAGTAAATAGAAAAAATGTTTTGAAATGCATTTTTAAGAAACATGGATGTGGATGATAAAGAGATCTCAGTAGATTATTACATATAAACAACCTCGGATAATGAAGAGATTGTGAAATAACCCTTACCTTGTACTTTTCCTTGGTTGGGGTAGGTAAACCTCCTGTATAATGGTGAAATAGTTGTTATTAAATTATACAAGAATCATATATATTAATATGATATCATATATGATCTTTTAACATTGATTTGTTAATAATATCTTAGAATTATCGTCGTTTCGGGAGTTAACTTACTCATTTTCTTTTATATGTTTTGTTACATAAGCCATGGTTGTTGTTTCTTATTCATATCCAGAATGATATACAGTCCTTAAACATCATTTTTAAATCATCAAATGATAATTATACTTGAATGGATACGATGGAGAATGAATCTCATCGCGTTCGTGGAGACGGTAGTCCGTACGTACGCACGAGCGACAATATCATTATTTTGATATTAAAATAATATATAAATGGATGGTATATCATATATACAGAATCATTAACATGTTATATTTATTATTTACATGAGTTACACATCATTATTATACCCATCCAAATAATATTATATTGAATAACAATTACACCACGACGTGGAGACGGTAAGCCGTACGTACACACGTATGGTGACATGTTATTCAAAGGGTGGATAGAATACTGAATATGATTGTACCATATTTATAATAACATCACAGTATATGTGAGATACTGGAGTTATTATTTCAGAATGGTAAGAACAAAGGAAGAAGAAGTGGAAGAAGAAATGAACTTAGAAAAGGGTGGTGAAATCATTACCTCTTCTTCGGGTTCTTCCTTTTGATTTGATCAAAAGGGCTCCTTAGGTTGGCTTTCTGATCAAACTAAGGCCTCTAGGTTGTATTGAGGGATGTTGGGAGAGTATTTGGGCAGAGTTTGGCCGAAACAAAAGGCTTTGAAGGTGTGAAGAAATGAGAAGGAGGAGTGCCCTTTTATAAGAGGGGTGAGGGGCACCTTTGGAAAAGTTAGAAATATTAATTTATAATAAATTCATATTCGGTTTCTAATGGCTCCAAAGCTTATTATTCAAAGGTTAAGGTGGGGATAAGTCTAAAACCACTCAACCAATAGAATTTAGACAGGTTTGGGTACTTATATTAACCTTATCGTTAAGTATTAACTCTAAGTTAATTAGTTTCACTTTTACAATGTCTCTTTGTATTTTTATATAATATGGTTAATAAACTTACTATATACATCAAAGAGACCCCCAAGTGGTCCATTAATGATTAACCTATCATAATATAAGTCTCTTGGGCGAACCTTAGATTTTTAGGAATTTAATATCAATTAATAATATAATATTTGTTTTAAGAACTCTTTTATGTCAATTTTGACACTATTCAATAGTTGATTTTTGTGAAACTCATAACAGATTTATTACTTCGAACAAAGTCCATTAAATCAATCCTAATATATCATATTAGCCTAGAAAATTAGTTTAATTCATTAAAAGTTTCATATTATATTTATTTGGGTATTTATAATATCAATTATTTTAATTTTTCACTATTATATTAATTACTGCATCATCATTGTGTCATAAATAAAATAACTTATTTAATGTCTAAAAATTATAAATAAAATATAATTATGTAGGAAATCTTTTTATCTTTCTAATGAATATTTATAATCGAAAATCCAACATGTATAACCCTATGTAAAAATTGTTGTTCTAAAAGATATATGCTTGTGTCATTTTTGTATTCATTTTGACTTAATTAAAATAAAGTGTCATTATCAATTACAAGTGGATCCATGGGGTCCCAAAATAGACCCAAAGATGCCCATGGTCGACCATGTATCAACCAATAGGGTTAAGACACGTTTTAGGGTAATTTAGTATTATTATAATATTATTTTTTTAACCCTTATTTACCGGATTTACCCTTTAACCATGGTAAATAAAATATTTACTGCAGTAATTATTCAAAATGTGTAAAAATAAAAGTTACCTATTTACACAATTTGAACATCCTGATTCCAAATATGGAATCCATTTTCCTAAATTCAAAACACAGAAGTGGCAGAAATTAATTTAAAATTAATTCCCGCTGTCAAAACAAAAAGCGTGTTTTTAAGAGATAATAACTATCAAAAGATTGACACTTGTTTATGTTCGGTTTAATTGTAAAATTATGTCCAATGATAAACATTAAATTGAATGGTAAAAATATATTCTAAATATACTTTAAAACCACTCAAATTCATAATTTATCACTATTAATTATTTTGATTAAAAAAGTTGTTTTTAATTAAAATTTAGAAATTTTCACTATTCATCAAAATATGAAAGTTATCCGAAATGTACCAAAATTTCACCCTAGGCTAATTTTGATATTCCGAATCCAAAAATGAAGTCCATTTTGAAATATAGAATATATATGATTTCAAAAAGTAGGTATTACTATTCACAACGGCTAGTTTAATTAGTTGTGGTGTGTGTTAGAACTCGAGGTTGCGTACAACACACGCTATCGCATTATTCGAAGGGAAACGTACCGTAGAAGCTTGGGGTGTTACATTCTCCCCTCCTTCAAATAATTGCGTCCTCACAATTTCTAGGGTATTACTGCATAAAAAGACTCGGGTGGTTCTTCATCATAAGTTCCTCGGGTTCCCACGTTGCCTCTTCCATCTTATGATTTCTCCACAAAACTTTTACCAGACGCGTCGTCCGGTTTCTCAGTACTTGTTCTCTTGTATCAAGAATCCTGACGGGCTCTTCGCAATAAGACAGATCGGGTTCCAGTTCTAATTCCTCATAGGTGAGTACATGCGTTGGGTCAGGCATGTATTTTCTCAACAGAGATACGTGGAACACATCGTGAACTTTGGAGAGACTTGGCGGCATTGCCAATCGGTAAGCTACAGCCCCAATTCGTTCTAGAATTTCGAAAGGTCCGATGTACCTGGGACTCAATTTACCTTTCTTACCAAAACGTATGACTCCCTTCCACGGAGATACCTTTAGGAAAACATGATCACCGACTTGAAATTCCAAATCCTTCCTTCGATTATCGGCATAGCTCTTCTGCCTACTTTGAGCTGCTTTGATGTGATTTTGGATTACCTTTACCTTTTCCATCGTTTCCTCCACCAGTTCTAGACCTACAAGTTTTCTTTCACCGACGTCATCCCAACAGGTTGGTGTACGACATCTCTTTCCGTATAACGCTTCATATGGTGCCATCTGAATACTCGAATGGAAGCTATTGTTATAGGAAAATTCTACCAGAGGTAAATATTGATCCCACATACCCTGAAAGTCAAGTGAGCAAGATCTCAACATGTCTTCTAAGGTTTGAATAGTCCGTTCTGATTGTCCGTCTGTCTGAGGGTGGTAAGCAGTGCTCAAATAAAGTTCAGTATCCAGGGATTTCTGAAGACTTTTCCAAAACCTTGAAGTAAAACGGGGATCACGATCCGAAACAATTGATAGGGGTACTCCATGAAGTCTCACAACTTCATTAATGTATAGTCTTTCTAGACGTTCCAGGGGTAGATCTTCTCTTATAGCAAGAAAATGTGCTGACTTGGTAAGACGATCAACAATAACCCATATTGCATCGTTCCTTCTAGGAGTCTTTGGTAGCCCCATGACAAAGTCCATTGTAATATTGTCCCATTTCCACTCCGGTATGGGAAGCGGTTGCATGACTCCTCCAGGCTGTTGCCTTCCAGCTTTCACTTGTTGACAAACCATACATCTTGACACAAAATCAGCAATCTCCCTCTTCATGTTGTCCCACCAAAAATGTTCCTTCAAATCTCTATACATTTTGGTGCTCCTAGGCTGTATAGATAAATTGGAACTATGAGCATCATCCAGCAATTCCCTTTTTAGATCAGGTATATTGGGAACACAAAGTCTCTTCCCGAATTTCAAAATTCCATCTTCATACACAAAGTCTCTCAATCTCCCATCATTCACAGCTTTAATCTTCTTTTGGAATTCGTCATCATCGGTCTGAGAACTCTTAATCCTTTCTAGTAAAGATGGTTTGGCAACCATTTGAAAAAGCATTGATGTTTCACCTTCCCTGGTTATTCCCATGTCCATTTTCACTAGATCCATGAAAATTGGATCCCTTTCAATTCTCATATTGTTCAAAACACCATGGTCTTTTCTACTCAAAGCATCTGCCACCTTGTTTGCCTTCCCCGGGTGGTAGTGTATCGTACAATCATAATCCTTGAGTAATTCAAGCCATCTCCTTTGCCTCATGTTGAGTTCTTTTTGTGAGAAAATATACTTCAAACTCTTGTGATCAGTATAAATCTCACATTTTTCACCATAGAGGTAGTGCCTCCATATCTTCAAAGCAAAGATCACAGCTGCTAACTCCAGATCATGAGTAGGATAGTTTTGTTCATGAATTTTCAACTGTCGTGATGCATAGGAAATAACTCTATCATTCTGCATAAGGACACAGCCAAGTCCTTTCTTTGATGCATCACTATAAATAACGAACCCATCATTCCCCGATGGTAGAGTCAATATAGGAGCATTGACTAATCTTCTCTTCAATTCTTCGAAACATTCTTCACACTCTTTTTTCCAAACAAATTTAACCCCTTTACGTGTGAGCTTCGTTAATGGGTTAGCCAATCGGGCAAAATTCTGGACGAAACGTCGATAATAACCTGCCAAACCAATAAAACTACGTACCTCAGTTATACTCGTAGGTGCTGGCCATTCTTGGATTGCCTTGGTCTTAGAAGGATCAACAGAGATTCCATCTTTAGAGACAATATGGCCAAGAAAAGAAATCTCCTGAAGCCAGAATTCACACTTGCTAAACTTCCCATATAATTCATGCCTCCTCAGAGTCTTCAAGAAAATGCGCAAGTTATTTTCATGATCTTTGTAGGTTTTGGAGTATACCAAGATATCATCAATAAATACCACCACAAATTCATCGAGATACTCCTTGAAAACTCTATTCATCAGATCCATGAATACAGAGGGTGCATTAGTCAATCCAAACGGCATTACAGTAAACTCGTAATGCCCGTACCTGGTTCGAAATGCTGTTTTCGGAATGTCTTCCTTCTTTACACACAACTGATGGTATCCAGATCGAAGGTCAATCTTTGAAAAGTATTGAGCTCCATGCAGTTGGTCAAATAAATCATCAATACAAGGTAGGGGATACTTGTTCTTTATCGTTATAGCATTGATCTCCCTGTAGTCGATACATAACCTCATAGATCCATCTTTCTTTTTAACAAAAAGAACAGGGGCTCCCCATGGAGAAACACTAGGGTGAATAAATCCCTTATTACTCAATTCCTCTAGTTGTTTCTTTAGTTCGACTAACTCTACAGTGGCCATTCTATAAGGGGTCTTCGATATAGGCCTTGATCCAGGAATCAAATCAATGGAAAACTCAACTTCTCGTTCTGGAGGATGTCCAGGTAAATCTTCCGGAAATACATTTACAAATTCTTTCACAACAGGTACACCCTCTATTTGAACATTCCTTTCCTCAACGATAGTTACTTAATTCTCTTCCTCCCCAATAATTGAATTAAGTTGAGCTACTGGGGGTGGGTCTAAATAAGAATTAGGTGGTGACGATTCTGCTCTAAAAATAAGGTGGTCCTTATCATTATCATCAAGAATCGTAACCTCTTTCTTCTTACAATAAATCTTCGCATCATAGTCCGAAAGCCAGTCCATACCGAGGATTATATCAAACTCAATCATAGGTATGACGATGAAATCAGCAGATAAAGAAAATTTATGTGCTCTAATGGGGACTGATTCACAAAACTTTGTTGCAACGATACTTCCCTTAGGAGTTTTAACTGACAACTCCCTTATTAAATCAAATTGGAAATATCTAATTTTCTTAGCAAACTGGGAAGATATGAAACAATGCGATGATCCAGAATCAAATAATGCATTTGCTAAACTTGAGGAAACCATTAAATTACCTGCCACCACGTCTTTCGGAGTTTCTACCTCAGCAGTAGTGATAGCATAAGCCTGGCCTTGATCCCGTGGCCTTTTCTGAGGTAAGTTCTCCTGACGCTTTGGACATGCATTTGCATAATGCCCCATCTCCCTGCAATTGTAACACTGAACGTTGGTAGCTTCCTTCTTCCCCTTGCAATCATGAGCTTGGTGGCCTTTTTCACCACACTTGTAACAGACTCCCATTCCCTTCAGGCAAGCACCGGGGTGTTTCTTCCCGCACTTACCACAAGATGGATATTCAACCTTTCCCTTCTTCCCCTTATTTCCATTCCCAGATTGATCAGCAGGTCTCTTCTTCTCTTGCTTTGCTTTAAAGTCATAAGACTTAGAGAATTCCTTTTCGGTCTTGATAGCACATGAGACAATGTCTTCGTACGATGAAAAGGATTGTGAGACTAATGCTCGACGGAGAAATTGTTTTAACCCATCAAAGAAACGATCAATCTTACTTCTTGGGTTGCGAATATAATCTCCAGCATACCTCGCTAACCTTGTAAAGTTAGCCTCATACTTTGTGACATTCTCATCCTCCTTTTGTCTCAGACTCAGAAATTGCCTTTCCATATCTGCTCGATGGTCGCGAGGAAAGTATTTTTCTAAAAACATATCTTTGAACTCCCTCCATTCCATGTTTGATACTTCATCATCTTCCTTCATGTTTTGAATCAATGACCACCATTGATCAGCATCTCCAGTGAGGCGGTAAACTGCCATGGTAACTTTTTCCCTTTCACTACTCCCCAAAGCCTGAAATATTTTCTCTAGGGAAAATATCCATTTCTCAGCTACTAAGGGGTTTGTACTTCCATTGAACGTTGGTGGTTGTTGTCTCATTAATCGATCTAACATTGATCCTCCACGCTGCGGATCAGGGTGCTCCATACAGGTAAGGTTATTATTCATAACCTGAGTAAGTTGTCCCAGTACGGTGATTAGCTGATCAGCACCAGTTGCATCACCAGCCCCACTATAATTATCTTGATCAGGAGGGCAATCCCTACATGGAGTGCGTGCATTGATACGGTTTCCATTTCTTCCACTAGGCGCCATTTCTAAACAATGGCATAAACTAGATCAGTTTATGAATCAAAATACATAATCCCATACTTATAAAACACTTAACATAAATTGAACTATCTATGGATATAATCCATAATCATAAATATGTTTTCTTTGAGGAAGTATATACTCATAAACCCTTCATAATGATTTGTAAAGAAAGTGAGAGTTATCCTAAGCATATCCCCCGGGAGTGTCGTAACCAAGAGTGCAGCAAGGCCCGTTGTCGTGCACCAGTTCCCGTTCGAGTCTAGCTCAAAGCGGTGTTTTCGGGTTTTACCCCTAGGTACATCTGTGCCAGAGCCGCCTCTACCTGCTCGTATCCAGACAGGGATGTATTGCTCGGAAAACTCACAAAGTCTCTACAATACCAAAATTCTAGGAAGTTCTTCTATACTAATCCTCAAAGTTCATCTTAGGTCTATGTGCTCTAATCAGAGTTTATCTAAATCTAGCTTCCAAGGTTTGTACTAAACTTCCTCTGATACCAACTGTAACGCCCCGACCCTAGTTGCCTAGAGTCGGTGCATTATTACATAACATTGGCATGATCACAAGAAAGATCAAATCTCGAAAGACCGATTGGTTTAGTAGCCTTGGAAACACTAGATATATTCATAAGTTTTACATTACATCATAAAATCAAAAACTACTACAACAACATAATGATTCCACAGTCCACACTACAATCCCCTCATAATATCCCTGCAGGTCATTCATAACTTACATCTTCACTTCCTGGGAAAAATAAAACATAGAAAAGGGGTGAGCTCAAATGCCCAGTAAGGATAACAATATAGCGGAAACTTTCATCAATAAGAATAAACATTTAAGGCAATGTATAACTAAAACAAAAGCCTTTTAAACATGAACTTTCAACATGGTATGGCATAAATAAAATGAAATAATGCCATTTACTTATTCACATGGATATTCCACTAATCGAATAATCACATGCAAAAATAAATAACCACTTTCATAATGTTGGAATGCATAATGCCAGACTATCATAACCACATAGCCAAGGCCTCGTGCCAAGACTACAAATAAGATTTTGTCAAGGCCTTGTGCCAAGACACTAGTTTGTCTCATGAGACCTACCGATGCATCGAGGAGCTATAGCGGGCTCCACCCGTCACTTATTAAGTCCAATGCATTCCCATATGAAAAGGTTTAAACATAACATAAACATTCGTATTAAAACTAGCATACGAAATGTCAATACTTTCACAATAAACTATGAATGGTATAAAAATAGCACATCCACAGTCAAACATATCACAAAACCTTCAATACAATATAGAAGTTTTGTATCATAATAAATCAACTTCAAATAATCTTAAAACCCATCAAAGGATGTTGACATAGATGAAATCAAAATTCTTTTTAAAGAAATATCTCCTTTTATTTTGAAATCATTTAAGATCCATATAAAATCAAACATTTTCTTTGAAAATAATCTTATAAGCTTTTAAGGGAAGCTTTGACGATTTTACAACGGCGGAAAATAACCGCACCCGCCGTATAAGTTAAAAAAACATTCTTACCTCAATTCTGTCGAAAAGGTTAAAAAGGACCTTGTTTTGAATACGACCGAAAGATTCCTTTATAAACCACTTATAAAAGTCAAAAATGGTAGAAATGACTTTAACTCATATTCTAGTAAATAGAAAAAATGTTTTGAAATGCATTTTTAAGAAACATGGATGTGGATGATAAAGAGATCTCAGTAGATTATTACATATAAACAACCTCGGATAATGAAGAGATTGTGAAATAACCCTTACCTTGTACTTTTCCTTGGTTGGGGTAGGTTAACCTCCTGTATAATGGTGAAATAGTTGTTATTAAATTATACAAGAATCATATATATTAATATGATATCATATATGATCTTTTAACATTGATTTGTTAATAATATCTTAGAATTATCGTCGTTTCGGGAGTTAACTTACTCATTTTCTTTTATATGTTTTGTTACATAAGCCATGGTTGTTGTATCTTATTCATATCCAGAATGATATACAGTCCTTAAACATCATTTTTAAATCATCAAATGATAATTATACTTGAATGGATACGATGGAGAATGAATCTCATCGCGTTCGTGGAGACGGTAGTCCGTACGTACGCACGAGCGACAATATCATTCTTTTGATATTAAAATAATATATAAATGGATGGTATATCATATATACAGAATCATTAACATGTTATATTTATTATTTACATGAGTTACACATCATTATTATACCCATCCAAATAATATTATATTGAATAACAATTACACCACGACGTGGAGACGGTAAGCCGTACGTACGCACGTATGGTGACATGTTATTCAAAGGGTGGATAGAATACTGAATATGATTGTACCATATTTATAATAACATCACAGTATATGTGAGATACTGGAGTTATTATTTCAGAATGGTAAGAACAAAGGAAGAAGAAGTGGAAGAAGAAATGAACTTAGAAAAGGGTGGTGAAATCATTACCTCTTCTTCGGGTTCTTCCTTTTGATTTGATCAAAAGGGCTCCTTAGGTTGGCTTTCTGATCAAACTAAGGCCTCTAGGTTGTATTGAGTGATTTTGGTAGAGTATTTGGGCAGAGTTTGGCCGAACCAAAAGGCTTTGAAGGTGTGAAGAAATGAGAAGGAGGAGTGCCCTTTTATAAGAGGGGTGAGGGGCACCTTTGGAAAAGTTAGAAATATTAATTTATAATAAATTCATATTCGGTTTCTAATGGCTCCAAAGCTTATTATTCAAAGGTTAAGGTGGGGATAAGTCGAAAACCACTCAACCAATAGAATTTAGACAGGTTTGGGTACTTATATTAACCTTATCTTTAAGTATTAACTCTAAGTTAATTAGTTTCACTTTTACAATGTCTCTTTGTATTTTTATATAATATGGTTAATAAACTTACTATATACATCCAAGCGACCCCCCAAGTGGTCCATTAATGATTAAACTATCATAATATAAGTCTCTTGGCCGAACCTTAGATTTTTAGGAATTTAATATCAATTAATAATATAATATTTGTTTTAAGAACTCTTTTATGTCAATTTTGACACTATTCAATAGTTGATTTTTGTGAAACTCATAACAGATTTATTACTTCGAACAAAGTCCATTAAATCAATCCTAATATATCATATTAGCCTAGAAAATTAGTTTAATTCATTAAAAGTTTCATATTATATTTATTTGGGTATTTATAATATCAATTATTTTAATTTTTCACTATTATATTAATTACTGCATCATCATTGTGTCATAAATAAAATAACTTATTTAATGTCTAAAAATTATAAATAAAATATAATTATGTAGGAAATCTTTTTATCTTTCTAATGAATATTTATAATCGAAAATCCAACATGTATAACCCTATGTAAAAATTGTTGTTCTAAAAGATATATGCTTGTGTCATTTTTGTATTCATTTTGACTTAATTAAAATAAAGTGTCATTATCACTTACAAGTGGATCCATGGGGTCCCAAAATAGACCCAAAGATGCCCATGGTCGACCATGTATCAACCAATAGGGTTAAGACACGTTTTAGGGTAATTTAGTATTATTATAATATTATTTTTTTAACCCTTATTTACCGGATTTACCCTTTAACCATGGTAAATAAAATATTTACTGCAGTAATTATTCAAAATGTGTAAAAATAAAAGTTACCTATTTACACAATTTGAACATCCTGATTCCAAATATGGAATCCATTTTCCTAAATTCAAAACACAGAAGTGGCAGAAATTAATTTAAAATTAATTCCCGCTGTCAAAACAAAAAGCGTGTTTTTAAGAGATAATAATTATCAAAAGATTGACACTTGTTTATGTTCGGTTTAATTGTAAAATTATGTCCAATGATAAACATTAAATTGAATGGTAAAAATATATTCTAAATATACTTTAAAACCACTCAAATTCATAATTTATCACTATTAATTATTTTGATTAAAAAAGTTGTTTTTAATTAAAATTTAGAAATTTTCACTATTCATCAAAATATGAAAGTTATCCGAAATGTACCAAAATTTCACCCTAGGCTAATTTTGATATTCCGAATCCAAAAATGAAGTCCATTTTGAAATATAGAATATATATGATTTCAAAAAGTAGGTATTACTATTCACAACGGCTAGTTTAATTAGTTGTGGTGTGTGTTAGAACTCGAGGTTGCGTACAACACAAGCTATCGCATTATTCGAAGGGAAACGTACCGTAGAAGCTTGGGGTGTTACATTCTCCCCTCCTTCAAATAATTGCGTCCTCGCAATTTCTAGGGTATTACTGCATAAAAAGACTCGGGTGGTTCTTCATCATAAGTTCCTCGGGTTCCCACGTTGCCTCTTCCATCTTATGATTTCTCCACAAAACTTTTACCAGACGCGTCGTCCGGTTTCTCATTTGACAGGGGTCACATCCCAGATGACTTGGGAATTTTGAATTTTAATCCAAAACACCATGGTTATTTAAATGGTTTTTCCAAAATTTACACCATAAAAATGAAATTAAAACCAATTATTCCCTCTCAAATGATCTTAGTATATGGTATGACTATATAAGTAAAAAAACTTCAAAAATAGTCCGTCTTTGAATCCAAATGTTTTTAGAAAATACCAAAAGTAGTTTTAATAATAATATTTAAATAATTATGAGATATCTCATGTTAAATAATTGAATTGTTCATTTTGTAATGTTATTACTATTTAATTAATAATATATATATATATTTTTATATGATAGAGAAATTTTCATGGCTTATATAAATTTTTTTGAACATATTCTTATAAATCAAGAGACCGTGCATTTAAAAGTCACAAGAGAGGCACAGTAACAAAATATTTAGTTTTTATTTACCTTGAATTAATTTTTTTATATTGGGATGAAGGATATATTTCATTACCCTCATGTATGATATCCAATTGAATATAGTAGCGAGAACCATGTAACAAAAACAATAATTGGAAATGTTGACTGTAACATTAAAGAAAAATTAACCTAAATCACCAAAACAATTTCACACGCCTCCTTGAATGAACAATGAAAATATTTATGAAGGATAACAATATATATTAATATAGAAAAACAACAAAACAAGTTTATGTAGTTTGAATTTGTGTCCTAATCCATGGGGTAACATTGGATTACCTTTATGGAAGGAATAAAAAGATGTCTATTATAGAATAATATCCAATAAAATGATCAATACAACTATTTTTAGTAGGAAACAACAATTTAAACACGATTTTATATATTATTATATCTATATAGAGAATTTATAGCATAATCCAATCATTGATTGTATGCTTATACTTGATAAAAATCATCCACCATCTCAACATCTCTTTCAAGTATACAATTCTAAATTATGAAATTCTCATTATTTTTACTCTTGTATTTCTGAAAACTACATTATGTTTCACTTTTCCAAAAAACAACCATCTGAATCCATTTGAATAAATATTACATATTCCAAGAGTTACCATTTTGTATGTCTATTGGCATTTTAATGTCACCATCAGTATGAGTCATGATGAATGTTTTGATCACATTCTTTTGAGTGTATCATAAAGTCTTCAACACTTTAAGAATATTGATCTTTCAGTGGATTCTTCACTATCCCCAAAATATTTCTAGAAATTAGCCTCCAAAAAACTCTCCTTTTGTTCAAATAATTTCTCTATCCAACAAATATTTATCCAACAAGGTTGAATCCTAACATTCTTTTATATATGAATAATGTTTTGGAATTCCCTATTAAGTCCTCCATTAACATATAAATATGTTATTTTGTTCCACAAATAGACTTTGTCACCACATGGTTCCTCCACACTGCTTTCAGTTAACCCCACCCAATAGATGCATTGCAATAACACAGTACATCCTTACCTAGATCCATTGTTTATATATTTTCTTCATTCTATGCATATTTTATATTTTATATATATTTCAACTGATCCATCAATATTTTTGGATGAAGTGATACATCATCTATAATGCTCACACCCAATCCACTGATTATAAGATGAAATTCCACAAAATGTCATGCACACCTCCCCCTACAAAAGAGGCCATTGGCTAACCGTGAGGGTCTATGTACACCTATAGGGAGACTATACCCTCAGTATCACATCATATAATCAATAATGAAAATAATAGAATAAATAAATAGAGTAATCATATGAAAAGTAAATGGAATATTTGTCTTGAAAAATAAAATTATCTCCAAATGTGGCTATCCAGTCCTGAATGAATAAAATAAATGACAGACAAAACAAATAGGGTCCTCCAATGTCTATCATTGTTCTCCCAAAGTCTATGTTCCACCATCTTATCCATCCACTATAGGTTTCTTTCACTTCATAAGGTCTCTAATTGAATCTAAATTCACATCAAAATACATGAATATGGTGTATGTACAAGACTCAGTAGGACCCCACCAATAAATCATTAACCCGATGTGTTCGTGTAGACAAGGGTATAGCATAATAATAATAAATTATGATATGGCATAAACAAAAAATTAAAAAATGAGTGGTATTGTTCTACCAGGTTATAATACCCCTTATCGTACATTCTTCAGCTCCATTCTGGAAGAATTCCGAATGAGTTGGAAGAAACAAAACAACCCTTATATGCCATACTCATGGTTTTTGGGAGGTGATACATGGTGTCATCTATCCATTACATAGAAAATGTCACACTGATCATCTAGATGAGAATAACTAGTACTCACATTGACTAAGTTGTCATGTTATTAACTTGACTTAGAAAATGAAGGCTACCTTGAGCACACTGTCAAGACCATTCCATGGTTACCTCGTACCTCCACCATGTGATCAGTTCCATCATTGAATTCATGTAAATCAATAGGTATCCCACACTTGGGGATAAATTTTCCACAATGATCCACCTGTCTCATGTACCACTAACATCCACAACGCATAGTGACACAAATATAGGGAGATCAGACAAGTAGGTATAGAATATCAATATGAGTATATAGTGTCATACTTAGTAACATGATTTCAAAAAAATTTATAAAAAGTACACTAAAATATCTCATGTAATCACAAATAATTTTATGGGATATACACACTCACATGGAATCAAAATTAAGAACATTAAAAAAATGCGAAAAAAATATAATCACAAAGGAAAATTGTGTGAAACCAAGCACAAGAAGATAATTAAATTATATCCTCAAAACTCATATATGTAAAAAGGTAGGGATAACCCATTCTACAACAGTAATTAAATATTTTTCTATCAAGCGAGTCGGTATTCAAGGTCCACCAAGTGTTCATGAAGTACAAACAAACTATTTTATTTGAAAAAAATATCACAAGTAATTATACTCAATCTCTCTCCACTATAATTTTAATTATATTTTAACATCAATGAATGTGTTCGAAATTATCCTTCATTAAAATTTCTTGATATTATTGAAATCATTGTTTTATAATTATAATAATCATACATCGACAATACAAAAAAATATGTCATAATTTAATTAATATTTTCAAAATGATAATTACCTTATAATTATCCTATAATAATTTTTTTGATATTATCATTGATAATCTAATAGAATTATTCTTTGATAACTCATTGTAATTATCAGATGATAATTTTAATAAACCACCCTTTAGAAATTTTAATGAAACTTATAGTATGATATTATGAAGATATTAAATTTGATAAATCAATAAAATTGTCGTTCGATTATTTTGAAAAATATCATATACTAAATTGTTTCAAATTATACATGATAATAATTATTTAATATTCTCATTTTTTAATTTGGATATAAATATGTTGATATTTTATTTAAACATTATCAATTGATAGTAAAATTAAAATTAAAATTTGATAACCCTACATATTAGTATTTTTTACTCAACATTAGTTTTATTCTTTAATTTTTTTTAATAATTTTAAATTTTTTTACAGAAAAGTGATCTAAAAAAGGTAAAAACAACAAAAAGGAAGAACTTGATATACCCTTAAAAGATGGCTTATAAGGACCAGACCCAGTGGATCTAACCAGAAATCATTAACCTCATGTTGTAAAGGGAGTCCAATAATATTCTCACTCGGCCTAATATACCATGAACCATAACTATCAATTGGGTAATGAAATAATCCCACATGTCGTGTGTTCATAAATTCAGGAAATTTAATACCTGATTTTAACCATTCATTCATCTATGAAATCAATTTGGAATCATTTATTTGAACTTTATATGGTATTTATAACTTTAAAAAACTAAAAATTAGTGGTAAATCAATCATTTCAATTATTATGGGTGTTATTAGTGGTGGTCACATCTCTTAAATAGAATATGATTAGGTTTTCCTTTTTAAATTAAAGTAATAAAAATAACTATTTTATGTAAATATGAATTAAATTAATTTTATGGTGATTAGAACAAAATCCCATTGCGTATAAATGTTATACCCCTTGTAGTGTAAAATCCATCTTCCAGACTTAACATGGGTCTTATATATCCCACATTATGTAAAGTTTGAGAGATATTAATTATTTATTATATAAAAAATAAAATAAATAAATAAATAAATTTAAAAAGGGTTTTATCACCTACAAGGTTACCAAATACCTTACATGCATACATGATATATTCCTCTTAGATTAACACTCTGTTTGGGACTAAACAGAAGTCTGGTATTTATAATATTTTGCACTATCTATGGGATATTAAATTATTTTCAAAAAATAATATAATAAAAATTATTAAATAATATATCTTCAAGAGTGAGAAATCCAAACATCGAAATCATACAATATTTATACCCCTTATGGTGTAAACACTATATTTTCAACCTATCAGTGTTCAAATATTTCTCATATTATGCCCAATTTTGGAGATATTAATTTAATTCCAAAATATAATATAATAAAAATTATTAAATAAATTATTATTATGAGTGAGCCATATAAATGACTTACATATACAAATTTTATTCCTCGTAGAGGGGACACACTATATCTCGGGCCTAACAGTGGTAAACAATTTTTCATCTAATGAATTTTTATAGAGTTATTAAATTATTAAAATAAATGGTGCACATATAATATATTATATTTAATAATTTGTTATTATATCTTCATCAAGGCTTTACGGGCCTCAAAATCTCACCCCAACAAATTTTATATCATTGAAAATATTTTATTGAATATTAAAAAGTGTTAACTTGTATTTTAGCCTTAAATAATTCCTTTAACACAAATATTAATATATTTTCATTTATAAATAATTTTTCAAAGACGCTATTAATTTATCAGTAAGAGAGTAATAATATCAGTGTAAAATTTCGGATAAATCTGTTATTTCCCTATATTTCTATCTCATCATCAAGATGTATCTATTATGGTGTTTCTTAAAATACTCAGTCCACTAAGCTTAAATATTATAATCATGTTCCCACATTTCATGTTGGATCCATCAATGTTGTCCCCAAACCAGGAATAGTGGTAATATATTTCTACACAATTACATCCCTCTTTGATTTGTATTTTTAAATAATTCTCATAATATGATATTTCTTTATTCAAATCAATGTCCCTACAATAAATAACATGTTCACCTCCCTGCATGTACATCTGATGTTGTGATACATATAACATGTCGTTCATGTTGATGGGAAATAAACACATTTAAAGAACATGTTTTAGACTATGGGGACCGTAAATAGTATGATAAGAGACTCTAGTTGGTAATATATTTTGG
The DNA here is from genome assembly GCA_963277665.1 of Viscum album. Classification (NCBI taxonomy): domain Eukaryota; kingdom Viridiplantae; phylum Streptophyta; class Magnoliopsida; order Santalales; family Viscaceae; genus Viscum; species Viscum album. Next base: position 2,081,268,719 of record OY728126.1, read on the forward strand.
TGTTTTGTGAAGGAAACCAATATATTATAGGAGACTCATGGGGTCATATTACTATTTTCATGGGCTAGGGAATACTGTGTCATGAAATCATCTTATTAATATTCACCCTTTAATGAAATTTTATATTCTTATCCAATTGAGTCACACTTTTTTAATAATATAATATGATCCCATAATGATTCATTATTATGAGATAAAAAAATTATTTTTAAGAGAAATATTCTCAATCCTAAAACTCAATAATTCATCTTAGTCCAATTTTGTTATAAATAGTGAGACGAACAATTTATTCTTTGAAATCCAAATCAAAATTTTTTCTTATAAAAGTGTACAAATATCTAGTGATGGTCATCTAATTTAAATCATAATACAAAATGTCTTAGAAAATAAACACCTTTAAAACTTCACCAGATTTAATGAAAAATGTAAATTTTTCATAACCCTTTATGTACTATAAAATCCTTGTCCCATGTTTCTAGTGTTTTCATTCATTCTTTTTCATGTACCTACTAATTGTTCCAACTTTTTTTGAAATTTTCTGCTGAGTACATCACTTTCCTTACCTCAAGATTATGAATTTCAATTCATATAGAATCTTTTACACATAAATTTTCTCAATTTTTTTTATTTTTCCTTCTTCCTAATCAATTTGAAATGCACTACTTTGTGTGAGTTCAACAGTTTACCCTTGATCATACAAAATACTTCCAACAAAATTTGATTTTAATCCAACTAATAGAGTTATGAGGTACATGGTTATATTCACCTAACTATCTGTATCCTTAATATCGATTTTATGAGATAATATATTTTATTTTGATTCTTTTGTACAATTCATATTTCCCCTCATCAACCCTTTCATTTACAATGCCTATAAAATGAAAATGATCAGTATATAGAAGAAATATTATGAATATATTATAATCAAACTACTTTTGATAGCATCAATGATCTATAATAAATCATAAGAAATTTATCTCTTCTATTATTTCTGATTGGAATGAAGTTCCCAACATAGTTTCATTTCCCCCCATTTTCATTTCCTTTAATGGGTTGAGGGTGTCATGGCTGGTTCATTAATTCCGAGAATGTGTTTAACCTATTCTCATATTCATTCGACTCATACATAGAATCTATGTTAAATTAGTCATTGGGGATTTTCTAAACAACTCTTTGTAGATGACTTCATTTATAGGCTTATAGGAAAGGTTCATCTCTCCATTTATGTGGGATTTTTTCCCTCATCTAGAAAGTCTCATGGGTTTATGATAATTTTAATAATCTTTCTAAAATATATGTTTCATGGTAGTTAATTATATATAATGAATTAATTAAAGCAATATTTCAATGATATAAGAGGTTATAAATATTTATTTGACTAATTAATGATGATAGGGTTTAATTCCGTAGAACTAACAACTGTGGAGGTTATCATAGTCCAAAGAGATGGTACATTTTCATGGTGCCAGGTTTAGTCCATCGATATGGCCCTCTAATATATCCTTATACAGGTAATTAGATACGACATTGTGCAGTGTAAATTTTTGGGAAACAATTGAACATTTAGATTCAGGTGGTAAATACAAATATGGTTCATTTTTAGCAAAAAATGCATAACCACTGTGGTTTTGATATTGATCCTCAAACATGAATACCAGGTATCCTTATTAATTCGAATACAATTTCATATAGATTTATTTAATATAATATAATGGAATTATGTAGGGATGTTTTTCTTACAATTCAGATACTTGCATATGATGAACTAAAATGTTATGAATTTTGAGATTTAGATGAGGTTTTAATTTTTGGTCTTGATGTAGGGTATGTATGGTAATATTTGATTTTTAATGATAATATTGGCACTAAAAATAACTTAAAATGTTTTTTAAGATATGAAATGAGACCTAAATAGTGGTTTAGCTTCTTGTGTAAGATTCCGGATAGGGTCAGGTGACCCCTATAATGTTTTTGACTACATTTCTAATATCACACAACAACATAGTGGGATGAATGATCATTGTTATATGGGGGAAAAATAATTGTAAATCCTTAAGGTTCTATTTCATATAATGATGTCTTCCATAATCTAGCCCTATTAAATTATGTTTTATTTATGACCTGGTGGAGTGGGACATGCAACAAAAAGTCCTAGAACAGAAGTCATATGGTTCAACCCAAGTGATTTATTGTGGAGGTTCCTCATATGGTTGGGAATTAGGATTCTACCAATGGTGGTTTTAAACATGGAAATATTCTTCACACCATAACTTTTGGATGAGTTAGTTTTTGTGTGGTTCTACACTTGGGGATTCATCACAAGGATCCAATTATGCGGGGGCTTTTTTGTTGGGAATTATGGACACACCATAAATTGGTCCCACATATTTTATGAGCTCTCCATTTTAATTTTAACAAGGGGTCCTATTTGGATCCCTTTTAGGCTATGTAATGTTTTACCACATGAACTTAAAGGTAAAACCCTCTTGGAATTCCCCTTTCAACCCTATATTATTTTTTTTGTTATGGATTATTTGAGGGTGTTTCATCATGTCGATTCAAGGTAGGCTCATTCAATTTTCCTCCCCCATCTTCACATTGATTTTTAGTTCATCAGTTTGGGTATTAGAGATATGATTTCACTTGATTAGGGTGAAATCATTCCAATGTATGGGAATTTTTTAAATGAATTGTTAATGATTTATCAAGAGTATGTATTCACGCTACTCGATGTCACATTCTATTATGTATTCCTTACTAAATATTTAGTTATTTTTCAGTTATTTTGTATGAAATTGGCCATAGATTTAGATTCTCAAATTGGAAATTCTGTTTATCTTATGATTGTGTGCATTTCAGTATTCTATGAAACCTTGGTTGTCATAGTTTCGATGTTGGGTGTTTTACTAGTGATATTTGATTGATTATAACAAATTATAATTTAGGTTTAACATATTGGGTTTTAGAATTTAATGGGGTTTATTTTTGATATTTATCATCATGATCTTAGAGGAGGAAAATAGGAGATTTGAAGGATTCATGGGTCTCTAGTTAATGAAGATAGCCCTGAAATTATTAATTCTATTACTCAATTTTTATTTTTTTTCAGTGTTCTATTATTAATATAATATGTTATATTACATTCATTTTTTGATCTAACTTATAAATTTTGATGGGATCTTATATGATTAATCATGAACATGGACCACATAGATTTATAAATGTTTTTAGGTTGGAAACTTATCCAATTCTATGTTACTAACATGTAATTTGGATTTCATGGTATCACATATTATATCTTGAATAGAAACATGTTGTATTTTAAATATGTGTTTTTTAAAATGGTTTTAACCAAATCAAATTTCAATTGAAATTAATTGATTTAAAAAATTTCATTCGAAATGGAATTTAAATATGATGTTGGGGTTCTATGTATGTTTTTATGGGAATTTTCCTTCGGTCATACCATGTGTAATATGGAATGTGTTTCCATTTATAAATATATGAAAAACATGATTTTGAATTTGTTTTTGATGAAAATACAAATAATATTGTTTGATTTGTTTTTGGACTGTTAATCCTCTTGCGCTAGATGTCCTGCATTAAAAAGCTTGTGTGGTTATTTTTATACTTGGATGTAGATGGATGTTATGTTTATTAAGGAATTATGATTTATATCTCATGTTATGGATGGAAATATTGGTTTCTTGTTTTGAACCCCATGTTGGGTTGTGATGAGATAGTTACTCCGATAGAGGTTTTCAATGGGTCTGAAGGTCCCTATCAAATGCCCTTTAGTATAATACAAGGTCTCATGGTACTAAAACCCTATTAGTGATAAAGTGATCAATGAGACGAGTTTCAAAACCTATAATTGTTTTGTGTGTTCAGATTATGTGATTATACATCTTGTTGTATGTTGAGACTAAAATTTTTGACCATATTCTTGAGTGAGTGGGGAGGTGGTATAACTTATCCTTGAGTGGTGGTGTATATAAAGGATATTTAATAATGATATGGAATCCATGTTTTGTTAGATGTCTATGTTTATCTTCTGTTATAATTTATTTCATGAGAAATATTATGGTCTCACCTTTAGTTAGATGGTATTGGAATGGGCCACCCTTTGTGAGAGTGTATTGAGTTATCGGTGTTTACTGTAACCATCAATGAAATTATGGTAGTGGTTGCGAGTTCAAATGAAAAGGCTTCAATTCATGAAGACGTCTATCATGAGTGAAAGGGAGGTTTATAGGATGTTGTGTGTAACCTAATTTTCATCATTAGGTAGTGGTCATGACATAATGTTACCACTTATCATGTATCTTCTTGTATGAGTTGTGTCTGTGCATGTGGTGACTCTGTTTATTTTAGTAGAGATGCAAATCAAGTAAGATAAGTCGTCATGGTTTCTTGGTTAGAAAATTATGTCTTTAATTGTATACATGTATGTAAATTTTGTGATGTGATTTCAATGTGGTTGTGATTAAAGTTAATTTATAAAGACCTTACTAATTTATTTCATTCATATACACTGGACACAACAACACCTAGTATCGCTGATGTATTGGAGATTCATACTAGTTTTCTAGGATCATCCCCTACATAGTTATAAGGTATTTGTTTATATATATATATATATGTAAATCATTATGTTTTCAATTATGGAATATATACTAAATAAAGATGTATACATGGTTCTATTAGTAGTTCATGGAGGATGAGAATTCCAATATATGATGATGTGAACATGTCCAGAAGAATTTTTATTTTATTTTTAGTTAATACTGACCATGTACTGGCTCGTGTTCCATTTACGTATATAACACATGTTTTATTTTTATATCTATTGAAAGTGTTTAATTCTGTTTTGATACATCATATATACTGTTTAATTTTCTATATTCTTTGTCATAGAGATCATATATTATTATATATATATTTAAATAATTTTGTAAATTTTTATTAAATATATCGGAAATGATTTTTTTGATGATTTAAGTGTAACCCTTGGGCCTTATTATCAGATATAATAGTATCTTAATGAATTTGTTAGGCCACCATCTCTACTCAAATTCATATAGAATATGGGGAAGATCGTTAGAGGTCAAGTGATGATCCCATACTCAGGTGAAATTTTAAAAGTATGAGAAGGGGTGATACAAATGGTAATTTAGAATGTTTGGGATGGGATAATGATAATCACTAATGGAGATTTATAGAAAAGACATGGGGGGAGACTAAGCTCAATCTTTAAAACATGAAATTTTTGGAAATTGATTTTATAGTGGAGGATCGGTTTTGTATCTATGAACTGTAAGAGGAGTGATGTAACACCCCAAGATTTCTTAGTCTGTTATTTTTCAATGTAATTAAATAACTTGCACTACACACAACACTGAGTTCAAGGGCACCACGACATACCAAACTAGACATTAAAAAGTGGTCATGAATAGTATTAACTAAAATTTTAACTTTATATAATCCTCATAATTTAAGAATCCATATTATGTGTTTATTAGACATAATGTAAGAACAAATTCATTTTTTCAGATAAAAGAAGTATTTTTCAAAAAATTCAATTTTACCACCTTTTAATGGTGAACCCTTTTTAAATCCAATATTTGAAACTTTTATATATTCAATTTGAAAAAATAAACTTCTTATTTAGAATCAGGACATAATAATTTAGTTTCAATAATTTTTTGGTGTTGTTCTGATAACTTTCATATTTGGATGAATAGTGAAAAATACTATATTTTAACAGAAAACAACTTTTTTGATCAAAATAATTTATAGAGTTGATTTATAAATTTTAATGGTTTGGAAGTATATTTAGACTCTTTTTTACCATTTATTCTAATTATGGTCATTTTAAGTAATTTCACTTTGAAATTGGATATAAAGAAGTGTCAATCTTTTGATAGTTATTATTTCTTAAAAATACTCTTTTAGGTTGTAACAACGGCGATAAATTTTAAATTAATTAATTCAATTTATATGTTTTTAAATTGGTAAAATAGAATTAATTTTTGATTTAGGATTATCAAAATTAGCTTAGGGTGAATTGTTTGGTAATTTTCTGAAAACTTTCAATTTTTGATTAATAGTGAAAAACACTGAGTTATTGTTTAAAACTGACATTTTATATAAATAATTATTTATTTTCTTTAAATTTATTTTAAGTCAAAATAGATAAACAATACCTATATAAGTTCAATTTAATTCATTGGATTCAGTTTATAATAATCTCAGATATATAAAAATTTTATTGAACTTTTTACCGTCTTTTACCTAACTCCTAGGAGCATTTGAAACATTAAATAAAACATAATTTTACCACTTATGTGATTTTAATTACAAAACTCTGTGATAAAAAGTTGATATCAGTATGGAAAATGTGTTTCAATAAGATGAAAATAATTTTTGGGAAATAGTAACTTTTTACTTTTATTTACCACGGTTAGTAGTAAATAGTGTTGTTAAGGGTAAATATGATATTATTATTACCCTAAAAAATGTCCTAATTCTATTGGAAAAATATAATTCGACCAAGAATAACCTTAGGAATAAAATATGATCCTTTAGGTCAAAATTGATTAGATTAGGACATTTATTATTTTTTAATTCAAAAAAGAGTTAAAAGTGTTATATTCGATGTTTAATAACGAAACCATTTTTAATATAGGGTTACATATAAGATAAATTCGACTATAAATATTAATTAGAAAGATAAAATTATTTAATACATAATTATATTTTATTTATATTTATTATCTATTAAATAATTTAATTTATTTATGACACAATGATGACGCAATAATTACCTAATTAATGACATATTAAATTAATTGATATTATAAATATACAAATTAATGTAATTTGAGACTTTTTATGAATACCACTAATTTTATAGGTTAATATTACATTTTAGGGTTGGTTAGATGAATTTTTTTCTAAGTAATAATGAATTTAAGAATTTATCCAAAAAACATACCAAAGAGTGTTAAAATTGACAAAAACGATTTTAAACCAAATATTATATTATTAATTGATATTCTATTCCTAACAATTTATGTTTGGCTAAAATAATTATAAAATTATAGGTGTATCTTTATTAACCACTTGGGGTTATCTTGGAAGTTTATAGTATGTTTATTAACCATATAATATCAAAATACAAAGAGGCGTGGTAAATAACAAACTATTTAACTAAGAGTTATATCTAATAGATAAACTTCATATAGTGACCCAAACCTTTGTAAAACCTATTAGTTGAGTGGTGTTTGACCAATCCCAACCTTATAATTTAAATAATTCATTTTGGAGCCATTAGAAATCGAATATTATTTTATAATAAAATAATATTTCTAGCTTTTCCTAAGTTTCCTCACACCCCTCTTATAAAAGGGAACTCCCACTTCTCTCTATTTCACATCTTCCAAGCCATTTGACTCAGCAAAATCCTGCCCAAATACCCTCTCAACAATCCTAACTTCATCCTAGAGGCCATCATTTATTCATAAATCCAACATAAGGAGCCATATTGATCAAATTAAAAGTAAGAACCCCAAGAAGAGATAAATATTTCACCACCTCTTTCAATTTCCTTTCTTCTTCCACTTCCTCTTCTTTGTTGTTTCCATTCTAAAATAATAACTATAGTAACTTCTATATATTCTGATATTATTATAAATATGGTATAATCATATTCATAATTCTATCCATCCTTTGAATGACATGTCACCATACGTGCGTACGTACGGCTTACCGTCTCCACGTCAAGGTGTAATTGTTATTCAATATATTATTATTTGGATGGTTATAATAATGATGTGTAATTTATGTAAATAATAAATATAAATTATAATGATTCTATATAAATGATATACCATCCAATTATATATTATTCTAATATCAAAATAATGATATTGTCGCTCGCTCGTATGTACAGATTACCGTCTCCACAAACGTGATGAGATTCATTCCCCATCGTATCCATTAAAGGCTAATTTTCATTAGATGATTAAAAATAATGATTAAATATTTAATATAATTATGAATATAAATAAGATACACCATATCCATAACAAACATTACTTACGTAACAAAGCATATAAATGAAAACAAATCAGTTAACACCCGAAACACTGATATTACTAAGATACTATTAACAAAGAAATCATAAAATATCATAAATGATATCATATTAATGTATATGATTATTTTATAATTTAATAACAATTATTTCACCATTATATAGGAGTTTATCATACTATAGACCATGGAAAAGTAAAAGGTAAGTGTTAATTTTACAATCTCTTTATTATTCTAGGTTGTTTTTACGTAAGTATCTACTAGGACCTCTTTATCATACACTTCCATGTTTCTTAAAAATGTACTACAGAATTTTTTTACTATTTACTAAACTATGGGTTAATGTCATTTATACCCTTTTACTTTTTATAAAATGTTGTGAAAGGAATCTTTCCTTTGTTTTCCAAACAAGGTACCTTATGGACTTTTCAACAAAATAAAGGTAATAATGTTTTTTTAACATATACAGTGAGTGTGGATATTTTCCACCGTTATGACATCATCGAAGCTTCATTACCAGATTATAAAAATATTTTCAAAATAAATGTTTTTATTTATAATTATTAGACTTTTAAATGAATTCAAAATAGAACGAAATGTTTCTCAAAAAAATGTTTTGATTTCATCTATATCATCATCCTTTGAGGGATTTTAAGCTTATTTGAAGTTGATTTATTATGATACAAAAAATAAATATTTCATTTAAGGTTTTGTGATATGTTTGAATGTGGATGTGTTATTTTTACACCATTCATGGTTTATGGATAAAGTATTGACATTTCATATGCTAGTTTTAATATGAATGTTTAAGTAATGTTTAATCTTTTTCATATGAGGAATGAATTAGACTTAATAAGTGACTTGTAGATCCCGCTATAGCTCTTTGATGCATCGGTTGGTATCATGAGACAAACTAGTGTCTGGGCACAATTCATTGACCAAATATTATTTGTTGTCATGGCACAAGGCCTTCAATATGTGGTTATGAAAGTCTGGCATTATGCATTCCATCATTATGAAAGTGGCTATTGATATTTCATGTGATTATTAGACTAGTAGAATATCCATGTGAGTATGTAAATGGAATTATTTTGATTTATAGTTGACATTTTATGATGATGTTTTTGTTGAAAAGGATTTTGTTTTAGTTCTATACATTGCCTTAAATGTTTATGCTTATTTATGAAACTTTTTGCTATATTGTTATCCCTACTGAGAATCTGATGTCACCCCTTTCTGTGTTTTAATATTCCCAGGATGTGAAGAAGTATATTATGATTGACTTTCATGGATAGTCTAAGGGATCTCATTGTTTTCTATGGAATCAATGTTGTTGTTGTTTTCCATTTTATGATGTAATGTAAACCTTGTACATGTATCTTGTACTTCCAAGGCTACTAAACTAATCGGTCATTCGAAACTTGATCTGTTGTGATCATGATAATGATACGTAATAATTAACCAAATCTGGGCTTATGGGGATGGGGTGTTATATTTGGTATCAAAGTAAGTATAGTACAATCTTTGGAAACTAGATTTAGATAAACTATGATTAGATCACATATCCCTAAAAGAGACATTGAGGATTCATATAGAATAACTTCCTATAATTTTGGTACTGTAGAGATTCTGTGAGTTCTCCAAGATAAGACATCCCTGTCTAGATACGAGCAATTAGTGGCGGCTCTGGTACAGATGTACCTAGGGGTAAAACATGAAAACACCGCTTTGAGATAGACTCGTATGAGAACTGGTGCGCAACTACGGGCCTTGCTGTACTCTTGGTTATGACACTCCTAGGGGATATGCTTAGGATAATTCTCATTTTCTTTACAAATCATTATGAAGGATTTATGAGTATATACCTACTCAACGAAAATATTTTTATGATTATGGATTATATCCATAAACTATTCAATTTACTTTATATATTTTACATGTTTTGAATTATTCGTTGCAATTCATAATCTGATCTAGTGAATTCCATTGTATAGAAATGGCGCCCAGTAGAAGGAATGTGAACTCTAGAAATACGTTTAATCCAAAGAGTAATAAGGATCATATCATTCATAGTATTAATCCAAAATTTAGAAGGGAAATAGTATATCATGTATTCTCAACATATAAAGAAATAGTATCATGTGTTAATAAGATAAGTAAAGAATACTATGAGGCCTATGGCTTTTAAGGGAATAAAGAGTAGAAAATGATGAAAGAGAGAAAAATGGACAAAAGGGTATTGGGAAAAGAATGATTTTTCCATATGTGAAAACTATGGAAAGAATGACTTTAGTAACTTATTGAAGGAAATATGCCTTTGTTACATGTCTGGAGAAAAACGACACCATGTTCATGATTTTGTGTGTAAGAAAAAAGTTTCAAATGTACAATGCTTCATCTGTAATGAGTTGGGACACTATGCGAATCAATGTACAAATCATCAGAATATACCCCAAATGCTGCAATTAGATAATAATAAAGTTATGATACTTCCGAAGATGAAGAGGAATGAATATATTTCATACATTGTTATTAAATAATTGGGTTATTTGAGTATTGTATTAATGATTTACATGCTATATAAATTATAGAGTATATAAGGATTGTACTATAGTACTATTTCATTAAAGACTTGAGATTGTGTGGAACCAAGAAAAGGGACTCAGTAGTAGGTTAAATTTTGGGAAAATATATGCTTGAGAGATATATAAACTATAATATGATTCTAATACTGAGGTAGTGATTTTTGGAATAATACGTGATTGATTTGGATAAATTATATTGGATATTCTTGAATACCTTGAAATTGATTAATGATTTGTATATTCTCTCATTTTTGGACTTTACAACATTTTTTGATTGAATGAGTATATCCAATATTCTATAGGAAACAAGGGAGAATAAATATAATAAATAAGGTTTTATGTAAATTCAAGATGTTGTAGTGTTCTAAAAAAATACACGATGAAGGTGTTCACATGTTATTATGTGGAAAAAATGATCTTAATTGTTTTTAACATCCTTAAAAATTTTGGACTGTGAGTTTGGAAAGATGTATATTGTATAATTCTATTATGAGATAATTTTTTGATTTCCTCAAAAAGGACAACCTGGAGGTCAGGCGGCAACCCGTCGCATCCGTCAAGGCCACGAGACTTGAACCCAAAACCAAAGGGCAACAAGGGTGTATCCTCTACCACTGGCCCATGTGATGTCCCAGATTTAATAATATATTTTCTTAGAAGGTTTGGTAGATTAATTATAAATTCATTTTTATTGGAACCCTATAAGAATAGGGTAAATAGAATAAATTTTTTAAGTTCTATAATCTTTTAGTGTGAATGATGAGTTTGTGGTAGAAATTTGATAAATGATGGAAATATACTTGTCAAGTATATATTTTTTTCTTCTCTTATTATATGAATAAATTAATTCATAAACTTTAGGTAAGGAATCTTAAAACTAAAAATGTGTTATTATAATACCTTATGTTTTGTTTAACTGATGATATTTGAAATCATCATAGATTGATGACTTTGAAGCCATCAATTCTACAATTTTTTGTGAATGATAACCTCAATCACTCCCTATAAATATTGATATTTTACTCTAATTATGTGTCTCTAATTTCCACCAATGTACTCCTAATCTTGATCATAATTTGGTGGCGACTTTTTCAATCCCTTTGCCTCTTATTAAGACTAAATTTTGATAACCCAATTTCCGATGTGGATTTTCCCACAAAGGTATTTTCTATTTTCAACCTTTTATTTTAGAAGAACAATTTCAAATTATGAGTATGCAATTTATTGAAGGAGGGAATAATGTAGCACCGCATGATTTAATAGTACGTTATTTTTTCAAAGTAATTCAATTACATTCACTACACACAACACTGAGTTCAAGCGCACCATGACTTACCAAACTAGCCATTCAAAAGCAGTTATGAATTGTATTAACTGAATTATGAACATTATATAATAATTATAATTTTAGAATCCATATTATGAGTTTATTAGACATTATGTAAGAAAAAATTCATTTTTTTCAGATAAAAGATTTATTTTTAGAAAATGAAATCTTACCGCCTTTTAATGGAGAACCCTTTTTCAATCCAATATTATAAAATTTTTTATATTGAATTTGGAAAAAATAAACTTCCTCGTTAGAATCGGACCATAAGAATTTAGTTTCGATAAATTTTTCGTGTTTTTCTGATGACTTTCATATTTGGGTGAATAGTGAAAAATATTATATTTTAAATGAAAACATCTTTTTTTGTCAAATTAATTTTTTGTGATGAATTATACATTTTAATGGTTTGTAATTATAATTATATTATATTTTTACCCTTTAATCCAATGATGTTCTTTTTATGTAATTTCATTTTGAAATTAAACATAAACAAGTGTAAATTTTTTTATATTTATTATTTCTTTAAAATACGCTTTTTGGTTTTGACAACGTGAATTAATTTTAAATTTATTAATGAAACTTCTATGTTTTGAAATTTTTATAATATAATTCATTTTTGAATTCAGAATATCAAAATTAGCATATGGTGAATTTTTGTTATTTTTCTGAAAACATAAAATCTTTGATGAATAGTGAAAAACACTTAGTTATTGTTTAAAACTGACTTTTTATTAAAATAATTATTTATTTTACTTATATTTATTTCATGTTAAAATAGATACATAATACCTATATATGTTCAATGTAATTCATTGGAGTCATTTTGTAATAATTTTAGATGTATAAAAATTTTATTTAACTTTTTACTGTCTTTTACCCATCTCCTAGGAGCATTTGCAAATTTATAGAAAGCTAATTTTACCACTTATGTGAGTTAAATTTCAAAAATTCGAGAGATACAGTTGATATATGTATGTAAAACATGGTTCAATAACATGAGAGTAATTTTTGGTGAATTGAAACTTTTTACTTTTATTTACCACGGTTAAACGTAAATAGGGAAATTTAGGGTAAAAATTATATTATTATTACCCAAATACATGTTATAATTATGTTGGATATTTATAATTCGACCAAAAAAATCCTTATGAATAAAATATTATCCTTTAGGTCCACTTGGAATAGATTATGACATTTATTATTATTTAATTAAAAGAAAAGTTAAAAGTGTTAAATTCAATGTTTAATAACTAAACCATTTTTAATATCAGGTTGCACATTATATAATTTCAACAATAAATATTCATTAAAAATATAAAAATATTTCCTACATAATTTTATTTTATTTATATTTTTTAGAGATTAAATAATTTAGTTTATTTATGACAAAATGATGATGCAGTAATTACCTAATTAATGAAATATTATAATTGATATTATAAATATCCAAATAAATTGAATATGAGACTTTTTATGAATTTAACTAATTTTATAGGTTAATATGACATGTTAGGGTTTGTTACATGAATTTTTTCTGAAGTAATAATGCAGTTAAAAATTTAGAAAAATCAAAATACCAAATAGTGTCAAAATTGACATAAATGAGTTTTTAAAACTAATATTATATTATTAATTTATATTATATTCCTAAAAATCTATGGATTGGAAAAAAAGTCTTATATAATGATATTTTTATCATTAATTAACCACTTGGGTTTATTTTGGATGTTTATAGAATGTTTATTAACAATATAATATAAAAATAAGAAGAGATATGGTAAATGTTAAATTATTTATCTAAGAGTTAAATATAAAAGAGATAGTTAATATAGTGACCCCAATGAGTATAAAACCTACTGGTTGAGTGGTTTTAGACCCATAACCACCTTATAATTTAAATAATTCATTTTTAATCCATTATAAACAGAAAATTATTTTATTATAAAATAATATTTACAGCTTTTCCTAAGGTTCCCCTCACCCCTCTTATAAAAGGGAACTCCCCCTTCTCCCTAATTCATACCTTAAAATCCATTTCACTCTACCAAACCCTACCAAAATACCCTATAAACTTTCCTCCCTTCATCCTAGATGACTTCCTTTAGTCATAAAACCATCCGATGGATCCCTTTCGATCAAATCAAAAAGAAGAACCCAAAGAAGAGGTAAATATTTCATCACATATATTAAGTTCTTTTCTTCTTCCACATCTTCTTTATTTTTCATTTCCATTCTAAAATAATAACTCCAGTATATATCATATACTATGATTTTATTATAAATATGGTACAACCATATTCATTATTCTATCCATCCTTTGAATGACATGTCACCATACATGCGTACGTACGGCTTACCGTCTCCGCGTCGTGGTTTAATTTTTAATCAATACAATATTATTTGGATGGGTATATTAATGATGTGTAATTAATGTAAATAATAAATATATCATGACAATGATTCTGTATATATGATATACCATCCAATTATATGTTATTCTAATATCAAAATAATGATATTATCGCTCGTGCGTACATACAGTTTTTTGTCTCCACAAACGCGATGAGATTCATTATCCATTGAATCCATTCAAGAATAATTTTCATTAGATGATTAAAAATAATGTTTAAATACGTAACATCATTTTGAATATAAATAAGATACATCCTATCAATAATAATCATTACTTACGTAACAAATCATATAAAGGAAAACGAATCAGTTAACACCCTAAATGATGATAATACTAAGATATTATTAACAAAGCAATATTAAATGAGAATATATGATATCATATTAATGTATATGATTGTTCTATATTTTAATAACAATTATTTCAGCATTATACAGGAGGTTAACCTACCCTCGACCATGTAAAAGTACAAGGTAAGGGTTAATTTCACAATCTCTTCCTTATACATGGTTGATTATATGTAATTATCTACTGGGACCTATTTATCATCCACATCAATATTTCTTAAATATGTATTCCAATTTTTTTTAATATTTAATTTAATATGGGTTAAATTAATTTATACACTTGTTTGAATTTTTATAAAATGGTTTGAAAGAAATCTTTTTGTCATTTACTGAATAAGGTACATTATGACCTTTTTTGACAAAATAAATGTAAGAATGTTTTTTTAACTTATACGGTGGGTGCGGCTGTTTTTCGCCATTATAACATTGCCAAAGCTTACCATAAAATCTTATAGGAATATTTTGAAAAAAAAATTTCATTTGTAATTATATGACTTGTAAATTATTTCAAAATTCAATGATATATTTCTCAAAAAAAAGTTTTGATTTCATCTATGTCAACATCCTTTGATGGATTTTAATCTTATTTGAAGTTAATTTATTCTAATACAAAATATCCATATTGTATTGAAGTTTTCGTGATATGTTTGACTATGAATTTTAAATTTTTTCACCATTCATGGTTTATAGATAATGTATTGACATTTTGTATGCTTGTTTTAATACGAATGTTTATGTTATGTTTAAACCCTTTCATATGAAGAATGCTTTGAACTTAGTAAGTGATTTGTGGAGCCTTCTATAGCACATCGATGCATCGGTAGGTATCGTGAGACAAAATAGTGTCTTGGCACAAGGCCTTGAAAAAATTTTATTTGTAGTCTTGGAATAAAGCCTTGAATATGTGGTTATGAAAGTCTGGTATTATGCATTATAACATTATGATAGAGGCTATTGATATTTCATGTGATTATTCATCCAGTTGAATATCCATCTAAGTAAATGGAATTATTTTGAATTATATTTTCCATATTATGATGAATTTTATGTTAAAAAGGATTTTGTTTTATTTATATACTTTTCCTTAAATGTTTATGCTTATTTATGAAAGTTTCTGCTATATTGTTATCCTTACTGAGTATCTGAGCTCACCCCTTTCAATGTTTTATTTTTCCCAAGATGCGAAGAAGTATATTAATACTGACTTGTAGGGATAGTCTATGGGACCTCAGTGTTATCTATGGACACAATGTAGTTGTATTTGTATTTTTTATGATGTAATGTAAACCTTATTAATGCTTCTATTTCTTCCAAGGCTACTAAACTAATCGGTCTTTTGAGTCTTCATCTTTTGTGATCATTCTAATGATATATAATAATACACCAACTCTAGGCTTCCAGGTTCTGGAAGTTACAATTGAGGTTTTATATTAGACCAAGAACACAAATTTTCAATGGATAAGACTCCGAATGAGTTGTAGATCTATTATATGATCTAGTGAGTTGTTCATTCATCATAATAGTTTCATGTTTAGTGACTGATAGAAATTAAAATGTGTGATAATATTTATCATGTTTCCAAATCAATAATCCCTTATTAATTAAATAAACATATAATATAATTTACTTTTTCTAGACTAAATTATAATATTTATTAAATTAATATGGTTTATATGATCCTGTTTTACTTTTTTTGATTCTTAGTATTTTGTTTCCATAATAAAATTGTTTTTGGAATGGTTTTTTTAGAAAACACGGTTATAAGAAGAATACCCAAATAAAAAAAATTCATACTATGGAATAATATTTTCATAAAGTGGTATTATATGTTGTTATGACATTAATTGGATCACGGTTTTATAAGTTGATATACCATGGATTTTAAAGAGGGTTCCACTTTTAGAATATATATCGATGAAACTAGTTATTTTTTTATTAAATCATTTTATTCAAAAAAACATGGTTTGGAATAAGTTTTTTGAAAATTAAAAGGTGTTTTGGTGTATTTAAAAAATATTTTAAGACCATTTTTGAAATAATCCATTTGTACTTTTTAAACCAAGTAGAAATTTTTTTTGTTTTTCATAAGAGTGACATGGACATATGGAAATCTTTCTTGGAAGATAGTCCATTATTTAATTAATATACCAAATGATATCTTTAGGTGTATTATTGTTTGGTTAGGTGGGTGTAAAAGTGATTATTTACCATATAGACTGGTTTCTATTTGGTTTTAATGGTTGACTAGGAGGTTACTTTGTGGGATTATGGAAAATTCAACACGTGTACATTTGTTTTTTAGAGAGAAATATTGTTAGGTTTCTATGATAGTTTTTTATGATGGGATTGGGTATATTTGTGTGATTTTTGATTGGGTCCATGGTTTGTATTAATTAATTTCTATATAGTATATAATTCCAATATTTTGGATAAACATTATAATTAATTGATCATTGGTATATATTGTTATGTTGGGGAGGTCTATAAGACTTCAGATGTGTCTATTGTTGAAATCTCAATGTTTTGGAACTGATTCACGTGATTGAGAATAATCATGGTTTAGGTATTTAGGGCTTCATGTTTGTGCACAGGTATGAGAAGGGAGGTCACATAGATTCACTACATAGGAAGTAGTAATGTAAATGGCCATTGATATTAGTAGTTTTGGTTGTATGTCAATGACATGGATAATAATTTTAGTGTTCTGTGTTCTATAATTCATAGATATGTTTAGATGGTCATAGGTGTGAGGGGACTAGTCGATGGGTGGTTGAGGTTGCCTCATAATTCTATTACATGAATGTATCAGGAGTTATCTAGTTATGTGGAAAAATAGATATTGAATTCAAATATAGTTTGGGATAGAATTTTTATTTTGTATATGATCCAAATATGGTGGTAGTTTTATCTAAGAGTTAGTCGATTTGATGGTGCCTCTGTTCTCTAGGGTGGATTGTGATGGTTGTATGGGTCAATTGAGGATCCAATTGTGTAATTACAATAATATTTGTGAGTATAATTCATTTTTCATTTTTGTAAAATTAAATGATGATTTTGAATCTTATGACACCATGGTCGAGTGGTGCATTGATGAATTAATAGTTCTGGTAAAAAATTTTATGAATTCAGACATTGGAGGATCAATAGGTTCCTGTTATGGAACTAGATCTGGTGGAGTCAAAGATAAAATAGGAAACTCATATCATCTTTTGTGAGACTTTTTTGGTGGATGGACTGTTCTTTTTATGCACTATAGGTGAATTCATGCATTATTAATGGATCTATATATCCAATGATCATTGGGTTCATGATGATTAATACATATATTTATTAGTGAATTTATGAATATTTTAGGTCATGAATTAATTTTTGGGGGAAATCCAAAGGCTCTTCAAAAATATAATGACTTGTAAAGGGTATTTCTATATGAACTAAATCATTATGGGTTTTGATATCGAGGGGAATTTGTGATTTTTTTGTTGGACTCCTCATGTATTAATCATGTTTTAATGATCAAAAATCCTATTTAGTATATAAACCATGTTAAATCTATGTAATCAATCTCACATCAAATGTTCAGTAACTTAGTAAAAGATTTCCAAAGCTCTTAAGTGTTATACACTCAGTTTTGTTACTATGCACTTTTTCATGATTCACTTTATAATGATTTCTCAGAAAAATGATTAAGTTTAATTCATTTCATAAATACTACTACTTAAGTCTCAATACAGATATTTTCTTATGTCATGAGACACTGTGATATCCAAACACCGTGAACAAGACACTGTGAACAAGAATACATTGTGACCATGAGACACGGTGAAAAGTAGACAATGTGATATCCAGACACCGTGAACAAGACACCGTTAACGAGACACTATGATCAAGCAGACATCGTGACCATAAGACACCATGACAAGTAGACACCATGATTTCCATACATTGTGAACAAGACACCATGAACAAGATACTGTGAACAAGCAAACACCATGGCCATAAGACATCGTGAACAAGTAGACATCGTGACCATGAGACACCGTGACTATGAGACCCCGTGACTATGAGACACCCTGACCAATCCAGACATCATGTGAAGGAGACACTGTTTCCATGATATACAGTGATACCATTTCCTAATATATTTTTCATCATTCAATTTAATCTCTAACGGACATATTTGAATATATTAATGCACTAACATAATTAATGTTTCTTTGTAGACATTTTATCAAATAGTACGAGGTATGAGGTGAAAAATACATGCAACCTGTCGGCCCCAACACATGAAATCTAAGATAAAAGAGTAATGTGGCCAATAAAAAGAAATAAGTAGCATGATTCTAAAGAAAAAAGCTTGTGGGTGTGAGTGTGGAATAGAATACATTTAGAGAATTCGATCATACAACTCAACTCTTCTGAAGAACACAAAAAGAATACTGGAATCCCAAGAACATCTTCACACTGTAAAACACCTCGAAAACACAAGTGGAATCTGTCTGACTTGAGACACTTTGTTTTTAGTAAAAGGACTTGAGTTCCACATCTACTTCATCTCAAAAGACTAGAGCTGCAAAGACCAACAATCAGAGAACTTCTAAACCTATCTCATTAGTACTGCTCTATTGTGTTTCCTTTTATTAATTTTCAACCAGAGTGTTTATCTGTATAGAAACATGCTCTGTGGCCTGTATTAAACTGAAGGATACAAGATATCCTTACTCAAACATTCTTTTACTCTTTTGTATACCCACAGATATGTTTGTAAGAGTTCCTTCTATGGCATGGTTATTTTTAGCCACGAAGAACTGTGGAAGAGGTCCCTTTGTGGCATGGAAAGTTCTATGTACTGTTGTTAACCATGATCCAGGGTGTGCGTCATGTTTATTTATATAAACTGCTTAGTGTCAAGTGATCACCAAGTGAAGTGGATTAGGTCTCATCATGAGACTGAACCACTTGTTTCATATCTACAGTGCTGCTTAATTTAGTCTAATCTGTTTTACTTGTTTGTTGTATAATTCAGAAATCTATAAATAAACTTTGATAGTTACTCTTGGAAAGAATTTATAATTTTCATTCCATTGTAAAATAGCATCAATAGTAATATTAATAACTGATATTAATATTACTAAGAACTAATCAATCATCTAAGAAGTTATTCAAACAGTCAAAATATTATAACAGTATAACCTTGATTAACTTGGCTATATTTAATCTATTAGAGAAACATTTTAGATAAACATTTAAATTAGAAATTTTTATAGATAATCAACTCACCCCCCTCTTGAGTAATCTATTATGACAAACATTTGGTATTAGAAATTTTTTTAAGACATTGTTTAACCTAACTCAACTGTGATTGTAGTTGTACTTTAAAGATCAATAAATTTCTATCAATTCTAAATTTCTATATCTATCAAAATATTTCTGCATTATGGATTATATATTGGAAGGTGTTTCACCCAACAGAACACCATTTTTTAAGGGAACCAACTATTCTCAATAGAAAATTAAAATGAAAATTCATTTAGAGTGTATGGGTTTTGAAATTTGGCCGTCCATTATAGATGAATATAAGATTCCTTCTACTGATAGAATCACATAGGATGAGCTTATAAAACCCACCTACAATAGTAATTACAAAGGTATGAATTATTTATATTTACCTTTGGGAGATGAATAATTCAATAGAATTTATACTTGTAAAAGTACCCATGAAATTTGGGATACCCTGTCTGTCTCACATGAAAGAATATCTAGGGTAAAAGAAATGAGAATTAATACTTATACTATTAAATATGATAAATTTAAAATGAAACCCGATGAGAATATCTATGACATGTATCTTAGGTTCAATGTGATTGTCAAAAAAATGATTTCTCTTGGAATATAAGTCACTTCCAAATAATAAATCATGAGGATTCTCAGATGTCTGCCTGACAGATGGAGAGGAACCTCTATCTCTATTAAATAATCATGTGACATCAGCATGCTACCTATAAAAGAACTCATTGGGAAACTGATGATGTATTAAGAGGAATTAAAAGTAAATAATGAAGAGGAGGATTAACCAAAGAAGAAATATGTTGTATTCAAGACCACCACCTCTAAGCACAATGACAGACGGAAATTGGAATCTTCTGTAGAAATTTATAATAGTGAACAATCATGAGAAAACAGTGATGAGGATATGGCTCAATTAGCCAGAAAATTCCAAAAAATTTACAAGAAGAATAAATCTTTCTGAAAGCCTAACTTCAATAGAAAATATGATAAAAAATGAAATTGGAAGGACTGGAAAAGAAGTGACAAGGCTGTTGAGATTTTCTACTATGAATGAAAACAAAATGTACATATCAAGGAAGATTTTACAAATCTCAAGTTCAAAACGAGATATGAAGTCAAGGATAGGATTTATAAAAAGGCCATGAAAACAACCTGGAGTTCTTCTGAGGATAGTTCAAGTGACTCAAGAAACATAACATGATGTACATGAAAACAAATCCAATATGTGTTTTATGACAAGCACATCTGATGTAACACTGGACTCTTCTGAACATAATTCATACTATTCTGAAAATGAGAGTGACTTTGAAAATATGACTAATGAAAAAATGTTTGAATAATGTAACATGATTGAAGAAACATGAAATAAACAAGAAGACAAATATAAATCATTGAAGAAACATTATGCTCTTACTGTTACTGTTAAATATGAAATCACAACTGAAAAAGAGAAAAATGGTCAACAGCTCAAAGAGAACAAAAAATTAAAAATGTATAATGATAAATTAGTGAATGAACTGGAAAAGTTTACTAATGGGAAATATAATCTTACTCAAATGCTAGGAAAACAAATTTTCCCTAAATACAATAGTGGCATTGGCTATCAACATGGAATATAAATCTTGGTAGAAAAAATTTTATTTCCAAATTTAGGACATATAGTTTTACTCTATGTTATAGACACAAATCAACTAATTCAATTCATAATACATTTTCTACTGTTTCAAGTTCTTCTGGACCAAATAGAGTTTATCTTTTAAAAACATTACTTATTGCTTATAGGAAACCTATGAGGAAAATATGGGTTTCAAAATAACTTATTACTAATATTACTGGACCCAATCAAGTATGGGTACCAAAATTTGTTTTTTCTTAATATTATTGTAGGAAATATGGTTAAAGTGTTCCGGTAAAATTTTATGGTACTTGGATAGTGGATGTTCAAGACACATTACCGATGACCACTCATTCTTCAAGAATATGACAATTCCAAAGTAAATATCATTGGCCTCAGCCAAATCGGTAACTCTAACTAAGTTTTAATTTCTAAAGCACTGTTTGTTAATAGATTAAAAGATAATATGCTTAGTATCTTATTATTACGTGATGATGGATTTTATGATAGATTTGAATATTATTCTTGTAATGTATTTAATTATAAATATGAATTACTGTTTTCTTCTTTAAGAAATGAAAATTTTAACTCTATTAACATAGATTCCTTAGCTTCTCAAAGTGCTTCATGTTTAAATGTATTTCATAAAGAGTCTTGTCTCTGGCATAGGAGACTAGGACACTATAATACTCACTCCCTTAGAAAGATAACTAGAAAAATCATAGTTTAAGACTTACCCAAACTTTAGTTTCCAAATGAAAAATTATGTAATCCCTGTCAAAAGGGAAAACAACACAATACTTCATTTAAACCAAAGAAAGAAGTGTCAACTTCTCAACCTATCAAACGGGTTCACATGGATTTATTTAGACCATCTAGAGATCCTAGTTTAAATGGGAAGCACTATGTTTATGTTCTTATAGATGAATTTTTTAGATATACTTGGACCTTCTTTCTCGATCACAATAGTAAAACCTGCTCTTATTTTAATAAATATGCCCATTCTGTGGAAAATATTAGTGGACTTAGAATCAACTCCTTAATAAGTGATCATGTTCATGAGTTTGAAAATAAAGAGTTTTAATCCATTTTCTCACAAAATGTTTATAGTCACAATTTCTCTTCCCCTAGAACACATCAACAAAATAGAGTTATAGAAAGAAGAAATAGAACCCTATAAGAGATTAATAGAACAATTCTAAGTGAATATGACCTAGATATTAATTTTTGGGCTGAAGCTGTCAATACAATATGCTATATAATCAACAATGTGTTGATCAGACCGATTCTTAAGGGGAATCCTTATGATTTTTGGAACAATAGAAATACCAATGTCAACAACTTCAATGTTTTTGGCTGTGAAGTCTATATTCTTAATAAAAAGGACAATCTTGACAAATTTTAATCCAAGAGTGATGAAGGTATCTTTTTAGGATATTCTATATCCAGTAATGCCTATAGAGTGTCCAATAAAAGAACTAAATGTGTTGAAAATCTGTCCATGTGAAATTTGATGAAACAGATCCACATGATCCTAAAACCATTCAAGAGAACCTGTAGGATGACCTATCGAATATGAACATTAATCCAAAATCTTAAAACCATTATATGAAAGAATCGGTGAAAACTTCCAGTTATGGAAATTCCTTAGACTCAAACCATAATGAACCTAAACATATTGATGAACCTGAAATCACTAGTCCGTCCTTCTCTATAACTATTAGAACTCTTAAGAACCATCCTTCAGATGCTGTTGTAGGAAACCTAGACAAAGGAACACAAACTAGAGCTTCTCGTAGAAATTAGGTTGAACATCAAGCCTTCTTGTCACAAAATGAATAGAAAAACATTAATTATTCTATTAATGATGAATTTTGGGTGATGAATATGCATGAATTACATAATCTATATGAAAGGAACAATGTTTGTAAACTTATTGAAAGACCTAAGGACACATTCACCATAATCACAAAGTGGGTTTTTAGAAATAAGGATGATGATGTTGGTAACATAGTTAGAAACAAGGATAGATTATTTGCACCAAGATATAGTCAAGAAGAAGGAATTGACTTTTAAGAGACCTTTTCACCAGTTGGTAGACTTGAGGCCCTGAGAATCCTTTTTGATAATGTTGCACATATTAATTTCAAACTATATCAAACGGATGTTAAGAGTGCATTCTTAAATGGGTATATAGCTAAGGATGTCTTTGTAGAACAACCCCTTAGTTTTACAGACCCCCATTTTCCAAATCATATTATAAAATTATCAAAAGAATTATATGATTTAAACTATATCTAATATCCTTCTATGATCAGTTAAGTACATTTCCTATTTCCAAAGGTTTTACAAAAGGAATAGCTGATCCTACCATTTTTAAAAAACGAATTTCTAGTGATGTTTTAGTTTTTCAAATCTATTTACATGAAATAATCTTTGGATCCTATGGATATTCTTTATCTTTTTAATTTTCTAAAATAATACATAATGAATTTTAAATGTGTTTAATGGGAGAACTAAAATTCTTTCATGTATTTCAAGTCTTTCAAAATAACGATTGTATTTTTTTAACTCAGTGTAAATATACTAGAGATACTCTATATTGGTTTGGATTAGATATTAGTAAATTTAGTAACACTGCCGTGAGTACCACATGTAATTTGGATCTTGGTGGAGATGGAAAATATTTATCAAAAAACTTATAGAAGAATTATTGGATGTTTACTCTACTTAAGTGCTAGTCAACCAGACATTATGTTTAGTGTGTGTATGTGTTCTCATTTTCAAGAAAACTGTAAGGAATCTCATTTAAATGTTGTAAAGAAAATATTCAAATACCTCAGGCATACACCCAATCTAGGAATGTTATATCTTAGGGGAAAATAATTTGAATTAGTTAGTTATTATGATGTTGAATTCAGTGGTTGTAAGTTAGATACAAAAAGAACCTTTGGATCATGTCACTTTTTAGGAAAGTCACTAGTATCATGGTGTAGTAAGAAACCATATTCTGTTTCATTATCTACAACAAAATCTTAATACAGAGCTTTTGGTAGCTGTTTTACACTAATCTTGTGGATGAATCACACATTACTAGATTATGGATATAAATTTAGTCATGTACCTATAAATTGTGACAACACAAGTGCTATGAACATCTTGAAAAATACGGTTCCACATTCTAGTTCAAATCATATTGACCCAAGACATCACTTTTTGAGATATCATTATCAAAAGGGTGATATCACATTCTAATTCATTGGTACTGAGTATCAACTTGTTGATATATTTACCAAACCATTAAATTCTAAAATAAGATACTACATCATACATGAATTAGGCATGATAAATCTTATGTAAGTGTCTTACTATTTTATATATTACTATTTCATGTTTACAGTCTCACAGTTCATATTTTGTGACTACTATCTAACAGTTACTGTCTCACCGTAACACTCATTTACTATCTCACTGTGAAGTTTGTTCACTATCTCACCGTAACACTCAGTCACTATCTCATCGTAATGCTCAGTTACTGTCTCACCGTAACATTCATTCTCTGTCTCACCGTAAAGACCTAATATGGTTTCACCGTAAAGTTTTTTTTTTATTTTTTTAGTTATGAATTAAAAATTGTATCATGGTATTTATTTATTTCACCTCTTTATGTTCATGATTTTTTACTTTTACAAATTTTGGTATTCCTAAATGATAAAATAAATTAAGAATCACTTGTCCATCAATCTACCATTCTTCTATTCACTAAATTTTTAACCCTTCTTCAACCCTTCAACATTTCTCTATCTCGAACCTTCGGTGAATTCCCAAGATGGAATTACCTTCACCATGGACTCCTAAAAAATGTATCTCAAAGATGAAGAAAATCGCACCCAAGCTAGCACATGAAGGTCCCCTAAACCCAAATCTGGTAAACTGAGATGTAGTACCTGAGAAAGAGGTTTTCCCCAAATTGCTTATATTAGGTAAGTCTTTGGTTCTGAGCATTTTAAAGGGAAAAGGTTGGTTAGAGTGGTTTTCGAAGGAAGATAGACCTATCTACCCTATGTTATTGGATATGTTATATCAATATTTTCAGTTCTCCTTTGATTCTGAAGATGGATATATTGTGAGAAGCTAGATCAATGGGCTAAAATGCTCATTCTCTTCATGGTTATGGGTTTCATGCCTTAGGATACTTCATCAGAGAATCTATGATAATTATCAGAATGGACCTCCACCTTCTACAGAATTATTTTTCTTGGAAGATGCTCTGAAATGATTGACCAAAAAAGGAACCATGAGAAGAGCCATTATTGCTAAACTAGATGGATAATAAAGGATTTTTCTAAGTTTATACGGAACCTGATTAGCCCAAGAAAAAGTGATTTTGCTGTACTGAAATATCAGGATTTGTTTCTAATTCATCTTATAAAAAATTGGCATATGATCAACCTTTTTAAGTATATCATACATCATATGTTTGAACTGATCAAAGCCACATCCAAGTAAGCCTCCCTATTTTACTCTTATATTATCTCATCCATGCTTCATGTTAATGGTATGGTTGGACCAAATGAGGATGTAATCAAGGATTTTGAGTAATTCCTTTCAAAAGTCACTATCAAGTGGATGAAAATAAATTGGAATCCTTGTAAAAAGGTATGTGCAGAAGACAATGATAGAATTTATGAAAAATTCAATCATGTTTAACATCCCTCAAGGCCAAGAGATATTTATTATCCTGGTTTGGAACCAGATGACGTTGTTGAGTATTCTGATGAAGAGGAAGAAGAGGCTACTATGCCCCCCAGGGAAACTGTTTCTGTTGAGGAAGACAATACTCCTATCCCTCATTCAGTAAGTGAAAAGGAAGTCCCTGCTTAAAAAAAAATTGTTAATCTGGAAGATCAACCCGAGGCTAAAATAGAATATACTATCAAAGAAACTAAGATGAATGTTGTGGAATTACCTACAAAAGAAGAATTACCTGCTATACAAGAAGCTGATCTTGATGAACTTTCAGTGGAAGAATCTATTCTTGAAGTCATTCCTTCGGCTGAGGAAAGGATGGATCTGGTTTTTCAGCTGGATATACATGAAATGATAGAGTAACTAAGAGATGAGTCTATTGAATTAGATCAAGACCCGATGCTTCTCATTCCTGAGAAAGATGCAACTATTGAGAGGGAGAAAACCCCAAATCTAAAATCTACAGAAGTACCAATACCAATTGTTTCAAGCCCTATAGATACTCAGTATAAGTTCCCCAGTTTCTATGATGTGGATGGCTCTCATCAAGTTTTATTAAAATGCCTTGAACTTTCTAATATGTTCCAACTAGAATCTGTCTCTAATCTTTCTCTTGAGATGGAACCTGAGGCTGTATCAGTCCCTATTTATTAACCTTCATCAGAACAACCATCTTTTGTGAGTAAAGATGATCTAAAAGAATTTAGTGCTACCCATTTTTCTGGTGTTAAAAATGTTCGGAATTACCAAACATCTCTTGGGACACATCTAAGTGACAATGTTGCCTCATTTTTCTTGGAGAAAGTTATTTGGAAAATACAACCCAAAATTCGTCAGTAGATTCAGGATGTCAGAGTTGAAAGTAAAATTCTTAGTGATGAAGTGAATACTCTAAGAGGTATGATTGAAGAAATGTAGAGAGAGATGAATTCACGATCAGTGTTTCCTTATCATCTTCTAAAACCTGTTTTACTTCAAACCCTATCAAATGATGCTTGCCAGCTTCAACCTAATTTATCATCCTTTGCTGAAATGGTCACTTAAAGGAACAAACAGATTGTAAAGCAAAAGAGAGATCTAGTTGATAATCTTAACAAACTCGCTAATGAGTACATGGGGTGTCTTAAAAAGGTGCTAAACCTATTGAAATCTCTAACCTGAACTGTCAATGATTATAAGGCATCTAGGCAATCATCTCAACCCTCCCTAGACAATGACCTACTCAGAACAATTATCAAAGATGAACTTTAGACTTTGCGCATGGGCTTCAATGAAGATTCTATAAATGAATTTATCAAGAATAGTGATAGAATTATTGATCTGGTCCAAATCCATTAAAAAAATTTCAATGATGATCAACTATAAATTTCCAAAAAATTGGATTTCTACTTCAACCGAATCTTC